>JAREYC010000004.1:20425000-21675000 GCA_030015325.1 Cryptoblepharus egeriae | reverse complement strand
CACAAAAAGATCAATATAAAAAGAATCTTAAAATGAAAAATAAAAGCAGATTGCAAACCTGTCATTTCTTTAAAATTATAGTCAATTGAATGTTACATATAGAATTGCTATTATTGAATCCATATAAATGACAAACAACTCATACATCTTCCAGAACTAGTTCGTTGATGAAATAGCTTCCTTCCATGTCTGTATGATGCAGATTAACTGGTTCAGAATCATTACATTTCCTATTATATTTATCCACTCTTGCAGAGGGGATTTTTATCCCCAAAATGTCATACTGGCATGCCAGTTTTCAGGGGTCCAAGATTAACTCAATTGTGGTTCTGGTGCCTTTGCCAGCTGAGGGCACAGGATCAAAAAATTACCTCCATTACTAAGCCTCTTGTGACATCCACTGGACCATCAAAAGCCTTCTGATACCTCCAGATTGCTGTTAAACAGTACTTTAGGTTTTCCAGTAAAAAACAGAAGAACTGTTTAATGGCCTGCCAGATGCCTCAGAAGGCTTTGTGGGGACCAGGGGAAACTGTATGGGACCTCCCCAATTCTCAGAAGGGCTCCAAATGTAGCACTGCTTTCACAGGCCCACAGGGCTTTTAGGCTCTTATCCCCCAGACCCTCCAGTGGATGAATTTTGCCCCACAGACTATCTCCTACCTGGGTGAGCCTCCCCTAAGTTCATTGTGGGTCTTGATAAACAGGAGAATCCATCATTTCCATTACAGCCATGTTAGTAATGTTGAAGCATACCCTTGCTTTGATGCATCTGTGACTGTCTCTCACACTGCGGGCAACAGCACACACTCTGTTGGCATGGCTGCATCAGTGCCGGAAAGTTGAATAGGCTCTGGCCCTGGGCCTGTCACTATCAACAGACCTTACAATCCAGAGTAACTATGGGAAGACGTAAGAGGCATTTATTCTGGATTGCTCTATGCATTTCCCATAGGTTTCCCACTGTAACTATGTAAAAGGTCCCGTAGTTATTCTGGATTGTAGCCATAACCCACCTCACAGGGAAATGTGAGAGAAATTCATAGAACAATTGAAATACCAGTAAGTATGCTAACCTGAACTCCTTGGACGAAGGGAGAATAAAAAATGTAATAAATGAATACAAGATTAAGAATTAGTGGCACACACTGGTGCTTACCCTCTCTATTTTAAACCTTCCTACCCTTTTCTGTCCTGAGATACACACCAAAATAAATGTTGTATGTTCAAACAATGCTCGACGAGCACCCGTCGGGGATGCTCTAGGGGGATTTCCTGCTGCAGGCAAGGGGTTGGACTAGATGACCTACTAGGTCCCTTCCAACTCTATGATTCTATGATTCTATGAAAGGAGCCTCATGTCTTACACAGACATAAGAAAAAAAAATTTTTTACCTACTTCCCACTTGCCCTCAAGTTGTCCCCTCTTCTGGAGGCAATGTATCAGCCCTAGTGGCAGGTGATAGCATTAGGGGCAAACTGATACACGTAGGTTTTTTTTTAAATGTCTCAGTTTCATTTTTTAAAATGCCTTTGCTGTTAAGAGTATTATGTTATAGTGTAATTTTTGTGATTTCTGCCTGAGAGCAATACAACTGAAATACAATTGTATTTGTACAATTGAGAAATACAATTGAACTAAAGTGCAAAAATGTATATACTATCATTGACAAAGAATTCAAGAGAGCTTTAAGTGTTCAGTTTGCTGGTAATGTAAAAAGCAGCTTTCTTCATGGAAAGAGAAACTAGAAACAAGAAGCTTTTATTGATTGCAGGTCTCTGCAATTCTTTTGAATCCTGGACACTGCAATGAAATAGCCCACTTGGTTTGATCTGACGGTCCTCTATCAAAGTTCTTTCAATTAGGGTTTGTGAAATACAAAATATCAATAATATTAGGTATAGGTTGGGCATCCCTTATCTGGAATTGCAAAATATGGAATGCTTTTGCACATCAACATGGCTTCTTTTTTTGGCCTAGACTAGAGAAATAAAAACACAACTGTGCTTCACTCACAAACCTTGTTTCATGCATAAAATTATTAAAAATATCATAAGATTACTTTCAGGCTATGTGTATAAGGGATTTGTGAAACATAAATGAATTTTATGCTTAGACTTGTGCCCCATCCCCATCATCTCTCATTAAGTATCTAAAAGTATTCCAAATTATGGAAAAATCCAATATCCAAAATGCTTCTTGTCTCAAGCACTTTGGATAAGGATGTGGTAGCTGAATATAGGGAACCTCAACTTGAGCAACTTATATAAAGCATCATCTATCATTCAAACATGATGTGAATTCATGGAACTAACTTAGCCACACTGAAAATGTCATTTACATTGCAATCCTAGGCCTGGCAGAAGTCCACACTGACCTGGAGGTTTCACTAAAGTGCCATAAGGCACGTCTGCCCCACTGCTGGGTTAGGCCAGTGCACAGGCATACACTGACCTCCCCACACTGCCATGGGAAGTTATGCCGAGTTATGCCAGCCCTGGTTAGGATCCCAACTTGGTTAGGATTGCACCCTAAATTACACTAAATGTGTCACTAAAATTGATACCCAATCCTATCCATAACCACCATGCTAATGTAGCAATGGCACTGTAACACCTGCTGAAGCCTCCAGAGGGGAAGCAGTCACAGAAGTCTCCTCAAAGTAAGGGAATAATTGTTATCTTGGGAGAAGCTTATCAAGTTTTCAAGGAAAAGTCTAGAAGAGTGGATTAGGTATATGGATTGAAGCCATGAAGGGAAATACAATATTGATGGAGTTGCTGCTGCTGCTGCTGCTGCTCCTGGTAAACTGCCCTCTTCTGGACCTGGACCGACACCCCCAGTTTCCAACCCATTATATTCCCAAGCCAACCTCCTGGAGCTGGGGATCTTGCAACCAGTGTATCTGGGGATCACAGGTGGTAGCAGTGGCCAGGCTGCACTCTGTGGTTCATTATATTTTCCTCTTGCTACAGCTTTCTATTCCATCCATATTTTGACATTAATATAGATTTTTTTCCCATTGCATTACCATGCACAGTAAATCACTTTTCAATTAATTTT
Source organism: Cryptoblepharus egeriae (assembly GCA_030015325.1). Taxonomy (NCBI): domain Eukaryota; kingdom Metazoa; phylum Chordata; class Lepidosauria; order Squamata; family Scincidae; genus Cryptoblepharus; species Cryptoblepharus egeriae. The sequence continues at coordinate 21,671,936 of JAREYC010000004.1, read as the reverse complement.
TTCAGCATGCAGCAATGTGTGCCATTATGTTGGCAGTCTCTTTAAGCATGATGGGCCTGTTAGTGCTGAGTATCTCATTCCCTGTTCAAAATTTACTCCAACATCTTTGCTAGTTTCCCCTTCTAATCCTTCTCCAGCTTGCTTGTGCTCTGGTAGCTCTAGACACAGCTCATCTGGCTGTAATCCCTTTTGAATTGCTTGGGCTCAACATAGATTACTATCACCATCATTCTAACAATATGGTCAGTGCTTTAAATAAAAAGTGTGCTCCATGAAGCAGTTTTGCCATCCAGAACAGACTAATGTTTTGCAAAGAGAAGGATGTGCATGTATATGTAATAACTTGGGCCAGGAGGTGGTGTAGGAAGGAGGTTCTCTTCTGATGCTGGTTTTTAGTTTGATTTTCCCCCACACATTTCAGTACGCATGAGCACTTGCGTTCATTACTTACATGGGAGAGGGTGAAGATTTATTTTACTTAAGGCACAATCCAGAGTAACTATTGGGAGTCTTTGCTCCGATGTAAGAACAATTTACTCTGGATTGCAATATGAATTTCCCATAGGTTTTCACTAGGTGGTGCCGTAACTATGTCAATGTAAATGTCTCTTATGTGCTCCCATAGTTACTCTGGATTGTAGGGTTAGTGTATGGCAAATACATGGACTTGTGATAAATCAAATGTTAATGTCCAGACCACTCATCCACTCAAAGACAGAGTGGTCTGCATTAAAAAAAATCAGACACTGGGCTAGTGGAAGCTCTCGATGGACACTGAAACACAATGTGATGACTGTTTTGTCAAGGAGCACCACAGTCACACTGGGGGGTAGATGCAAGACTCCACTTAAACAGTGAGTCCTGGCAAACACCATGCTGGGTATGGATCTTGTTCAGAGTTGACCAATGCTGGCAAGGTAGTTAAAAACATGGCACCTTTTCCCTGGCAAATCTTTTGTGTAGGGTCCTCTGTGTAACTGCCTGTATCTTGGCATTCAGCAGGCCATTTAGCTTTCCATTGTGTGTTAATGTTAAAGTTGTTAGATAGCTGTTGAGCAAATGCCAGAGAGGGCTTCCTGGATTTGAGTCTACCAGTTGATAGATGGTGAAGATCAGCGTGCACAGAAGAAGTGGGTTTCTCATAATTTTGTTGTACTCCTTCATTAAGGTATCTGGACTTCTTAAAGCTGGTGGTGCTTTGAGGCTCAAAATGGGGAGCCAGCAAGTAAGAGTAGATTTTTATACAACTGCTTATGATCCTCGGTTTCGTTTAGTCTGGCATTGATTTTACTAGTGTGGCAGCTATTAAGTAGACCAACCCTAGTGCTGATATTTGAGAGTGAAGAAGGTGATGATGATGAAAAGGAATGCTTTCATGATGATGAAAAAGAATGCTAAGTAGAGGCAAGAGCAAATCTTTCTGAAATTATTTAACAAATTATCTGAACAATAACTAGTCAGGCAGAGGTGTTGCACAAGATTTGGGAATCAGAATGGTAGAAACCAGTCTATCCAGTCATGGGTTTCAGTTGTGCCAAATCACTGCTGCAATTGCGTCATGTGTACAGTCTTAAACTGAAGCACAGCAATCTACAGATAGGCTCTTTATATCACATATACTACCTATGGCTGCAATTCTATGCACATGTACATAACATTACGTTTCATTGGGTGACCTGGTGAGCTTCATTTCTGAATAAACGTACAGAAGAGCACATTGCATTTATGTCTGACATCTACCTGTTATGCAAAATCATGGTATGTGCTTAATGATGCTTTCTTTGTTCTGTAGAGACTGACTCCTCATAGAGAAACAGATTTATATGCTAAAATATAAGCATTTGTAGCTGAAATCAGCACTGTACTCCCTACTTGCAACTTATATTGCTCTCACCAAAATGATTTGCAAAGAATTCTCTAAATGGTTTAAATTTATTGAGTCCTTTTCCTAACTTGCAGGTTGCTATAAAAATGCCTTTTTCATTTCAGTGTGCAAACTGCTTGCCCTCCCCATCTATGGAAGAGTTTCAGCCCAAGAGAGGAAAGAGCAATAAAACCTCTTTGATTACATCCACTTATTTTATTTGATAGATTAAATGGGCCAAAGCATTCTACTTTGGAGATTAAGAAATAAAGCTCAAAGCAGTGGCAAGCACATCACATTTTATCTCTTGAATAAAGATCCTTTTACACCAATTTCTGGGCCGGATATGCAATGTTTTCCATAGGCACCATGACAAAGAAAACCTAATAAAAAATGACAAATTAATGAAGCGTGTGACTTCTTTTTATGGTTATGAGAAACACATTGTGTCCTTGGCTTCTGATAGGCAAATACAAGAGATGTAGTGCTCTGACAGCTTATTTAATACAAAAATTTCATCCTTTTATTATATAAATCCTTATCTTGCATACTGTCATTGTGTTTCATTCATTTCAATTATTTTTTAAACATAGCTCAACAGAAATATTTTTGTTCTTCTTTTGAAAATAGTCTGAGAGGCTTTCATGTTCATTTATAAGTTATTTGTCAAAATGCTATTTGAATTCACTTTTATAGACCTGATTTAACTTCTTGTAATTAATGGCTTCAATTTCAGGTACCGTTTCTGTATTAGAAAGTCTCTTCCACATACCACACAAAGAATGATGCATGAGAAGAGTGGCCTAAAATATTAATCTGTTTGTTTGTGCTACCTCTAACATGTATACTGCACAAGTTTTTTCAAGGCCATTACACCTTAGATACCTGGATACCTTAGAAGAATACCATGGGTGATTATATGGAAAACTGCTCAAAAAAGTTAAGGTGAGAATCAACAGGATCATACCTGCCTGCCCTTTCCCCCACATAGATTATCCATCATGGCAACCAAAGAAGATTCCTTCCCAAAATTCAGCATGAAAGCAGAATGAAATTATTGAACATAATCTAATCTGAGAAATCTTGTGGCCCAATCCTATTTGGGGCTTGTGCCACCAGAATGCTGGTTCTAGAGACATAAATTCTTTTACTTCTATTGCAAAAGGCTGCATGTCGTCAGGATGGTCTGGTCACAACCACAAGCATTGAGAAGCTGGTTCCATTCAGCTGAAGATCAAGGATGCCAGCTGGCACTGGCGAGTCAGGGTAGGAGATGGGAGAAAGGTAGGGGTAGAACAGGCAGAAAGGAGCATTGATAGGGCAGGGTACATGGTGAATCTGGGGCAGAAAAGGGCAGTATCTGTGGCCATAATACCAAAGATACACTATCCCCCTTCCTGGCCTAAATCTCAAGGTCCAACCTGTACCAGTTATAGAGCTTGGTGCAGGTTAGGGTAGACCCAGTGAGTCAGCATGGATTTAGCCTGAGGCATGAGAACATACGTTCCTTTACACCTATTTCCAGAGATCACAGGATACCGCATGTATCATTGGCACTTCTGCATGGAGAGTTAAGGAGGAGTTGGCACATCATTGGCACTTCTGCATGGAGAGTTAAGATAATGGAGTTGTACTGTTCAACACAGGACAGGAATTATTAAGATCATAGGTGTTTGTCAATGGAACTAGCCTCCATCAGCACAGATGGTATGTGCCCCTCTCATCACCTCTGCTTGCCATGATCCTTATTGCAACTTCACTGATCAAGCCAGCCAGAATGAGCAAGAACCATGTTGGTTGGATGTATCTATGATCCCAGTATTCTACCCACATCTCATGTGGAACAAGCTGATATTGATTTAATAAGACCTGATGTCTGGGATCAGGTCCTGGAAGCCCTCAAGGAAACTACTGCATCACTGGAGTCTAAACGGGAACAGGGCAAGAGATGCAGTGAGCAAAGTGCCTTGCAAACTGAACAGAACAGATGTCTGAAGGCTCTACATGCTTTCCCTGGGGCCAAGCTGTAAAACAGCTCCGCTGGACAGCACTGAGTTGACATAATGGTGGCAGAGAAAGCAGCTTTCTTTGCCACCATCTGTGCCACTGAGTAAACCCAAAGCATTTATTCTGTGGGATTGAGCCAAAGATTTTTCTCCAGTTGCACTACATCCATTATCCCTCCTTTGTCTCCTTCACCTCGAAGGAAAACCAAAGTGCTTATTCAGTTTCATGGAAAGGAAGAGGGCATCTAAGAGTGACATATATACCACCAGGAGTGTCTCTGCATTCAACAGCTCAATCAAAACATCCACAGAACCAACAGCCCTGGATGACTTACCCAACAAATAAATAAACCCTACAAATAAATTAGCAGTACAATTAATGTAAATATGGCTGAATTGGCACTTCTGACATATTCATGTAGAATAATTAAAGGGAAGCAGATTCCACAGTTTATCTTTATGGACACTAAATTTACATAACCTACTTTATCTTTATGTACACCAAGTTCAGTTTATGTACACTAAGAATTTAATTTTTTCCAATTTTATTTCCCCACCAACATTTCAGTGCACATGTGAAGGGAGCCACATGCAAAGTTGATCCACAACAACCTACACAGTACAAGTCAAAAGCATCTGACTCATGAGCCTCATGGTTTCATGTAAAACATACCTCCATGCTGTCACCTTGCTGCTACATCTTATTTTCCCTTGGTTTGCCTCTAAAAGGGTGATAAAGCCACACTTCATTTTAAAGCCAGTAATTATCTCCTAATGGTGGGCACTCTGTCACATTAGCTGTAGCAAGGCATCTCAGAGAAAACTTTGATGTGATTTGCCCAACTATTAACGCCATTATATGAAACTTGGAATTGATTCATTTTATCCATTGCATTAACCTTCCCTGGCAGACTCATCTCTTTCTTATACAGGGCATGACAAATGCACTGTGGTTTTTGGTGTTTTTTTAAAAAAACTGAACATAAAAGAAGGCTCACTATCAGCTAAATTTTGCTGTAATGATCACAGAAGACAACCCCCCAAAATTCTTTACTACTGTAAGCTAAATGTAGGCTTTGACATGGAGTCCAGATTTTCACATTGAGATAGGTTTATGGATTGATTTTGCAGGTTTATTGATTTTGCAGGTTTATGGACCCATAAGCAAAAAATATATTTGTGCATACCTCTATTTGATTTGAGGTTTACTTATGACTCTGATATGTTCTATTTCTTTATTAGTTCAAAATCATTACTGGATGTTGTTTTATGTTATGTTGTCAAAAAACATGTTGTTTTATGTTATGGTCAAGTGAGATTTTTATAACTGGGACATACCTTTGCTAAGGTATTTAATTACAAGCCCCCAAATCCAGAGTAACTATGGCTGCAATCCAGAGCAAATTCAGCCTGCTCTGACCTAACTGCACTCTCCTAACTATTCTGTATCCAGAGCAGAAAGTTATGCTGAATCCAGAGAGTCAGGAAGCCTGGGCTGCCCTAACTGCTCCAGAGCATTCTAAGTAATTGACACAAGGGGAAGACTTGCTCCTGAGGAGACAACCCTCAGATCACACTGAACAAGGAACAGATGTGGTGCCTACAGTGGTGACATGATTCTGCACATCACCTGGTGCGGAAGTCTGTGCGTCATCCCTGGGATGCGCCCCCCCCACCTGGACTGCACAGTCACCAAAGTTGGCGCCTGCGCACTTGTTTCTGAAGCCAACTGGCTTCAGAAAGAGTACTGCGCAGGCACCATCTCTGACACCTGCGCAGTACTTTTCTGAAGCCTTTTGGCTTCGGGGGAGACTGTGCAGGTGTCAGAGTTGGTGCCTATGCAGTACTCTTTCTGAAGCCATTCGGCTGCTGCTCCACCTCCTGAGTGAGGCCGAATGGCTGTGCAGAGGCGTGGACTTTCTCTGCTCTAAGGAAGTCTCCTCTGAAGCTGTTCGGCATGCTCAGTGTGTTTCTGCGCAGTGCACCTCAGATGGCCGTTAAGGCCAGCTCCTCAGACAAGTGTCAGCTTCTGGCTGACTCTCCGCCTTGGAGCAGGCCTGAATGGGGGTGCTGACGCCCGGGGCCTGCCAAAGGACAGTCAAACTCCTCCGGCACATCACCCCATACGGAGCGCATCCCCAATGCAGCCCACACCAGCCGCACCAGTCTGGTGACGCCACTGGGTGCCTGCCTTATAAGGAGTCCCTGATGAGATGCCAGTACATTCTACAGTGAATACAAGGGGCTTCTTGGAGTGGCCTGCTGTATCCTGAGCTTTGTGGGCAGCCGTAGTTTGTTCCATATCCTGAGGTTGAGAGGCAGGGGTTGCACCTAGGATGGCCAAGAACTCAGATTTTTGGTCAACACTGCCATTCTTACTCGGGCCTTATCATGGACCCCTATGGGTCTACTCATTACTATACCTGCTCCTGAGGTGGTATAACTCTGAGGGCTGGAAGAGGGCATTTCTGCCTTGGAAACAGGCTTTGGATTCAGAGTAACTGCTCTGCCCTAGGCAATGCTAAACATGCCCTCAACTTGCCTCTCCTGAGCTGCTTAGGCTGCCCCAGTTAGGGCAGAGCAGGTCCACCTCTCTTAGGCACCCTATGTTGCCTTGCTCTGCCCTAAGCCTCCTTCAGAGTAACTGGGCTGGAGCATCTTGCAGTTGCTCCAACCTAGTGTTAGATAGGGCAACCTAAGGGTTCTTATGTGGACAGATTAGTTGCTCTGGATTGGGCTGTATGGGAGCACATAAGAGACATTACGTGCACCCGTAGTTACTGCACCACCCAGTAAAAATGTATGGGAAATTCATATTGGTATCCAGAGTAAATTGTTCTTACACTGGAGCGAGGACTCCCCATAGTTACTCTGGATTTTGCCCTAAATGAAATTCTTTATTTTGCATAGAGACCAAGTTGTGTGAGATCACGGCATACATCTCAATAGTGATAGACGGATGGACGGACGGACGGATGGACGGATGGACAGACAGACAGTATTTAAATTAAAAGACAATTTAATTTATGAATCACCAAAACTTTGCAGAATATTTTAACTCATGCCAAAAAATATTTAAATGAACATTTATCTGGGGCATAGATTACCATCTGACCTAAAGTACTGTAATGTCATCCTGTTTAACATGAGCATATTGTATCAGAACATGAATGCACTTTGTAATGTACATGACAGAAAGACTGCAGAAATATGGCAGAAACATCCATGATCAAGGCTGTGATACATGACCAATTGAGATGCAAAGGAAAACCTAGGGCACAATCCAGAGTAACTACGGGGAGTCCTTGCTCCGACGTAAGAACAATTTACTCTGGATTGCAATATGAATTTCCCATAGGTTTTCACTAGGTGGTGCCATAATTACGTCGATATAAATGTATCTTACGTGCTCCCGTAGTTACTCTGGATTGTAGGGCTAGTTTCTTAGTTCATGAACATGCCTGGTATATTGCAAGTTCCTTCCACTTCTCTCCTTGCCTACTACATAGAGTGATGATTTATTGTGCAAGCTGGCAACTGGTTTCATCTGGCTTCAAGTCCAGAATATAGAGTCTGTAAAACTCAGGTTTTACATCCTATTTTGGGAATCAAACTCCCAAAATAGGTTGTAAAATCAGAGTCCCGAGGTTATGGTTTTTATTTTCTGGGTGTGGGAAGATTTTGGCCTAGGAAAGTATTTGATGGAGGATTTACTTTGAGATGGAGGGATTGATATTTTTACTTTTGGGTGGAAGAAATTTTTTTATTTATGGAAGGTGTTCTTTTTTTAGTGTCTTGCATTGTTTTCAAGATTAGTGTTTTAATGTTTAGAATCCATCCCTTTAACTCAATCCAAATCTCTCCTCATGGAGCAATAATTTTTTTTCTAATTGTAAGGTTCATAATGGAACTCTTATGAAATTTGTGAGCTTTGGGATTCCACCTGAAAAGCAAATGAAAATTAGATTAAAAAAATATATTCAAAAATAAAAGGTCACACTGCAAAGTGGGACTCTCATTGTCCTTCATTTCCACAACGGCTTTCTTCTTCAGATGCAAGAAAGTATTTGTCATTTGTTTCTGAATAAATTTCATATACGAAATCATAACATATTGTTTGACAAATGGCTTCCTGGAGGACTGTTTCCGATTTCTAATAAAAATGAACACCTGACAGGCCTTGGAAAAGAGCAATGGAATGCTCTTGGTTTTCAGGTATATGTCATTCCATGAGTAATTTTGACAGCAAATGAGAACCACAGAAAATCATGAGGACATATTTCTTATACATTAGAACCACAGGGGAGCCCTTTGTATTCAAAGAACCATATTCATAAAAAAGGCGAAGTTGTTTGGGGCCTCAGTGGTAGAACTGCCAGAAATATCATAAACCACCAAGAGTTGTATTTGAAGTATAGAATGTAGAAGGATATTCCTGCAAGGGAATTTCCTCTCTTCCCTAGACCATCTCCCTGCATCATACCAAGCCAGTGATTCCCAAATTGTGCAACATGGTACCTTGGGCAGTGTGGCACACTTACAGAACACTGGAAGTAACATCCTCTTACTGGAAAGTAACATCTTGGATTTTGCAGAATCCCATGAGATCCAATACAGTGGTGCCCAAATCTCACTTCTGTATTGAATTTTGTTAAACTTGGATGCCGCTATCTTGGATCTTGCAAGTTCTCATGAGATTTGGACCCCACTATCTTAGATCTTGTAAGAGATTATGAGGTCCAAGTTAGCATTGCTTGGCTGAGCCAAGAAAAAGAGGTTTATGGGACACTGTAACATTTGATTTGTACGTAGTACGTTTGGCAATCACTTTAAGTTTGGAATGTAAGCCTTTCATAAGAATTAATGGACACCCAAGAATGGAATGTAACTTGGGAGTTAATGGGGGAGTAAAAAGCCCCAAACAGGACAGAAATATTTTCTGCGACCTGAAGGCTAATGGTCAAAAATTAAGAGGTCTAAATGTTCAACTGACTCTCAAGGCAGAATAAAATTCTTTTCAAACAATGCAATGCTTGTTTCTAGTCTAAGTGTTTGTTCGCTTTCCATAAGAAATATTTTCTTTCTGCAAGAGGATATTTTATGAAATGTGGCAAGGCAACATCAAGGCCTTAGAACCATTAATTTTAAAATAAATTTCTCCTTCATTCTCCAGCATAAGTTGCTGAGCAATCAGAATTTCTCTCTTACCTTTTCCTGTCTTTGATATAGCTTATGTCATGTCAAGCTCACTCTTTGATATTAATTATACGCAACTATGATACACTTTTAATCTCATGCTCACCAGAGACAATGCCATGGGAGTGGGCAAAGCAGAATGCACTGCACAGACTAAGGCCTTCAAGTCCATGAAATTCATTTCAGCTGCTCCCTTTATAATTCCACCTTGAAAAACTCATTTCATTTTAAAGAGCTGTAAAGAAGTCATGGCTATATTCAGAGCTGCTTATTGCAAGGGGGTTCTTAAAATAATCCTCCTGGCTGCTTCCCTCTATGTTACTTCAGCAAAAGAACATGGCCGGGATAATAATCTGACCCTATGTTAAGCCACAAAAATAATAAAATGCAATCTAGCAAGTGAGAAACAGATAAAACCAAGGGAAAGAAGCCAACAGCTTGTTACTGCAATACAGGCATATTATTTGTACATCTTTTTAGGATACATAAACAGGATGCACTCAAGTACTGTTGGTCTGGATCTGGTACATGACCCATATCCTAGTCTTATCCTCAATGTGATCCTTCGTTTTGTTCTGAAAAATTGTTGGATTAATATCCTGTTTCAGGCCTAATCATTGCACATGTAGGGTGCAATCCTGAATTAGGCCGAAGAGAATGGCCCAGCTAACCTAGTCTATATGGGCCATATTCTGAGCTGATACTTAGGCCAAATCCACACGGGAAGGAGGCCTCTAGGCTGACCTAACTGCTGCTGAGCCTCAAGTTAGTGACAACTGGGGAAGGCTTGCTCCTGAGGAGACCTGCTTCAGGACACACTGAACAAGAAACAGCTGTAGTGCCTGTCATATAAGGAAGTTCAGGAGTCCCTGGCAGCTAATAACAGCAGTGGCATGATACTGCAGTACAGAAGTACCTTAGTGTAGGGTGAATGCAAGGAAAATGGCTGCTAGAGTGGCCAGTGGAAGTTGTGCCATATCCTGAGGTGGGCTGTTGTAGGTTGAGAGGCAGGAGTTGTGCTTAGGTAGGTTTTTTCATTTTTCTCTGTAAACTGCTTTGTGAACTTATTTATTTATTTAGCGTATGGCATTTAAAAGGACTTATGGTAGATCAAATTTTAATGTCCAGTCCACCTAGCCATTCAAGGACAGAGGCCCGTGTGAGCTCTTTTCATGGACACTCGGACACAATGTGATGAATATTTTGTCAAGGAGCACCACAGTCATACTGAGTGGTAGACACAAGACCCCACTTAAACAGTGAGTCCTGGCAGATACCCTGCTAGGTATGGATCCAGTTCAGAGTTGACCAATGCTGGTGAGGCAGCCCATTTAGCTTTCCATTGTGTGTTGATGTTAAAGTTGTTAGATCTGTTGTGCAATTGGAGAGAGGGCATCCTTGATTTAAGCCTGCCAATTGATAGATGAGGAAGAACAGCATCCAAATGAAAAGGTGGGTTTTTGTTTTATTCCTTCACTAGGGCACCTTGCCTTTGCAGAGCTGCTGGTGCTATGTGGCTCAAAACAGGGAGCCAGCAAGCAGGAGTAGATTTCATACAACTGCTTATGATCCTCATGGTTTCATTTAGGCTGGCAACAATCTTACTAGTGTGGCAGCTATTAAGCCTTGTAGGGACACAATATTCTCCTCCAGAACAGACAACCCTACTGCTGATATTCTGAGAGTAGAGGCCGAGGGTCCCCATCTTGATTCTCTTATTTTCTGGAGTAGGTTGTTCATTGTATTAATTTTTACAGACATGTTCTCTACACGTTTCTTATAAGAGAAAGTCTGATCCAAAGTTACTCCGAGGTATTTGGGATGAGGGTTAGAAGGGAGTGTATTGTAAATCAGGTAGTCCTTTGGGGCTACACTGGCAAGTTTGCTGTTAAGATGGAAACAAGTAGTCTCCATTTTGCTGACACTAGGTGTGAGTCTCCAGTCACAAAAGAATTATCCCAAAATCTTAAGGTCCTCAGTGAGGAGGAAGTCCAAACATCCATGTTTTAATCTTGTGCTGCAAGAACCAGGTCATCAGCATATCCAAATTTCCGTCCCCTTGTAGCTGGCACATTTTTGGGATGTGATGTGATGCTAGATTTGCCTCCTCATGGTGCACCCCGATAGCATGAAAGTGTGAATCAAACAACTAGCAATAATTGGCAGCCAGACTACATTGAAGGCAGTTGGTGACAGTTGGCAACCAGACTTCAACTCCTGGCTCTATAAACACATGGTAATGGATAAGCAAAATGGGCCTTTTCAGGCCCAAAAGACAAGACTGATTCAGGACATCATCAGACTTTGGTTACAATCCTAAAGACACTTTCCTGGGAGTAAGACCCATTAAACACCATAGGGCTTACTTTTGAGTAGACATGGTTAGGATTGTGCTCTATGCCAAATTAATGTCAAAGGGCTCAGGAAATCTAAGAGCCAATACATTTCCAAACTTTATTTGAAAGGACTATGGATATGGTTTTCCTTCCAGAAACACTTTTTTTTTGTTCAAAAGTGGCATATAAATACTGTTGTTAATTATAATAAAGTTCTTTACAGCTGTTGCAAATAGTGACATGCCATTCAATGCGGCCATGTAGAATTGGGCTGTTAAATTATTTTAGCTTTAAACTACTGGTAATTATGTTTCTGGCTACATGATTTGTACTTTTAGCTAGAATAGGACTGCATCCTGAAGCCTGACATTTCTGAACTAAGTTTAGGTTGCACACCATTTGTATCACACCAGTGTGCTGTGGCATGGTGGTGGTTGTTTTTTAATTAAATGTGATCTCAATTGTAAAAGAGAGATAGACCATGGAGTGAAATATAATTTGAACAGAACTGCTTTGTTTTGTGTTTATCCTGACTCCAGATTACACAACCAGATTACTTATTGTCCTCTCTGGGAATGGTAAAGAGTTGAGAATGTTTTACTTCTTACAAGGGAGTCCAAAGGGGCCCGTTTGCCAGCATTAGTGCACTGTACTGAGAGCTGCTCTATTTAATGCATTGTCGGAGACTAGTTAACTGTATTCCCACTGGCCTCATAGAAAACTAATTTGGAAAAAGGCAGGGAAAAGTGTCATACTGCAAAGTCCTTGCATAATCATTCTGAGTTACCATGTCTATTGAATGAGACAAATTGCCATGCTTTGGTTCTACCAACCATTTCTTACTGGGATATTAATTCTTATTAACTTTCAAAACGGAGTTAAGCAGAAATTAAACCCATATATTTAAATCAGTGTCATTATCAACACATTCTGAGCTTGTCCTAATGAAGAACTTGTAAGACATTTCCATACAAACACTTTTTTCTAGCACTTCTGATCTTGCGAACTGGTGTGCCCAAATGTGTGTATGGTTGCTTTAGATTACTACTGCCATGTTGCCTTCAATTCTTAACTACTTGATCTTGTAATTCTCAGGGCTAATATTGTGCTACATGTTCTGGAGCATTAAAGATTTCTACCCCCAAGAAGAAAACAGTAGAAAGCATACCATTCAGGCAACTCCCATTCCATTCCAACCAATGGAAGGTGAACAAGCAGAAGTCTAACTTCTCCCTGCTATGATTCCCAGAAACTAGTTAAAAATTGTATTTTAAAATGTGGTAAGTTATTTTGATGACTTTATAGTGAAGCTCAGTCCAAGCCTAATCTGTCTCTGAAAACACACCTATCTTTTCTGCCTGGCATTTTCAAGGTGGACACATGTGTGAACATCTATGTGCTGTACCCCCATCACTATTGCTATTTTCACTGATTCCTGAACCTGGTGCTTTTTTCAAAACAAGTCTGTAAAAGAAAGAAGAGGCTGTCTGGATCTGCACTAACAGCTGTGGTTCAACAGAAGAGAAAACTGATTATTTTGTTTTTTGTAATATTGCTTATAAATCACTCTAGAAGGCCTTGGTCCAAAAGGTGGTATATAAATCAGTCAAAAACTAAAGGCCCTTTACTGGAAATGAGCCCATAGCTTTTTACCTGGTATTGGAAGTCATTAAGGAATAATTCAATAAGTCCTTATAAAACAAAGAATTCTTTTGCACATTTTGGCAATGTAAGCAGCCTGCAAAATTATACAAAAATCTGCCCGTCTCAACCTTTTAAAAAATAACTGAGGAACACACATTCCTGGTAGCTTAATTATTATTCACAGAGATAGTGAGATCCAAATTAATTATCAACATTTGCACTAATTGTTTTTATACAGTAACTGCAGATAGTGAATGCCCAGAAGATACATTCCTTCTTCACATTTATTTTTGTAGTATCATGTGCATGTGAATCTACCAAAGCGACTCAAAGTGCTATCTAAATGGATAAGTCTATGATTGCTATCATATGATTGATGTGATTGATTATCCTATTACCATTTTGGAACTGGAAAGAGGATTTGTGTGTGTGTTTTACTTCTTTACAGTAACATCATGATAGGTCTTTACTCTGCTTTTACCTATGGATGCTGATAAATATAAGGTAAAGGTGTCCCCCCGCAGGTTGCCCTGCGGCAACCTGCATGATTGACTCCTTGATGCTGCATTAGTGTCAACATGCTGCCAGTGACAATGTAGTGACAGTATAGATTGTCAGCATGGATAGCTTCTAGCCCTGAGCCTGCACTAGCAGATCATCCCCCTGCCCCCCAATGAAGCCAGTAAGTCAACTGCAGCCTGCTGGGAATGTTCTGAATGAGGGCTGGGGGCATATTTTGGTGGTAGCAGCTCTGCTGTCATCCAATGCCACCTTCTGGCCTCAGCAAGCCCACTCTTGCTGACACAGATCCCAGAAGACACATTGCACTGTGGAGTGCGTAAGTGAAACATTATTGTATGCTGTGTCATGGTCCCCAGCCAGTTGTTAGCATTCAGTGGACCCTTTGCTAGTACAATTGAACCTTTGCTGGGTTGTCTGAATATAAGATTAGGACAAAAGTCTCATAATATATTTATTGTCCCGCCCGAAGTATAGAGTTAAGTATATCAGGGTGAGGGTTAAGAGTTCAATCCTTCATTTCCCTTTGTTTCTTATTATTTGATTATTTAAGAATTCAATATAAATGCTGCTTCATCAAAAAGCAAACTGGTCTTATATTGCTTTTTTAACACTAACACTAAAATGTACTGAGGTGTCTTCCTTAGTAACTCACTCCAGCTACACTTCTTTGCTCTTCTTCTGAACATTTTTATAACATGAATGCATAAAAATATGGCCCATAATGAGTACTAAGCTGTCACTCCATCAGCTACAGAGCTGGTTACATCCTAAATAAATGACAACTGTAATCTGAAGTTTGGGATTCAGTATGTCATAAGTCATTAAAACCACTTGGGGTTTAATGCCATTTTGCCTTGCACAGGATTCTGCCTCACCACACTTCCAGTTGTCTCTCCTCTTCCTCATTTTCTTCCTGCCACCCAGTTTCTAAAAGAAAAAGGGGGAGGCAATACAAGAGGCAATTTCTAACACTTGAGCTGATCTGATCACTGTCTACTCCTTCACACTTTTAAAACTCTCTTCTAATCTCCTTTTTTCCTACAATTAAGGGAGTAGTAAGATGAAGAGTGCATGGTCTGCATTGTCTCAGTGGTTAAAGACACTGCTTGTATACCTGAAGCTTAGCAGGTTAGCAGCTCAATACTCGAGTACTGCATGATGGAAGCTTGTCCAGCTCCTGCCAACCTAGCAGTTTGAAAGCATGTGAATGCAGTAGTTGAATAGGTATCACTTAGGAGGGAAGGTAACTGTGTTCTGTGTGCCTCTGGCAATTAGTCAGGCTGACCAAATGACCATGAAGTTGTCTTTGGGTATAGTTGGTCATTAGCCTTGTAAAGAAGGTGTGATCACACACCCCTTTTTCTAGTTTTGACTAGAGACAACTTATCTAGTTTTGACCACCAGTGCAACCTGTGGGATTGCTTTGGGGTTACCTTTAAAATAGAGATAAGTGGTGGTAGCCAATGGACAGCCCAGCTCCATTACTCTGCAGCCTGATATGACTATGTCAAAAAAGCTTATAGATGTTCCAGTCTTGATTAAAACAGTCCACCATATGTACAATAAACAAAAACATTTGGTGCACATGATCCATTATTAAAATACATGACATTAAAGCCACTTTCCCAATTTTTCCTGTTGCTATCACAAATTCAATTTTATTTTGATTTAAGAAAAAACTTGTCTATATTTTTAACTTCTTACAACTAAGAGAACTTAACCAAAAAAATGGAGCAAATTTTTACTACATCCTTCCTGACCATGAAACATTTAGGGTTTTCTGTAAGTGCAACTGCTATATTTCCCAGAAGGCTGGGTGTCTGTGCTTCAGAGATTTCTTTTACTTGTCCTGGTTTGTCTCAGGGGCTCCCAAAGTAATGTAATGCAAATTTCAGAAAGGGCATATCTAGATACCTCTGTAGGAAGAACGACATAGTTGCAGCATTAATCATGCAGATGAAGAACCACAGAGTGTACCCAAAATCATCAAGGTTTAATCTTTCCAGTAGGAAAGGGGATTGCACTGAAATTGTTTCAAACCCTCAAAGAAAGAATAGCGGTGCAATTAGGCCAGATGGCAAAATTGCAATTCTTTCCCTGCTGTCTGTTCAATTCCTTGAACATTTCCAAGATTCTCATCCTACCTGTACTTTTATGTCTGTTGCTTACATATTAATTGGGCCACATGAAAAGGACTAACAAGAAGCTACTGAACTTTAAGCCCACTAAATGTTGGTTTTATACTTGCGCATAAAAAAATGCATCATAGCCTTGTGATCCAAAGGCGGCCATGGACCCAAAAACTGAAAGCTGGTCAGCCTAATCCTTTCCTCCCAAGCACCACAGGAGTGCTGAAACGGCTGCCACTGAATCAATTACCGGTAAATTCTTGAACTGGTGGTAATTATAGTTTTTGCAGGACAACTTCAAAGCAGATCTTAACCCTCTTTATAGAAATGAAATTATCAGGATGATGTAGCTGGAAGTATAATGGTTAAAGAGACTTAAAATTAATATAAATTATATTGTTGACAAGTTCAGAAAGAGAGAAGGAGGCACAGTTCAAACTGTTTTCCACATGTCATGCCTCTTCTTTCATGTAATGGGGAAATGGTGCTTTGCTAGGGAACAGCAGGCTCTAGAAAGGGAACAAGCTGTAGTCTTTCTTTACGATTTTCCTAGTTAAGCCCTTCTCCTGCTCCATCCAATAGGTACCATTCACTTCATGGAATGAGAGATGTGGAGTTTCTTGCAGGTAATCCAAGGAAGACTCAATTTTTCAGACTCTATTTTCCCTGGAATTTGGCAGGCGAGGTCTGTCCTTTCTTCAAAAATTAAAAAGGCCACTACTAGAGGACTGTGACATTTTGCCATGCCAGCAAGCCATCTGCTGAGTTGGTCAAAAGAAAGACGGAGAAAGACGGCCAATTCCAAGCTTAAGGAGCATCTGAAGTAGCACAGATCTTCTGTCCCTTGGGGAAGGGCACACCAATGTGCATGTGCCCCATCCATGCCCTCTCTTCTGCATCCTTCTCTGCTTATGTTCTTAAAAAATGGCTGAGCTGAAGGAGTAGACACAGAACTGAAGAGACCCATTTGTGCCACAGTGGCATTACCCATGGTTAGGGATTAAATGCTGCATTATCCTGAGGATACTCCAAGAGCTAGCCTGGCACCTACAGTACACAGAGACAACAATTTCTATGCTCCTGCCTCCCTGGATGCTGGGGGTTGATGAATGCTGAACAGACTTGGATTTTACAAAAAGCAAGTACACTAACATCTAGAAATTCCTGCTCTACAACTCTTTTAAAGTAACAACTTCTCTAGAGTGTCATTTTGTCAAAGTTTATATTGCTGCTTCCCTAAGGCTGGCATTTGTTTCACAAGGTAATTCTTGACATTGACAATATGTCTTGCTTCTTTGTGTGTGTGTGTGTGTGTGTGTGTGTGTGTGTGTGTGTGTGAGAGAGAGAGAGAGAGAGAGAGAGAGAAATCTTCACCATGTCTACTCAAAAGTAAGCCCCTTTTGTTATCAATGGGTCTTACTCCCAGGAAAGTGTCTTCAGCAGGGTGACCAGATGCTGAACCCAAAAGTCTACCCCAACTTCCCCAAAATTGCTAAAATCCAAGCCAAAATTCCTACCCTCTTAAAAAAATGTCAAACCCCTCCAAATGTAGGACAAATAGGACATGATAAAATAAAGCAAAAATATTTGTACTGTTTTCCTGTACTTAATTCCAACACTTTTAAAATTGAAAACCTTTGCAAGAGCTGTTTTCACCAAAAATGCACATGTGAAGTGCTCAGACACAATCTTGTCCCAGAGACCCCATCCCCCAACAATACTTGCACCCATACACACCCCATGCATGCGCTCACACACACCATGCATGCAATTACTAACATCCCTATGCATGTTCTCACTCACACACACACACCTAATGCATGTAATCACTCTCACACACATACCCATGCATGCAATCACTCTCATACACACATCCCCATGCATGCAATCTCTCTCTCTCTCTCTCTCTCTCTCTCTCTCTCTCTCTCACACACACACACACACATACACACACACACACACACACCCCTTCAGGGTGACCAGATGGCTGAAGCTAGAAAGGCTGAAGCTAAAAAGGAATCAAGGTCTGGGATTCCTCTCAGCTTGGCCTTTCCAGCAGACATTTTGCCTTCTCATGAGTAAAGCCATGATATTGGGCACTTTCACTTTCCCATAGAGCTCAAGGCATATTTTTTTATTATTTTTGCCATAACTATTCTGATAGGAAGGAGTTAATTCAAAACCAATTTTTGCATTGGATTCTGCTCTTCAATACAAATTCAATGACATATGACATGTTGGGGGTACTGCACACCACTGCAAAGTTCCAAAATGAAGCCATACTGGAGGACAATGAAGCCCTTTTGGAGGGAACACGTACAGAAGGCTAAAAAAGAGGAAAATCCAGAAAAATCTGGTCATATAGTCACCCTGACCCCCATGTATGCAATCACTCACTCACACACACACTCACTCACCTTCAGTGGTGCAGCATGGCTGGAGGGAACCAGAAGCAGCGTGGCAGCCGCAGAAGATCCAGGCCAGCCGGTGAGTCTCCAGAGATGACACGGCTTGACTGGAGAGGGGGCAGAAGCGGCATGGTGGCCATGGGAGATTGGGACCAGCTGCTGAGGCCCCAGAGGCAGTATGGCTGACTGGAGAGGGAGGAGAGGATGTGCAGGAGACCTGAGCTGGCAGGAGAGCCAGCAGAGGCAGCATGACAGCCACAGGAGAGGGAGGGCTGACCAGTGAGGCTGCAGTGCGATGCAGAGGGCACTGCAGGGACAATGGAGGCCCCAGTGAAACTGCAGCCGAGGCGTGCTGCTGCTGCTGGCCATGAGGCGGGGAAGGACCTTCCTCCTGGTCCCACCTCAGTGCTTTCCTACTCTGAGAGACTCCCAGAGCAGTGTGCAAAAGCATGCAATCAAATGGCTGCTGGGCCCAGATCCAAGTGAAAGGGGGGTTTTCTACTCCCTGGTAGACCCACTTTTACCGGAGTTCTCCGGGGAATTCCTGTCAAATGGTCAATCTTTAGGATTGCAGCCTGACTGAGCATGAGTATGAATGTGCATGTGCTTCCTATGCTTTTGCAGGAACAATACTTTTACATTTTAAGCATTCTGTAGACAAAGGAAGGTTATAACTCTGCATTTGCTAAGTACAAAATCGGGAAATACCATAGTTAAAGGGCAAACACACAGCCATTAACATTCTCAAGTGTCTGGCTAGGTAGCCCATCATCATCCACCCTTCTCAGTGGGAAGTAATTAATTATTAGCATGACAAAAGGCTATTGAGTTATTATGCCTAAGGATTTAATCAAATGCAATTTGCCAGTTGAGTTTTATTCAGCCCTTCTAATGCTGCACATCATTCAAAATTTCCCCAGAATTTCCTCCCTCTCTTTAATTATTAAATTTGATCTCAATGGAAATAACTGACTGAAGTGTAACTTTTACTAAATGTGTAGGCTATCACAATATTGATTAAATTAGATTGTGTGTGATAAGAATTCAGTTTTTAAGATTAAAGAAAATGTCAATCACGAAGAATCCTAAGGATTTCCCTCCCAATTATACTGTTTTCTAAGAACAATTCATCTCTTATCCTCATATTTAACTTTTTAAAGTAGGAATGCATGATGTAGGCTGCAATCCTGAAGTGCACTTAGGCTAGCCTATCTGGCACTTAAAGTCAGCCTAATGAAACATGCTGGTTTAAAAAAAAATCACTTCATCAGAGATCAGTCAAAAATTTGGAGCATCAAAATCATCCACACAGCATCTCCATGACTTCAGGTGAGTAACAAGCAGTGAGTGCCAACAAAATGGTTGAGAAACAAACCCTTTGTCTATTATGTAAACATCAGTACCGCGGCGCCTCACGTAACAAATTTAATTCGTTCCGGAGTCATGTTTGTTACGTGAAGCAGATTTCCCCACTGGAAATAATGGAAATTCAGACAATTGGTTCCAGAACCCAAAAAATATTCATCTAAAAATATTAACTGGATGTAAAAATGATGACAAAACACTGCAACTGAATTCAAAACATGCATTCAATGTGCATGATCCTATGAAGTCTACTTAGGCTGCAATCTTAAAGACACTTTCCTGGGAATAAGACCCATTTAACACAATGGGGCTTACATCTGGGAAGGCATGGTTAGGAGACTGCAATCAAAGACACTTTCCTGGTAGTAAAACCCATTTAACACAATGATTAGGAGACACTTTCTAAGTGTCTTCCCACTTTCTCCTTCTCTTCATCCTGAGCCTCTCTCTCCCCTGCTCCCTTCTGGCTAGCCCTAAGGCTGCTTCCTGCTTCTCCACTGCTGTTCTCTCCCTCAGTCCAGCAGACACCCAGCCACAGGAGGAACAGTGCAGAAGTGTTGCTTTTGCTATGGGCAGGCACCCTAGGCAGCCCTGACGCTTTTTAAAAAGGGCTGCCGGCCAGCGTGTCTGCCCCAACTGCCAATGAGTTTATTTGTTACGTGAAGCACAGTTTGTCACGTGAAGCAGAATCTTAGAGAAAATTTTGTTTGTTATGTGAAACATACTTTATGTGAGGCATTTGTTGCGTGAGGCGCCGCTGTATAAGTTTAAGTTTTTTGAAAGAACGAAAAAAAGTTTTGATGATGGTGCACCAGATACTATATGTACATACTATAGAAAGTTACACAAACAAATTGTGTGTTGGGTGGTTTTTTTACACTCAAAAGTTTTACTCGTACAACTCATTTTTCATTCTTTACTGTACTGCCAAATGGCAAATGGTGCCTTAAGGCAAAGAATTCACTAAATTCTCTGTTGGGAATGTTTTTTCAGAAAGATCTATAAGTGATTGTGTAGTTTCTCTTTCCCCATCCCATCATTCTGAGATGGTACAATATTGCAAGCATAGAGCACAGGCATATAATAGCCTATAACGCCAATACAAATATAATTAATTTGTGATGCATTGTGGAGTCATAAGCTCCCTTATTGCTGTTGTCTCAAACTGCCTACCAGCCTGATACACTCTGATGTTTTCTTGATAATTATATTGGAGCATTTACAGTTTAAATGCCAGTAGTATGCATTATATTCTGATGTTTTAATTTTGCTTCTTTTGTCATGTTTTTATTCACCCTGAACTCTTGATCTGGTTGTGCACTTTGGAACTGAATTACATTTTTTTTGTTCCTACAGAGATACATTTTCCAAGCACAGTCACCCTGTTTTTAAAAAAGGTTGTTTCGAATGTTTTAGTGATTTTGTGTATACATTTATTTACAATGAACTTGTCCTTCATACCACTGAATCATCAATTGTGCGCTGCATAGGTGAATCTAAAGAAAATATTGCTTCCCTTGTAAACGTTTTGCATTGTGGTTTATTTTTAATTTGGATATGGAAAAACACAATGCAAAACAAAAACAATGCTCCTTTGTTTCCACTTCTGGTTTTGTTTCTTCTTTGTGTTCAATGCTTCTTTGTTTCCACTGTGGTTTTGGACAACTGGAATTAGAAACTGTGTCCAGTTACTATGGAATTCCATAAGGTATAAAGCAAGGGTTAATTGGAAGGGTCCCATTGTATGTTGGAGAGCTCCCATTGCAATTGTTCAGATAGATACCAAGTATAATTGGTTCAGAATTTTTCAGGTTTAATCATGATCAATCATATTATGTGCATAACGATCAGAAAGGAAACTGGCAATTTCCTTGGAATTCATGCCATTTGAATATTTAGCTCATGATAAGTAAGGTTAGCGTGGCGAAGGTCCTGTATTAAGCTCTGAATCATCAAATTTGACCTGCTGAAGCTCAACCAGGCATGGACAGTAAAACTGAAACCTTGAAGACTGATGAAAGCAGTAGTCAGATCCTCAGTTAATGGTATAAACTGCCACAGCTCAACAGAAATCAATAAAGCTGCACTGATTTACACTAGCTGGGGAACTTGTACAAAAGGCCAACGCTTCAGATTTTCTGGGTTTAAGAGGACTGTCTCCTAACAAGAAGTAAAGGCAAAAAGCAAGAAGCAATTCCAGGAAAAAAATCATGAACGGGCTTGAACAAGCCCGTTGAACAGCTTTCAGGGCTTATCCCCCATCAACGAGGTGTACCAAAGGTTCTGAAATATGAGGAGTCCAATGCATATGTCTCCTAAGTGCCTAGATGCTGATGACCATAGGAAACAACACTATCTATAAATACTGCATGCAGGCAGGCAGACAGATAGATAATGTTGTTTTCCTGTGGTCAACAGCATCCAGGCAGGTGTGATAAATGTGGCTGAAAGACAAATTATAGACACCTGATGCTCCTCCATACAGAGAGAATTCCATAATGGGGCACATTAATTAGGTAAGCCTTAATGTCTGTTTCATTAGAACAGCAACTTCCCTATGACACTCTGATATAAGAAAGATTGCAGGGCGTAACAAAAGACCATTTTGTGAATTCTTCATTTTCACTGTCTGGATCCAGGGCAAAAAAATAGCTATAACTTGAACCCACTGATAGGGTGTGGGATTGCAATGCTCAGATGGTAAAGCATCCAACTGAATGGGACAGAGATCTCATCTAGCAAACGTGATGGTGCAGATCTGGAAAATGGGAGACACTGGTGCAAAGCCTCCTTCTCCCACTACCCACATTTCTGAAGGCAGGGGGATTTGGAAAACCATTTCTGGGATGACAGTTGATGGATAAGAAACAGTGGGAGAAAGCATTCCTTTCTGTATCTGGTTCCAAACTCTGTAGTAATTCCTAGAACTTTGAACTGTGCCTAGAAATGGACTAGTAACTTCAGTTCTAATTAGGAAAACTTGAGGTTGGAAACCATGAATTTCTATTTCATGTGCTTTCATAAAGCATGAAAAATTCTAGATGTCAGTGGTTCACCACAAATATGGAAATGCTGCTGAAGATTCAATAATACACAGGAAAAGTCTTGGAACAAGACCCCCTTCTGGGAGATCTGAGACTGTTCACATTTTGAACTGATTGTCTCTTACATGAATTTTTCATTACTTATAAACGTTGAACAATTAGATGCACAAGCCGGCTACTGTCATTTTGCTGTTTCATATTGCAGTGCCCTACAGAAACTGTTCTCCACAGATAAAAATGGGCTTAGAATCTGAGCACATAATTCCCTCTCTGTTAAGACTGATGGCATCTCCATTGCACATGAGTTTTGAATCAGAAAGGCTGGCCTCTCCCTTTGGCAAGTTGAAGGCCATGAAATGAATAGATATTTGGTCAGAGAGGTTTAGATCAAAGTCTAAAGTGAACTGGTTGCAAGTCCTGTGCACTATGAATATTAATACTGGTTATAGAAGTATGAGACACACAAGGACCTGGTTTCTCAGGATAAACCTTCAAAGTATTATGCAAATGAACAGCCTCCGCATTACTCAGTGAAGATGAAACTCTTCAAGATATTTCATCCTCAAATCTTCAATTAATTCAAAATATCTCTCTATCTCTTTATTACCTCAATTTTTTCTAGTCATCACATTTTATTTAGTTCAAAACATAACATAGGTCATATGTCTGCTTAACTAGTAGCATTACCCTTTTTAACATAAGCAACCTCATTTCATTTTAGTACACTGAAAATAAGTAATTGTCAGCATTACTTATACCTGTTAGAGCTGTGGGTGGCGCAAGTGTTTAAGACACTGTGCCTGTTAACCAGTTAGCCACAACACACTGGTTGAAAATCACTGATCTATTCGGTTCTTTTTAAATGCAGGGGTCTCCAAAACCCAGCCCACTGGCTATATCTGGCCTCTGGAAGATTTTATCTGAACAATATGGTTCCTCAGCATCTCTGGGCTATAATAATTCCTCAGCTCAATAATATACTTCCAGTTCACCCACCATACCACTTTCAGTGACTATAGGTGCTGTATCTAATGGAATGAAATTATTTCATTACATTGCATTACATTCAGCACGTCTAATTGAATGCAGTACAGATGTAACCTATTTATATGTGAATTATTTACATGAGATTTTGTCTCAAAGCACAGAGGTTGGCTCCTTAAATTGAAAGCAAAGCTTCCCTTAAAGGAGCATTATAATACATGGTCAGATGTTGTGTAACTTACTTTATTAGTATGATATCAATCATCAGTTTAGCAATTAATACATTTCTTTCACCACATCATGAAAGTGGAGTGATTAACGTTTATTCCACCTTCAAAGGCACTACAGGTAGCAATAGTTTTTTTTTTCCCATATCTCCTTTGGAAAAGAACCATTGTTTTTCCTTCCAAGATAAGCTGGAAAAAATATTTTGTCTATTTATAGTTTCTTACTAGCATCTACATTAACTATTTGACCAAAGGAAGTACTTATCTATCTTATGAATTGCTATGGCACTTATAATTACAGTGTTTAAGTGCTTTGACATTTTTACAGCAAATCTGTAAATAGACTAAAAAGTCATCAGTTTATAAATGTGAACATATAATTTCGCTTTTGCCATTTAGGAAGTACTTTCTGTGAAGTACTAAGTATAAATTAGCCTGGATAAATGATCCCTAAACAGTTATAAATAATAACATTAAATGTCTAACCATTCTAGCCTATGCATCTCATCCATTTTACTGGGTAGGTTTAAACTGGGTTGTGATGGTGTGAAGGGGGGGTGTTGATATTTGTGGACCTATTTTTATTTCATGCCACACAATTTTTAGTCACTTCCTACATAGCTTTCCTTTTAAAATATTCTATATAGCGGAGTATGCCAAATATATATTCATTGTATAGGAATGTTCTAAAAATCAGGTAGGTGCATATAGAATTGCAGAATAAGGCCCCTTTAGACACACATATAAAGCATGCTTCCCACTAGAAGATTCTTTTGTTTCTTAAAAGGCATTGATTGAGAGTAACCCTGACCGGGCCAGAGCATTCAGGGAAGCAGAAATGTAATTTTCCCACTCTGTTTTTAAAGGTAAAATCACTCCCCTGAAGTGGCAGTTTTCCTCCGGAACAGCAATTTGAGAAAATAACTGTTTCGGGAGGGGGGGGGGGAGAATTGCTCCAGAAACATGATTTTCACATTTAAAAGAGTGTAGGAGTTCAGAGAAATTCTTCCTCCCAGCACAATTCAGTTCCCAACAGTCTCCTGATGTTTTTTGAAAACAAAAAGAGCTTCCATTGAGAAGCACACTTTGATAGAATTTGTGTGCTTGCACACCTAGTCAAGGTAAAAGTGTCCCCCACAGGTTGCATGGTGGTGCTCATCGCCATTACAAGGCCAAAGAGCCAGTGTTGTTCAAAGATTATATCAGTAATCATGTGGCCAGCATGACTATATGTCAGGAGTCTGCAAGAATTTTGACCAAAAGGCACATTGCTAAGAGCCAAAAAAATATATAATTTAAATAAATACAGTACATTAGAAATGGAATTCAAATGCACAGGCTCAAATTTCCAGGATTTCTCTAAGCCCCAACACATATTACAAAAATAAAGCTTAAACAGACATAGAGCACAATCCTAACCATGTCTACTCAAATGTAAGCTCCATTGTGTTCAATGGATCTTGCTCCCAGGAAAGTGTCTTTAGGATTGCAGACTTAGAGCACAATCTATCTATCTATAGTATTTATATATCGCTTTTCAACTAAGAAGTTCACAAAGCGGTTTACAAAGAAAATTGAAAAATAATAATAGCTAATTAAAAGCTAATGGGACCCTGTCCCAAAAGGGCTCACAGTCTGAAATGCAAAAAACAACACCAGCAGAAGCCACTTGAA
The DNA here is from genome assembly GCA_030015325.1 of Cryptoblepharus egeriae. Lineage (NCBI taxonomy): Eukaryota > Metazoa > Chordata > Lepidosauria > Squamata > Scincidae > Cryptoblepharus > Cryptoblepharus egeriae. The sequence goes on along the minus strand of JAREYC010000004.1, from coordinate 21,646,537 downwards.
CAGGCATTGCTGGGGTGTGTAGGGCCAGTTACTCTCCCTGTGCTAAATAAAAGAGGAACACCCACTTGAAAGAGTGCCTCTTGCCCCTAACCATGTCTACTCAAAAGTAAGCCCCATTGTGTTCAATGGTTCCTACTCCCTAGAAAGTGTCTTTAGGATTGCAACCTTAAATAATAAACTTAAATAGACTCCCCTTTCTTCATCCTACAAGCAGCTTAACTCCATGTATAGGAGTAAATACCTCAGAACCAGCACATCCCAGGAAACATCTGGAGGGTCTTCTGACAGCTGAGGAGGCCTTCCTGCCCTTCCAAAAGCCTTCTACGGACATCAGAGGGTACAAAAAGTTACTTTAGGTTTTTGGGATGTGGTTTTTTCAGACTTTAAGAGGTATTCTGAGAACACCTAGATGCAAACAGAGTACATTTCTGGTTGAGTTCTACTGTTTTGCCCATAAGATCTCTATGGCTTTTGGAGACCCCTCCTATATGTCAAAGGCACATGGAATGCAGTTACTTTCCAAAGTGGTGCTATTTATCTACTTGCATTGACATGCTTTCGAAATGTGAGATTGGCAGGAGATGGGCAAGTAATGGGAGCTCCCTCTGTGGTGTGATTCGTGGGTCTTGAACCACTGATCTCCCAACATTCAAGTTGACAAGCACAGCAACTTTAACCACTTAACCAATGCAGCCTGCCTGCATAACTAATGAAAGTCTAAAAGGGTGTGCTAAAGAATTATGGAAAGTGGTGGAATAGGATTTACACCTCATTTATTTTCATGGGATTCACAACTTGTGCTTTATGTCCAATGTTTTAATTTATCTTTTTAAGGGATTGCCAATATCATATTGTTGCAAACACCTGGTTAAGAGGCACAAGATAAAAACACAATCTGGTGCAAGAAAATTCATTTACCAGACCCATTACAAATTTTGCGGGGGGAAGGGGGATTTCATGAACTTTCATGAAAATGAAATTTCAAGATTTCAGTTTGTGGAAATTTGAACAAAGATTATGAATGGCATGTCTGCCTTTTTCTTGGTGTTAGATTTGTTATTTTCTACCTTCACTTGTCTCCTTTTGTTACCCCACACATCTTTAAAAATATTCATGTGAAAGTAGAAGAAACAACTCTTAATGGAGAAAAAAACAACACAATTTTTAATGCTCCTTTCTTGACCCAGTTGAAACTAGCAACCCCTTCAATGGAAGTGAAATGTAAACTGGTATTATTCTGTTAGAACATGTGCCCTCTGGACACAGCACTAGCAGAGGTAACCCATAACAATGTTACAAAAAATCATGCATCCTGTCTAGGAATAATATTATCAAGTGTAACCAGTTGAGGAAAAATCTGTCATTAGACTGCGATCCTAGATACTGTACTTTCTTGGCAATAAGTTCTATTCCTGGAAATAAGTTCCATTATACTCACCGGAGCTTATGGGCACAATCCAGAGCAAGTTCAGCCTGCTCTGCCCTAACTGCTCTCTCCTAACTATTCTGTATCCAGAGCAGAAAGTTATGCTGCATCCAGAGAGTTAGGAAGCCTGGGCTGCCCTAACTGCTCCAGAGCATGCTAAGTAATTGACACATGGGGAGGACTTGCTCCTGAGGAGACACTGCTCATATCACACTGATCAAGGAACAGCTGTGGTGCCTACAGTGGTGACATGACTCTGCGCATCACCCGGTGTGGAATTCTGTGCGTCACCCCTGGGATGTGTGCACCCCCCTACCTGCACTGTGCAGTTGCCAAAGTTGGCACCTGCGCAGTTGTTTCTGAAGCCAAGTGGCTTCAGAAAGAGTACTGCACAGGAACCATCTCTGACACCTGCACAGTATTTTTCTGAAGCCTTTCGGCTTCAGAGGAGACTTTGCAGGCATCAGAGTTGGTGCCTGTGCAGTACTGTTTCTGAAGCCATTCAGCTGCCTGAGTGAGGCAGCCTCCTGAGTGAGTGAGGCCAAGTGAGGCCGAAGGAAGTTCTGCTCTAAGGAATTCTCCTCTGAAGCTGTTCGGCATGCTCAGTGTGTTTCTGCGCAGTGCATCTCAGATGGCCGTTCAGGCCAGCTCCAAGGACAAGTGGCAGCTTCTGGCTGCTGCTCCGCCTTGGAACCATCTGTACTGCACAGGAACCATCTCTGACACCTGCACAGTATTTTTCTGAAGCCTTTCGGCTTCAGAGGAGACTTTGCAGGCATCAGAGTTGGTGCCTGTGCAGTACTGTTTCTGAAGCCATTCAGCTGCCTGAGTGAGGCAGCCTCCTGAGTGAGTGAGGCCAAGTGAGGCCGAAGGAAGTTCTGCTCTAAGGAAGTCTCCTCTGAAGCTGTTCGGCATGCTCAGTGTGTTTCTGCGCAGTGCATCTCAGATGGCCGTTCAGGCCAGCTCCAAGGACAAGTGGCAGCTTCTGGCTGCTGCTCCGCCTTGGAGCAGGCCTGAATAGGCATGCTGACACCTGGGGCCTGCCAAAGGACAGTCAAACTCATCCGGTGCATCACCCCATACAGAGCACATCACCCAATGCAGCCCACACCAGCCGCACCAGTCTGGTGACACCACTGGGTGCCTGCCTTATAAGGAGTCCCTGATGAGATGCCAGTACATTCTACAGTGAATACAAGGGGCTTCTTGGAGAGCCTGCTGTATCCTGAGGTTTGTGGGCAGCCATAGTTTGTTCCATATCCTGAGGTTGAGAGGCAGGGGTTGCAGCTAGGCTGGCCAATAACTCAGATTTTTGGTCAACACTGCAATTCTTACTTGGGCCTTATCATAGGACTCTATGGGTCTACTCATTACTATACCTGCTCCATAGGTGGTATATCTCTGAGGAGCTGGAAGAGGGCATTTCTGCCTTGGAAACAGGCTCTGGATACAAACTGCTCTGCCCTAGGCAATGTTAACATGCCCTCAACATGCCTCTCCTGAACTGCTTAGGGCAGAGCAGCTAGGGCAGGGCAGGTCCTCCTCTCTTAGAGCACCCTCTGTTGCCTTGCTCTGCCCTAAGCCTCTTCCAGAGTAACTGGGGTGGAGCATCTTGCAGTTGCTCCACCCTAGTGATAGATAGGGCAACCCAAGGGCTCTTATGTGGACAGATTAGTTGCTCTGGATTGTGCTGCCAGTCTGGAAAAATCTACCACATTTACTTGAATCTAATGTGCCATTGAATCTATTGCACACCCTAATTTTAGGAAGCTTGAGACAAAAAAAGGCTTGCTGATTATTGTAATGTGCTGCTTAATTATGCATATATTCCAGTAAATATGTTAAAATGTAGATGTATAAGCATCTCTGGAGGGCACTTGCACACGTCTGGCTGAGGGGCCAGGTAAGGGGTCATGCGCCAGCTAATCTAATGTGCATCCCCTACTTTAAAGATGAATTTGGCTGGAAAAGGTGCATGTTGCATTCAAATAAAAACAGTACAATATATTTTGAAGATGACCTAAAAGTATCCTCTAAGACAGTGAGTCACCACCCAATTTTTGGGATGTCACAAAACATAAGCTGGTAGCTGATGACATGAAAATTGTGTTGAGCCCCATAGAAAGTAAAACTGAGCCACATTTACTCATGAGTATGTGACTGTGTCTTGATCCACTTTGAAAGGCATGCTGCAGGGAATGTAACACTATCAGAATTGTCCCGACCTGGTGGTCCCAAACACAGACGCCAACAAACTCTTGTGAAGAAAATGTATCCTGTCCCCAACTCCTGCAACCCATTCACACTTATTGATTGCCACCGGAATGGTCCTGATCCAATAAACATGCAGCTCAATATTCATAAGACGATGTGATCCCCTTCCACAAAGTGAAAAAGATGAAAACAAAGGGCTGGTAAAGTGGTACCAACAGAGTGCCATTTTTAAAAGTAGACCCCAATGCAAAAAGTTTGGGAGATACTGCCCTAAGCTGTTTCACCAAGACTGCCTGATATTTCCAATATTACTTCTTGGTGAAATAGTGTTAGCATGATTTAGGATGTCCTATCTGGCATCCTCACACCCAAATAGGAGTAGTCCTCACATAAGTCCTGTGCTGGCCTGGAGATGTTGCAAAAGTGCTGTAAGACACTTCAGCGCCACTCCTGGGAGCATTAAACCAGTGCACAGTCATGTGGCGGCCTCCCCACACCACCACTGGAACCAGGAGACAAACAGTTATGCTGGTCTTAATTGGTTAGGACTGTACCCTTAGCCAAACTGAGAAATAAATGCTACTCTTTCTAATGCAATTCTATGTGTTTTTAGCCATATAACAACCAACTATTCACTTTTAAGCCTATGATAAATTCACAGATTAGTTCTGCACTTTTATCAGCTTAGAATTTGTTACCCTTCAGTTCCTTGCACCGTCTCCTTTTAATAGGGTGGTGGTGTTCTTTTATTAGGACAGACAGAAAATCAGAGTAACTAATTTACCATCTCTTGCTCATTATCTGGTTTTAATTGTCTTGAGCAATGTCGTCTTGTGTTCCAACATATACTGTACCCTGTAGGAAAGTAAGTAAAACCAAATATTGATCCCTAAAACATTGGAGACAATGTGAGTGGAATTAAGGATACTGTGTGAGCTTTTTGAAACAGTGTACCAAACCACAGAAAGACCAGCAGGCACTAAAAAGCAATCAAGAATCGCAGCTTGAGCAAGGTGACTGACAGGAGACAGCTGGTTGACTATTGTTTATTGACTAAATAAAAGAGTACATGACTTATTACCGTCTTTTCTGCTGCTTTCATGAACTGCAAGACTAATAGCACTAAACAAAATTTTGTGAGTACAGTTCTTTTGTAAAGTTCTTCTTTACACTGTCACTCTCTTACTTTTTCCTCCAAACATCATAAGTCACAAGAGGCCAAACCCCAACCAACTTTCAAGCATTGATGGAGTTGTGCGACCAAGGCATGTGCTACAATGACCTTCTCAAGGTAATCAGGTTTCCTTGGGGCCAAAAAGGCGCTGCAAAGTTGGCGCTGCAAAAATTCAGATTCCAGAGCTCTTATGACCCTATCTGTCTTATCCTCAGAGGTCTCCTCACTGTTTGACACCAGTGTGTCCTTCCTGATACCCAGACTTTGATTATTCTAGCTGACCACATCAACCTCATGGTGGATTGGGCTTAAATGCCCAATTAAGTTCTTAGGTAGAACATGCACTTAAGGCAGGGGTCTTCAAACTTTCAACTTCAGGGCTCCAGGACATTTACCAATTGTGCAGAAGAGGAAATTTCAGCAGGTGCAGCTTTTCATCTCACAGATCACAAGCTGTACTTGCTGAAATTCCCTTCTCTGTACAATTGTTAAAGGTCTACCAGACCTGAAGTTGAGAGTTTGTAGACCCCTGACTTAAGGGATCCAAACTCACAGTTTAAGTATTTGGCCTAAGGTCTCAATTTCAATTGTTCGGGGAAGAGTGTAGGGTTGCCATAATTCTCTTCCACAAAATCGGGACAAACTTACCAGGATGTGAGCACAATCCCTGAAAACTGGGACAGTCCTGGTTTCCCAGGACATATGGCAGCCCTGGGGTAGAGGCATAAGAAATCCAGAGCCAGCAGGACATAATTTTCAGTTAAATAAATCAGTTATAAAGTACAAGTTCTCAAGTCTAGGCACTGGCTGGCTTCAACATGCAGCAAGCCAAGTGAGTATGTTGATTTTGAGGCAAGCTTTTGTCCAGAAGACTGCTGCCCTGGGATATGCCAGTTCTTCGGGCCATATACGTGAAGGATTTACGAGCTTAACTTTGTTTTAATGATGTTAACCTACAATCCAGAGTAACTACGGGAGCACGTAAGAGATATTACGTGTGCCCATAGTTACTGCAGCACCAAGTGTAAACCTATGGGAAATTCATATTGCAATCCAGAGCAAATTGTTCTTACACCGGAGCAAGGACTCCCGTAGTTACTCTGGATTGCGCCCTTAGTTTGATACAAAATGTACAATGTAAAGATTTAAATAAATAAAAATATATGTATAAGTTGAGCTTTCTAGTCCATATTTATCTGTGGATCTGACTCAACACAGGTCTCAGGCCCAAGCAAAAAATTCCTACCCAGTCTTCACTGAGTGGCCAGCTAATCTCAGATTAACTAAACAGGTACAGAGTTGTTGGCTGGATAGAACTGAGCCCAGCAAGGAGCATATATGTGCATGTTCTTGGAGCTCCCACCTCCCCAGCTGCCAAACCAATCAGCAGTAAGACCTCAGCCTGGATGCATGAGGGTAAACTGCTGCTAGCACGGGAAAGGCGCTAACATCTTTTCTTGTCACTTGCAAGAGCTCCCTGTAATCTGTTTTGTGCTTGTATTTCTGTCATGCTATTTTCCTGTAGAAACAAACTGGTTAAGATTATTAATACAGTAATCAGCTTGTCTCCAATGGAGTTGGCCCTTTAGATTCTGATCACCAGGATAGAGCACACTTCCATCTTACTCAGCTATTCACAAATATTAACAGCACCATTGTAGGAAAGCAATTTCAAATAAGCATTAGCTAATCAAAAAAACAGTAACTGATCACTCCTTCCCATTTCTTGCAGAAAGCTAGATAATATATGTGCTTCTCTTCTGAATAGGAATTCCAACGTGGATTATTTAATAGCAGATTAAGTAAAGACCATTTAGACCCTACCCATAATGATTCCATGGAGACCCACCTAGCTAACTCTGAAGTCTCATTACACAATGGTAGAAGTGGTTGAGCTAAAAAGTGTATTTTATTCCAGTGACCACAGTGATCATGGCACCAGCTCTAGACATCTTTCCATTAAAAAAAATAAGACAAACGAACCAGCAAAATACATTTTGTGTTACCTGGTAATACCTTGCAAATGTATTCTGAAAAATAAAACTTGTTTGCCTGGTTGAGATTCTGTAATGTTATCCACAACTGAATGATGTTATTTGCTTTTTCAGGACTTCGTTGTTCTATCTCAAACTATCACAATAGTTTCTGAAACAGGCATTACTTTGTATGTTCCAAAAAAACTAGCTAAAATACATTTTGCTTTTCATTTTCCCTGTCCTTTCAGTTTTCATAAGGGTTGTAAAAGGGTAAGTTATTGAAAATCCACCCAGAAAATTAGCTATTCATTATGTATTATAGTCTCCAGTTGTTCGCATTCATTTGCCAAGATATCCAACATCGCACACATTATGTTTCAACACATATAATTTATTCTTAATGTCTGCTTATATTTTTAATGAAAATTTGAAAGCAAGCTTCTATAGAAAGATTTTATTTCTTATCGTTCCATGCATTGCCAAATAGATTTTTATAAATAGCTCTCATAACTTTTGTATTTGAAAATGTTGCATTATATGGTCCTAGCTAGGTTCCAGGCAACTGCATTGTTACAGCAAAGGTAGAAATCTCTACTATCATAATTCAATTCACAGGCTCACAACCAGATGGTAAATTGTCAAACATGAGTAAAATCCTGCTTTTATTTCCTTCATTACAATCCCGAGGTACTGAACTTTTCAAAATTGAATTTCTTTCTTATTTAATCCTGTACTTTGCAGTTATCCAGTATTAACTCTTACTATATAGTAAAGCGTATAATACATAGTTGCTTGCTATGGAATAAGATTATGCAAAGCATTCAGCCACCACAGCACACAGTAGTGTATTCTGTTCCCAAAAAAGTCACGTGGTGCAAACATCTCAGGTGACTTGGTACCATCCTCAGAGAACCCTCAATGCCCAGAATCTAGAAGTGTTATGCCATTTCTGCAAAGGGCTGGTCACCATGTGTTCAATTCAGATGTTTTATTTTGCCCTGGGCAGTGCCTAATCATTTTCATATAACATCCAAATACTCAACCTCAAAAAAACTGAATTCAAATTCCAGACAGAACTTATTTAAAACTATAAGTTATAATTTAAAACTTATTTAAAACTGGGTGGGAAGACTAGGAATACTGAACAAGAGAACCATCACCTGGTCCTCAACTTGCACTTAATGTGTTTGAAAGAGCGATTCAGCTTAGGTTTGCTAAGGAAATGCACCATTTGTCCCCTTCCCACCAGAAAAGTCACATATAGAGTTGAGTGTCCTGTGCCCTGAGGGGCTAAGGACAAACCAAACATTACTTAAAAACCTTAAGTATGCTTGCTTCTTTCTGTAGATAGCATGCACAAGGGGTCTGAACAGAAACAAAGCTAGAATGGAGAATAAGATGTTTTTAGTACACCATGGTCCCAATTTGGATAGCCCTTCCTCAGCTACACATGTTATTTATGGGAGAGTGGGATAAGTACACCTTGGCCAATAATGTGGTTAAAAATCATACCAAGTTTAACCTTAAAAAGGTTATATATATAACTGAAAAGTCACTGACTCATTCACTCACTCACACATCAACACCCAGTCAAATCCACCAAGCCTATATGTGTGAAATTTGTGAGGGGGTGAAAAGGAGTGCAACACATTTTCCTCCCTATACTTTCCATTGAAGAATCCCTGACTGAGGGATGCTCTGCCCCAACCCCTGGACCTATAAATGTGAAATTTGGGGAGGGTGTGCCTTCTGTGACTTCAACACCCACCAAGAATCAATGTGGAGAAATATAACCCTTAAGGGGCTGAAAAGGGGTGCAACATGTTTTTGTCCTATACTTAACATTCCTATCCTATCTACAGCTTTTCATACGCTTTTCAACTGAAAAGTTCAACTGAAAAGCGGTTTACAAGAAAACGAAAAAATTAATAGCTAATTAATAGGTAATGGGTCCCTGTCCCAAAAAGGCTCACAATCTAAAATGCAAAAGAACACCAGCAGAAGCCATTAGAATAGACACTGCTGGGGTGTGTAGGGCCAGTAACTTTCCCCTTACTAAATAAAAGAGGAACATCCACTTGTGTCTCTTGTCCAGACAGCAGGGACATGAAGACTGAACACTGAAGACTGACTGATCAACATCCAGCTGATGCACTGGAGGGAGGGTGCACAGGGGTGATGGTGTGCGTGGGGGGATGGTGCGCATGGCAGAATGATGAGCACGGGAAGATAGTTTGCATGGGGAAGGGCGCTCATGGGGATGATGCGCATGTGGACGGTGCACATTGAGGGACAGTGCGCATGTAGGTATTGCGCATGGGGAATGATGCACATGGGGATGCTGTACATGGGGGAACAGTGCACATGGAGGGTGTTGCTTATGGTGCGCATGGGGGAATGGTGCACATGGGGGATGTGCACATGGGGGGACAATGTGCATGGGGGACGATGCTCATGGGGGTGTTGCGCATGGGGGTGTTGTGCATGGGGGGACGATGCTCATGGAGGGTGTTGCACATGGGTGGACAGTGAGTGTAGGGGATGGTGCACATGGGAGGATGATGCACATGGAGAATGCTGTGCATGGTGCACATCAGGGGATTATGTGCATGCATGGCGATGTGCATGAGGTGATGCGCAGTGGAGGGATGATGAATGGGGAACATTTTACTCCTGCAACGTGGGTACATTTTCACTAGCAGTGAATAAAAGACTGCAATTCAAGGGATTATTTGGAAATAATTGCAGTGGAAATTGATGTATTTTAAAAGTTGTAAAATTGCTTATAAGTCACTTAAATCCACCCAATTTGACATGTACTGAGATGCATGTCAACTAACTGAAAGCATCCTACAGTAGTCATCATTCTAATGCATGCCCACTTTTAAAATACAAGATCCTTATGTCAAAACACTTCCTCAAAAGCTTATCCTGTTGCCTCAAATTCTAGGTCAAATCAGAAATATAAGGACAGGGAAGAAGTTACACTATATAAATAACTCCTGCAAAATCAGCCATAAAATTCTTTAAGCAGAAAAATTTGGCAGGGTAACATTGTAACATGTGTATTGTTTATTTAGAGTTAAGCTGCATTTAAGCAGCATAATATAGCATCACGGCCAAGACCTTTTCAATCTTCGGGGGTGGGGTAGTCAGCTTTTAATATACCCTGCATATTAAAAAAATATGCATTATTAGGGACAAAATTCCACCCTATTCCTAAGAATGATCTCTCCAATGCAGACTTCTCAGTTTGTCTTATGTGAAACTTCTTTGGCTTCCCTTCAGAGTTCACCTTGATCCTTTAAATTTGGCTGCAATCCTTAAGACAATTTTCTGGGAGTAAGGCCCATTGAACATAATGGGGCTTACTTTTGAGTAGACATGGTTAGGATTGTGCTCTTTGTCTTGAATTTTACATTGTGTGAAATTTTAGGACCAAACCTGTAAATCTTCAGAGCTCATCTGACGCATTATATTTATTTATTGAAACTTATTTGACTTCCCTAAACAGTTTCAAATGTTCTACCGATAAACCCTGTAATTACTTCAAATGTTACTTTTTTTGAAATTTTAGTGTCAAGTTGTCAACAATCCCGAAACGTGCTAGTTTTTCTGCATACGTACAGTACAAAAGCACTCTCATATTATGAAAACCTAGATAAACAATTTCCTCTCGAAAAGATGTCCAATGTGTCACACATTTTTCAAAGCAGCATGTCATATATTGCCGTTAGCTACTAAATAAAAGAGACGTTCTTCCATCTTCTCAGTTTGTTCTTGGAGCAATATGTGCAGGCTCCCAGAATTTATCAGTTCATTCATGTCAGTGAAAAGGCTAAGCATTGCTGGATCAAGAAGGAAGCAGCAGGTGAGATGGAGAGGTGGGAGAGTCAAGGGAAAGGTCACAAGTCCAATGACAAAGGAGGCTAAATAGAGATAAGAGTGAAAAGCATTTACAGACTTGCTGTTTCATTCGGATTAACATGCCCTCCGACTAAATATTCTGGACCCATTAACACAATTCCTCTTACAGTGCAAACAGACAATTTATTCAGCGGTGCCTCCCGAGAAATTATAACTGGAGGACTATTCTTCCCCCTGAATAGAACTGTCGGAGGAGATTATTCTTATCTATGTGCGGAGGGTGCTTCAGAAAGTGAGGGATGTTCCTTTTAATAGGAGACAAATGAGAACTCCAGGATTGCCCAGGCTTTTATTATTTGCTTTTGTTTCTTGCTTGAAGCACTCTCCAGACTCTGTTAGAAGAATTTAAACACTGCAATTGAATGACATTTTCCATTTACTTTTCTGATAATTTAATGTTTGGGAAACTGGAAAATATCCAGATTAATAGATGAAAAATACAGAGTGAAAAGGCATCAGTCTTAGGAACTTAATGAGGGTAGACGGAAGAGGAAGGGGCATCCCGGCCTACAGACATTTATAAGCCCACATCAGCTACACACATAGATTAATTACCTGATAAATACTGTTGTGAGGCTTTATTTGTAGGCCTTAAAAGACAGTGGCAAATTTCTAATTGATTTCAATGTCTTTGGGGCAGATCCCTGGTGATATAGGAAGCAGTGGAGTGAGGGAAATGTCTGTTAAGGGGGAAAAAAATAGGGATACTGAAAAACATGAAAAAGCATGAAAAAACATCACATGTTCCAGTACTTCCACATGCTTCATTCCATAGAGGCAGGATCTCTCTGGTCTAGGTATGCCATTTTACCAATCTGCCAGCAGGGCTGAAGAGATGGCATTGTACCTTGCTAACTTAAAGGCCTTCATTGCCTGTGCTTATAAATAGGATGCCATCAGTGGACAGCTGATAACAACAGGGAGCAAGTAGTGTTTGTGCCGCTGAACAATTCCCAACATTCATTATCTTAAGATCTTTCTCATAAGGCTGCAGTCATAAGAGCACTTTTTCTCAATGGAACATACTTCTGAACTCAATGGAACTCACTTCTGAATAGACGCTAACAGATGCAGGCCTCTGTCAGTCTTGAAAGACTATGGTATCATGCTGAGCGCTGCATACGCTGCATGCGAAGCACAAAAGCCTGGGTTGGATTGTTATGGAGGATAGGCTGTTACCCAAGCAGCAAATCCCCCCTCTCCATGCCACTGAATTAGTCCAATGGAAAGGCAGAGCCAATACGATTGGATCCAGCTGGCGTTGCAGAGCTGGGCTGAGGATAGGAGCTCACCCTGTCTTGTGGGGCCGACCCGGGAATCGAACCCTGGCCTGCTGGTTAACAGGCACAGTGTCTTAGCCACTTGCGCCACCCACACCCACGCTAATAGGGTTGTACTGAAATAATCTTAAGTCTCATCACTATGATGGACCTCCTCCCATGCAGTGGATGCTGTGCATGGAGATTATTATTTTCTTGAGGAGGGGGGTTATAACTTTTGGCGAGAGATATTTCAGTGCAGTTTGTTTCATTGCATCCTGCATGAAATTATGCATTAATGATATATTTAACATGAAGGTATTATTAAAAAAAGTTTTTAAAATTTTGTTGAGTAGTGGTGTCACTCCTCCAGATTGGAGGCTCACTTCTTCAATATGAACCACAAATCCCACACTCTAGCATTGCCACTGCTAAATGGTTGGATCCTTCAGCCTAAAATCAGAAGAAGAACACATTCAAATGTATGGAAAATGACCATTCACATGAGTGAAAGGTAGATCTTTTAAAAAGAATTGCATGAGTTAGATTTCTGAATGGAACAGTCAGAAAGGATTGCTTGGAACCTTTGCAGCTGCACATCACACAGATATTTTTACCCTATTATTCTCATGTTTTCACATATGCATTACAATGTACTATGAGACTAGAGGGCTAAACTGCAACTTTCTGACTCCAAAGCAACAGGAGATCTGCACTCAAGCACCTCCCAAAACTGCAAATACTAGGGTAGAAAAGGTTGCTCTTGATCTTTTATCTTGAACTTGATAGGGTGACTACAGCTTTGTCACCAGCACAAATGCACAGCATTCTTTTTGCTCCATAACTCATTACAAACGAAAGCCAAGCAGTTGAGCTGTAAACTATCACAAACATTGGGAAAGATTTCTCTGCTTATCACTGGTGACCAAAAATTGCTTTTTAGAAACAGAGAATATCTTTTTGTGACCTAGTTTAAAAGCAAGCAGGGGGAAATACCCAGGTAGAGATAAAATTGATGTACAGGTTAAGTCTGCTGTGTGCTGTGATAGCTTCAGGCAATGTCTGCGCTTTATCAGTTTCTACTGAGTCAGTATGTTTATTCTTTTTTATCTGTTGCTTTAGACTGGTTGTGGTATTTGTGTTTAACAGAAGACGTTTTATACATTTTTAATACAGAACTGTTAATTGTTTTAGTAATGAAGCAAAAAGAGAATGCTGCATTCACTTTTTTGCACTGAACAAAAAAATCCAAATCTAAGAATTTGAAAGACCTGAGGGACACACTGTGCAACAGAGCATCAGAATTATCTATGTAATTGCATGGATAACTATCCATGGAAAGAAGAAAGCACAGCAAACAATATTCATAAACCAAGAGAAAGGCAGTAATCTGGTAATCGGAGAGGCACAGCAACATCATAACAGTCAAAAGAATTGGAAATCAATAGCCATCTACCTAAATTAGTAGAGTTGGTAGAGGTTAAAAAACACATCTACAAACCATTGCAGTCTCTCTCACACAAACATATAGGAACATAAACACAAAAGTTGCAGGATTATGCGTCTGCCTATCTGATTGCTAGTGAATGAAAAACACTAGCTAGGCAATCAAGCATTTCCATTTTTGTTATGCAGGAATTTCCAAATAGGGATAACTCTTGGTTAAACATTCGAGGCTTTCTTTTCTCATCTCTGCCAGCATTGGCCTCATGGGAAAGCAGGGAGCCCAAGGCACCCTACACAGAACGTCTACTAGTGATCACTTCTACAGAATGCCTACTAGTGATCACTAGCAACCCACTTCTGGGTTGCTGTCATGACACCAGAAGTGGGTCATAATTTCTTAATACACATTCTGAAGTGCAAGCTCCCTGCACCTCCTGGAAATTGCGGCTGGTAGAGGTGAGTTGTTGTTTATTTAAGCCCCTTTGTCCCAGCAGTGGTGCAATCCTGGTGACTGTGTGGCCATCATTTTCCTGCAAACATGTAGAGCTGCTCAAACACTGCATGAGAGTTTGTGACTGCTGATCTAGGACATAAATTGTTAGTATTGGTACCTTTCACCAACAACTATCTTCTTGCCAGTCTGCTTTCTATACCTACCCCAACATCCATTTTAGTTGTCATGACTTAAATTAAGAATGCTAAAATCCCAGAATTAACCCAAGCATGCCCGGGGTTTTTTTACCATCACCTGTGCCCGTATGGAAAATTTTCCAAATACTTCCTAATAATGGAATACTTCCTAATACTGAAAGTATTGGCACATATAATGAATAAATGTTGCCTCGAGTTTCATTATAACTATGTTTTTAGTTATATGTATGTGCCAATACTTTCAGTATTCAGAAGTATTCCAGTATTCGGAAGTATTCGGAAAATTTTCCGGATGGGCACCGGTGTTGGTAAAAGAACCTGGTGTTTTTCCTGTTCCCAGAGATGGTAATCACTGCAGATCAGCAGGTGGGCCCAGTAATCCATCTTCTTTGATGCCTTGCCATAAAGTCACAGCTACATGCAAATAGAATTTGAATGTAACTGCATAGAATTTGAATGTAACTGCATTGTTGGAAAATTTTCCGCCTGGTACCAGATGGTAAAATGTTGATTTTACAGGAAAAATAAACATTCTAAGAATTCATTATTTCAGATTTAGAACAGTCTCATTATTAGAGAAAAAGTCACCAGAGCTTGTCAAATTATAAGCATAACTTCCACTAGAAAAATAAGAAAAACTGAACAATTTTGGAAAATTTTCCGCCTTCAGATTTCACATTACAGTATAAAAGGAATGAAAGGGCACTGATTCTATTGAAAAGCATTGTACACTATTTGCAAGTTAAGGCAAGTAGATGTGAATTATACCTATATAGTGGTACTTTGCTTAACAAGCACCTTGCTTAACAAGCATTTCACATAACAAGCGTTTCACATAACAAGCAAAAATTTCCAAGAAATCTTGGTTCACATGCTAATGAAGTTCTGCTTCATTTAACAAGCAAGCGTGCTATGGGCACTCATGCTACGCAGTCCTGACGTTCCGCATGGTGGCTCTTTAAAAGGGCCGCCGGCCAGCACTGCTGCCTCTAATTGCCCCCAACTTGGGGGCAGTTGCCTGAAGGTGCCAAAGGCAGCTGCCCCTAACTGCCCTCAAGTGCCCCCACCGACCACCTTGAACCTCCAGCAGCAGCCCAGGTAAGCCTCCCAGGAAAGTGTCTTTGATTGCAGCCACTTAACCATGTCTACCCAGAAGTAAGCCCCATTGTGTTAAATGGGGCTTACTCCCAGGAAAGTGTCTTTAGGATTGCAGCCTAAGTGGACTTCATAGGATCATGCACATTGAATGCATGTTTTGAATTCAATTCAGTGTTTTGTCATCATTTTTACATCCAGTTAATATTTTTATATGAATTCTTTTTGGGTTGTAGAACCAATTGTCCGAGTTTCCATTATTTCCTATGGAAAAATCTGCTTCACTTAAAGAGTGTTTCACTTAAAGAGCATGCCTCCGGAACCAATTAAGCTCTTTATGTGAGGCACCACTGTACTGTGTCTATCTGTGCATTGAAATCTTCACTTGATATTGCAGTTATCCATAATTAGATATTTTATGGGTGAAACAAATATATTTAGGGTCACTTGAGGAAGGTGTGTATTTTTAGTTCTGAACTTGTAAGCTCCTGAAGACACATGGTCATTACAGGGCAAGCTTAGTAATGTGTAACATTTATGTACATGAATGAGTGACAGTCACATTTTTGAAAGATATGGGGAAATGCAGCAATTGTACCTAGAACACCCCCCTATGTACTGCATGCACTGGAAAACACCCTTGTTTCTTACAGGGGTGAATGGCTGCCTGATTGTTTATGGAGGTACAATAGAGATATGGTCATAGTTCTGAAGAATGGATAACATTTGCAACAGATCCATGGCAGATCTGTAAACATGCTCTTTAGTGTTGACGAGTGCCACTCCTATGCTTTTCTAGTCCTCCTGATGTCTGTGTTTGGAGATTCACTTGCTGAGGAAGATAACATAATCTCTGAGACATGTGCATTATTCAGCATGAATCCAGGGAACACTACCCTTGGGTACCATTTTTATCCCATATGCCTTTTCTTTCATACCACAAAGAAGAATAATTCATAATTTTTGGTTAGCACTACACAGGCTTACAAACATCATAATTCCATTTTTTAGTTGCCAAGGATGTTTGAATGAATTTAGGATATTGCCCAATTGGCACTAGTTTGGGGAACATGGCATACTCACCTGATATGCTAATTCATGCAGCTTTCTCATGTTGCCATTGCCATGGCTTCCTCACAAGAAAGCTGCTTGAATCGGCATATCAGGGGTGGCTAAATTGGAATTAATTGGGAAAAACTGATACAATTTTTGGATTCAGTACCTCAAATATATCAAAGAAAAGTTCAAACTTTTTAAGATAACAAAATGTACTGTATGTAGATCTGTGCTATCAATAAGATAGCAGGTCTGGCCCATCCATGTAGATGCCTTGGACATTTGTATTGGCATGAGAACAGCAGGGAATAAATTCCTAAAATAAAAATAAATAAAACAAAGTGAGGCAGTAACCTTGGTGAACAGATTGGAAGAAATTGACCACCTCGGCCACTTCTGTCTACCACAGTTTCTCTTTTGCTCCATGTCAGGAAGAAAGAGGAGAAGAGGGAGAATTTGGTATCCTGCCTTAGATACCAACAGGTCCCGGGCCAAACCTGGTAGAGGGCTTAGTATTCAATAAAAATTGTGGCTATTCTCCCCATTGCCTTCATTTGTATACAGTAGGAGGTGACATGAGTTGGAGAAGTTGATAGTTAAAATCACCCTGTTGTCTACATGGTACCCATATATCTTGCCACCACTTTGAGCTTTGTATTGAGTAAAGACTGTAAAGCCAGGACAAAATTTCCTTATATTGCAGGTGAAGGAAGGAACAATTATATGATTGTGGGGTGTTTGTACTCTGTATGTTTTGGAATAATAAAGGGAAATACAGAAAAGCTATTCAGGAAATACAGAATGACCTATTGGTGAGCTTCCCTTTACTTATCTATTTAAGATGCCTTTTTTCTTGCAACTGCAGTTGTACAGTTGAGGTCCCTGGTGGTATTTTTATCTGGTGATCTGAAGTGGGAAAACCTGTAAGATCTCAATAAGATTTATCCAACTGCCCTTCCTATACACTGTTAATCTTGAAGGTTCATTCTTGCAACATGCTTCCTTGTAGAATGTGATCTGATCATCAAAGTCCTCACCTCAGTTACTTTAAGAGTTTTTATAGATATGGGGGCAGAGTTGTAGCCTCTTACCATAGATCTTGATACATGACCTGAGCTTCCACACATATAACTCTTTGCACAAAATAGTAACTGACTGTCAGATACCATTTTATGGACTTCTTTCTGCCAATGCAGCCAAAAGGGAGCATTCTTTCATACACTACCTCTTTTGTAGAAATAATATTAGGAACATTAATAGGAGGCAGGATTGATCTCTGAATAAGCATAGTACAGTATTTTATTCCTTCTCTCCCATTCCGCCGATACCCCAATGTTTGGCTCTACACGGGGAGTCCTGCCAGGATAGTAATTATGCTAGCACTGTATACAGCTGGAGTAACAGAAATATTACTCTGATATAAAGCCACTCCAGCAGCATCTACTCCAGCTGTGTAATGTTTTGCTGTACCAGCATAGTGGAATTTAATAGTGATCCTATCCCTGCGTAGTGGTCATAATATAAAGGATTGCATTTTAAAGATCCAGAATCACAGCTATTAATTAAGCTGTCAGTATAACACATAAGATATTGGTAGAAATCTATGATAAATGTACTTTCATGCATACAAAGTGGCGTGCACAATGGATCAGGGAAGCAGGTGAGGAGTCAGCTTCTACGTATAATGTTTGTTCCAAAAAATAAAAACCCTCAGATCATTCTGCTCATCATACTATTATTTCTCTATGCTCATGATCACTATTATTTCTCTATGCTCATGATCATATTTCTCTATGCTCATGATCACATTTATAAAAAGATGTTTGCCATATATTGCACAATATTAGTACTTTTTATATGCATCTATACTTCGTGATCTGCCTAATCACCTAAATATTTCCTATAATAGCATAAACTACATTCTATAGATATCCAGGTCAATGGTATTCCCAGAAGGGGGGCACAAGACTAATTAGGCTGCAATCCTAATCTCCAATTAAGCTGGCGTAAGCCCTGGCATAAATCATGTGCTAACCTAGAGGTGTCACAGAAGTGCCACCCCACTTGTGGCAGGGTTAGGCCACTGCATAGGCATACACTGACCTCCCCATACCACCATGAAAATATATGCCATGTGAGTTAGGCCGGCTTAAATTTGTTAGGATTGCACCCTAAGTTTTGCATTGCACCTTGACACAAAATAAGCTCCCCCACCACTGTTGGAGCCATTCCCAGTAGCAAGAATAATGTGGAAGAGGTGCTTGCCACTGGGAATGGCTATGTCAGTGAGTGGGAGGGTTAGCTTGTCCAGGTTGTTGAAGCACCCTGCAAACATACGCACTGTGTCCCCATCCCAGGACACCACCCAGAACACTGACTTTATCAGCATCCAGAAAACACAAAATTAGTCTGATCCAGATTTTACTTACGTGGATGTTAAGTGATGGGAAAAGATTTATCTACTAAATTTCTAGGCATCAGGCTGTTGCTAATGGTAATCAGTTCAGTTCTTTATTATGGTCAGTTCTTTATTATGGTTCTTTATTATGGTCATAGACCAGCTCAAAGTAAAAACAGCTCAATTATACAGGAAGTATAGCGAGTAAGAAATAAAATAATATACATTTTAACTTTTAATACAAAAAAACTTTTTAAAATTTAGTTTTGTAGAGCCTCTTCCACCCATAATATACCTTAATTTTGTAGCACTGCTCTGAGTGGTAAGCACATGCCATCTGCTTCTAACAGCACAATCCAGAGCAACTAATCTGTCCACATAAGAGCCCTTGGGTTGCCCTATCTATCACTAGGGGGGAGCAACTGCAAGATGCTCCACCCCAGTTACTCTGGAAAAGGCTTAGGGCAGAGCAAGGCAACATAGGGTGCCCTAAAAGAGGTGGACCTGCTCTGGCCTAACTGGGGCAGCCTAGGCAGCTCAGGAAAGGCAGGTTGAGGGCATGTTTAGCATTGCCTAGGGCAGAGCAGTTACTGTGTATCCAAAGCCTGTTTCCAAGGCAGAAATGCCCTCTTCCAGCTCCTGAGAGATATACCACCTCAGGAGCAGGTATTGTAATGAGTAGACCCATAGGGGTCCATGATAAGGCCCGAGTAAGAATGGCAGTGCTGACCAAAAATCTGAGTTCTTGGCCAGCCTAGCTGCAACCCCTTCCTCTCAACCTCAGGATATGGAACAAACTACGGCTGCCCACAAACCTCAGGATACAGTAGGCCACTCCAAGAAGCCCCTTGTATTCACTGTAGAATGTACTGGCATCTCATCAGGGACTCCTTATAAGGCAGGCACCCAGTGGCATCACCAGACTGGTGCGGCTGGTGTGGGCTGCATTGGGTAATGCGCTCCGTATGGGGTGATGCGCTGAAGGAGTTTGACTGTCCTTTGGCAGGCCCCGGGCGTCAGCGTGCCCATTCAGGCCTGCTCCAAGGCGGAGCAGCAGCTAGAAGCTGCCACTTGTCCTCGGAACTGGCCCGAACGGTCCGAGCTGAGGTGCACTGCGCAGAAACAGACTGAGCATGCCGAACAGCATCAGAGGAGACTCCCTTAGAGCGGAGAAAGTCCGTGCCTCTGCACGGCCATTCGGCCTCACTCAGGAGGCGGAGCGGCAGCCGAATGGCTTCAGAAAGAGTACTGCAGAGGCACCAACTCTGACACAGTCTCTACTGAAGCTGAAAGGCTTCAGAAAAGTACTGCGCAGGTGTCAGAGATGGTGCCTGTGCAGTACTCTTTCTGAAGCCAGCTGGGTGATGCACAGAGTTGTGTCACCACTGTAGGCACTACAGCTGTTCCTTGTTCAGTGTGATCTGAGGGGGGTCTCCTCAGGAGCAAGTCCTCCCCATGCGTCAATTACTTAGCATGCTATGGAGCAGTTAGGGCAGCCCAGGCTTCCTGACTTTCTGGATGCAGAATAACTTTCTGCTCTGGATACAGAATAGTTAGGAGAGAGCAGTTAGGGCAGAGCAGGCTGAACTTGCTCTGGATTGTGCCCTAAGTTAATATCTATTCTCCTCATAGTGGGCATCATTTGCTATAATCTTAGAGTTTAGAGTAGTGTTAGAGTTTATCTATGTATACCCTGCCTTTCTGCATAGAACTGCACTCAATTAGTGTACATTCAACTAAATTGTCACTATGGCTGATCTGTGTGACATTGTTGATGATGCAGAGCCTCCCAGCCCTTGTACTTTTGGGAACAGCTGTGCATTGGCATAGGAGTAGCTGCAGTAGTGGACCTCGTGGTACATTGGCATTCCATGAGAATAGGATTAAGATTTAACTTACTCAACAGCTTATTAAGCTAAGTATACTTGTTAATAAAGCTAATTGTTGTAAGCTAACGACTATGAATCAAGAGAATGTGAATGTGCAAAGTGTTTTGTACTCTCAAAAGGTGTATAAAGGTGTATCTGTCTTGCAACTAAAAATTACAATTTCATGCACTGATGAAGGGACTGGAGTTCAGTAATGCTTATGTTACAACAGATCTGTTCATCTTTCAGGTTCTAAAAGACTTTTTTGTTGTTCTCTTGGCTGTAACACATGAACACACTTTACCCCTCTGAGGCTATTTGTGTTTCATCCCCTTTCTGACAGTCTCATCATCTTATCTGCTTTGTCTCCTTCATATTGCATGAAAAATTTTCAGTTTTACAGCTGAATAGATTATTTTAAATTTTGAACAATCCATGAAGCTAATCTGTTTGGGTTTGTGAGTTTGAAAACAGATGAAAATGAAAATGAGCATTGTTTCTCACTGTGATCCTAACATGTGCATTTTAGTGAAAAATTACTGGGCTACAGCATAAAAAATAGGAAGCTATTGGAAAAGCTGCAGATCTTTTTAACGGGATGCAGTGACAGGAAATCTGTTATTAAAACAAATATGCCTGGTTTCAGCATCTTCCCAACCATCAAGGAAAAGGTGAGCAATTTGTTGGTTGGTTAGGGGGAAAAAGTCTGCAGTATTCTGATTTTATATCTAAACAGATCATTCACATGCATCACCACAAGAGAAAACAATAAGCCAGGGACAAAATGATACAGCTGTTTCTAAGATGGAAAGGGACAAATCTCCGACCAGTAAGGTTTGAGACCTAAGTACATCTATCAAAAGCATTTAATCACTAGAAAACTGTGATATCCTGTCCCTTTCTGTTCAAATTAACCAAGTACATGTAAAAAGAAAGTAATGTAGTCTATCTGCTTAGACTATAAATCTTTATTCAAAGAAAAACCAAGGACATTTCATCCTATAAATTTATCTGAAGATGCCTACATATCTATGATCTCAAGCAACAGTAGTTTATTCCATCAAAAACTTCAGCAGCAAAGTAATCTTTTCTGTGTTGTTTTCAATGACAACATACAAAGAAATCACCTGTTGTCTACTGTGACTAGTAGGGAGAAATATTTCTTACAAGGAGAAATATTTCACTGTTGAATCTGCTGTTGGAATAAACTGTTTCAGTTTAAAGAGGTATGAAAAAACCAGGTTTTAACTGGCCTCCCTGTTGGAGCAAAATGCTCTTCACAAAGGCTTTGTATCTGGAGGAGTGGAGCTACTCCAGACCTGCCCCCCTCCGTTCTCCAGACAACACTCAATACTGTGTACAACTGAGCACATACCATTGGTAGCAATTCCATAGGAACTCTGAGGTTCCATTCCATTCCCTAACAGAACCAGCCACTTATCTAGAGCAATGATGCTCTCTCTTCAGAGAAGCAATCTCTGAAGATTATGGGTTTAAGGAGATTGCAAATATAATTTGATGCTGTGGTTTAATTTAGACAAACATCTAACTTTAATCAGTGGTATAAAAATTAATTACTAGAAAAACATCTAATGAAAACCTTTGATGTTTGACTTGATTCAATAAACTTGGACAGGTGCGTGTTTCCCATTGACACACATGGCATTTTAATGGATTGTTAAAAGGTTTAAATTCAATATATATCCCTTGGGGCCTTAAACAGTTTTAGCAACCTATCAATTATGAACTTCACTGCAACTAAAGTTAATTGTCCACTCAGACAAATTGGTCCTTGAGGGGAAAAATATTCACGAGAAGACCATTTTCACCCAGGAGAGAGAAAATTGTATGCATTCCATATTCAAGTTTGGGGAGTCACACTTGCAAAATATTGTGTGCTTTACTGGTACACTGTAAAAAGGGTAAGTGGGATTGAGCCATACAACAGATCACTGCATTAACTCCAATCATTCTTGATAATGCTTTGTAGCCTCTCACTAAGTAGAACAATATTCCACATCTTTCATTTGAACACCAGAGTACTGATCCATTACAGAAAGACTATCAACTCATACTGAACGACCATAGAGTCCATTTCTGAGTATCATTCAATGGTATCCAAAATTAATGAGTATATCTAGTTTTACAATACTTTGTACATCATCTCTCAAATATTTCTTTTTTGACTGGTTTTATATTTCATTTTCAAAGTCTGACTTGGAGGAATGTCAACTGCCTGTTCAAGACAAAGGATATGTCCACTTTGTTCACCCTTTCTGCCAAGCTTATTATCCTGTCAAAACAAGAAACCAAATAAACTTGTCATGTTTTATTTGTATGAATCCTTGCTGTCTCCTGCATATTGCACTCCACAAACTACGCTTAGATGGTATGACTTATTGCTCACTCTTGTATCTTAACAACTACTGAAAATGAGCAAAGCTTCTAGCTCTTGTTTCTTCTTTGCTTATAAACATACAAAAAAGGGAAGATCCAGGATATCTGCACACATCCAGATCCTGTTTTCAATCTTCTTGCCTTTTTTCATGGCATCAGAAAAGCTTGGCATCATGTATGATAATACTTTTGAGGAAACACATTTTTTCATCAACAGGACTTTCTCATCTGCTCGTTAAATTAACTTGTACTTCTCACTCAAAAATATTACTTTTCACCTTATGTCTTCAATCATTTGTTTGCTCACGATGCAATCCTAACCAGGCCAGCAAAACTCATCAATTTCCCCATTTCAACAGTGGTCTCCCCATTCCTGTTCCTTACAGCACTTTTGTGACAACCAAGGCTAGAAAAGGCCTTGTGCAGGCCTAACCAGGGTTTAGGTTTAGGCTAACAGTTTATTTTCTTTTTGTACCAATTTACCTGCAGTTTTCACAGTCTCATTCAAACAAGATCTGTTAAAGATCTTTCTGACCATGGATAGATCAGTGGTGGGCTTCAGGGGGTTCTCACAGGTTCTATAGAACCCTTTGGTAATGAGCACCTGGTTCTGAGAACCAGTTACTAATGGGACATAAAACCTGTTGTTAATTTAGGTTATTAGGACATAGAACCTGTTGTTAATTTATATCAATCCCACCAATGCCTATGACCCTCCTTGGATCCACAGCATCACCCAACTTACAGGTTCTGCCAGGGAAGAAGGCAGCTGTGGCTTCACAATCTGGTTGCTATCTCCTCTTTTGTCTCATTTGGAGGTTCTTGTTATGGAGGAGGCAGAGGGCAGCAATCAGATTGCAAAGCCCTGAAAGCACAAAATGAGAGAGAGAGGGGTGGCAACCCTTTATGGTAGGCAGTATAGACTACCTCCACTCTTGCTATATCACTGCCTTTTTGATATGTCATAAAGGTTATGCATGATCAGACAAATACTAACCAACTTTTCAGCTCTGCTGGAGCCACAATGCAGCCCCAAGATGGGGATTAAACATTCCCTTATCCTGATGATCTCTGTGATCCCCCCCCACATCATTGCAGGATGCTGTGTATGCTGTGGTACTATGGCTGTATTGATGTTGTAAGTTAGTTAGGATTGGGCTGTAAATTTCTGAGTTCAATGGCAGTACCTTCTGAATGCCATTGAACAATGATGAAAGTTTGCCTTTCTCTCTCGCTTGAGGGCTCCTCTGAGGCACCTGTTGGGCTGCTGCAGGGAAACAGGATGCTGGATAAGACTCTGACCTGATTCAGCAGAGCTTGCTTATGGTTTGTGATATTTATGATTATTCCTATGAACAGCTGCACTGAAAGCTCAGTGTTTAGAATGTAATTCAATGAGCATTGCACCAGTGTAATGTTGCATTCTTCAGTGGTTTGCTCTAACAGGCAGCTCTGAAAAGAAGTGAAAGACACGGAAGCATGTCAGGAGCATTACTGAGGAGCATTCACTGACCTGGTATTCCAATATATTTTTGGAAGGAAAGAGCTAATCATTTATCAGCACCATCTTATGCATAAGGAATGTTAACTTTCACCATGAGAATCAACATCCATTTCTTCCCTCTCCTCCCCAAAAAAAGAGGCTGCTTAATAATAAAGATCTACGTATGTTTGGCTTGCCTGCTGGGAGTCAGAGAAAAGAAAACAGTAGGATTATTTCCTACCTGAACTGTGAACACAGTGAGGCATTAAGAATTTTATATGAAATGTCTCTGCAGCATGACCCCTTTTTGTAACACTGAGAAACACATCAGTCTGTCCAAACACACAATTTAATATTTTTTAAAGCCAGGAGAAAAACAAGTGAAAATTGGCTGGAAAGTCTGCCTAATAGATCTGAATGACTTTCGAAAATGCCAATTTCAGAAGTAATTCTTGTCCATGTCCAGGGACTGAGCATTTAGTCTTGATGTTACCCTGAGTACCCTGCAGTTTTGGGTTAATGCTAATGTCGAGTAACAGTTAAGTGGATATTTTAGAAAATTTCTGTTCCTGTCTACCCAGTGCATTAGATAAGTGTATTCCTATGAATGTTCTGTGATGTTAGCGGTAGCTTCTAAAATCAGGACATTTATTTCAGGATCATAGGGATGATTCTTAAAATAAAAATAATTTTTAAGAGTTACCATAAGATGAATGGTCCTTCTCAGTGAATTATGGCCATAAATACAGCCTAGAAACCCACAGCTTCCCCTTTCCCCAAAATAAAAATCCAGCTGCAGTACCTAGGAGATAGTGACCAGGACCCAACTTTCTGTTCCTGTGGGATAGATAGTTCACTGTCATAACCCCAGATAAAACTGATAGGAGGAGACCACCTAGTAAAAACTGCCCACCCAGTAAGTCCCAAGTATCTCAAAAGCCATGAGTTCCCTTGAAACCAAACAATAATATAACATAAAGGTCTGAGAACTGTAGCAACCCATTCTCTCCCACTGCAGGAAGAACATTATGAGAGTGATGTGCTGGCTTCCCACACAAGGGGACACAATCCCTAATACCAATACTAGGACCAGGGGCAGGTGCATGCGTAAAGCAACAGCAGGAATATAGGATGAGGAAAGAAAGAAGAAACAAAGGGCTGAGACATGGCTGAAGACACCTAAAAGTGTGGTTTCTCCTTCTCTGGAGAGTATTGAATCCCTTGACATGACATAGGAGAGTCACAGATAGTTGTTTGCTGTCAAAGGCAATGGTCTGACAGAAGCTACAAAATATCTGTGCTCAGAGTATTAGGGGAAGATAAAGAACAAAATATAAAGTGATGCAGATGACAGAAGCCCTGTGCCAACTGAAAGATGCGATGTGGTAATTGAGGCTGAGAACTACTGCACTGAAACCACATATCAAATGCCTTTAAAGAATTGATTTACTTTGACTGACATCCCACAAATACCACATTCCTTCTCCTATAAATATGCCCTGGAGAACTGAGGCACTAAAAAAGAAACATTAGTATGCAGGCATTTTGTATTAACTTTCGTTCTCTTCCAGAGTTAAAGAAGAAATAACAGCTTGGGATTTTTTTTAAGTAACACTCACTTCATATTACATCAAAGAACCTCGTCAGGAATCAATAGCATGATTCCCCCTTGATTCCATGCACTGTGATGGAATGGCCAAAACTCCATCATTCTTCCTGTGGGAGTTCAAACAGTCACAACCAAACATTATTTTCTTCAGCTTATTCTTCTTTTAGAAGAGACTGCTGAAAGTCAGGCTCCTTGCAGCTATCATTCATGTCCTTCTAACCTCTTGAATGGATTGCTGTAATACACTTGACATGAAGTTGCCCTTGAAGAATGTTCAAAAGTGTTAGCCGATGCAGAATGTGGTGGTCAACTCCCAATGAAGTGGTTCCCAACTCCTAAAGGGCAAGTGGGAACCGAGTAAATGTATACAAGAGTGGGGAAGGGGCAGGGAGGGACACCTTTGATCCACTCTGTGGTTGCCGTACATAGCTTTTATCTCCAATTTAAAGCTACTTCCAGTTTTCATGGATTTAGCTTTATATAGCAGATAATGGCTTTTTATGGCCATTATCAGAGAGGGCTACAAGTATCCAGGACCCTGTAGGAGACCAGCACTCCCCTTCAGCAATTTATGTGGCACAGATCCAAGTAGCCCCATTGATCAGGTTGGACATGGTGTTAAAAATGTTCCCTTCCCCCCAAGAGATCTGCTCAATTTCAATGCTGGATATAGCATGGGTCTTACTTCAGGGTGACCATATAACTCCCCCCCCCACCCCTTTTCAAAGACATGTCCTAGATTTAAGACTTGTGTCCTGGAAAATTTTTTTAATGTCAATTGCCCCTGGCCTTCCATACTGGAAGAAGAAGCAATATATTTGTCCCCCTCACCTAATCTTAGGATGCCAGTGGTATCGGGGATCATACATATCATTGCCTTTTAAGGTCTACATTTCAACAGCAACAACAAAAAAACTGTGTTGAAGATTCAATATAGAAAATAAGGCTTTTAAATTTTTTCTTAAATAATGTCATATTGTTTATATTTATGAAAAGTGTGGTCAGGTCAGGAAAACAAATCCTTCAGTCAGGACAATCCAGAGCAACTAATCTGTCCACATAAGAGCCCTTAGGTTGCCCTATCTAACACTAGGTTGAAGTGCAAGATGCTCCAGCCCAATTACTCTGGAAGAGGCTTAGGGCAGAGCAAGGCAAGATAGGGTGCCCTAAGAGAGGTGGACCATGCTAACTGGGGCAGCCTAAGCAGCTCAGGAGAGGCAAGTTGAGAGCATGTTTAGCATTGCCTAGGGCAGAGCAGTTACTCTGTATCCAGAGCCTGTTTCCAAGGCAGAAATGCCCTCTTCCAGCCCTCAGTGTTATACCACCTCAGGAGCAGGTATAGTAATGAGTAGACCCATAGGGGTCCATGATAAGGTCCGAGTAAGAATGGCAGTGTTGACCAAAAATCTGAGTTCTTGGCCAGCCTAGCTGCAACCCCTGCCTCTCAACCTCAGGATATGGAACAAACTACGGCTACCCACAAACCTCAGGATACAGCAGGCCACTCCAAGAAGCCCCTTGTATTCACTGGAGAATGTACTGGCATCTCATCAGGGACTCCTTATAAGGCAGGCACCCAGTGGCGTCACCAGACTGGTGCGGCTGGTGTGCGCTGCATTGGGTGATGCGCTCCGTATGGGGTGATGTGCCGGAGGAGTTTGACTGTCCTTTGGCAGGCCCCGGGCATCAGCACACCTATTCAGGGCTGCTCCCAGGCGGAGCAGCAGCCAGAAGCTGCCACTTGTCTGAGGAGCTGGCCTGAACAGCCATCTGAAGTGCACTGCGCAGAAACACACTGAGCATGCTGAACAGCTTCAGAGGAGACTTCCTTAGAGCAGAGAAAGTCCGCACCTCTGCACAGCCATTCGGCCTCACTCAGGAGGCGGAGCGGCAGCCGAATGGCTTCAGAAAGAGTACTGCACAGGCACCAACTCTGATGCCTGCACAGTCTCCCCCAAAGCCAAAAGGCTTCAGAAAAGTACTGCGCAGGTGTCAGAGATGGTGCCTGCGCAGTACTCTTTCTGAAGCCAGTTGGTTTCAGAAACAACTGCGCAGGCGCCAACTTTGGTGACTGCACAGTCCAGGTAGGGGGGGGCGCGCATCCCAGGGATGACGCACAGACTTCCGCACCAGGTGATGTGCAGAGTCATGTCACCACTGTAGGCACCACAGCTGTTCCTTGTTCAGTGTGATCTGAGGGGTGTCTCCTCAGGAGCAAGTCTTCCCCTTGTGTCAATTACTTAGCATGCTCTGGAGCAGTTAGGGCAGCCCAGGCTTCCTGACTCTCTGGATTCAGCATAACTTTCTGCTCTGGATACAGAATAGTTAGGAGAGTGCAGTTAGGTCAGAGCAGGCTGAATTTGCTCTGGATCGTGTCCAGTGTCTAATTCCAGCCATGTTTTTTCAGCAAAAAACAACCAAATCTTGTGACATCATTAAGGAGTAACAGATTTATAGTGGCATAAGATTCTATGGGCTCGAGTTCACATTGTCAGAGTCTGGAAACAGCCTCAGGTAATCCTATAGCAATGGCAAACCAAGCTGATATCATAAAACACAAGAAGCAGATCTGAAATCTTGGTCAGGAAAGATAAATAAGAAATCAGTATTTATGACTTGAAACCCTCTTAAGGTGCTTATGCAACAAGACAGATGGGTAGTCAAAAGCCATTACGCTGTAGATACATGCAGAAATAGAGATCTATGTAGTCCTCAGGTACCTTGGAAGCTCTATGTTTGTATGGCAGATATGAATCTATTTTATCATACTTCAGAGAATGACCTGAAGAAAATCTGAAGAAAACAAGATACCTCCATATCAGGGAGTTATGCACAGTTGATTTTTCTTTCTTTCTTTCTTTCTTTCTTTCTTTCTTTCTTTCTTTCTTTCTTTCTTTCTTTCTTTCTACTGCTGTAGTCACTTACAAGATGTAAAAGCATTTAATAAAATAAAACCAGAATGTCAAAAATAAGAATAAGGCAGGGTGCCCACTTGATGACGAGGCCCCCCGGAAATATAGGACAACCAAGAAAAATGTAGGACAGACAAAATAAAAGCTAAAAACAATCATATGTATTGTTTTGTGGTTGATTTGAACATTACATTACTTATTAAATTTAAAGCTTTTACATATAACTTATTACGTATACAGTGGCGCCTCACATAACAAATTTAATTCGTTCCGGAGGCATGTTCTTTACATGAAATATTCTTTATGTGAAGTGGATTTTCCCATAGGAAATCATGGAAACTCAGATGATTGGTTCCACAATCCCCAAAATATTCATATAAAAATATTAACTGGATGTAAAAATGATGACAGAACACTGGGATTTAATTTAAAACATGCATTCAATGTGCATGATCTTACGAAGTCTACTTAGGCTGCAGTCCCATAGACACTTTCCTGGTACTAAGACCCATTTAACACAATGGGGCTTGCTTCTGGGTAGACATGGTAAGGAGGCTGCAATCCAAGACACCTTCAAAGTGTCTCCCCACTTTCTCCTTCTCTCCATCCTGAGCCTGTCTCTCCCCATCTCCCTTCTGGCTAGCCCTGAGCTGCTTCCCTCTTCTCCACTGCTCTTCTCTCCCTCTGCCCAGCCACAGGAGGAACAACATGGAAGTGTTGCTTTCACTATGGGCAGGCGCGCTAGGCAGCCCTGATGCTTTTTAAACAGGCTGCCGGCCAGCGCGTCTGCCCCAACTGCCAACGAATGTTTTCTTTACGTGAAGCATGTTCTTTATGTGAAGCAGAATCCTAGAGAAATGTTTGTTTGTTACATGAAACATACTTTACATGAGGCATTCTTTACGTGAGGCACCACTGTAATTTATTAATTACAAGAAGGCTACATGCTAGCTACTCACAAGGAAACTGAGGACAATAAAAAAATTTGCCAGGACACAAGGCTAAAAAGAGGACATGTCCTGGGAAAAGAAGACATATGATCACCCTGTCTTTGAGATTTAAATCACCCAGGTCCATTGGCTTTCCAAATCTTTACGTTTTCCTCCATATTCCTAGCAGCCAGGAATTGGGACTCACTAATGGGACTCACTAATGGCTCATGAGCTAATTTCTAGAGGGTCACCAAGTGATGACCCAATGGCTATTGCAAAATAGCCAGTTTGCAAGCATATGTAAATATAGAGAGATAACATTAGAAGGAATCTTCCTGGTTATTATTACTTATAAATAAATGCATAAAATATTATTTCTTTCTAGAACTCATTTTTTTAAAGTCTGGTAAATAAACCTAGGTGAGGCTTAACAAGAGTGTTATTTTAAAAAGTGAGTCTGGTGCTAAAACATTTGGGAACCATTGTCTTAAAACCACTAGAGATGCACTTGTCTTCACCATTAAAACTATTTGTTCCTGTTATCCTGTCCTCACCAGCTGTTTTATCAATCCCTGCCCTCACCTGTCTTAGAGCACAATCCTAACCATGTCTACTCAAAGGAAAGCTCCACTGTATTCAAGAGGTCTTACTCCCATGAAAGTGTCTTTAGGATTGCAGCCTTACCCATTTAATGAAGATGGGCTATGCAACATGAATAACTGTATGAATAAATCAGTGTGACATATGAAAATCTGTATGTGAATAAGAGTCAACATGTTCACACTGTACGTGAAATGAACATGCATAGATCTGCATAATGTGCTAACAGCCCTTATTAATTATTTGGGCAGAAGCTGTGTGATCCTCAATTATGAACAGCACCTAGATGTGAAATAAATATTAAACTTCAGTAATAAGTTCAGAGTCTCTAAGGGTTTTTTTTGCAAAGGAACTAGCAAAGTCAATGGTGC
This sequence comes from Cryptoblepharus egeriae, assembly GCA_030015325.1. Lineage (NCBI taxonomy): Eukaryota > Metazoa > Chordata > Lepidosauria > Squamata > Scincidae > Cryptoblepharus > Cryptoblepharus egeriae. The sequence continues at coordinate 21,615,743 of JAREYC010000004.1, read as the reverse complement.
AATTGGTCAAAGGAAAAATACTGTCAGGAATTTGTAGCCACAGTTAATGAAAACTTATATTACAAGTCAGTGAGTTCACCTGCAAACTCTAGTTATAGTTTCTGGCACATTGAAGACCAATAGCAAAAAAAACCACTCTCTGTGTTGTGATGTTCCTGATGTAACTGACAATGGTGTCACCAATCATATCTTGGACAGTGTTTGATCACTCATTGCCAGCCGATATAGCGACATAAGTAAACATGAGCTGTCTAAATGTTTGATGACATTTTCTTCAGACACTCAGAGGGAAACCCAGGACATGCAGTTCTTCCAAGACATATCCAGACTGACATCTGGAGACATACTGAAATTGTCATAGACAATCATCTTCATGAACTAATTTTCAGTATTCTTCAGGAGGATCTCAAGAGTTTGGATAAAGTCAATGTGCCCTTCATATGCACTTGAGAACTGTTTCCTACAACAAGGCAATGGTTCAAGAACATCATATCAAAATCAAACATGTGACATTTTCTGGTTGAATGCTACCAAAAATTGCACTGCTTTTGGCAAAATCTATACCGCCATTACCAGTTGTAACACTGAAGAACTCAATACATAGAAAATTCAGTCAAGCACAGGTGCAATCCTAACATAAGCAGGCTTCCGTCAGTCTTGGAAGACTATGGTATCGTGCTCAGCGCTGCATATGCTGCATGCGAAGCACAAAAGCCTGGGTTGGATTGTTATGGAGGATAGGCTGTTACCCAAGCAGCAAATCGCCCCTCTCCACACCACTGAATTAGTCCAATGGAAAGGCAGAGCCAATACGATTGGATCCAGCTGGCGTCGCAGAGCTGGGCTAAGGACAGGAGCTCACCCTGTCTTGTGGGGCCAACCTGGGTCTCGAACCCTGGCCTGCTGGTTAACAAGCACAGTGTCTTAGCCACTTGCGCCACCCACAGCCCTAACATAGACCAGTACTATTTATTGGTCTTCCCATTCCCATGGTGATGTAGGAAAGCAAGTACATGTTTGTGCACTGGCCTAACCCTTTCCCAGGAGTGACACAGAAGTGCCTTACAGCACTGGTGACACCCCCAGGTTAACACAGGACTTATGTCAGGATTTAGTGTTGAGATTAGGATTGCAGCCATCGTTAGTATTCCCATCAGTAACATACCTGGGTGGTGATCAATGGGGACGAATGCTCCTGAGCAACACCTGTGGAAGGGGTGCCACCATTTATAGCCCCTTCCCTGCCATCCTTTATTCAGTTTTTTCAGAGTGGAAGAAGTCAATATTGCTACTGGTTTATTACAGTGTTGCTACTATCTTATTTCACTTCGAAAAAGTGGCTGGTAAACAACCCACCCGGAGGCAAAACAAAGGTCCACTAACCAGGTGGATGGATAAATCCGAACCCCAGACCAGGGTTCATGCTTTCTTAGGTTACAGGGAAGGACTTGAAAGCAGCAATGAGTGGTGCTAGCAACATCAACCCCTCTGAACCACCCACTTTTCCCTCCAATACTTGTGTTTTTACTGAAGTCAAGCCCTAGTTCTGCACGGCTATTTGCATCTTCACAGCTATCTTTGCAACAGCTATCTTTTTTGAACAGACTTTGGTATAATGTCTCAAAGATCACTATAATCTGCCTCTTGGTATAACTTTAATGTTAGTCAGCAAATAAATTCTGAATCATCTACTACCTATTATCCAATAAAGATCTATAGTTATATACAATGTGAAATCCCCTGTTACGCAGTTATTGTACAAAATGCAACACATCATTCAATAGGCAGTAATCATAAGAGTATTTCATATTTTTGGATTGTACATTTCAGTCCCAGACAGAATTGATTTAATCTTATCACAGTACTTTCTGACACAAGAACTTGGAATGAGAAAAATATCAGTGTTACATTCATAAGCCATCTCTTTAATATACTTAAGGGATACTTGTTGTCTCCAGCTCTTGTATATGATTCACATCTTAAAGAACCATAATGTCATATTTGTTCTTTCAAAGCCAGTAAAAAAAAAATCTAGATTTCACCTTTGATGCTATTCTTGCTCTGAAGCTGGTAAATGCTAGATGCATTTGAAAGAGAATGGGCCGATAATGGATGCCTTTAAAGAGTGGTAGAAAAATATGTCATATAACAATCAGAAGAGCCCAACTGGATAAGGCCAATGGCCTATCTAGTCCATCTTCCCGTATTTTAGTAACCCACCAGGTGCCTCAGGATTCACACAATACAACAAGAGACCTGGATCCTGTTGCACCTCCCTTGCATCTGGCATTCTGAAATAGCCTATTTCTAAAACCATCATAGTCAAGTCCTAAAATGGACTTTTCCTCCAGAAATCTGTCCAATCCAGTTTTAAAGGCATCTACTTTCATTACGTAAGCAAGAGAATGGCGAAGATATTAATACACTTTTATTTCCTTCAATTCTGAATGATCAAACAAAGATAGCTCATCTATAAGGCTGAATGACTGCAGTTGACACAAATGGCAAGTTTTGTCCATCTGTTCCCAGCAATCTTCCTAAAGGAGCAGAAAAGGAAGTGTAGAGGAGACAAGTGTTGACAAAGCATCAGAGACACTCTAACCTAAACCTCTTGTCTCCCCTTCTTTCCTCTTTTTCAAATATAAAAAGTGGGCGGCACAGTAAGGATATAGGAAGGCAAGATCTTTCCTTTCAGTGTAGTGTTCAGTGTTTTCTGCAATGGGCTTTTTCGTGGGAATACATTTTTGAGCATCACCAGACAACAAAAGCTGTCTCCCTTTATGTTGTTGGTTGTGTTTTTAAATCAGGAGGAAAACATGCACACATAGGGAAATATACTGTATGTGCAAGGACCAAGTGCAGTGATTCATGAAACACAACAGAATGAAATGACATGAAAAGAAGAGGGAGGCATGGTTAAAGATACAACAGTCAGGTACAGCTTGAGGGTGTGCATGACCTGGTACAGAGGGTGAGCACATCTTTGAAACCCACTGTGCATGCACAATCATTGTGCCTGCACACTGGGCTTGCCTATCCCAGCACTGGGCTGGCTTGACCAGGTCTCGGACATGCGCAGTGCGTCCCTCTACGGGGCCATTTGGCCTCGCTAGGGAGGCAGAGCAGCTCTCTAGCGAGGCCAAATGGTCCCGCGGAGGCACAGACATCCTCCTTGGAGAGGAGGAAGTCTTTTCTGAAGCCAACCAGCTTCAGAGGACACTGCGCAGGCGCCAACCTTGGCACCTGCGTAGTGTGTCTTCTGACGCCGGCCAGTTTCAGAATGCTCACTGCGCAGGCGCCAACCTTGGTACATGTGCAGTGCGTCTTCTGGCGCCAGTTGGTGTCAGAAGTTGGCACATGCACAGTGTTCAGTGATGGCTGCGAACCGGTTGTTAACCGGTTTGCAGCCCACCACTGGTACAGGCATCCCCCACTTATTGGGTCAGTTAGGGACCAGAATAAGAATTACACCACATGAATTGCCCAAAACGTTACAAAAAATATCTTGCAACTTTGCAATAGTACAAATATTAAAATAGGGCTGCTATTCTAAGCACATTTACTAGGAAGTAAGACCTATGAAAACAGCTCAGTTTATTTTTGAGTAAATATGCCTGTGCTTCATGTTTTTTAAACAGACCCATAGTACTTCTATAACTACAAGCCTTTTCTAATGTCAGCATGTTATTAATGACTCAGTAGAAACCACCTTGAGAAGAAAGGTCATTCTTTATAAGTAATTTCACTAAAGATGAGCCAGGTGCACTGAAATTGCATTTTTTCCTTATGGGTCATGTCTATGTAAGGGTGAATAGCATTCAGATAGTTACAGACCTATAGTCCTTGTTGAATTCTACTGGCGCTGAAAATAGTTCGGCAAGGAGTAAAATATACTGCTTTCTTTTTAAATTTTTTTCTGGACTGGCTTGCTCCTTCTTTCAGAAGAGGTCACAGCTTCTCTAGGGAATTGTGGCCTCATGGCTTGAAAAGTTGTTTATTGGCTTCTCCTCACTTTAAAAAGATGCTGCAGATACTGTATTTATATAACTGCATTATAAAAATAACCTTTTAACCTCTGTATTACTACTATCACTGAAATATGATAACCATGGGAATATAGAATTCTGCACTATAAACAGGAAAGATCGAACTATGGCAGCAAATTAGTAGATCAGAGCTTTTTTCTATACAACACCATCTTTTTCTGTTCAATAAATGGGCTGTTGTTACTCATCTGTTGCACAGAATTCAATGTTTCTTTCCTTCAGGTAAGCTTTGGTTTGAGGATAATGCATTTTCAGCAAATGCATTCCAAACGCCATATTCTATGAATAGGGAAGTGCAAGTTTTCCCTGGATAGTATATTCATTGCTACCAAAAATCCTGTTTTCTGAAGTTGTGCTTTACGAATACTCCAGGTGACACTGCTGCCACTTCCATATTTTCTCACCCGGTGGTCAAACTGTGTAAGGGACTCCCCAAACACAATTCCTCCATGTTTAGCATAAAATGCCAGTAACAGATGCCCCACTCATATTGCTGGTGTGATATGCTAAACATTCTCTTGGAGGAACCACAATGGAAGCTTTTCTGTAAGCAAGAGCACAAACCTAACCATGTCTACCCAATAGTAAGCCCCATTGTGTTCAAGGGGCTTGCTCCCAAGAAAGTGTCTTTAGGATTGCATTTGTCAGACCTTGGGCTCATGTGTTCAGGGGGGTCGCATATCCACATGTCCTGTATCTGCTGATAAAAGACATTCCATGCACTCTAATAATGCACTCTGTGGAATAATTGAGCTCTCCCATATCTTGAATGCCATTATCAAGATTTTCGCTTCTGTTATTTGGCTCACTGTATGTAATGAGTTTGATATCCCTGTCTCAGACCATGGGATCAAGGAGTCTTATACACAAGTCTTCCCTAATCTCTAAACTTCCCCATCCTAGTCCAATTGACAGTCATGAGGAATTACCACCAATTCCTCAGTCAGACCCAAAGCCTTAGGGGACACAAGCCTTTAAGTCAGTATCCCAAATGTACATTTGTCCTAGATTTGCTGAGTGGCAGGCCAAAAATACGGCAGGTCACAGTGCTGAACAAATGCCATATATATTCCAGAATGGTGGTGATAAACAATACTAGAAAGAAGCTCTGGTTCACTTAAATTCCTTCATGTATTGACCTGTTTTCCCACCAATGAAGTTGGCACATAAAACAGGAGAAACTCAGCCATCCTTTTGTGTATGTTCAGTGAGATTTAAGAATATAAGCTGGGGAAAGTAACCAAGAGAAAATGCATCCAGTGCAACGATAAGCATAACTCTGACAGCGCCATCCACACATGCTCTTAGGCTGGTGCATAAGGCACTTCATTCCTAACCCCAGGACACTTAGGCTGGCACAAGACATGTGCTGTCTGTGTAATATGCGCTGGCTGAGCTCCTCCAATGCAGAGGTCTCAGGAGGGAAGGGGTGAGGCAGAAGGGGTGTTCCGGGGTGGACAAGTGTGGATGGAGAGTAAGGGGTGAACCTTGGACCAGCAGTTATGTTGTGAGGATTGTTTTGAGTACCAAAAAAAGGGGGAAACAAGATACACCACCCTGAGCCCTTTGGAGAAATGGTGGCATACAATTGTGAAAATATGTGAAACCAAAGGTGCAATTCTAGCCAATTTAGGCTGACCTAACTCATCTTCCCAATGTGGGGGAGGTTGGTGTATGCCGGTGCACTGGCCTAACCACCCCCAGGCATGGTGCAGAAGCGTCTTATGCACTTTTGTGATACACTCAGGTCAGCAAAGGACATATACCAGGGCTTATGCCAGCCTAACTGAAGGTTAGGGTTCCATCCCAAGTCTACTGATCAAATCACAAAAGATTAATGCCTCCAGAACAAGAAGGTTTTTATTGAAGTACAAACAGAGAAAGTAAAGATAAGCCTCCAAAAGGATAGGAAGAGTTCCACTGTTTTGGTTCCTTATGAAAAAATAACAAAAGAGAAAATTCATGGTTTGGATTCTAAGGGCACAATCCAGAGTAACTACAGGGAGTCCTTGCTCCGATGTAAGAACAATTTGCTCTGGATTGCAATATGAATTTCCCATAGGTTTTCACTAGGTGATGCAGTAACTATGGGTACACGTAATGTCTCTTATGTGCTCACATAGTTACTCTGGATTGTAGGGTAAGATGTAAAATTCAGCTCAGGACTTAATTGTCCTTACTATATTTCCTTCCACCTCTTAAGATTAATTGATAGTTATCCAAATCAGCTCATAGTTTCACATAAATCAAATCCAATTTAAATTTTCCATATGATTGCACTCGATATTAATTATCTTTTGCAGATAGACAAGCAAAACAAGAATATGATCTGTATGATATTTCTGTAATAAATTATCCAAACCTTTGTCTGCGGATCATTGCCTTTTTCATACTTTTCACTCTTCTGTGTTTATTGACTTAAATTAGATCTGATTACTTTTTACTATGTAAAAAGTAATAAAGCTGGCAAGAAACCACTCAAGTATATAATAACTTGTCTTTGTAATGCAACCAAAGCTTGAACCAGATTTCCAATTTATGAAAGCTGCTTAGACTGTTGCCAGGAGCCTTTACACACGTCACTGGCAAAGGAGGAGATGGTATTAAGCTGTGGAACGATTATGAGTAGTCAGTAAAAGACAAAAACATTTTATGTGGTGATAAGGACAGGGAGGGGACAGATCAGGTCGGGATGTTAGGATTGGAGGTGGCTGATGTAAAATGCCAGCCCCCCTTCCCAGGTCAACACAGATTTGCACCAAAGATTGAGTTGGTGCAGGTCCAAATTTACCCACAGCAGCCCCATGAAGATGTCCATAACTGAAAATTCCCTATGGGACATAGCAGTAGCCACATCAGTGCCATCATATTGCTATGCAGGGATTTAAATAGGATTGGATTGTCTGTTACCTTAATGCAATCCAGAGGTAGCCAGACTGTGGCCAGATGAAAGATTTATCTAGAAATGGACATGGTTGTTGTACCAACAAAAACCTAAGTCCTAAGTCCTATTACAGGGGCTCCCAAACTGCAAACCTGAATGCAACTTCACCCACGACTAGTTGAACACCTATTCCCAAACAGATAGAATTTCTGTCTATAAACAACATAAAACAAAATTTCTGTCCATAAACAACAGCACCTTCATTTTCTCTGGCTTAGGTTTGATCAAGTTTTTTTTCCAGATCCTCACAGATGACAATAACAGTTCAAGACTTTCATTGATCCACTAGGAGAGCTAAAATAAGAAAAAGGGCATATCTGTGTTCTTTGTGGCTCAAGCAGCACAGCTCTAAATTATATAGGCATAGCCAGACTGCATGCCCTGCACTATATCTTGCACAGGTTAGGAGGCAGCTGGAGGTCTCCTCAGAATAAGGGGATATTTTCCCCCCTTACCTTGGGTAATGACTCAGCCTGCCCTATGGGAATTCTCTGATCAGCACTACCTATATAACTGGCGCAAATCTGGGAAGGCCAATGTAAGAGAAACATAATAGGGGGTTAGGATAAGGTGATAAGGGGGTTATGATAATAGGGGGCTAGGATAATTGGCCTCCACAAATCCTACCCACCTCCTGGGCCTGATCCACCCCATTTCTCCATGTTGCATCCTCCCCTGCCAGAGAGGGCCCCCTCACCTCCTTCCCCTGCTCCGTGCTCTTTGTTGCCTTATCAGCCAGGGCCTTTGAAACATCAGGACCAGTAATCCAGGTGCTGCACGTGTTACACCTTCAGTTAGGTGTCTCAAGGCAAATGAAAAACAGATGATGGTAACCTGGGGTTGCCATGCTATGGAGAAAAACATCAAAGCTGGACTAAAGCTTAGATCCATGATACATTAGCATTGCTCACTTTAAATATTTATAAAAGTGATTGCATTCACTATAGATGAAAACTATATTGTGTGCATATGTATGTGCTTAGATAGAGTTGCTCTCACAAGAACCTATGAATCCAATTCTAATCTTGGTGTACCAGCTTAATGATGGCATGCATTGCTGCAAACATGCCATAAAAGCATATTTGCAAGGGGAAATCGCCTGCAGAGTAACAAAGCTAGCTCAGTGCTGGGTTGTCACAGTTGGAAGGTTGGTGGTTCCTTGGACCATCAAGTCAAGGCGTTTTGGCATGGGGAAGTTGGGGAGAATGTGTTCTGGAGTAGGGAGGAAGTGTTTTGGAGAATGGGTAAAGGGCAGGAAAAAGGTGTGGTGTGAAAAAGGAGTGGGGGAACAGGACGGGATGGAACCTGCAGAGCTCAGCTTCACTAGATCCTGAGAGGGCCTCTTTGATTCTCAAGAGCCATTACCATCAAGGGGGTAGCAGTGGCTACCAGGGTGCATTGGATACTGTGGCAGCCATTTTTGGCACCATGGCCAGCCATGTATTCTGGGCAGTCAGGATTGCGCTGTCGTCTAGGATTTTAAAAGCAGGGTCTGAAATTGCCCTTATAGAGAGCTTTATACAATAAATACTTTAAAGATGCTCTACAGGATGCCAATCCTTAAAAATAATTTTTAGGAAGCATGTAGCTTTGATTCAGATTCACTAGTACAGAAATTAAACACCATCTATATTGTTTAGTCAACTATTTACACAATAACGTACTGCTGAATTTGCATGTAGGGGTTCATAGCAGGGTTCTATACATAAATTATTATTTCATTAGAATGGAAACTTTTTAATAAAGGAGAAAAATTGCATTTTGCTCTTTTGAAAAAAAATCCTCATATTTTTATGTCAACAAATAAGCAATTGCATTAATTTCAGTTTTATGTCAGATTGTAAACTTCTCCAGTTAATCTCAGTTTTCATCTCTATATGCATGATTTAAATTTGCTAAATGCATTCTAAACCAAATTGCTTGTTTACCCAGGGTTGCCATATGTCCCATAAAATGAGGACTGTCCTGGTTTTCAGGGATTGTGTTCACATACTGGCAAGTTTGACAGGGGATCCTGTCCCAGTTTTGTGGAAAAGAATTGTGGCAATGCTACGTTTACTAGGGTTGTCTTGGGCTGTTGTGGCACAAGTGGTTAAGACACTGCCTATTAACCAGCAGGCCAGGGTTCAAGACCTGGGTACTACAAGATGGGTGAGCTCCCATCCTTAGCTCAGCTCCTGCCATCCTCGCAGTTCGAAAGCATGGAAATGCAAGTAGATAAATAGGTACCACCTCAGTAGGAAGGTAAAAGAGCGTTTGTATGTCTTCTGTGGTCATGCCAGCCCCATGACCACAGATGTGTCTTTGAAAAAAGCTGACTCTAAAGGCTTAGAAACAGGGATGAGCACTGTACCCTACTATCAGTCATCATGACTAGAAGTATGACCTAAGGCGACACCTTTATCTTTTTATGTTTACTGCAGGTACATGACATGTATCTGGATCAACTTGAAAGGTAGGATAAAACTGAATAAGTAAATAATTTACATTAAAATTCAAGGGCACAATTCTGTGAAGTTAAGAACCTTTGTGTCCCAATCCTAGTTCATTTGCTTGCTTAGACATGTCCTATCATAGGCAATGTGCCAAACCAAGTGCCAAACCAAGTACCTGTGGACACTGTTACAACTGAGATCCACTCTATCATGCCCCTATATTGGCCTTGTCCACATCCCAATCATTCCCCACTTCTGTTGATGGCCAAATTGTGCAGTTTTGCTGCCTGTGTGAGTCTGCTGGTCTTTGTATCAGTGATAGCTCTCTGAAGAACAGCAGAGAGGCTGCTATGGGTTGTATACTGGGAAACCTCGTGATCCACCAGTTTAAAAATGTATGAGTTTTGAATGTACAGTGGTACCTCGAAATTTACAAGCACCTCGCTTAACAAGCGTTTCACATGACAAGCAAAAATTTCCAAGAAATCTTGCTTCACTTAACAAGTTCCGCTTCACTTAATAAGCAAGCGTGCTATGGGCATATGTGCTATGCAGCCCTGACACTCTGCGTGGAGGCTCTTTAAAAGGGCTGCCGGCCAGCGCTGCTGCCTTTAACTAGAGGTGCCAGAGGTGCCTAGAGGTGCCAGAGGCAGCTGCCCCTAACTGCCCCCAAGTGCCCCCACCAACCTCCTTGAACCTCCAGCAGCAGCCCAGGTAAGCCTCCCAGGAAAGTGTCTTTGATTGCAGCCATCTAACTATGTCTACTCAGAAGTAAGCCCCATTGTGTTAAACAGGGCTTACTCCCAGGAAAGTGTCTTTGATTACAGCCTCTTAACCATGTCTACTCAGAAGTAAGCCCCATTGTGTTAATGGGACTTACTCCCAGGAAAGTGTCTTTAGGATTGCCGCCTAAATAGACTTCATAGGATCAAGCACATCAAATGCATGTTTTGAATTCAATTCCAGTGTTTTGTCATCATTTTTACATCCAGTTAATATTTTTAGATGAATATTTTTTTGGGTTGTGGAACCAATCGTCTGAGTTGCCATTATTTCCTATGGAAAAATCTGCTTCACTTAAAGAGCGTTTCACTTAAAGAGCATGTCTCTGGAACGAATTAAGCTCTTTATGTGAGCCACCACTGTACTTATATTTCAGTAACATCAGCTGAACTTCAAACTGCTAAATTCTGGCCAGATTGTTACTCATGCTTTTTAGAAAGGAGCTCAGAAGTAATAATAACAGGGTGACTAGATTTTGATGAAAATATAAGCTTTTTTTGAAGGGTAACAGCATGAAAAAGTATGCTGCATGCCTGACAAATGGAAAAACAGATGTAATTATAGTTTTTCACTCAAAGATGACACAACATAGCAACGATAAGACAGGAGCCCCATGAAGCAAAGCAGTTATAGTTTGCATACATAGAGTCAAATGTGAAACAAGTGATTTATATTCAATGATTAACAGAAATGAGACAAAAATGTTTAGTCATTGACTTGATGCATTACAAATAATTCAAATGCTAATTTCTATTGCATCTCATTAAGCCCAAATGAATATTGATCAAGACAGTGTCCTGTGACTGCACAAATTTCCTTGGAATAAATGCAAAATTAAAAGTAGCACATCCATATTAAAGATAGAGATAAGATTGCAAGTCTTATGGCCATATCCTACCAGGGCATTACAGTGGTGAACTTTGAGATTTGCCTACATAAGATTCTGGAACAATGATGCAAAGTCACACTGTTGTTCTGCAGGCTGTGCACACAAAAATGCTGTAAGCCACACAATCTCATAAAACCTTGAGAAGAAGAGGGAGGTCACCCTGCAGAATGTCCCACACTTTCAGGTACAGCAGATAGGTCAGCATTGGGGCACTTTCAGAGATGACTGGGGTGGAATGGGGCAGAAAGTGATTCAGGCTGGTTCAGTAGTAGGAGAAGAGAAATCAGTGGCAGCCATGCATGCCAAGAATTTGTCTCCCTTTCCTAGTCACATCCTTGACATATGCTAGCTAAATAGGAGAGGAGACCCAGAGGCAGCCATGTGAGCTAAGTAGGAAAATCTAAGTGAGGCAGTCTAAGTAAAGCTAAGTGAGGCAGTCTACAGTGAGTTAAGTAAGGAAAACCTTTACTTAACCTCTCCTGAGCTATCTAATTCTGACACCAGATTTGCATGATGTGTACTAGCGGAGGATAGGATTGACCCTGAACCCTGGTGTAAATGTAAAGGTTCATTACGGTGGCTTCCTAACCACGGTTAGCAAATCAAGTGCAGGTTGCTCTTTTAAGGGTTGAAAACAAGCATACTGTCCTTTACAGATGCTCAAAATAATTATAATTAACACATTGGGAGACATTATACAGGCAACCCCACTTACTGGACTGGTTAGGGACCAAAAGTGAAAACTGTTGAAAAGTGTGGCCCAGTCTTTTTCAGCTTGCAAATGCAAAATGGACACCAAAAAGACATAAATATCACCTGCAAAAGCAAAAATACACATAGCAAACACATAGTAATTACAGTAAATGTAACAAATTACAGTAAAATGAACAAAGGCATGCGTGGGCAATGAATATCTTATGTACTGTATTTGAATGATGGTTATTTACTGAAGAAAGTCTTGAGAAAATGCTAAAAACAGTTTGATGTCTGTAATAGCCCACGAGGCATTAATCTTCCTAAAACTAAGCAGGTTTGATGCTTGCCTAAAAGAAGGACAACTTGGGTTGCCTTGAGTTACACAGGACTCAGTGGTGGTCTTCAGGGGGTTCTCACAGGTTCTATCAAAACCTTTGCTAATGAGCAACTGGTTCTGAGAACTGGTTACTAATCGGACATAGAACCTGTTGTTAATTTATTTGAATCCTACTACTGGTGATACTGTCTTGAGTTACACCATGGAAAAAGGACAGATTATAAATTTAATAACGATAGGGAACCCTGACTCAGTAATGCAGAAAGAGCTTCATGAATAGAAAATCTCTACAGATATTGACTGCACTTAAGCTGTTAATACAGATATTGACTGCACTTAAGCTGTTAATACAGATATTGACTGCACTTCTATTGACTGCACTTAAGCTGGGACTGGAACCTCCTGATGAGGGCCATTCCTTCCATACATTTTCTTAGGGTTACCATCCCACAAGGATCTGGAATTCAGATCTCTACATGCAGAAAGTTTCAGGTTTGATCCTTGCCAAGCCACATATGAGAAAATCTGATGATCCATGGAGAACTACTGCAAGACAATTTAGATGGTACTAAGCTAGACAGAAGAAGGAGCTGAATCAGAACCAAGTAGCTTAATATTTTGAAGGAAAATTGAAATATTCAGTTCACTCAAAATATTTTTCCTTCAGACTTTAGACAATTTTTTTGAAAAATGCATTACCATTTTGACTATTGCTACTCTTTTTACCACTGTGTCATTCAGATAGCATTTCAGTCACGTAACTAAATGTTCAAATCAGATAAATCTGATGGATTGAAGGCTTTCTTACTGGGGGAAAACTACTATCATGCTACTTCTTTACTTGTCAAAGAATCCTTTTGACTTTAAAGCAGTAGGTGCTGCCTATAAATTCTCTGTGAGGCAGGTAGCATATTATGGTATTGATTATGTAAATTCTGCACATACCATTTTTCCACAGTTCACCTGTTAATGCCATCTCTCTTCAGCAGTGAGAACGTTCCCTTTGATCTCTTTTGCTGGGAAAGCTTCCTTCTGAGTTCAATGAAAACTTCCACAGATGTATTAAATTCCTCAATTTTATACATACAGTAGTTGTATGAAGTACTGAAGAAGTACCCATTCTTTGAATGGATTAAAAAAGTCATTACTTTCTACCCTGCTGATGGTCTAACAACTAAGATTTGAAGAATTGCACAGGTATGTGGCTACTGATTCTTGGTACAATATGTTTCACTCCCCAGTGAAAATATCAAGTTACTAAGGCTACAATCCTAACAAATTTAGGCCAGCCTAACTCACATAGTATATCTTTTCCTGGTGGTGTGGGGAAGAAAGCATATGTCTGTGCAGTGACATAACCTCCCATGAGTGGGGCAGAAGTGCCTTATGGTGCCTTATGGCACTTTTATGACACCCCCAGGTCAGCACAGGACTTATGGTGGGGCTTATGCTGGCCTAACTGGAGATTAGGATTGCAGCCTTATTTTACCAAGTTTACTAAGCCCTGAATATTCTACATAAAATTGCAAATGAGAGAAGCAATAATGTTGTACATTGATATTGAAAGTAGAAGGCAAGTGTCAATATGCAGTGTATTGCATAATGGACCATTTGGTGAGGTCCATTGCCACACACTACAGACTGAGGCTGCAATCCTAAAGACATTTAATATAATGGGACTTACTTTGGAGTATACAGGCATAAGATTGCATCCTGAAGGATATTGGACACTACAGACTGAAGGACATACAACAAGGACATTGGTGCAGCAATGAAGGCAGAATTCAAATAGCTCCACCATATGTTCAGAAAGCAGTGCAAATATAGCACAAAGTCTAGCATGTACTTCATATCCCAATAATCACAGAGCTACCTCAAAAATAGGGAAACCACACAAAAATAACTCAAAATTTTATTTGAACAAGGAGAATGAGGCAGTGGCTGTGAGATCAAGTATGGCAAGAAGTTACTGCAAAATAATGGATAGGTAAAGTGTAGTGAGATGGCTGCAAATACTGCATAAGATAGCATTAGCTGGAAGCAGGCATGATCTCAAACAAATGAGTAGCAGTCTTGCTTAAGTGGAGCTATGTTCCATGAGTGCTCTTAAGCACCTCACATCAGAACAAATGGAAGGAGGAGGAAAAAAGAAGGATGAGAACTTAACTGAGTTCAGAGAACTGAAGGCGGAGAAAAGAACTGTGGTTACAAACTTCAACTTCAATCATATGCATTTTTGTCAGCATTTTAGGTAAGTTTACATGCACACTTATTAAGAAAGCATATCTTCTGTTGAATTATCTGCTTTTGCAGAAACAACATGCCTGAGATGAAAGGGGCTTTTCCTTTTAATTTGCACACTAGTTGAAATTCAAGCTCATTAGTGGTCCAAACAGGCAACAGGTAGCATGGCGGGAATCCAGGCAAAAATAGGCTAATGAGGCCATAAAGCAAACCTACTAGGGGCACCTGTCTGCCCCCCCCCCTCCTAAAATATCTACATACTGAATCATTCATTTTTACTAACCCCCAAATCCAGAGTAACTACAGGAGCACATAAGAGACTTTACATGCACCCGTAGTTACTGCACCACCTAGTAAAAACCTATGGGAAATTAATATTGGAATCCAGAGTAAGTTGTTCTTACACTGGAAGAAGGACTCCCCATAGTGAATCTAGATTTCGCCCTAAGTGTGCAATCCTAACCAAGGCTGGCACAACTCATCAGTCTTCCCATTCCTGTGGTGATGTAGGGTGGCAAGTGCATGTCTGTGCACTGGCCTAACCCTTTCCCAGAAGTAGCACAGAAGTGCCTTATAGCATTTTGGTGACACCACCAGGTCAGCGCAAGACTTATGCCACTGCCGGGGTTTATGCAAGCCTAACTGGAGGTTAGGATTGCAGCTTAGGCTGCAATCCAGAGCAAATTCAGCCTGCTCTGACCTAACTGCACTCTCCTAACTATTCTGTATCCAGAGCAGAAAGTTATGCTGAATCCAGAGAGTCAGGAAGCTTGGGCTGCCCTAACTGCACCAGAGCATGCTAAGTAATTGACACAAGGGGAAGACTTGCTCCTGAGGAGACACCCCTCAGATCACACTGAACAAGGAACAGCTGTGGTGCCTACAGTGGTGACATGACTCTGCACATCACCTGGTGCGGAAGTCTGTGCGTCATCCCTGGGATGCGCCCCCCCCCACCTGGACTGCACAGTCACCAAAGTTGGCGCCTGCGCAGTTGTTTCTGAAGCCAACTGGCTTCAGAAAGAGTACTGCACAGGCACCATCTCTGACACCTGCGCAGTACTTTTCTGAAGCCTTTTGGCTTCAGGGGAGACTGTGCAGGCGTCAGAGTTGGTGCCTGTGCAATACTCTTTCTGAAGCCATTCGGCTGCCGCTCTGCCTCCTGAGTGAGGCCGAATGGCTGTGCAGAGGCGCGGACTTTCTCTGCTCTAAGGAAGTCTCCTCTGAAGCTGTTCGGCATGCTCAGTGTGTTTCTGCGCAGTGCACCTCAGATGGCCGTTCAGGCCAGCTCCTCAGACAAGTGGCAGCATCTGGCTGATTCTCCGCCTTGGAACAGGCCTGAATGGGTGTGCTGACACCCGGGGCCTGCCAAAGGACAGTCAAACTCCTCCGGCACATCACCCCATACGGAGCGCATCCCCAATGCAGCCCACACCAGCCGCACCAGTCTGGTGACGCCACTGGATGCCTGCCTTATAAGGAGTCCCTGATGAGATGCCAGTACATTCTCCAGTGAATACCAGGGGCTTCTTGGAGTGGCCTGCTGTATCCTGAGGTTTGTGGGCAGCCGTAGTTTGTTCCATATCCTGAGGTTGAGAGGAAGGGGTTGCAGCTAGGCTGGCCAAGAACTCAGATTTTTGGTCAGCACTGCCATTCTTACTCGGGCCTTATCATGGACCCCTATGGGTCTACTCATTACTATACCTGCTCCTGAGGTGGTATAACTCTGAGGGCAGGAAGAGGGCATTTCTGCCTTGGAAACAGGCTTTGGATACAGAGTAACTGCTCTGCCAACATGCCCTCAACTTGCCTCTCCTGAGCTGCTTAGGCTGCCCCAGTTAGGGCAGAGCAGGTCCACCTCTCTTAGGGCACCCTATCTTGCCTTGCTCTGCCCTAAGCCTCCTTCAGAGTAACTGGGCTGGAGCATCTTGCAGTTGCTCCAACCTAGTGTTAGTTAGGGCAACCTAAGGGCTCTTATGTGGACAGATTAGTTGCTCTGGATTGGGCTGTTAAACACACTTTCCTGGGAGTAGGCCCCATTGAATACAATAGGACTTACTTATGAATAGACAGGTTTAGGACTGCACTGGTAGTTAAGTGGCTGCAACCATTTTTATATTTCATAAACTGGCATCCCCAAAACCTCCTACCTTTCAAACTGAACTTATTTGAAATATCAGTGTTATGCAAAAATTTGTTTTTCAAAAATTCATTGAAAACAACAAAATATTAACATGGATCCTTATCTTTCAGTGAGCCCTCAATTTTTAGCTTAACATGCATTTTACATTAAAATATTCCAACCCAACCATCTCCAAAGGGGAGTTTTGCCAATTTAATTAAGATGATTTTTGTCTGAGAGATCTCTCGGGTGGCCCTGCTGAGCAAGAAATGAAAGTCTATTGACAAGTTGGTGCATTTTTTACACTTCACTCTTCTTTGAGAGCACACGGAAACCAAATACACTTTTTTATCCATATGAAAAGCATCTGAGGTTAAAGTTGTGTTTTTGAAGGAATAAGATAATTTTTCTCCAGTTTGTAATTGTATTGGGATAAATATCTCCAAACATTTACATAAGATCCTAAAAACCAAATGTACAAAGAAAAAGCAGCTTCATAACAAATAATAATTCAGATTCTGATCTGGCTTCAGATAGGCAGGAGGTCTGGTCTAGAGGGTAGAGCCTCCATTTGCCTGAAGATAAGAGCTTAAGGTTGCCGGATCGAGATAACCTGAAGTCAGATCTGAAGCAAGACCTTGAAAAGTGGCTGCTGTAGCTGAGATTTTCCATCTGCTTTTCAATGGGAGTGAAGGAGCTTTCTCAGCTGCCCTTCGTGAGAACTGAAGGAGAACTTGGTCAGCCAGCATTTCAGACATCGGGGCCAGTGTTGTAACCAGACTGTGAATGTAACATCTTGAATGTAGTGTCTCTTGAAAGATAGAGACAACCTGTGTTTGTAAAAATCCCTTCAGGGATTTAGAATTCGCCTGCATATGTAAACCGCTTTGATTAAAGACTGAGGAGCAATCCAAAATGTCCAGAATAGCGGTATATGAATGCCTAGTTATTATTATTATTATTATATCATTGCTGGCTGTGCAATGATAGCTAATGTGAGGATGGACTACAATTCTAGTGATCATCTCTTCCATCCAGCTAGTTGTCATACCTACATTTCTGTAGGATATTCTTCATGGGAATAATATATTGTTGGCTGGGGACAGCCAGAGTGGCGGTGGGGAGATTATGCTTGGAAAGCATTTTGTAAGGATGTATCAGGATGTTTCAGGGCAGATTGATGGTGAACTTGTGGGCAAACCAATACTAGGAGGGGAGTGCAGCTGAGTGGAGCTCGCCTGGGTGTACCTAAGCTACATCCTAACCCCATTCCTGAGCTGTTATTAGTCTGGATCTGTGCCTGTGATTTTGCTGGTGCAGATCCGAGCAGCACTACATCTGTAGTGGGTAGCTCCACTCAACATGACATAGGTGAAAATAAATTCCCTTACTCCAAGTTGTGTGGCAGTCACCTCCAACTCTGCATTGAATACAGCAAGGACCTTTTGACCTGCCTGTTCGAACCCTGGATAGGATTGGGCTGCCCATTAGTCCAATGACGTAGCTAGGAGGGTGCAGGCGGTGCAGTTGCTCCAGGCTACAAGCTAAGCTTGACACTAATGGCTAAAATTGTGAAAAACTGAATATGTATGTATGATAATACCATCATGTTATATATCATTGGAAAGGTAATTTAGTGCACAATGCACTGAAAAAACTGCATTGGAATATCTATATTCTATCAAAGATTATGGATAACTAGCCAGAAGATGAAAACACAAAAGCCTATGTAACAAAATGTGGATTTTCCTAACTTAAACGTTTCCATAATACTGATTGCTCTGAGAGCCAATGAGATGTGATTCTGATACTGTATGGAACTAATAAGATGTTAATATTAACCAGCTGTCCATACATACCGTTTATACAGTACATCTATGTAGTATATAAAACTGAAAAGTCACTGACTGACGGAGTGACTCACTCGCTCGTTCACTCGCTCACTCACTCATCAATGCCCAGCCAAAACCTCTGGACCTAGAAGTGTGAAATTTGGGGAGGGTATTCTTTCTGGGATGGAAGCACCCAGTAAGAACTGGTTTTCAGAAATTCCAACCAGAAGGGGGTAAAAAGGGGTGCAACACATTTTCCCTGAATGATCACTGCCCTTTACCAACCCCTGGATAGAGAAGCATGAAATTTGGGGAGGGTGTTCCTTCTGTGACATCAGCACCCACCAAGAACTGATGTTGAGAAAATTAACCCTTAAGGGACTGAAAAGGAGTGCAACGTGTCCTATACATAACACTGATTGATTAACATCTAGCAATTTGGTGCCTGAAGGATGAAGGGTGTTGCGCAATGGGGTTATGGCATACAGAGAGTATTGTACTCCCACAACAAAGGTACATTTCGCTATGATTCATATAAAAATATTATAATACTGTAATACAAAATAATACAAAATAATAAAGGAAATACAAAATATAAAGAAAAATAA
Organism: Cryptoblepharus egeriae; assembly: GCA_030015325.1. NCBI lineage: Eukaryota > Metazoa > Chordata > Lepidosauria > Squamata > Scincidae > Cryptoblepharus > Cryptoblepharus egeriae. Next base: position 21,596,807 of record JAREYC010000004.1, on the reverse strand, counting down.
AACAAATTAACCTGCACTTTGTCTCTCAGGCTGCAATCTGCCTCTCTTACACAGGAGTGAGCCCACTGATTATAACAGGGCTTACTTTAGAGTAGATATGGAAGGTTAGGTCTCTCAGGTGCCTTTCCACTGCCCCTCTTACACAGGAGTAAGCCCCATTGACTGAAATAACCTTACTTCAGAGTAGATATGCATTTGCTGGTCTCTCAGAAGAGGCTGAAGAGTTGCTGGTGGAGTGCTGAAACTATTCTAGCCAGGACTATTTTTTCACTTGTATTGCAAGACAAAATTTATTCGAAATGTGTGCTTGTTTTACAAAACACTCTCAATCCAAGTTACCCTCAATCCAGGGTTTTACTATGTAGTTAAATGGGATCTATCACTCAACATTTTCTCCTATACAGCAGTACAATATGTTGCAGTGGCTTAAGGATATTGCATTACATTCATACCAATTAAAATTGTCTCCCTCCAGCTTAACAGGGAAAGGCACAACTTTTATTTGTACCTGATTGAACTGGGAAAACGGAGGTAACCACAGCCAGCTTCCCATAGCTGGTAGCTCACCTTCACTAAACTACACCATGAAACCTTTATTTGGCTGAAGTAGAAGGGGAAAGAGAGAGGAATAAGGTAACAGGCCTCAGAACTATAAATAAAGCAAAACCCAGACATATAACACCATTGTACGTTGCCTGAAAGCTTTACTAACAACGGCAGACACAACAAAGAGACATAAAGCCTAGGATGATATGTTTTCCCTCCAGGCACACACTTTCTCACCTCTGCATCTGAAGCAGAGTTCTCATTCTTAAGAATCCCAGCCATCGCCTTATTGAGGATAGGATGATACTATCTTCTTGTCCCACATATCTTAGGACTCCATTACAAACCATAGGACATAATGTGCTTGCACTACCTACTCCTCTTCTTGTTCCCAGTAGTTCACCTTTCTCTGAGCATGAAAGTTGGATATTCAAAGGCTGCAAGGAAAAGTCATAAACTGATATCAGGACTCAAAAACAATTGTGTGGTTATATTCATAGCCATTTCTCCTGGATGCAGAAACTACAAAAGGTAGAAGTTTCTTTTTTATCTATATATATAAAAGAGAAAAGTCACTCACTGACTCACTGACTGACTCACTGACTCATCAACGCCCTGCCAAAACCTCTGGGCCTAGAAGCGTGAAATTTGGGGTGGGTGTTTCTTCCGTAACCGAGGGGTGCACTAAGAACTGGTTTTCGGAAATTCCAACCGGAAGGGGGTGAAAAGGGGCGCAACGCGTTTTCCTCCCTATACTTTGCATTGGAGAATTGATGACTCAGCAACATTCTGCCCCAACTGCTGGACCTGAAGCATGGAATTCTGGGAGGGATCCTTCTGTCACCTGAACACCCACCAAGAACCATCTGGAGGAATTTAACCCTTCAGGGGGTGAAAAGGGGGCAAAGTGTTTTTGACCTATACTTTACATGGAAGACTGACCAACATCCAGCCAATTTGGTCCTCGGTGCCCGGTGTACTGTGGGGGGGTGTTGTTCAGAGGAAGAGGTTGCACTGGCGAGGATTCTGCGCATGGGGGGAAGTTGCGCATGGGGAAAGTTGCGCATGGGGAAAAGTTGCACATGGGGAAGTTGCGCATGGGGAAAATTGAGCATGGGGAAGTTGCGCATGGGGGGAAGTTGTGCATGGGGAAAGTTGCGGATGGGGAAAATTGCACATAGGGGAAGTTGCGCATGGGGCAAAGTTGCGCATGGGGCAAAGTTGTGCATGGGGGATGTTGCACATGAGGGAAGTTACGCATGGGGGTAGTTGCGCATGGGGGAAGTTGCGCATGGGGAAATTTGCGCATGGGGAAATTGTGCATGGGGGTTGATGCACATGGGATTGATGCACATGGGGGACTGATGCAGATGGGTGATGTTGCACATGGGAGGATGATGCACATGGGGGAAGTAGCGCATGGGGGACTGATGCGCATGGCAGGATGATGCGCATGGGTGGAACTTGCACCTGGGGGAACTTGCGCATGAGGAAAAGTTGCGCATGGGCATGGGGAAAAGTTGCGCATGGGGGGAAGTTGCGCATGGGGTGGTGATGTGCCATGGGGGATGGCATATGGGGAAATGTTACTCCCGCAACGTGGGTACGCTTTTCGCTAGTATATTAATATTGCTTTCACTCTACTGTGTTTTAAAATACATCTGTGCCTCTTAGAGAGATGGGAAGGCTGGCACAGGAAGTTGCATTGGCTTTCTCTGCTGCCATGGGTCCTGGGAGCAGGTGAGTTGTACTAGTTAATCTCAGCCAGCACAAGGATGAGGAGGAGGGCACATGGATGGCAGGACTGAGAGTGGCTTGACACTTGTGCAGAATCTAAGCCCCATTTCCCATTTCAAAACTACCGGTATGTCAATTCCAGGGTGCTCAGATTTTGTTCAGATTGGTGGCACCGATTTGAGTAAAGCCATTGGGTTTTCCTTTGCACCAATGAAACACAGCAGCACTGACAAACTTGTGCTGGATGCAGTGCAGGTATGCCAAACTTCCTACTCCATCACGTTAGGATTGCACTCACATGTGCTATTTTAGACCATCCAAACAATCATACACGCAAAACAGAGCAAGTGGCTAAAAAGATACAAATACTTTCAGATTGAACTATGATAAATATGATTGATGTGACCTGCTGGGCCCAATCTTTCAGAATAAAGAGGGTGGAATGAGCCCTAATAGCATATAGTACATTCACAAAATTGCATTACCTATAAGAGTGATCAGCAGGCAATATCACTAATAAAGGAACAATACTAGGAAAAAATCTGCCACTTTAAAAAGTTCCAGGGAAAGCACTTAACAGTGACAAATTGTCCTGGCATAACCGTTTATTCAGAATGTACTTTGCCATCATGACTTGTCTCAGGGAAAAAGTAGGCTTTTTAAAAATGTAGTTTTTGCTTTCAGGTTCTTTGTTCTGCTTCACAGATTTTTGACTGTTAGAATGATACTAGCTGTCTAGAAGAAAGAGATTTATAATAAAGACTGTAAGGTTTTACATATTTTGTCAGCCATAAAAATTACAGTCTTTGGCTCCTTTGTTGTGTTGCACACTGAACTGAATAGGTTGCCTGAAGCTTATGCTTCAGAATCAGCCACTTGACTCTGTAACATGTTCCCTTTATTTAACTTCTTCCCTAAGTGATGTGGTTAAGGGATATAATCTCACATTGTTAATCTAAAAAGAAATCACTTAATTATGCCAAATTTACAAAAACACAATTCTGCCGAAGCAGCAGAATGGTTGACTTCATGGTTGCAAATTTTTTCTCACTCTACACCACTGCTTTTCTACAACTTGAACTGTAATATACAGGTGTGCTCTGATTGGTCTCCAGGTGTTTTGAAGGAGTATGGGGAAAGCTTGTTTGTGAGTTGTGCCATTAGGGGATGTGAGACCCCATCCCGCAGAGCAATGATGTGCACTGACAATTTTAGCACCTTGTCATGGTGACATGGTAGCCATGAGATGAAAAAGATTGAGAACAGCTGCTCTACCATAAAAAAACTTTTGTGAAGTCTGTAAAATGGGTATTGAATTTATATTCCAAGATAATAATCTTCTGTTGACAGAATAACAATGTCTTTCCTTATTTCAGGTTTTCTTTTAAAGTACTGTGGAGAATTCTTAAGCTTCTGAAAAGAGAAATGGGCTGTTCTGTAAAATCTATTAAGCTCTGGAAGAACTTAAAGCAACACTAGCATTTTTTTAAAAATTATCTGATAAGCACTGGTACAGTCTTCTCTACAGAATAAAACTTACAATCTAAAACCTACAATGGTCTATCAATTTTATCAGTGATCTATCTCCAGAGCATCTCTCCATAATGGCAACACATGCAACTTAAATCCCATCTCTTTTCTTCAAGTCTTGGGGGGGGGGGGGGGGAGAATTGGCTGTTTTGCCACCCCTTGAGGCTGGAATATTATTGCTTCAGCTAAACCTGAATGCACAGTAAATATATCTCTATCTTAATACTGTATTCTGTTTTCAAGCTGCATGCAAAAAAAGAGGAAAAAGACACTTAAGAGAAGCTTTCAAGAGCCAATTGCATCACAGTATAGTCAGCAGGTCTTCATAATTTGTGGTCCTCCAAGCTTAGTCTGGCACCACCGTGTGCCAGTTACCTGGCATATCTCTATATTTGTGCAGTTCCATCAAGTATCAGTAACTGAGGAGATTCCCATGAAAAGTTATATATGGCTAAGTGCCTTGTATTCAGTATGTTGTATCTGTAATGTGCCTTATTTAGGTTGCAATTTTAAGCACATTGACTAGGGAGTAAGCCCAACTGAACACAGTTGGAGTTGTTTCTAAGGAAAAAAATGCATAGAATTGTGCTTCCAGTATGTAATTAGAGATACAACAGATACAGGTAGCAGCCTAAAGATAGTCACACACTTAATGAAGGCAGAACAACTGCCTACTGACCTCAGGATGTTTGAAGGTCCTGAGCAGGTGCAAAATATGTGCCACACCAGCCTGTCAGCCTAAGCCATATTACTTACTTGCTTCTCTCTGGGTCTCCAGGAAGTGATGAAAAGGTGTTTTTGAAAGTCCTTGTAGGCCCTCAGATGTGTGTACGTAACTCGCAGTGGGTCAAATCCCACAGGTCAAATCCCACATCTGACATCTAGTTTTACAACATTTTAGGACTGTAAATGAGATGTCTAGAGCACCAATATAATTTTTATCTTCTCAATAGTTTATTCTGTGTTCTAAAGGGAGTGGTTGGCCAGCAATATAACAATATTATTATGTTGTTGAAACTCCCAAATTACTTGTACACACTGACTTGGCAAAAATGATACTTTACGTTTTCATAGCAACATTTCACTTAACCACTCACAAGAAATGTTTGTCAAGTTGCATGTAATATGTTATTTTTGGGTGCTGTTTGTATAAAGAAAAATTCAGCATCATTGCAGACTTTTGCTGCTAGGATGCATGCACAATTGTATCCTCTTTCTTTTTCATCTAAATATTTCTTACTGCAGTGCTCAGGGAAAAGGGAAAGAGTTTATGGGCAAACGCAAGTGAGCAATTAAGACACAGCACTTGGCATAATCTTCACTGAGCCAAAATAAATCTCAGTCCTGTTAATTTACCCTTCTCTACAGTGCTCTTCAAAAGCAAAATAAATAGAAAGGAGGTTCTTGTGTTCTTTCAGTTCACAAGCTTGGAAGGAAAAAAGGAGATCTCCAGCTCCATCAACAGCTCTTAGACAGGATAGCTAAATGGAACCTCATTCAGTAATGTGTTCCTATCATTGAAGGAAATTCTCCGCTTGGAAAGAAGAGGAAAATCAGAGGTACCCCATAAGATTTTACAGTCTGAAGTGGAGCTCCAAATAATGACCATACCAAACTTCTATCCCATCATCCCTATTGGGACATGGAAAAGAAAAAGTAGTGTACTGTATTGTCATGTGTGATCCTTCCACTGCTAAGAGGCGGGGGGGGGGGGAGTTAGAGAACACCTCAGAGAACTGGACCACAATCTGTCATCTGAAACATTATTCATGTTGGTATTTAAAGCCAACAACATTGGTTTAAGACTTTTTCCAGAAGCTATATCCTGACACAGGCAAAATTAAGTGCACACTTTGATGCAAATAGACAGCTGTGACTGTGTTCAAGAAGTCACCCAGTTCTATCCAGATATCTTGTTGTATAAATCATTTTGAATAAAGTTAAAGCCATGAATTGGAATCCACTTTAGCTGCATGTCAAGATTGCAGCTTCAGCATTAATACATATAGCTTCCAAAAGTTATACACTTTCTAAGTTTTAAAGGACAAAGATTTGTGCTATATCTATGTTTTAAAGCTATGAACTTTTCTTTTAAAATGCCACATTTTGAAGTAACCTTTAAAGAGTGTAATACTGGAATTCTAATATAAACATATTTGAACAAAAATCTATACATTTCTAAAAGACAATAACTTCTTGTCATCGTTCTCTTTATAACTTGTTTGAAATTACGTATCTTCTTTGCTCTTCAACTCAGTGCTTATTTTAAGACAATAGTAAAAGTTCCTAGAATAAAATAGGGATGGACAGAATAGTATGGTTTGCTATTTAATTTTGTAATCTTCACTGGCTCTTGAGAAGGTTATTTCTACTTCCTATCAGGGGAAATTATATCTCCTATCATTTTATCTTCTTTTCAATGATATAGCATCCTCTAATTAAATCTGCTTAGTATCTTGGGTCTATTTTTCCTCAGATATATTAAAAAATGAATACATTTTAAAGGCTCATCTACAATTCTTATGCTCAGAAGCTGCTCAGTTATTTTGCTGATGTGAGTTTTCACTTTGTGTGAGTTTGTTGGAAGATTAACAATCTCTTCCTATCCCTCCACTATCTTCTGCCATGCCAGTGGTAGCTGGGCAGGTGCAGTCAGAGGGAGCCTCACTGCATGGAATGGCTCCTAAGAAGCGGGGCCCTTTACACATTGCTCCTACAAGACTAGCGTTGCCATAATTCTCTTCCACAAAATCGGGTCAGGACCCTCTGTCCCATTTGCCAGTATGCGAACACAATCTCCAAAAATTGGGATTGTCCCTGTTTTGGGGGACATATGGCAACCCTATCCAGGACTGACTGCTATACTCCCTCTGGCCATACCGCCACATCATGCAGCACCAGTGAATGCAATGGGGGATCAGATGGCCTATAACAGGTAAATAATTTTATTTACCTGTTGCAGGCCATCTAAAAATACTTTTACTTACCTCCCATTAGGCTGCCTAATAGCTGATGGTTTTTCTCATATTTAGCCAGCTATTATGCTGGTATAAATTCAAAGATAGGCAAGGCCATGTTGGGCTGGAAAAAAAACGGGAACAAAACCCCAATGTATGCTATTGCCCAAGACCATCCTTTCCAGTCCCCTGAGCTCCCCCTCCTTTCCCAATATCTCTCACAACTCACTTCTACCACCATGGGTGCAATCCTAACCATGTCAACTCAAAAGTAATCCCAATTGTGTTCAATGGGTCTTACTCGCAAGAAAGCATCTTCAGGATTGCAGCCCATATCTGGTACAGACTGTACAGGTTAGTGATGGGCTCCAGTATGCACAATGTACTATTTATAGCAGTATAATGAGTAGTTAGGATTGGCCTATTAATTGCAATATAAAGACAAAACTTTATATTTTGACCAAATCCAATTTGACCAGATCATATCAGGTAAATCTGACAAAACATTCTGAGCTAAATACAGTTGGCAAATTAGAAGACTGAAGCTGACACAGTTATTGACTGAAGTTATAAGTTGTCTTCTATTTATAAATATAAAATTTAAAAAATCACTGACTGAATGAATGAATGACTGATTGACTCAATTCCCAGCCAAAACCACCAAACCCCAACCAAAACCACCAAACCTAGAAGCCTGAAATTTGGGGATGGTGTTCCTTTCATGATATAGGCACCCACTAACAACCAATTTTTGGAAGTTCAAACCAGAAGGGGCTGAAAAGGGGCACAACTTTCATTGAAGAATCCATGACTAATCAGTGCCCAGCCTCAATCCCAGGATCTAGAAGCATGAAATTTGGGGAGGATATTCCTACCTTGATGTGAGCACCCACTAAGATGTGGTTTTTAGAAATCTAACCCCTAAGTGGCTGAAAAGGAGTGCAACGTGTTTTTGTCCTATACTTAACATTGAGAACTGACTGATCATCACCCAGCCCCAAGTCATGGACCTAGAAGCATAAATTTTGGGGTGCATATTCATTCTGTGATGTAAGCACACATTAAGAACTGATTTGGTACCCGGTGGGGCCTGCTATCACCCACTGGTGCTCGCTGCCCACTGGTGCCCACTTGCCTGGTGGTACCCACCTGTGCGCAGTGCCTGCTGCATGGTGGTAACCAATGCTGCCCAATGGTGCCTGGTACATGGTAGGGCTTGCCCAGTGCTCAGTAAGGATGCCCACCTGCTGCTGCCTGCCACTACCTCCGGTAACCTCCGGTGCCCACTTCCTGACTTTGCTCAGCAATGCCAATGCCCACTGGTGCCTGTCATCTGGTGCCACTGCCTGGTGCCCACCAGTGCCCTGCCATGTCTGAGGACCACAAATATTCTTGAAACTGTATTCCCGCAATGGTGGGTTAATAAGTTATTCCACTTGTTTAAATATGCCCCTCTCTCTCTTCTAAGCCACATGTGTAATTTGGCAGAGGGATAATAAATGTGCACACACGTGTGCACATATACAGAGAGAGAGAGAGTGATTGTAAATTTTCATTAATCTCTTAGGACCAATCCTAAAGTGGCAAACGCACCGTATTTACTCAAATCTAATGTGCACCTTTTTCAGCCAAATTCACTCTTAAAATACAGAGTGTGAATTAGATTCACATTTGATTTGAGAAAAAATCTTGGGCTGTTCAGTAAGATCTTGGGCTGTTCAGGCAGGAGGACAGCCTGCCTCCCATGCAAATGCAGAGGGATTTTTCAGAGGGATCTTAATAACGGGACACAGGAACTTGTGAATAATCTCTCTTTTTCTTTCTTCCAGAAACCCTTGGGAGGTGACCAGTGCAAAAGCTCCTTAAATTCTGCAGAGATATTTGACTTTCTTTTTCTTTTCACTTTTCAAGAAACCATTAAAACAAATCATGCTAGCATAGTACTAGAAATGTCAGCGAACACAATGAAGGTTACATAATCATAAATCTGCAGGCAGAATGCAAGGTGGTCTTCTTATAATGAAGTCGCTCTGATTTACAAATGAACTGAACTTCTGCAATCTTCTAAAGCTAGGCAACCTTGAACCACATGTACTTAATATCAGATAATTTTTATTATTATTTAAGTGATTTACACCCTTCCTCTCCCTTCCTAAAAGAAGTGACTCATGCGGCTTACAAAGCTTTTATCCTATTGTCCTCACAACAACCCTGTGAGGTATGGCTGAAATGAGTGATTGGCCCAAGGTCACCAAGAAGCTTCATGGATGAGAGGGAATTTGAACTTGGCTCTTCTAGGCTTCAGTCCAGCTCCCTAAAGCAGCACCATTCTGGCTCTCATAAATATGCAATCATTATTATGTGTCTTAGGTTTCACTTGTCCTTGGATCACCTTATTTCAGGGCAAAACTCATTTAGCTTATTCTCCTATACCCTGTTACATACATAAGCTCTGCATTATGGGAAAGGGTCACAGCTGAGTTTTACAGAAGGTCCCGGGGTCAGTCCATGGTAGACAGATCCTGGGGTCCCGGGGTCCAGTTCCAGACAGGACTTGGAAAGGCCCTTGTTTGAAGCTGTAGAGACACACAACCAGAGCTCTTAATTTACATAAGAAGATAAGAAGAACCCCACTGGATCAGGCCTATGGTCCATCTAGTCCAGCTTTTGGTATCTCACAGCAGCCCACCAGAGTGCACACAAGACAACAAGAGCCTTGTCTCCTGGTGCCACCCCCCCCCCCCAGGCTCTTGTACAGCAAATGACACAGTGAGGGTGAAATATAGCAGTACTCAGTAGCTACCTCGCCTACATACTATCTCAAAGCAATGTTTCAGCTGTCAGGTCCAGTCTAAGTTAGAGCAGCACCTGAGGCTGCAGCTAAATTCCACCTTCCTTTTTCAGCAGGATGATGCAGGAAATCCCCATGATGGAGAACACTTCTTTGGCCATGGAGCTGACGCCAGTCTTCCATTCACTGTCTCTTCTTACCTTTTCTTCCTCTCTCCAGACTTTGCTAGAGATATCACTTGAGGGATGCAGCTGGTGCAGTCCACACTGCATCAAACATCACTTGTGTGTTCTACACCTCCGAAACCACTTGCCTTTCCTGAAAAGGGACAAGTGACTTCAGCGATTTGTGGTTCGGCTGTAATCCTAACCAAACTTTCCTGGAAGGAAGTATTACTGAACACAGTAGGACTTACTTCTGAATAGTTAGGCTTAGGATTGCAACCTGGAAGGAAGTATTATTGAACACAGTAGGACTTACTTCTGAATAGATAGGCTTAGGATTGCAACCCACGCATGTGCAACTGAGAGGATGATGTGCCCAAGGGGGAGATGATGAACTGGCCTCCCACACCACATGATGCACATCGCTGTGACACTACTGGGCTTTGCCATTCTGTTTTGAACCAGAGCATCTGAATTTGCCAGAAAATGGAAGCCAATAGAAGCACTGAACAGATTAGTAAAGCCAGGACAGTGTGTGTGTTTAGGATGGGAAGTCAGATAGGGAATCAGTGGAGGTGATCAATAGGCACAAGGATCTTCAGCCAAGGTAGATGCCTAATTTGTTTCATGCTAGGCTGGCCATGACTGCAACAGCCTCAGGTCTGACTATTTTAAAAAAACCCATTGGCTCACCTCATGCATGAGAAATTCTCTCCATGCATTCATTATGAGCATGAGGTTAAGTGTTGGCTTCCTGGAAAATGTGTGCCATTTCACTGTATGATAAGTAATTTCTGGAAAATTTAGGAGAGAACCTAATCTTTGAAATCTGTAGGAACAATTACCCATTCCGGACCTTTGAAACACATCATGTAGCTTGTACATAATGGCCTGTGGGCATTTCTAGTTAAGCCTCCATTTCCAAAGGTCTCACCTCTGGAGTAAATATTTTCATTACCGCTTGGAAATATAAACACAAAAACCGCTCTTTGATGATACATCACCAAACAGGCAAACTCAGTTTTGCTGCCACAGTACATATCAATGTGCAGTATAAAATGATTTAAAACCACTGAAAAAATTAACAGTGGCTTTATATATACTGCATGAGAGACCTTATATTTAGTAATATTAGGCATGTGTTTTCAAAAGGGAAATATAGTATAATAAAGGAGGCACCACTAGAGTGACAATGCATTAGGGTACTGTCATGCCTCTGTTTTTCATTACTGTTTGATAGGGTCTTGTAACCTTTATTCTATTAAAAATATCAACGTCTCAGCAGTTATCCCTGAACAGAAAGCAAACTGTCTTGATTGGTAGGTTGAGCCAATTTATTCAGTATCTAAAGATGAAATCCTACTCAGTTTTCCAGCACTGAAGTAAAGGCAGTACAACTCCAAGGTAAGAGAATCTACAATATCCTACATAAGAGAACAAACATGGCCTTACCTTAATAATAATAAGCAATATAGAGTTTAAAGTAATCACATGAAAGCAATATATCTGAGTGTTTTTCGCTTTTATGTTGCCGTGTCCTACATTTTTCTTGGATAGCCTAAATTTTTGCTGGACCTTGTCCTCTTTTTTAAGTTATAATGTATCGTCACCCTGCTGCCTCCTATCTACAGGATGCAGCATACACCGCACTGGCATACATATGCCAGTGGTGGAAAATTGGTTAGGATTGTGCCCTAAATAGTCCTATGATGAGTGCACTTACTCAGCTTTCCATCTACCAACCCAAACCCAGTTATTAGAAGCCAGTTATCTTCAGGTGCCACCTGGGTTACCAAAGAAAACAATTTTAAAACCTTAAGAACTAAAAAGACATTCCATCTTAGGTGAACCTATTTTTGAAAATAATTAATACTGACCTTATATGTCATTGCTAATCATCTTCATGCATTCCCACAATATTGTATAAGTAAATACAAGGTGAATGGCAATTAGACATTTCACACTGGCAAGATGAGCTGGTCTGAAAATAACTTGTGTCTCTGAATGTATTTTGCCCCAAGAAAGTAATTTGCAAATGTGGGGGCACAGTAGTTTTTTAAAAAAAAAACTTTTTTTCTTCAGAAGACAACATTTTCTGTTGTAATTTGTATTACTGATGTGTGCACACTTTTCATTCTTTTCAAAATAGATTTTTAATGTGTGTCTGGGATATGAATTTGGGGAAATACTTTTGTATTGATTCTATTGTATGAAAATGTACTAATTAGTTCAAGCTGTATGACAAGAATACTCAGAGCATATTAATTAGCGGGTAAGAAGAAACTGGCCTGATTTCTAACTTCTAGTACCCATATATGAATTTTCAGCTCTCAAACATCTTGCTCTGGAGCACTTGCTCCACTGTCACTGAAACAATTTCAGGGTTTAAGGACTGCTGCCAAAAGTGAGTAGAGCATGAAATTAATTTGGGAGGTAAATTCTGGTTTGTAATGATCTTGTTCTTAATTTATCTAGGCAGGCTGAAATGTTGAATAAATACCTGGGGTTTCTTCCTCTAGCTTGAGCAGAAACACAACCAAACATATCTTTATATATGATGCCCTTAATTATGTGCTCCAAAATAACACACACTTTTTTATGAGAGTCATAAGAAACTTGCCCTCAGGTGTTTGCATATATTAATGTGTCAGAATATTAGCATTCGTTCAGTCAGTCAAAGTGAAGTTGCTGTTGATGGTAAGCTAGAAGTCCCACAATACATACCAAATGACCTGATGTACATAATGTGAATAAACCTATTTTCTGATTAGTTATCATATCTAATAAATTAAAATTGTTACTTATTAAATGTATTTATGCAGTCTTTTATAGGAAGAAATCTGTGCTATTTGAATATATGCACAAATAATACCATACTTTATTACTATACTTCCTTCCTTACTAACCTCCTATATTTTTAGCTTATTCGTTTTTTTAAAATATTCATTTTTTTCATTTTCCTCCTCAGGAAATCAACCCCTCAGTGATTCCTCTGCTTCAGAAAAAAGTTATCCTGTTCTATCCATCCATCTCTTGGATAGAGCAGTTGTTTAAGTGACTTTCAGAATTCTAAGGTCATTGTCAAGTACAATTCATTTATCCAGGTCAAGGACCTGCTTTACAGCTGTGCCTGGAAAAGATACTTTGCATATTATGCTAATCAGCTTGTCCAATTAGCATTCTCAATTAGTATAATTGTCAGTGAGCGTATCCCCTCTACTCCTGCCACATACAAGAGGCAGCAATGGAAAGGACAACTGAAGGACCTCTTAACCAGTCTGTCAGGCAAGAGAGGCATGCCTCATCTGTTTTGTACCCCTCCCTCCCACAGCAGAAAACAAATCTCTTCTCTGATTGAATCAGAGCTTCCAAAAAGTCCTCTCCACTATAAGTGAGTCCTATTTCTGGCTCAGGAAAAGTAGGTAGGTAGATTTCCCCATCACTAAGAGACTGTACATTTTTCTCAACCAAACACGTTAGTTAGTTGGTTAGTTAGTTAGTTAGTTAGTTCAATTAATACTCTGCTTTCTCTCCAACAGGGAACAGAAGGAGATTTACAGAATATAGAATAAATAGTCATACAGATTAAAATAATAAAACCACCCATACAATGCTACCCAAATATAATCAACAGTGCATATAGCCTTATGTTTCAGATAAAAAGATATAAGAGAATAAATAATTTGAAAGAGCAATAACGTAGAACTACATGATAGAACTACCTGCTGCAGTTTTATTTATTTAGTGGAGGGCAAATATATGGACCAGACCATCCAGCCATTCAGTGACCACAGAGTGGTCTATATTGGAAAATAATCAGACACTGGGCCAGTGTAAGTTCCTGATGGACACTCAGACAAAACGTGATGAATATTTTGTCAAGGAGCACCACAATCACACTGAGGGGTAGATAAAACACCCCACTTAAACAGAGAGTTCTGGCAGACACCGTGATGAGTACAGGACCTGGTGTTATAGTGTACCATACCTCCACCCACATAACTTTTTTCTCTCTCTATTTGGAAACAGCAGCTCCCATGGTATTTTTCATAAGACAGAAAAGTAAAAGGGGGCTTTCCTTTGCTCATTTTTCCTTTCTGAGACCATCCCTAGGAGTTTGTTTGTCAGTACTATGGTAGTACTGAGAAAGGAGCATCTACCAGTAATTTGCTACTGCACATGGTGACTGTAAACAAGCATGCCCAAACCAGACCAACATGTAGGGCATTTCACGTTACACTGACAATGTGCTAAAATTGTCAAGACACACCATCAGTGTTTTTTTATCATTGCCAGGGCACACTGCTGCTGGTAGGGAGCTCAAATCACCCAACTATGCTACAAAAAAATGAATTTGCAGCAAATAAAGTCCTACGGCACCCCTGCAGACCATTCTTGGTACACTACAGTCCCATGGCGCAGTGGATGAAAATCCCTGATGTAGGTTATAGAAGAGGGAATTGCCATGTTCCCCCACTCCTACACACACAACCACGGGCTAACATTGATTTTTCCCACCAGCTATCGCAAGTGGATCTCTTGTGCTACTTCACATCCCAGATAGGTAAGCACTGACAATAAATGTGGTCTGTGGTTAAGTGCAGTGCTGCCAAAGAGAACTAAGGAGGCAAAGACCTGGAAGATTCTTGGATGCGAGACTGCAAGCTGATCATCAGAGCTAGAAGGTGCCAGTGTTACAGCTTGACTAACCAGAAAACTCCTGCTGGAAGTTTGAAGGCTTTCCCTGATATCATATATGACTGACTATGCTGTGAAGGATTCCACCTGGAAAGAGAAGTGTTCTACAAGCTGTCCATAGAACAACATAGTCCAAACTTATCAGCTGCTGGACATCACAAAGGATCTCCCAGCAATTGTAATTGCCACATTCATTCATTCATTCATTCATTCATTCATTCATTCATTAATAAGGTGAGCACTGAGAGAAGCCACCCCTGTTTCTGATGTGAAACAGGCGTGCCTAATAATTTTCCCATTTTGACCTTCCCATGAAACAGGAAAGTCTAATGATTTCAGCATTTTCCATCCATGATGGCTAAGGAAGGTAAGGACAGTTGCAGTTGTGCTGTGCATACAGCCACAGAGTGAACAGGTGGACCAGACACACTTGCCATCATTTGTGTCCTCCCATCCTTGGCAAGTAGACTTCCTTAGAGGCCCTTGTTTTATCACAGAGGCCTCCAAGGAAACCCAGATGTGGAGGGAAAGGAAGAGAGAAAGCAGCAATGATGCTAGTTACTCCATTTAATGATTCACACTAATGAAGGAATGTTCCAAAACATTACACAGTCTTTCCTAACTCCATCTCAATTCCTTAGCTGGCATTCCTACACACCAGTAAGAAGTTCATCCTGGAGGGGGTGAGGCATGGCTCCCTCTAATCAAGGTCATGCTAATTCAGTCATGATCAGAACAGAAAGCTGTAGCACTACAGGGTATCTGTGTAGCACCTTCCTCTAAAAGCTTGCAAGTTCGGGCACTCCATGTTAGTACATTCTCACTTTCATGAATAAGATCTACTGAATAATAAATTAAGCTTAACTACCCAAAGGCCATGTCATCTGGATGTTCCTTACAGTTTCCTTCTCCAAGAAGCCTCTTTCCCCAATAACCTAAGTATAAATGCTTCTCATACTTATCTCAGAAAACTCTCAGATTCTGACAGGTTCTTGATTCACAAGCAGTCTAACTAGGGGAATTTGAAATATTGAGTTTCCCTTTTCTAAGGTTTGTGAATAGAATCAAAACAAATACCAATGTGCTGCAAAAATGGCATAGCTATTTGGGCACTGGGTGACATGAATAGGAGGGTGACACGGCTAATCACCAAAGTTTTTTAAATCTTGGTATTTTCAAATGATGCCATCATGTTATATGTCAGTCACTGTGTAATTTAATACAGAATGTGATAAAACAAATCCCACTGAAATATCTAATTCTATGAAATGTTGTAGCCGCATATGACATATGACATAAAACCAGCCATAGCAGGGCAATGATACATCACAATGTCAACATGATAAGTTCCATTATATGGTCATGCACTGGCCTCTTACATTGGATAACACAAAACCTAGTGACATCACTGCTTCCAAATGTGATTTTTTTGTGAGTAAATAGAAAACTACTTACATTCAAAACTTTGTGAAAATTTGCAGGCAATCGATGCATTGCTCACATAGAGTCAACCTTCTGTGGATATAGGCTTTGCAACGTATCAAACTCATATTTCAGAAATGCTTTTGGCTTTTGTGACCATTTGCATGAAATTGCATGAAATTAAATGAAAGAATTGAACTTACTTCCAAGCAGGGCGGTAGTTATCAGAATACAGTAGGCACGTCAAATAAACAGCCTAACTCACTATCACACGTTTTCCAGTCTATATTTTCATATTTGCCCTTTCTCCCAGTTGTAGGAAGTGTTTATTAAAATTTAAAATGTTCACTTCCAGTCATCCATCTCTGCACATTTTGCCTTCAGCCCAAACTGCTCATCATCCTACAGGTGGGCAATTGACTATATTCCAAACAGGCTTTCAAGAAAGATAGGAAAGCTAATGACCTATCAGTGACCAGGACCCTCCAAACCTAGGGAGGTCTACATAATAGGAACAACGATCAGCTTTTATTTTTCAAAAATAAAAAATAAAGTACACCTTTTATTTTTCAAAAAGATGTAAAAACATTAAAACCTTTGTAAGAATGTCCTTTGCTAAGAATACCTTTTACAGCTTCTGACCTATTTCCTAAAATCTGGTGCAATGAAAGAAACATGCAGCGTATTGAAAAGTACACTATAATTTAAGAATGTCCCTATACTTTAAAGATAACAACTGTATTCTTCTCTTGGTTACAGTTTGCTGCACCAATATCTTTCAATGTTCAGATATAAAATTTAATATCATACAATTTAATCCTTTTTTCTCAAAAGAAAAAAGACATTTTGTAACACTCTATTTATTATACCCTTAGTTTTATAAAAAGCAGAGATAACAAAAAAGATTTGGACAGCTCCGTTCCAGGTAGCTTGGCTTGTCTTAGTGTCAAGATGGGCTTATTACTCCATTGCTTCCTGGCAGAAAAACACAAAGTATCTTTGTTGTTGTTCGGTTTTGTCCTGAAAAGGTTCACAGTTTGATAAAAAGCTCATAGATAATAATCTCAAGATATGCTTAGAGATGCTTTGAATATTGCTTTTTCCCCGTTTTTTAATACTTAAAAAATCTGTTAGACACAAATCAATACAAATGGTGCCAGCAGGATAAAATTTGGCAGAGAGAATCTACTGTACCTGATATTAACAACAAATTTTTACAGTAGAGGGTACCATCCCTACCTTTCAAGGCCTTATAAATAGTAATGTTAGGGGCATATACTCCACCACAGGGACTAGGTTCTACTCAGTTACTCATCCTTTCACTGGTCTAGCCTCATAAACATTCTGAAGCTCAGCAGCCTTAGAGGGTGTTTTCTTCATGCGTCTTATTCAGGCATTTATATTCCCCAGGGTTCCTACCTCTATTTTTCTTAACAATTTTCCCTCAGGTGTCAGGCAGAGACAGGCTGATTCTTCCTCCCTTCTGGAAAGTTCATGCCCTGATTGACATGGTTAACTCTTTTCTAAAACCAAAAAGTATGAGTCTCAAATTTCAGATCTGTGCAGTGACATCTCACTGATTTACATTGTATGCGCTCAACTGTTTTTGTACTTTTGGAAATATCTTCCTTCTTAGTCATCAACTCTTCATAGCTAGTGGACACAAGGAGCTGATGCCAGAAAAGTTGATCTTAAATACCCATCTTGGGTGCAACACCTGAATTTTCTTTAAAAGCATGACAGATTTTCATTTCCACTTGTGCCTGCTGGGCAGTGGCTACCTAGCCAGTTTCTATATTTTGCAAGTGACTCTGAGATAAAGATTTCCAGCTGCAAATTGACCTCTCAGAAATGCACAACTTCATGTTTTGGGATTGCTGAATGATTTGCCATGTTCTGTAAGACCCTACATGAGATCCATGAGATCCACTCTGTGTTAGGCTACTGTTGCAAGCATACATCTTCTTGGTTGCATTTCAGACAACAAGGATTCTTCCTCTTCGGCATTCAAAGCATCTCTCAAACTTCATCTGAACAGAATATATATATGTCTTGAGATCTAAATGCATTCTGTCTGCTCAGACTGTAATGCAAAAAGAAGAAATTGAACGCTGATAGCAGCTAGAGCTAATTAATGTATGCAGTCTTTCATATCATGCTCAATCTTCCTGTCACCGCTTTTTGCTTTTGCCTTCTTAAACCAGCATGCCAATTATCCCTATACAAAAGTTTGAAACTGGGACAGAATTCTGAAAGAAATGTTTGTTTCTCATCTATTATGCACATAACTTCATACTAAACAGAAAGAAAAATTTTATCAATTTATTGCTATAAAATAGTAATAATTTATATTGAATTAATTGAACTATGTATTTCGCAATAAAGTCTGTTGTCCGAGATGTGGACATGCATGCATCTTACCAGTAACCCAATGGTTTTTGTTGCTTATTGTGCAAAGCCAGCTGATTAAGGAGAGCATGACAACTCTGAGCATGTCTACTCTGAAGTAAGTCTGATTGGTAAGTTTTTCTCCGGTAAATATTTCCAACAACCAGAGATGAATGAAAAAAAATTGAGTTCCTTCTGCACACAGCAATGATCTTGCTTGCATGCAAGGAATAGTCCACAAGGCTACAAGATCTACAATGGCAATTATTATGTGAGATGAGGTTGTGATTGTCTTAGGCTGCAGTCCTATAATGCTTTCTTGTGAGCAAGTTCCACTGAAGGCAATGGGAAAACAATGGGATACAGAGGATGGAGCTGTTTCATCACTTCAAAGAGTGATAATGAGTCTAGCTGAGTTCTAGCTGATATCAGGAATATATTTGTCTCAACGAGAACAATAGTCTTAGGGCAAAATCCATAGCAGTTACGCGTCCACTCTTTTACGTCACCCTCTAGTGTCATCTTATGGAAAGTCATCTTAACTGCTCCGGAGCAAGGGGCTTAATTTCACTTTAGGATATAGGCCTTAGAGCAGAGTTCCACAAAGGGGCAGCAGCAGCTGCCAGACCCGTCTGTGAGAGGATGCCTCTGCCCCTTCCCTCAGCAGGGGAGCAAAGGCAATCCAGATCGTCTGCCTGACTACCCCAGCAGAGGACTGGTGGCTGGAGCAGTCTCTAACAAGCCCTGCTAAGTGCTTCTACCCCTCCTCTCAGCAGGAGGGCCCTCTCCTCCATGGATGTGTGGAGTTTCCCTGCCAGATCCCAGGCACAGAGGGGTCACGCAGCAAGGGAGGAGCCAGCTTGCAATCCAGGTGGACAATGTCATACATCCCCATCCTTAACAGCATGTTCAAACAGGGTTATCAGATGCCAAACCCAAAATTCCTGAACCCCAAGGCCAAAATTCCAACCCCCCAAGCCAAAATACCTACCTGCTTAAAAAATTGCCAAAAATGTATTTTTTTTGTTTTTATATTTTTTGGGGTTTTTTGCCATAACATTTGATAGGAAGGAGATATCTCAAAACCAATTTTTGCATTGGATTCTGCTCTTGAATACGAATCTAACAACATATGACTTGATGGTGTACTGTGCACCATTGTGAAGTTCAAAAATGAAGCTAAAATGAAGGACGCCTGGACAGGAGGCTAAAAATCCAGACAAATCCAGGTTTTTCCGGTCATATGATCACCCTCTTCAAAGTATGAAGAGGAGAGGGGAGAAGAAAAAAGAAGGAATGAGAGAGTTCCCCATCCTAATGTGGGGGAGTAAAAAGAATGATCAGACCCCAACCTAGGCTGGGGAGGGGTGAAGAGAAAGAGGGAATGAGAGCGGTCCCCATCCTAACCGGGGGAGTAAAAAGAAAGTGAGAGAATGATCAGACCCACAACCTAGGCTAGGGGGTGGAGAGAAAGAGAGAGAGAGGATGAAGGCAAGAGGGAGGAGAGAGAGGACGATGGAAACATTGATGATTCTAGGCAGTATGGGGAAGGAGGGTTAAAGAGGAGATGGTGGGAGAAAGGAAATGAGAGAGGATGGCCCCCATCCTAGCCAAGGGGGGAAATAGGGCGGTGGGAGGAAAAGAGGAAGCAAAGGTCCCCAGCTTAAGGCGCATCCAACTCTGAATGCTGTACCCAGCATTTAATCAGCTTGTGAAACTCCTTGCCTCATGATGTGTGCCTAGAATCCTTTAAGAGGGGATCAGTCAAATGTTTGAGGGGAAAATCTATTACAGGCTATAAGTCTGATGGGTATGTGCAGTCGCCTTATTAGATGTTGGTTACCTGACATGACACAAGGGATTGGCATCAGGATGCAGATGTCATGTTGCCTTATGGGCTCCCTGACTCATCTGCTGGGCCACTGGAAATGCAGAAAGCTGGACTAGAGACGCCTTTTGGCTACTCCAGTGGAGGCTCTTCTGATTTTTTATGTTCTTACAGCAGGAGCAGAGACCCCCCTTCTTATCCCCTATGCAGAGTGACTGAGCCTTTTCAGAAAGGAGTGGATGAGCAAAGGAAACGACAGGAGAGAAGTGTGCTGGTGTCAAAGAACCTGGACCCAATTTTCCACTTCTTCCATCTGAGGAAGAGCTTGACGTGGATCCCTTCCTTCAGAAATCGCTGCCCAGTAATTGTTTCTGCCCAACCCAATCCCAGCAGCTTCAGGTGCCTCATTCAGCAGTGCAGTAGACACACCAGACACAACACAGTTTATCGATAGCAGAGATATTTGACCATAATAAATCTGTTACTTGCAGACTCTATCAGTGGCTATCAGTGAGTGGCAAGTGACAGTCCCTATTAGTGACTGGCAAGTGACAGTCAAGCTGCATCTGGTGGCAGGCTGTGGAATAGCCAGTGACCTTCTCGCTTCAATTGTAAAGCTAGCCAAAATGAGTAAAAAACAAAATTCATTGAAGTGCTTCTTTGAAAAGGGAGAAAGTTCCAATGATCAAACAGCAGAAGAATCTAAGACTGCCAACAAAAAGAAAGGTGCTTTTAAAAGAAAATATCAAGAGCCCTATTTAAATTATGGGTTCATTGCAACAGGTGATTCACATTCTCTAAGCCTACTTTGTATAATATGTAGTGACCGGCTTGCCAATGAATGCAATCCAGGTTGACGAGTCTACCAATGTTGATAACAAGGCAACAATGTTTGTTTTTGTGAGATCTACCGTATTTACTCGAATATAATATGCCATCGAATATAATGTGCACCTTATAGTCAAAATACTATATTTACTCAATTATAATTAACATCGAATCTAATGCACATCCTGATTTTAGAGACAGAATTTGGCTGGAAAAGGTGAGTGTTATATTTGAGTAAATACAGTATTCAAGCCTTTGAATGATTATGTCTCAGGAAAACTGAATTGGTCATTTTGTGTTGATATTTGCATGGATGGAGCAGCTGCCATAATTGGTCGGCTTTCTGGTTTCACTACTCAGGTCAAGGAGGTTGCTCCTGAATGTGAGTCTACACACTGTGTCATCCATAGAGAAATGCTGCCTAGCAAAAAAAATGTCACCTGAACATTTTGCAAGATGTGATTGAAGTTATTAACCACATGCTCTTAATTCATGTCTGTTTGCACAGCTCTGTGAGGAGATGGACTCAGAGCACACACATCCTCTCTTAGACACAGAAGTGAGATGGTTTTCTGAAGGTAGATCACCGGCCAGAGTTTTTGAGTTACAAGAGCCACTCCAGATATTTCTTTCTGAAAAACAATCACCACTGGCAGCACATTTTAGTGACATCGAATGGATCACAAAAATTGCTTACTTGTATGACATATTCAACCTGCTCAATGAACTCAATCTGTCACTTCAGGGGAGAATGACAATGGTGTTCAGGTCCACAGATAAAGTGGCTACATTCAAAGCTAAACTGGAAGTATGGAGGAGATGAGTGAATGATGGGATTTTTGACATGTTTCAAACACTAACAGAGATTTTGAAAGGGACTGAGCCAGGGTCTTCTTTCTCACAGCTGGTGCATGATCACCTATCTCAACTTTCAAAAGAATTTGAGCATTACTTCTCAAACACAAAAGATCCTCAAACTGGTAAAGAATGGAGCAGCAACCCCTTTGTGAGTAAACCAGGAGAATCAACTTTGCCTGTGCTGGATGAAGGTCAGCTTGAGCTTATACATGATGGTGGCCTTAAAAGTATGTCTGAGACAACTTCAAATCTCAATACATTCTGGATTAAAGTCAAGGCAAAATATTCTGAGATTGCTACAAAAGCACTGAAAAGCCTGCTTCCACTTCCAACATCCTATCTTTGTGAAGCAGGGTTTTCTGCAGTGACAGCAACCAAAACAAGGTTAAGGAACACACTAGACATAAGCAAAACACTTTGGGTGTCACTGTCTCCCATCACCGCCAGATAGTTGCTGTAAAACAGGCTCAGGGCTACTGCATTTAGTTGCAGTAAAACAAGCTCAGGGCTCCCTATGATTCTGTTATGGTGAGTTATATAATTATTTTGTTATTTATTGCAATATAATAATAAAAAAAAAGTGCACAATAAAGGTAATGTGCTTGAATCATTCCAATCACGTTGTGAAAAACCGGTCTATGAAACCGGTCCCTGGTGCTAAAAAAGGTTGAGGACCCCTGTCTTAGAGAATAACACCCAGAGACATAGGGCACAATCCAGAGCAACTACGGGGAGTTCTTGCTCCGGTGTAAGAACAATTTGCTCTGGATTGCAATATGAATTTCCCATAGGTTTTCATTAGGTGGTACAGTAACTACGGGTACACGTAATGTCTCTTATGTGCTCCCATAGTTGCTCTGGATTGTAGGGATAATGACATTTCATCATCATCAACAACAACAATAGTAGATAATAGACCATAATTGCTATTATAATGTACCCCATACAAAGAACATGGAAAGAAATAGGAAATTTATTAAACATTGAAGCAAACATATGCTATGGCAGGGATGCCATTGCAAAAGTCCAAACAATGCCCTAATCTTTGGGAGTGTCTTCAGAACTGAACCAAAAAGTGCTGACCCAACAAATGGTAGACAGACTCAAAATGTTCTAAAGGCTTATTATGTATATAGTCTTGGAGATCTTACTTGGTAGTACAGTATTCTGTACATATATTTTGTAACATATATATTCTGTACATATATATTCTGTAACATATATTTTGGTTACATTTGTTACTGTACATATATTTTGTACATATATTTTGTAACATATATATTCTGTACATATATATTCTGTAACATATATTTTGGTTACATTTGTTACTGTTGTTTCACTGATGAAGAAATAAAAAACAAAGAAAAACTCAAACACAAATTCTTTGTTAAAAAATAAATACAGTTGAAAGGGTTAAATTCTTAGCCTATCTATATAAACTGCCTGCATTTCAAACATGTAGTTGTAGAGGAACAGATGTTACATGTGCAACAGTCAGGGGGGCAGAATAGTATTTTAATGTAAATGCAGTTGGGAGTGTTTGATTTTCTTATACAAGAGTATTAAATGACAATGGTGCTTATTAACTTGTGTTTCTCATAGGAATCAAGAGAGACTGAAGATGAGGGCTTAACAAACATGCTTAAAAGAATTATTCATCATAAACCAAACCTCAGTAGAAAGATTGAAGTTCTATAAAAGAAACTAAATTGATGCACAAATCTTTACATCTTAAAAAGAATTAACTTAATTGTCATTAAGAAATTTTTGCAGAACATTTAAGGTTAAGCGAAAGGTATGCTGGTTGCTCTGCTAGTTGTGATCAACTCCAAGGGTAATGTTCATCCCAATTACAAGGCCGAAGAGCCAGAGTTGTCCAAAGATGTCTCAGTTGTCATGTGGACTGCATGACATATGCCAAAGGTGCATGGAATGCTTTTACCTTCCCACCAAAGTAGTACTGATTTATCTACTTGGATTTACATGCTTTCAAACTGCTAGGTTGGCAGGACCAATGCAAGTGATGGGAGCTCACTCTGTCGTGTGGTAGTCAGGTATCATACTGCCAACATGTTAACATTCATCTCAACATGTCAAAGATGGACAGCATCTTTGACAAGCAAGCGTCTTTAAACATTGAGCCAACACAGCCTTGCAGACCACTTACTTCTGAAATAAAGCTATCCAAATTAGAGGAAATGCTTCTAAGTAATGTTCACAAAAGCACTCATTACAAGATTATGTAGCTATATCCTTTTAATAGTGCCACATGTTGCTTTGATGTCCGTTAGATCAAAAAGAAGACCTTATTTATTCATCTATTTTATCCCATTTCTGTCATTCTTCCTCTTTTCGTAAAGCCAAAAATCAAATTTGTTCATCACATGCACTAAAACTAATCTTAAATAGGAGTCACTAGTTAAGCCAGTAGTTCTCAAACTTTACAGCACCAAACTTTACAGCACGTTACTTAGCTTTATAAGATTATATTGAAATTTAGCAAAAACGTGCCCATGATGCAGCACCGAGCACCAAATTGGCTGGATGTTTGTCTGTCTTCCATGTTAAGTATAGGACAAAAACACACTGCACCCTTTTTCAGCCCCTTAAGTGTTAAATTTCTCAACATCAGTTCTTGGTGGGTGTTCATGTCACAAAAGGAACACACTCTCCAAATTTCACACTTCTGGGTCCAGGGGTTGGGGCAGAGCATCCCTCAGTCAGGGATTCTTCAATGTAAAGTATGGGGAGGAAAATGTGTTGCACCCCATTTCACCCCCTTCCAGTTGGAATTTCCAGAAACTGGTTCTTAGTGGGTGTCTCCATCATGGAAGAAACACCCACCCCAAATTTCACGCTTCTAGGCCCAGCGGTTTTGGCTGGGCGTTGATGAGTCAGTGAGTGACTTTTCATTTTTAAATATGTAGACAGATTTACTGTAAACTGAAAATATGTTTCTCAATAGAAATAAGATTTATCTAACCCAGTGTCCAGTTCTAGAACACGTTTCAAAATTGAATTTTGTTATACTGTCCTATGAAGACAACTATATTTTCTTATAGATGTCACTTGGGACAGTGAAGCCGCTAGCTCAAAACTGATTTGGGGTCTGGAATCTAATCATGTTCACTTTATTCCATTCTCTGAAGAATTCATATAATCACACACTTCTTCATTTATATGCCTCTTTAAATAAAGAGGCAAACCATTATCAATTTAGGAATCCAGTCCTATAGATACTTATCATTTATACACCTCTTCAAATAAAGAGGCAAGCCATTATCAGTTTAGGAATCCAATCCTATGGATACTTATTTAAGAGAAAAACCATTGAACAAGTTGCATTTACTTACAAACATATAATTATGGTGCATTATAAATTAAAACTGAAAAATGTCTCTTCAACATTTACTGAAAGAATGTTTTAGTTATTCTGTACTCTATTGTCCTAAATTATTTTAATCATTTTCACAGAGTGCATCCTAGACTTGGAGTTAAAACTGGTGAAAGTCCCTGATGCTGTTTTCTGGATGTCAAGAATATGCTATAAAAAAAAATCGTGCCACTATGGAAGTTAGAGAGGCTGGCAAAAGTACGTGCGCAAGACTCCCCATACAAAATCCAGCAATGGACCCAGTGAGTTTGCATGAACCATCCTGGGCTGGAGAGAATAGAGCAAGGGTGTTTTGGGGAAAAGAAGGTGAGAAGGAAGTGGACTAGGAGCAGACAGGCAGTTAGGTATGATAATAATCCCCCTTCCAAGTAGCCCTATGTTATATCAGGCTGCTTGAATTAGTCATCAATTGTACAGAATCCATCTCAAACTCTGGTCTGGTCAGCCTACCTGTCAGTCTGACTGTTTAAAAGGAATTGATCACACTTGTTAAAATTAATACATTTTTGTACCAAGAGTCAAACTAATATGATGGAAACATATAAAAACCACATGATCACTTACATTGCTGAAACCTATTTTTCTATAGGTATTCTTAATTATTGCCTTACAACATTTAGGGTTGTACTCAAAGTAGGAAATCCTATAACAAACTTCCATTAAATCCTGAAAACTCCTTTCCAGTATGGAAGTGAGGGTGATAGGATCATAGCAACCTGCTCAGCTGAGTCCCAGTCACTGGCATTCCAGGTCATTTGTACCTTTTTTGGTATCTTAAATACTTGAGTACCATTATATGTCCGATGTGTGTCCTATTATACTTATATTAAATGTACATGTTAATTATTAAAATGTAAATGTAGGGATAAGGATGGCACACGGGGCGAAGCATATGTAACACTGGCTTTATTGCAGTTATTGTTGGACCCCCAAAAAACTGGGATGCAAAAAAATGGATGTGAATGTCCAAGGACATCAGTAACCAGGTCATATTTGACCAGGATACAATAGTCTCTAGGATACAAATATCATAGTGTAAGAAGTAAGAAGGCCCCTCTGGTACTGGATGAACCCAAAGTATTTTTGAAGTTGAAAATAACCAACCACTTAACAAGTTCACAAAGTAACCATCTGGGTAAATGTAAAGGTGTCCCCTGCAGGTTGCCTTAACTTAACTCCAGGGTACAGTTGTTTCTAAGCTGAAGAACCAACATTGACTAAAGATGCTTCCATGGTCATTGGCTGTTACCTTCCCATGTAGGTGGTACCCATTTATTTTTTTTCATTTGCAAGCTTTCAAACTGCTGGATTGGCAGGAGGTGGGCTAAGGATGAGAGCTCACCCCATCTTGCAGTACTCAGGTCTTGAACTTGATCATCTTGAGATAGGCAGGCACAGCCCCTTTAACCAATATATTCTGTTATAATTTTGAGAAAACATATGGAAGAATATCAATTCCACCAACGGTATGAATTACCAGTTTAACTTTTCTGCACCTGCAGAAATGTGAAGCAATTTTTAAATAACTGTAACTAAAACTTGACTTCATTTTATGTCTCAACTGAAAAGCCTGAAGCAGCCCAACAAAAATGGATCAAAACGGTTGAGAAGAAAGAGAGCCATCTGCTGAGTCATCAGCACCATTGCAGGACCCAAATCAAGTCCAGCTTTGCTTAACTCATGAAATCTGGTAAAGACCCTAACTGATTTAGTTCTGTAGCAGGACAATATTATATGGATCTGTCACAGATACAAGAAAAAAGCTGTGGCAGCTCCGGGCAGCCTAGTGATCAATATGATATATTCATGGCTATAAGCATACCTCGCAGAGCATTACAAATCCCTAGTAAATGCTAGATTTTTGCATATGGGCCATATTTCACTTGGTGGGGAGATATCTTGGATCCTGAAACAGCATTTGTTATTCCATAAAGGACTGGAAGAACAAAGTGAATAGTCAGAAATGCACCTCTTGAACATAGTATTTCTATCAAGCACTCACCGTTTTTCTTAAGCTCAGCACTTCTTATCACCTACCTTCAATCAATCATAACTTCTAGAGCATTTCCACTTTGACTACAACTACTTGAGCTTTGCAACTCAGTCCTCATGCTGACTAATGATTTTGTTCAACCCTGCAGCTTATCAGCCAGGGCAGCAGAGCTGATAAAACATCCAACTCCAACTCTGACCTACTCCAAAATTGCTTCCAACTTCTTCAAAGTTGAAGTTGGAAGCAATTTTGGGTGGAGTCTGAGATTTGTGTACTGACTCCAATGGCCTGCTAGTTATAATATTTGTTGTATCACTGCTGAGCAGATAATTGTGACTGCAAACCCTTCATTTGAGCCTGATCCCAGTCCCTTTCATCCGAGCCTGACATTCCTACATTATGCATCAGGATACAATAAAGGTGTCCCTTGTTATTCACTGAGGTTCCATTCTGGAACCTCCAATGGATAAAAAACTGTGTATAAAGAAACAATTGAAAAATAGAGCTGAGGACCCACTTCCAGGTTTCTTGAAACTCTATTGCACCTAATGGAACAAGGTAGTGCCACAATGTCCGCAGGGGTTTGATTCTGGGACTGAAAAATGGAATGTGTGCATGACCATTTTATTTATTTATTTATTTATTTATTTGCTTGCTTGCTTGCTTGCTTGCTTGCTTGCTTATTTGTCAAATCTGTACCCCGTCTTTCTCCCTCCCGCAAGCAGGACTCAAGACTGCTGTCTGCAACAGGAAAGCAGTTTTTTAAAACTGATTTGCAATGGTCATCTGTGTTGAGTCAGATCCACGTATAGAAAATCAGTGTATCACACATATGGTAAAAGTCTCCAAAACATCCACCCACAGAGGAGTCTGCTTGTTGTATCTCAGCATGAGCCCCATGCTGCCTTCCAATCAGTATCTGACGGAAGGGCAGGAAACACAACATCATCACCAGTGATTGGATTACTGAATAGCTGTTGGTGCAAAGAAACCGAATGATCTACCCTGAAAAGAGACTGGCTGCAGAGTGGGCTCCATCTGCAAATGCAGAGGAAGGCTACCTTGTATGGTTCCACTCCCGTGTGATGTGTCAAGGAGGATTTTTGTGAACCTGCTCAGCAAGCAGCACTAAAGCTTCCTACAGCCACTTTGCCTAGGTTGCCAGATCTACCCAGATCAGGATTTGGACTGTTTTGGATCTCAGCATGGAACTAGGATGCACACCTTAGTAGTTACCTAGCTCCAGGTGGATGGAGCAATTCACCTTCTTCTATCACCCCCGGCTATTGGCTGTGAAGAACATGGAAGATTCAGTAGGTAAAACCAAATTCTGGGCCTGGGTGGTTCACCCAATAGAGGCTTGGGCAGATTAGCTGTTTCCTCTGAGTTAGATACCTGCACTGAGAAGGTAGTGTTTAGACAATAGGCACTGCATCTGCCTGTTGCGGCCTGGCACTGTAACTTCTTTATATCATTTTCAAGTTTTTTTCAATGTCTGTGTCACATGTATTGTGAGAGGACTAAATCTGCTCTGATTTAGTTTGGCTGCATTTATTTTAAAAATTTTTTATTATTTTTGTTCTTCCGGTTAAGGTCTATCATTGAAGATGTTTAACTTAGAATTATCTCCAGATTTTGTTTGTACTGCAGCGACTCTTATAACAATAATTTATTTCACCTAATCATTCTCTATCATGTCTTCATCGAATAATTGCACATGGCTTTCTGCATGCATCCCTAGCCATTTTCTAGTTAATCTGCCACATCTTGCCTTCCTGGAAATCACTTATGAGGATGCAATTTGTTGATGTTGATACTGGCCATTGTCCCAAAGATTATAAGTGAGCACAGTAGTAAGAGAAGAAATTTATTTTTCTGGATGAATGGGGCCCATCCGTTACAGGTTCCGTTTATCTTTAAACAAATGAGGCAGAGAATGAATATGACAAATTTTTAGTGCAAATAGGACATCCATTTTGAGAACCCCCATTTCTACCCATTCATTTTAAAATATATATATAATAATCTTACTTTTACCAATTTCTTCTCTGCTGCATATATCAGCAGTGGCAGAAATCTCATTGTATATCCACCTCCAACCAATGACAAATATTTTTAACCAAAATGCCCTGAAATGATGTTTCATGCTGGCATCACTAGTGTTGCTAAAGTGGGGCAAAGGTATAACAACAGGAATGGGCAAAATGGTGGTGGGAAAAGGAAAAAAACAGAACACCAATGATGTAAAAGTCTTCAGAACCCAGGTCTGCCTGGCCTGACAGTCAGCCTAGCAAGGAAAATTTTGGCTCCTCTTTTTTGATGTTACTTGGTATGCGCCACACTTCTAGAAGCCCACTAGTGTTGGTATTGATGTTGCACCCTGCAGCATATG
Source organism: Cryptoblepharus egeriae (assembly GCA_030015325.1). Taxonomy (NCBI): domain Eukaryota; kingdom Metazoa; phylum Chordata; class Lepidosauria; order Squamata; family Scincidae; genus Cryptoblepharus; species Cryptoblepharus egeriae. Next base: position 21,567,281 of record JAREYC010000004.1, on the reverse strand, counting down.
GTATTTTTTTAATAGTCCAAAGGAGGCTAACACACTGCTAACACAGCTTACAAGATTACAAACGATTACAAAAAAAACACCAATTTTTAGAAATAATAATGATGACTGAGACAGCAACAAATTGAGACCACTGATTGAGTCCCATGGGCCCAAAAAGGACTCCTTGCCCCAGGTCGCATTCTGTGCACCAGTACAAGTCCCCTGTGTCAGCCTCCCAGTGTTGCAAATGTGCCATTAGGAACTGTGCCACCAGATGAGTTGAAAGGCTGGCACAGGAACTAGTGCTGGCCATCGATGGTCAAATGCAGCCCAGCAGGGTATGGCAGAGGATGAGTAAAGGGCTGCAGGTACAGGGGTCTAGGAAAGGTAGGGCGAGGCACTGTCAGGGCATTCTTGGGTGAGGGGAAGGCAGTCAGTGGGTGGGCCCATAGGTGGTCTGGGCCTGGGAGGAGGAGTGGAATCAGGGTCCAGGATTTAGGTCAGACCTTAACTCCTCCTTCCAGGTGGCCTGGTCTAATGGTAGGCTGCTTGAATCTGAACCATTTCTAGATGGTGCAGATCCAAGCATCCTCATTAGGACCACTGCCAAATTTCCTGGGAGAGGGAAAATTGATTCCCCTTGCCATGGGTTGTGCTGAAGCCAAAACTGCACTGTATCCAAAACTGCACTGGATACAGAACAGTCCAGTCAGCCTGCCTGTTCCAGTGCATGATGGGGTTGGGCCAGCCAAAAAAAAATATGTCATGAAAACAAAAAAGGTCATTGTCTACGCCAGTAAAAAAATTAGTGCACATTATTATACTATAAACACATACCTACAAGGAACTATGATTAAGGTCATTATGTAGTTAGAATAAGATATTAGAGACAAAGAGAGAAACAAATATCCAGTTGGATAAATCGTTGTTCATGCAGCCCTGAAATTTCATAAAGGTATTTAAAATATTCACTACTATTCTCATAACTGAAAGCATAGCCTTAAGCCTGCTGGCATTTCATGGTCTGTTAAGAGAGAACACTTTAAATATAGAAAGGTACACATTATACATTAAAGACTACAGAACCATGCATGAAGTAGACTATACAGTATAAATGTAGGGTTCTTTAATGGCTATATTCAAAATATACTAAAGCAGAATACTTAAGTTTATATGACAGTTCACAGACCACTCAAAGTTAAATTTTAAAATAGCACATAAATCCTCAAAAAGCACTTAATTTACTAATAAATATCTCATAATCCAACTTTTTCAAACCAAGAACCTTCACACTAAATAACAGAATAAGAATAAATGGAGTAACAAAATAAGTCTAAGATGAATCAGATACAGGAGATATGTTAACTAACTTAAATGTCATAGAGTTTTCATCATATTTATAGCACACAGGGTGCAATCCTAACCAATTTAAGCCAGCATAACTCACCTGTCTCCCCATTCCTGTGGTGGTGTGGAGCGGCCAGTGCCTGTCTGTGCACTGACCTATGCTCCCCTACATCAGGAGTGGCATAGGAGAGCCATACAGCACTTTTGTGACACCCCCAGGCCAGCATGGGATTTGTGCCAGAATCTGTGCCAGCCTAAGCAGGGAATAGGATTGCACTGTCATTCATGTAAATGGCAGTATGTCCATTCATATTTTATGTGAGAAGTGTGAATACAGAATATATACATAAACAATGTGGTTGGAGGCATGTATTCAGAGCATTCTGACATTTTAATTTTTTTGACTTATGCATGCAAACCATCACCAATGGGATTTTTCTATCATTCTAAAACACTGAATAGCTTTCAAGCATCTTCTTGGAATTCTGACTTCCAGAAGAGGCATTTATTCCTTGTCGCTGGGTAAAGCTCAGCAGTCAACTTGGACCTGTACCAGTGATACTACTAGTATCTACTGGTACTACTGGCACAAGTCCAAGTTATGTAGTCCAAGTAGTCCATGTGATCCAACATGTCCAAGTTGTGCAGAAAAATCAGGTATAAGAAAGAAAGAAAGAAAGAAAGAAAGAAAGAAAGAAAGAAAGAAAGAAAGAAAGAAAGAAAGAAAGAAAGAAAGAAAGAAAGAAAGAAAGAAAGAAAGAAAGAAAGAAAGAAAGAAATCTGTGATGTTCAAGGACCAGTCTCCATGTTCTAATAATTCAGGAGAATCCAGAGAAGCAGAAGGAAGGCTATCTTATCCTACTTAGGTGGCTAGAAAGCAATAGGAGCAAGCAATAGGAGGCAAAACAGTAAGTAATGCAGGAACTGCAATGAGCTATGTAAGTGGCTCATCCTACCTGCCATTGGAACTATTCTGGGCAGCAATGGAAAAGATGTTTGGTTCAGTGAGCAGCTGTAAGTTGCTGTCACAACTCAAAACGGTGGAGAGGGTTGCTTACACAGAGCATTGTGGTGCCTGCCATGCCTCCCATTTTGCTCCCCTATCTTTGCTACTGAGATGGGTGACCATAAGCTGATCAAGAGGTATACAAAAACCTATGAAGGCATTGACCAAGGAAATCTGATGATCTGACAGATCAGGATGCACCCAAGAGCTCTCCCAGGTGCTTCCACAGAAAACAGAAAGCTGAAATCTGAACATAAGAACAGCCCGCTGGATCAGGCCAAAGACCCATCTGGTCCAGCTTCCGGTATCTCACAGTAGACAACCAGATGCCTCAGGGAGTAAACAAGACAACAAGAGACCTGCATTCTAGTGCTTTCCTTTGCATCTAATACACACATAGCTAAAAAATGCATTGAATATAAAGGGATATTTTACCAATTAAAACCCAGGACACCCTTCAAAACAGCAACCAGAACTCTAGCTAAATAACAGGCAAGACTAATGTTAAACTTTAGAGTTTGCCACTGACACACTTGAAGAAAGTTACATACATACATACATACATACATATTTACATACATACACACTTTGATCATACATACATACTTTGTTCAAATTACATACAGAAACATAATTCATACTCTATCTGGCTTTTATTTGAAGTATGCTCACAGAATATGCTCCCCATTCTCAGATGAAATAGGTTACAAAGGTCAAAAAGTATCAGTTAATATGATTAAAAAAACAAATGCAATGCATGTTCTGCTTACTATCCCAGTTTATCATATGGAATTGTCTTATGGAATGTGTACTTTATCTACAACAGTGTTTGAAAAGACAAATTTCAGTTTGGATATTGCCATAATGTTCAGAAATTTTTTTTTCCATAAATAAAATATTCATGAAAAGTGCACATTGATTTAGTAATAGTTGTGTTTTCTGAGACTCAAGAACCATGTGAGTTTATGTATCCATAATTTGAATGACAGTTTTCCAACACTTTTCTTTCAGAACAGAAAAAGAGTAAAGTTGCTGCCAAAGTTCTGTTTAAGCTTAATACCCCCTCACGCTTTTGTTTATATAATAAATAACTAAAGGATCAAACACACTCATTTGCAAACATGTCTGATTACCCTCTAAAACTGTTCCATTCTGGAGATTCGCTTTAACTGTCTTTCTCCTCTGGAAAATGCTTTCACCGGAAAACAAACAATATGCATAGATAGATGATAAATGATGGCCATTAACCTGTTGCAATGTGCATATTTTCTAGTTACTGATGCTGAGGGGAGACATCTCTGATACCTTGTACCACAATCATGGGTTGTCGTTGTTTGGGAATTAAGGTTGTAATAAAAGACACACTTTGCTGGAAACAAGTCCTAGGCTACAATCCAGAGTAACTATGGGACATTTTACACTGACGTTCTTTCAGTGACACCTATGGGAAACCCATGGGAAATGCACAGAGCAATCCAGAGTAAATGCCTCTTATGTCTTTCCGTAGTTACTCTGGATTGAAGGGCTACTGAATCAAATGGATCTTCCTTCTGACAAAGGCATAGGATTGTACTGATACCAGGGGGAAGAAAAATGTTTATCATGCTTCAGAGAGAAGAGACTCTTGTTCAAAATTCACACCACTATCACCTCCTACCTTCTCTGTTCATTTGATTCATTTCAAGAGTCCTTTCTTTGGCATTCCATCTTAATCATTCCTTCAGTCTCAATAGGACTGATGGGCTGTATTTCCACTTTTTTCAGTCACTTTGTTGCTCCACGCTTGTTTTCTCTTTTGCAAGGTTTTCTGTTATTTCACTGACTCAGCATAATCTCCACTTTGCAATTCTGTCACCTTTCCATTTATACTTTTTCATTATCATTCCACCCATCTTAACTTCCTATCCCATTTAATCCTCCACACTCTTGAGAAACATCTTCTCAACATCATGTTCAATTCCACATGTTCAGCAGCTCCTATTGGCAATACATTTCTGTTACCAATAAGGTGACAATGGTAGGAAACCCCTTACAAATTTTCCAGACAGTATCCCTCTGGAACCACCTAGTATCATCATGGTACAATGACTGTACTTCGGAGTATCATCAGCTGTCAATCCACTGTTGAAAATGGTTAAGGCTTATGTTTCTTTTACTGGTCATTAGTCTACCTATGGATTTTATTATTCCATATTAATTCTTCTCTGATCATAATTTCTTAATTTTAATTTAATTAGCTATTAATTTTTTCATTTCCTTTGTAATACGCTTTGAGAACTTCCTAGTTGAAAAGCGGTATATAAATACTGTAGACAGACAGACAGACAGACAGATGCGTTTATCCATTTATCACTGCCCTCATTTTTCAAGGGTCACTCCAAACCCACCCACTGTGTCCCACTGTCATGCAAGTTAAATTCCAGTGAAAAAACCATCTTCCCACAGACACATTCCTAGGCCATACATCAAAGTCGCTACAACTTTTCAGCAAGACACAAAAAACTGCACACAAGTATCCATCCCCCCTTGCCATCCATAAACATCTTGTACCTTGTTGATATATACTGTATATCCAGGGTGCTTCTTCTCAAGCACAGTCAACTGATGCACTCCAATAGTTTTCTAAGGGCAAAATCTTAACCAACTTTCCATAAGGAGGATGCAACTTCTAGGTAATGGAGCAAATATTGCCTTACCTTGATGAGGCCTCTCTGATCGCCCCCCAACTGCAGGATGCCCCCCTGGCCCAGGATGCAGGACATGCCCCTCTGGCACAGGTATGTGGGGCTGGAAAGTTGGTTAGCATTGTGCTCTAATGCTGCAATCCTAACCACATTTTCCTGGGAGTAAGTCCTATTAAACACAATGGGGCTTTCTTCTGAGTAGACATGCTTAGGATTGCACTGTTGGAGCACAATCCTAACCATATCTATTCAAAGGTAAGCCCCTTGTTTTCAATGGGTCTTACTCCTAGGAAAGTGTCTTTAGGATTGCAGCCTAAATTAGCCCTTTAGCACTACTGGATTCAAACCTTGCAGAACATTCAAAAGTCAGATTAGGAGACCAGGTGGGGCTGCAATACTGAAGACACTTTCCTGGGAATAAGACCCATTGAACACTATGGGGCTTACTTCTGAGTAGACACGGTTAAGGTTGTGCTGTAGATGTAGCCCAGATGGGATGCAAGAGGCAACCTGCGCGTCTCCCACACCAGGTTCCCCAAAGACACGGAGACCTCTCCATCCATCCATCCATCCATCCCCAGCCCTCCATCCACCGTCCCCCGTATGGTTCCTACCGGGGCTGCTGGTCCGTTCTTGCGGAGCGGTCCCCTGAAGATGCCTTTGATGCCCCGGTAGTGCCCGTTGCGGAGGTGCCTGGAGCTGATGACCAGGTAGCAAGCCATGCGGAGAGAGGTCCGGGAGAGGGTCAGCCGCAGGACGCGCGCTCAGGAGGGAGGAAGGCAGGCAGGCGCCCCTGGCTCCTCCTCGCAGCAGCAGCGCAGCCAACTTCTGCTTCTGCTGCCCCGGCTGGAGGAGGAGGAGGAGGCGGAGGGGACCCCCTGCCCACCCCTGCGTCTGCCTGCCCGCCTGCCTGCCTCTCTCTCGGGGTCTCCGGGGCGGCGCTCTCAGTCTGCGGGGGAGGCTCTGCGCAGGGCGGGCGGTGCGCGCTGGAGGCACCAGGACTCTGCACATGCTGCCCACCCCAGAACTATGGGCAACTGGGCTGCACCTCCACGCCCTCTCTGAAGCCCTCTGTCCCTCTCTGCGCACATGTCCCTCTCTATGTCCCTGGCTGTCTTTATGTCCCTTGTGTGCTTGTGTGTGTTTGTGTCCCAGTGTGTGTTTGTTGTGTGTGTGTCCTGTGTGTGTTATGCCCGTGTGTGTTTGTGTCCCTGTGTGTGTCCTGTGTGTGTTTATGCCCCTGTGTGTGTTTGTCCCTGTGTGTGTTTGTTTTGTGTGTGTGTCCTGTGTGTGTTTATGCCCCTGTGTGTGTTTATGTCCTTGTGTGTGTTTGTTGTGTGTGTCCTGTGTGTGTTTATGCCCTGTGTGTGTTTGTCCTGTGTGTGTTTATGCCCGTGTGTGTTTGTGTCCCAGTGTGTGTTTGTTGTGTGTGTGTCCTGTGTGTGTTTGTGTCCCTGTGTGTGTTTGTTGTGTTTGTGTCCTGTGTGTGTTTGTGTCCCTGTGTGTTTGTTGTGTGTGTGTCCTGTGTGTGTTTATGCCCCTGTGTGTGTTTGTGTCCCTGTGTGTGTTTGTTGTGTGTGTGTCCTGTGTGTGTTTATGCCCCTGTGTGTGTTTGTGTCCTGTGTGTGTTTATGCCCCTGTGTGTGTGTGTTCCTGTGTGTGTTTATGCCCGTGTGTGTTTGTGTCCTGTGTGTGTTTATGCCCCTGTGTGTGTGTGTCCCTGTGTGTGTTTGTTGTGTGTGTGTTCCTGTGTGTGTTTATGACCTTGTGTGTGTTTGTGTCCTGTGTGTGTTTATGCCCCTGTGTATGTTTGTGTCCTGTGTGTGTTTATGCCCCTGTGTGTGTGTGTCCCTGTGTGTGTCCTGTGTGTGTTTGTGTCCCTGTGTGTGTTTGTTGTGTGTGTGTCCTGTGTGTGTTTATGCCCCTGTGTGTGTTTGTGTCCCTGTGTTTGTTGTGTGTGTGTGTCCTGTGTGTGTTTATGCCCCTGTGTGTTTATGCCCCTGTGTGTGTTTGTGTCCCTGTGTGTGTTTGTTGTGTGTGTGTCCTGTGTGTGTTTATGCCCCTGTGTGTGTTTGTGTCCCTGTGTGTGTTTGTTGTGTGTGTGTCCTGTGTGTGTTTATGCCCCTGTGTGTTTATGCCCCTGTGTGTGTTTGTGTCCCTGTGTGTCTTTGTTGTGTGTGTGTCCTGTGTGTGTTTATGCCCCTGTGTGTTTATGCCCCTGTGTGTGTTTGTGTCCCTGTGTGTGTTTATGCCCGTGTGTGTGTCCCTGTGTGTGTTTGTTGTGTGTGTGTCCCTGTGTGTGTTTATGCCCCTGTGTGTGTGTGTTCCTGTGTGTGTTTATGCCCCTGTGTGTGTTTGTGTCCCTGTGTGGGTTTGTTATGCCCCTGTCTGTGTGTGTCCCTGTGTGTGTTTTGTGTGAATGTGTGTGTGTTCACCTCCTCCTCTCCCTCCCCATCTCCAGAGCAGGTCTTTAAGGCGCAAACATGTCTGGGGCGCAGCAGCATCAGCATCAGCAGCGGTGTCTCCTCATAGTCGCTCCTTCCTTGCGCTGTGGCTGCTCCAGAGCGGGAGGGGGACCGTCGTCTTCCTCCACTCAAGCCTTACTCCTTCTCCTCCTCCTCCTCCTCAGGCGGCCGTGGTTGGAAGGGGAGGCAGTTCCATAGCTGCAGCCAGCAGGTGCCTCCCTCAGCTGGGCGCGCAGTGCGCAGGGGCTGCCTTGGAGAGCCTGCCTGGGAATTTGGAGAGGGGTGGCCGGTGCAGGGGGTGCCAGCCCAGCAGCAGGAGGAGGGTGGGGAGCCCTCAGAGGACAAGGGAACCCCTGCCCCTTCCCCAGCCTGCCTGCCTCAGGCTGGCACCAACCTAGAAAGGATGGGGAGAGAGGACACCCTGCTCATGGTCACCATTCTTCCAGGACATGTCCTCTTTTTTTAGCCTTGTGTCCCGGAGAAAAAACCTTCATTCTCCTCCATTTCCTTGTAAGTAGGTAACATGGAGCCTTTTTGTAATTAATACATTATATACAGGGTGACCATAACTCCTGCTTTTCCAGGAAACTTCCCCTTTCTAGCCTTGTGTCCTGGAAAAAAAATTGCACTAATCTTCCATTTCCTTGTGAGAAGGCAACATGTAACCTTCTTGTAATCCATAAATTATGGCTGCAATCCTATACACACTTTAGTGAGAGTAAGCATGCAGTCCTAAAGACACTTTCCTGGAGTATGATCCATTGAACATAATGGGGCTTACTTTTGAGTAGACATGGTTAGGATTGTGCTCTAAGGCTGAAATCCTAAACTTTCCTGAAAGTAAGCCTTATTGAATATAATTTTGAGCAGACAGGCATAGGATTGCACCCATATGTTCCATGGAACACAATGGGACATACCTCTGAGCAGACATGGTTAGGATTGTACCCTATATGTCAGCATTTCTCCAAGTGGGGGTCGGGACCCCTTTGGGGGTTGCCTAGAGCTTTCCTGGGGGTCGCCTAAGGACCCCTGATGCAGGGGGCCAGGTCAGGCTTGCCAGACCTCCGGCTGTCGCTGTGCGCGCACTGGGGCTGACTGACAGCCTCAGGGTCCGATCCTATGCATGCCTACTCTGAAATAAATCCCATTATAATCAGGGTGCCCTTTACTCCCATGTAAATGTGGATAGGATCGCAGCCTCAAGGCCCAATCCTATGCATGCCTACTCTGAAATAAATCCCATTATAGTCAGGGGGCCTTTACTCCCATGTAAATGTGGATAGGATCGCAGCCTCAAGGCCCAGTCCTATGCATGCCTACTCTGAAATAAATCCCATTGTGTTCAATGTGTGCATAGAACACACATTTCATTTGTAAGAATGAAAATACATCCTGTATATCGGATATTTACATTATGATTCATAGCAGTAGCAAAATTACAGTTATAAAGTAGCAACAAAAATAATTTTGTGGTTGGGGGTTCCCACAACATGAGGAACTTATAAAGGGGTCATGGCATTAGGAAGATTGAGAACCACTGCTATATGTCATAAATTGTGTGTAATCATTTTAGATTTAATAATAAGCCGTATACAGGCATCCCTCGCTTTCTGAAGGGTCATTTTCTGATGGTTCCGCACTTTCAACACCTTTCAAATATATCCAGAATTCATTAATTCAACACATGCTTCACTCTTTCAACCTCTCTTTGCTGGTCTTAAGGCTAAAATTGTCTTCCCCGTGTTGATTTGTATATGACATGGTGATCAAACTGGTTTTTTGGCATTTCCTTATGACTTTTCAGTAAATAATAATCATTCAAATACATGATATTCATTGTCCACACATGCCTTTGTTCATGTTACTGTACTTTGTTGTGTTTGTTGGCTATGTTTTAATAAATATGTGTTATTTAGACTTTTACATGTCTTTTTTGGTGGCCATTTTGCATTTGCAAGCTGAAAAAGTCTGGGTTCCACTTTTCCAATGGTTTTCATTTTTGGATGGTGCTCCAGTCCCTAACCCATCCAATAAGTGGGGTGTGCCTATAGTGTATAAATTAACCACTTGAAAGCAATATTTATGAGTGTTTTTCAGCTTTTGTGATATCTTACATTTTTCTTGGGTTTCCTACATTTTGGGGGTGCCTTTTCATGTCTTACTTTTTTCTTAACTGTCCTAAATTTTGTGTTATGGCCTATGGTTACCCTATATTATACATAATGGTTTTAAATTTAATTATAAGTAATATAGTGTATAACCTCATTAGTGTTTTTAGCTTTTATTTTGTCATGTCCTACAATTTACTTGGATGTCCAACATGTCAGGGGGCCTTGACCTCTTTTTTTGTTATGTATGGTGTATGGTCACCCTAAATTATATGTAATTGTTTTAAATTTAATAACAAGTAATATAATGTTTAAATTAACCACATAGGATTGGATTGGAGTCTAAGAGTTCAGTTTCCAGTGCTACGGTAATTCAGGCATGCCAATGAGATGGTGGTAGTGGGTCATGGAGGCCTCCTCAAGGTTTGTTCCATTACCTTGGGGTTACACTGAGGTTGCATTGGCACTGGAAGATAGAATTGGGACCACACTTTTGCCCAGATATGTATAGGATTGTGCTCAACCCTGGACTCACAACTGACTGAAAGACTAAGTCATTGGAAAGGATGAATGATGATTAATAAGTTCCATGATAATTAATTTTTTTTAAATGTTCTGCTTATGTTTGATTCCACTAAGCGCTGGATGACACTTTAGACAGGAAGTAGAAACCCAGCAGACCTTGATTATCAAATGGAAGCAAAAAACTCTGAGCGGATGTCAGGATTTATTATGATCTGCCTAAAAATCCCCGTTCTGTATTTGTAATGATCAGCACATCCACCCCAGTTCCTGATGCTAGGTGTGTGTATGCATAGAGTAATTTACAAGCTAAATAACTGACATAGTTTTGCAAGCATGAAACGTTTCCAACATTAAGGCAGTTGAAAACAGGTTGCTATTTTTCTCCTCCGCAAGGTATACACACCATCAATCTCATTTAGCTTGATATGCAAACTCAGCTTCCTTTCTTCAATACACAAGCAATGTCTCTGCAGCACTAGTGTAAATACTGCATATATTCAGCTAATTTGATTAAAAACCCCACACAGTCTCAGCAATTAACTGGAGGCAACCCATTCTCCCAAATGTGTCTATATAATTATGAAACATAAAAAATAAGGCTGCAATCCTAAAGATACTATCTTGGGAGTAAGACCCATTGAACGCAATGGGGCTTACTTTTAAGTAGACATGGTTAGGATTGTGCTCTAATTTTAGTTTATGAAAAATAAAAATTGCATAATAACACATTGTTCTTCAATAGACAGAGTGTAGGATGTGGATGCACTTGTAAGAACCCAAGAATTCCAACCACTGAAGTGTGTAAAAACTAAGTTATTCCACTTATGACATAAGTTATGCCACATATGCACATTGGCACTTATTTAATATGCACACACTTCATTCTGACTGCAGTCAGTGCTTGAACGTAGTTTATATGCTTGTTTCCAGATCCTGCATTACGGTACTGAAATTGATGTTCAGTGTGGATGAACTATTTTATGGAATGACATAATGTGTTCCTCGTTCTCTAAACTTAACCTGTCCACTTTTACCATGGATTGCAAAATGTGAGCTATGCAAAAATTTAGCACATTTCTATAGAAATACTCCCTTGTCACTTTTCATTTCAGTGTGCTCTTTCACTGACCCATTAATGACTACTTTGCATTTCTTATACATGTGCACTTCGTCTCTTCTGAACTGTAGGCTTAAATTTCTTTTATTTCTTTTCTGCAACAAATATACATACAGCCTGTTACAGTTCAATCCAACCAGTATTCCTCCTGTGTTAAAAACACCATAAAGTGCTTTCTGACATGTTCAAAAGTGCTGATAAGAAGACCAACACCTTCCCACACATGTTTTTGGGTCTTCTGCCACTTTCTCTTCCACATCAAAAAGGTCTCTAGCCTTGACTCAAAAAAAAAGGAAAAGGGAATCACTCTGATTTCCCTTGAACTCCACAGTCATGATGCCACCACCAAAAGACTATCCTTGGTCATCAATAATAAAGCATCAGCTTATAGGCAAGCAAAAGACTATGCTTTCAGCAGGCAATTTCAAAGACTGGCATATTTTAATGAGAAATAGTGGTCCTTCAAGCACTGTAAGTTGATTCCAGACCATATAAGTATTTAAACATTTCATGGAGAGATGCTGCAGAGATGCTGACCTGTGCAACTCAGTTTAACCTATCTCCTTGGGACTAGCAGCAGTTGCCCATTGGTGATATAAGGAGCATCACCAAAGGACCCAGACAGGAGAAAAACCAAAGCCTTTTCCACCAGTCATGAGGTGCTATATTTGGAAGACCTATTGGGGCGGGGGTCACATGAAGTCAGGCCTGCAATATCAGATGACAGAATGCCCTGGTTGTAACAGCAGCATGTGGCCTCCATGAGTAATAATGAGATCTGGTTGAAGTATATGGCAGTGCCCAGCAGCAGGCTAGACTTAACAAGAATTGGGAACAGCCAAGAAGGGGAGAAAAGGTTCATCTGCATTTGTCACGGCCATTGGGAGCAAGAGCAATCACAGATGGTGACCTCTGAAGAGTTGGCTATCCAACCTCTCTTGTCCAGATGAGTAGCTCCCAAAGGACCCCAAACTGCAGGTTAAGCTGTTGTCTGAATTTTATCTTCCCCATCTATCAATGACACCAAATTCAACATGGAAATAACACTTAGCAGTTATTATGCATACCTTTCAGTTCCCCCAAATCTAGACTGAAATGCTAGATTAAATTAAGTATGAAATTGGGAGATCATATGGAATATTTCTCATAAACACTTTTGTTTAATAACTTTTTTTGATTTCCATAGAAGACTCTATGATTGTAATGGATGTTGAATTTATTTACTTAGTTTTCTATGCTATTATGTTATTTTATACACTTATACTTTTAATTATTATATATTACTGATGCTTTTATTACTTTTTGTGTTGCTTCTGGCTTTTTTTTTTTTTTTGCTCCATTGTTTCTATGTTGATGATTTTTATGTTTCTTATGTTACCCTGCAATCCAGAGTAACTACAGGAGCACGTAAGAGACATTACGTGTACCCGTAGTTACTGCACCACCCAGTGAAAACCTATGGGAAATTCCTATTGCAATCCAGAGCAAATTGTTCTTACACCGGAGCAAGGACTCTCCGTAGCTACTCTGGATTGCACCCTTAGTTGCCTTGGGTGCCAACAGTAAAACATGGGAGGACAGTTGGGTAACAATGTCTTAAATAAATATGCAGTTCATGGTAGCTGATAAACTATGCTGTTCTCGCCGTCTCAACAAAAGTGGAAAAGCTACTTCCTTTCTGGCAACAATAAAATTCCTTGACAAGCAATGGAATACAGATTTTGATCTGGAGGAGACAGAGAGGGAGGAAGGCAGATATATGTCAGATCAGGTAATGATCCAGCACAGCAAAAAGGGTAGGATAGCATTTCTCAAACAAGCAGATTGCAACCCGATTTTTGTTGCCTGTGAGATGCCAGCTAGAACAACCAACACTTGTAAGTTGCCAATCTTTCATATTTTAAAAATGCAAAATGCCCACCTTTGAAGCATGTTCTCATTCAAGAAAACATGCTTGTCAGCAAGGACATGTTCCAGAGGTGGGCTTTTTGCATTTAGAAAATGCACAAGGTCAGGAACTTGAAAGTGTTGGCAGTGATGTGACAACTTCACTGAAGGTGGATTGTGGGATGGAAAAATTAGAGAACCTGTGGAGTAAAAGAAAGTCCAGAGACAGGTACACAATCAGAACAGATGCACTAGAGGCATCGCTAGGTGGGTGTAGTTGCACCAGGTTACAAGCTTGAGGGGGGGCAACAAGCTGAGCTTGACACTAGTGGCTAAAATTGTGAAAAACAGGGTATGTATGGATGATAATACTATCGTGTTATATATGATTGGAAAGGTAATTTAATGAATGAAACAATGAAACAACAATCAAACAACTGGCATTGGAATATCTATATTCTATCAAAAGTTATGGCCAATTAACCAGAAAATGAAAACACAACAGCAGATGAAACAAACAGTGGATTTTCTTAACTCAAATGTCCCATGATACTGATTGCTCTGAGAGCCAATGAGATGCAAATCTGATACTGTATGGAGCTAATAAAATGTTATGAATCAGCTCTCAGTCCATATATCATATCCATAGTGTACAAATATCAAAAAACAGTTACCCCATGCTAACTTCAAAATGGCACTCTTATATTTAGCAAGGAAAGGATTCCTCTTTGTCCCACAACACTTTCCCTAACCAATAAGGGACAAAATTTTCATGTTTTACTTAATTAAATTTGATTCTGTTGTTGGGAAGAGGAGCAACAATATCTTCTTCAACTGCAGATAACAGATAGGTGCTTTAGCTATGCCACTAGCAGAGCAAAGGGTGGTGAACTGCTGAGAAGGAGGAAGGTTTTTCCCCAGTTTTTTTAAAATACCAGCATCACTCTTTTTGAAGACTATTTGAGGGAATGGTCAATGCTTTCCACTGCCTAAGAGCTGCCTTGCTACTGCAAGCAAGAGATCCTTGTTTGAACTAACCCTATAATCCCATACTATTGGGGCTTTTTTATCTTGGGATACTCACCTGTACTCAGTACTGACACCTTTTCCCACCTAATTAATAATTTTCCAGATAATTAATAATTAGTCATATGGGGATGACTTGTGGTGAGTACCAGCACTTTTATCCCCAGAAAAAAAACCACTGCATACCATAAATACTGAAGTGTCAAATTCAATTTGAAATGTATTTGGAAAATATAATGGGAAGTACAGTTTTCAGAAAAGGATGCTATCACAAATCAGATGGACAAGCAAGAGTACCCTTCAGACATTTAATAATAACCATTTATTGTACAAAGAAACAACTTAAATTCTTAGATAACAGACGTAGCTAAATCCCAATTCTTGTTTGGTCTTAATTTCTCCTCTCAAATCCATAGCAGAGCAGGACCATTTCCTCAAAAATGCCTCTCCAGCAATACTGGATTATTAGACCAGAGATTTTTTACATTGATGTGCTGTGAATTGTGATCAGAGGTGTCCCAGGAGTTTGCAAGAAGCCATATATTAGTGGTGGCATTGTGGTGGCTAACAGCACAGTGTGCCTTGTAAAAAAAAAATGATTAGGCGCCCCAAATTTTAAGCACATTTTCAATGTACCATGAGATGAAAAGTGTTGAAAAACACTATATTAGACTTTTTTCAGCTGCTTCTTAAAGGTATGCTACATAACCCTTAATGCTATAATGTTATAGTGCTTTACGTTTTGTTCATCAAAGGCAACCTGTCCTTTTATTGTGGACCTTTTAGCAAAACTCTGCCAAAAAGTCACGGGTATTAACAAATTTGTAGGAAACAAGTTTAACAATGCCACAGTCTTTATCTGGTACACATACTAAGAGCACAATCCTAACCATGGCTACTTAAAAGTAAGCCCCATAATGTTCAATGGGTCTTACTCCCACAACAGTGTCTTTAAGATTGAGGCCTTAGAACAAGTATTTAAGTTTCAGTCAAGGCTTTAGAATCAGGCTAGAAGGGAGTAATCATTCTGAAAGACTCTCTTGCTCAACTGTCCATTCAGATTAGGAAAGGTTTTTGTTACTGTTATTAATAGTACTTAGCATTTGTTATCATGGAATTACTTCATAGGCTAATTAATCCTTACAGTCGCTTGAAGTGAATATTATTATCTTCATTTTACAAACCAAATGCTAATTCCTTATTCAGCTAAAAATTTGTGCTATAATATTCATGTCTGACTTTGTAACAAAACATGGGTAAGCAGCAGGAGACAGGCTATAAAATGACCTAATTTTGAAAGCACAAATGGTCTTTGCAGTCCCAACCATGGGCACATTATAAGATTTTTCATAGGAACTACATTCCCCTGCATTTCCACTATACAAGGTGAGTGAAAATGCAAAGAAAAGAAGCTGCATACACCCCAACTATTAGCAAACTATAGCAAACTATCCAACAATTTTTTTATCTAATCCATACTCTCCACCTCTAATTAACCTTGATTAACTTTAATGGAATTCATTACAAGGCCTGGTGATGGCTACTTGCATAGATGGCATATTAAAAACTGTTTCAGAAATTCAGCCTACAATCCAGAGTAACTACGGGAACATGTAAGAAACATTTACATTGACATAGTTACGGCACCACCTAGTGAAAACCTATGGGAAATTCATATTGCAATCTAGAGTAAATTGTTCTTATGTGGGAGCAACAATTCTCTGTAGTTACTCTGGATTGCACCCTCAGGAGGGATAGCTCTGTCAAATCCTCTTACTTCTCATCCCTAATCGTAAGAATAGGCCAAAATTGATAGAAATAATAGAAAAGGATTGCAATATTGTGAATTTACTTCCAGGAATATGTAGCAACAGTGGTATAGCTAGGTCATCTGGCACCCGGGGCCCATAAAAGTTTTTACAACCCCATATGACAAAATTATTTAATGAATTAATTATAATCAGTATCCATTACTTAATAAAATATGAATATTTTCATACTTTAATACCACTCTATTTATACTACCACTAGGGGTGGTGTATGTAGTTCCCCCCTGTTTTTGTCCTGGCAACAACCCTGTGAGGTAGACAAGGCTGAGAGATAGTAAAGGTAGACATGAAATTAATAATAATAATGGTCAGAAAATATATGCAGTGAATATTTCCTCATAAGCAGTTGGTGAATATCAGTACCTTCCCCTGAAATCACTCCTTTTTACATTGTACTCAGTGATATACTACCCCAGCGTCGGAAGCCCAGATCTTCTTACCTGGAAGAGGTAAAGGAGGACACATTTCCAGGTCAAAGGCTAAAAAGGAGGACATGTCCTGGAAAAAGAGGGCGTGTGCTCACTGCTCACCCTACACCAAATGAATTCTGCAACAACATCCCCAATAAATACAAAAAAATCAATACGCTTTTCAGCCCTCCCATTACCACTCAGGCCTGTTTGGGGGGAAGGTGGAGGTGAGGCTACCTTCTGGAGTACTGGCTGAGCTCCACTTTTGCTGAATTAGGACCATCCTCCTGGGGGACTAGCATTCCACTCAGCCTGACATGAACCGGAGGGCAGGCACAGTTGCTTACTTGTGTGTAGTTTACTTCCACTTTCCATAGAGCAGTGGTCTTCAAAGTGGAGGTCGCAAACCACAGGGGGATCACAGAACCCCCACACGGGGTCACAAAGGCTGAAAGACCACTATCTTGGTCCTGGAAACCCACAAAAATCAACTTTGCAATGGTGTGCACTGTCCTGCCATGTCATATGTTGTTGGATTCATCTTGAAGAGCTGAATCCAATGCAACAATCCCTTTTGAAATAGCTCGTTCCTAGCAAAGATTATAGCCGAAAAACCTAAAAGCAAAAATATGCAAAGAAAACGCATGGGAAAATGAAAGTAATTTATATTATTGCTTTACTCGCGAGTAGGCAAATGTGCCATCATTCAGGGGAAAGGGCTGGCTGAGAGCAATCTAAGTACACCCAAAGGTGCAGCCCCCAAAATCACCCCAGAAGGAAGTTCCCTCCTCACTGCATAGCCGAGTTTACCAACGAGTAAGCAAACACTCTGACTGGTGTAGAAGGTCTGTGAAGGGGGTGCAAGACTTCAAGCATGGCCTTGATCCCAGGCACCTGGAGCTTACCTTGTACTGAACTGGCTCTTCAGGTAATGTGAAATTTTTGGAAAAAAAAATTTATTTGTAAAAATAGTCCTAACTCCTCTTTCCCGTCCCTGCAAACCTATTTCCTGTCCTCTCCCTCTGGGGTTTTAATGCTTTTAGGGTTGGGGAAGGGTTGTTTAAGGCTGTTTTTTTTTTAATCAGATGTCTTCTTTATGCTGAAGACCACTGCCATAGTGTTCAATGCAGTGAAGCCTGAAGCAGGGACTTCCTTTTGGGGTGAATGATGGGGCTGCATTCACTGGATCAGGTACTGCTTCCTCTTAGCCTGATCCAAGACAAGTTAGCCTACTCACAAGTACAGGCATGATATGGCTCCATTTAAATTTATATAGGGTCAATTAAAAGGGACATTTTCTGGGGTGATTTGGGTTCACTGAATCAGGACCATTCTGGTATCCTTGGATTCCTCTCAGCTTGCCTTTTTTGATGGCATATTCACTTACTTGTGGGGAAAGCCATGATGTGGAGCACTTTCATTCATTTATAGTTCAATGCATATTTTTTTTGCAATAACATTTGATAGGAAGGAGATATTCAAAACAGATTTTTGCATTGGATTCTGCTCTTCAATATGAATCCAACGGTATATGACAAGATGGGGTTTCTCCATTCCTTAATGTTGTGATGATGTTGGTCACTCCCCATGGGTGGTACCCAGGGTGGAGCACCCCCTCTCCCCTCCTCTAGCTATGCCACTGTGTAGCAATATAACCGTTTATGGTGTATGGTAAAACTGCCTCTGCCTGACTGGCTAGCTCTTCCTGTAAAGTGGTTCTACAACCTACAGCCCATGGACCAAATTTGGTTCACCATCATAATGCATCCAGCCTACATCTCCAGTCTGTAGAGAAGTGATGAGTGGCACTTTTCCTTGGGAAGCTGTGTTGGCATCAGAATTCCACAAAGCTGGGTAGGTAACCCTGCCATAGGCTATCTGGTGTACAGCAGATAGGTTGAGAATCATACCACCTAAGCACAGCTCTGCACAGCATGGTGCGCAGCATGGTTCAGCTATGGTGCAATGATGCCAAATGTCTAGCCATGATGCCACCTGCAGCAGTGGCACAGATTGATATCTAACCTTCTTTCTGGCCATAGTTCCTGTCACGGGTCCTCCTCGGCTCTCCCCCACCTGTTCTACCAACAGGGGTTTGTTCCTTGAGGATGACTGAGATTTGTGTCTCATCTTCATCACCGCCCCCCCCCCCCCCGGGGATACATGACGCTTGACAAGGTAAGTAAGGAACACGAACAAGCTTTACTTTCTTTGCTTTCTCTCTTTCTCACTCTCCTGCACAACTCTTTAACAAAGTTTCTTTCTTAACAGGTCCACGCAGGAACCATAACCCAACTCTATCAGAACCCCATCACCTTCATAACAGGTAAGTGTCTCTTTAATCTAATGTTCACTCTCAGATCAAACCAAACGTCCAACAATCTCTTCTCCTTTTACAGGCTCCCCTTCTCGGTGTCCCCTCTCTCATCACCTTTGACAGCTCCGACTCCTTCCTCACCGGATGCGGTTCCCGATGCCTCTGCTCCGCCCTCCTGAGGATTCTCTGAGTCTCTTAGGGACAGGGGTTCCATGGACAGTTCTGGGGGGGGGGGTCTTCTCCACCATTCATAGGTGCTGGGTTCTCTCCACGGCACCTCTTCCCGCCACAGGACCTCCTCCACCTCTCCTTCCCGGCCCCTTATATCCTCTACTCCCCCGCCCATTTCCTCCCGCCAGATTCCCACCAATGAGGACACCCCTCCTTGCGCATACCAGCGCGTTGACGGCCTAACCATTATTCCCCTTTGTCTGGGCCCTCCCCTTCCCCCAGTGTGCCACAGGTTGACCATATCCTGCATTGTCCACACTTCCACGGAGTCAGGGAAGTCCCTAATGTCCAGGGGGGGTGGGGTAATCCGGTCTCCTCCATATACGAGTGCTCTCTCCCATATACACCCCCATCGGCTCCATGTTCAATCTGTTGTAGGCGTCCCAGTCAATCTGACAGTTCCCCACCTCCATGTAGGTAAATTTGTGCAAGTTACAGAGCAAGCACCATGCTGGCACTGCTTCATCACTAGACAGAGAGTTAAGTTGGATTGTGCTGTGAGGCATTTGGATGGAAAAAAAGAATTTCTGTATCAGAACTCATCCTGAAAAATTGAGTCAATGCAATAAAGTTATACTTTCAGAACCTATTTCTGTTCATGACTAAACATAAGCAACACACCTCAGTCCTCAACATTTGCACTGCATTTGTATACATTAAAATATAACTGTATACATTTGTACCTGCTTCTAACTCCAGCATCATATTTCAAATAAATTGCCATGTTATGATTCATGGGACTATGCTAGTGCAGCAACACTGGCAGTATTTATTTCCTAGTAGATCCAGTCTTACAAGTATCCATTACAGAAGTATGTTAAATATAATATTTCTTTGGTTTATGCATCTACTTTCTTCGTTTGTTATTTAGCATCTTCTTCGTAACACATTTCACTGTAAGTATGCCTAGAATTAAAGTCGTAAATGCTCATACTAAGAAAGGTATTGTTTATTCCCAAGCATTTCCTGCTCTCCTCCCTTCTTATTAAAAACCCCATAACAAAATTTTGGAAAAAAATTAACAATAGTTAAAAATTACAACATAATAATTACATCAATTATACTAAAATACATAAAAATTCATATAATACCATGAAACAACAGAGTTAAACAAAAAAGAAGACCAAAACAACCAACAGAAAAAAGAGACTTCTAATCCCACAGGGCTAAAAAAAATAAATAGGCTTTCAGTCAGTGTCAGAAAATAGGCCAAGAGACTAAAAATTTGATCTCTGATGATATGTTCCACATACACAGTGTGAGAAGGGAGAAAGCCCTTCAGCTGGGTTTCCACTTCTAGTGGAACCTGTAAAAATGCTTCTTCCCAGCAGACTTCAATGGGCAACCTATTTCATATGATCCCAAGCTTTTAGGGTCCCAACCATCCCAATTCTATTGCTCACCTTTCCATAGCATGGAGCTGTGCCAACGGAGCATTAAGTTGCATGCTATTCTATATTTACATTTCAGTAGCTCACACAGTCATCCTCAAACCTCAAACTATTTTGCTGGAGTATTCCAAGAAGGGGAAATAAAAGCATGTCAGGCTGGAAAAGTGGATAGCGTCCTGATGTATGTGCTATCCCCCATGCCGTTTCCCCAAACTGCCCACAGTCCACTCCCACGTACTTTGGCATACAGCAGGTTTGTTTGTAAGGAGGGGTGTAAAGCAGCTGGCCACTTGTGCTAGCAGCTTCAATGCACGTGGCAGCAGTGCATCATTTACTGCAATGCTGTGGCATTTATGATGTCAAAACAAGAGTTTTACCTTCATAAACCCACAGGATTTGGCCATAAATGTAACAACCAGCACTTTGAATTGCACTCAAAAATGGAACAATAACCAGCAAAGCTGATAAAACAATGAAATGCCATCATCAAATTGTCTGGTTCCGACCAAAACTCCTGCTGTTGCATTCTGCACAACACAAACTGTTTTCACAACCCCATGAAAAGCAATTTTTTTCTTATTTAATTTCAACTTGTTTGTCCCCATCAACCTATTACTGACTCTCAACACCAGAGAGACATCTGCAATTCCTCTGTACGTTTATAAACACTTCTAAGTATATAGTTCCCAACATTATTTACTTAAATATTTGCAGAATCATGATCTATAACAGCAATGTGCTTACATGATGAAGATTCCACAGTATTCAACAGCAAAAATAAAATAGATACTTATTTTGAACGTAAATTCCCTCTTGCTTTTCCTACTCATTTGATGTTCTAATTATAACAGTCTAAGTTGTAAACAACACATGCTGAGGTTTTGACAGTGAACTTCTGATGAAGCACAGAGTACAGATTTTAATTACACACAGTTCTAATACAGTGCACACTGCAGCAACTCTGTCATCTTTGAAATGGTAACAAAATGGGAAAAAAAGTTTTTTTTGAAATATGAGCACGAAGGTAATGAGATCAATAAATGTCATCTAGAAAAAGTAATCACAACTCGGGAGACTCACTAACCTTTCTGCAAATCCCAGAAATAATAGAGTAACTTGGAATGAAGAATGGCTTAGCAATGAGAAAGAGATACCATTACAAGAGAAAGGGAAACTAAAGGATGGTTTATAATATTTAAACCCATTTTTAAGGTGTGCTTCTTAAAATAACTGATTTCTTTTGCTTTCATTTCTATGGCTCATGACATTCAATGCTTATCTCTGTATTTAGACTGAGAACAGAGTAAAATCTAAACACATCTGTCTCTGTATCTAGCTTATCTGGTATGATTTCTGTTTATATCATCGTGACTATGGAGTGAATGGCTTAGGATTTTGATCACTGATCTGAGCCATGGTACCCAACCTACCTAAGTTGAGGCATCTGCAAGCTTGATACCAATAAAGGGTTCTATGCAGTGGTGGGTTCCAGCAGGTTCGCACCTACTCTATAGAACCGGTTGTTAACAAGAGATAGTACATATAAAGTTTAAAAATAGCCATTTAAAAGTGGCTGCCAGATGGGCAGAGAACCGGTTCTTAATTTCTTTGAAGCCCATCACTGGTTCTATGTCCTTGATGTGGTCAGCTTGAAATGTCCAGCATTCAGAGAATATTCTTAATTTTTTACAAATAATTCAGTATAAACAGTTGAACTCTTGGTAATTAAGCCTCAGTCCATGTGGCTTTTGGTCACATCAATTCCAGGGTGACCATATGACCAGAAAAACCCAGTTTTGTCTGGATTTTTAGCCTCCTGTCTGGGTGTCCTACATTTTGGCTTCATTGTCCTACATTTTGGCTTCATTTTTTAACTTTGTGATGGTGCACAGTACCCCATTATATCATATGTCATTGGATTTGTATTGAAGAGCAGAATCCAGTGCAAAAATCAGTTTTGAGATATCTCCTTCCTATCAAAAGATATGGCCAAAAAACCGAAAAACAAAAATATAAAAACAAAAAAATTACATTTTTGGCAATTTTTTAAAGTAGGTAGGAATTTTGGCTTTGGGGGGTAGGAATTTTGGCCTGGGGGGTAGGAATTTTGGCTGTGGGGTTCAGGAATTTTGGGTTTGGCCTCTGGCCACCCTGGTCATGACAAAGTTAATTACGGGGCTCTAAGATCACTGCAGATAGAAATTGCAGCCAAGATTGACACCTGCTTCTGAGTAGGAAAACTATGGCAGGTCAAGATAACTTTGAGCATATTCCTAACCATGTTTAATCCAAAGTAATGCCAGTTATGTCCAATGGGTCTTAGTGGTGGGATTCAAATACATTAACAACAGGTTCTATGTGCCATTAATAACCGGTTCTATGTGCCATTAATAACTGGTTCTCAGAACCAGGTGCTCATTAACAAAGGGTTCTGTAGAACCTGTGAGAACCCCCTGAAGCTCACCACTGGCTCTTACTCCCAGGAAAGTATCTTTATGATTGCAGCTTAATTAAAAATAGAGACATCATGTTGCTGACAAAGATCTATCTAGTTAAAGCTATGGTTTACCCTGTATGGCTGTGAGAGCTGGACCATTAGGAAGGCTGACTGCCAAAGAATAGATTCCTTTGAATTATGGTGCAGGAGAAAACTCTTGAGGGTCCCCTTGGAATACAAGGGGGTTGGATCAGTCAATCCATCCAGAAATCAACCCTGACTGTTCATTGGGAAGAGAAATCATGAGAAGGAAGGACACATCATGAGAAGGGAGGACTCCTTAGAAAAGAGCCTGATGCTAGGAAGAACTGATGGCAAAAAGAGAAGGAGATGGTAACGGAGGAGGTGGTTAAATATTGTCACCAAGGCAAAGAATATGAATTTGGACAGACTTTTGAAGCTAGTGGAGGATAGGGTGGCTTGGCGTACTGCAGTCCATGGGGTCACAAAAGAGTTGGACACAATGACTGAAAACAACAACGTAATCAACCTAAAACAACATAGGCTGCAATCCTAAAGACACTTTCCTGGGAGTAAGACCCATTGAACACAATGGGGCTTACTTTTGAGTAGACATGGTTAGGATTGTGCCCATAATTTTATTGCTCACAATCCGTGAGCAATAAAAAGCCAGGATGCTTCAGCACTGTGATGTTTCAAGTGCAAGGTATGTCGCAATTTACTGACAGTCTGGATATCAATATGGTGTTTCAAACTGTCACTCCTTCAGCAGCATTCTGTGCTTACTACATTGTTATCCGCCACCCTGATATGCAGTGAGGTGCCTCATACATGCATTTTACTACATCAGTATTGGAAATGCATGGATTTAAAAGATGTATTTATTTTTCCTTTTTCCTTCCCCCTTTCGTGTGAGAAATCTTATGGCAATTTCCTCATGGTGACTATAACTGACTAGCAGCACAACCCTATCAGCCCAATGAGGCTGATGCAAGTCACTTATGCGGCCCACAGTGTTATAACAGTGCCATAAAGCACATCTGTGACACCCAGGAAGTAGGAGAGGCTGATGCAGAGAGTTGTGCTAACCTTCTGATGCTGCTCTGAGTCCTTCAGTGTAAAAATCCTACAAAAATCATGACCAGAGAACTTAACATTGTTAACCACCCCAAAATTTTTCCTTGCCCAAAGGGTTCATTCCTTTACTTCAAAATAATTCTTCTTCATTAGTACTTTGGAGCATTAGTAAAGTCCCTGTTGTGTATGCATTGTATGTCCATCAGCATTGTATGTCTACCAGAACCTACTTCTACGTGCTTCAAAATCCTTGTTAACATGATTTCGCCCTTTCTGGAATAATGCTGCAATCTTATACTTTTCAGAGACCAAGCCCCACTGAATGCAATCCTCAAAGTTTTTCTGCACATATCAAAAGTATCTCTCTTGCCATAGAACCTGTATTCTTGCAAAAACTCTTTTGCCTCCGGGTTACAGATTCTCATTTTTATAGTACATTAGCATCTCTCCTGTCCTGTTTCCCATCATTGCTTTGCTCCTTTTTCCCTCCTCCTTTATCCATAAAGTGACACTCTAATTTATTTCTATTTGAGGCATACCCCCAAATCCAGAGTAACTACAGGAGCATGTAAGAGACATTACGTGCACCCAAAGTTACTGCACCACCCAGTGAAAAACTATGGGAAATTCATATTGGTATCCAGAGTAAACTGTTCTTACACCAGAGCAAGGTCTCCCTGTAGTTACTCTGGATTTTGCCCATAGTCAATTTCAGGTAGACCAAGCCCTGAATCCAGAGTGACTACGGGAGCACGTAAGAGACTTTATGTGCACCCATAGTTATTGCACCACCTAGTGAAAATCTATGGGAAATTCATATTGGAATCCAAAGTTGTTCTTACTCCGGAGCAAGGACTCCCCATAGTTACGCTGGATTTTGCCCTATGTCTCTGGCTCTGCAGTTGCCCCTCCTACCATTGCTATCCTATGATGTTCCTCTTCTTTTCCCCTCACACAAACCAGACACTGGTTTAATAAGGACATAGCATCATCTCAGAAGAAATTCTTCTCTCCAATCCAAACCAATTCGGTGGTATAGTTAATGATCATCTGCAAAGCTCAAAATGTTGCCTCGGAAGTAGGGTTGCCATAATTCTCTTCCACAAAATCGGGACAGGACCTTCTGTCTCCTTTGCCAGTATGTGAACACAACCCCCCAAAATCAGGATTATCTCTGTTTTTCAGGACATATGGCAACCCTGCCCAGAAGTGATGTCGTTCCTGGGTACCCTTTAAAAGAAAATTGGGGAAAACTAGCCTTCTCCTCCCATTTGCTCTGCTAGAGGCATAGCTAAACCACCTATTTGTTATCTGGAGTTGAAGAGAATTTTGTTGCTCTTCCCCCCCAACAACAAAATAAAATTTAATTAAATAAAAATGGTTGGTTAGGGAAACTGTGCTGGAACAAAGAGGAATGTTCATTCTTTCCCTGCTAAATATAAGAGGAGCACCACTTAGAAGTGCCTGAACACTAGTATATTGCATCCAGAGTAAATTGTTCTTACACCGGAGCAAGGACTCCCAGTAGCTCTCAGAGTAATCAGTATCATGGGAAAATTTGTGTTTAAAAAATTCCATTTTTGTTCCATAGGCTTTTGAGTTTTCATTTTCTGATTAACTGACTATAATTTTTGTTAGAACATAGATATTGCAATGCAGTTTGTTTGTTTCATTGCATTCTGCATTAAATTAATTTTCCAGCGAGATATAACATGATGGTATTATCATTCATACATTCTCCGTTTTTCACAATTTTAGCTACTAGTGTCAAACTCAGCTTGTTGCCCCCTAAAGCTTGTAGCCTGGTACAACTGCATCCCCTGCACCTCCTAGCTATGCCAGTGACCACATTATTTATCAATTTGACATTACTGATTTGATTCAATTTCCACTTCTTCATCCTCTTATAGTAATTATCCCTCAATAAATAGTATTATACTTTTAAATTACTTATGATTCTCATCATCATCCTTCTTCTTCTTCTGAGTGTGGCCCATATGGTGGTGGGCTTTGATATTCTGGATCAAAGTCATCATTATCTAATCCCATAATTCTTCTTTTAAGTGAAATATAATTCTGCTGGGCCAAAACTGCTGGTCCTCCTGCCACCCAACCTGATGCAAGCTGTATCATTCACTGCATTGCTGGACTGCCCTTGCATACTCATCCTTGGCCCTGAATATTTTTGTTGGTTATCTGTGGATTTGTCCACAGATGGTCTTTACATCTGCTTGAGGCTAAAATCTTTTCCGCTGGGCATTGGGCATATGGTACAATTTAGTGCCCATTAGTAAGACCAGATTTTTGTAAAGGAGAAGAAGAGCTCACTACTACACTTAACTTGCTTAATTGAGAGATCTGCTTAGTCCATCAAGAACCTTCAAACAATTTCCTCTCTCATTAGCACCAATTTGAAAGGTTCTAGTTAGAATGATACTAGTTCTGTCTAGTATCCGTTAAGTAATTATTTCCTTCCTCCTCTCTTGGATTGCTCTGACATAGAAAACCAATTCAATCTTGGATGGCTAAGAAGCTATTTGGTTACACTATTAACAGCAATCAGCATCTACTGAAGCACTTTTCGTACATTGCAAACAACCAGATAATACCCTAAATGGGAAATTTACAAGGCGGGGGAACTGAACACTCGAAAAGTTAAACTGAAAAAGCCCCATTTGCAGGAATGGATTCAACATGGCAATTCATTTCTGAATTGAAAGCATCTTCTACTGGAGGTGGTATTTAAAATACCAGAGCCATTTTTCCCTGCATGGATGCTTCAATCATGCATACAGAGATCTCCACATTAACTGAATTCAATTTCTTTGCCCTCTTCTCAGTACACGTATAACAGGGTGACCATACATAATAACTAGAAAAAGAGGACAAGGGCCCACAAAACGTAGGCCACCCAAGAAAAATATAGAATGTGACAAAATATTTATTTATTTATTTATTTATTTATTTATTTATTTATTCATTCATTCATTCATTCATTTATTTTCCTAACTTATACCCCACCTTTCCTCCCCTACAAGAGGGAGCTCAAGGCGGCTAACATCGGAGAAGAATAAAACACCATTAAAATCGCTAATATATACAGGTTAAAACATAATTAAAATACAATTAAAATACAATTAGAATGAATAAAAAGACTAAGAACAATTAAAAACAAGACATTTGTTAAAACAATAAAATAAAACAATAAAACAACTGCCCCCAACCTCTGCCCCATTTAAAACACTTTTTTAAAATAAAAGGTTTTAAGGCTTCGCCTGAAGCTCTGTATTGAGGGAGCTTTCCTCAGTTCTATGGGGAGGGAGTTCCACAGCTGGGGTGCCACCACCGAGAAGGCCTTATCTCTGGCCGCCACACCTCTCACATCTCTTAGTGGCGGCACAGTCAGTAGGGCTAAAATAAAAGCTACAAACACATATTTACTCTATATTGTTTCCATACGGTTAAACAAAACACTTATAAGGGTGCAATCCTAACAAATTAGGCTGGCCTAACTCACCTGATATATTTTCCTATGGTGGAGTGGGGAGGTAGACATATGCCTGTGCAGTGGCCTAACCTCACCTCTCCCAGGAGTGGCACAGAAGTATCTTATGGCATTTTTTGACACCCAGGTCAGCACAGGACTTACTCCAGGGCTTATCCTGGCCTAAGTAGAAATTAGGATTGCAGCCAAAAGTACAATTCAATCCTCATTGTCGTCCTTTTCTTTGTGAGCAGGTAGCATATTGTCTTATTGTAATTAATAAATTACATGTAATATTTTTAATTTTTACAATAAATAATATAGTCACCATGCTGCCTGTTCACAAGGAAAAGGAGATTTTTTTTCCAGGTCACAAGGCTAAAAAAGAGGACGTGTCCTGGAAAAAGAGGATTTATGTTCCCCCAACTTAACCAGACAGAAGGTTAAGCTAAAGTCCTCTTCCAGATAACACTGGTCTGGAAACCTACTTCACTGGTCTTCACAGACCTCAAAATGGCCCACAGAAGCAACTTCTGGCATGCACTCACTCAAACACACAACCATGCTCTCTCTCACACATACACATGTAGCATGCACTCACTCACACTCATAACATGCACTCACACACACAGCTTCTGCCACTTGTTTAAAGAACAATGATTACAAAATATCTTCTAATTCCCTAAGAAGTACACATTCTTCTGCAGAATGTGACACCTTCAAAATATATTAATGTGTAATAAAAAAAGATGCAACAGCATTTAGGAACTTCTGTTTAAATTATATCTTTTGAAGGCAATCGTGATCAATGTCATTATTTAAATGTTGGGTGCACACTGTTTCTCTCGTCGCTCCACAGGGGGGATCGTGACACACTGTAAAAGCATAACTCAGCTTCAGAGAAACACTGGATATGTCAAAGTTTGTTTGACACAAGAATAGCACTAATTGCTCTAATAGATGTGACCTTTCTGTGCTTAAGAAAAACGCTCATAATTTAAGTTTTCTGTTCTACAAGCAGACATAGACATTATCGGCCAATTGGCATTAATAGACATTACATGGCTGTTTTGCCTAGTAGTCTAATACTATTCTTGTTTATTTGGAGGTGATTCCTATTAGGCTACTGAGATTTATCTAGTTCAGTGGTCAGGGAACAGGGGTAAATTAGCCCAAACGGGGTAAAAATGAAATTCCTGGGGGTAATGGACAGTCGCACTGCTGAGACATAGCTGGGCATGCATATGAATCTATATGCATGCCCGGCTGTGTCTCGGCAGTGCGACTGTCCATTACCCCCAGGAATTTCATTTCATTGCATATAGAATCTATATGCAATAGTGTTACAGTACTGTGTTACAGTACTGTAGTGTACAAGGACCTAACACAGTGCACTATATTAATAATATATGATTTCCTTCCTTTCAAATCAAGGGGTAAAGGTGGTGTATCTAAATATATTTTGGGGTAAAAGTTAAAAAAGTTCCCTGACCCCTGATCTTGTTAATCTAGGCTTAACTCACTGGAATGAGTGGCTTGAGTTCAAAGATAGGGTTGGATACATCCAATGAAATCTTTGCAGTCTTCCATTTGAATACAAATCCTCTTGCCATAACCCACTAGGCTTCATTGTTTTCTGTTATTTCTAACAAATCTCAGAACATTGTATAGCAAGGCTGCTTTCCTTCCCAAAACATTTTCATTTATCTGGTTTCTTTTCTCATTGATGTTATCCCTGGCCATTCTCAACGATATATTTCACTCTTCAGATATAGAGATCATTATTGCATATCTGCACAAGGTGTGGAAAGTTGAGGTCTTGTACTGCCAATTCCCAACCCCATTCCCCGGCCTGATCCACCAACATGTATTTGTGCCAGTGATACTTCTGAGGATACCTCAACTTATAAAAACCCAAATGACCAACCAGCCTTAGGAAACCCTAACGCTACAAACCAGAGTAACTACAGGAAGACGTAAGAGGCACTTCCTCTGGATTGCTCTATGCATTTCCCATAGGTGGCACCATAACCACGTCGGTGTAAAAGGTCCCATAGTTACTCTGGGTTATAGCCTAGGAGTCCATAAGAAAGGCAGTGCATAAATATTGTAATAAAATAAATCAATATTATTATTGCATTCTTCTAATAAGTGGGAGACACAAGTGCTAAGTAATATTGAACAATTTCTCATAACAGAAGCAAAGGATTGCCAATATTAACCCTATCTTCCCTATTCCTAACATGAAAATTCAGGTCCATATTTTCATGTACCTTCAATTTTGACTCCAGAATTCATCAGCCACATCTTGCATGCATCATTGTCGTCTAAATTCTGGCCCCAAGATATTAGTTTTGCATCAGTAAAGGCCCAGCCTCATATTGACTCCTTACATCCTCTTCAGATATATTTTCCTGACACTCAAGTATTGGCAGAGCTTTGCTACCTCTCCTGAGAGCTTTCCTTACAGCTATCTTGGGAATGTCTGTCTTGCAATTCTACCACTGTCAGTAATTCCAGCATCTTTGTTGCTCTGTTTTCCCCAGCTGCTCCATTGGTCCATTGAGAGCATCGCTTGCCCTCATTTTTTCATCCCTCAAGTCCTTCCCCAAAATCTCCCACCTCCCCTGAGCCTTTCATTATGCAATAAACCTAAGTGTAAAGCCAACTGCATTAGCTCTCAACTTTGGCATGTATCTAGAGCAGAAGTAAATTTGCCTGTCAAAGTCCTTCTTCAAATCTGTCACTTGGCATTCCAAGGAGATTATCAAATGAATATCCAATACTCAGCATTAGTGTGTGACATCTGACAGTGTTTGGTATTTGACAGGTTACAACATTTCATATTTGGCACCTGAAGGTTGTTGATAGTTAATACCCAATGAAATTTGACAGGAGGAGCATGCACGTAAAATGAAATGTACGTGAAATGCAGGATTATGTTTGCTAGACTTACCCCAATCCCCACACATTCTGCAGAACATGAGATTTGAAAACTCAAGCACAAATTTCCACTATGCTAGGAAATTCATTGGGTAGCAAGTAAACTGGTTGTTTGATGTACCATTGGAACTAGCTTTCAGTTTGGTTGTGATGCAGATAAAACATTGAGACTGTCCCAGCACAGCAGTAGCGTTGCAAGAGGGGGTGCAAAACACTAATTTTTGCACAGTTCCTCAACATACCCTACAATCCAGAGTAACTATGGGAGCATGTAAGAGATAATATGTGCACCCGTAGTTACTGCACCACCTAATGAAAACCTATGGGAAATTCATATTGCAATCCAAAGCAAATTGTTCTGCAACGGAGCAGGGACTCCCCGTAGTTACTCTGGATTGCGCCCATAGTTTGCAAGCATCCCCTCCCCTTCAGACCCATTCAAGGGCATTAATCTCTGGTGACCTGTAATGACTCCCAAGGGGAGGGACCTCTTGTACACTGTGGTGAGGCACTGTGGAAAACTGAGGAAAACCTAGGTTGGCCCATTGCATCAATCTTTCTATTCCTGTGGTGATGTCTGTGCACTTGCCTAACCCTCCCCCAGAAGCGGTGCAGAAGTGTCTTACAGCACTTTGGTGACAACCTCAGGTCAGCACAGGACTTATGCTGGGGCTTAGGCTGGCCTAACTGGAGTTTAAAATTGCAGACTCAGTGTCTTGCACCCCCTCTAGCTACACTACCCCTGCCAGTAAACATTCAGCATCTATCACACAGTACAAGGATATAAGAATATCTTCTTAAATATTAGGATATAAGAATATCTTCTTAAACAACAACCAAGAGTCTGTCCAACTAAAGATGCTCCAGTAGGGTCTTCTCAGTGAGGTCTTGTATTGCCTTAATCACCCATTCATAACATTATCAGGACAAAGAATGCTGTTAAGACAGACCCTTATGAGGATAAGATTTTGCCTCTTCACTCTCACTCCTAAGTGGATAATTTCTGAATAGGTGGTAGATGATGAGTGAAGCACTTTACAGTGCAGGTAGGAGATCACATTTATAAAATGCTCTCCTACACTGATCAGTTCTTCAGTACAGAAAACCAGCTCAGCAGCCAAAGGATTGTGATGGAGCCCTACCCTCTGGGTTTTGTTTCCAAGAAGTTGTTTGATTTGAGACAGAAGTCTGCTTCTGTAGAGAAAGGCAGGATACAGATCAAATCAAATCAATCAATCAATCAATAAGCTTTGCACCATCTGATGGGCTGTATAGTCACAGTAAACATATAGAACGGAGGGCAGAATGCCTGTACCTCTAACCATTGCATAGAAGAGGGAACTTAGGCAGGTGCTGTTTTTTAAGCTCTTCTATGTTGGGCTAAATCTGCTTTAATTCCCTCTTCTATGCAATGGTTAGAGGTACAGGCCCTCTGTCCTCCATTCTGTATGGTCACCCTGTATATAGTTCATTCTATCACATCAGAATTCTGCATGACAGACCAAACTTATCTCATCAAAAATGGACTGGGCTATCTGATGTGCTGATCTCATGGCCATCCTGTTAAGGTTGCAATCCAAACCACACTGTATATAGCTTATTTCGGGTGCAGTATAGGGTGCAACCAGGAGTAAAGGATTATAGGGGTTCTCCTGGATTTGCAGCTGCTCTTGGAGTCCCAAGTGTCAGCTGTGGCCAAGGGAGCCTTTGCTCATGTTCGGCTGATTCGCCAGCTGCAGCCATATCTGAATCTCTCTGATCTAGCCATGGTGACCCATGCCCTGGTGACATCTAGATTAGACTACTGCAACACGCTCTAGGTGGGGCTGCCTCCAAAGATGGTCCACAACTCCAACTTTT
This sequence comes from Cryptoblepharus egeriae, assembly GCA_030015325.1. NCBI lineage: Eukaryota > Metazoa > Chordata > Lepidosauria > Squamata > Scincidae > Cryptoblepharus > Cryptoblepharus egeriae. The sequence continues at coordinate 21,535,134 of JAREYC010000004.1, read as the reverse complement.
GCAGAATACGATGGCTCGTGTAGTCACCGGAGCTTGACAGTTTGACTCTGTTGGGCTGCTGCTTCACCATCTTCATTGGTGAATTCAAAGTGCTGGTCATGATCTATAACTCCCTATATGGTTTGGGTCCGGGGTATTTCAGGGACCGCCTTCTCCCATACAATCTGACCTGTCACTTAAGGTCATCTGAGGAGTCCTTGTCGATTGTGCTGCCACCAAGAGTAGTGAAGGACGTGGAGCAGTGATGGGCCCACCAAGCCCCAAGATCCGGTTCGCCGGAAGTTGGGGGGTGGGCCCGAGGTCAGGGGGCGGGGCGGGGGTTAGGGGCGGGGCGGGGCGAGGGGCAGGCCCCCACTGCACTGTATTGTGCGTCTCCTGGAGGGAGACTCTGCGCCTGCGTCAAGCTTGACGCAGGCGCGCTCAGCCGCCCCTCGGAGTGGCTCAGTGCGCCTGCACCAAGCTTGACGCAGGAGCACTCAGCCGCTCCGAGGGGCAGCTCAGCGTGCCTGCGTCCAGTTGGATGCCAGCGCGTCTCCTGAAGCGGGGCTTCAGGAGACCTGGTGGCCGCTGGCGAACCGGTCCCACGGCTCTGGCGGGTTCGCTAGCGTCCGCCAGGTGGGAAGATCCGGTTCGGGCGAGTAGGCAGACAGTAGAGACAGGGCCTTCTCAGTGGTTGCACCCTGACTCTGGAACTCCCTTCCCCTGAAGTTAAGGAAAGCTTCCTCCTTATGGGTTTTTCAGCAGGACCTGAAGACTTTTTTGTTTACTAGGGCTTTTAATTGAAGCAGGTAGGTTTTAATTATTGTATTTAATTTTAAATTTCAAATGTTTTTAAATTTTTGTATATGTATGCTTTTATCATATTATTATATTGTTTTTATTTGTTAAAGCTGTCTTGGGTCCACATAGTGGAGGAAGGCAGGGTATAAATACATTAAATAAATAGTCTTCTTACCCAGAGCAATGCCACAGGCATTACAATGGGGGTACTCGGATCTGCACCCATGATTTTGTGAGTTCAAACTAAGGCTGCAGTCCTAAGACACTTTCCTGGAAGTAAGACCCATTGAACACAATGGGGCTTACTTTTGAGTAGACATGGTTAATATTGTGCTCATAGTTGGAGTTTGGCCTGAACCACAATACCCCATCCCTATGCTGTCCCAGCTTGCTCCCAAATAGCCGCGAATATGCTTTACAGCATGTTTGTGACACTAAGGAATTCAATAGGTACAAGGGATTTGGACTGGCTCATGTCAGCATTAGGATTCTGCTGCCCAGAGGATAGTTCTTTGGGGAAATAATTACGCATTTACTCAAATCTTATGTGCCATTTTATCTAATGCGCACCCCAATTTTAAAAGGCTTGAGATTTATAAAAAAATGTTTACTGGCAATTGTAATGTGCAGTTTTAAAGCAGGTGCAAAATTTAATTTTACTGTATACAACAATGAATTATATTACAATAATAATATGACAATGTGTTTATGTTATTATTTTGACCTAATTGCACTACTTTATACAACAGTGGGCTCATGTTACATTTTTACAATAAACTGTTAAACTAAATACTGACCTATATCTATAATCAAAATAGATATTTTCTTGAATCTAATGCATGATCAAATGTAACACGCTTCCAATTTTGGAGACTAAAATTGGCTGGAAAAAGTGAGCATTAGATTTGAGTTAATATGGTATTTCCACAATAATTATTAGTGATACTGTTCCAAGAAGGTGTTTATTGATTTTATTGAATTCATTCTTCAGAATTAAGAACCCAATCCCAAGTTCCTACCACTGGCCCTCCACTGGCAGTGTCACAACAATGATGTGAAGCACATTTGCAGGGCTCAGTGCCGGAGCTGGCTCAGCGCAGGCCAGCACTGGGATAGCGCTGGTGGAACATTGTTACTTCTCTGCTCAGCAGTCCCATGGACTTCTGGTTGGCATAAAGCTTAATAGGGAAATAGGGAGAGGCAGAGAGGAGGCAATCCAAGAGTTGCCACAGAATCAAGTAGCCCCATGGTGGAACTACTTCCCTTACCTACGGGAAGAGGGCAAAAGTCTACTCAAAGAGCAGCTGGCAGTTGCCCAGTAGCACTCAGGATACTGCAGCTACCATGTCAGCACCACAGCAATCCTGGCATTGCAGGCAGGTTAGGATTGGTTTGTAAGTCGTTTTCTCCCCTCCAATTTGTTTGCACATTTTTTGTGGAAAAAGTACACACAGAGAAAAAAAGGCATTTGATTTTTGAATTTTTCTTTTGCTTTTATCCAGATTTGAAGGCCAAAGCATAAGCAGTTACTTAATTATTGAGAAAAACCTTTTTTGTTGTTTTCTTGAAAGCTTAAGAAAAAGTGGTGTTGTCCTGTAGGTAAAGATTTGTTTACAGTTTATAATGAGCTTTTAAAATTAAGTGGTTTCCCATTGTACGCTGGGGTACTTTTAAGGCTTAACAGAAAACAAACTCATGAAGATGAGAACACGGGTGATGCATTATTTCTGCTGAAATGCAGCTGGTTCTGTTGTAATAATGCCTCTGCCTTATTGAATCATGACACCTAATCCCAATTAAAATTACAAGGCTACCTTGTGTCACCTTCTGCATAGGGAAAAAAGTCACAAACAAGCTGAATGCCAATAACCTGAAACCATAATTGCATTAAATTCATAAATAGCTATTAGAAAACAAAATCTTTCTATGTACAGACCAAGGCAATTTCTAGACCTTTTTTACCTTCCCTTTTATCCTAGTTAAAAAGACCTTTATGTATATGAATATAATGGATATTTCTACTTGATATTTAACCAGAAACATAAAGGAAATTTAGGAGTTGTTATGGTCCCCTTGAAAAAAGAAACCCCAAGAATCTCTGTGTAGAAAATTGAAAGAGAAATTGATGCATTTTCTCATTTCCACCCTGTGAATATAAATCTTGGTTAATTTTCTCTTTTAAAACAATCTGTAAACAAATTGCTCAAGAGCTAAAAAAAATAGCATTGCAGCTGCCTAAGAGACTTCTAGATTTGTCTTTTGATAGAAGTTGGGTTTTTTGTGTGTTTGTTGTGGTGCTGAGGAATAGTTCAGATCTGACCTTTGAAACTTGTTTTGTATTCATAGGTGATGCTTCTATTTCTACATCATTTTTCACAAGATACAGAATCAATTATTTAGATTACTGAAAGCCCCAGCACCTGGACCTGAGGTGGATATGATACTGCTGAGTCATGATATTATTTTATATGAGGCTTCTATAACTTGTCCCATCACCACTTTGATTCTCAAGGAACTTACCGTATATAATACACGAAAAGTGACTCACGTGGGAAAAGTCATCCCACCTGCAATAAAAGGATACGTTTATTTCTGAATAAGCATTCACAGGATAGAATAGAATAACATTAATAAAAACTGCTTGGAATAGTATAAGTATGATTTAAAAATGTACATGAGTAACAAATTGTCCATTCTCTTTCAATAACTAATCCTTTGTCAGGAATTTTACTACCAACAAACTTTGAAAAATGTTTTTTTGCTATGGGAAAAGATTAGAAAACTATACAATGAATTTCAGAAGGCTTTTGAAATGTCTTGATCAGCATTTTTCAAAATAATATATGTCTTCAACAGTAGCACCCTTGTCTTTTTCAAGTTATAATCTACAGTATCTTTCCTACTACATTTCAGTAGATTGCCTTAAGATTATCTCACAATGAAATACTAAACAACAACAAAAACAACTCTAAATTTCAGCCTTTGAGAGCAAAACCTTTGTCAGCAGAAAAATTAACACTTCTCATAATGATTTATTCCCTCCACCAACTCTGAAACTATGAGGAAGAGAGATGGGATCATATGGTTGGAAATGTCAAAAACATACTTTATCTAAAGACCCAAGTATCCTTTATTTATAAAAGTTGAGAAGACATCATTTATATGGCCAGAGGAGTCAATTTCTCTTAAATTGGTTTTGTCTATAAAATAAAATCAGTTTGCTCTACATCAGCTGAGAGAATTTGAAGCAATATACACCATAAATCTCTGTCACTGAAGATTAACACAACATTTTAGTTCCAAATACTACAAAGCCTTGGTATTTATACTCCGTTAAAAACTCTGTCTTAAAGTGCAACTCCAGTCAAGGGACTTCACAATATATTGTATCATGAGTGCACACACTCCTTCATAATTTTCCCCCCTCACCCTTCCTTTGGGAGGGTGCACCGTGAAATATCGACATAATGAAATACAGCTATTTGTGAAATATTTTAAAATGTTCAGACGTTAACCTTGCAATCCTAACCACACTTTCCTGGGAGTAAGTACAATTGAACACAATGGGACATACTTTTGAGAAGACATGCTTAGGATTGCACTAAAAATTAAATGCAAATACCTAGCTAGTATAGCTGGATCAAAGGATGTGTTAGTGCTGGTCCTATCGAGTTGATATCAAGTTGAGCTACAATCTTGTTGGATCATCCTGGTTCCCTCTTATAGATGTAATAAGAAAATGTTCATGCATGCATGGTTGATGTAAGTTCCACAAGCATATATTTATTTCATCAGCTTTTTTTATGTTTATAATAGCTGCACCAAGTTATATGGACAATAATTCCCTCATCACAACACAGTAAACAGTTACAATAAAGCAGGCATTATTAGATGATAATGGTATTAAGTCATTAGGGTTGGTTCCCACGTGTGCAGGCAATAGTTTTGTGGAGCATGTTACAGCTTATTAAGCGTAATGAAAACAACATTAAAATCCAAACAATTGAAAAACAATTTAAATCTAATGAAAGCATCATAAAAATATTTCAGGTCACCAATTTTTGTGCTTTGAAATTAGCCCAACATGCCCATCTGCAGAGTGACTTAGGGCACAATCCAGAATAAGGGCAGGGAGGAGAGCCCTAGCTGGGTTGCCCTAACTATTCTGAATCCAGAGCAGAGAGCTATGCTGTATCCAGAGAGTCAGGAAGCCTGGGCTGCCCTAACTGCTCCAGACCATGTTCAGAAGGCACCAAGTCAGTGGCACCTCGGGAGGGCTTGCTCCTGAGGAGACCCCCTCAAACCACACTGAACAAGGAACAGCTGTGGTGCCTGCCTTATAAAGAAGCCCAGAAGTTCCTGACAACCAGTAACAGCTGCAGCATGAGAAGCGACACAGGAATACCTCTAGTGGAGGGTGAATGCTTGGAGTGGTCTGCCTGTATTCCCAGGTTAGTGGGCTACTGTAGTTGTTCCATATCCTGAGGTTGAGAGGCATGAATTGCAGCTAGGCTGGCCAAGAACTCAGATTTTTGATCAACACTCATTCTTACTTGGGCCTTATCATGGAGCCCCAAGGGTCTAGCCTACTCATTACTATACCTGCTGCTGAGGTGGTATAACTCTGAGGAGCTGAAAGAGGGAATTTCTGCCCTGGAAATAGGCTCTGGATACAGAGTAACTGCTCTGCCCTAGGCAGTGCTAAACTTGTCCTCCTGAATTGGCTAGGCTGCCCTAGCTAGCACAGCCCAGGTCCACCTGTCTTGGGGCAGCCTATGTTGACTTACGCCAGCCCAAGCCTTTCTTGTGTAACTGGGCTTGGGCTGGCATAAGTCAACATAAGCTTTGCAGAACTTTTCCACTGTAACTAGGGTGGAGCATCTCACAGTTGGGTCAGCACTTCTGGATTGTGGCTTCTGCACTTCTGCATTTCTGGATTCTGGCTCCCTATGTTAGCCCAAGCCCTTCATGGAATTCATTTTTTTCAGACTTATGTGCAAGTCTAGTGTGGCTATCTGAGCATACATATGGATACATATAACATACATATGGATAACATATAACATATACACATAACATATGGATACATATGGATACATATAACATATGGATACATACATATCTGAGCATACATATGGATACATATAACATATAACTTCAAGTTATATTTGGCAAACTGGGAAGTAGCAGTGTTTCCAAATAATTCAAAGGACAGATTCAAATTCTAAGTACATATCATAAGCAATTTAAAGAGAGTGATTTAAAAATCCATTGCTGACCTAGTACCTGCCTACCATGAGTAAGCAGTGTGATGTGTCTGCAAAGAAGGCAAATGCCACTTTAGGCTGCATTAAGAGGACTGTAGCTTCCAAGTTGCAAGAAGTTCTAGTTCCTCTTTATTCAGCATTGGTTAGACCACACCTTGAGTACTGTGTTCAGTTCTGGGCACCTTACTTTAGGAAGGATGCAGCCAAAGAGGAGAGCAACAAGAATGCCAGCTCTCCAGAGGAGAGCAACAACAATGATCAGTGGGATGGAAGGGAAGTCTTACAAGGAAAGGTTGAGGGAAATTGGGATGTTCAGCCTGGAGAAGAGGAGGCTGAGGGGAGACATGATTGCCCTCTTCAAATACCCGAAGGGCTGTCATAGGGAGGAAGGGGCTCGTTTGTTCTTAGCTGCCTCTGAAAGCAGAACTAGAACCAATGGGTACAAACTGCAAGAAAAGAGATTCTGGTTGGATATCAGGAAAAAATTCCTGATGGTGAGAGCAGTTCGGCAGTGGAACAGATTGCCAAGGGAGGTGGTGGACTCTCCCTCACTGGGGATCTTTAAGCAGAGCTTGATGAGCAGAGGCTTTAAGCAGAGGCATATACTTTCGCAGATGCTCTAGGAGAATTTCCTGCTACAAGCAGGGGGTTGGACTAGATGACCTACTAGGTCCCTACTAGGATTCTATGATTCTACCAGAAAGATGGAGATATTGAGACAAATGTCATCCATAAACTGGTGATACCTCACCTTAAGTCCCCCCACGCTCCTCCCCCAAATATGGAATAACTTCTCCCACTAGATTCATATAAATGTTAAACAAAGTGGTGAGCTCCTATAAGGTCCTAGCCAGTGGTGGGCACCAGCAGGTTCGCACCTACTCTATAGAACCGGTTCTTAACAAGAGATAGTACATATAAAGTTTAAAAATAGCCATTTAAAAGTGGCTGCCAGATGGACAGAGAACCGGTTCTTAATTTCTTTGAAGCCCATCACTGGTCCTAGCCCTATGAGGTCCTAAAATTGTTGGCATCACAGTATGGTAGTTTAAACATGTTTGATTGGGCTGTGGATCGGGATGTTCAAAATCTGCCTTGGTCAAAAAGCCTGCAATCCTAGACACTTTCCTGGGAGTTACCCCCAAATCCAGAGTAACTACGGGAGAATGTAAGAGACTTTACGTGCACCCATAGTTACTGCAAAATCTAGTGAAAACCTATGGGAAATTCATATTGGAATCCAGAGTAAGTTGTTCTTACACTGGAGCAAGGACTCCCCAAAGTTACTCTGGATTTTGCCCCAAGACCTATTGAATAATGGGGCTTACTTTGGAATAGACATGGTTAGGATTGCGCTCAAAGTCTGACCTTAGGTTACCCATATTCTGTCAGTGTAAGTTCCATCTGCAATATAAGAACAATATTGCTGAGATATCTTAAATGATCGGTGTAGGATTATATATATTGCATAAATATGAAACACAATGAACACACTTAAGAGAACATTCTGAAAATACTATATAAATGCTAAATATTATTGTCAAAAGAAATTGCTAAAGAGAGAGCTTTCAGAATACCTATCAGGGCAGGAAAGCTGAGAGTTATATAAGGTTTTTGTCCTTTTTTGGGAAAAAATAATAATATATCCATGTTTGCCAGTCCCTTGTCAACTAGAGCAGGGAAAGAGGGAATAAATATCACCATCATCATCCTTCAAAATATTTATACGCTTTTCAAGAAAAAAGTTCATAAAACAGTTCACATGGTAAAATAAATGAAAGGATGGTTCCTTGACCAAGACAGCTTAAAAAAGAAAACAGAAGTGGGGTGGAAAATCTACTACAAGGAAATTGAAAGTGGGTGTTCAAACCCACTTCCAACTTATTAGCATTTTAATTGAGAACTCCAGGAAAGCTGCTTTTTGGGTTGTCTCTGTGACAGCATACAAATTGCCTGTCGACAGACCGTTTCGATAGGTGCTATACTTGAGGTTGGGCATGTTTGGAAAAAAAAGGATGCTGGTAATCTCAAGCTGACGGATATAAGTTCACTATAGAAGTAAATGTGACCAAACCTTTATGGCAAACAATCCCTCAGTACAGTTTTTCTTCTTAAAAAAACTGAAGAAAATGTTCAGAAGGGAGTTACCAAGTTGACAAAGGGTTTGAAGTCAAATCCTATGAAGATGGGTTGAAGGAACTAGCTGCATTTAGCCTGGAGACAAAGATTCAAGAGTGGTACATGATGACAGTTTCCCAATATTTGAAAGGATCTTAAAACTGAAGAGATTTTTTTCACATCTACACCATTCTAAGGACACAGAAACATTTCCCAGTCCTAACCATGTCTACTTTAAAAGCAAGCCCCATTGTGTTCAATGGTTCTTACTCCCAGGAAAGTGTCTTTAGGATTGCTGCCTTAGGCAACATCCCCAATATTTTTTGACTGCTCTTAAAACTGCAGTAAAAACCATTTGCTGTGTCAACTATAAAAGTTGTGTGGGCACTAAGGGTGGGATGGATAGTGGGATGGGATAGTTTGTACATGTCATGGGTGGGATGGGATAGTTTGTACATGTGGGTGGGATGGGATAGTTTGTACATGTCATGTATGACAGGGGTGTCGTAACATTTTGATGGAAAGCCACATCATCTCACTGACACTGTGTTGGGAGCCAGAAAAATGATTTAATTTCAAATTTGAGTAAATTTACATATAAAAGTATAATAGAAAAAGATCCAGGGGGTTTTAAGGCTTGCTCAAGGGCTGGATGGAGGTGTTGCCACAAGTCACATTGAGGCTTGCAGAGGGCCACATCTGGCCCCCAGGCAGGCATTTGGACGCTCCTGATATATGTCAACCTGGTCTCCAGACCCTATGTTAGCCAGTTATGAGTCTTCTGAGAAAAATGGTCAGCTGAATGAGTCAAGCAAAAATCTACTTTCTTTGAACAGACAAGCAAAGCTTCACACCACCTACCCTGTCTTTTATAATCTCAAACAAAACAGAGTTTACCTGCCAATATCCAGCATGTCAGTCTTTCTCAGTTGCTTCCCATAAGAGATACACAATCCAAAAGCAGCCTTTTTCTGAAGAAATAATTTCAAATCATCCCTTGCCTCTTTCCACAAGCAGAGCTAGGGAGAGCAAGGATGAGGGAGGAGGCTTTAAACTCAAACTGGGTGTTTTGTCTTGTGCATTCACACTTTTTTTTTTTTTTGCATACAATTCAAGAATTGGAGGCAGACTTGCCTGCTGCCTCCCCAGAGCCTGTTGATGCGAAATCCCTGCCTTTATTTCATTGGAAAGCAACCATGATTGCAGCCACACATGACTGATGCATTCTGCCTGCTGCCTCCCTAGAACATGGGTCTCCAATATTTCAGCCAAAGGGCCACCTCATATATGGCACAATGTCGAGGGCCAGAAAAAATATTTTAAATATAAAAATTAAATACGTTAGAGATAAATGGGCTCAAACTTCCAGTGTTTCTGAAAGCATCAAAACATAGAACAGATATAAAGCAGACAATAGGAACCCCATTCCCATACCCCACCATTTGTGTTTGTTCAACTGGGTCAGAGGCTAGCAGTCCTCCATGAATCTCTCTCTCTCTCTCTCTCTCTCTCTCTCTCTCTCTCTTTGTGTGTGCATGTATCTCTGTGTGTGTACATGTGTGTGTGTGTGCGCGCACACATGTACTGCTGATCCAATGAGGCTCTGCCTCTTCTTAACCAAAATGATCCAAATGTTTAAATGCATAGCAGTTTCGCCTGTGATAGTGTAATCTGGGCAAACATCTGGCAATCATTCCCATTACCTTCATTAATTCAGTGGGGATGGATCATGAAGAGGCTGAATGTAGTCCCATCATTTCTTCCCTCAAACAGCTGATTTGGGGGAGCAGCCCAAAAGTGTAATCCAGCAGACAGATCAGAAAGGAATCATGTGCTCTATGCCTATTTATGCACAAGGTTTTTCACTCATTGAAGGATAAGCACACAGAAGCCTGTCTCAGCATCCATGTGCTCCAGATGGGTTAAGACAAAGATGGTCTAGCCAGATCCTCACATTTTCCTTAATACAATGTTCCCTAATAGAGTATAGGTGTCAGAGTATAGGCACAGCCATACATTAACAATTAGGCTACTTATTTCTAATTTTATATTAGAATTGTTTGCTGAATATAAAAGCAGGCCTCCATCAGTCTTGAAAGACGATGGTATCGTGCTCAGCGCTGCATATGCTGCATGCAAAGCACGAAAGCCTGGGTTGGATTGTTATGGAGGATAGGCTGTTACCCAAGCAGCAAATCCCCCCTCTCCACACCACTGAATTACTCCAATGGAAAGGCAGAGCCCATACGATTGGATCCAGCTGGCGTCGCAGAGCTGGGCTAAGGACAGGAGCTCATCCTGTCTTGTGAGGCCAACCCGGGTCTCGAAGCCTGGCCTGCTGGTTAACAGGCACAGCGTCTTAACTGCTTGCACCACCCACAGCCCAATATAACTTTAACAATATAACTGAATATAACTTTAACAATATATACCATAGAAATGTTGTATGAAGCAGCTTACAAAAATATTTACACTGGTTTTTATATGCACTCCACACCTTTAACAACATCCCAGCTGCAACACTACCGTGATCACTACTGCACCTGAACACTGTAAAAAGAAAAAAAATCACAGAACATCAGAATTATTGATAAGCATTGTCTTCATCTTTTTTTTAATTCCAGAGCAATCAAAATCAATATTTTCATAGAACATAGACTTGCACTTCAAAACTTTATTTAAATTTGTGGTGCTGCTGTAATGAAAACAAACTGTATAGGAGGGAAAAACATTTTTACCATAATGTCTGAACTGTGGTATGATTGTCTTTCCCAACATGAATACATGGATGGTACAAGCTTATTGTCTGCCAGATACAAACACACCTTGTAGGAACTACAGTTCTGTCATACTGTCATGCGTAGCTGATCACAGGAAATATGCTGTTTCCGATATAAACACTGCCTTCTGCTTGGAAAAAATATAAAATGTAAAGAAAGCTTGTATATAAAAACAGTGTATGAGGTCCCAATCCTATCCAGTTTTCCAGTGCTGATGTAGCTGTACTGATCTTTCTTTGTTCTCTTCCCTTAGATAGTAGTATAAAGCAGGTATAAGTGCATGGAAGAGCCAGGCTATTACAAGTTAGGAGAATGCTTAGGTCCATAAAGGGCACTAGATATCTAGCTGGCTTTTGTAGATCTTGAGTTGTACTGGCAGGAGATCACTGAATTAGGTCTCAATGTAGCCAATGGAAGACCTTTAAATTCTCATCAGCCTTAGGGCACCATCTCATACCATCAGTTAAATATTTTTATCCTGTCATTCTACTTCTATATATTAGAAAGCTCAGATGTTTCCACATTGCAAGATATATATACAAGGAGCTCATCACCGCAAGAATTATAAATACATATACCTCGTGAAACTATCCTAGCAACAAGTGCCCCAGGGATGGACACACACACACACACATACACGCACATGCACACACACACACACACACACGCACACACAATTTTGTTTTCCTTAGAAAATCTTTTTCTTTAAAACTGCATGCTTTCAAATTACCCTGAATTTGAGAGGACTGGGGAAGAGTATTTTATACACACACCATTTCAGCTGCTTGTAGAATATGGCTGCAATCCTAAAGACACTTTCTTATACCATTGAACACAATGGGGCTTACTTTTGAGTAGACATGGTTAGGATTGTGCTCTATGAAAATGCAACAGAAATGCAGCAGTGTTAGATCAAGCTGACATAGACCAAAACGTATGGGCAAAATATTGGTAATCAACATATGGTCATGCACAACTTGTGTGCCTTGCCAAATAGAAGTGCTGAAGATCCCTCAAATTGTGGCCATCCAGAAATGCTCTAATCTGAAAAGAAAAATGAACTAAATAATGATTGACTTGGATCACAAGCAAGACACATACAGAAAGCATCCGAGCAAGTTTAATACTAAAAATCTAATGCAATCCAATGCCAATATATTTTCATAGAGTAACCTCAACGTTGTCTCTGGTTTTTTAAAAAAAATATTCAATCCCCTGACTTCTTCTGCTCTGATGGTTGAAAATGGAAATTCATTTATCAATGCATATTCAAAGAATTGCTGGCCACACGCTAGTGCTGACTAGCAGAAAGCCTTTGCTCACCAGAAGTCACTGTCAAAATCAATGTGACTGGTTGTTGCAAATTAACCTCAGGAGCTAAGATACTTCTGTAGTGCCGTGAAAAACAATAAAAGTGATCTGATTGGCCATTTATCAAATTTAGCCAAATAAATTATTAGGCAGCACAACTGTGCATGAGCCAGGCAAACACTTCCTAATTGCCAACACTACAAAGAGAAAACACACTTGAAATATATTTAGCGGTGTCAGAAAGCGGTGCGGCCTATACACAGCATGTTGTGATTCAATTAATTTATTCTACTACCCAGTGTTGGGAGTTTGCACAGTTTTTTTAAGAATTGCTTTGCCATTTTTCTTCCAAACAGATTACAAGAGTGGAATAAAACAAATTGATAGCGACAATTCATTTTGTTAGAACTATGGAAACAAGACAATATATCAACATTTTTCTTATCCCAAAGACTTGTTCAGGAAAAAAAAGTCATGAACCTAGTTTCTACTTTCTATTTTCATGTACTTTGTTCCCTACCTACTCAACACTTCATTCCAAAATTTGGGCAATATGGTGAATACAGGTCCAACCTCAATATACACAGATTTTTTTATACTGTACATAGATTTGACTCAACACAAATGACCACTGCAAATCACAGTTTTAAAAACTGCTTTTCTGCTGTTGTAAATAGGTACTCATGTGAGCAATCATTCCATTCTCCAGTCCCAGAATCAAATCCCTGCAGATATTAAGGCACTACCTTATTCAATTAGGCCCAATAAGGAGCAAGAAACATGGAAATGGGTTTTTAAACCTATTTTTCCATGGTTTTCTTTATACATTTTTTTTTAAATACATGGGAGGTTCCAGAATGAAACCCTAGTGGATAACAAGGGACACCTGTAATGCACACAGGCACCTTTTGCAACATGAGAAGCCATATACAACCAACTAAATTATTATTCTCACTTCACAAGACAATCCAAAGGTCTGAACATTTCGTAAAAGAAGAAGCTATCTCATGGTATCACATCCTCTTTCTCCAGGACATGTCTTCTTTGTTAGCTTGTGTCCTAGAAAAATATCTTCATTATTCTCCTTTTTCCTGTGAGCAGGCAGCATGTATCGTTCTTGTAATTAATACAACATATGCAATAAATTATATATAATAGTTTTAAATTTAACAAGTAACATAGGGTTTAAATTAACCACATGAAAGTAATATACATGAAAGTTCTTAGTTTTTATTTTGTCATGTCCTACATTTTTATTGAGTGTCCTACATTTTGGGAGGGCTTTGCCCTCTTTTGCAGTTGTAATATACTTGTATGATCACCCTGAGCTACCTGGCTGTCTTTCCATATTAACATCACAGCCATACTGATCTTGAGCCATGCCCATAGTTCCCACAATATTAAAGATCCAATTAAAACCCATAGATTTGGATGGAGTCAATTATGGCATACTTTTACTCTTGAGGTCCACATGGACAAAAGTTAATTAGTTGGGGAAATTAAAGCCTCTAAATTCAAAGAGTTAATTTCAATAGCAATTAGGTAGGCAATGAATGCTACACACAATAATACATTTGCACAGCTGGAAGACCTAGTAGGAAAGACCCATTTAGTATTTGGTGTACACGGGACCTCTTCACAATGAGGAAGACATTAGCAAAGAATCATATTCTTAAGTTCAATTTGTTGTTAACCATCACTTCTGGAACTGGACAATCCAGAGTAACTATGGGGAGTCCTTGCTCCGGTGTAAGAACAACTTGCTCTGGATTGCAATAGGAATTTCCCATAAGTTTTCACTAGGTGGTGCAGTAACTACGGGTACACGTAAATTATCTTACGTGCTCCCGTAGTTACTCTGGATTGTAGGACTAGTGCCCAATCCTAGGCATGTCAACTCTGAAGTAAGTCTCATTATAGTCAATGGGGCTTACTTCCAGGTAAGCATGGATAGGATAGCAGGCTTAGGCTTATATAACAAAAAAGTTATATATATATATATATATATATGCATCATCCTGTCATTTAAGGAAAATCAGACTTGTGTGGCACTAAGGGCACAATCCAGAGCAAGTTCAACCTGCTCTGCCCTAACTGCTCTCTCCTAACTATTCTGTATCCAGAGCAGAAAGTTATGCTGCATCCAGAGAGTCAGGAAGCCTGGGCTGCCCTAACTGCTCCAGAGCATGCTAAGTCAGTGACAGCTGGGGAGGGCTTGCTCCTGAGTAGACCCCCCCTCAGATCACACTGAAGAAGGAACAGCTGTGGTGCCTACATTATAAGGAAGCCCAGCAGTTCCTGACAACCAGTTATAGCTGCAGTTCTTCTAGTGCAAGATGGATGCTTGGAGTGGCCTGCTGTATCCTGAGGTTTGTGGGCAGCCGTAGTTTGTTCCATATCCTGAGGTTGAGAGGAAGGGGTTGCAGCTAGGCTGGCCAAGAACTCAGATTTTTGGTCAACACTGCCATTCTTACTCAGGCCTTATCATGGACCCCTATGGGTCTACTCCACAGGTGGGCTGAGGCCGGTTCTGACCGGTTCTGTAGAGTCGGTTGTTAATTAGGGGCTGACGTTAGCGAACCGATTGTTAATTGGCGGCCGTCATCTTTGACTTGCATGCAAGTGTGTTTGAATTTCTCTTAAAGGGCCTCTGGGTCTGTCCTCCCTCCTCCTTTACTCCCTCCTCAGCTCTACTCCCTCCCCTTCTGAGCAGGGCTCTCTCCCCCCTCCCCTTTTAAGCCTCCCCCCTTCTCTCTCCCCCCTCCCTAGGTTATCTTTTAATTTTAAAATACAAACAGTCTGTTACCATTAACCTCATTCAGACAAAGCATTGCAGCCATTCCAGAGCATATCAAACACTCACAGCTAAGATGGGAGGGGTCTGCAGCACTATATATGTCTCTTTATCTGTAATATTTTCAAGTCAGAGTGAATAAATTCTTCATGCCCCAAACCTTTATCTGAAGCTATTCAGGAATCCTGTCTTTGCTAAACATCTTATTTTATAAACCTTATCTATCTATCTATCTATCTATCTATCTATCTATCTATCTATCTATCTATCTATCTACAGAATTTATATACCGCTTTTCAACTAACAAGTTCACAAAGCGGTTTACAAAGAAAATGGAAAAATAATATTAACTAATTAAAAGCTAATGGGTCCCTGTCCCAAAAGGGCTCACAATCTAAAATGCAAAAAAGAACACCAGCAGAAGCCACTTGAACAGACATTGCTGGGGTGTGTAGGGCCAGTTACTCCCCCCCTGCTAAATAAAAGAGGAACACCCACTTGAAAGAGTGCTTATACATCTTATAAACCTTATTTCCAGCAAGTTTTCAGTTATTCTCTAGCAATATTTTCAGAAGTTATTTCCTTTTGCAGTTTGCAATGCATGCTGGGTTTCTCATATGCAAATGAGGCATGGAGAGCTTTACAAAGGGCTCCTAGGATGGGGACAGAGATGCTCCTTCAGCAGCTGGAGGCAGTTAAAGAGTTAAAGAGGCTGGTCGGGCACTTTTAAGTTTGCTCTAGCCCCAACAGCCAGGGAAAGGAAATGTGGCTGCTGCAAACCTATTCACACTTTCCTGGGGGTAAGCATATTGGCTATAATAGGGCTTATTTCTAAGGAGACCTGCACAGTTCTGGGCTCAGGATCCTGCAAACCCTGTCCACACCTTCCTTGGAGTAAGCCCCATTGGCTATATTAGGGCTTATTTCTGAGTAGACCTGCACTGGTCTGGGCTCTGGGCTGCTGATAATCCTATCCACACTTTCCTGGGGGTAAGCCCCATTGGCTATAATAGGGCTTACTTCTGAGTAGACCTGCACAGGTCTGGGCTCTGGGATGCTGAAATCCTATTCACACTTTCCTTGTAGTAAGCCCCATTGGCTATAATAGGGCTTACTTCTGAATAGACCTGCACAGGTCTGGGCTCTGGGATGCTAAAATCCTATTCACACTTTCCTTGTAGTAAGCCCCATTGGCTATAATAGGGCATATTTCTGAGTAGACCTGCACAGGTCTGGGCTCTGAGGATGCTGAAACCCATGATAGTCAATGGGACTTACTCCCAGGAAAGAGGCTGGAACTGCAGCCTGAGAGCCGAACCTGACTACTCAGAAGTAAGTCCCATGATAGGCAATGGGGCTTACTTCCAGGGTGGAGTGGAAAGGACAGCAGCCTCAGAGCACATCCTATGCAGGTCTACTCAGAAGTAAGCCTCATGCCAGTCAATGGGGCTTACTCCCAGGACAGTGTGGAAAGGACAGCAGCCTCAGAGCAACATCCTATGCAGGTCTGCTCAGAAGTAAGCCTCATGCCAGTCAATGGAGCTTACTCCCAGGACAGTGTGGAAAGGACAGTAGCCTCAGAGCAACATCCTATGCAGGTCTACTCAGAGATAAGCCACATGCTTAATTTTTTTTGAATATTTTTAATTAAAAAAAAATTCTTGCTGGCCCTTCCCCTGGCCCTGCCCCCTGACCTCAGCTCTGCCCCCTGACCTGGCCTGGCCCCGCCCACTTCCAGAGAACCGGTTGTTAGGGCCAGGCCTGCCCATCACTGGTCTACTCATTACTATACCTGCTCCAGAGGTGGTATAACTCTGAGGGCTGGAAGAAGGAATTTCTGCCTTGGAAATAGGCTCTGGATACAGAGTAACTGCTCTGCCCTAGGCAATGCTAAACATGCCCTCAACTTGCCTCTCCTGAGCTGCTTAGGCTGCCCCAGTTAGGGCAGAGCAGGTCCACCTCTCTTAGGGCACCCTATCTTGCCTTGCTCTGCCCTAAGCCTCTTCCAGAGTAACTGGGCTGGAGCATTTTGCAGTTGCTCCACCCTAGTGATAGATAGGGCAACCCAAGGGCTCTTATGTGCAAGGAATAGTTGCTCTGGATTGGGCTGCCTATCTGGAACTTCTCATTGCTCAAAGAAGTGGCTCCAGGAATGGCAGGGTGCAATTCAAAAAAATTTTTTGGGTACCATCCCATGTCCTCTCCCCATATTCACCAAGCAGCCACCACCCAGAGAAACGGTGGCAAACCCATGTCTGATGGTGCCACAGCACCCAAAAATAGTTTGCAATGATGTTTTGAAATCATTGCCAACTGCTTCGGGGAGGCCCATTTTGAGCCTCACAGATACATAGCGCTTTGCTTGCTATGCCATGGCAGGGATGCTTCCATGTCAAGGCTTTAGTTATAGAGCAAGCTGCTGCTGGTGGTGGTGATGGTTGTGTTTAGGGTTGTTATAATGCTCTTTCACAAAATCGGGTCAGGACCCTCTGCCCCATTTGCCAGTATGTGAATACAATCCCCCAAAATTGGGATTGTCCTTGTTTTTCAGGATATGTGGCAACTCTACACACCACAAGAGAGACAAGGATTCCTGGCCCTGCTGTGCTTTGTTTATTTCAAAAGCTTGTGGTGCCAAAACAGGGTCTGTTGCCTGAATTGCTGCAGTTAAAGTTATCTATAAAATTGGGCTGCAGGTGTTGTTTGTAAAAGTAAAGTATTTCTAAATGGTGAATAAATGATTACTAATTGGCTCCTGTAAATAGTTAATCAATAGCTATAGATCAGGAGAGCAATTTAAGCAGCATAGAAGGTGAACCATCAAGCACAGTTTTCACGCAAGCATCAGTTCTCGATGAAGCATGCTGTCAGCAGCAAAACACTATCATTGGTAGGTTCAAGTTCCTTTAATTCCATCCCAACAGAACTTGCCTCCATTCAAGTGAATTTAAATTGCCATCTCAGACTAGCAAGTGTAGGAGTAAATAATTAGGACTTGTTTTCCAGGCAAGTCTATTTAAAATTAAAGAACCAAACAGCAAAAAAAAGTTAAAGAGAACTTTAATACAGTGAATGATAGTTGCATTTTGCCCGCCTCAAATAAAATTAAACTGCACTGAAAGCTGATTATCCCTCTGCTTTCAGAAAGCAAGGCTGCACTTTAAGTGCTATGCAATTAAATAGCTAGCATCTGTAGAATTTCCTTTACATTCTTTTTTTTAGTTGTGATAGCTCCTGATCCTGGTTAAAATGATGTAAACAATTTTTACAAACTTTTTTCTTTTGCAAGCCAAGTATGTTTTATGAATGCTGAAAGCAATTTGGGGGAAAATTACAAAAAGCAGACTAGTGGCATTTAATAATATTTGATATCTATAATGCATCAACCACACGGTCACACTACTGCTTACAGGTCCAAAAGCAATTATAGTCAAGACATTGTTTTATGCTAATTTTCTAACTGCAATGTAGGTACTGAGAGTAGATAAATTATAAGTTAACATTTCTTCTAGCAGGATCTGGTAGTTGCCAAACAGGCAGAAATTCAACAAATACAGCTTTATTCTGCAGTTTCTTCATGCTAAGTGGTACAGCAAGGGACAAACATTGAGGAATGCTGTGGTACAGTATTTGCTTTGCAAGCAGATGGTCACAGATTAAATCCACAGCATCACCAGCTACAGGGTTCTTGAGTAGCAAGATAGAAAAGCATCTCCTCCTATAGCCTTGGAGAACTCCTTCTTGGTGGCCTACAGATAACTGAGATAAACTGACCATTGGTTGACTTACAGTGCAATCCTATTCATGTCTTTTCAAAAGTAAGCCCAATTAAATTCAATGGGGTTGACCCAAAGAAGGGCATATAGGACTGCAGCCAGTGTATAAGGCAGTTTCACACTTAGAATACCATCCAAATATAGCCTAATTTGCATATATTATAAATGCGGGTCTAACGCAGGTTGGTCACCTAAAGGTTCATTTGAAAATATATACCTAGATAACTCCTGTTTATTTCATTTTATTTACAGTATTTATATCCAGTCTTACACTTAGCAACTCAAGGCAGTTTGCTTTTTGTACAGCTCTTAAAATCACAAAAACCTTACTAGGAAATTCTTTGTACCAACAAGAATGACAATAATTGTTTAAATGTTCTTTGATAAAAGGCATAGAAGGCCATCTGTCCTTTATAAATCTTTGCTGTGCTCTACACTCTTATCTAGTCAATTGACACTTCAATTTATTTTCTTTAGTAAAGTGTAACTGCAGTTTGAGAAAACCTGTTATCATGGAAGAGTGGAGGACTTCCAGAGATCACCCACCACTCCAGGTGGCGATGCCTAGTGCCAAGCACTCACTCCCTTACTTTCCCCTGCTCTTCCAGTCAGTTTTCCTGCAGTTTGGTGGGACCAGACCTGGTAAATCTAGTCTTCTGCCATCAGCCCAGGGTTCCCTGGGCACTTTGCTATATCTGAACCAAGGGAATGAAGGGAAGGGAATCAGAGGGAAAATTCTAAACAGACATCACATCTATGAACACTATCCGCAAAACTGGTGGTGGCTTACGACAATACCAACACTATGAATGCTAGATAGTAGGGTTTTTAGAGTGTGGGTCAAACCCCCCCCCCCAAGGGATCTCCAGCAGAGAGAGCAGGGGACCACACAGCTCTGAAAAATTAGGTTTCATTCCTGGAATCTCCAGGTAGGGATAGAAAAAGAAAGATCCCTACCTAAAATGCTGGAAACCTATGACCAATGAATATAAAATCTAGGTGTCTTACTTACAATTGCCTTACTTCAGGGTTGTGAATCTCTCTCTCTTTTTCTTCCACTTCTCTAATAGTGTTGCCTTGGGAACAGGGGAAGGATACCCTGTTAAGCCTTGTCATCGGGGACCCAGAGGGGCAACAGCAGCCTTAATGAAATTTCTAATAACAATTTTAATGAAAACAGGATCTGCAATTCTATTTTCCATGTCTTCGCAGTACAAAGATTACAGACCTTTCATTTATTTGTACAACACGTACATCAAGAAGGCGTGGGCTCCCATCCCGTAAACACTCTTTCCTGGGAATAAGTCCTGCAGCTCCTGCTGCTTCCTGCCCAGCCACTTTTTTCAACTCATAGGTTTATAGTTTATAAATTCTATAGTCATGGGATTTCCTTTATATTAATACAGGTGGGAGAAAGAGAGAAAGAGAGAGAGAGACAGACAGACAGACAATCTGAATGGCTAGGCAGTAGCTAGGGCAAGTAGTGGGAGCTCACTACAGGCAAAATCCACAGCAGTTATGGGTCCACACAGTTAGTCACCCTCCAGTGTTATCTTATGGAAAATCATCTTAACTGCTCCAGAGCAAGGGGCTTAGTTTCACTTTAGGATATAGGCCTACATCATACAGTACAAGGCTTTTAAATTGCCAACATGCTAATCTTCTAGTTGACAAGTCATAGTACCATAGCTACTGCTAACCCAGCACACCAGCCAAACATGTTCCCATGTTTGTTCCCAAAATATTGGTGTATTTCCCAATTCAGTCACTAGAGGACAGTGCAGTTGAAGAGATACAAATAAAGAAGGCAAAGAACAGAGGATGGAGTCTGTCCTTTTGCCAGCACACTGACTGTGATGCCTGCAAAAGACTTTCGGGGGACCAGATATGTTGTTCCACCTGCTAGCTGGATCTTAGTACTGGGTGCTGAGCATCAATAAAGGAAGTTGCCTGAACTCCTTCCATCTTCACAGCCATCCCCTGCACATGGGTCATGTGCACATGGGTCATGCAGGGAGATCATATGTCCCTTTTTCCGGGACATGTCCTCTTTTTTAGCCTTGTGTCCTGGAAAAAAATCATTGTCTTCCTTTTCCTTATAAGAAGGTAGCATGTAGCCTTCTTGTAATTAATAAATTCTATGTGATAGTTTAAATTAAGTAAAATAGTGTTTAAATTAATCCAGTGAAAGCAATATACAGGAGTGTTTTTAGCTTTTATTATGTGATAGCCTACATTTTTCTTGTATGTCCTACATCTGGGACAAAACTTAGGCTGCAATCCTAAAGACACTTTCCTGGGAGTAAGACTCATTGAACACAATGGGGCTTACTTTTGAGTAGACATGGTTAGGATTGCACCCTTAATTAGTGTGTGTGTGTGTTTTTTTTTGTTATATGGTCACCCTGGGCTCTGTGGGAATGGGTGACCATGCTAGAGCTGAACCTGAAAGCATTTTTGAGCCATTTGGAAGGGAGAAGCTGCTGCACTGGAAAATCTCGCACTGCCAAATTGCAAAGACAGATGCAGGCCTCTGTAGGGTTAATGACAAGAAAGAGATAGAACACACTCCCCCCATCTCTGTGCAAGATGCTCAGTGCTCAGGCTGCCATTGACCCACTAGCAGGACCCTCAGTTTCTCATTCTTTCTCTCTCCGGACATACTCAACAAAAGGATCTCATCTGTTTAGTTTGAGAGACTTTAACACAGTGATTTCTCAAGTCGGCTTTGGCTGCTCTTATATATGATGAACAATGCCTTGTTTCAAGAAGACATTATCATATTAAAAAACCTCTCAGCCACATGTCAAGTACTGCCTTGTAAATTAAGCCATTGGCTTCGCTGGTGTGGTGTTTCATTATTAAAGACTGTTGACAGCATCATTATTCTGGTCCATAAAGGAGAGGAACAGCATTGGAGGGTGTGTTAAAATCAAAAAGAAAGGATGGAGCATGTTCAGAAAGTTTATTTGCTTACCTATGGCAGAGACAATAAGGCTGTCTTCAGGCTTTGAGGTGGAAGGGGCAATGAACTTAGGGCAAAATCCAGAGTAACTACAGGGAGTCCTTACTCTAGTGTAAGAACAACTTACTTTGGATTCCAATGTGAATTTCCCATAGGTTTTCACTAGGTGGTGCAGTAACTACGGGTGCCCATAAAGTCTCTTACGTGCTCCTGTAGTTACTCTGTAATTGGGGTTAGTTATTTATTTAAGGGATTTATACCCCATCTTTTCCAAGCCAAAACAAATGCCCAAGGCAGTGTACAAAGCTTTAGTTTCTCCTCACAACAACCCTGTGAGGTGAGGCTGGCCAACAGTCATCGAGAAGGCTTCATGGCCATGGAGGAATTTGAACCAGGATGTTCCAGGTACACCTCCTTAGCCGCTGGAACATTCTGGCTCTCTTGGGGTGCAATCCAAACCAATTTAGGGCAGCACAACACACCTGCTCCCATTCCTCTGGTGGCACTGGGAATGCACATATCTGTACACTGGCCTAACCCCTCCCCCAGGATGGGGGGCATCCCCAGACCAACACAGGACTTGTGCCAGGATTTATGCTGGATGGGCAGCCCAATCCATGGTAGCATTTGGGTTGCCCTATCTATCACTAGGGTGAAGCAACTACAAGATGCTCCACCCTAGTTACTATGGAGAAGGCTTGGGGCAGAGCAAGGCAACATAAGGCACACTCCAGAGTAAGGGCAGTGAGGAAAGCCCTAGCTGGGCTGTCCCAACAATTCTGTATCCAGAGCAGAGAGTTATGTGTAATCCAGAGTCAGAAAGCCTGAGCTGCCCTAATTGCTCCAGAGCATGCTAAGTCATTGAATAACCCAGGCCAGAATTTCACATGGATGCAAATTCTGGCTGCAATCCTTAAGACACTTTCCTGGGAGTAAGACCCATAGAACACAATGGAGCTTACTTGTGAGTAGACATGGTTAGGATTGTGCTCTAAGGCTGTAATCCTAACCCCCGCTTAGGGCACAATCCAGAGTGAGGGCAGTGAGAAGAGCCCTAGCTGGGTTGCCCCAACTATTCTGTATCCAGAACAGAAGGTTATGCAATATCCAGAGAGTCAGGAAGCCTGGGCTGCCCTAACTGCTCCAGAGCATGCTAGGTAGGCACCAAGTCAGTGACACCTGGGGAGGGCTTGCTCCTTAGGAGACCCCCCTCAATCCACACTGAACAATGAACAGCTGTGGTGCCTGCCATGTAAAGAAGCCCAGCAGTTCCTGATAACCAGTTACAGCTGCAGTTCTTCTAGTGGAGGGTGGATACTTGGAGTGGCCTGCAGTATCGACAAGTTAGTGGCTGCCATAGTTGTTCCGTATCCTGAGGTTGAGAGGCAGGAGTTGCAGCTAGGCTGGCCAGGAACTCAGATTTTTGGTCAATACTGCCATTCTTACTCAGGTTTTATTATGGACTCCTGTGGATCTACTCATTACTGTACCTGTTGCTGAGGTGGTATAACTGAGGAGCTGGAAGAAGGAATTTCTGCCTTGGAAATAGGCTCTGGATACAGAGTACCTGCTCTGCCCTAGGCGATACTAAACATGCCCTCAACATGTCTCTCCTGAGCTACCCCAGTTACGGAAGAGCAGGTCCACCTTGCTTGGAGCACCTTATGTTGCCTTGCTCTGCCCTAAGCGTTTTCCAGAGTAACTAGGATGAAGCATCTTGCAGTTGGGTCAGCCCGGTGAGAGACAGGGTAACCCAAGTGCACTTCTGCATTGGGCTGATAGGCTTCCTGACTCTCTGGATGCAGCATAACTTTCTGTTCTGGATACAGAATGGTTGGGGAAGCACAACTAGGGCTCTCCTCACTGCCCTCACTCTGGATTGTGCCCTAAATGGGGGTTAGGATTACAGCCATAGAGCACAATCCTAACCATGTCTACTCACAAGTACATTCCATTGTGTTCTATGGGTCTTAGTCTGAAGAAAGTGTCTTTAGGATTGCAGCCAAAATTTGCATCATTGTGAAATTCTGGTCTGGTTATTCAAGGGAAGTGTACCGAGACTCCAGCCTCTTGGCTCATGACCATCTATTTTCTGATACAGATATTGTATGCAGATATTGTACTTCTCCAAATAGCAAGTGACAAGATTTGACTTTATTCCAGCAAGGAAACATTAACACGATATTGTCAGTGGCTTCTGCACTGCAGTGCTACTTTTCATCCCGTAGATGCTTTGTTTCTGTCTCCAGCACTGAATAGATTTTCCTGAAAAACATTAAGGACAGTAAGTTATAATGACAGTTTTTAAAAAAGGGGGGATCATGAAGCTTATTTTAAGATAGTGATTTGGAGGTATATTCAAGTATATACGAACTGTATTCACACTAAAATTGTCCCCATGACCATTAGGATACCATGAGAAGGGTTTGGAGGAGGAGGATGGGATGGGGCAAGGAGAAATGAAACTGGGTTTGGATGAACAGTGACTGGGAGGATGCAGAAGGGCAGACCAGATGGCAATGGAACTAGCCAGAGATATGCTCAAAGTCCATGAAACCATGTTGTAAGTTGAGTCCAAAATCAGCAACCCCTTGATTTGTGAGTCATAACATGGAGCCATAGCGACTCGACTCATGAAAAATGTTGTGTATTTCAACTCAAGTCATGAGCTATTTAGAGAATAGTCTTCCTCTTCCCTTCAATTTCCCAGGCCCCACCTCTTGGAACCAACCTACCTTGCTGCTGCCATCCTTCTGAAACTTACTCCCAGATCACCCACAAGATCATCACAAGGATCACCTGCATCTTTTAACATGTTGCAGAAGCAGGAAAGGGGGGAAAGAGTAATCAAAAACCACACACAAACTAAACTGACTTAGGACTCAAGATATTTCAAGTCTCAACTCCTTTTTCAAGTCTTTGTTCTCCAAGTTGCAAGTCAAAATTGTGGTCAGAGAGATCCATGACTCAAGTCATCCAAAAACACTTTTTTGAGTCTTTTTGGATGACTCAGGTCAAGTCACTATGAGAAGAGTGCCCAACCTTGGAAATTGCTAGTGCAGATTCCAAGACCAGTTGAGCTGTAGTCTTGATGCCGTCCTTTCCTAGAAGCCTCTTCTTCTAATCTTGGCCAGCATGGGGAAGGGTTAAGGGAGGGTGGGAAGGATGCCAGAGGGAGGCAGGAGGCTTACACAAGGGTAGGGGGATTAAATGATCTGCTGATCTGCCCCCTGATCTGCCATGCCTCTGCATCAAACTCCTGGGAGAGGAGGATAGGATTGAGCTGTAAAGGAAGTGGAGGTAGCCATAAGTTCTTACTTTTTAAAAAAAACTTCTTTCAAACATTGATTCTTTTCTCACTAGTCTCGTTTTATTAAGATGTGGTATTTCAGGTGCATATTTCTTCTCGCCAATAACATTTAACAGCTATCATAAATGTAGTTGATTTAATTTTAATAGGCTTTATTTCAAAGCTATGAGGAAACAAAAATCAATATGGTTCGTAATTCTTTAATCACTCTGTAGACATGGTGTGCACAGTGCAACGATAAGAAATTATTAGAGTTGACACTCACTGTGGTAGAATATCTTTTTAACTGGCAACAAAGGGAAAAGATCAAATCCAGAGTATGTGTTTCTATGTATTACATTACATTAGATCAGAATTCAGTTTCCAGCTCCTGTTAAGCTCAAAAAAGATGACGCCTGAAAAAATTAATGCAATGACTTTTTTATAGATTCAATGCACCCTTCCCAATGCACAGAAGTGGAAACAGGCAAATGTGAGGGTCTGCGCCAACTCCAGAGTTTCCCCTTGCCCCACCATAACACAGCAGCAACCCCAAACCTGTGCTGGATACAGTGCTGGCCAACTGGGGTTTGGCCTTTCCAGCACAACTTAGGATTGCACTGTCAACAAACAATGTGGTCGCTAGATTGTGAACGTTGTCTAGGAACACAAACAAGGCTTAGATGATATGCCCGATTAAGGCATAAGAATAGGATAACCAGTGCTCTTCAGAAGGATCTAGCAAGCAGTGGAAATATAACCAAGCAGGGAACTACAACAGGTTTTTAACCCTTAAAGATCTGCAGAGCATTAAATCTTTCAAACATAAAAATCATTCTGGGACCCCCTGTCAAACTTACCAGGATGCTCCTCCATGTCTAAGTCCTCTGGTGGTGTAAGTGGTTAAGACACTGTGCCTGTTAACCAGCACTCCAGGGTTCAAGACCCGGGTTCCCACAAGACGAGGATTTCCTGCTACAGGTAGGGGGTTGGACTAGATGATCCATTGGGTCCCTTCCAACTCTATGATTCTATAATTCTACTTGGAAGTAAGACCCATTCCATTGTGTTCAATGAGATTTACTCCCAGGAAAGTCCAGTGCCAGATTCCAAGATGGTGGAACCCATCCTCTTGTGACCCTCTGACTCAACATCGCAACCCCTAAGGGGGTCCCAACCCCCATTTTGAAGACCATTGCTGTAGAGGATGCATGACCCATCAAGTGGCTTCATGGTTGGGCTGGCCAGGCTTCCTGGTATATAAGAGCAGTTATGAAATCTATTAATCATTATTTATGAACAAATCCCACTGAATCCAGAAGAGTTTATTTATGAGTAAACATGCAATGATTTCAACTACATAGGATGCAATCCTAACTTAGGCCAGCACAACTCATCGGTCTTCTTGTTCCTGTAGTGATGTCGGGATGGCTGGATTGTTTTGTGTCTTATAAAAAGCTTGTGGTTCTTATTTGTGATTAAAACGAAAACAAAAAATCATCTTTCTCCTTAAGTCAAAAACATTTCCATAAGTAGAATTGCCTTTCCCAGAAGAGCAATCTCAAACATTTATACATGTGCAGTTTCACGCACGTCAAAAAATGCAGAGCAGCCTTCCCAAGTGGAACTTCAGGCAAAAAAGAAAATTATTTCCTGTAAACATTCTGTACAAGCTGGTCTCAGACAAACACACAAAATTAATGATCTCGCTGTAATTAATAAAACACAATGTTTCATTAGAGCAGAGCAGAAAACAACAAATCTGACTTTCCGACTTTTGTGGGTTCTGGATATGCACAGTTTCTCGGCTATGTAGCTATTTCACACTGTGTAGCAAACAACACAGATCAAACAGGGTGCAGATCAACAAAGCAGGAATTATCCCCACATGTTGCAAGACCCCTGATTTTTATGGGAGACAAGCAAAAAGCAACAACAAAAGAACACCCTTTCCTGCCTTACTGTAGAAAGGGCTGTAGTTAGAGGGAGTATAAAGCCCTGTGTTCTGTAGGGAGCCTCACTGCGGTGTGTAAGTAGCCTCTCCTTCTTCCACTGGGAGCCATTTTGCTCACTGTACCTAGAAAGCCTGTGTAGGGGTGCTTGCAGTGGTGGGCTCCAGCAGGTTCGCACCTACTCTATAGAACCGGTTCTTAACAAGAGATAGGACATATAAAGTTTAAAAATAGCCATTTAAAAGTGGCTGCCAGATGGGCAGAGAACCGGTTCTTAATTTTTTTGAAGCCCATCACTGGGTGCTTGCATGCTGTGTTGAGGCTCCCTGCAAAACGTGGGGGCTTTGAACCCCTCTAGCTATGCTACTGATTGCAGTTTAAGGAGTAATTATGTCAAAATTGTTTGTATGACAATAGATAATCCATCCAGGATCATACTGGGAAAATGAAAATCTTTGATGCTGAAATGTGTACATAAGACAGACGTAAGTTTAAAACTGAGCTGGGTACTTCAGCTTTTTCCTTGGTATGCATGTAATCACTGATAATTTGCCTATAAGATCCAGGTGGTGATCACACTTTTTGAAAACTATTTCAAAAAATTTTCTCTGAAATTTTCTCTACAAAGAGTGTGGAGCATAGCATAAAATAACTGTCCCCAAGCGTATGCATGTTCTACTTATCTATGATCCTCTGGGGATGTAATCAAAAGCACTGAGTTAGACAAAGACACAACAAGATCCCTCTTTTCTGGTTGAACCTACAATAGATGATATCAGAGCTGCTGACTAAACTCACAGCAAAATTGCATCAATGATACTGTTAGATGTTACAAAGGTTCCCTAGAGACAATGTTCTCTCTCTCTCTCTCTCTCTCTCTCTCTCTCTCTCTCCTCCAAGCTTCATCAGTTTAAATCTCAGGTGACCAATTTTTTCACAAGTGTGCTTCAAGCAAAGTCCACCACATAGTATAGTAAAGTACCAGGGTTAGAATAGTACCAGTATAGAATAGTACCAGGGTTCCACTCACAAGTGGAGAGGCTTAATACTTTGCTATTAAAGGTGATGGAGGCTTAAGAAAAGCCAGAGCGCAAAATAGGTACAGCAGATGGCAGGTTGTGACCAATCTCTTTTGTCCTCCACTCTCCTTACTGGGTAAACTGGAAATTATCTGGAAAAGGTCATTCACCCTATCTCTAGGAGGGTGTGGAGGATAAGGATTGCACTGGATGGTGCGTACAGTACCTGTCAAAAATTTTAAATCCTGGTATTTTCAAATGTTATATGTTCATAGTGTTATATGTTAATCAGTGTGTAATTTCATGCAGAATGCAATAAAACAAACTGCACTGAACTATCTCTAGTCTATCAAA
Organism: Cryptoblepharus egeriae; assembly: GCA_030015325.1. Classification (NCBI taxonomy): domain Eukaryota; kingdom Metazoa; phylum Chordata; class Lepidosauria; order Squamata; family Scincidae; genus Cryptoblepharus; species Cryptoblepharus egeriae. The sequence continues at coordinate 21,506,729 of JAREYC010000004.1, read as the reverse complement.
AGTTTAAACTAAAAAAAACAGGGCAGAGTAATGGTACTGATATCAAACCCCCTGCATGGGCTGATGCCCTGTCCACTGCAAGAGAGGAGGTTGACCACGAGGGTGACGTTAGCCTCCTGCATGGATGACACAAACACCTGTGACACCACTGGTTAGTCCCACCACTTGGGACTAGGAATCCCAGACAAAAGTAGGTCACATTGGGAAAATATTCCTTTCCATATGTCTTCACATCTGAGCCCCACCAGAAGCAGCACTGCTGAGAGAGACCAATTATTTGTGGACTGGCTGAAGAACTAACACCTGTAGGTGTTATGCTCATTACTCCAGAGCAGTGGCATAGCTAAGGATCATGTAGCCTGCTGCAAAGTTCAAAACGTAGCCTTGGAAATGATGTCACAACTGGAAGTGATGTCATCCCTGAGTATTTTTTAAAAAGAAAATTGGGGAAAAACCTGCCTCCTCCTTAGCAGTTCACCACCATTTGCTCTGCTAGCTGCATAGCTAAAGTACCTGTTTGCTGTCTGGAACTGAAGAAGATTTTGGTGTGTGTGTGTCCGCCGCCCCACAACAACAAAATCAAATTTAATTGAGTTTAAAAATGAAAATTGTGTCCCTTATTGGTTAGGGATACTGTGTTGGGGCAAAGAGGAATGGTTATTCTTTCCCTGCTAAATATAAGTGGAGCACCACTTAGAAGTGCCTGTATACCCAGTAAGCATGGGTAACTGTATTATGATATATGTACTGTATGTGATATATGTACTGAGAACCGATTCATATTAACACCTTATTAGTCACATACAGTATCAGAATTACATCTCATTGGCTCTCAGAACCATCGGTAATATGGGAATATTTGAGATAAGAAAATCCACTTTTGTTCTATAGGCTTTTGTGTTCTTTGAACTAGAAAAGCAGAACTAGAACCAATGCGTACAAACTGCAAGAAAGGAGATTCTGGTTGGATATCAGGAAAAAATTCCTGATGGTGAGGGCAGTTCGGCAGTGCAACAGATCGCCAAGGGAAGTGGTGGACTCTCCCTCACTGGGGATCTTCAAGCAGAGGCTCAATGAGTACCTGTCAGAGAGGAGGATTTCCTGCTACGGGCAGGGGGTTGGACTAGATGACCTACTAGGTCCCTTTCAACTCTAGGATTCTATGATTCATACAGATGAGAAATCGTCAAACCATGAAACACAGCTCAAAAATTTTATAGTCACTTTGGTGTCACCTTCTCTGAGGGTGTGACTCAGTGCAGTACACATCCTCCACCACCCCCTAGTGATGCCACTGATAGATGTTAATAACTGGGACAAGGTTGAGGTACTTTATGAAATTATCCCAGACATACAAGAAGCAAAACTCTTTATTATTAAAAGTTAAACTATGGTGATATCAAGGAGATTTTATAAGGAAATAACTTATTTTGAATTTGCATTTATATACTAGCATATTCATAAATATGTTTAGTCACTATGATCTATTGTTGCTTAGACAAAGTGTGTAAATTTAAAATAAGGGAAAATAAAAGGGAAATTGCTTTTAAGTACTCCTCCTCCATTAGGGCCCAGCATGAGAAATTTTATCTTTCAGCCACTGCATGATTTGTTTTAATGCCAAATGATTAATGATACAGTATAACTTAATATTGGGAAAACAGACTCCTTTTTTATGACTTGAGATGGATAATTTAGCAAGAGAGATAATTTAGGCTTTCCACTCAGTTCTCCAGATGAAGCGCTGAAACCAGCTATTTAAATCTAGAAAGTATTGAATACTAATTACTCTCAATTAATGCATAGATCCTTCAACATGCTTATGTTTCAATCTCAGCTCAGACGTGCAAGCACTGATGGCTACTGGAAGAGCATGGCATTCATTGCTTTCTCACAACCTAAGATCAGCCTTCCAAACACAATTTACAGTGAAATCCTGACTCACAGTTGAGCAGCCAGGTCTACACTGCCTCCAGTGTATGTTTGAGGTTGCTGCTGCACTACCCAAGGACAGGGAGAAACCTTTCCCTTTACCCATGTAATTTATTAGCAGCCCCAATGGGACTACTCAGATCTGTGTCACCAAAATCTGATCAGAATTAGAACTGCCTACTCTATGGATTGCATAGATGTGCCTTATGGCACATTTGGGACACCCATAAGTCGGCACAAGGGTATTGCATCAATCCAAGGACACATTTAAATTGTAATTTAATTTAATAATCAAATTCCTTAATAATTTAATACTCTGTAATCTTGGGCAGTTTGAACAAAAAAGTCAAAATAAGAAGTATGAAGGTTGGCGGGAAAAACCTACACATACAGGAGAACAGGATGTCACTGCACAATTTCACTGAACATAGGATTGCCAGGTTTAATGCGTCCCTAAATCTGAAAATATTTGTGTGTAGGAGAAGAGAGGATGAGCTTACAAGGTTAACAAGAAAAATAGGCAAATAGACTGAAATAAGGGCAGATAGATCCTAGCTTTAATGAAGGGATTGGCATCCTATGGCCCGCAGGCTGGATCCAGCCTGCTAACCAAAGTCCAGCATGCCTGGAGCTTGGCTTCAGAGTCTTTACATCTCATCAACGTCACTACATGTCAGACAAGAAATGACGTGTGGATCTCACTTCCTATGGAGAGTAGGACTGTCTCTTCTGCACTAGAGTGTTTCATAATAAGTATTTATTATTATGTTTGTAGCTTGGAGCAAGTCTTCTACTAAGTAGGCCATGAGCAGAGAGGGGGTGGCTACAGCAAAATTTCTCAAGTGTCCCTAAATAAAGCATACAACTATATACAAAAAATGCTAATTTTGCATAATTTATTCAGGTCCCATAATTTTGCTTGTCTTGTTACAAAGTCTTGATTTGTTTATTGAAGCGAGAAGTGGTAATTTTAGAGCTAGGCCACGTTGTCTCCAATTCCTATGATGAGGCCTTTTCAAATTTCATTTTTTTTCTTATTCAGTTTCAGCAGCAATTTTGGCGTGCCTAGTAAGAAGTGATTGCATATTCTAAAGAGCCGGTCCCATTGCTTCTTGCAGATAACACAAATCTTGCTTACATGCTGACAACGTATAATGGCTTCAAAAGAAACTGCCATTTCCTTTCACATCCCAGCATCTTCCCAGTTATCAGGATGCTACAGTGGAGAATTAGGGTTCATATTTATTCAGAACTTTTGTGACTGTTCCATTCAGCACCCTTCATGGCAACATCCCTCTCATGGTCAGCAAATCCAGCACCATCTCTAGGCACCCTTCACTTTCTGTATTTTTCTTAGCATGCAATCCTAACCTAAGTTAGGCCAGCTTAAGTCCTGTGCTGATCTGGGGACATCACAAAAGTGCCCTAAAACACTTTTGCGCCACTTCGGGGGTTAGGTCAGTGCACAGACATGTCTCCCTACATCACCAAAGGAACAATGAGTTGTCTCAACCTAGATTAGGCTTGCACCCTCTATCTGTGGCAATGTTTTGAAAATGGTATCCTAACGTTGTCACCTAAACCTAATGTAGATGGACCTGAGATTTAATTCCCACATTAGGTGAAGCCTCTGTCTTTACAGCCTCTTGACTAATTCCCTTCTCTTCTCAAGATTAGCTCTAATATGTGCCTCCTGGGACTTATTTTGGTTACTGGTATGCGGCCAGCAAGACATTGCTCTTGCAAATGTCCATTAAACCGTCACAATCCTATAATTGCAATGTATTGCCTGGAGGAACTCAAATAAGAGAGTTCAAAATGTCAATGTTTCATTTTCTATTATCCACCATGAACATTCAACAAACGGAGAAACTCATGGGTTACAGCTTTCCCCATCAAAAGAAGCCACTGTGCTTGGCAGGAAAGTTATGTCTGCATGAAACCTTCAACTATGAAACAGGTACTGAAGTTGTACTTTCTACTCAAGTTAAACAACCAGTACTGTCCTGGTTCTGGCAGGGAGAGCTGCAAAACTTTAGGGAATGCTGTTCTTCTGGACACACAAGCAGCAGAAGGGAAAATCAGAGATGTACCAAAAGGCAGCATGATCTTAGTAGTGGTAGAGTATTCCATACAATGTATTGTACACAGCTGGTTGTCTGGGGCTGCCTCAACTGGATGAGAGAGTTTCAGGCCATAACTTTATGCATACCTACCTTGTAGTAAAACCTACTGACCTAACATTTCCATCCTATCTCATTGCCACACGGGCATGATAATATTGCATCCTGTGGGGGGCATTTTGAGCTACAAAGTCCTCCGTGACATAAGAAAATATTTGTTCCCTTGCCCTAGAGTAAGTCCTTGCTTCACTACTCAGCTGGTACAAGACTGAGTGGACTCGGGAAGCAAATGAAGGCCAGAACGAGGGTTAGGGGTGGTGGACCTGGGAAGGCAGATCAAGGCATGGAAGAAGGATAGGGGGATAAGGTTAGTGCTGATGCTATGGATACTGGCTTCTTCCCAGGTTCAATCATTGCCTCCTCATTCCTCCTGCTCGCCACACCATTCTGCCTACCCTCTACCTCCTTGCCACTAACTTTCCTGCACTAACTTTTCTATGCCACCAGTTCACAGACCTAGAGCAAAATCCAGAGCAGTTACAGATCCATGCAGATATGTCACCCTCTAGTGTTATTTTACGGAAAGTAACCTTAACTGCTCCATTGCAAAGTGCTTATTTTGACTTTAGGATATGGGCCCTAGCCTCTTAGCAATTGACTCCTGGGGATGGGCAGATCAGAAAGTGGAGATAGGTCTGGTGTGCACTGATACCACCAAGATTTCCCCCCAGTTCATCTTGTTCCCCCCAAGCTGCCCCTGATTCACCTTGTTCCCTGCCCTGATCCTCGCTGAACCATTCCAAACTGCTTCTCCACAACCTTACCTATTCTGGCATAGTGTCTGGGAGCATCCTAGCACATACACAGGGCATCTGGCCATTTGCATTGGTGCTCCTGTTGCCATACATGTGACAGTGGCACACCTTTTGTGCTTACAGTATAAATGGCCTTACAGTTGCAGCCTGTGAGATCTGCAGCCGTAGGCCCTCCACAGGATCAGGCTGTCAGACACTTAAAGTCTAATTACAGCAGCATTAACAACTTTGCTGGCTTCTAATTTTCTTGCTACAGAAAAAAATACGCACTCAGGCATAACAAAATGAAAGGAGAGATTCCTGACACATATACCACTGCAGAGTGCCAATCAAGGAAGAAATGAAATTGTACATGGAGCAGAAGAAGATTCCTAGTGACATTTACTGTAGGGAGTGATAACACAACCATAATTACATTACAGACAGATATGGGTTTTCTGCATTGAATGTGATGAGAATGAGACGTTAAACCTTTGAAGATGGATAAGGAATGACAGGAAATAAATTAGGTTTGCAGTAATCTAACATAATGTTAGGTTGCCATTGTTATACAAGAGGCAAAGATGTTCCATAGGAATAAGCTAAAGTGACCAAAATAAAAGTGGCAGCAAATCATAAGTGGTATGATTCACAGTGCAATTTGAGGCCAGCTCTTCATGTCTGGGCTTATAAAAAATGGTCAGCCACACATAAGCAAAAGCGTGCACATGCATGTTTTGTGCCTGACACTGTTTGCTTGCATGCTAACATGGGGAAATAGCAAAAGGTAGGTTTTCAGGGAGCCTTCACACCAGAGGTGACCAAACGTTCAGTGCTGGTGGACTTTTAACAATTTTGTAAATGAGGGTATTTTAGCAGATGCAGCTTCTCATCTCACAGATCACAAGCTTCACCTGGTAAAATCAACAATTGTTGAAAGTTTGGACACCCCTGCTGTACATGGACAAAGTCTGCATGACAGTCCTTTAAATCATACTGCTCAGTGGTTACCGATGCTCCTTCAGAACTACACTAGTAGTTCAGAAGCTAGTTCGTTCAGAACCCACCTACTTGGTGCAGCTTAGGTTCAGTGGTCTTCAAACATTTTTGTGCCACAGCCAAAGTGAGTCAGGATGTAATCCTAACCTAGACCAGCACAACTCACCAGTCTTCCAATTCCCTTGGTGAATCATGGTGGTAGGTGCATTTCTGTGCACTGACCTAACCCTCCTCCAGGAGTGGCACCCTCAAGTATCTTACAGCATTTTGTGATACCCCCCAGGTCAGCACTGGACTTATGCTGGGGCTTAGGCCAGCATAACTGCAGGTTAGAATTGCAGCCTATGGGCACAATCCAGAGTAACTACAGGGAGTCCTTGCTCCGGTGTAAGAACAATTTGCTCTGGATTGCAATAGGAATTTCCCATAGGTTTTCACTAGGTGGTGCAGTAACTACGGGTACACGTAATGTCTCTTACGTGCTCCCGTAGTTACTCTGGATTGTAGGGCAAGTGAGTAATGGCACAATTGTAACCAATTTGGGCCAGCATCAACTCACTTGTTCCTCATTCCTTGTGGTGGTGTGGGGAGGCTGGGACTGCAAACCTAAGACTGAATGTCTATGCGCTGGCTTAACCCCCCTTCCAAAGGAGTGGCAAAGATGGTCTCCAAATTCAGGGTGTGCATTAGATTTGATGGTTAATTAAAGTAAATGTGGTATTTTGATTATAAATATACAGTGCACATTAGATTTGATGGCTCATCGGATTCGAGTGAATATGGTAATTCTTGTTAAGAACTCCTGCAGCTTCTCAAGCAATGGATGACTTCTGGTTTCACAACACTAAATTGCCATCATGGTGGAGGAAGATTGCGGCCAGTCATTTGAATGGTTTAGTTTCCATAAAAGATGCCTTACACGTGTCAGTCTGCACAGTCATTTGCAATCTATACACAAGGACCTGCCTGACCTTACTTGCCCTTCCTCCTCAGTTCCGAATGCAGAACTTTTGTCACAACAATTAATCACCATCTCATGTTGATGCCCACAGCTTCTGACACAATGGCTTGATTTGTCAAACAATGCTATAGTCTCAACCTTGAACCTGTGCCCAAGCTTTGAGGCTATTGCCCCTGCCTCAATTAATTAACGACCCTAAATTTAAACATCAAAAGGTAATGAGTAAGCCATTACCAGCAAATATATGATCTCAGTAAATGCAAGAATATATAGATCCATATCAACAAAAGCTGCAGGAATCTCCTCTGATAAGTTCAAGTAGAGGACACAAGAGAACCTCGTAAAATCTAGTTTTTGAAAAAAGATTGTTATAGTAATTCCTCATTTGTTTTTGTAGCCTATTCAATAGTTCATTACTTTTTCAAGAAGCATACAGATATTGCTTATTACTTCCCATAATAAGAAAGCAAGAATAAAAACATCCTCTTCAATCATAAAAAACACTCAGGGTACTGTCCGAACTCCAAAGTGAGGGCAGTGCAACTCTATCTAATCTATCTACCTATTTATATACTTTTTCCTATCTATTTATATACTTTTTCAGTTAAAAAGTTCACAAAGCGGTTTACAATAAAATGAAAAAATTAATGGGTAACGGGTCCCAGTCCCAAAAGGGCTCACAATCTAAAAAAATACAAAAGAACACTGGCAGAAGCCACTATAACAGATGTTGCTGGGGTGAGGAGGACCAGTTGCTCTTCCCCTGCTAAATAAAAGAGGGCCTCTTACCTAGTTAGCAGTACAACATTGCCTTACCTCGAAGAGGCATCCATGACCACCACTCCCCAACTCCAAGTGCAGCACATGCCATACAGACATAGCTGTGCCACTGCTGGAAACTTGATCAGGATTGCATACTCAGTGGACAACACTGAAAAAGCTGATTCAGGTGGTGTTCTTAATGTACCCCTTCCTTGCATATGTACCCACCAGCCATCTGCCCTCCCACCTCTTGGGAAGCTTGTCCTTCTTTGTGCTCTCTGTTTTTTAAAAATGTAGCAACTGTGGGACAGAAGAGGAAATACTGTGTGTGAGAGGATATGATCAAAGATGGTGGTGCAAACATCATGGGGCACTCTAGGCTACCACTCTGCTCTCTCCTTCACTCTTTTCTGCTTTCCTGATTGTCTTTTTCAAATGAGAAGCAGGAGACAAGAAAAAGAGGGAAGAGTCCCCTTAATCCCTTTTGAAATATTAGTGCCACCATGTAGATAGCTTTTCTTGGCAATTAGGGCCACTATAAGAAAGAGGTCTAGCACTAGGTGGGTCTAATCCAGAAGGGCTTTTCTTATCTTCTTAAAGTGCAAGCCTATTCATGTATACCCAGAAGTAAGTTCCATGGAGTTCAATGGGACTTACTCCCAGGAAAGTGTTCTTAGCACTGTCTCTTAATGAGCAGACATAGTACATTTGCCTTCATGCAGGTGGGGGAAGATATTATATAAGGGCCAATATAAACAAATGATCATATCTCTGTTATTCTTAGCAATTATTTATGATTGATGCATGAGCTGCTTCTACATTTCTTGCCATAATTCTTTGTTACTTTTAGATCCTACCGAGTAATTTTGATTTTTTGTCTCCCATATCATAGATCATTGAGGAGCCTAAATCTTTTGATCCATCACTCAATCATGATTTCATTAAATCTCACAATATCCCTATAACGGAAGAATGTCATTCTTAAAATTTATAATAACCTCAAAGAGAGTAGTTCATCTTGTGACCTCAGTTCATAAGACAAGTATATCATTAGCACCAGGGATAATATGCATAGGAACCATTTACAAATTCTAAGGGACCTTTAGTCCAGTGTTTCTTAGAAAGCACAAACTCTCTTAAAACTGATAGAAGTGGACTTACTCTGTGTCATGTCTGTGCAGTGAGATCTTTGCAAAGTGGGGCTTTCTCAGAAGTGTTAGCACATTTATCAAATTACTTCCGTAAATAGGACTACCTGAGCTCGGCAAACTTGCATAGTGGTCAAAGGTTGAGACCCATCACGTCTATTTAAAGTGTTGATTGCGTTAATAGTAGGAACTCCTTGTGTTCCATAAAATATACATAGAAAGACGTACCCTACAATCCAGAGTAACAACAGGAGCACGTAAGAGACATTACATGCACCCGTAGTTACTGCACCATCTAGTAAAAACCTATGGGAAATTCATATTGCAATCCAGAGCAAATTGTTCTTACACCGGAGCAAGTACTCCCCGTAGTTACTCTGGATTGCACCCAGTGTTATAGAAAATGATAGCAGAAAACTGAAATTCCTAATTCCAATTTAAATGTAATTTTTAGCTGCTGTGCGAGTCCTGACCTAGCAATGCAATAAATTCAGAAGGATACAAAAAACCGTGCTCTATATACACCAAAAGGAGGGGGAAAGGGGTGAAAATTGTCCCAGTGTCACCGAATGCCTACAAATAATAGCTACTTAAAACAGAAAAGCTGGAAGGAAGACAACAAAGCTTAAGGTAATAAGACATTTGTGTGACGCTAGTTAGCTATACATAAGGCAAAGAAAGATAACTTTTATAGTGTCTGCTAGAGGGTATCTCTACATCAATTGGATAGATATTTAGCAGGGAGAAAAATTTGGCTATTGTGGTTTGTTTTGTTTTTTTTGTATGACTGCAACACAAACATCAGTCATTCTCTTCTTACTTCAAAAAGTGAACAGATCAAAAGGATTCCAGTGCTAAAATCTTTAAAACGCCTTGTGAATATCATGTATGATAGACACAGATGGGAGAACATTATGAACTAAAACTACTCCTAGCAATTTGATAGCAAGGAGCAGAGAAATGGAAACATCTCACAAACTTCCAGGCAATTAATGAAGGAATCAATTAGGGGAAAAAAGGTTCCATAACTCACAGAGATCCATGCAAAGAATCTCCACAAGGTAAGGGAGATATGCTTCCTTACCTTGGCACAGGGGCATATCAAGTGCATTCCACAGCCCATGTCACGTGTGATGTCATGACGCCAAGCAGAGTCATGATGTCACCATGAACACGCCTTCTACCACTTGCATAGAGCGCATGCATTTTACGCATTTTACACACCATTCACAGCTAGTTGGGATGAGTTATCTCGGCCAATTGTGAAGAGCGCATGAGCGACTCAGCTGAATCTGCGCATGAGCCCTTCATGGCCGGCCAGGGAAAGCTTCCCCGGCTGACTGCAAAGAGCACAAGTGGAGCTTGGCTGAAGCTGCACATGCACATTTTGCAGCCAGATGGCAATGACTGCAAAGTGTGCATGTGCAGCCCAGATGAAACCACACATGTGCTCTTTGTGGCCAGCAAGGGATGGGCCAGCTCTGGCAAGCCATGAAGGTTGAGGGGGTGCACTCGCGCCCAGTGTTGCACATGCACCCATGGCATGAGACACTTCCTGCTAGTTGAACAGTATGCCACTGCCTTGGGACTACATTGAGGCTACATCAGTGATGGAAATTTGGATAGGATTGGGCCCTCAGTCAAAAAGATAGCAACAATTCCATGCCAATATCAGTTGCTACCATAAACATGCAGTGAAAGCCTGAAAGTTCTTCACATTATTGGGTCAATGCAGCCAATAAAGTGCTTGCAAACAAGAAGCACCCTATGTAAAATGCCGTCATTCAGAAACAGTTACTCACTTATCTCCATAGAAAGTCATATATGAAATAAAAATTGTTCCTGGATAATGGCATGTTAAAGAGAATGAATGGGTGCTATATTAAGGTCCCAATTCTCTCCAACCTTCCAGCCCCAATGCACCTACAATGCAGCCAAAGGAAGAGAACAAACATTCCTGTACCCTGAGGAGGCCTCCATAACTTCTCCCTACTACCTAACGCAGTACGTATGTAGTTGGCACTGCTGTTTAAGTGCTGGAAAGTTGAATAAGATTGTGCCATGATGGCCCAGTGCTGCACTGCTATATACAGTCATTCTGCATGACTTTTTCAAGAATCAATATACAGTATAATCCAACGGTATTTCTAGGGGAATGCTGAAAGTGCAGGACACATCAGATGACATGCAAAGGGGGTGACTGCACTCCTGGCCACATTTTTCAAATCCTGGTATTTTTGAATTACACAATTAGGTTATATTTCATGCATATTTTCATGAAGAATGCAATAGAACAAACAACGATTTATATTAAATCAAAAGTTATAACCAAAAAACCAGCAAGAGGCAGGGTGATGGTGCATCACCATAACCACCGTCCAAGGCATTGCCTTGGTAATGCATTAACTTGGTGATGCCATCCAAGGCATAGAGGTGATGCATTAATCTCCTGCATTGGATGATGCAAGTCCTAGTGACACCACTAGCATCACCAAAATGGAGCAGCTAATTGTATATTTTTCTTTTATTATAGTTGTACTCAGTGATGAGGGAAGGACAGAGTGTTGTCGTTATTTAGATTTTCCATGACAAAATGTCTTTGTCAACACTGGAGAAAAGATACAGTAATTATACAATTAGAGAAAGGGGGTCAGTCAATGAGTCTTGAAATGTGCATGGCTTGCGCTGCACTTTCCACAAGACATCCGTGACCAAAGAGAATGCCAGCTTTGATCAACTCCAAAGATTAGTCACTGGTATAAATAAATGTTGCTAGCTTGATTCCTCCGCAGACTCTGCAGTGGGAATTCTTCATATGTAAATTACAACTATGGTGATTCTTTACACTAGTCAAATATAATTACATTGTGCACTTTATCATGCAAATAGCCATCATTTTTGTAATCTATGTGAAGAAAACTTCAGAACTATTCAATTAAACACTGCAACTGAATCGACCGCATCTCAGCAACAATTAGGGATGTTATGAATAAGAGTTTACTGCATTCATTAACTCTTTGTTCTCCAAAGAGACAGCTGAAAAATATTTTACACATTTCAAAAATCTGGACAAATGGTGCCAATACATAGGAACATTTTAGCTATTCCATGTTTAGATGAAGATTATGGATATCAGACAGAGTAATAGACCAGGATTGTAGATGGTTGAGACTGAAATGGTTAAGATTGATGATTTCAAGAATAAGAACAGATCCTTATAAGAAGCAAAGGCAGCTTAAAAGGTATAAGAATTCAGCTTTGGATATGTTGGATATATTTGGATATATAATAGTTCCGTTTATTAATGTGTATTTCTGACAAGTATCGGCCAGAATCATATTGACAGTGATGTGTTCACTTGCGAAGAAGGAAAAAACGATGACCCATCTAGACTCAATTCACTAACAGTATTGATTTCCTAATAGAATCTGAAGTGAACTTCAGTTGATTGGCATTCATGGGGGAACAGGAGTTGTTGCTATACAAAGAAAATGATAAAGAAAATGGTCACCTCTCTCTGAAGCTGGAGATGACAGTTGTGGCAGCTAAGAATACTTGTTTTAAAAATATGGACTTGCACAAGAATTTCTGTTCTTTTGCTTTTTAAAAAATGCATCCTTTTTTTCCTTTCCAAGCACTCAAATCATTTTCCTTTCAGCTCAAACAAATTATTGCACAGCAAGTTTCATGAAGTACTGTATTCAAACAGTAGGTAATACATATACTGCCTACTACAATATTCCTCTAGTTCAGTGGCTTTCAAACTCTCCCGAAGTTGGGAGGAGAGATGTGCCCTGATGGTGCTGCAGTGATCGAAGTGTGCAGGGTCCCATGGGCTTGTCTCTCTACTTGATGATGTCTGCGGACCTCAGAAAGGGTCCAGGTGGCCTACAGCCCCCTCCCAAACTTATCACTTCCATCTGTTGTTAGAGCACACTTCTGTTTTTCGTGCAAAAACTGGAAGCACGTGCCAATAAGTACAGAGCAATAAGAAGTTTGGGGAGACCCATAGGCTGCAGGCCTCCCTGACTTTTTCCAAGCCTTCATCTGCCCAGGTACAGAGATAAGGCTCTCAGTCCCTATGGCACCATGATCACTGTGGCACTGAAAGTGCTCCCATCCACAGATCATTCCACTTAAGGGATATTGGTGCTTTTCTACTTCTCCACCTTTTTGAGCACCACTTGCTCAACCAGTTTGAACCATGTTTTCTTTGGTGCTACTCACTGAACTCTTCAGTGGACAGGAGTGTTTTCACCAGTTTTCACCATGAAGGACTCAACTCAAAGGTTGAGCAACTGGTTCACCAAGACCTAAAGAACCAGTGACTAACCACTGATAAGACTAAAAACATCACCACCAATTGCAAAGAATTGATGTGGATAGTGAAAAATGCACAGAATACAGCGGCACCTACAGTAGCATATTGGTTGAGAGGACAACCCTCTCCTCAATCTCCAGCTAAGGACTGAAGAAGAAAAAGAGCACCACTGAGCAGAATTTAGGATTCACATAAATAAGGAGATTTCTGGAATATACAACCATGTACAAGAAAAGAATCAAGGACACTGAGCAACAAACTGATAAAGATATACAAAAATATTAATAATTATATACAGTATTTAATGGATCAGAATCAGGAAATCATCAAGAAGTCAAAAACATAGTTATAGCCAAATAGTGAAAGGATCATTGAAGGAGACCAAGGAAAAGGGAGAGAAACTAACTAATCCAGAGTAGCGACGGGACCTTTTACACTGACATAGTTATGGTGCTACCTATGGGAAACCTATGGGAAATGCATAGAGCAATCCAGTGTGTCTCTTACGTCTTCCCATAGTTACTCTGGATTGTAGGGTAAATCAATAGTTTGCATCTGTTGTCATAGTGGAAGAGATGGAAAGGTACCCACTTGGAAATATTGTTTTCAGGGACAGAAGTTCAAGTATTGTGTGAAACAGAGGCAAGAAAAAAATGCATTTGAACTAATTGATAAATTAAAGACAGCAAGTTGCCAGACATTCTGCAAGACCTTAAACAGATCACATGACATAAATAACCTTTTTGCCAACTCTGCAATTTACCACTGATGTTGGATTTGTTACTAAAGGATTAGAACAACAAAGCTACTGTAACACCAATTTTTTTAAAAAGGAATCTGGGAAAGTGGGGACCCATCAGTCTAATTTTGCTCCAGGAACGTTAGTAGGACACAGTAATAAAGCTAGCCAATAGGTTTTTTTTTTAAAATTGTTCGAGGATCTCAGTTAAGAAATCGTTTACTGTGAGACCTTAGGGCAAAGTTCTGTGCTGGTTCTCCCTGGTGTCCCTTGCTGTTATTTTGCTGGCCTTCTCTGATGTCCTGGAACTCTGGGCATAATCCAGAGTAAAGGCAGTGAGGGGAGGCCTAGTGGGGCTGCCCCAACTATTCTGTATGCAGAGCAGAGAAATATGCTGCATCCAGAGAGTCAGGAAGCCTGGGCTGCCCTAACTGCTCCAGAGCATGCTAAGTAGGCACCAAGTCAGTGACACCTGGGGAGGGCTTGCTCCTGAGGAGACCCCCCTCAGATCACACTGAAAAAGGAACAGCTGTGGTGCCTGCCATATAAGGAAGCCCAGGACATTCTGACAACCAGGAATAGCTATAGCATGAGAATGCAATACAGCAGTACCTCTGTATTGGATGCTTGGGTGGATGCTTGGAGTGTCCTGCTGTATCCCCAGGTTAGTAGGCTGCAGAAGTTGTTCTATATCCTCTGGTTGAAAGGCAGGGGGTGCAACTAGGCAGGCCAAGAACTCAGATTTTTGGTCAACACTGCCATTCTTACTCTGCCTTATCATGGACCCCTATGGGTCTACTCATTACTATACCTGCTCCTGAGGTGGCATAACTTTGAGGAGCTGGAAGAGGGCATTTCTGCCCTGGAAACAGGCTCTGGATACAGAGTAACTGCTCTGCCCCAGGCAATGCTAAACATGCCCTCAACATGCCTTTTCTGAGCTGCCTAGGCTGCCCCAACAAGGGCAGCCCAGGTTCACCTGTCTTGGAACAACCTATGTTGCCTTACCCTACAATCCAGAGTAACTACGTGAGCACGTAAGAGACTTTACGTGTACCCGTAGTTACTGCACCACCTAGTGAAAACCTATGGGAAATTCATTTTGCAATCCAGAGCAAATTGTTCTTACACCGGAGCAAGGACTCCCCGTAGTTACTCAGGATTGCGCCCTTAGGCTGCCCCAAGCCTTTTCCAGAATAACTAGAGTGGAGCATCCTGCAGTTGGGTCAGCCCAGTGATAGATAGGGATAACCCAAATCCACTTCTTGATTGTGCCCTCTGTCTGGATTCAAGTGTGGCCAGGCTGGCTCCCTGATGGGATTATGCCTTGCCAGTACCCATAATGTCTATCACTATCTCTGAAAAAGAAGCAATTTTACTTAATTGCTGCCTGGGCTGCCTGGTCATCCCCCTCATAGCATTCAGTGGCTCCATTGATGCCACTGCATTGCATAAACTGGTAGGGTATAGGATTGGGCTATTACTGATAACCTTCCACAGAAGAGGTATTATCTTTCAAGTTTAGTTTGTATTTATTTTTTCTTGCTATTTCTAGGAAGATAAAGAATTGCAACAACCAAAGACTTATCTCACTGTAGAGACTGTCTTAGGGAATTGTTTCTAAAATACAAAGCTCATAGTTTAAGGTTCAGAACAGTTTAGTGGGATGCATCTTATTTTGTAATCTAATTTTGCAACATGTCTTCTTTGCAAATATCCTGGTGATTCTCCTAAAAACTAATTAGCTAGTTATTTTACCATGAAAGCCAC
Organism: Cryptoblepharus egeriae; assembly: GCA_030015325.1. NCBI lineage: Eukaryota > Metazoa > Chordata > Lepidosauria > Squamata > Scincidae > Cryptoblepharus > Cryptoblepharus egeriae. The sequence goes on along the minus strand of JAREYC010000004.1, from coordinate 21,491,180 downwards.
CGAGACTACCATCATGTTTGATGTCCTGCTTGTCAAAATAATACTCATATGAATTCCAGAGTGGTAGCTGTGCTAGTCTGATGCAGCAAAAACAAGAGACCTGAGCAAGCTGAAAAAGATTAGTATTGTGTCATAAGCTTTCAGGATTGTAGAGCAACAGTGAAGAAGATAAAACTAATTTCCCTTCCTCACCAGCAAAATCAGCTATTTGTGCATGGAAATATCCTTTTTTTCTCATATGTGCCACTGATGATTCTACTCTCACCAAGACTGGTAAACAAGGAGGAGACTTGACAGAAGCTGGAAGGGAGCAGATTCCAGAGACCCAGATTCAGGGTAACCAGATGCCCAAACCTCAAAAGGAGCATAAGGTCTTGGATTCCTCTCAGCCTGGCCTTTCCAGCAGACATGGCATGTTTGCCTACTCAGGAGTAAAGTGGCAATATTGGGCACTTTCACTTTCCCATATTTTTAGTTTTAGTTTTTTGGCCATAACCTTTGATAGGAAGGAGATATTTCAAAACTGTTCTGCTCTTTAATACAAATCCAAAGACAAATGACATGATGGGGTACTGCATATCATTGCAAAGTTCCAAAATGAAGCCAAAATGGAGGACGATAAAGCCCTTTTGGAGGACACCCAGACAGGAGGCTAAAAAAGAGGACAAATCTGGAAAAATCCAGTCATATGGTCACCCTGCCCAGATTGGCTTGGACAAAGGTTCAAGTTCTTACTGACTGGCAGAAAATAATTCAGATCATTGCCAAGCTAGTCTGAGGACCCTGCTAAGGAGTTTCCCCATCCCTAGTAAAGTGTTCTAAGGCTTTTTTTCAATCATATTAACGAACATAATTTAAAAATTACATCTACTCATTTATGATCAAAATCTCGAGGTTGTAAATAAAATTAGAACATTTTATTTCTATGTGAAGAGACACTCATTTTATTTTAGGTCTTCGACAAAACTGTTGTTCTCCCTACCCCTAATTTGTGCCTCGTCAATTAACAGATGACGCTGATGAACAGCTCCATTGTCAATAGCACTCAGAGTTTATAAACTGATCAAATCAAAAAGTTTGGCTTTAGCTCAACTTCAGCTAACTAGAATTAGCAGAGATAACATTCAGTACATTTGATAGTAAGCACATTAACTTCTGTGAACTATAGATTGGATTACTATCACTAAAATAATCCACCAGTTTGTGCCATCCCGGTGAGAAGCAAAAATTAAAGAAATATTTTACAGTAATGAGACTGTTTAAAGAACTTTCAATTTTCCAAAAAGATCATCTGCTTTCAAGAATTTGATATACGCTGGAAACATAATTAGACTACGTGTGCTTCTGTAATAAGGATTATATCTGTACTGGCTTTAGAAAAATTCTAACCAAACAACCAAAAGCATGAAACACTATTTCTTCATAATATCAACAGAATCACACAAGAACATTTTATGCAGTAACTTAGCTTTGTATTTTATTTAATTTAATTTAATTAGGCTTTGTTTAATTATCCCTATCGTAGGTTAATTGTTTGCACAAGAAAATAACTTAGAAATAAGGAGGAATCCTGCTTGGTGTGGGAGGCTAGTGGGCCATCCCATGATGGACTTCTTCCATGCCCTCCCCTGGGCAGTGGGCATGGTGATATACCATTGTACCAACCCTGCTAGTTTTTGTTGTTTTTTTTTTGCTATAAGCTTTGATAGTATAGATATTTTTAAACATGGTTTGTTCTTTGCATTCTGCATAACATTACATATCTAATGGTACAGTATATAACATGAAGGTGTTCTTTGAAAATACCAAGATTTTGAAAATTTTGCCCAGTAGTGGTGTCACCCCCTGGTCTGTGACACCCAGTGTAGCCATTACACCCCACACCACTAGAATAGAAATAAGTGTAACCAGAGTACACCTACCACTTCATTCTAGACCTCCAAACTACCTGGAAATTTACTAACAGTGACATGCAGATGATATTAATTGCATGAGCAAAGCAGATCTTATTATATGATAATTCAAGTACACATTAATTTTACAATTATAATCATTTTCAACTGTGAAATGCATAATTAATTGTTATGATTGGGTTCTCACATTGAACATGTTAGGTAATTTGAACTGCTGGAAACCATAAATGTATTTATTTCATTCTTGCTTTTTTAAAGATGTAATGACACCTTAGTATACATTTGGAGTGATCATCATTAACAGTAGATAATCAAAACAGGAAATATGTTCAATGGAACCAAAATGTTTTTGAAGTGGAATTTAGTCTACGCACTTGGGTACATTATTGATCATCCATGGCATGATTATGATTTTCTGCTTGTAAAAAAAATATTACAAATAAGATAAGCCTGAAATCATTTCAGAGGAGATAGTGTATATGCAAGTGGCAATCTTTTAGGGTTGTCTTTTTAATTTGTAGTTTGAATTATTTGCCCAAGCAGTTGCATAGATAGAGGGGGTGCAAATCACTAAATTTTGCAGGGAGCCTCACCATGATGGAAGTGCAAGTGGCCTCCCCTCCTCTTTGGAACCATTCCAAGAGACAGAAGCAAACAGAGGCATATTCCTCCATTTTTCTACTCTCATTTCTTTAAAAAAATTGATTTATATTCTTCCTTTCATCCTAAAAGGACTCTTAATGTGACTTCAAAACAGTGGTGGGCTCCAGCAGGTTCGCACCTACTCTATAGAACCGGTTGTTAACGAGAGATAGGACATATAAAGTTTAAAAATAGCCATTTAAAAGTGGCTGCCAGATGGGCAGAGAACCGGTTGTTAATTTCTTTGAATCCCATCACTGCTTCAAAAGTAACTTTTAAAGGAAGGGGAAGGAACCACTTGCCACTCTACCATGATGAGGCTCCCTACAAAACATAGTACTTTGCACCCCCTCTAGCTATGCCACCACTTGGGCAAATTGTTCAAGCAGCAAACTGAGAACCGACTCCCCAAATCTATCTATATATATAAAATTCTAAAAACTCACTCATTCACCAAAGCCCAGCCAAAACCACATGAAATTTGGGGAGGGTGTTCCTTCCATGACATAGGGATCCATTAAGAATCGGTTTTTGGAAACTCCAACCAGAACAGGGTGAAATGGGGCACAATGCATTTTCCTCCCTATACTTTCCATTGAAGAATCCCTGACTGAGGGATGCTCTGTCCCAACCTCTGGACCTAGCAGCGTGAAATTTGGGGAGGGTATTCCTTCTGTGACATCAACACCTACCAAGAACCAACGCTGAGAAATTTGACCCTTAAGGGGCTGAAAGGGGATTCAGCGAGTTTTGTCCTATACTTAACATGAAACACTGACCAACATCCAGCCAATTTGATGCTCAGTGCCTGGTGCACTGGGGGGATGTAGTTCGGAGGGAGGGGTTGCACTGGGGAGCATGCTGTGCATGGGGTGGGGGTATTGTGCATGGGGAGATGATGCTCATGGAGGGTTGATGCACATGGGAATATGGTGCACATGGGAGGGTATTGCACATGGGGATGATACACAATGCTCATGATTGATGCTCATGGGGTGTTGATGCTCATGGGGTGTTGATGTGCATGGGGATGTTGATGTGCATGGGGCATTGGTGTATTGGGGAATTTTACTGCCACAGTGTGGATACGTTATTGCTAGTTGTTTATAAATTTGAAAAGCAGGACTGAATGCTGCAATTGGGAAAAGGGGAATGGCAGGAGGAGGAGCTCTTTTACTCTTTTCCTTCCTATTTCTTACCTTCAAACTTATATAATCTTGCCTTTCCACTGATTCAGATCAAATGTGAAGCTTTATGCTGAAGCTAGCAGCTCACCTCAAGTGCTTTTCAATTAACAAAAAAGACACTGGGAGATTGTTCACGTGCTTTCTGCAAATTAGGTTTGGCTCAGTATTCTCTCATTCAAACTCTCACTTTCACCTGTGTTTATTTGGCTTTTATTTAGCTTATGGACAATACATGGACTTATGTAAATCAAATGTTAATATCCTGTCCACCCAGCCATTAAAGGACAAAGTGGTCTATAGTGGGGGCGGGGAATCAAACATAGGGCTGGTGTAAGCTCTTAACAGACACTCGGACACAATGTGATGAACATTTTGACGGGGAGCACCACAGTCACACTGAGGGGTAGACGCAAGACCCAGCTTAAACAGTGAGTCCTGGCAAACACCATGCTGGGTACAGATACTGTTCAGAGTTGACCAATGCTGCTGAGGAAGGTCAAAATCTAGCATCTTTTGTGTAAGGTCTTCTATATAGCTGCCTGTATCTGGGCATTCAGCAGATCATTTAGCTTTCCGTTGTGCATTAATGTTAAAGTTGTTAGATAGCTGTTGAGCAAGTGCCAGAGAAGGCATCCTGGATTTAGGCCTGCCAATTGATAGATTGGGAAGATCAGTATGCACAGGAAGAAGTGTTTCTCTCATAATTTTGTTGTATTCCTTCAATTAAGGCATCTTGCTTTCGTATAGCTGGTGGTACTATGTGGCTCAAAACAGGGAGGCAGCAAGTAATAGTAGTTTTATACAGCCACTTATGATCCTTATGGTTTAGTCTGGCATTGATCTTACAAATATGGTAAGCCATAGAGTGGCAGAGTATTCTTCTGCACCCCTCTCTCCCCTAGGGCTGATATTCTCAAAGTAGAATCTTGATCCCTAACCCCCTTTGATCCTTATCTTGATCCCCGTCTTGATTCTCTTAGTTCTGGAGTATGTTTTTCCTGGGATTAATTTTTTCAGACATGGTCTCTAGGTGTTTCTTATTAGAGAGTCTGATCCAAAGTCACTCTGAGGCATTTGGGACGATGGTTATAAGGGCTTATTTGGCAAACTAGATGGCAAAGAGAGTTTGAATGGGCAGCTATTGAGCCAAACTCCATGCAATGTTTGCAAACACCAGAATATTAATTAGTGTGATGATCTGATGCAATCACTATACTTCTCTTTTACATTGCTTTGCACATTTTCAATTTAGCAGTAAAATGGTATGGGATGTGGAAAACTGATATCTGAATATAGGACCAGCCCAGGACCTTCCAGGACCTGAGGCAGCATGCCATCATAACCTCTATCCTCCCCCAGGATAACCCCTAGCATAACATCGTGACCTCAATCCATGTGCACCTGCTAAGGGTGTGAGGGAATGGTAGGCACATATCCGAATGAGTAGATATGTAAAAGGTAGGAGGAAACTGGGGCATATATGGAGCAAGAAGAGGTGCAAAGCACTTCTTCCTCTTGTGGCAGATTCCATAAAGACCAAGGTCCCTGAAATTCTCTTGCATGACCTGCTGTCAAGACATATGAAATTGGTGTGGGTTTCTCAACTTGAGTTAGCACCACTGCCTAGAAACCAAGTTGCCCAAAAGGCTGGGGAAGAAAAATAGTAATTTTCCAAATCTATTACCCAAAAGTACATAGAAAGTGGCCTGCATATTATCTTTAAAATGCCCTTCTGAGCTTTTAGAGAAGTAGATCAAGGCTAGAGAGTGCACAGCACTATAAAATGTTCCTCTAGATAACAAGCCTGTTGCTAAATTATAGCACTGTAGTTCAGGGGGCACCATGAACTGTTCTGATATGATGACCTCCCATATTATCCTCCAGCCACTGGAGAGGCTTTTCTTTATTAGAGGAAGCATACAGCGATTTTCCCCTTTGAAAGGAAAGAACAAAGTTGCCTTGTCATTTCATCCAAGGTTTTATTTGCTGACATAGTTGCTTGCCCCAGAAGCACCATCAGAAGGTCAACTAGTAATTTAAAGTACAGCTCCCAATAGCAAGTTTGCCGTTTGTATCTTACAAGTAATAGTAGGGACTAACATAATTTTAAGAACTGCAGCTGATTCTGATTGAAAAAGTCCTTATTTTGAAAATAATATACCCCCCAAAATCTTACAATTCAGCAGAAGACAGGCAGAGGCTCAGGAATGGAAACTATATTGTAGCTTTGACAACTTGGGTCACGTCAAACACTAACAAAACTTTATTGAACAAACTGCACAATGATCTATCAGGGCTGGCAAAACCAAGTTACTTTTTTGCTTCTTTTCAGTTCCTATGTGAGAACTTTCTTTCCTTGAGGCAAAAAGAAGGCACTCCTACAAGGCAGTAGAGATACAAGCATCCCCCACTTATTGGACAGGTTAGGGACTAGAGCACCATCCCACCGTGGAAACTATTGAGAAGTTGGAAGCCAATCTTTTTCAGCTTGCAAGTGCAAATTGGCTACCAAAAAAGACATAAATATAACTTGCAAGAGACCTAAATAACATGTATTTATTAACACATTGACAAAATAAAAAACAATTTACAGTAAAATGAACAAAGGCCTCTGTGGGCAGTGAATATCTTATGTACATATTTATCTCATCGTATTTGGATGATGGGTTTTTTACTGAAGAAAATCATAAGGAAATGAGCAAACTTTTTTGGCATAAAAAGGTTTTTCTGCTTATAAAAAGCAGAAAAAGGTTGAAAGAGTAAAACATGTTGAATGAATGAGTTCTGGGAGTCCATGAATGCAAAAGCCAACCTGTACATGTTTTATTTCCAGCTAGCAGGAATTGGCCACATGAACATGTTTTTTATATGTAAGAACACAGAACATGTGTCTAGCTCAATTCATTAACACACAACCACAATCACAGAAAGTGTTGCCCAACTTAACTTCAGGATGCTCTTGCAATGTTAAATGCTTATTTACAAGATTTCAAAGCGCATTTTCACCTATGTAGAACCAACAGCTTACCATGTTTTGGTTCTATCCCATTCCCCCCACCCCAATCCATCCTCAGCTATCATGATGCAAACATTTGGCATGTGCCATAAGCTGCAATTCTAACCTCCAATTAGGCCTCCATAAGCCCCAATTTAAGTCCTGTGCTGACCTATGAGTGTTACAAAAGTGCTGTCAGACACTTCTATCCCACTCCTGGGGGGGAGTGGTTAGGCCAGAGCACTGACATACGCCAACCCCGCCTCACCTCCACAAGAAGATATGCTAGGTGGGTTAGGCCAACCTAAAATGGTCAGGATTGCACCCAGTGGTTGGATTCAAATAAATTAACAACAGTTAATTAACAAATAAATTAACAACAACAACAACAATAATTAATAAATTAATCTATGTCCCATTAGTAACCAGCTCTCAGACTGCCATGTTTAATATATTTAAAGGAAAAGTTGAAAAAGCTAAAAGCGGAAAAACATATCTGAATTACATATACTTTTCCAGTACTACTACTAGTGTTGCTAGCTAAAAAAAATAGTTTGTCACAGCTCTCTACTAAGAATTCTTGCTTGGAAGTGTCTAATAGCCTAACTCTATGAAGGCAGTTTGTACACTAAAAATATGGCTATAATAAACTGAACATTCAGAACTAAAAGAAAAGCTGAAAGGAAGCGCTAGGGAAGGGGAGTCATGCCATTTCCATCACTAATAATGTTATTTCAAGCAATTTTAGGAATAATGGAAATCAAGTTTACTGGGAGGTGTACTTAGATGACCCAGGGCGAAAAAATGACATTCCGTAATGATTTTACAATACAACTAACCTTGGCAACCATTGTATATTGGTAAGCCCTTTCAGTTCATCAATATAGAAAACAGCACTTTGGAAAGATTAAGTTGCATTATATAGTAAAAGATTGCAGCCTTCATTCAATTAAATACAAATGTTTGACATTTCCTTTGTCTGTGTTGTGACACCATTCCATGCAATTATAGTTAAACCTATTAATGTTGCTTTCCTCCACAAAAAATGTATTTTGGGGGTTTGCTTTTTTCATTAATAGCAAATGCAAAACTTGCTCACATTTAGGGTCATGCAAACATACATGCCGTTAGGCGACATATTTATGAAAAGGTAATAAAAATTTATAACTGTACCACTCAAGCTGAGTTAATTAAAAACACTTTAAAGCCTCCCTCAGTGTGTCAAGTAACTTTCCCCCAATGTTCCACATTGTATTGTAGGGAAATATCAGGAGAAATATCAGGAAATATCAATCTCTATTGAAGAAAATGGAGGAATGTAAGCAAGGTTCTAGAAAATATTAAGGATGGCCTCAACAATTCTAGCAAGATATTTTTCATTAGCATATTAAGTTTTCTTATGGCATTATAAATGAATATTCTTGCCACACTTGCCACTCTTGCCACTTTCTCCACCACTCTCTCCACTTGCTGGTGTTCTCTTCTCCTAAAGAATTGGCAGTACCAAGCATGAAATTGAATATTGCTCTTTCGACAGTTTTAAAAAGGCAGAAGTGCGTACATGGGCCCATTGCAAGACCACCATTTGTCTCATGAGCCTAGTGGAACTTCAAGTTCTTCATTTAAGGCAGTGATCCCCATACTGCAAGGCACAACTCCAAAGGGAGCTGTGGTGTACTTATGGGGAGTTGAAGGACGTCTCCAGTGTCCTCTTCCAGGACATCACCTTCTTGAATCACACAAGATCACATTAAAAAACCCTTTTGAGATGTTGCAACCAGAGAAGACATGTACAGGCTTGTGTTGATAATTAAATATATACAGGGGAAGCCTATGCAGGTTTCGCTAATACAGACTGACCAGATACAGTGGTGGACATGATGCTTATACCTATAGGTATAGCTGAGCTGCAGTGACTCAGTGATTAAGATGCTGTGCTTGTCGACCTGATTGCTGGCAGGTCAGCAGCTTAAGACCTGAGTACTGCAAGACAGAGTGAGCTCCCATATTTGCCCAGCACCAGCCAACCTAGCAGTTCGAAAGCATGTAAATGCAAATAGATAAATAAGAACCACTTTGTTTGGGAAGGTAACCGCATTCTATGTGCTTTGGCATTTAGTCATGCCAGCCTCATGACCATAGAGATGTCTTTAGACAGCCCTGGCTCTTCAGTTTTGTAAAAGGGTTAAGCACCACAACCTAGACTCAGTCATGACAAACAGGGCGGTCGGCAGGTTTACCTTTATAAGAATAGCATTGGATCTCATTAAATCCAAGAAGGTGGCACCCATAGAGGAAGCCATGGAAGAAGAGTGTCATATCACTAGTATGTTTGGGAACCTTCTCCAGGTGCGTGCATGTCATTTGTCCCACCTCCAGTTTCTATAAGCCCAGAACATGCTCTGCTATATGCTACATAAGTCAGGGTGACCAGATGCTGAAACCTCAAAAGGAGGACAAGGTCTTGGAATTCCTCTCAGCTTGGCCTTTCCAGCAGACAATGGCACGTTTGTCTACTCACGAGTATAGCTGCCATATTGGGCACTTTCACTTTCCCAAAGAGCTCAATGCATATTTTTTAGTTTTAGTTTTTTAGCCATAACATTTGATAGGAATGCAATATTTCAAAACCGATTTTTGCACTAGATTCTGCTCTTCAATCCAACAACATATGACATGATGGGGTACTGCACACCATTGCAAAGTTTCTAAATGAAACCAAAATGGAGGACAATGAAGCCCTTTTGGAGGACACCCAGAGAGAAGACAAAAAAGAGTACAAATCTGGAAAAATCTGGTCATCTGTTCTCCCTGACATAAGTGCCTTTTTAGAAACAGCATCACCTGAAGGAGCGAAAGAAGAAAGAGTAGATGCACAACCTGAAGCAGATGGTGAGATTTGCTTTTGAGGGACTGTATTTGTGTTGGGCATGAAAGGATTGCAATCTCAGCTGTTTCAACAGTGGTTCTTTTAAATGCTGGGTGTCTGATTTTAAGTTTGTAGCAGACTCCTGTTCCATGGAAGTGCACAACACATTGCCTCCCCACTTCCAGATATGACTGTATTACTGACATTTGCTCAGATCAGATCAAATCAAACTGAATTATAGTGGCAACGGTGAAGATGAAAAAAACTGGGCCTGAAGAGGTCTCAGGCAAGACTGCCATAGTAACTAAGATGAAAGGATCCATTCATTTTATTTGATATCTAATGGGAAAAGAAAGACTCCATCTTTCTTTCATCAGAGAAGGTCTGCAGAAACAGCAGGAGACATTTTCTTTCTACAATGCATCTGATCACATGCGAGGAGCTCTGAAACGGGGTGGGAGGGAACCCAGGGATAACTATATTGCCATGTTTTCCAGAATCAACCAACACACACACATTTAAAAAGCACATATAAGCAAGAATTGATTAACTGAAGGCTCTTTCATCCTTGCAAGAAGGCATGTGGTGTGTTGACATTAGAGGAGTAAATTGGGCATATAAAATGTTCTAAGGCAATCAACGTTAGAGAATGACTTTGAAAATATGGATCTTTTAATCATTATTGCAACAGTTAAGGAACACTGGTTTTGATTAATTTTTGTATGGGCTCATCTGTAGTGGATCCATTCTGATTAGAAGAGCGGTAAACAAGCATAAGGCTTGGTTTGCACCCTGATGAAACTTTAACTGAAACTAAACCGCCATTCAGAACAGTGGGATTCACTGCTGAGACAATGTATATAGGAATGCATTCTGACAGCCTGATTCAAAAGCAAAGAGGGTGGAATTCAATTGGATTAATTCTCAGGTAACTGCACAGGCTGTGCTTCTGGATTTGTATTATTAAGCAGCGAACAACTGCAGTATCCAACATTAAGCTTTTATATTTTCACTGGTCTTTGACTGTTAATAAAGAATCTGATCTGAAGCATTTATATAATTGGTGGGGGACCTAAAATATCAAATGCAGAAATTCTAAATATACAGTGGTACTTTTTAAGATGACTGCCCTATAAGACGAATGCTTTGAAGAACAAATTGAAATTTCTGTGGGATTCTGCCTTGTAAAACAAACATGCTTTGTAAGAGAATCCCCACTGGCTGGGCTGGGTGGCTGAGGTGGGACTTCTCCTCCTCCCTGCAGTACCAGTGAAGAGGCCAGCAGAGGGAGCACAGGCAGCAAGCATGGCCTCCTGCATGTCGGAATTTCCCTGCCCAGCCTCCTGCATGCATGTGGCCTTAATCCATCCAGCCCAGCCCCTGGAGCAGAGCAGCCACATTCAGGTAGGAGGGAAACCCCTCCTGGACCTCCCTCTGGGCTGGAAACCCCTCAACAGAAACCCCCTCCCTGCCTGGACCCCACTATGACTTCCCCTCTTCCCTCCACCACCTTCCCTGCCTGGAGTTTTCCTTTCCTGTGAGTAAGCCCCACACTTTCCTGTGAGTAAGCACCAGTGCATACAATGGGACTTGCTTCTGAGTAGACGGCATAAGATTTGCATCATGCAGAAGCCTCTGGAGCTGCTCCTGCAGCAAACTTGGAAACAAACAAACACACAAACACACACACACACACACACACACACACACAGAGAGAGAGAGAGAGAGAGAGAGAGAGAGAGAGATTACAGTGTTTTGTCATTTTTACATACTGTTAATATTTTAATATGAATATTTTTGGGTTGCGGAACAAATCATCTGAGTTCCCATTATTTCCTATGGGAAAATCCGCTTTGTAAGAATTTTGCTTTGTAAGACAAACATGCTTCCGGAACAAATTAAGTTTGCCTTACAAGGCACCACTGTCCTTTCCTAAATACACTTTCCCCAATAGATGAATAGGACATATTTCCATGAAAGCAGGTACAGGACTGTACTGTAAGACTGTAAACCTCTACACATTTTTCCTGGGAGTAAAACCCATTTTAGATGTTGCAACCAGAGTAGACATACATACACAGGATTGTGCAGATAATTATATCTTTACAGGGAAAGACTCTGCAGGTTTGGCTAATACAAGCTGATCCAATAAAATGGAGGACAAGGTGCGTATAACTAAAGATATGGCCATTGTAGAAAAGAGTTCTGGAAGATGCAGCTCAACATGATACAGCTGCCAAAATTTCTTTTTTAGTTTATAATATTTTTATTTATCTACTAATGTAAAGAAAAAATATACAAACAATAAACAACAGATAAAAAAAGAGATAACTAGAAATTCACTTAAAAAGAAAACCACATAAAATAATTCTAACCACATAGCATGGGTGAGCTGAAGCCAGCACTTCTACTTTTTTATTTTTGTATTTAAAAAATCTAATTTTTAACTCTAGATCCAATATATCTCTAACAGTTGCTGTTATCTTTATAAATTCTATTCCTTATGAGAAAGAAGGGTTTTCCAAAATTCTCTATTCTATATTTCCATTATCTTCCATTGTATCTGTTCATCCTGGAATGTCTGGGCCAATAAAACAACAATTTTCAACCAATGTGCTAATGCACATTGATAGGATGTGAATGGTTCACAGGTGTATCATTTGGGAGAAGTTTGGGGGAAGTTTATTTATTATGTCAGGCCACAGGGAAAATTTGAGTGAGGGCAAAACCAGCACCATTCTTCAGTCCCGGTTGTTCTGATCGGTAAACTTGCACTAATGCATTTTGTAAACTTGCATGTAAACTTGCACTAATGCATTTTGTTCATTATTTCTGTGTCTTAATACTCATTTTTATAATAATGAAATACATCCTTAAAGATAGATGGTGTTCCACGACAAACCTAACATACTGTCATTGTGCCAGGAGATGAAAAACAGTTCAAGTAGTACTAGCCAAATAGTGATAGTATTAATGTTGTAATTTGACTTTGATTTGACCTCTACAAATCTCCAGGGACTATGGAGAAAGGTAAATGATCACAAATGTTTGTGGAGGGTTTGGACCTTCATTACAATAGGTACTGCTTCCTCCATGCAACTCTTAATTTGCATTACAATTTCAGACAAGAAGGGGGAAAAAATTAGCTTCTTCCTCAGATTAAAAGTTACATGGAACATTCATAGACACACTATATTCAAGAAATATGGAGCACAATGGCATCACTAGGGTTTGTGTCAGTCGGTGCTGGAAGCCAGTCATTCCCACTCCTCCCATCATTTTGCCTTGCTGATTTTTTTGGCGATGACTTTAGATATAGTTATTTTAACATGGTTTGTTTCATTGTATTCTGCATGAAATAATGTATCAATTGGTTTATGATTCAAATACTGTACCAATTTCATTATTTGAAAAACAAGCTTTAAAATTTTTTGGCCAAAAGTGGTATCACCCTGTTTCCCCTCCCCTGTGCATTACCTGGGTCAGCCCCTGCACAGTCTCACACACACACCCCAGCGTCACCACTGATGGGGTATGAGCATTTTAGCCTACAATGATGACACAAATGTGCAGATGGGAATACATTAAGGGATCAGTGGGAGACATTTGTGTACTGCAAATGGACCAGAAAAGTTACTTTTAACTACTACTCAGTTCTTAACAGCAGCCTGAACACATCAGGCAAGCTGCTGAAAATAATGTCAAATGTGAACGGATGTACAAGGCAATTTTCTCATGTATTTCTTTGCCATTGCCTCTGAATACCACTTGCAGGGTTCTGCCCATACATACATACGCATATAGCTGCCTTTATCACAGTGTCAGTTCGTATTTCGTTTATGTGCCCCCTATTCTCCAATTTTGTAAAGCTTCATTGGGAAAACAGACTGACATTCTTCTACACAATTAGTTCATCTTATTCGTTATCCTTTTCTGTATGCGGCTGTTCAAATTCTTTGTATAGGGGATGTTGACTTCTCTCCACCATTTGAATGCAAATAGATCTGGGGTGTAAAGAAAATTCTGAAGACAGTAAGAATGGATACAATTGATGAAGTAGAAGGAAAAAAAATTTTGCTCCAGGGTCAGCCCATCCATTAGCCAAACAGAAGCCATTGCTTCAGGTAGAAGATTAGAGGTGGGCACCTATCTCTATTTATTCACAATATCTACCCTTCTTTACTCCTTGGATTGGAAAAGGAAGAAGGTGACAGAAAGGAAGAGAACATGTGAAGGGAGAGGAGCATACAGCTAGATCAATGGAGAGTGAGAGGGTTACTAGCACATTATCGGGCGCTGTTTGGTACACTGCTTTGTGTTAAGAAGTCTAGGGCTGGCCTTTGTTGAATCTACAATCAATCAATCAGTCAATCAATCAATCAACAGTATTTATATACCGCTATGTGTCCGGATGAGGAGGAAACAGTTAAAAATTCAAATTTGAAAATAACTGACAAAAACTACAGTGAGGTTTTCAAGTTCCATGGACTAAATTGAAGTATTCAAAGTTATTTCTTCAAAATTGCTGTTTTCTAAGATTGACCAGAAGTCTCTAGTTTTGGGCCAAAGGCCCAGAATACCCTCCCCAAGAGCTGGCTTTAAAGTTCGCACGGAATGCAGCTTTTAAACTAGTATATATATATAACTGACTGACTCACTGGCTCACTCACTGACTCACTCTTTATGTTAAGTCTTGGGCTGGCCTTTGTTTGAATCTACAATCAATCAGTCAACAATATTTATATACCACTATTCAACTAAAAGTTCACAAAGCGGTTGTGGATTAAGAGTTTGGTTCTGAAACTCCAAGAGTTGGCAGCAGCTGCCCTGGTTCCACTGGTCTCTTGAATCCACTTGAATGTTGAATCCACTTCAGTGTATACAGTACAAGTGATCACAATAGAACCTTTAGTGAGCCATCACTCACTTTAGTAGTAAGCACTGCAGGCATCAAACATGCCATGTCAGCTGCACCACTTGCTCATCATTGGAGCCATTCTAGGCAGTGACAGCAATGTACAGATGTGCCTGTATGTTACCATCACTGCCTGGAATGAGTCTGACAGCAAGTGGGAGGAGTAGCTTACATGGCACACTGCGGAGCCTGCAGTATTTATTGCAGTGTAGCTAAGTTACTGACTCACATTTGTGCTTTAAATGCAGTGGAAAAGGACTTTAAAGAGCAAGAGAGAGAGAGCATTTATCAGCACATGCCAGTTGAACTATTGAGCATGGAAGAACAAAGGTTTCCCAAGAGTGTCACATTTCTGTGTGCTGCAAGCTGCTTTATGGTTCATAGATGGTTCATAGATGACAGAAAGAATGGCTTGTAAGAAAGCAGAGTGACCCATCAAACCACAAATATCTCTCTGCAGCAGGCCATGTTTTTTTTTTCAACACCTCCACTCGTACAATGGTGTGTTTAGTGCTTTCCTGAGGTTGGAGGAGAGAAGTGCCAAGCCATTGTTTTCCTCTGACAGAAAGCTTTCAACATCAGTAATCACAAAATGCTGTTTTTCCAAAATTGAAACAATTTGACTTTGCTGGCGGTGCCTTATCCTGGCTCTGCAAACATCCATCTCCCTGAAAAAAATAGCAGGCAAGCAACTAAAGATGATGAAGAGTCTGATCCTCGCCCGCTGTCACTCAGACTGGCTGCACCAATCTGACAAGGCAGCTATAAGTTGATAGCTTTTAGAGATGGGAAGGATGGCTCCTGAATTAATTCGGAGCTTTGGATCTCTTTAAGTACTGCCTGCCCTCTGACAGATCTTGCTTTCTGTCATCGCTGAAGATGTTGCAACTGCAATCCTCAGTGACAACCATTCCCTGATTGATTCTGCAGAGATTCCCCACCTCCACCCCAATCTAGCAGCTGGGCCAGAGCTGACTTAGGCTACGATCCAAAGTAACTACGGGACCTTTTAAAATGTTAAAATACAGTTGCAGAAATAAAATCTAGATGGAAACATAATTTGGTGGGGTGGGGGAAGGAAGACAAAAATGAAGTTTTCAAGCCTCACTAGAAGGCTAGCAAGGATAGTTCTTAATTCTACAAGGAGTGAATCCCCAAAGTTTCCTCAGATAGGCTGCAATCCGAAAGACACTTTCCTGGGAGTAAGACCCACTAAACACAATGGGGCTTACTTTTGAATAGACATGGTTAGGATTGTGCTCATAGTCTGTTCCCAAGCCAAGGAGAGATTTAAAAGTCAAGCAATGTGCATGCAATGAGAGCTCAGCCGGCGGTTAGGGGGCACTGCTGGCTATGCAGGTAAGTACACATTTGACACCCCCCACCCCAAGTGTTACCCGGGGCAAATACCCTGGCTTTTCTCATCTTAGACAGAAGTAGCTTGCCACAGCTGCTTATGCATGGAAAACTGGATTTTGGAGCAACAGTGCTGTTTAAGATTTTTAAATGATCCATTTTTTTATGCCGTTACTTTTTCTCTCTCTTAAAGTGCTGATAGACTCTTGCCCTGACAGAATTCCCCATGAGGCCTAATTTTCTTTTGTGCATAAGAATTACTGTTCTTTAGGGGGGAAAACAAATTGCCAGATAAAACCTACTTGCTTTTAAGTCCATGATGCAAAACTGTCAAACCTGACCCAAATCTGCACCAAATGACTCGCTGTAGTTTTGCTGATGTTTGTTCGTTAACATTTGATTATTTCTATTTAGCTGACAGAATGCCTACAGCTTCTCTCGAGACAGTGTCATGAATCTAATTTGCAGATGGCCCTTATAATTATTGTGTAACAGATACACTTTGCCATGGAGCATTCCTAACCATCTAGATAAACACAACTTAATTTTAAACTAACAATTTATGGATTTTTTTCTAAACTAACTGGTGGAGGGATGAAACTAAACTAAAGGAAGGAGGATGTGGGAAAGTAGATGCACAGAGAGCCGTTTGATATGTTTGGAGCTCTATAATGATCTTTTCCAGGAACTCTTGACTTCTAAACAGCTGGAAGTTTGTCGCAATATAGAAAAGCAGAAAACAAGATTAATCACGTACTCCGCGAAGATATTACATCTGTGAGAAACACATTGAATCGTTCTATCATTAGAGCATGGCACCTGGAACTAAAGAAAATGGGGTGGGGGGGGCGATCCTTTCTCCAAATTAAACCTCGTGTATTTATTTCTATGGGACATGTCCAAGAAAGTGTTAGCCTGAACCTCCTAGAAAATTGCCTGGAATGCATGAGCTAAAAACACACTAACCCTACAATCCGGAGTAACTACAGGAGCATGTAAGAAACATTTACATTGACGTAGTTACGGCACTACCTAGTGAAAACCTATGGAAATTCGTATTGCAATCCAGAGTAAATTGTTCTTACGTCAGAGCAAGGACTCCCCGTAGTTACTCTGGATTGCACCCTAATTCAGTGGTTCCCAAACATTTTAGTGCCAGGAACCACTTTTTTAAAACAGCACACTATCCAGACACACTTTACAAGAATAAAAGTTGCTTTACAAGAGTAAAACTAAAATCTTAATTTGTCAGCTGTGAAACCTGTTTTTATCCATTTTTTACTATTGGGGAGAGGGAAACTACATTCTGTAATATATGTTGAAATCCACATTCATTGGAATGAGACTATTCTGGTGGTGTGTTCATCTTTCCAGTGGGATTCAGGCATGGTCACCTACTCATGAGTAAAACACGTACACACAGCTCAGGTTTATTTTCCATCTTGTCAGGTATCAGCTTAACTCTTTCACAATGGCTTTCTCAAAAAATCTGATTTTGACCCACCAGTGGGTCCTGATCCAGAGTTTGAGAACAACTACACTAACTTTTCTGCCATGTTACTGGCAGTGACTGAGGTGAACCAAAGTAACAACACTGCAGGAATACTCTCTGCAAAGGATGGTGATAAACTGATATCTGTTGCTCAGTCTGTTACCTTTTTCAGCAGTAGCTACTACACTACACAGTTTTGAAACCAGACAACAGTGAAAAGTCTGACACTTGCAAAGTTTCTATGTTGCCTGAACTGGATGATAAATTGAGATTGAATTCTCTGAAATTCCCACCAAATAAAACGGTGCTTTTACAATGTACATAAAAGCCATTTTTGAAGCATTTTCCAGCAACAAACACTCTCTATAATACCCAAAAGGAAATTGTTGATCTTGTTACAGATTTCTTTTTCCATAACCTTTGTAAGCAAAAAGGACAACTGGATTATGAGCTGGAGAAGCTGTGCAAATAATATATGCCTTGCACTTTCATTTTTGTAGTTTTTATCAGTCACAGAGAGAACATCTGGGAGAAAGTGGGTAAAAAGGCTGTCTAGAAAAAGGATTTGGTCCTGTCTATTTCAGCTCTACTTGCTCTTGGACGCAGCACAAAAGCCATCCCTCTTTACCAACAGGGCCAGTTCAATCCTGCCCGTTCAGTGCTTCATCAACGCAACATTCAGTGATTAACGGAACGTGTGAAAGAGTCATCACAAATCAAACACCACAGGCAACTGCTACAGAACATTTAAGTTCAAGATCATTTACAGTAACAGGCTTTTCAGACAATCAGACCTCTAGACTTTTTTTCTTCACTATCCAGATTGTGATGGGAAAAGCTTGCTCTGTGATGACTGACTCTAACATGGGGATAGGCAGTAATAGGCAGTAAACAGGTAGACAATTGCTATGTGATAGTAATGATTAGATAAATTCTAAGCTGCATCATCAAGTATTCAGTAATTTGGCACCCAATTCTATCCAACTTTCCAGCACCAATGCAGCTGCAAAGCAACCCCAGGGTAAGGGAATTAATATTCCCTTAACTTGAAGAGGCCTCTTTGACGTCTACCACCACTATAGGATGCAGAGTATGTCCTACTGGTACAGTGAATGCATCAGCTCTGCAAGGCTGGATATGTCTGGGACCTCAGCAATGATTCTAGAGTCAGATACATAGTATCTGAGAGAACATCAGAGTAGAATGCTTGAAATCAGGATCCTATTTCATGTGCCATCTTTCCTAAAAGTGCAGGAAATTGTTGGATTCCAGCAAGTGAAGGGCAAACCAGATGAAACTGTAATCACTACACTGAACAGTCATACAAACATGTGGGAGTCTTGATCCCCACTACACTGAACATACAAACATGTGTGAGTGTCTCGATCCCCACTGGAAACATGGAAGGAAAGGGGTGCTTTAATCATCCACTATGATTCTCATACAAGCAACCCTTCCCATCCTCCTCCCTCCCATTCATGCTCTTGGGATAAAAATCCCCTGGTGGTGCAACCTGGACTGGAACTACATAGTGGGGAGAAGGATTAAGTCATGCAGGACTAGTGATGTGTCTAGTCAGGTATTTCTCAATTCCTGACCTTCTTATACCTATCTCTTACCTATTTGCTATTTGATGAATAGCACTTATTCAGCATATTCATCCATTAAGAAATTCAAGGTGACCTAGGCACTGACCAGGTCCAAACTGGATTGTATCACCAAGATTGCTGCCTCCGAGCATGCCCGCTACAACCAAAATTACCTATAAACATGTTCTGTGCCTGAATCTTTCTTATAAGTACGAAACTGTCAGTGATAAAAACAGCAATATTCTTCTACATTTTAATGAAACCTATTGGCCATTAGCAAAGAGGGAGGCAGACCATGAAAAGATGCATCTTTGGCAGTTCGAGAAGACATCAGTGTGCTTGCCAAGAGCAAATATTGCATGTGGAGACTGGGATGATGAACTATGGCTCCTTTGAACTCTTTCATCCACCAACACAGTCTGGCACTGGTCCATCTTGGTAGTGGTAATTAGTGCTAAGCAGAGGAGTAATTGGGAAGGGAGGGAGGGAACATTAGTCTGGTACTTCAGTGAAGGAGCAATGACCTTATCAGCAGAAGACTCAGGTGTTGCCTTTGAAGAATTTTCAAAACCTGACTTAACAAGAAGTATTGGATTCAGCTGGAGACAAACTAAGACATTTGCTTAGGGGTATATATTAATGTCTTGGTGAGTGAAGCAAGTGGTAAAGATGCTGTGCCTGTTGACCAGCAGGCCAGGGTTTGAGACCCAGGTCAGCCTCACAAGACAGGGTGAGCTCCTGTCCTTAGCCCAGCTCTGTGACGCCAGCTGGATCCAATCGTATTGGCTCTGCCTTTCCATTGGACTAATTCAGTGGTGTGGAGAGGGGGGATTTGCTGCTTGGGTAACAGCCTCTCCTCCATAACAATCCAACCCAGGCTTTTGTACTTCACGTGCAGCGTATGCAGTGCTGAACACAATACCATAGTCTTTCAAGACTGACGGAGGCCTGCTTTTTGGTGAGTGGGTCCTAAACCTTGTAGCACCAGGACCCATTTTTTAAAATGACACTATATCAAAGTTTATCAGACTTTTTAAAAGGGAGATTTAGAAATAGATTTAGAGATTTGATTTGAAATAAATATTTATTTATCTATATATATAAAAGAGAAAAGTCACTGACTCACTGACTCACTGACTCATAACCGCCCTGCCAAAACCGGTGGGCCTATAAGCATGAAATTTGGGGTGGGTGTTCCTTCCGTGACAGAGGGGTGCACTAAGAACCGGTTTTCGGAAATTCCCACCGGAAGGGGGTGAAAAGGGGCGCAACGTGTTTTCCTCCCTATACTTTGCATTGAAAATTGCTGACTCAGCAACATTCCGCCCCAACTGCTGGGCCTGAAGCATGGAATTCTGGGAGTTCCTTCTGTCACCTGAACTCCCACCAAGAACCATCTGGAGAATTTAACCCTTCAGGGGCTGAAAAGGGGGCAACGTGATTCTGTCCTATACTTAACATGGGAGACTGATCAACATCCAGCCAGTTTGGTGCTCAGTGCCTGGTGCACTGGGGGGATGTTGTTAGGAGGAAGAGGTTGCACTGGCGAGGATGCTGCGCATGGGGGAAGTTGAGCATGGGGGGAAGTTGCACATGGGAGGTTGCGCTTGGGGGATGATGGGCATGGGGGATGATGGGCATGGGGGAAGTTGTGCATGGGGGGAAGTTGTGCATGGGGGGAAGTTGTGCATGGGGGGAAGTTGCGTATGGGGGAAGTTGTGCATGGGGGGATGGTGCGCATGTAGGAAAGTTGCACATGGGGAAGTTGTGCATGAAGGGAAGTTGTGCATGGGGGGATGATGTGCATGGGGGATGATGCACATGGAGGGATGATGCGCATGGGGGATGATGCACATGGAGGGATGATGCGCATGGGGAAATGATGCGCATGGAGGGAAGTTGCGCATGGAGGGAAGTTGCGCATGGGGGGAAGTTGCGCATGGGGGAAGTTGCACATGGGGATGATGTGCATGTAGGAAAGTTGCGCATGGGGGAAGTTGCGCATGTAGGAAAGTTGCGCATGTAGGAAAGTTGCGCATGTAGATAAGTTGCGCATGTAGGAAAGTTGCGCATGGGGGGAAGTTGCGCATGGGAGATGATGCGCATGGGGAAGTTGAGCATAGAGGATGATGCGCATGGAGAGAAGTTGCGCATGGGGGAAGTTGCGCATGGGGGAAGTTGCGCATGGGGGAAGGTGCGCATGGGGAAAGGTGCGCATGGGGAAAGGTGCGCATGGAGGGAAGTTGCGCATGAGGGGAAGTTGCACATGTAGGAAAGTTGCGCATGGGGGGAAGTTGCACATGGGGGGATGATGCACATGGGGATGTTGCGCATGGGGGAAGTTATGTATGGGGGAAGTTGCATATGGGGAAAGTTGCACATGTAGGTAAGTTGCGCATGGGGGAAGTTGCACATGGGGGGACGATGCGCATGGGGGAAGTTGCGCATGGGAGTTGATGCACATGGGGGAAGTTGCACATGGGGGTTGATGCGCATGGGGGGACGTTGCGCATGTAGGAAAGTTGCGCATGGGGGAAGTTGCGTATGGGTGGAAGTTGCGCATGTAGGTAAGTTGCGCATGGGGGGATGATGCGCATGGGGGGAAGTTGCGCATGGGGGAAGTTGCGCACGGGGGGAAGTTGCACACTGGGAAAAGTTGCACATGGGGAGATGATGCGCATGGGGAAAGTTGCGCATGGGGGATGATGCGCATGGGGGAAGTTGCGCACAGGGGAATGTTGTACATGGGGTAGGTTGCGCATGGGTTGTTGATGCGCCATGGGGAATGTTGTATGGGGAAGTTACTCCTGCAACGCGGGTTCGCTTTTTGCTAGTAAGTAATAATAGAAAAAGGCCTTGAAACATTTATCTACCTAGCTTTACAAATTTTTGCAAACTGCAGGAGCTGAGCTCTTTACAGGTTTATTACCAGCAACAATATCCCAAGCCTAAGAGCCCCAGAAGGCTGAAGACTGAGCCCCAGAAGCAAACAGAACTGTGACAATATCCTACCATCAACCACAACACAGCCTTCAATAAATACACCATCAACTAACCAATGCACCATCAACCGCCATAAACCATTGTATCATCAATGGGATGATGGGAGGCTAGAAAGAAGCAGCAATGGGGATGGAGTTCAATAGATTGGGATCAGGAGATGGTGGCATTGGCAATGCTGCTATATGTCATATCCATATACCCTACCAGGACCTGATGCACCTACACAGATCAACTCAGACTTGTGCCATGCCAAATCTGCTGTGATAGGTCCTGCAGAGAGGTTTAGCAGGCAGAAAATTTGTTCCCGTGCTCCATGGTAAGCCTCAGCCTGAACAGTGAATCAACAGTCCAGCAAAATTGCTGATGCAAGTCCATGCTGATTTGTGGGACCAAATTGGGTCCAAAAAGGGAACAGGATACAGTGTGCATCAGCATCTCTGATCCTACCTTCTCCAGGGCCTGAACTCCTCACCCTCACCCATGTTGTCAGCCTTCAGCCATTATACCCCTTTCCTGCCCTCCTTTACACTGCAGCGCACAGCACAAACCTCCTTGGGTGTATGTCGTTCCTCGTACTAGCGCCAGAATTTCCAATTGCTATTGGAAACAGCTGCACCTTCACAAAATGCTTTTTATGGAACAATTGTGATGGCCAGCAGCAGTGGAGCACTTATCCTGCCTTTGCTGAAGGGACATGGGATTGGGCCATTAGTTACTTTAACTCAGTGATTTTCAACCTTTTCCACTTCATGGCACACTGACAAGGCACTAAAATCATCAGGGCATGCCACCTGTTACTTGACCATTGACAAGGCACACATGCTTCTGGTAGAGGGCTCAAATCCACCAGTGACCCTCCCCATAGTCTTGCAGCACACCTGCAGGCTGCAGCACATTGGTGTGCCATGGCGCAGTGATAGAAATTCACTGCTTTACATTCAGTTTATAGAACCTGTGTAAAGGATCAGGGCTGTGGAACCCAATTTACATGCAGTCCCTATGGATGGAGGGTAAATGTACACTAAATGGGGTGGGAAAATCAAATAATAGCTTGCAATGAATGAAAATGTGGTCAACCACCATGTTGAGGACCACGTAGTACCATGGAGGAGAAGTTGTAATTTTTTCAGGAGAGGAAGGAAGGACTGGAGATGCACTTTACTCACAGTCAGTGGTCTCTTACATTTTTTTACTCTTCTTGAACAGGTAACACCATGTTACCAACCAAAAATTTGAGTAGCTGCAGTTTCAGTTAAGTCAGAATAAAATAATAATAATAATAATAATAATAATAATAATAATAATAATAATAATAATAATAATAATAGTGGTGGTGGTGGTGGTGAAACTTCCTTTGAGTATGTGCAGAACTCAATTTCTTGAAGCTTAAGTCAGTTCCTTAACATCTGGGACTTGAACAAAGGCTTTCATCTTTAAAAGATATTTCAGGACTTGAATTCAGCCATCCCTATTTTTAGAAATTAAGTCCCAAGGACAGCCTGTCCTTCCGTACAGTGAAAAACTGGAGCATATAATAGATTTTTTTCCTTTTTCCTGCTTTTTAAAAAATTAGCAGATCATTTCCCAACTTTAGTATTGTTAGCTGTTACTAAATTAACAAAGCATCTTGAACGTGATTGCGTTATCAAACGGTCTCAATACAATTACACTGCATTTAAATATCTATTCTAATTATATTTCCGTTTGACAAAGTAATAGCATTTCAAAAAGAAGCTGCAATCAGAATAATTTTTCCCTTCCAAATTTGAGAACAGAAGGTGATATAGTGAACGTAGATGGTTTTATAAATTTCTGGCTAAACCTCATATAATTAAAGTGTTATAATACTGGAAGAGACTCAAAAATAAACTAGAAAGTTTACATTTTAATCTCACTTCAAACAGGTCATCGCTCACACCCCATAAATAGAGCCCTTATATAAGCACTGTGGGTTTCCTCTTTTAGCATTTATTTCATTTCCCAGCATTTAGAAATGAACGATTGCAGAAATGCTGTTATATATTTGGCCCCAAAGAGAGAATTCTGGAGAGTGAAAAAGAAATTCTGGACAACAGCTCAATTTCTTCTGCCTACTCACTTTTTTCTGATTCATATCTGAAATATACAGATAGAGCTAAAAGCTGGCTCAACTTTTACATTTCACAAAGAGATATTAGTCTTCAGAATATTACAAGAGGGAAATAAAATAGTAAACGTTCAAGAGCACTTGAACTGGGCACTGCAGTGATAAAGGGCATTATCCGTGTTCACGTTATGGGTGAAAATCCATGAATGATATCCTTATATAAGTGCAAGTCTTTCTCACAAATCATTGCCCCACAGCCTTGAAAAATAATGAGCTAATAGCCCAATTCCTCCATGTGTCTTCTGCTATGCCGCCTCAATGACAGGGCAAATGTTGCACGCAACCAGTGTGTATGTGACGACAGCCAGAGTGAGCTGTGGGTACATTTATATTTTTTACTTCCTACAAAATAGGTCATCACATCAACAATGAGTCTTCTAAACTAATAAAAATTAAGAGACGAAGAACAATGAGTCTTCTCAGACTCACCCTAGTTATCTTGTTGGCATATGTTTGAGTTGATGGAGGTAGACACTGTTGCCTGTGTGATGGAGGCACACATTCTGGCACACAGCAATGTCCACCAGGAATGGAACATGCAGTGGCTGCCAGGCTCAACATCTGGAAGGTCTTGTGTACAAAGGTTGTCAGACAATGAAAGGCTGGCTGCGGCTTTAACGAAGCACCTTCTTGGAGAGCCCGGCCACTATCATAGAGACTTTTCTTACTGAACTGATCCCCTCAACCCAGGAGGAGTAGAAGCACAAGGAGGATACATCAATAGTGGCCACATAACAACCATTCCTTTTTTGTTGATATATATAAGGATATTCTGTGTCCAGCCCAGCTCTGCGACGCCAGCTGGATCCAATCGTATTGGCTCTGCCTTTCCATTGGACTAATTCAGTGGTGTGGAGAGGGGGGATTTGCTGCTTGGGTAACAGCCTATCCTCCATGACAATCCAACCCAGGCTTTTGTGCTTCGCATGCAGCGTATGCAGTGCCGAGCACGATACCATAGTCTTTCAAGACTGACGGAGGCCTGCTGTGTCCATGTTCTGTTGTTGGTGTGGAACACTTTGACCATACCAGTGAACTTCTGGACCTTTTATTGAAATCAGTTTTTAATCAGACCTTTAATTGAAACAGTTTTGCATTCTGAGAAACCAACCAAAGCCCTTGTCATTGTTGGAACAACCACCTATTATTTCAGCTCCCTAGCACAGGTTCATTTATATCTTGAAGGTCATTCCTATGTACTCCAGCCAACCATTTCTCTTACCTCAAATTGGCTAATATCCTATATCTGGGATATAAGCCCAATAAAAGAACTTATCAAACAAAGCAACTTCATAGGCTTCTTCCACACTGATGTCTCTAACACTGGCCATGTCACTTTCTTGATCTATTCTGTTGTGAGGCTTGAAGCACCCAATGATGCTCCCATTGCCCTCCACAACTGTACAGCTTGCTTGTAGCGAGATGATAACCACGTCAAATCACTCAAACCTCCTCCTTCTAATGTCTCTTGTCAGCTGCTTGCTTGATGATTTCACTCTGCCTGCTTCCTGAGCTTTCGCCTGTCATCCCTGTGAGATGCCAGGCAGTTTGACACCCTTGGTTTTGCTTCATAGATCTGGGAATTACAGAAGGCATGGCAAATACGTCTCCGAAAGCCAACCACTTTCCATCTTCATAGATCGTAAGAACGGTCTGTGCTGTGAGTGATTAGGAGCAGGAGCACCAATGAACAGATTGGCAGTATAGACAATATGCCAACCATCTCCAAAATTATGAGGAAATGCAACATTGGTGCTGGAGCATTGCTGATGCTCACAGCTCTGCAGTATAGGACTTCGGATAAGATCCTGATTCTGGACATACACTAGAATCTGTACCCTCTGCAATGGAAGCTCTGTATAAAAATGTCAGTATGTACTGACTAACCTCAGACCCAGTCCTGAGAAGGAGGATTTAACTTGTTTGCTAGAGATTGCACTAAAAATGGCTATTGTGGTTAGGTCAGTGGAGTTGCAGGAAAACACGTCGAGGCCTATTGGTTTTCAGATCTCAAAAGAAAATATTAGCTCAGACTGCCAAAGTCATTCTGAATTACTGTATTTCCAGACAATTTGCTAGTGACGTATTGGTGTGCACAGAACACTCTTGAAGTCAGCAGTTAAAAACAAAACAAACAAAAAAAATAAGGCCAAAAGTTTTAAATACTTTTTAAAATAATATGCCTGTTGTTGAGAACTGCTTGTTTTCTATTGCCAGGAACGCAGAGAGGCTCATTTCTCTTCCAAACCTATTCCAAGGTTGGGGATGGAATTTGTGGACTACAATAAACAATGAAGTCTGAAATCCTAAGCTCCAGTTAGGCCATCCTAAGCCCCAACATAAGTCCTGTGATGATCGGGGGTGTCATAAAAGTGTTTTAAGGCACTTCTTCCCCAGTCATGGGGGAGGGTTAGGCCAATGCACAGACTTGTGTTTGCCTCCCTACATCACCACAGAGACAGGAAAACCAATGAGTTGTGCCGACCTAGATTAGGACTGCACCTGAACACTGCTTGGCTCACATCAATTACAGGTGCAGATTGAAATACACCTGTAAAATTCTTTACAATTAAAATTCTTGCACTAATTCATAATCTGCTTTTCTTGGTCATCACGGGGAGGGCTGAGAAAACATTCAAATTAAATGTGCACATTTGGGCATACAATACAGTGACTGAAAATCTTGGGATCTTAGGAATGTGGATGCACGGACAAGGTGATCACATCTCATAACTGGAAAAGTGGACAAGCCTATCTAGACATGCCTATGATTACAAATAAGGGATCAGTAGATATGAAGGCACCCATCTCCCATATATGCACTTAATAATGCATTATTAATGCATATAATAATATATGCATTAATTTATATTAATGGGCTTACTCCTGGGTAAGTGCAGGGTGACCATCAGTGGTAGGCTCCAGCAGGTTCGCACCTACTCTATAGAACTGGTTGTTAATGAGAGAAAGGACATACAAAGTTTTAAATTAGCCATTTAAAAGTGGCTGCCAGATGGGCATAGAACAGGTTGTTAATTTCTTTGAATCCCATCACTGGTGACCATATAGAATGGAGGGCAGAGTGCCTGTACCTTTAACCATTGCATAGAAGAGGGAGTTTAGGTAGGTGCTGCTTTTTAAACCCTTCTGTAATGAACTAAACCTGCCTCAATTTCCTCTCCTATGCAATGGTCAAAGGTACAGGCACACTGTCCTCCATTCTATATGGTCACCCTGGATAAGTGTGGATAGGATTGTAACCTTTGGGATATTTGGGAATTTTTTTTAAAAAAAACAGATCAGCAACTGCTGGAAAGAGTTTTTTATTTTAAATTACTAAACTTCTATCACTTCCAGGTTAACGACATCATTTCATTGGTCCTGACTGATTATCATTTCAAAAAGCAAATACTTTTTAAAAAGTACTGCCAAATGTAACCATCTGAATATGACATCAACTGGGGAAGAGTGAAACTGCGATTTCAACTGACCATCTGAATTAAGGACTCTCTCCTTTTGCATAAACCAACATTGACTCCTGCAAAAAACAGTGGCTATAACTGCAATGAATAATTCAGACAGCTCTTGAGTTCCCTTGTGGCACAGCTCCTGCAAACGGAAAGATCACAGGAATGGCACAAGATATTGCTAACCCATTTCTGTTCTTATGATCACCAGTGGTTTAAAGGGAAAATGACACACACTAATTAGTTCCTTCAAACTGTATCACAAGCTTATGAATCCATCCCCAAGATGAAAACCCCAAACATTATGCAAGACAGAAGACACCACACGGTATATATTAGGCAATAAATTAACAATTACGGTGTGTCAGAATGTTAAGCAAGATCTCAAGTTAGATCCCTGAACATTATAAAGGCTGCATTACCCTCTTCCGCTATTCCCTGTTCCCTTCATCAAGGCAATGTTTCACTTTGAAGCACCCTTTTAAAGTCCTGGTCGAAAATCAGTGTATTTGTTACGGTAATTGCCGGTTGAGCCAGCCGGCTGTAGATCATCCGCCAGGAGACATGAGCTCTTTTTCAACAAGAGTAACTTTTTATTATAATTACACTAGTATCATCTAATTTTTGTAAGTGTTCTACAACTCAGCATAATTGTCAGGTTGCTTAACAGCTTGGTTACTTACTAGCCAATTAAAAATTAGCAGTACATTGGACTGAAGGGCACTTTAGTTAAATTGCCTTATTCTAACCAGCCATTGATAATTTACACCACTGTGAGTCTGGTTGCTGAGAATTTCTCTGTTTTTTGGCTGTTAGAAAAATGTGCTCTCACTCATATCCAGACACTGAAAACTATATAGCACATCTTTTTTATTTTATTTTTGAAGGAGTTACTATATGATTCAGGACATTATCCTAACCAATTTAGGCCAGTGCAATTCACAGATCTCCCCATTCCTTTGATGGTGTGGGGGGCAGTGCATCTTTGTGCACTGGCCTAACCCCTCCTGTAGTGATGCAGAAGTGCCTTATGACACTTTTGCAACACCTCCAGACCAGTCTGGGGGCTAGGATTGCAATGCCAGTTCACTCCAGAGATGGCTTAAGGTTTCTTACTACCTGCGGCCTCAAAGCCAAATGTCACCCCGTATGTGGCCTCACAGTGGCATTATTTGACAGTGGCATCACTAGTGTTGGTGTCACCTAGTGTGATAACTTATGGTGTCATCCCATGGATTGCACCCACTCCCAGAACTCTGGGTATGCCCAAACTGCCCAGCTGGCCATCACTCACCCTCCTGCCAGGTAGACTCAGCTTTATAAAGATGAAAAAATGGAGACCATGGAGACTTCCAAAAAATGACTGGAAGGTTGTGTCTATTGGGCAGGTAGACCTGGGCTCTGTCTTGTGAAACCCAGTAGACCCGAAGGATAGGTCTGAGTTTGCAAAACGAAAGCCCAACCAGGTGGCCAAATCTACCTCTGGGTTCCAGAGCTTTTGGTGTTACCCCTCCTAATTGAGTCACTCATTATGGTATGCTCTTCCTGTGCCCCCTAGTGATACCACTGCCTGGTAGCACACCAACTGTTTGAGCAGAAAAAAGGGAAAAGATCAGAAAAGGATGTTTGGAAGAAGGGAGAGAGGTTAGCCAAAAGTTCAAGGAGAAGAAGAATGGGGACAGGCAGTCCTCATGTCCCTCAATGCCCCTCAATCTGCAGCCTGAACTTCAGTCAGTCTCATGGTTGGACCAGTTATGATTCACACCACCCTATCACACAACTAACATGTCTTCTCCTTGGTAAAAACACTTATTATGACACACCAAAAGAATGACTGATGTGCAACTCAAGAGGAATTTACTATTTTTGGAACTAGGAAAATGCAATCAGTGGAATTCTTCACCCAGTGCCATTTTACTTCTTACTATTGGGGCTGCAATCTCAGAATACACTTTCCTGAGTGTAAGCCCCGCTGGAGATAATGGGAGTTACTTTTGAGTAGAGAACCACAGGTTTGTGCTCAAAATTTTCAAAGCATCGCCAAGACTTTCTGTGGGTAAAAAAATATTTTACAAAAACCCAATATAGGAACAAACTCAACACAGTAGTTGGGCTGCTAATCATTTTTTACATTATTCATACACTCTTTTCACTAATGGATGAAATATTCAACTGCCCTCTATTTCTTCCCATTTACAATGTAGCTGCTCCTGTCCTGGGAATTTTTTTTTATGATTTCACGGACTATAAATATTTCCTTCACATTCTTCTCCGCTTTTTCTTGAAGAACCAAAAAGAACAGTTAGAAAAGCAAGGTGTGCATGGAAAATTTGCCCTCAGCAGGGTATGAACTTCCATGAAGAGTCCCTTTTCATATTTTCCATAAATGCACAATTCTGTTACTCCCTACACTTTCCAAATGAAGGAATCCTGAAGGCAATAATCAAAACCACAGGAGAAAAACGGGCATAATTTGATTGCCATAGTAAAAAAAATCAAAGCAATCTTATACTTACTAGTTTCCAACCAGACAGAAGCCGGTTAGGTCAAACTAATATTTAGTATCCGGGCATCCGGCCCTCCTCCAACCTCATTGCTTCTCGGCCAAGATTGATTCTTAAAGACATCTGGTTCTGCCACTTTGCCTTTCTTCCTAAATTGCTTTCTTTCACCAACTTTCCTCAGGGTTCTCATTCTCAGGGTCTTTTCTTATTACCTCCAACCACTTACCTGTGTTTGCAATCTCTAACTCTTGGTTTCACAATCCATTTACATGTGCCATTTGGCCTGCGCATACATTCATTTTTTTTTCTTGCTCAGGGCAACTGTAGGGGAGTGAGGCGCACTGAAGTTAATCACCGCTCATCTTGTCAACACAAGTACTCTGAAGCTGTCTACCTCATGACCGAAGTTGACATTGGTACCAAATGGTGGGTTCCCTCCTGAATTTTAGGGGTGGAAATTTTTTTTGTTAAGGCCACAGACCACGAGCAAAGGGTTATCTTCTTCTCATTTTATGGTTGGGGCCCATTTCCAAAGTCCTAAGTCCTGGATGGGGTCCCTATGGCTACATACATAGAAAAATAAGCATTCTGGGTCAAGCTATAAATGTAACATAACTAGCAACCTTGGCACTTTGCTTCCCTATCTCTGAGGCCATCATCTCAGGTCAGCCTGCCACACACATACTTTAATGTCCCTGAGGTCTCACCGAGATGCATTACCAGATCCCCTGAACACACAAGCGGTGTGCATGAATCCAGTATCCTTAGTACATGCCAGTACTGCTGATCCCACCACGCCTGGACCCAATCCACCTACACCCACCCCACCATCTCCCTCATATAGGTATTCTGTAAAAACAGTTCTATATAGATCCGACTGATGAACTGATGCCACACTAATGGTAGAAATTGTATTATTATATCATTAGGTATACAGATGGATAATTAGGAAAAAAACAAAAACATGCACACACTTACTAGTTAAGACATGCAAAACCTCCTTGGTTTGCCAACAGCAAGTTATTGTACCTTTCAGATTCTATTTTCCCATGTCTGAAAACAGCACTAATAAGTTTATACTTCCTCCCTCACAGGATTTCCAAAGAATTAATTAGCTAATAATGAAGATAAAAAGCAGTGTATAACTAGCATGATCATCATAATTAAGATATCTCCCGAGGCACCTTCAGTAAACTTCGGTTAGCATATTTTAATATGGTAGCAAACAACAATTTTAAAAATGTATCGCATTGTGTGGTGATGTGCTTTGCAAGTGTTCTGAGGAAATTTTTGAAACTCTTATTTTATAAAATATTCTTTTTGAAGCAAAGTCGGATCTGTGCTCCAGTTTGGGGGGGAGTATTTTTTTTTCCTTGAAAGATGTTTTGTCAAAACATTTTCAGGAAAGAAAAATTATCAGCTTCTACCTTTCCCCCTCCTCATAATTTATACACTAATCTTACACATGAGCAACAACAATGAATGTGGGCATACATTGAGCCAAGACAGGGAATTCCTTCTGGAATGCATTTACATGTGTGACAAATAACCCAGTGGGATATCCTTGAAACAAAATGTTGCTTTACAATTAATCATGCTCCATGTATTAAAAATGCCTGGATTACTCATGCAAATCTTCTGTTCTAGGAAGAGTGTACATAGAAATGAACAATTCCATAGATGAAAACCTTTCCTTCTCCTCTGTATCTTCAGCCTTGTAATGGGAATAAGCACTGTCCTTAGAATAGTCATGACTCTCAGGGCAAACTACAGGGTTCTCCTTTAATTTCTACCAGAAGAACAGTACGTTGACATATAGTGCTATCAGATAAAATTCGCACCCCCCTTGCAAAGATTGATTGTAGTTTATTAACCCTAAAATGAAGGAGAAGTGAGCCAAGAGCTGCTGGTCTTACATGCTGCCCGTCAAGCATGTAAACAAATCAAAAGTTTACATTAGTTCAGGAACTGCTATCTCATTTCATAACCATATATATAAACTAAGGGCACAATCCTAACCATGTCTACTCAAAAGTAAGCCCCATTGTGTTCAATGGGTCTTACTCCCAAGGAAGTGTCTTAAGGATTGCAGCCTAAATCCATATTCATGATGCAGGAAAGAAAGAGCAGATGCTAACCAACTACATCGTCCAGAAGGCACCAGCCAGCAGTGGCAATCAATGAACTATCCCATGTTTACATTAAGATCTGCAGGAGGGATTCTACAGTGGATCAGTGGCATCAATAAGGCCAGTGTGGGAGGCCAGCATGTCACTCCATGATGGACTTCCTTCCATGCAGCAGACTGGGTAACTCAGAGTTAGTGGAAGGGGTGATTCACCATTGTCCCACCCCACTAGATTTCTTTTTCTATGATTTTTGATAGTAGATATTTCAATGTGGTTTGCTTCATTGCATTCTGCATTAAATTACACATCAAATATAAAACGATGGTGACGGGTGGTGGTGAGGATGAGGTATAAAGATGATGGCGAGGATGAGGGGCAGCTTTACTCCAGCTGCCAGGTGCTGAAGAAATTTAGCAATTCCAGTGCTGATTTGTGTGGTTTCAAAGGATTTCTCTCCTCCTTTTCTTCTCCTTTCATCAGTTCTTTTCCTGTGTTGCTTATCTCAGAGTATCCATCCTGGTTTGATCTCCATCAGAGTGCATTTGTTGCTGCCACATGCAAGTTTGTTGCATAACTGGTTGGCTGTTGTTAATTTACATCATGCCACCCATATGTCATCTTGCAACTCAAAGCTGCCAGGCATAAAAATCCAGGATAATTCTGGAATTATCTGGCCAGACCTATACCTCTGATGAGAGAGCTGTATCAAACATCTATAAGGCACACTCTTGGAGTGTAATTTCCTGGGAGTAAGTCCCATTGACTGTAATGGGACTTAGGCTGCAATCCAGAGCAAATTCAGCCTGCTCTGACCTAACTGCACTCTCCTAACTATTTTTTATCCAGAGCAGAAAGTTATGCTGAATCCAGAGAGTCAGGAAGCCTGAGCTGCCCTAACTGCTCCAGAGCATGCTAAGTAATTGACACAAGAGGAAGACTTGCTCCTGAGGAGACACCCCTCAGATCACACTGAACAAGGAACAGCTGTGGTGCCTACAGTGGTGACATGACTCTGCACATCACCTGGTGCGGAAGTCTGTGCGTCATCCCTGGGATGCGCCCCCCCCCCAACCTGGACTGCACAGTCACCAAAGTTGGCGCCTGCGCAGTTGTTTCTGAAGCCAACTGGCTTCAGAAAGAGTACTGCACAGGCACCATCTCTGACACCTGCGCAGTACTTTTCTGAAGCCTTTTGGCTTCAGGGGAGACTGTGCAGGCGTCAGAGTTGGTGACTGTGCAGTACTCTTTCTGAAGCCATTCGGCTGCCGCTCCGCCTCCTGAGTGAGGCCGAATGGCTGTGCAGAGGCGCGGACTTTCTCTGCTCTAAGGAAGTCTCCTCTGAAGCTGTTCGGCATGCTCAGTGTGTTTCTGCGCAGTGCATCTCAGATGGCCGTTCAGGCCAGCTCCTCAGACAAGTGGCAGCTTCTGGCTGATTCTCCGCCTTGGAGCAGGCCTGAATGGGTGTGCTGACGCCCGGGGCCTGCCAAAGGACAGTCAAACTCCTCCGGCACATCACCCCATACGGAGCGCATCCCCAATGCAGCCCACACCAGCCGCACCAGTCTAGTGACGCCACTGGGTGCCTGCCTTATAAGGAGTCCCTGATGAGATGCCAGTACATTCTACAGTGAATACAAGGGGCTTCTTGGAGTGGCCTGCTGTATCCTGAGCTTTGTGGGCAGCCGTAGTTTGTTCCATATCCTGAGGTTGAGAGACAGGGGTTGCACCTAGGATGGCCAAGAACTCAGATTTTTGGTCAACACTGCCATTCTTACTCGGGCCTTATCATGGACCCCTATGGGTCTACTCATTACTATACCTGCTCCTGAGGTGGTATAACTCTGAGGGCTGGAAGAGGGCATTTCTGCCTTGGAAACAGGCTTTGGATACAGAGTAACTACTCTGCCCTAGGCAATGCTAAACATGCCCTCAACTTGCCTCTCCTGAGCTGCTTAGGCTGCCCCAGTTAGGGCAGAGCAGGTCCACCTCTCTTAGGGCACCCTATCTTGCCTTGCTCTGCCCTAAGCCTCCTTCAGAGTAACTGGGCTGGAGCATCTTGCAGTTGCTCCAACCTAGTGTTAGATAGGGCAACCTAAGGGCTCTTATGTGGACAGATTAGTTGCTCTGGATTGGGCTGTTACTCATAGGATTGGGCTCTCTGTAGTATATTTACACCAGGTCGAAGGCATTGGGGAGCACAACCAAAGATTCATTTCCAGCCTAGGATGCCACAGCTGTTGCCCACTTTGGACATTTCAGCCTGAAAAAGAGATTTGCCTCTTTGGAAGAGGGATGTGAGCCAAGAGGCACATGCCCAGCTGTCACAATAAAAGATTCACAATCTCACTAAAGAGCAAATATTAGCGTTGTTGGCTGGGAATTTCAAGCACAGGTTTTGTTCACATTGGCGAAAATGGAAGGTTACCCCATAATTTCCTTCCTTCAAACACAAGCATAAAGTTTGAAATGTGAAAAGGTCACCAGCAGAAGGAGAAAGTGTTGGCGCTATTTTTGCACCTGCTTTATGCATTTTGATAACAGTTCTATTTTACAAATAATCTAATCTAAAAAAAGAAAAAAATCAATGATTTAAACGTCTATGCTATGCTTTTTGTATTTAAAAATGAATGAAAGGTCTATTAATATTTGAAAACACAGTTACTTGACGCTCAATTATTAATGCTCAATAATTTTCTCATACTTTTAACAATATGTACATTGGCATTAACACAATGACCGCTCTGTATGGAGGGGGAATTGATATTCTGTGATAACCCATGAAGGGCCTGCCTGGGTGGTTGCCCTTTGAAGATATTATACTCTTGCCCAAATTGAATGATTTCTTAATCCCAGAAACTATTTCTAGCTTGCTTTATAGTGCCAAGATGCCACCTAGAGGTGGTCAGAAGATGCTCCCAACCTAACCTGCATTCCAGGTAAGAGAAAGTCTAAAAGAGCATGTTTCCAGGACCAGAATGGAGCAAACAAACTTTTTCTTTCCATATAACCACTACTTTCTCAGCCATGGGTTTCAAAGCCATGGGTTTGCTGCATACCCATCAGTAGATCTCTCCCTCTTAGACTGCTTTGTGAAGAATGCCAGAAATTCAAGGCACAACTGGGCATCTTGCCAGGCTCATGGGGGGTATGACTGTAATATCCAGAAATGCTGCTCTCCTCTCCTTAGCTTGAATTGTGTTTGCACTCCAGTGCCTAATTTATTACATTTCTCCAGGAAGTTTCTTCCCACACACAGCAGCTTTGAAACCTTCTAACAGTGTCTATTTAATAGCCACTGCTTTGTTTTTCCCCCTCCAACTCTGCATGCTGTTTGCTGGCAGGTACAAAGTGAGTTGCTAATGATGGAGTGGTATGCACAGTTGGCAGTGTCAGCACAGCGCCAGTAATGAGCCTTTGTCCCCAAATGCTCTGGCTTCCATTACCAGCACTGTGGTCCACAGAAGAAACAAACCGTAAAGTATGTAAAAGTACGTGTCATCCTTGTTTCCCACGTGGAGTGTCATAATTCCAAAAGATGTTGCTATATTGTCATAGCCTTTGATGCACCTTTAATCCCAACCTGAAATAAAGGATTCCAGTTTTCATTATTCATCATACAAGTATAAGATGTTGCATACACTGAGTCAGTTATTGCTTTCTGTAGTCCAGTATTTCTCAAACTCAGTCAAGTTCCACTAAATGGGATGTGAGCCAATATCAATTGGACCCCCATTCTAATGTATTATTTTTAACATTAGATATAAGGCTAATACTTGACACTTTATTGCTTTATTTATTTATTTATTTATTTATTTATTTATTCATTCATTCATTCATTCATTCATTCATTCATTATATTGCAAATACATGGACATATGTTACTGTACAGTCCATTCAGTCATTCAAGGACAGAGTGGTCTATATTGGGGGGAGGAATCAAACATATGGCCCAGTGGTGGGCTCCAGCAGGTTCACATCTACTCTATAGAACCGGTTGTTAACAAGAGATAGGACATACAAAGTTTAAAAATAGCCATTTAAAAGTGGTTGCCAGATAAGGATAGAACCCGTTGTTAATTTCTTTGAATCCCATCACTGATTGGGACGTTGTAAGCTCTTGATGGACACTGAGACACAATGGGATGAATATTTTGTCAAGGAGCACCACAATCACACTGAGGGTAGATACAAGACCCCACTTAAACAATGAGTCCTGGCTGACACCATGTTGGGTATGGATCCTATTCAGAGTTGACCAATGCTGGTGAAGTAGGTAAAAACCTGGCACCTTTTGTGTAGGATCCTCTATGTAACTGCCTGTATCTCGGCATTCAGCAGCCCATTTAGCTTTCCATTGCATGTTGATGTTAAAGTTGCTAGATAGCTGTTGTGCGAATATCAGAGAGGGCTTCCTGGATTTAAGCCTGCCAACTGATAGATGTAAACTTAATTAATTAATAATTTATTATTATTGTTTATTATTCTTATTTAATTATTGTAAACTTAATTAATTTAATTAGATTTTATCTTATGGAGGGTATAAAAAATTTTCTTGCTTTGATGATGTCACTTTTGACCATGATATCACAGCATAATGACCACTTTCAATGGGTCCCAACAAATTGTCATTCTAAAAATGGGTTGTGGTGCAAAAATATTTGAGAACTACTACGCTAGCCAGTACCAGAAAGGGGCACCAAGTTAAATCACAAATCACTATCCAACACAACTGCCTTACCAGCCTTATTTCTGGGTCATCATTGAATAAATCTGTTATGAGTGTCTTTCTTTAAAATGTATGCTTGGAGCAATACACCATTTCCACCTGCAATGATCTATCTCTCTCCTCACTCACGATCACACTCCAAACAGGTTGATTCTGGAAAGTAACACAACCACTGATTTTCACAGCTGAAATGTAAAAGGGAATGTTCCTGTTTGTTGGTCTTAAAAAACCCAGTGAGCAGGGGTTAGACTCAGTGATACTCAGGCTGCAATCCTATAGACACTTTCCTAGGAGTAAGTTCTACTGAATCAGAGAGAGAAAGAGAGAGAGAGAAATAGAGTGCTGTATTACATTGTAAATCAGTTCATACAATACTTATAAGGAAAATGTAAGGACATTAAACAAGAACAAAACAGAAATCTTACAACTGAATCAAAAGAACCATGATGCTCTTTACTACGGCAAAGACTGACTGTTTGGGAGGGGGAATAATAATCTATCATGCTGTTTCCAACTGATAAGCAACAGCAAATTCCCTCTCAACAATGACAGGCTCAGAATGACTGATTATTTTTCAAGATAAAGTACAGAAATATTAAACATAGAAAGCAAAAGAGAAACTGCCCGATGATCTGTCTAACTCAATATCATCCCTGACTTGCAGGAAGAACAGGTCAGAGGCCTTCTAATCGCTGGGCAAATTCAATTCCCACAAGGATGCACTTGGCAGTGTGAGTGCTCTCCCATACTGATGGATGAAAATCTGTCCAAAAGGAAATTCCTGAAATTACTTATCAGTGTATGATAACCCTGTTCCATGCAACCTGTTTGTAGGAAACTCCTGTAACAAGATGTAATATTGACTAATGGCGCAATCAAGAGTAATTACGGGGAGTCCTTGCTCTGGTGTATGAACAATTGACTCTGGATTGCAATATAAATTTCCCATAGGTTTTCACTAGGTGCTGTGGGTGGCGCAAGCGGTTAAGACGCTGTGCCTGTTAATCAGCAGGCCAGGGTTCAAGACCCGGGTTGGCCCCACAAGACAGGGTGAACTCCTGTCCTTAGCCCAGCTCTGCGACACCAGCTGGATCCAGTCGTATCAGCTTTGCCTTTCCATTGGACTAATTCAGTGGCATGGAGAGGGGGGATTTGCTGCAATCCAACCCAGGCTTTCGTGCTTTGTATGCAGCGTATGCAGCGCTGAGCACAATACCATAGTCTTTCAAGACTGACGGAGTAACTATGGATGCATGTAATGTTTCTTATGTGCTCCCTTGGTTACTCTGGATTGTAGGGTTACATTCTTGGCATTAGGACTATGTATAAAAACGAACAGATACTGGTTATGGATGTTATCCCACTACAGAATCTGAACTCAGGTTTCAAGAAGCTCTTTCACCTTCCTAAGTCAAGGCAGATGCAAAAATTCCATAAATTCATGGCTTGTCTTGCCATTATCTGGGCTTACCCACATTCAGGGTTTGTTTTGAGCAAAATATGCTCTTGATCTAAACCTTAATTTCCAAAATAGCATGAATCATGAGAGTCCTGAAGCAGACTCTTGCCCTTGTGCTTATTCTGTATGACATTGTGCTTAGATGTCCATAGCCAGAGTACAGCCTGTACAAGAGCATTCAAAAGGGCACTTGCCAAAACCAAAGGTAAATATTGCTTAATTCACTTAACAGAATTCAACCTAATCCACAACAAAGAAGCTAATTCAACATGTCAGTGCCAGATATCTCACTCATGTCAAGTTTCACTTAGAAATGAAACTTTTTCTTCTGCACAGTATCAAACTGAATTTTTACTTAATTGGGCTATTGCAGCTATATTAATTGAGCTATATTAAATGAGGCTATATTAATCCAAATATTTGAATTAATTAACTGAGAGCCAGGATGGTGCTGTGGGTAGGGAGATGGACTGAGATCTGGATAATTAACTTTCAAATTCATCCTTGGCCATGAAGCTTTCTGGGTGACCTTGGGCCAGTCTCTCGGTCTCACCTACCTCGCAAGATTGTTGTAAGGAAAGCAGGAGGGGAGGAATGAAAAGCTTTGTATGTTGCCTTGGGCAGAAATGTGGGAGAGGACAGACAGACAGACAGACAGACAGACAGACAGACTGACTGACTGACTGACTGACTGACTGACTGACTTTCACTTCATGTTAGCCATGAGCTGGCGGCTGGCAGAGTTGGTTTTCTTCTAAGCCAGTATGCTGCTATAGGTGCCGGTGAATTCTGCGACTCACTGACAATTGATTTCCACTGACAATGGTACATAGCAATTTGTTTGGCCTGGTTATTATCAGTCCCTGTCTCTTTATATCATCCGTGACTTGTTTCACCCAAGTTTTCTTTGACGGTCACATTGGACTTACCAATCAGTTGGTTGTTCTCACCACAAGAGCCCATATGGTAGCCTGAATTTGACAAACATGCCCAAACCATCTTAGCCTGCACTTTTCTACCTGCTGTCAGTTGTTAGTCACACCTTGTTCTTATGGTATAATTTGAAATATGGTCACGTAAAGATATACCAAGGATCTGCCTTAAGCAGTGCATTTGAAATACTTAGATGGATGGTTGGATGGACAGACGGACAGATGGACAGATGGTGCTGGACAAGGAGATCCTAGATCGAAAGACACTGGCAGAGACCAGACAGAGTGGTGAGGCTGCCCAGATGCAGGAGCTTAGGTAGGATGCTTTGGGGAAGCTATATAGGGGTAGAGTAAGAAGGCTGAGCATGGGGTCCAGCAGTTTCTGGACAGGGTGACCAACAGAATGGAGGATAGAATGCCTATACCTTTAACCATTGCATAGAAGAAGGAATTTTGGCAGGTGCTGCTTTTAAAACCCTTCTATATTGAGCTAAATCTGCCTAAATTCCTTTGTTTATCCAATGGTTAAAGACACAGTCACCCAGTCCTCCATTCTGTATGGAACTTCATGAGATCCTGGTAATGTGATGATAAATAATAGGAAATCTGTTATCAAGGAGGAAGGTGAATGAGGTCTCCTTCCAGGGCGTCAGTTATACTGTCCATGATGGAGACAGAGATGGATGGTGTGCATCGTGTTCCCACTTTCAGTCTGAGGTTGTGCCAGGGAAATGAGAAGGAGTTCCTGGCCAAAAGCACAAAGGCCTACAGTTACAGAGAAAAAAAATAAGTTGGCTGCAATTATTTTAGCAACTCAACAGTGAAGGAAATGTTATCATGAAGAGCTTCCTCTTACGAAACATCAGGAAGTTCCCTTGTCTCAATCATAAGAACTGGAACTGAGCTGAATACGTGCTATATGTGGGAAACAATCACTGAACTCTTGTACAGTTTCCAGTAAAGAGACCCTTGTTTATTAACCACTAAATCCTCATATCAACTGTGTAACACTATCATAAATCAAGGCCTTGTACCCCACATGCTCCACACATTCAGTGTACTGAGGGCACCTCTTTGAGTAATATATGTACTTCTGAGATGCCCTATTAAGAGAGAATGAAAGAATTTGTGGGAGGTTTAAAACAGGCACAGGGATTTTCACTGGATAAAAGGAGACTGGTGATAGGGGTGGCACGATCCTGAATGCTGCCCAATGCTTCCTCGTACAATTTCTCCAAATGCAGAAGTGCAAAACTTTCAATTTAATCTCAAGGGGCTGTGCAAATGAATTGACTCCTTTGTGCAGTCTCTGGAAATTAAACCAGAAGTCCTGCACTTTGAAGAAAA
This sequence comes from Cryptoblepharus egeriae, assembly GCA_030015325.1. NCBI lineage: Eukaryota > Metazoa > Chordata > Lepidosauria > Squamata > Scincidae > Cryptoblepharus > Cryptoblepharus egeriae. The sequence continues at coordinate 21,450,509 of JAREYC010000004.1, read as the reverse complement.
CACATGAAATCTCTTGTTTGAGGCATAAAGTGGGCTAGTTAGGTGATTATTTGGGGCAGGAGAGGATTTCAGTGGCTGCTGTGCACACCAGACTCCCCATTACCTGCCCTGAAACAGCATTCTGAGCTTAGGCTGACACAAAAAAAATAGCTGGCTTAGGTCCAAGGAGACCTATTGACGGCCAAGCAGATTTCAGGATGGTAAATAAGGAAAAATATTTATTTACCTTTCCTGGACCTCTGATACCCTTATCCAATAGCATGGAATTGTGCTATACATTATGGACTGCTGGTGGAAGGGTAGGATTGGGCCCTTCAATCTAAGAGGACATGATCAAGATCATGCTGTTCGCAGGTTCCATGGGGTTGAATTTGCACTGAAAGCTCCAACTTTTTCTCCTGCTCATTTGACAGCTACAAAAACCAGCACATTTAGTTTTGCTAACTAATGTATTATTTTGCATTCCTAAATCAGCTCAGAAAAGCTGGCTGGTGGGAAAAAAAGCAATGTTTTATAGAACATTTTGGTGCGCCGTTTTACCCAGTGCCAGATGTTCTGTGGAAAGAATCACTTACAGGAAATGAAAATATGAGCCCACGGCTTACGAGGCCAAGAGTACACAAAAGAGACACACTGTGCTGGAGATAGAACGAGAATATCTTTTTGGACTCTTTTCTGGTGTTTCTTCCATAACCTCTTAAAATAAATGTATACCACAGCTGCAAAACTAGAATACTCCGAGGGTTAAAGAGTTTTGGTGACTATACTCCTGAAAATTTTGTCCCCTCAAATGCTTGGAAACTCAACTGCCAATCCAAAATAATTTGTAAGAAATTATACATTTTTTAAAACATACATTCTGGTACTGGATCAACAGCAATAAATGATTTCATAATATTGCTGTATGGGAAACTGGTAGGCAGAGGATCACATTAAAAACTATGTCAAGGCTTCCACAAGATTTCAGAGAGAATTTTACCCACCCACAATTGACAAAATCATAAAAACTTTACGTAACAGATAGCAAGTATTCAAAATAACATGCACGCATTATCTTGATAATGGTGGATCCAAATCCCATTCCCTGGGCAGCTGGGAACAGCCATACTCAGTTCTGCTCCAATTCATTGGCCCATTTGGGCCACTTCAAGGGGCCGCTTTAGGATTGTGCCTTCAAGCTTCCATTACACCAGGAAAAGCTGTCAAATTTTGGCTGGAATCCTAAAGACACTTTCCTGGGAGTGAGACCCATTGAACACCTTTGAGTAGACATGGTTAGGATTGTGCTCATAAATTGGATTGGTGTACTGTACCTACTCATGATGTCTGTTCTACAGTGTTAGATGTTCTTTTATTGCAAAGAAATAGGTTTTTCTAAAAAGAGAATTTTTGAAGTCAGTGCAACCTCTTGGAGTCTAAAAGATCTAAGAAGAAAATTGCCCAATTTTAAAAAAATATATATTTATTGTGCTCTTGGGTAAAATTAAAAAATGAGCCTGATCGATAACATTAGTATTAAAATCAAAGATAAACGCTTGAAAACACAGAAAGGGTTGCAACTGGTAAGCCTGCTGAACTTTCTAAAGCAGACTGAGAATGTCAAGTTAGTTCTATGCTTATAAGTGTTCACAGTGACAACGTATTTTAACAAGAAGAAATGTGAAAACAGCATTTGAAAATGAAATGCTCAAGCAGATGTCCTCTCAAAACAATTCAACATCAATTATAAATGTATACAACAAATCAAAACATGAAAAAAATTTATTATGCCACTACAGACTAGATGCTTACATCTAGAAAAAAAATTCCCTGTTAAAAATCAAAACTATCCCCAAAATTGAAGAATAAATGGAGAAGTTTCATTTGATTGCTTAGCTATTACAAAAGATGGAGAAATCACTTAAAACACAGTGAAACAGGAAGACATCCAAGATTCCAGAGCACACAATAAATGAATTATAGTGCCTCAACACATTTTGCTCCTGCTTTCGTTAATGTCAGTAAAAAGCAGTCTGCTTTTTTATTGTCCTTGAGTCAGTAAAAGTGAAATAAATATTAGTCACTTATTGCTACATCTTGGTTATTCCACACTTTCTCCAAAGAGCTCAGCATGGTGTATAAATGGCTCTTTCTTTCTCCCCAATTTTATCCTTGCAAAATCCAAAGAGAAGGGTAGCCCAAGGTCAAGATTTGAATCCAGGTCACCATCCCAACATCTTCACTAGTTTTAAGCTGTGGGAAGCCCTGCAAGCACTCCGGGGGGTGGGCTCCCCAGGGCTCCTCATATTCCCCCAGACCCTGGTAGAATGCCTATTAGGTTTGGACATAGCCCTCCTCACCTGCAAGGACATGAGTCTGGAGATTGTGTTGCTGCTTTCCCCCTTCTCCAACCTTGCATGGGACCATTACATGAACTGAGGGGATGCGACCCCCCCCCCCCCCCGTTTGAGTAGCACTGGAATACTGCATTGCAGCCACAGGGTAGAAAGTGTTTACACAAATTTCCAGGCTCATCATTTCTGAAAGTGGATGAACATAAATAGAAGAGATTTTGCAAAGTTCAGATTGTTAGATACATCCAAGTTGCAGTCATATACGCACTTTCCTAGGAACAAGTTCTTACAGATACGTACATATATTAGGGTTGCACACTTTCCGACACAAGTTCTTCTGAATAGACACGCATAAGATTGTTCTGTGAACTGCCGTCAAATAATGCAGCAGGTTTTGAAGTGCATTTAAGTCTCTCTTTTCCTCCCTAAATTATACCTAAGGAAATCTCAGAGACCATTAACACAGTATAGATGGCAGCTGACACAACTCAACAGCAGTCAAGAGAGTTTTCTTCTAGCCCAGCCTGATCCTATTCATTGCTTCACAGTTGGCAGGAATCCTGGAAGGCAAATCCTGGCACATCAGCAGGGAAAATCTAGCAACCTAAGCAATATTTGCAAGTTTCACTCCCGGGGCAATTTGTTTCCAAAGGCAGACATTATTATTTTTCCCTGTTTAGAGGAACTAACTGTTCCTTAAGATTTAGCATATGCTAGTTCACTCTTGTTTCCTGTGATTTCCATTATCATCTTGGAAAAAATATGCTAATGACCTGACTTGTCCCTTTTAAGATTTACTTCTTTTAACAAAGTGCAAAAACAGCATTTCACCTTGGCTGGAGATACAAGGGGTAAGCCACTGAAGGGGCATAAATCTGGCAAGCATTCAAAATTCATAAAGGAAGGAACTGCATCTCAAATGTTGATTTAATTCTTAAATGCTCAGATTTCTGGTAGGAAAACAAGTTTCTAGAAGGAATAGTCAAGTTAGGTCATACCAGGGTTATTTTAGAACCTGGGAAAAATAGTGTTGGCGGATATAAATCAGATATATACAATATCTTACATTGTTTCATTTTGTGGTTCTGAAGTCAACACTGTGGTTACTTTCAAAAAGAAATCAGTAGTTGTCTTAACATGCAGCTATGCTGACTTTGAAGAAATCTACAGCTACTTATCTACAGGAGGTTTAACTGTGGATGTAGCTTTAATGTTTATTAAGCAGGCCTCCATCAGTCTTGAGAGACTATGGTATCGTGCTCGGCGCTGCATACGCTGCATGCAAAGCACGAAAGCCTGGGTTGGATTGTTATGGAGGATAGGCTGTTACCCAAGCAGCAAATCCGCCCTCTCCACGCCACTGAATTAGTCCAATGGAAAGGCAGAGCCAATACGATTGGATCCAGCTGCGTCGCAGAGCTGGGCTAAGGGCAGGAGCTCACCCTGTCTTGTGGGGCCGACCCGGGTCTCGAACCCTGACCTGCTGGTTAACAGGCACAGCGTCTTAACCACTTGTGCCACCCGATTCATACTAAGTATAACTGGCTAAACAATTTATAAATGTCTGATATTTTTAGAACTGCTTATAAAAGGAATCTTTTTATCATCTTAAATTCATTTATAGATCTGAAATTGTGAATTTATAGTTTAATGAATGGAAGGGCTGCAGTGGCTCAGTGGTTTGAACACTGGGATTAGAAGACTGCTTGACTGGAATTCTATTCCGCTGATCAGCAGTACAAGATCTGGGTACTGCAAGACGGTGTGAGTTCCCGTCCTTAGCCCAGCTCCAGCCAACCTAGCAGTTTGAAAGCATGTAAATGTTAGTAGATAAATAGGTACCACCTCAATAGGAAAGGCAACATCCAAGCAAAAGGCCCCTAAAATAGGTCAGCCAGATTTCCCCCATGTCACATCCATTGTGGATTGGATGAAACTCCAATCCACAAGAAGTGGACACTGTTACCACATGGTACAAACATTGAAGAAGTTTGCCTTTTTTAAAGTTTAATCAGTGCAAGGTTTAGGCTGCAATCTTCTCTTAAGCCCCATTCACTATAGTGGGACTTATTTCTGAGCTGACATGCATAGGATTGGTCTCTTAGCCTGTTAACAAAAGTGTGCCAATTCTAATTACAGTAGGGAAATTTTAATTAATAGCACATCAAACATCTTTTTAAGTTTATTTTTCTTCTGATGTGTTGTTGTAAAGGGGAATTAAAAATAAAACAATAACTCCTCTGAAGGATTTAACATATTTCATGACGAACGCATTGTTTCATTTTTATTGTTTGGAAATAGGAGATGGGATCACTGATTGAGGTCAGTGGAATGGGGGTAGGTGATATTTTTAACTATCACTCCCCCCTCACCCGCATTACACTACTGACAAATATACCACCCTTTGTATGATGGTGGCTTGACAAATAGCAGTTTATGGGGGTAGGACAATTTTCACTGAAATCATGATGAGGGGTGGAAGGGTTAAACCTCCACAGGGTCTCCATTCTGAATATGTGCCAAATAAATAAATAAATAAATAAATAAATAAATAAATAAATAAATATGGGCAGACAGATAGATCAGGAACATTAAATGTTCGAATTAACATTATTATTAACATTTTTATTAACATTATTTATTTTATTAACATTAATATATTAACATTAAATGTAATCGGATCCTTTGTTTATTGAATTGTAAATCATCTCCTCTGTCATTTCAAAAATTAAGCTGTACTGATATTTTGATAATATGCAAATACATTTAAATGTTATTAACCAGTTTAAAAGCCTGTGATTATTTAACAAAGTTCAATTTAAACTTTGTAAACAGCTGTCAGTGAACTAGAAAAATTAGGTCAGAGTGTCCCTTAGCTGATCCCTATTCATGTTGCTCTTTAAGAAGAGCAGGAACAAAGTTTCCGGGATCCACAATAGTACAAATATTTTAAAATCCATTGTTCTTAAGGAAGGATTTATTTTGCTGCTTTCAGATCACAATGTATCTCTTCAGATATTTACAGTGCCCCCACCACTTCTCATAAGAACATAAGAAAGTCTCCAATGGATCAGGCCAAAGGCCCATCTAGTCCAGCTTCCTGTATCTCACAGTGGCCCGCCAGATGCTTTAGGGAGCACATATGACACCTACATCCAGGTGCTCTTCCCTGCATCTGGCATTTTGAGGTTGTCCACATCTACACACACCCCTCATGGCTTATAACCTGTGATGGTCCTTTCCTCCAGGTTTATCCCACCAAAGGATATTGTCTATTTATGCAAGCTTCTAGATATCGTCTGTTGAACTTTTGATGAAAGCTTTTTCTAGCATGCAGAGTCAAAAAGATGGCAAGCTGATAGAACATCATCAAGTAGTCACATGTTCAGAGAGGTGATCAGTTACCTGCTCCCAATAAACATAAACATCTAAATGGGCACCCAAGTTTCAACCTACTGCTGCAGTTCAAATGCAGTGTATCTACAATCAGTAGTGTCACTTTGTTTGGTGTCACCAATGTGGTAAGTCATGGCATCACCTTTATGGACCTTCTTCCATTCCAGCCTGTTTCAGCCTTTGCCCTGTTTCTGCTGTGCACAGGCACAATTTGAGTGAAGAAGCACAATTCCTCGGTTATGAGCCTTACGGGAGCCTTAAGGAATTTGAGGTGTGAATACTTGCCTGATGTTTTTGGCCTTTATGGTGTCCCAGTCCATTCCCCCTGCCCAATACTCCACTAGCGACACAACTTTCTACAGTCAATCAACAGTATTTATATACTGCTTTTATGCACATACACATAATGCATATATGCATTATGCATATAGGCAGTGTTCTTCATTATCAGAAAAAATACAGGCAGGGGGTTGGACTAGATAACGTATTAAGTCCCTTCCAATTCTATGAGTCTATGAGAAACAAGCTTTTTCCTGATGAAGTGTAATATTATACATGAGTTTCAGATGTTTGTTCTAATAGAAATGTTAAGTATAGGACAAAAACATGTTGCACCCCTTTTCAGTGCCTTAAGACTTATTTCTCAACTTTGGTTCTTGGTGAGTGTTCATGTCACAGAAGGAACACCCTCCCCAAATTTCATGCTTCTTGGTCCAGGGGTTGGGACAGGGCAGTGATCATTCAGGGATTCTTCAATGTAAAATATAGGGAGGAAAACGCATTGCGCCCCTTTTCACCCTCTTCCGGTTGGAATTTCCAAAAACTGGTTCTGAGTTGATCCCTCTGTCATGGATGGAACACCCTCCCCAAATTTCACACTTCTGGGTCCAGTGGTTTTGTCTGGGTGTTGACAAGTGAGTCAGTGAGTGACTTTTCAGTTTTATACATAGAGTTTTTAATGATTTCATGTTTTCAGTGTTTGTGATTGCTAACTTCCATGGGCATCAGTTGACTAAAAAGAAAAAGAAAAACTTAAACTGATGAAACATAAATGAGCCACTTGATTTTTTTTCCCCAAGAAAGAATTTCCAGTTCACTTTGGCATGCACACCGTTAGCTCTTTTTTTTTAAACAATAAAAATTTACTGTGGTTGTTACAAAGTGTGGGTCAGGACTGTATGGTATGATGCAACCTGATTTTGTGAGTCCCCAAATGGTGATGGGAAGATTAGATAACATTGCCTCAAGCCCTGTGGCTATTCAGAAATACTGCAACTGCTAATAACCCTGGAAAGAACTCAGCTCCTGCAGTTTGCAAGTATGTGTAAGTATAGGGAAATAAATGTCTTTTTTCCAGTTATTTTAATGAATGAATGAATAACTATTATTCTGTTGTTACTATTTAACAAATTATTATTAAATAATAAATATTATTTATTTCTAGATCTACTTTATGAAAAATCTAGTAAATGGAAGTTGGTCCCAATTCAGTGTCATTTTTAAAAGTGAGTCTCAGTTCTAAAAAATTTTGGGAACCATTAATTAGTGCATATGGTCAACATATGGGTCTGAGAAGAAACTGTGTTTTGCCTGAAACAGAGGCAAGGATTGTTTCTGCCTGTCTGGTTGTCCTAACTTCCATCACAGCATTGTCTCCAAAGCAGCTGGACTACGTTGCAGAACATAAGATTAGATACAAGGGCAGGTTGACGAGAGAGAGTGGGCAAGGGGCCAGGAAGCTGACTTGCCAGTATAAAGAGAACAAACAACCACAGCTGAACCTCAACCAGTAAACGCCAGAGCGTTTCCCTGAGTTTCCCTGAGACTCTTGATGGGAAATTCCCCCAGTGAAAAATACAGGTTTACTAAATCCTCATTTGGCTCCTTTTTCCTCTCTCTGAACCACCCCCGTGTTCTAGTTGAAGCTGATAAAGGTCCAGGAGTGACCAGCAACTGCTCCACTCTGCTCCAGCCAGATGTTCCAGCTGCTGTAACTGTGCTCAGTAAGAGAGGAAAGGCTTCCGAAAGGTACGTTTCCACTTAAATGCAATTATATGCTGCTCATCGTGCAGGTGTGCTATGCAGCTTTGCTCCTATGAAAACTAGAAGTGGACTGTCCATCAATCTGGCAAAGCTGAAAAATGCAGTGATGACTGAAAGGGATGATAAGAGTTTATTTATTTATTTATTTATTTATTTATTTATTTATTTATTTATTTATTTATTTAGATCCTACCTTTCACCACAGACATGGACTCAAGGCAGCTAACAACACAGAATGAAATACTTGCTCTTTTGCCACTTTTGTTTGCCACTTGCTTTTCCTGGACTGTTGTGCAAACTTGAGTACATCCTATACAAAGGCTTTTCTTTATGCTTTTTATCAAATTTAGTTCCCCAAGGATCTAAATCCCCAAGGACTCTGTGTAGGTTTTGGCTGTAGAACAAGAATGCATGATGTAGTGGCATCTCTAGAGGGGGTGTGGGGATGTGGACTGCAGCTAGTAACACCATTGCGTGACACAAAAATTATTTGGTGTGGTTAGCACTTTTCATAGTTGGGTGCAAGATATATTTGCCAGCGTGCCCCTCGTCACACAGTGAGCTTGAATAGGGAGGTGGTTGAGCCAGGGGTTTTCTCGGGGATTCCTCTGCGCACTGAGCACCCCATGAGGGTGACACCATGCCAGTCCATGTAACCCTAGTAATGCACTGGGTGACACCAAACTTAGTGATGCTGTTAGTTAAAAGCACCCTTATTTTTTATTTAGCAAGGTAACATATAGAACTATCCCACCACTCCCAGAGCATGCACGTTGTCCATTCCCTGATTCTTCACAATATTTTTGCTAGTGCTACCACCTTCATCATCCCCTTCACAGGGTGTCCATATGACAAAAAAAAACCCAGATTTGTCTGGATTTTTAGCCTCCTGTCCAGGTGTCCTACATTTTGGCTTCATTGTCCTACATTTTGGCTTCATTTTTTAACTTTGCAATGGTGTGCAGTACCCCCATCATGTCATATGTCCTTGGATTCATATTGAAGAGCAGAATCCAATGCAAAAATCAGTTTTGAGATGTCTCCTTCCTATCAAAAGTTATGGCCAAAAAACTGAAAAACAAAAATATAAAAAAATTACATTTTTGGCAATTTTTTTAAGTAGGTAGGAATTTTGACTTTGGGGGTAGGAATTTTGGCCTTGGGGTTCAGGAAATTCGGGCTTGGCCTCTGGTCACCCTGCTTCTCCAACATCACTTTTCTGATCCCTGTGGGCATCTTAGAGGTGTCTTAGGCTGTGATCCTAACCTGAAGATAGGCTGGCTTAAGCCCTAGCACAAGTCCTGTGCTGACCTGGGGGTGTCACAAAAGTGTCATAAGATGTTTCTGCGCCATTCCTGAGGAGAGAGACATGCACTTGCCTCCCTACATCACCATAGGAATGGGAAGATTGATGAGTTGTGCCAGCATAGGTTAGGATGGCACACTTTGGGCACAACCCAGAGCAACTACGGGGAGTCCTTGCTCCGATGTAAGAACCATTTGCTCTGGATTGCAATATAAATTTCTCATAGGTTTTCATTAGGTGGTACAGTAACTACGGATACACATAATGTCTCTTACATGCTCCCGTAGTTGCTCTGGATTGTAGGGCCAGTCTTTTAAAAAAGGGATTGGGGTGAGTGTCCTGTACCTCTGCATGTTTTGTCTTCTATGGCCCAGAGGCACCAAGAGGGTCAGATTGCTTCACCCCAAAATGCAAAACATACCCAGCCTCCAAAAAGTCATATTTTTCCAAAACATACCAAACTGACACTTATTCCTTCTGTATCCTCCTCATGCTTTTAGGAAGAATCATCTGCTTCACATTAATAAGATTTATATTACTAATAAGAGTATCTAAATTAGATGTGACAACGGCAATGCAGTAGCAATGAAGATGCATCTTTGTCTCTTTAAACTTGCAAATAGCAGCCACAGAGAGGTGAACTGGATCCGGATTGCACCATGGGGGAAGGAACCGATATGTAACTCTTTTCCATTGCACCATTTTCTTGATGAAAATCCATCATCTTCCACTTTATATTTGCCCCAGTAGGAAAAAAGATACTTATGTTTAAACTCCCTCTGCCTGTTCAGCTTCACCTCTGTTCTTGCAATAAGATAAAACTGCATTCATTCATCTCTGTCATGGCATCTAGTGTGGTCTGTGGAAATAAAGTGGGCATCCTAAGCTTCATATCAGCCTAATCTTAGTTTTTAGTGAGTTACTTTCTGATGAACAAGGCTTCACCAATGTTAGTCTGTATATGGGTGCAACCTAAATTAACCAGGAAAACTAGTGTTGTTAGACTGGCAACATGGAATGATGGACTGTTTTCTTTAAACTGCAGCAAGGGAATGATCCGATGATCCTAGCTGGCCATAACTACTGAGCAATGACTGGAAAAGGGGGTCCCATACCTTTACTGAGTGGTATCAAGAGGTGGGACTGGAAAAAGAGAGAGCCTGGACAGTGATGTCACTAGAGTTTGTGTCACCTCAGTGAGGCCAGTGCATCACTCCCATCTTGGACCAGTTCTCATGAAGTGGACTGGGCAGTGTCCAAGCAATGGGCATAGTGATGTGCAATTGCCCTATCCCACTGGTTTTCTTGCTATAATATTTGATAGAATAGATATATCTCAGTCTGGTTTATTTCATTGCATTCTGCATTAAATTGTGCATTGAATGATATGTCACATGATGGTACTATCCAAAAATACCAAGATTAAAAAATTTGGCCAATAGTAGTGTCATCCCCACTGTGCACACCACCTGATATGACCCACCCACGCACCACTTGCAGCCCTCTTGCAACCCCACTCAGCCTGGGTCAGTATTGTGGAAGCATGCAACTACTAACTGGCCCAATGATTTCAGTGCCACATACTCATGCAACAGTATGCATAGTACTGGGTAACAGTTCTACCCACTCAGGAGCCACACACCTCCACAGAGCTGGCCCAGCTGTCTTCACACATCTATGTATGTTATCTATCTATCTAATTTCTGTTTTCACTCCTCCTCCAAAAGCTCAGAATGGTGCACACGGTTCCTCTCCTCCTTTGGATCTCACAAAAACCTGTAAGGTAGGTGAGGCTCATAGGTAATGACTTGAACAAGGTCATCCAGGAAGCTCAGCAAAGGTCACCCAGCCTTATAATCTGCTACTGAACGAGGATTTGAACCTAAATCTTTCATGTCGGGGTTATGCACAAGGACCACTTTCACCATCCCAGCTCTCCTGAGATGGCAATGGAGGGCAAGGACAATTATTTCCAATAATTCATTTCCAAGTGATGTTCATGCAACATCTAAGATCATGTGAGCATCTGAGGTCATGGACTGCTTGTGATTCTCCATTCCCAAATCAGGTATTGACATAGAAGGACATTGAAGGAATTTGAACCTGGATCTTATAGGTCAACTCCCAAACTTCTGGTTCTTAATGCAGATTTTTACACCTACCCGTAAGGTTCTGGGACCTTTTTTCGCTGTTTGGCACTGAAGGTCCCATCACATCAACAGCAAAAGACCATTTTAGAGGAAAGAATCCAAACTTTTGGGCAGGAAATAGAAATCCATATTTTCTAAATCAAACAGCTTTTCCTTAAAATGCAAATAGGGTGCTTCCGTAATTGGATGCAAACTCTTCCATACTAGCAATAGCTTGAGTTTTAATTCTTCAAATGTTCCTCTGCAATTGTAACACATCATTAATTCAGTCAATGTTTACTGCTATGGAAAGCATTCCTCACCATCACTGATATGTGAAAATCTCATATTTTGTGTTAGACAACCATCTAGAGAGAAAAGAACAAATGCAAGAACATTTTTCATATTGTTTATTTCTTTATTTTGGCACATTAAAGTAGGCGCTGTGACATTATTTTTAAGAAGGGAAAAGAGCAATGACCTTTCTAAGCCCCTACATTGGTAGAGAGGGGTGATTTACAACAGTTTGATGTAGTAATAACAAAGGAAGCATTCCAGTTGCATACTAAAAGATTTGCATGCAATCTCAGACTTACAATCACATCATTCCCCCCTTGTACAAGAACGTAGTTAATAAATCCAAAGTGCAGTAGACCAGAGATATTTTTTTGTGAAAAAGCTACTTTATGATACACCAGTGCATTGTTAAGATACCAGTTCCTGGAAAGATGTATGGTCGAGTGGTCTGGTCTGGTCAGGCACTCCACTAATCAGAAATTTGTGTAAGGTTGGTTAGAAAGATCTTCTCATATGAGGCTGAAACAGAGCATCTCTTGTCCTATATAAGCAAAAGTGTGATAGTTGCTCATGTGGAAGAAAAAGTGGAAGAGATACATAAGTGACACAATAAGCATCCTTGCCAGTGTAGGTTTTATGTTTGCATTGCAAACTCTAATGAAACAAGAGTCACTTGAGCCCTGTGCAGAAAAATTGCCATCGTTACACTGACTACATAGTTACACTGACTAGCCATGCGCTCTAGTTCAGTGGCAAGTAGATCATGCTTCACACTAAGGGCACAATCCACAGTAAGGGTAGTGAGGAGAACCCTAGCTGTGCTTTCCCAACTATTCTGTATCCAGAGCTGAAAGTTATGCTGGATTCAGACAGTCAAGAAGCCTGGGCTGCCCTAGCTGCTCCAGAGAATGCTAAGTAGGGCTCAAGTCAGTGACACCTGGGGAGGGCTTGCTACCGAGGAGACCCCTCTCAGATCACACAGAACAAGGAACAGTGGTGGTGCCTGCCTTATAAGGAAGCCCAGAAGTTCCTGACAACCAGTAACAGCTGCAGCATGAGGATGCAATACAGCAGTATCTCTAGTGGAGGGTGGATGCTTGGAGTGGCCTGCTGTATCCCCAGATTAGTGGGCTTGCCATAGTTGTTCCATATCCTGAGGTTGAGAGGCAAGGGTTGCAGCTAGGCTGGCCAAGAACTCAGATTTTTGGTTAACACTGCCATTCTTACTCTGTCTTATCATGGATCCCTATGGGTCTACTCATTACTATACCTGCTCCTGAGATGGTATAACTTTGAGGAGCTGGAAGAGGGCATTTCTGCCTAGGAAACAGGCTCTGGATCTAGCATAACTACTCTGCCATAGGCAATGCCTAGGCATGCTCTCAATATGCCTCTCCTGAACTGCCTAGGCTGGCCCAGCTATGGCAGCTCAGGTCCACCTGTCTTGGGGCAGCCTATGTTGCCTTAGGCTCCCCCAAGCCTTTTCCAGAGTAACTAGGAGCATCTTGGAGTTGGGTCAGCCCAGTGAGAAATAGGGTAACCCAAGTGCACCTCTGGATTGTGCCCTAAGTCCCAGATTCAGTCTTTGGTGTCTCCAGTTTAAAAAGCATCTCAGGTGGGAAGGAGAAGTGGTAGCTAGAGGTGGGTGGAGGAAACAGTCAGGGAGGAAGGCTCACCACAGCATGCAAGGTGCCCCATCCCTTCAGAGTCATTCCAGGTAGGAGTGACAAATGGAGCCTTACGGCTCAATTTTGCAGCCCACTTGTAACCCCTCTGAAGGGGAGGCTTCCTGTAGTGAGACTTCCTCCAAGACTAACTACTGCACCTCCTCCAGCTATGCCACTTAGGAAGAGGACAATCTCTGCTGGAGAAAAAAATCAGCTTCTTGATACTAATATGAATGAATGAATGAATGAATGAATCTGCCTGGATATAAGTTAGCCATGTATGATCAGCATGATTTTTAGAAAGGGATTAAAAATAATCTGTACAGAACACCCTCAGGACAGAATTTCATTTACAGTTACAGTACAGTTACAGTTGTACAGAACCCTCAGGACAGAATTTCAATTAGATAGCCATTCATCTATCTATCTACAGTATTTATATTTCAAGTAACAAGTTCACAAAGCAGTTTACAAAGAAAATGGAAAAATAATAGCTAATTAAAAGCTAATGGTCCCTGTTCCAAAAGGGCTCACAATCTAAAATGCAAAAAAGAACACCAGCAGAAACCACTTGAACAGACACTGTGGGGGTGTGTAGGGCCAGTTACTCTCCTCCTGCTAAATAAAAGAGGAACACGCACTTGAAAGAGTGCATCTTGCTCAGTTAGCAGGGGTTCATTTATAGCAGGGGTGTCCAAATTTTTTGGCAGGGGGCCACATCATCTCTCTGACAATGTATTGGGAGACATAGAAATTTACATTTCAAATTTGAATAAATGTACATAAATTTAAATAAAAGCATTATTAGATACAAAACTTGTCTGCTGGCAATATGGAGGGATCTTGCAAAGGGATGCATTGTGGCTTGTTGCGGACCAGATCTGGCCCCTGGACCAGGGTTTGGACACCCCTGATTTATGGGCTTATAGTCTTCCTTTTGTCTTACCTAGCTTTCCCCATCTTTGCCTAAAATCATACTTTTTAGCATTCTTACTCATACTTGTGCATTCTATGCCTGGGCTTCACAGCAGCCGTCTGTTCAGAAACATATGGACAGCCAATGTCTGGGGCCAACATAGTGAATGAGACTCCTCGGATTTACAGAAACTAATGCAAATTCATTTATTGCCTTTTTGTCTGTTGTTTCAATCCAGATATTTTAACCTCTCTTTGACTTTGTGTTCAAGCTCATCTACAATAACACCACCTGAAACATGTTCACATTATAGACACACAGTAGATATTCTCCTACCTCTAAGAAAGGAACGATGGGTTTAAATTGCAAGAAAAAAAGTGATTGGATTTGATTGTATAAGCAAAAGTCTACTTAGAAAAATTGGGAGGATAACTGCGTGTCAAGACAGGTCTTGCAATCTGGAGAACTAATCAGTAGTGGGATTCAAATAAATTAACAACAGGTTCTATGTCCCATTAGTAACCGGTTCTCAGAACCAGGCATGTATTAGCAAAGGGTTCTATAGAACCTGTGAGAACCCCCTGAAGCCCACCACTGGTTCAACTAACAGATGATTTTATTTCTTATTTTTTGTTGGTGTCCATGGTTCCTGAGTTATAGATAGTTGCATTGGAGGTTCATAGCATTGCAGGAAGGAGCTGTTAAATAAATAAAGGAAGTCTTCGGTATATGAATTTCCATGCTAAGGAAGGAGCATAAACTGGGCATTTTGTGTCATTTCCAGCCAAATGCACAAAGAGTGTGGTTCGTTACCACAAGTGTCTGTTTACAGGAACTTGTCTGAGAACCTTTATGAGAATCCAAACATTCTGTTATTCGGGGGTGAGTCATAGTTTACCACAAGTTACGATTAAGGAAACCAGGTGCAAAAATATAAACAGCTAGTATACCTTTTTACCAGGAAGGCAGAACAATTGAGCTGAAGATGAAATTTTTGAAAGTGCAGCAGTTTTTCTTATCCATGTATGACTAGGTCTCCTGAAGGAATACCCACTTTCAAATTATTTTCAAAGAAAAAAAGTCCTCCTATCCTCCTCTTACGGCAAGTCTGATTCTTGATCTTTTGGAGATTCTCGTTTTTAATGCTGATTTAAATTATTTTACCTTCCTGGTTGTGTTCTCTTGACTTACTTTACATTTTAACTCTATAATTCTTGTTCTATGTTTCTGTTTCTCAGTCGCTCTGTGAAGGTTTAACCATAAAAAGTGGTACAGTATCAGAACCTGTTAACTTGAAATTTACGGCGAGTTTCATAGCCAGCCCAAAAACTGGTGCAAAGGGGATGACACTAGTGGTGTTTCATTTATGAACAACCTTTCCCCAAGCCATGCGTAGGACAACCCACAATATGTGATTATGATGCAAAGTGAAACCATTAAATCCAATTTTAATTTGGCACACACTTTATGGGTCTCTATATATTCTATGGTAGTCCAAGGACTCCACCTACCTCCATCTAATCCGACTAGTGCAGTCTTCTCCTCCTCATGGTTCAGTCTAAAACTACTTACCCTGGTACTGAGTGTTCCTTCAGAGGCAGACCGCACTGTTTGCTATCCATCCACGTTCCAGCTACCTTGCCGAACCTGAGACCATTATTATTGTTTCTGTCCCACCTGTAATTTGTCAAGTTATAGAAGAATGCTTTTGATCTGAAGACACAAGAGGTTGCATTATACTATACAGAGGTCACAAGGAGTTTATTGCAAGTAACTGTCACAAGAAAAATCCTTTACCTTAAATCAGGACAATGGTGGAAGAGCTTCTTTTTTCCAATATGCACTGTAGTTTTTACAGTCGCAAAAGCTATGCAAAATAGAGGACCCAGTCAAAACATAATGACACAGATAACAACCTTAAAAGGAAGAAGATAAGAAGAGACCAAGACAATCAGATAATTGGAGACCAGGCAGACAATTTAGAATTGCCTTTTTCCACTAGAATTGTTCATGCTAGTAGTATTTATATATTTACAGGATTTATACCCCATTTTCCCCATGCCAAAGCAAATGCTCGAGGCAGTTTACAAAGTTTTTATTCTTTTGTCCTCACAACAACCCTGTAAGGTAGAGAGTGAGTGATTGGCCCAAGGTCATCCAGGAAGCTTCATGGTTAAGAGGGGATTTGAACCTGGATCTTCCAGGTCTCAGTCCAACTCCCTAACCACTAGCACACCATCCTAACTCTGATGTTCCTGAGCAAGCAAAATTGATGAGGATGCAACCACCTCATATGGGTCCTAGTGACTTGGACCTAGTGACTTGATTTCATCTCAAGTTGAGCTGTTTCAACAACTCCCTTCAGAACTATGTGCACTTGACATGGAGAAACCAGAGAGTTTGCTTCCGATTTGGCTAAGCTGGGGATATAGAAAGTTTTGTTTTGTGTAGACAAGCACCTGTCATCTTGATGGAAAGATAAAACATTATTTTCTATTCTCATGTGCAGCTTAAATTAAAAAAATGGTAAGAGGATAGCTGCCGCACCCCATCAGTTGCAGGATGAGGCACACTAATGAGCTGGAATATGGATAGCAGCCAATCATGCCAACTGTGGACAGCTCCCAGATGGAAAAGAACGTGGGACTGGTATCAGGACTGGGTGGGACTGGTATCAGCCCTTTAAAGCTTTCTCAAGGCACTCACAGAGAAGACAGAGAACAGAAGGAAGAAGAGAGGGAGGAAGGACCAGAGAAGAGAAGAACAGAGAAAGGTAAAGGACTGGAAGGAAGGAGATAAAGGAGAAAGAAGAATGGACAAGGCACCTGGCTGGGAAGGGTGGAGATAAAAAAGAAACATGAGTGCAGGAAAAGCAGAGGACAAAGACAATGCAGACAAAGACAATGCAGACCAATGCAGATGGCAAACCAACTCCCCACTGGCACTCTAGGGTCAAAAACAAATGCAGACCCCAAAGGGAGTTTTGGCAATGGGAGCACTCTTGAGCCTGGGTGACCATATGTCCTTTTCTCCAGGACATGTCCTCTCTTTTAGCCTCGTGTCCTGGAAAAAATCTTTATTGTCCTCCATTTCCTTGTGAGCAGGCACCATGGAGCTTTCTTGGAATTAATAATTTCCTCCATTTTCTTGCAAGCAGGAGGCATGGAACCTTCTTGGAATTAATAAATTATAGTTGTAAATTATATGTATTAGTTTGAAATTTAATAAGTAAAATATTATTTAAATTAACTATATAAAGACTATGTGTGTGTGTGTGTTTAGCTTTTATTTTGTCATGTCCTACATTTTTTAGGTTGTCCTACATTTCAGGGAAGACCTTGTCCTCTTTTTCAATTATGACATATAATCACCCTGTCCTGAGCTAACAAACTTCATATGTGCTTTTGATATCCTCTATTCCCCTCAGATGCCCCGTCCATGGGGAGGTGTGAGTAAAAGAAGTATGCAAGGCTTGCTATGCCCATGTACTCTGCCACTGTGCCAAATGATCACTCAGGTAGGACCTGGGGTAGGCTTACACTTCTTTAGTTGGTGAGTCCCTTTAACGTTCATGCACGGACATGTTCCTTCACAGCCTGGCTTACCACAATATCTTTAACAAGATTTTCATCTCTGTTTCTTTGCAGATTTTGCCTTGGGTTTCTGCCAGGCCAGAGTAACTGGTGGACTAACATTTTCACTGCCGTTTAGGTAAGTTGAACCTGGGTTAGTTCTTGGGCTGACCCAGGATGTCTGGCCAGACGTCCCTGGGTTCTGTTGCCACTTCCTTGCACCTGCCATTCAGAACTCACTGCCTCTAAAAGCCAGAGGTTGTAAATAGTTTGTTATGATGTGTAAGCTTTGATGAACCTTTCCTCCATAAATCTGTCCAATACCCCTTTAAAGTCATCCAGTCAGGTACCATCACCACCTTCTTTGGCAAGGAGTTTTATATAATAATTATGTTCTGGGTAAAGAAATAATATTTTATCTTGCTGGTATAAACCATGGTTAGTTTTAAACCAGAGTTTTACAGCTTACCATGGTCATTACCATTGCATATGTAACCAACACTGAATGGGAAAAGGTTACCAAAGTGAAGGGAGAGGGATGGTGATGGAAACCAAGATTCTGTGACTTGTACACTCTGACCACATTTTTAGGAAATACAACATTGTATCTTCACACAGCACCTACATTTGATCAGCCTATAAAACATCTTGTTCTGTACCTCACCCCCTATAGTGACACATCTCAGAAAGTCTTGACTCAACACTTCACCTGATCAGTACCGAGGGCTTGCAAAATACTTTTTGCATTTTCCCAGCAATTACTGGCAACACCCAATTGCAACATCCAGAAAAATAAATATTTATCAGTCTGTCTGCTGTGTAGAACCAGAATCCAAGGCATTTTGGCTGATGGTCTCTGTTGTAATTAGATCCTGTGATGACACATGCCATCTTGGGCAAGTGTCTCTGCTGTCAGAAGCAGTGTGAGACAGTGCTGCATGTAGGTTGTGGGGATTTTTTTACATGTAAAAACTAATACTGTAGAAACACAAACCTTGCCTAAGGCAAAGCCTGACGTAAGATAGTGAGGACAGTCATGGATCATAAATATTTGCAAATATGAATTACCCAGAACACCCTGAATCAGTAAATTCACTCTAGGATGGTTTTAAAAACATGGGCATGTAGCAGTTTGAGAGACACTGAACGTAACTCTGTGAACACCTTATGCAATGGCTGGCAAGAGAGGTGGTGCTGCAAGTTTCCTGGTTAATTCACTTTAATGAGTTCTTGACCTCAGGCTTCACCCAGCCCTACCAAACACTGCCCAAAAGAGCTACTGATTCTTTAAGTGGAGATGAAGAGTTTACACATCATGTACATATAGTCAGTGATGGGCTTCAAAAAAATTAAGAACCGGTTCTCTGCCCATCTGGCAGCCACTTTTAAATGGCTATTTTTAAACTTTATATGTCCTATCTCTTGTTAAGAACCAGTTCTATAGAGTAGGTGCGAACCTGCTGGAGCCCACCACTGCATACAGTCCTATGTAAATCAACATTTCCTGTCTACACTCCCAGAATGTACCCCTGAAAACTAAATCCTTGACCTACATAAAGATGGGAATGAGCTACCTCTCCATTTTCCTTTATGAAGTGCTTTGTGTGACACAAAAGCCAGCACAGTTACATTAAGAGAAGCTGCTCTAATGTACTTTACTATGCCCTTTTCACCTCTTTCATATCCCTTATAAGTTGGCAGCACGTACTGTTGGAACTGAGCGTGTCCTCCTTTTTTCCCCCCCCATTCATGTTCAAATTTGGAGTTTCTTCATCCTTAAAGTCTGGCTCCACCTTTGAAACTCCCAGTATTGTCTGGACTCCTCTCTAACTCACCGTGAACTTGACTGGGATGGATTAACGTTTGATACTTTTAAACTCCAAACAGTTCAAACCCTGCGAAAACTCAAAAGGAAAGGACTCAACTCTTAAGCCTGGTCTTATGTATTTATGGGAACTGGTTCAGGCGCAGAGATTTGGAGCGCTCTCGGTACTTTGTTATGATTTAAACAACATTAAGCACATCTTTTTAGGCCTGTGCTTCATATGTCTTGAAGAACCCGCAGGCAGCTTTAGCATCCTCCTGATAAAAGGCAGAGATGTGAGGAACAGAACGGCTGCTTCTTCTCAGCGGGAGGAATTATCACCTCTAACAATTCATGTTATCTGCTGTGTCAAAACTCACAGCACAGGACCTTGCGGCTGGAAATACCTGCACAGGAAAAAGAACTGCGTTCCCTGAAAGAAGGAATGCAATTACACTGATAATTTGTGGCATTACAATCACTGCTCTTTGACTCTTTAGATCAGCTTTCACTTTTCCAAGCAGGCTCCATAACTGAGCAGCATTATGATGAGTGGCACATTCATTTTTATTTTTTAACTTGGATACTTATCTCCAAGATGTAACCATACTATAGGAAAAATATTAGAGAATAGAGGAGGTAAAAATAAGAAAAGGATAAATAGGTGCGACTTTTTCCCCTTTCAAACAAGACCATAAAAATGCAACTTTCATTTTGCACATAGGACAGCGCATAGGATAGGAAAGAAAGCATACATTATAGAAATGTTAAAATGTTGGTACAGAGTGAGATCAACTGAATTTCCTCTGGGTTTGGTGACACAGTTCTACTATGGTTTCTTTCACTCCAGTAAAAGAAAATAAGAGAGTGCATAAATGGCTCTGTATTCTCATACCATCACATTCCCTGTATTTTTCAGTTTTGGCCAGTGGTGGTGTAGCTCCACCACCCTGTGAGAGTGCAGTGAGCATCCCCACAACCCCCTAGGGATGCAACTGACCTAACACAAGTGCATTAACTGTACAATAATTTTAGTCTGAATATCTAGCCAGGGTGTTGACTTTGAAAGTACAAACTCAGATTAATGCACCCATGTAACTGAGTGGCCTAGGACAATTGGCTCTGTTATTTTAACTTCACAGGGCTGTTGTTGTACAACTGCTTCTGGGAACAGGAACTCCCATTTAAGAGGAAATTTCTAACTTCTGTGATCACAGATAAAAACCTAAACACAGAGCTAGAATTGCAAAACATATAATACTAGAACAGATTTGCATTTGGCTTTCATTCAGTATGGAATGGGATTTTTTAACTCACCAAATTTCCCAAGTTATAAGCATACTTATAGCCAAGAATGGACCATGACATGACTTGAGTCATGAAAACATGTTTCTCACAACTCATATGGACACAAATCTCATGTGTCAAAAAACATGAGCACTAAATCAAGACTTTTTATTTTATCCTAAAAAATGAAGTCTTGCACAATCCTAAACTAAATCTGTGCTAAGTCTAGCACAATCCTAATCCTAATCAGAAGTAAGACCCTTTGAGAGTGTGTTTAAGAGTGTGTTTTCTCACTTTAAGAAAGATGCAGCCAAACTGGAGCAAGTCCAGAGGAAAGTGACAAGAATGATCAGTGGGATGGAAGGGAAACCATACGAGGAAAGGTTGGGGGAACTTGGGATGTTCAGCCTGGAGAAGAGGAGGCTGAGGGGAGACATGATTGCCCTCTTCAGATACCTGAAGGGCTGTCATATGGAGGAAGGGGCTCATTTGTTCTTTGCTGCTTCTGAAAGCAGAACTAGAACCAATGGGTATAAACTGCAAGAGAGGAGATTCCGGTTGGATATCCGGAAAAAATTCCTGACGGTGAAGGAGGTTCGGCAGTGGAACAGTTTGCCAAGGGAGGTGGTGGACTCTCCCTCACTGGGGATCTTCAAGCAGAGGCTCGACGAGCACCTGTCGGGGATGCTCTAGGGGGATTTCCTGCTGCAGGCAGGGGGTTGGACTAGATGACCTACTAGGTCCCTTTCAACTCTATGATTCTAAGATTGCAGCCTAATAGTCTCGGGTCAAGAGTCTTGCTTTTGTGTGTACTTGCAACTCTGTTTTGCAGTGTGTGCTTACCTGCTTTTTTCCCCACCTATTTGCAGCTTCATTTAATTTAATGGGACTCACTCCCAGGAAAGTGTATAGAATCTGAACCTCAGTTAAGTACCACTTTTAAAAGTTAATTTTTAAAAAATATAATATCTGTCCACAAGCATACCTTTTCTTCTGCACTCTCACTATAGCTGCAGAATATACAGCACCACCTAAATGAATGGTTTTTTAATTTCCTTTAAAATTATTGTTGTAGTCCTATGCAGATTGATGTGGATTAAATAGTCAACAAGAAAAAGAGATTTGATTGATCAATGACAATTTCTTCAGATGTGTGACAACTTTTTTTTAAAAAAAAAAGAAAATTGCAAACCAGAGGTTGTAATTCCAGCCACCTACAGCAGATCACGTGCAGGATCCACAAAAAAATTAACATGGTTGGAGAAAGGGCAGGATACAAATATGATGAAATAATTGTCATTATTAAGGGAACATTCATTTAACTGGGCTTTATAATGCTATTCTGTGACCGTTTTTTAAATGGGGTTGCATAAGCCATCTCTGCAAGAATGCATATTCTAACAATATAGATTCCAACAAAAATGAAGAGTCATGGCTAGCATCTCTAGCAAAATGCACACTCATCCTCACCACTATATTTTTATTCCAATTTTGGTGGAAACAGGGAGGTGATAAAGTTATAGTTAGTAAAAAATACAGTGCCCTGTAAATGTTGTTTTGCTTATTTATTGCATTTCTATAGCATTTATTCCCCATAAGAGAGCCAAATATATTTCTTTTTTTTTTTCCAACAAGCAATATATAGCCAACACATAATAAAGTACAAGAGGAAAAAAATCTCTAAAGCTACAAGACAAAGCCATACTGCCATCTAGTGGTCAAAACTATTCTTCTCATCTCAAAAGATGGGATTTCAATCAATACTTTTTATCTGCAGATTTTCCCAAAATATACTCAACCAGGGGGATAAATCTGAGGCATGTGCTATGCCAGTTTCACAATAAGTTGCTGGTGTTTGGAGCCATAAGGCTGGCATAACTTCCCTCCTCCCCAGTTGGCCAACCTCCCCTATTCATCAGGTGTCGTAGATGTGTTTAACAGCATCTTTTTGACACCCTGGGCTGGCAAAAGTAATTTGCGTTGGCCCAAATGGGCAGTTAGGGTTGTGCTGTCTGAGTACAAACTCCTTTATGGTTGTCACAAAACAAGGCAGACCATTTAGCATGGCCAGGTTGCCACTGCAAGTGGCAGATGCTGCAGCCATGCTACAACAGCCCCAGTGACAGTAAGCCAGCACAGAGGAAGGATGGAGGCAGCAGGAATGGAGAAGAGAGAACGAAGAAGAGAATGGCGTGGATAGCAGCTTGGATTGAGGCAGGAAAAGGGACAGCAGTGTCAGTAGTTTCAGCCCTGCTGATATCCGAAACCTCCTTTCCTGATCTTGATCCACCTTCCTAGGTCCAAATCAGGCTTATCTTTTGTCTTTAAGTACACATCTGATGTCAACCCAGTGGCATTTCTAGGGGCACCTTCCTAGGCACCTCCCTGGGGGTGACAAAATTTTTTTAGAATTACTAGAATCCTTTATAGTAAGCCCATCATATACCATTGAATGTGTATATACCCGTCATATACCATTGGCCTTTGTTGAGGAGCCAGACTACACCTGTCCAAAGTCCCACTGAACGTGGGTTGTCTGGAGAAGGAAACCTCCATTTCCATGTGGCTACACCCGTCTATGGGAAAGGCTTCAGGAGTCAACCTCGAAGCAAATCCGGAGCCGGAGTCCTGGAAGCAGTTCATGATCATGTACAATCATGTTCTGGTAACTCCTGTGACGCAACTAGAACCGTTGTATCGGCTCTGCCGCTCCATTGGACTATTTCAATGACGTGGAGAGGGGGGATTTGCTGCTTGGATAACAGTCTATCCTCCATATTAATCTACCCAGGCCATCATGCTCTGGAGAGGACATTCAGAGCACGATACCATAGTCTTTCAAGACTGAAGGATACCAATGATTTGTGGACCAGCAGCCTTCATTTAGATATGTTTTCAGTACCAAAATGTAAATATACATTAGAACTGCCCATATCAGCAGATTCAGCTTTCACTATTTCAGTGATTTAAGATGTCCCCTGCAGGTCCTTACTACTCGTAACCAACTGTAAGGGCGGTGTTCATCCCATTACATTGTCCAAAGATGCCATGTGGCCAGCAGGACTAAACACCAAAACACATGGAAGAACACTGTTATCTTCCCACTGAAGCGATAGCTATTTACCTACTTGCATTTACATGCTTTCAAACTTCTAGGCTGACAGAAGCTTGGCAAGTAATGTGAGCTTACTTGGGTCTTGAACCATCAACCTGCCAACAGTCAGGGTGACAAGCTCAGCATCTTATGACACTGAGCCATCAAACCCCAATCTATGATTTATCATGGTCCAAAAATATAAAATGGAAAATTCCAGAAATACATTATGCATAAGTTTGAAATTGTATACCATTCTGAATAACATGGAGAAACCTTCCATGTGCACAGTGCACATGAATCCCTGGTACACACACTAGCCAACTTTATTCGCACCCAGTTTAACTAGCATTTTCAGTATCTGCATTCCATGCTATGCTGTATTAAAATAACTGTATAATTCTATGGAAACAAAAATATAGGGTTTGCTACTATCACAGTAGGTCTTGGAATGTATCACCCATAAATATGGGGTCCTACAGTACTGAAGTTCTATTTAACATAATTCTTAGAACTTTGTGCCCCTTCACTGCGTAGGCACTTTTCAGACAACAATAAGAAATACCTTCCTGTGTAAAACTTTTTTTCTATTTTTCTCCTCCTTCAGGAAAAAAATGAACCTTAACAGATGTGTGTCTCTATAATGAGCCCTTATTCTAGGAAGCAAAAGATTCCCCATGCAGCTGTAAACCCCACAGACCAACGTGAACACAATTCACAATTCAAGAGTCTGAAATTCCATGAGGACATTGCCTTCTTCTAAAAAAACTCCCTATGCAAGAAGATATATGAGGAGACAAAAACTGACATTAAATTCAGAGCCGCATGTCATGCAACACAAGCTTCTCTTCCATTGTGTGCTGAATCCCAACGATATCTGAAAGGGGAAACTGTAAAATCTCTTTCACTTCGGTCTCCCAAGGCACCAAAACCAGAAAGGTTTTTTTTTTAGCCCCTAACATGACAAAAGTCACCCATGTCTTATTCTTGCATGTCAAAGAACTGACTCAAACAGTAAAATAATAATAGTATCTGGTGAAAGGTCTGGTTTCACTTCTTGTAGGTTAACTTTATAGAATCATCTACTGTTTAGGAAAAAAAATCAAATGTAAAATGTTATTATAGGAAATACAAAGTTTTGATCGCTTAGGATGGTGCTTCCCAAAGTGTGATGTACAGAGGTACTGTGAGCAGTGGCATAGTTAATGTTCATGTAGCCTAGTGCACAGCTCAAAATGTTACCCCAGAAGTGATGTCAAAGAGGAATGGTTATTCTTTCCCTATTAAATATAAGGAGCAGCACTTAGAAGTGCCTGTATACCCAGTTAGCATGGGTTAACTGTATCTATCTGTATATATAAAAGAGAAAAGTCACTCACTGACTCACTCACTCACTGATTCACTGACTGACTCATCACCGCCCTGCCAAAACCGCTGAGCCTAGAAGCGTGAAATTTGGGGTGGGTGTTCCTTCCGTGAAAGAGGGGTGCACTAAGAACCGGTTTTCGGAAATTACAACGGGAAGGGGGTGAAAAGGGGCGCAACGTGTTTTCCTCCCTATGCTTTGCATTGGAGAATTG
The DNA here is from genome assembly GCA_030015325.1 of Cryptoblepharus egeriae. Classification (NCBI taxonomy): domain Eukaryota; kingdom Metazoa; phylum Chordata; class Lepidosauria; order Squamata; family Scincidae; genus Cryptoblepharus; species Cryptoblepharus egeriae. The sequence goes on along the minus strand of JAREYC010000004.1, from coordinate 21,425,085 downwards.
CTGACTCAGCAACATTCTGCCCCAACTGCTGGGCCTGAAGCATGGAATTCTGGGAGTTCCTTCTGTCACCTGAACACCCACCAAGAACCATCTGCAGAAATTTAACCCTTCAGGGGCTGAAAAGGGGGCAACGTGTTTTTCTCTTATACTTAACATGGGAGACTGAACAACAACCAGCCAGTTTGGTGCTCAGACCCTGGTGCACTGGGGGATGTTGTTTGGAGGAAGAGGTTGCGCTGGCGAGGATGCTGCACATGAGGGGAAATTGCGCATGAGGGGAAATTGCGCATGTAGGAAAGTTGCGCGGTGGGAAGTTGCATATGGGAGGAAAATTACACATGGGAGGAAGTTGCACATGGAGTAAAGTTGCGCATGGAGTAAAGTTGCGCACGGGGGAAAGTTGCACATGGGGCAAATTTGCGCATGGGAGGAAGTTGCGCATGGGAGGAAGTTGCACATGGGAGGAAGTTGCGCATGGAGGAAAGTTGCACATGGGTGGAAGTTGCACATGGGGGGAAGTTGCGCATGGGGGAAATTGCGCATGGGGGAAATTGCGCATGGGGATGATGCACATGGAGGAAAGTTGCGCATGGGGGAAGTTGCGCATGGGGAAAGTTGCGCATGGGGAAGTTGCACATGGGCGGATGATGTACATGGAGGAAAGTTGCGCACGGGGAAAGTTGCGCATGGGGAAAGTTGCGCATGGAGGGAAGTTGCGCATGGAGGGAAGTTGCGCATGGGAAAAATTGCACATGGGAGGAAAGTTGCGCATGGGGGAAGTTGCGCATGGAGGAAAGTTGCGCATGGGGGAAGTTGCGCATGGAGGAAAGTTGCGCATGGGAGGAAGTTGCACATGGAGGAAAGTTTCGCATGGAGTAAAATTGCACACGGAGGAAAGTTGCGCATGGGAGGAAGTTGCACATGGGAGGAAGTTGCGCATGGGAGGAAGTTGCGCATGGAGGAAAGTTGCGCATATGGGAAGTTGCGCATGGGGGAAGTTGCACATGGGGAGATGATGCACATGGAGGAAAGTTGCTCATGGGGGGAAGTTGCGCATGGAGGAAAGTTGTTAATGGGGGAAGTTGCGCCTGGGGAAAATTGCGCCTGGGGAAAGTTGCGCATGGGAGGAAAGTTGCGCATGGGGGAAAGTTGTGCATGGGGGAATTTGCGCATGGGGGAAAATTGCGCATGGGGAAATTGCGCATGGGGGAAGTTGCGCATGGGGGGAAGTTGCGCATGGGGGAAGTTGCACATGGGGGAGTTGCACATGGAGAAGTTGCGCACGGGGAAAGTTGCGCACGGGGAAAGTTGCACACGGGGAAAGTTGTGCATGGAGTTTGATGTATATGGGGAAGTTGCACATGGGGGAAGTTGCATATGGGGGAAGTTGCACATGGGGTAACTTGTGCATGCGGGGTTGATGCGCATGGGTGAAGTTGCACATGGGGGGGTTGCAGTGGTGGGCTCCAGCAGGTTCACACCTACTCTATAGAACCGGTTGTTAACAAGAGATAGGACATATAAAGTTTAAAAATAGCCATTTAAAAGTGGCTGCCAGATGGGCAGAGAACCGGTTCTTAATTTCTTTGAAGCCCATCACTGGGGGGTTGATGTGTATGGGGGAAGTTGCGCATTGGGGGTTGTTACGCCTGGGGGAAAGTTATCCATGGGGGGTTGATGCATATGGGGGGATGGCATACGGGGGAATTTTACTCCCGCAACGCGGGTACGCCTTTCGCTAGTATATATATAAAAGAGAAAAGTCACTCACTCACAGCAGCCTGAGTCAGGTCTGTATGTGGGATCTGTGTGTGGCAGTGTGGAAGCCTTATCAATGTTCTAGTGCTGCTCCCCGTCAGCAGCTTGGGAATGTTAAAAGTTGCACAAAAAGACAATAGATTCCATTGAACCAATGGATAGCAGTGACTCCATTAGTGATTGTGAAAGAGCACAATCCTAACCATGTCTACTCAGATGTAAGCCCCATTGTGTCCCAATGGGTCTTACTGGTCTTACTCCCAGGAAAGTGTCCTTAGGATTGCAGCCAAAGTCATCCCCTCTCTGTAACCCTCACACCAGCCATGAAGGTTTTCAAAGGTACAATACAGTTCAGTACTGTACAGTATTTTCTTTATTGCAGTGTTGTGTGTTACTGTATATTACAGTGCTTTGTACAGTGTTATACTGCAGTGTTTTGTAATCATTTTTATAAACAGTTAATATTTTTATATGACTATTTTTTGGGTTGTGGAACCAATCGTCTGAGTTTCCATTATTTCCTATGGGGAAATCTGCTTCACTTAAAGAGCGTTTCACTTAAAGAGCATGCCTCTAGAACGAATTAAGCTCTTTAAGTGAGGCGCCACTGTATATGGAAATGAAAACTGATTCATATTAACACCTTATTTGTTCCATATGGTATCAGAACTGCATCTCATTGGCTCTCAGAGTAATCAGTATCATAGGAAAGTTGAGTTAAGAAAATCCACTTTTTGTTTCATCGGCTTTTGTGTTATCGTCTATATGTAGCCCGTTTTTTAAAATTTTAGCCACTAGTGTCATTCTCAGCTTGTAGCCCCCTAGAGGTTGTAGCCTGGTGCAAATGCACCCCCCTAGCTATGCCACTGACTGTATGACACTTGCCAGGACATTATGGATCACCTTCAAACAGCACCAGGCCTAGAAAATGGGTCAAGATTTGGCAGGCAAAAATAAATAACTAAACAACATTATTTGCTAATTTGAGGGAGGAGTATTTGCGAAGTTGTAACAACTCAGGCTATTGATCACCCGAGTTTAATATTGTCTCTGTTGGTGGTCCCCAGGGTTTTAGACAGGACTCTTTCTTAGGCGTACATAGAGATAGCTGGGACTGAACAGGAGACCTACTGTAAGCATGTGTTCTTCAACTTATCCACAGCCAAATTTCAAGCACTGAAATACTGATGCATGTTGACGATCAGTCTTACTGGACTGATATTAATCCTAATAAAGTTAAAGGTTATATAATTAACAAAGTTTAAAACTGTATGCTCTTGTATCTTTGTAGGCAATTTCATACTTGTCCATTATGGAGAGCACCACAAAAATCCCACTTGCTGCAAATTTGCCAAACAAGATGCCAACTGTGTGTATTTTTGGAACAGGAGATTTTGGAAGATCTCTAGGATACAAGATAATACAGTGTGGCTATTCTGTAGTATTTGGAAGCCGAAGTGGTCATCCCTATGGATTGATACCAAAAGAAGCCACAGTGCTAACTCATGCAGAAGCTGCAGAAACATCGGACATTATTATTTTGGCAGTCCAGAGAATCCATTACAGCTTTCTGGAAGGTCTAAAGGAAACTCTCCGTGGGAAAGTGATTGTAGATGTGAGCAATAACCTCAAAATAAACCAATATCCGGAATCCAATGCTGAATATCTTGCCCAGCTGCTGCCAGGCAGTTATGTGGTAAAAGCATTTAACACTGTGTCTGCATGGGCTCTACAGTCAGGTGCTTTGGATGCAAGCAGACAGGTAAGTACATCTCTGGAATAAAAGCTGGTCACATTAAAAGGGAGGCCAGAGAGATGGGCATCCATTTTTCATGGTATTGGTTATATTGGGCTGTGGGTGGCGCAAGCGGTTAAGACGTTGTGCCTTTTAACCAGCGGACCAGTGTTTGAGACCCAGGTCGGCCCCGCAAGACAGGGTGAGCTCCTGTCCTTAGCCCAGCTCTGCAACACAGCTGGATCCAATCGTATTGGCTTTGCCTTTCCATTGGACTATTTCAGTGGCGTGGAGAGGGGAGATTTGCTGCTTGGGTAACAGCCTATCCTCCATATCAATCTAACCCAGGCCTTCGTGCTTCACATGCAGCGTATGCAGCGCCGAGCACAATACCGTAGTCTTTCAAGACTGACGGAGGCCTGCTTATATTGGGGTGATAAACACACAGAGAAAGGGAGTCTCTTCCTATCTATTTCCCAGATGCCACATAGATACCTATTTCCACAGATAATCAGATCTATGGGGAGAGCCTCAATCACATCTGCAAGATGGTCTGTGTATGGAGACATTGAGTGTGTCCTTCCCAAGCCACCCAGACATAACAGAAGACCCTTCCAGTTGTGTCAAGAATGTCCTTGAGTCAAATCTGCAGGAGCTGAAACCACAGATGAGAAGGCCCTACAAATTTCAGAGTTTTTCTAGACTGCTTACCACACAATAAAACTGTTCCAGGATGCTACCATTTGAGGCAACCAGTCTTGTGTCTATACAAATTGAAAAGCTCTCTTGTCATTATTTTATCTTATACCCCAAAGAGGGGATAATAAAGGAAAACAATTTTATCAATTGCAGAAACTCCTGCTCTTGACTATAGCTTGAAAAGGAAGGAAACCCCTTAATATAATCTACAGTCCTGTTCTTAATTCTTGTTATTGACCTTGGCCACCACAAATGCAGAGAGACCAGATCCCCTGGAAATATTCTTTTTGACACATCCAAGAGAAGCATTTGTAATAATGAAAGAATTTGGTTTTTGCTTTGCTTCAGGTATTTGTCTGTGGCGATGACAGCAAATCAAAAGAAAAAGTGATGGGTATCGTTCGAAGCCTTGGCCTGACTCCTTTGGATAAGGGTTCTCTCCTCGCAGCCAAAGAAATTGAGAATTATCCTTTGCAACTCTTTCCAATGTGGAGATACTCAATTTATTTTTCCCTGGGCCTCAGTGCATTTTTCTTCCTCTACTGCGTAATTCGTGATGTCATCTACTCTCACGTTGTGAAAAACAAAGATTTTTCCTTCTTTATTGCCATCACGATTCCAAACCGGGTGTGCCCAGTAGTGGCACTTATCCTACTCGCTTTGGTATACCTGCCTGGGATCTTTGCTGCCATTCTCCAGTTATACAGAGGAACAAAATACAGTAGATTTCCAAACTGGCTGGATCAGTGGATGCTCTGTAGAAAACAACTAGGCCTGGTTGCTTTGGCTTTTGCCTTTCTACATGTTTTGTACACACTTGTTATTCCTATTCGATATTATGTAAGATGGAAGATAGGCGCCTATATTCTTCAGCAGGTAAGCTGATGAGGTGCTCAGATTATTCTCCCAATTCACTACCAGTATTAAGGGTTGTGAAATTTTGCGGGGAGGCTTGTTGAACATCATCAGGACCACATAACAGCTTAGAGGGCTCCAAAAAGTGGTGCTTTACACACTCTTGTACTCTTGCCACTGCCCGCACTACTGCAATTAAGATATTTGAAGGGAGAAAGAAGAGGTAGCACAAGGTCTGTCGGGAGTAACAATTGCTTAGGATTTTAGGCTCAAGCACACTTTAAATCTCATCACCAGGATTGTGTACAGAGGTCCCATTTACAGAGTCCATGTGGACTTCAACCCACACCCAAAAGACCCACAACTGACCACTCCACCACCTAGAAATCAATTAACCTCAGTTCTGATCTACCTCATCATTAATGATGCCACATCACAGCAGTGATTGACTCTTCGCCACATGTCATTCTGCCTGATGTCAGAATGACATGCATGCCATGGCATATCAGTTTCCAGACTTTCAAAACAGTAATTTGATCAACGTCTGTGTTAAGAAGTTTGTCAGAAAGGATCACCGTACAGGTTTCTATCCATCATACAGATTTCTACCATGTACTTTAAACAGTTACAGAACTATATTAACATTCTACCAATTAAAACTGTTTTAAATTGTTCTTACCATAGGCAGCCGACAACAAAACAGATCCATTTATCGTCTCAAACGGCTGGATTTCCGACTGTTATGTCTCTTGTGGCATCTTGGGTTTCTTCTTCTTCCTCCTCCTGGGAATCACTTCTTTACCCTCTGTCAGCAACAGTGTCAACTGGAGAGAGTTTCGGTTTGTACAAGTAAGAGTTTGGATTTATTTTATGCCTGCACCACAGGGTTTATGATCCAGTTGCAGATCACAAGATCTCCCTTCATCAAAAGATTTCATATGATTGGGGCCGTAAGACTCTCATATACTGCAATCTGCAGAGTGAGACACTCCATTCTGCTAATTGGTTTCATCAGGCAAATAAAATTAGGGGGAAGGAGCAAAGGGGACAATCACAATTTTTGGAAAACCTTTAAGGTATCCAGATTTCTTTGGGAATTAGAACACCTCCTGCAAGAACTAGGGTCTTCTGCATGTGGAAAGCTTCTTTATCTTTTTGGCCCATAGCTCAGTATTGCTTAGACCAGGGGTGTCCAAACACTGGTCCTGAGGCCAGATGCACCCCTAAGGGAGCCTCAATGCAGCCCTTTGGCAAGCCTCTCCACCCAGCCCTTGGACAAACCCTGTAATACTCCAGAAGTTAGGCAAGCTGTACTCCCTGAACCTCCAGAGTTATCCTGGAAGTTCCAGATGATGAACTTTTGTGTAGTCAGACTGAAATCAATTTTTGATAACTACAGGTCCAATCTTGTTATACATGGATTTGACTCATGGATTTGAATGGCCACTGCAAATCAAAGTTTTAAAAACAGCTTTTCTACTGTTGTAGAGAGGCAGTCATCCAAGCAGTCAGCTGCATGGACCATTTTTCAGCTGAGCCAGGCAAAGGCAAGGAGTCCTTTGCATTTCTAATTACTGACTGCCTGTCTACAACAAGAAGGAAAAGCTTCCTGTTTTTAAACAATTGTTTTTAAACAATTGTAAGGGGACACATATTTTTATTTTTTCAACTGCTTTATCAACACATTTTTTTGTATGAGCAGGGAGTCCCAGAATCAAGCCTCTGCCAATATTAAGGCACAAATCTTATTAGTGGGCTGTGGGTGGTGCAAGTGGTTAAGACACTGTGCCTGCTAACCAGTAGGCCAGGGTTCAAGACCTGGGTCCCCACAAGACAGGGTGAGCTCCTGTCCTTAGCCCAGCTCTGTGACGCAGCTGGAACCAATCATATCGGCTCTGCCGTTCCATTAGACTATTTCAGTGGCGTGGGGAGGGGGGATTTGTTGCTTGGGTAACAGCCTATCCTCCATATCAAATCTACCCAAGCCTTCGTGCTTCCCATGCAGCATCAAGCATGGTACCATAGTCTTTCAAGACTGATGGATGCCAAGTTTATTCCGTTTGGAGCAATGGAGGAGCAAGAGACCTGGAAGTAGGGAAAATAGCTTTAAAGACCCACTACTGGGTTTCTTGCTTCTCCATTGTCACCCCAGAAAGTATTGGTATGGATGCAATACTGCAATCAATCATTATATGGGGTAATAATGGGATCTAATGAAATCATTATTTTGCATTATTTGCATTTTTACCCTATCTAGTGGTTGATCTCCACCAGGGATCTCAAAGCATTTTGGCCAAAGGGCCGCATCAAATATCTGGCATGTTGTCAAGGACTGAAAAAATTTAAATATAAAATATAAATGAATACATTAAAGATGGAAACCTAATTCTGAGGTCCTCCAAACACCTTCTGGATGCAAACAAAGGACAGATCTTGGTTGTGTTCTGTTAAGTGGATGAGATGTTCTCTGAGTGTCAGATAGAGGCTTGCCACAAACCACATCTGGCCCTGGGCCGGGGTTTGGAGACCCATGATCTATACATTCTGGGGCAACAATGAAAGAGAAAGTAACCCAAAAATGGAAAGTTTGCAAGCAGAGTGGATTCATGGGGTGAACACAGGAAAAGTGTTTGGGGCAATTTTTCCCTTGTTACAAAGCATTTAAAAGTGGACCTTTCCTCAATGGTGAGTAAAATCAGTGGATAGCAAAATTAGTGGATACCAAGGTCCCCTTTTGTGGAATTCTTTTTTATTTGCTGCAAGTAGCTCACACAATTGCTCCACAGATTTTGCACAGAGAGTGTTGTCTTTTGTTTGACAAAACTATTTTTTCTCTTTTTTCCCTTCCACAGTCCTACCTTGGCTACCTTACACTGGTTTTGTGTACAGCACATACACTTCTTTATGGTTCAAAGAGGTTCTTGAACATTGGCACATACCCATGGTTCCTTCCTGCAGTCTATATGCTCTCTCTCATTATCCCTTGCATTGTGCTGGTCATGAAATTTGTACTTGTATTTCCCTGTTTCGACAGACCTCTGACAGCAATTCGACAGGGCTGGGAAAGAAAACCCAAATCATTCAGCAACCTCTGTGGGTCATCTGTATGAACTCTTAGCAAAAGTAGAACTTGTTTGTACTTTTTGTGCCATGGAGGGAACAATAAAGAGATTCCATAAAAGAGCTGTCTGACAAAAAGCAATTTTTGGCAGTAACTCACCAATATCCACCTCATTTGCACTCTGAGGTATGCAGTGGGTGAAAACTGTGGGACCACAGAAGCAATTACAGTATATTTCCTTTTCTGGGTATAAAAGAAACCCATTATGCAGTGGAACCACTTATTATACAGAATTTCCAATATGGCTTCCAATGGAGCACAGAGCACTTTGTTGGCCATTTTGGGAGTGCTACATGTTGTACAGAGGATTACGTGATGTGGCAGCACTCCCTGAACATTATCAGACTCTGCCACAACTGTTGGAGCAGGTAAGGCAGCAGGGAGAGAGAGAATTGAACAGGAAAACCATGAGAAGGGTGTCCCCATCCCCTCACTTTACAGCATCCCTATCACTTTCTCTCCTTACCAGCTAAAGAGCTTATGTGTGTCTATGGAGAGCCACTGGTCCATGGAGAGCCATTGCAGACTCTTATGGAGGTGTAAGGGGTTCAAGGGTTCAATTCTGTCTACTCAGAAGTAAGTCCCGTTATATGGGGCTTACTTTCAGGAAAGTGTATTTAGGATTGCAGCCAAAGGCCTATATCCTAAAGTGAAATTAAGCCCCTTGCTCCAGAGCAGTCAGGATGAATTGACATAATATAACAGTAGAGGGTGACATAACTGTGTGGACCCATAACTGCTATGGATTTTGCCCAAAATTTCCTTTTCCCTCTAACCTTCCAATCCGCCCCCAACCTGATGGTTCTGGTTTTCCAACCTGCTGGAAGCAACTGCACCACCAGGGTGCAGTTGGGAGGAACTGGTCCCTGAGTTTATGGCCGAAAAGACAATAATCATTCTGAGTAATGCTTTTTCATCACCTCCTGCTCCTTTTCATGTATGATACTTCATAGGGATACTTCAAACATTAAAGAATGTACTATGGCTTCCCTAAGCCCGATGCACTGTGTGAACAAAGTGAAACTGAGTGCAATTGCACATATGTCGTTTCCTGCAAGGAAGTATTTTTTTGTGAAGGAATGTTATTACATTTGTAGTTGACCATGGTTTTGTGAAGGAATGGTGGTCTTATCCAACTGAGGTAGATTCCTGTAAATGAATGGCCAGCAGATTTATTCAATCTATAGCCACAGATGCTAGTTGGATTCCTAAATTCATTTTTGCTTTCAAACACAAGCATCAGTGGACACCTCAATGTGCACCAGAGCAGCCAAGCAATGTGTCAGGCAGGAAAGGGGTTTAACAGGTAAGGAGTGCAGAGTTGGAGTGGGGATGGGTAAGGCAGGCCCGGAATGAACAGGATTGACAGCACCAGCATATGCCATATCCTACTCCTCCTCCCAGGTCAGATCTGCTGACAAGGCTCCAAGCAAACATCTGCCAGTTATTTTGACCTGTTGCTGTGGTTGACGCTTTCCACAAGGATACCTCTACCCTGCTTACTTCCTTCACAGGATACAGCATGGCCACATTCCAGTGTCCCGAGTTACTGGCTCAACACACAGACGTTGTGTTGCCCATTATAGAATTCCCCAATGTGCATGTATCTGCAAATAGATAAGACAGTTGTAATCAAGCCAATCTCACAATCTAATCAATAACAGGCAAGTGGTTTATTTCAAGCTTCTCATGATACTGGTTTTTATATTGCTGTATAATATACTATATTGGTATAATATAATATACTATAATATATAATAGTATAATATACTATATATACGATAGTATATCTGGTATACTATAGTATATATACTATACTATAGTATACATATAGTATACTATAGTATATATACTATACTATACTATACTATAGTATATATATACTATACTATACTATAGTATATATATAGCATACTATAGTATATATAGCTGTATAATATACTATACTATATTACATGAAAATATGTGTGTTCTGTTGACCAAACATGTATGACTATGCACAAACATTGTTTGTTAAATGTATACGCTGTATATTTTAATCACAATACAGAAAATCTATTTTAAGAAGTGATTTCTTTTGGACTTTTTGTGTGGCTCACATAAGTTAATAGGATGTTAATAGTTATACAAGGATGCCCCCTTCTCTGCATGGGTTCCATTCCAGAAGGCTCTGTGGGTAGCTGAAACTGCAGGTATGTGCAAACACCTGTCTCTGATATCCATCCACAGCCTCTGCTGGGCTCACACTGCGCTATAAGGATTAAAACATGTGACTTTGGTCTGACAAAGAAACCATAAGTTGCATTTTTAATGTCTTCTAAGGGATTAGGAAGCCCAGGGAAACCCCTCCAGTGACAAGAATTCCTTGTACATAAGGAAGCACACAAGGGAGGCAGACTGCAGATAATTTTAATCTGCAGATATGAGATCCATGGACATGTGACCCCCTGTATTATAAAAATGCGGCATGCGTGGTCTGATAGTTGTGTGCAGGGCTGTCAAAGAAAGCTAAGCAGGGAAAGACCCAGACAGCTTCTGGGAGACTGCAAGCTGATAATCTTATCATGCATCATCAGAGGCAGAAGGTGTCACCATTTACAACTTTGCTGACCTGCTGGAAGCTTGGAGATATTTCCTGATAATTGATGTGATGATGACCATGGAGTGGATTCCACCTGGAAACAGAAGAGTTCTACAAGCTACCCGTAGAATAAAGTAGAATAGTCTCCACCCCAGACATAAACTGTCTACCCCTACTGGGTAGACAGTTCACAAAAGCCTCTGTTTTTACTATTGGGAGGTGTGTGTGGAACCACCTTCTGCAGCATTTGTTAAGATCCAAATTCATCACACATTTAGGGCTTTCTTTGGGGCTCAACACATTTTTCTTGTCGGCTGAGAGGGAGTTTCTTCTCAAATGTTTTGGACTTTCTTCTCAAAGGTTTGGTGGGATCTGCATTCATTGGATTGGGACTGTTCTGTTTGTGTCGCATTTTCCTCAATCTGCACTTTGGAGTGGATTGAGACTAACCCTACAATCCAGAGTAACTATGGGAGCACGTAAGAGACATTACGTGCACCTGTAGTTACTGCACCACCTAATGAAAACCTATGGGAAATTCATATTGCAATCCAGAGCAAATTGTTCTTACACCGGAGCAAGGACTCCACGTAGTTACTCTGGATTGCGCCCATAGGCTGCAATCCTAAAGACACTTTCCTGGGAGTAAGACTCGTTGAACACAATGGGGCTTACTTTTGAGTAGACATGGTTAGGATTGCACCCGTAGAGTGCAATCCTAAGAAACCATCAACCTAACTCACCTGGCCTATCTTTCTATGATGCTGTGTGGTCAGGGAATGCCAGTGCATTGGTCTACCCACCCCAGGAGTGGGGCAGAAGTGTCTCATTGCACATTTGTGACACCCCCAGGTCAGCACAGGACTTACGCCAAACCTTAGACCAGCCTAACTGGAAGTTAGGATTGCAGCACAATCCAATTCACACTTTTGACTGATTTGACTGATTTTCCCCCTAAACTGGAACTACTGCTGCACCATCACTCCAGTACAGTATACTTAATAAGTAACAATAAAAATGTATTTCTTCTGGCATGGAAACAATTTCATCACCCTAACCCATCTGATATTCTCTTATCAGGATACCACTGTTTACAACATTCAAAAGCTTCAAATAGTATGAAAGCACAACATTATAATCTAAAGATTTATTTCTATGCCATGTTGTGAGCAAAGCACACACCACATAAAACTCACACCACATAACTAGTTGATGACTGAAGAATACCTTGACATTGAAAGAAAGACATTCTGTTAGCTTTCACATCCTCTCAGGAACCACCCAAGGGTGCTTTCTTACTTCCAGTTCCAAAGTACACTTGCAGAAAAAAGGTGACTCATTTATAATCCTATCAACTTTCCTGTTTCACTTGCAAATGTTTATCTTGACAACAAACCACTGCATGGGTGCATGGCTTTGATCACTACGGTAAGTTTCCTTGTATACACTCATCCTCATTCAATCATTATAAAGCACACTTTAAGGGTGAACACCTAATTTTGAAACATAAATCCTTGCATCAGATTTTTCTTTTCCTTGACCAAGCTTTTGAATTTTAATCTTCTTTCCTGCTAAGCTCTTACTATTGGTGTGAGAAACAGTCTTTGCCTCATTTGCTAGCCATACAAGAGGCATCAACATGCAGTTTCCACCCAACGACAGCAAAGTAAGTTACTATACTTTTCCTTAAATCTTCTACACAAAAGCCTTGAGTGTAAGGTGACCTGTATCTTCTGGTCTACAGCAGGTGGACTGAGGGAACTATCAACATTCCAACTGTTAACATTCCAGCTATCATTGAAAATAAGGAAAGATGAGATGGTGAAGAGGGGTGGTGTTTTGGTGGTGGTGTTGTTTTCCTGAGGAATGTTGTTATATTGGACTTCTGTAAGCGATGGCTGTGGGCTGTTACTAGTCAATAATGCCTCCCTTTAACAGTCACTCACATTTTCAATCCGCTATGGCCTTCAGATGGTCTTCATAGACAGTCCAAAGTAGACCAAACTGTAGCAATCTAAAAATGGAAAACCACAGGTGTACATACTATAATATGTGAAGAAAATTATGTGGTAAATTCACATTTACAGCTTGGGGTCAAGCTAAATAAGAAACTATCTACTTCCATAAAATGTAGCTTGTTGCCTCAGATCATCAGAGAAGATCCTCCTACGTGTGCCATCACCTAAAGAAGTGCATGGTGCAACGCAGTGATGGGATTCAAAGAAATTAACCGTTTCTATGCCCGTCTGGCAGCCACTTTTAAATGGCTATTTTTTAACTTTATATGTCCTATCTCTTGTTAACAATCGGTTCTATAGAGTAGGTGCGAACCTGCTGGAGCCCACCACTGGCACTGCAGCATCAAGAAACAGGGCCTTCTCTGTGCACCAACACTGTGGAATCCCCAACCTCTTAAACTGCGCCCTCCTGGCTTAAGGCTGGCTTAACTGGAGGTTAAGATTAACCTCCCGGCAAAGGCCTGGGCTGACCTGAGGGTGTCACAGAAGTGCTGTAACCCACTTCTGTGCCACTCCTGAGGAAAGGTTAGGCCAGGGCACAGACATATGCTTGCCTCCCTACATCACACTGGGAATGGAAAGATCGATGAGTTTTGCCAGCCTAGGTTAGGATTGCATTCCTATCGTTTCATTTCAGCTTCCAAAATTATTGCATAATAAACTCACAACCCTTATCTAGCCAGCCTTATCTGGCAAACCTTATCTAGAAAACACCTACATTTACCAAGATTACTCAGTAATAGTTGAGGTAGAATTATTGGTAAGCACTATTACAGAAATCAATATGTGAGCTAATCCAGCTCATATAATCAACTGCTGCACAGGAACTTTAGTCCAAAGGGGAAAGCACAAAAACTTTATATTGTATGTAATCTTTTGTAGCCTGTTCCTAACTATTGTTCCATAAAAGGCCGGTTAATTTTTCATGTATTTCCTTTCAGTTAAACACATTACTGTAAGGCTGGACACACATTATCCCTCTGTGTATGAAAGTATTAATTAACTGGTTTGAAAATCACCTCCTCTCTGAGTGCTATAAAGTGTTTATCAACTGATTTGAATTCATTCATTCATTCATTCATTCATTCATTCATATAAATTACATCTCTAATATATTCGTTTATGTACATTTTTTGTACATTCTTTTTTTCTGGCCCCTGACACAGTGTCAGAGAGGTGATGTGGCCTTCCTCCCAGAAAGTTTGGACACCTTGGTCTATGGCAGGGGTGTCAAACATGTGGCCCACAGAAGCAGTTTCTCCACTCCTGTTATAACTGGGCTTGATAATTGGGCTTGCTCATATTTGAAATTATCAGCCAGATTTTCTGTTTTGTCATCTGCAGCTAATGCTTCTATATGAGAATAAAGCACTTATTTCTGATGATGAATTTCCAGCCCTCAGTATTCCCCATGAATGCTATTCTGCCCATTACATATAAATAGTTTGATGCCCTTGATCTAGTGCAGGTGTCCAAACTTTCAATTTCAGTTCAATTCTACTTAATTCAGTTAAGTAGAAGAGGGAATTTCAACAGCTTCAGCTTGTCATCACAAGATCACAAGCTGCACCTCCTGAAATTCCTTATTTTATACAACTGTAAAAGCTGTAGGACCTCTAAAGTTGCAAGTTTGGACACCCCTAATCTAGAGAGGAAACTTCACTGTTCTGTTTCAAGAACTTAATTCCAAGTAAATGTATGCCATGGTGGCTCACATAAAGAGCTTAATTCGTTCCGGAGGCATGCTCTTTAAGTGACACACTCTTTAAGTGAAGCAGATTTTCCCATAGGAAATAATGGAAACTCAGACAGTTGGTTCCACAACCCCCAAAATATTAATGTAAATATATTAGTAGGCCTCCGCCAGTCTTGAAAGACTATGGTATCGTGCTTGGCACTGCATACTCTGCATGCGAAGCACGAAAGCCTGGGTTGGATTGTTATGGAGGATAGTCTGTTACCCAAGCAGCAAATCCCCCCTCTCCACGCCACTGAATTAGTCCAATGGAAAGGCAAAGCCAATACGATTGGATCCAGCTGGCGTTGCAGAGCTGGGCTCAGGACATGAGCTCACCTTGTCTTGTGGGGCCGACCCAGTTCTCGAACCCTGGCCTGCTGGTTAACAGACACAGTGTCTTAGCCATTTGCGCCACCCACAGCCCATACATATATATTAATTGGATGTAAAAATGATGACAAAACACTGGAATTGAATTCAAAACATGCATTCAATGTGCATGATCCTATGGAGTCTATGTAGGCTACAATCCTAAGGACACTTTCCTGGGAGTAAGCCCCATTTAACACAATGGGGCTTACTTCTGGGTAGACATGATTAGGAGGCTACAAAGACAGTTTCCTGGGAGGCTTACCTGGGCTGCTGCTGGAGGTTCAAGGTGGCGGCAGCCCTTTTAAAGAGCCTCTGTGCAGAGCATCAGGGCTGCATAGCACGCGTGCCCATAGTGTGCTTGCTTGTTAAGTGAAGTGGGGCTTGTTATGTGAAGCAAGATTTCTTGGAAATTTTTACTTGTTATGTGAATCACTTGTTATGTGAGGCGCTTGTTGTGAGAAGTACCACTGTACATTTTTAGGAAGACATGATCTTCAGACAAACACAATATATCTGATCAAACTCTCTACATATATTTAGTAGAGTTTTGCAAGTCTAAGAAAACCTATAAAGGTAAATTCTAGAGAAGTAACTGTTCAACTTTTGCAGCAAAATAATGAAGAGTACATTTTGGAGACTAAAGGTGCAGTCCTAACCATGTCTACCCCATTGTGTTCATTGGGTCTTACTCCCAGGAAAGTGTCTTTAGGATTGCAGCTTAAGGGCGCAGTCCTAAGAAATTTGGGCCAGCCTAACTAGCTTATATTTCCTTGATGGAGTGGCAAGGTAGGCATATGCTTGTGTATTGGCCTAACAGCTCCCACCCCCCTCGAGGAGCAGAGCAGAAGTGTCTCACTGCACTTCTGTGATACCCCCAGGTCAGTGCAGGACTTATGCCAGGGCTTAGGTTGGCCTAAGAAGAGGTTAGAATTGCATGCTTAGAGTGCAATCCTACCATAGGTTGGCACAACTTATTGGTCTTCCTATTCCCACGGTGATGTAATGAGGCAAGCACATGTTTGTGCACTGGCCTAACCCTATTCCAGGAGTGGAACAAAAGTGTATTATGGCACTTTTGTGACACCCCCAGTTCAGCAGAGGAACATGCTGAGCAGTGGTGAGCTCCAGCAGGTTCGCACCTACTCTATAGAACCGGTTGTTAATGAGAAATAGAATATAAAGTTTAAAAACAGCCATTTAAAAGTGGCTGCCAGATGGGCATAGAACCGATTTTAACTTCTTTGAATCCCATTACTGATGCTGTGGCTTAGTTAATCTTAACTGGAGATGAGGATTGCAACCTAACCAATGTAATGTAGCATTCGCTTTTTTTAAAACCCAGGCAAAGGCAAGGAGACCTTTGCATTTCTAATTGTTGCCTCTCCACCACAGGAAGAAAAGCTGTTTTTAAACCACTGTAAAGGGATACGCTCTTATTTAATAAAAAACTGCTCTTATTTAACACATTATTTGGTATCAGCTGGGAGTCTCAAAAATAAAACCGCTCTGGATAATGAGGCACAATTTTATTACATTAGGTGCAGTGGAGGAGCAGAAACCTGGAAGTGGTTCTTTAAATCTATTTTTCACTGTTTTTTAATCCACTGATTTTTTTATCCAGGCGAGGTTCCAGTGGATAACTCTAGTGGATAGCAAAGGACACTTATATTATATAGTATTAAATTTAAAGCAGTTCCATAAAATTTATTAATTACAAAAAGGCTACATCCTTCCTGTTCACAAGGAAAAGGCCAATTAATTTTTTTCCCCAGGCTGAAAAAAAGGAAAAAACAGGATTTATGGTCACCCTGTCCCCAGCAAACTCTGTGCTTTACTCCCTTTTTAGCTTTGCCACTGGGAGCAGTAAAATTTTGTAGTGGAAGTACACACTTGATCTGCTGATTTCTAGGAATGATTTTTTTGATTTCTAGGGATGATCTGCTGATTTTTAGAGATGAACTGCTGATTTCCAGGAATGATCTGTTGATTTTAGGGATAATCTGCTGGTTTCCAGGAATGATCTGTTGATTTTAGGGATAATCTGCTGGTTTCCAGGAATGATCTGTTGATTTTTTGGGATAATTGCTGATTTCTAGGGATGATCTGCTAATGTCTAGGAATGATTTCCTGATTTCCAGGATTGATATATTGATTTTTAGGGATAATCAGCTGATTTGTAGGGATGTTCTGTTGATTTCTAGGGATGATCTGCTAACCCCTCTAGCCACAACTCCAGTGCCAGAGTAACTGGTGCCTCCCACTGCAACCCACATTCCCACCCACCCTGCTCTGCATCATAGCATCACCAAGGGGTGGGAGGAAGACGCCCAGACTCTGGAGTCCGGCTTCTACCATTACTGTCAGAGAGGGGAGTGCAGAGGGGGGTGGCAAGAAGTGCAAGTGCCAGAACAGCCACATCCTTCAGGCTCCTTGTACATCAAGAGAAGGAACTGTCTCCAAGAGCCTTTCAGCCTGCTTGGGGATGGACTTGTCAAGCATCTCCCTTGGTCACAGTGCTGATGCTGGGTGCCCCCCCCTTGGGCAGAGTGGTTGGGGCCGGATTTCCTATAGAGGGTGGTGCAAGCAGAGGAGTCAACTGCAGTTTATGCTGGGAGGAGGGAGCTGATGGCGTATCCTGGGCATCCTGCAGCTGGAGGAGGCTACTACCAAGGCGGGGTGAGAGATCAAGGCAGCCTGGGGAGGGTGCCTGGCTGGCTGGAGGTGGCACAGTGCAGATTGCCTGGTGCAGGGCCCCCAAGGGGAGCAGTGGGAGGGGTCCACCTACCATCAGTACCATCTTTTCAGCCTCTTCCATCTCACTGCACACTGACAAGGTGCATCATCATCATCATGGGTCCAAGACCAGAGGTCCTCTTTTTCCAGGACATGTCCCTATTTTAATTTTTTTTTGTCTTCCTTGTCAAGCCATGTTTAGGACTGGCTTGTTGTTTTTTTTAAACATTTCCTCTTTTACGTGATGATCCGATTCCATTTCTGCCCAGCATAACAGGATGTATACAAATTTATACAATTTATACAAATTGTATACAAATGTATACAAATCCAACAGATTAAGGAAGCTGCATACATTCAAACAAGTGAGGCTTATTTAAATACTGAGTAATCATGTATTTACTCAAATCTAATGCACCATCAAATCAAATGCGCACCCTATACTTATACTCAGAATACCGTATTTACTCTAATCTAATTAACCATCTAATCTAATGCACACCCTGTTTTGGGGACTGGATTCTGAAAAAGGTGAGCGTTAGATTCAAGTAAAAACAGTAAATACTGAAAGATTATTTTACCTATTTAAACAGTTGGTATTTAAATAACAAAGCAATCCTTAAATGCACTTTCCTGGGAGCAAGACCCATTGAACACAATGGGGTTTCTGAGTAGACATGGTTAGGATTGTGCTGCCTGTCTCATTTATTTGAATGTATGCAGCATCCTTACCCTATTGGTCTTATATTGGTTACTCGCTACTGATTCCCATGTTCTGGTGGGCAGCACAATTTTAGGGGTTCAAATGGAGGGCCTGATTCCTAGTCCTGCCTAGAGATGCCAAATATTGAGACTAGCACCTTTTGCAAGCAATGTGTGTGCTTTGCTTTGGTGCTCGGTTTCCCTTTTAAAAAGCAAATGTGTCCAGGTTTTTCTTTTTAAAAAATAAATACCAAAGCCTAGTTAGAATTAAATATGAATGCAAGCATGTTTAAACCCTGCTTGTAATTTTTTAAAATAGGATCAGTAGATCTTAAATAAGATGTAAAATACTTGCACTAGTTGTTTATCTGTTGAAAGAACCACGAAGAAAACATCAGGGTGGGTCCAACATTTTTCTGTATCACATAGTACATTATGCTGAATTGTTATAGGGGCTGGACCAGGGATTAGGGTGTGATCATGAGCACTGACCAATATATTATTACTGCTATGATATTTAGGGTGTGATCATGAGCACTGACCAATATATTATTACTGCTATTTCTCTATGATAGTCTAAAGAATCAGCAACATTACCCACTTTTGGTTTTTGGAATATCCTTAGTCTTTACCCTTTTCGGTTTCTGCAATTTGCTCTGATCTCAGTGAATATTTAAATCCGGTGGTGATTGAGCAATTCAGCCCAGAACCCCATCCTGAAAATTCAAGACCCCCCCCCCCAGCGATGTCATAACCAGAAGTAACAGGAAGTAACATCAATGTGATGTCAGAGCTCCTCCTTGCAGTGTGGGATTCAAATAAATTAACAGGTTCTATGCCCTAATAACCTAAATTAACAACAGGTTCTATGTCCCATTAGTAACCGGTTCTCCGAACCAGGTGCTCATTAGCAAAGGGTTCTATAGAACCTGTGAGAAACCCCTGAAGCCCACCACTGCTCATGTCTACTTGAAAGTAAGTACTATTGTATTCAATGAGACCTACTCCCTGAGAATCAACATGAGTGTCCCATTCCAAGAAGGCAGCACCCAGTGTCACATTCTAAGATGGCAGGACCCCGGACTCCAAGATCCACCTGAAATAAAGTCATTGACCCTTCCCCCTGGGGTCCTGACCACCACTTTGAGAACCAGTGTTTAAACAAATAAAGGCACTCCTTTGTCAGATTATAAAAACATGAATTTTTCCAGGAACTATCCACTTTGGGTCTAGTTTGAGCCGCCTTAGGTCTCCTTGAAAGAAAGGCGAGATATAAATACAGTAAATATACTGCCAGCCTTTCCTGATGATGGGCTTTCTCTGAACAGGCAAACATCTGAGTTTTATTAAGCAGAACTTACAGATTGTTAACTACTTTTGTTTCTTCCACTTTATTCCACAACTGTCCTACCTAGCAGAGTCCCACTCAAGAAAAAAAAACATGGAAAGGCAAAGCATAACATAGTCTAGTCTTCAGTTTTCTGTGAGTCCCATAGGAAAAATGGTCATAGTTGCTGATGGTAAGAAGAGAAACCCCTGAGTGGCATTCATAATGATCCAAAGGAAGTAATTCTGGATGTGATAAAATATACAATACTCTTCTATATAGATCAAACAAAATGTTTAGGAAGACAATTCTAGAGCACAATCCTAACCATGTCTACACAAAAATAAGCCCCATTGTGTTCAATGGGTCATACTCTCAGGAAATGTCTTTAGGATTGCAACCTAAGTGGTTAAATGAACCAGTTAATTTGTGTAATTGTTGAGGAACTACTGTACAGGTCCAACCTCATTAAACATGGATTTTAAAATATATGGATTTGATTCAACAAATGACCACAGCAAATTAGTTTTAAAAACTGATTTTCTACTGTTGTAGATAAGCAATCATTCCATTTTTCTGTTGTAGATAAGCAATCATGTAAGTAATCATTCCATTTTTCAGTCCTAGAATCAAACTCCTGCAGATATTGTGGAACTACCTTATTCAGTTAGATGCGATAGATGAGCAAGAAACCTGAAAGTGGGTCTTCAAACCAATTTGTTTCATTGTTTTCTTTATACACTGATTTTTTTAATCCACCGGAGGTTCCAGAACAGAACACTAGTGGATAATGAGGGACACCTGTATATGGGAAGTTAGATTTAAATAGGTGCTTTTCATTGGCTCCTGACTTGAATTTTAAATTGAGATTGTCCTGTTGCCAGAGCAAGCATTTGAATTGGATTCTACATCCCAGAGCAGGGGTGTCAAACTCATTTCACACAGAGGGCCGCATTAGCATTAACGGTGTCTCCCGAGGGCTGCAATCCAATTTTTTGCATGTCTACTCAGAAGTGCTCTCCTTTCTCCTGGGCTCTTTCTCCTGCCCTGGGAAGCTGCTGCTGCTGTGCATGAGCCCTCTTTCCACCTGGGCTCTTTCTCCAGCTCAAAATCAAGTGTGCTGCCACCACTAAAAGCACGTGAGCTGCTTTTGGAGGTGTGGAGATCACTCGAGGGCTGCACATGTACCTGCAAAGGGCCGCATGCAGCCCTCGGGCTGCCAGTTGGACATGCCTGTCCCAGAGCATTTGCAGTTGTTACAGAGCAGCCTTTAAAACAGTAGTTTCCAACTAACTGCCCCTTTCAGCAGAGATGGGACCCACTGGAAGACCCAAAGGTGATGGTGCCCATTGCTTCCAGATCTCTAATGTGGCCGACTACAGGGAAGCAAGAAGCCCCGTTAAAACCCCTTTCTTTTCTTCCTGTGTTTGGTGACAGTGGGGAGGACCCAGAAGTGCTGGATGCATCACCTTTTCGTCATTATCAGTTGCTTTCCCCTTAATGGGGATGGTTTTTTTCAAATGTGATACTGAGGGCTGTCTTGACCCACAAAACGGGAACCACAGCTTTAAAACAAGTGCTACAAGCAAAATTGAAACTAAGGCATGCATATCTTCAGCCCTACCCCCCCTCCCCCCCAAAAAAACCCTCAGAAGTTTTTATTTTAATGCAATTCATTGTTTTGTTTTCTTACCAGTATGGAAGTGCTCCAGGTGGACCAGCATTTCCTGCACAGGCTCAAGATCCCTTATATGGTTATTTTGCTGCAGTCGCTGGACAGGTACTTAAATCTAACTTTTATCCAGGATGAAACAGCACCAACAAGGCACTAATCGCATTGCTGAGCAACTGGTGCATAGTCTCTTAATTCACCTTTTCTTGGAATATATTCTGTGTGGGCTGCATTAAATATATCATATATATCCTTATCCTATATTCTAGCTGACAGTACCATGGTCTAATCAAAGATCAGTCCTGTAGTTGCTCTGCTTCATCACAAATTAGCAAACCATTTCTTTAGCCTTCAGTAGGTATGCGCTCTGTGTGTGTGTGTTGGCATTTGATATGTCTTATCACTTCAAGCAGTTGGTAAAACATTGTTTGAAACAGTAGGGCCTGATGTTTGCATGAGATTTTGGGCAGCTTGCACTGATCTGGCAGTTGCATCATGGATTGGCACGGATTGCATACCATAAAATGGGTTTTGAGCAGGGTTCCATAAAATTTTAGCTACCATAAAATTGCTATCCTCAGCCCACCTCCCAGCCTGGAACCTGTACACCTACCCTTTCCCCCAGATGGCTAAGAGGAAAGTGAGGGTTTCTCCTTTCATTGTGCTTGTTCTGACTACAGACATCCCCACTTTTTGATGGTTCGTTTTCTGACGATTCCACTCTTCCAACACCTTTCAATTATACCCAGAATTCATTCAACACATTCTCCACTATTTCCTCCTCTCTCTTCTGGTCTAAAGGCGTAAAATTGTCTGTCTCAATGCTTATTCGCCTGTGACATGGTGATCAAACTGTTTTTTGACATTTACTTATTTACTTTCTTCAGTAAATAACCATCATTCAAATACATACAATATTTATTGCGCCCTGATCCATTTGTTCAGTTTAAGTGTAATTTGTTGTGTATTTTGCCTATGTGTTAATAAATCCGTGCGATTTATATTTGTCATTTTTGGTGGCCCTTTTGGATTTGCAAGCTGAAAAAGACTGAGTTCCACTTTTATATAAGACCTGATCTTCTTACTTCTCCCTTTACTGTCTTCAAGTTAACTATTATTTAATATGAGTCAGCACATTAAACATATTAATATCTTAGTACACTTGAAAACTGGACTCTTGATTTTCCCCCCCTCAAAGGATGGACAAATAGATGCAGATGAGCTTCAGAGATGTCTAACTCAATCAGGCATTGCAGGAGGATATAAACGTAAGTTGAACAGATCTTTTTTTTTAAGAAATCCAGTTTTCTAGTGTGACTAGATAGCTTTCTATTGGCCTTTTCTTGTTTTATTACTCTTTTATGGCTAGTCTGTGTATTGTGTTCCCAACTGATGACTTGGACATTGTATGAATTGTTAGTCAAGCATGACTTTTAAGTTGTTGAACTAGTTAAACAGCCTACAATGTTGAACTACCTACTGCAAAGGTAATGAGAAGGGTTTAGGGAACTTTCCCTGGCAATAGGCCTTTGCAACAGTATGGCCAGTTTCCTCAAAATTGCATCGTATCATGGATCGGATGACTCCAACCCAGAAAATAGTGCATCCTGCCCAGGGTGACCAGATGCCTGAACCTAAAAAAGACACGGTCTTGAAAAGAAAGGCCTCTGAGCCTGGCCTTTCCAGCAGAAAATGACACGTTTCCCTACTCACAAGTAAAGTCACAATGTTGGGCACTTTCACTTTCCCATAGAGTTCAATGCATATTTTTGATTTTTAGTTTTTTGGCCATAACCTTTGATAGCAAGGAGATATTTCAAAACTGATTTTTTTTTCACTGGATTTTGCTATTTCCATATGAATCCAATGGCATATGACATAATGGGGCACAGCACACCATTGCAAAGTTCCAAAATGAAGCCCTTTTGGAGGACACCTGGACAGAAGGCTAAAAAAAGAGGACAAATCCAGAAAAATCTGATCATATGGTCACCCTGATCCTGCCACCATATGAAACAAATATGGTCTGCTGAAGACATTGTCTTAGGGTATTTGTGCAGAGACGTTCCTTCGTTTAGACAGAAAAAAATGAATGGGAGATGTGTTTGTGGTTAATAAAATTATAAAGGATGTGGGAAGGACAGATAGAGATGGAAAGCATAAATACTATAATGCACTTTGACAACAAGCACAAATGTACTGACAAATGCATTTTCCTATTACAGCTTTCAACCTGGAGACATGTAGGCTCATGATCTCAATGCTTGATGTATCCTTTTGTGGTTTGACTTCTAAGGGGTTTATTTCATTGAGATAATGGGTAATTTTCAGTGGCCAAAGTAACTTTTTTTAATAAAAAAGAGTAGTTTAAGGTTGCTACTTACATTTCTTTTTGGGGCTGCTTCTTATATCTTTTCTTATAATTTTCTATATGGAAAGGCTTTTGGGTATGAAGTCTAAGAAGCTAAAAGTATCCCCCGCAGGTTATATTGCTAGTCGTAACCCACTGTAGGGTGCGTTGCTCATCCCTGTTTCTAAGCCTTTAGTGCTAACGTTTTCCAAAGACACTACCATGGTCATGGGGTTGGCATGACTGCCAAAGGTGCACAGAACACTTTCTTACCTTCCACCAAAGTGGGAAGTATTTATCTACTTGCATTTACATGCTTTCAAACTGCTAGGTTGGCAGGAGCTGGGCTAAGGATGGGAGCTCACCCCATCTTGTAGGACCCACAAGAATAGCGGAGGTGTATGTGGCCTTTCTTAAAGTACTTCCCTGGTTGGTGGGTCGTGATCCACGCTTGGAGAGACGCACTTTTTTCCCCCAAAACAATGGGGAGAAATGTTGGTGCATCTCTTAAAGTGATGGTCCTTTTAACAATCAATTATCCACTCTGCAGGATGCCTGCAGTTTGAAGAGAAATGTTTGACTGGTTGCCTTAGAGGTTAATCCCTGACTGCATAGAAGTTAAATAGCCTTTTAACCCTCTCAGTTCAGGTTTCTCTGGCTCTGAACAACCTTTAAAGCCCTTTAAAGTGTAGAAATTAAGTGCAGGAAAACAAAGTGCTTCTTAAAGCCCTTTAAAAGTGTAGAAATTAAGTGCAGGAAAACAATGAGTATTTCTCCTTTATTTTAATGTGTCTCCCCTTCCCAACTACCCACTGCATCCACTAGTCACAGCCATCCCCACCAGTTACCCCTAAATGCTCCCCCCAGAAACCCTCTACTTACTAGTTTCCCCTCCCTCCAATAACCCCCAGAAGCCACCCCCACATGCACACACTCCCCCTTCCCCAAGAGAATGAAAATATATACATATATAATATGAAATATATATAATACACACACTCACACACATATGTATTAGTATGTATTTTATATGTATTATATATATATATATTATATGTGTGTGTGTGTGTGTATCTCATAGAATCTAGATTGGCAGGCACCCAGGCTTAAGCCAATCCAGGATTGACTTGGCCTGCACAGAGTGTCCATCTGTCCCCCTTTTCCCCAGGACATGTGCTCTTTTTCAGCCTTTGGGCACAATCCTTTCCAGGTCTACTCAGAAGTAAGTGGTATTTGATTCAGAGAAGCCACCAGGGGAATCTATTCTTTTTTCAACCACTATGCTCTCTTTCAACCCTGGAGTTCATGACAGTGATGATGGCTCTAAATACAATACATGGTAATTTATGGGTACATGTTAATTGTATTTCTATGGTTGAATGTTTACATAGTTGAATGTATTATTATTAAATTTATTTATTATTTATTTATTTAATTTATATCCCGCCTTTCCTCACCTGCAAGAGGGAGTTCAAGGTGGCTAACATCAATCATAATAAAACACCATTAAAATGATCATAAATAGAGATTAAAACATAATTAAAATACAATTAGATTTTAAAAAAACTAAGAACAATTTAAACAATTAAAAAATGTTAAAGAAGGTTCTTAATACCACTGTTGACTTTACATGGTTGAAATATTAATTCTGCTAAATTTTATTAAATATATTAGTACACCGTTTGGATCAGATTTTTTTTTTTGTTTTTCTCCTCTAAATTTTGGTGTGTCTCATGGTCCAGTGCGTCTCATGGTCCGGGAAATACGGTAAATAGTAGAATTCTTTAATTAAAACGCTAATCCTGCAGTGATAGTCTGCCACAGTTAACAGAGCTACTAGCTTGGTAATGAGTAACCACAGTTGACTAGGGCTGCAATCCTAAGCACACTTTCCTGGGAATAAGACTCACTGAACACAATGGGGCTTACCTTTGAGTAGACATGGATAGGATTGTGCCCTAAGTTTGTGATTCTCCTAAGGAGGATGTTGCATGGGAGGAAGATATATTCTGCATTTGCCTTTCTTCTGCTACTCTTATTATCCTTAGCCACAGTTCAGAGAGATATGTCTGGCACAATGGGCTTCAATGAATTTAAAGAGCTTTGGGCAGTGCTGAATGGTTGGAGACAACACTTCATGAGTGTTGACAGTGACCGCAGTGGTACGGTGGATTCTCATGAGCTGCAGAAGGCTTTTGCATCTATGGGTGAGCTATGAAATTTCCTTCTGGCTGGGAATTGAGACTTGTTGCCAGACCACTACGTGATAACACTATCTCATTATGGCTACAATCCAGAGTACCTATGGGTACCTTTTACACTGATGTAGTTATGGTGTAGTTTGGGAAAACTATGGGAAATGCATGGAGCAATCCAGAGTAAATGCCTCTTACTGTGGTTTCTCTGGATTGTAGGGTAAGACATGAATGGACCACCTCTTTGTCAATAACTGGTACACAATTATGGCCCACAAACCAAACAGCATGATGGTGTAGCATTGTTATTTCTGATGAATTCTTCCTATCCTCCTTCCATTTTAGGATTTAGGTTCAGTCCTCAGACAATTAATGCTGTAGCAAAACGCTACAGCTCACGTGGAAAGATCTCATTTGACGACTATATTGCCTGCTGTGTTAAAATCAGAGCTCTTACTGGTATGTTTGATTATGGCTTTATTATTGGGGTTGGCAGATAAACAATAATCTCTTTTAAAATAGGGCTTGTTTTATGGAATGAATGGAGCCATTAACCCTTCAATCCCAGGGTTTAGATTTATCACTGCTTTCGATTTAAGCTCAATAGTAGCTGCTTGTTCAGAACAAGGAGGTAATACTCAGATGCTGCTTACTGAAGCAAAGCGCATCCCATCAAATATAAATAAGGTGAAGCAAATGTTGCTGGCTTGTACAGTGTTCACATGCCTCTTCCCAACAACCCACCCTACCCCAAGGGTGCAATCACTTAACATCTGCACATAGCCTTTTTCCAGTGGATTTGCACACAAAATGGCCACCATGGGCCTGATCTGCAGAAAATATGTTCTTCTAAAATGTATTAAAATTAAATGGATTGCACCATTCCCAGGCCTGTCCTGTGATTTATGGGTTCACTTGTGGGGAAAAAAAGCCTGAGTTGACATCATTGTTCTGAACATTGCTGTGTGAATTGGGTCTCTTGGGGGAGATATTACTACCACAGCAGTTATCTTAGAGATTGAACAATATATTGAAGGGCATAGTATTGTGTTATTGTTGGTTTTTCTGTAGAACCACACTGGCAAGAGGAGGAGGGAAGAGTCAAATGGTCATCACCTCAAAAGAGGGTTCTGGCAGAAAGGGGTTAATATCACCAATGCCCTCCTCAGGCTGCCATAAAGTTTAGCCTGCCTCCTTGGGCTACAGCAGCCTGTTAGGCTCAGCCTAGCTTCAGCTCATGTCTTCTGCTTTGCCTCCTCATCACTGGCCTTAAATAGTTGGTCCTACCAATTCCTTTTCCCTTTCCTTATGAGTCCCACTATCCTCAGTTAACTCGCTCTGGTCTAGAAGGTTGCTGATTCTTAGGATTTTTCAAGCCAAAACCTTGGGTGAAGCATTCATGCTTCTTGCCCTGGCTTACTAGTATAAGAACATGTTACTGCTCTGAACAATTACATAAAAATGAGGTTGGAATAAAAAAAGGGGGATGGGGTGCTTAAATTAGTCATGACTTATTTGCCTTTTCCATTTTCATCATTTTCTGTGCATAGACTAAGTAATTGAATCTTTTAACTTAGTAGTTAATAGTAGGCAGAATTAGTCTTCCTAAATTTGTCTTCCTAAACCAAACAGTTATTGGACTACTTCAGGAAATATTGTCGTCTTTGAACCAGCTCCACATGTGTAAAAAAATTCACTAGGGGAATTCAGACCATTTTCTTTAATCACACATGGGTGGAGTGACCAGACATCCTCGTTTTCCAGAACATGTCCCTTTTTTTACCCTCATATCTTGGAAAAGAATGTAAATTTTCTTTTCCCTGTGAGCAGATCCCTGTGCAAGATGCAGAAATTAATAAATTTAATGTAATTATATGTAGTGCAAGTGAAATTGTCCCGCTGTTGTGGGAGTAAAATTTCCCCGTGTACCACCATCTCCCCACTCCCACCCCGTGCACCAGGCACTGGAAACCAAATCAGTTCTTAGTGGTCCTTACATCACAGAAGGAATACGCTTCTCAAATTTCATGCTTCTAGGTCCAGGGGTTGGGGCTAGATATTCATCAATCAGTCTTCAATGTTAAGTATAGGGATGAAAACATGTTGCACCCCTTTTCACCCCCTTAAGGGTTACATTTCTGAATATTGCTTCTTGGTGGGTGCTCATGTCACAGAAGGAATACCCTCCACAAATTTCATGCTTTTAGACTAGGGGTTGGGGCAGGGCATTCAATTCTTCAATGTAAACTGTAGAGATGAAAACGCATTGCACCCCTTTTCAACCCCTTCTGGTTGGAATGAACACCCTCCCCAAATTTCACACTTCTAGTTTCACTGATTTTGGCTGGGTGTTGAATATATATTCATTCTGACTGAGAATGGCCCAGCTAAGCTGACCAAAGGTAGGCCATATCCTGAGCCTTCAGGCTAAATCCACAGGGCTAAGAGGCCTCTAGGCTGACACTTAGGCCAAGTCCTAAGTTGCCCTAAGGCTGCTGAAGGAGCAGCATGCTCCCTGGGCTGTGGGAACTATGCCGTATACCAGGGATCCTCAAACTAAGGCCCGCGGGCCGGATCAGGCCCGCCAGAGGCCTCAATCCGGCCCGCCGGTCTTTTGGGGGGTTTGGGAGGCGCTTTGTAGGCACTTGGAGGCAGTTCAAGGCTGCCGCGGAGAAGATCCACCAGTCATGGCAGCCCTGTGCAAAGGGAGAGAGCCCCTCCAGGCTCGGGAATTTGGGCAGCTTCAAGCTGGCCCTTAAAATTTTTTTTTAAATGTTGTGTGCGCAGCTGGAGCAGGGGCTTCAGGCTGGAGCGCATGGCCGCCCCAGCTGCCAGGGGCCCAGGTTGAGGTTGACGAGACCGTCCCAGGGCTTCAGGCTGGCGCACGCGTGCCTCTCACTGCCCTTGCGTGGCCGCCCCAGTTACCAGGGGCTTGAGGCTGGCATGCGTGCCTCCCGCCACTCTCTCACGGCCCCCCAGCTGCCAAGGGCTTACTTCTGAGTAGACAAGCAGAGAGCTGGGCTATTAAGGCCACCTTCCCATCAACACTTTCCTGGGAGTAAACCTTATGGACTCTAATGGGCCTTAAACCTGAGTAGACATGCATAGGCTTGGGCAAAATTCCTGAACAGCAAGCTCAAAATTGAGGTGAGCTTGTGTGTGTGTGTGTGTGTGTGTGTGTGTGTGTGTGTGTGAGAGAGAGAGAGAGAGCATGATGTGTGTCAGTGCATGTCACTGACATTCCTTGTGTTGCTGCAAAATTCTTTGAGGGTGTCTTACAATTATATGTCTTAAGTCTGACATGAAAAATATGTTAAGTTAAATATGTTGAAGTAACA
Organism: Cryptoblepharus egeriae; assembly: GCA_030015325.1. Lineage (NCBI taxonomy): Eukaryota > Metazoa > Chordata > Lepidosauria > Squamata > Scincidae > Cryptoblepharus > Cryptoblepharus egeriae. The sequence goes on along the minus strand of JAREYC010000004.1, from coordinate 21,395,891 downwards.
TGTTGCTGGAAACTGCTTTGAGGGCGTCTTGCATGTCTGGGTGAGAATCAGGCATGTTAAAAGTTTTTCTATTTCAAGTGTTGAAATTAAGTACAGGAAAGCAATACAAGCATTTTTGCTTCATTTTTAAAATGTAGGACATCCTACATTTTGTCCTACATAAGTCCTCTCACTCTCCAGCCCCCGACAGTGTCTGAGGGACAGTGAACCGGCCCCCTGTTTAAAAAGTTTGAGGACCCCTGCCGTATACTGAGATGAGCTCTTGTAGTTGTGTCATATCCTGAGGTTGAGAGGTAGGACTGGTGCTTAGGCTGGCCTAAGACTCAGAACTTTTTATTTTGCTTCAATTTTTACTCTGGCTTATCATGTACCCTATGGGTCTACTCAGGAGCTGTGAGGGAACATATCTGCCCTAGAAACAGGCTTTGAATAAGTCCTGACTGCACTGTTCTAAGCCATGCTCAACAAGCACCTGCTGAGCTGCGTAGGCTAGCACAGCTAGGCTGGTGCAGGTCCATCTCTCTTGGGCCAGCCAAAGTGGACTTGCACCAGCTCAGGCCTTTACTGGTGCAGCCAGGCTGGTCTATCTGGCATTAGGCCGGCCGAAGTGCCAAATAGGCTGGTCTAAATGCACTTCAGGATTGCAGCCATAGTATTTAATCATATGAAATCAATATATGGACGAGTGCTTAGTTTTTTATTTCATTTTTATTGGATGCCGTACATTTTTGGGTCCCTCATATTCTTTTGGTCACCTTGCATGTAGGGTGAATGGTTCAGACAAATCTTATTGGTGGGGCTGGTTCAAAGCAAGTGTTTTCTGAATTGGCTCATTCAGAGGATGGTACCATATGCTGCCTAGGCAAAGTCAGTAGATGAGGAAATGGTTGGTGTGTGGATTTGTTTTCCAACTATGGATCTGAAGTTGTCTTTCATATCTGAGGAAAGAGGGTGCCTTGGATTAACCGTGTAGGCGAAGTCAAATAATAAACAAGGATTGTTCACAGTGTTTATTAGAAATGGCTTTTAGATGCTAGTTTATATAGAGGTATTGTGTGACCTGCTTGTATGTATTGACATAATACATACTGCTTTGCCCTATGGCTGCTATCCTAACATATAATTCTTGTATCTTTCTACAGAGAGCTTTCGAAGAAGGGATGCAGCCCAACAGGGAATGGTGAACTTCCAGTATGATGATGTAAGTGGACCTACATGTACTGTACTTAGGGCACAATCCAGAGAAACTACGGAAGCACATAAAAGACATTACGTGCACCCGTAGTTACTGCACCACTTAGTGGAAACCTATGAGAAATTCACATTGCAATCCAGAGTAACTTGTTCTTACTTCAGAGCAAGAACTCCCCATAGTTACTCTGGATTTCACCTTTAGTTGGACAAGATACAAAATTGAGACGTTTCTTAGCACAATGGTGCTAAGTTCAGGCCATTGCTTGCTAAATGTGCCAACAAATAAAAGTGTCCTCATTTCTGTCATAGGCATGTTCTGGATTTTCAGGAGAAAAACTATACTAAACTAACTTTGCTTTGTGGTCCCAGTCCAAGTAAGACCCACGTGGCTACATTTTGTTTTGGCTTTTACTCTCTGCAATAGCCAGTAACTCAGTGTTGTGTCCAGCATGGCCTTAGGCTGTCTGCTTAAGGCTTGAATTTTTTCCCCAAGAAGCTTAAAGCATCATATGGAGGGCCACACAGTTTGTCAGAAAGGTGGATGCTTTGAACAGAGATATAAATTAAAATACTGTTGTGAATAGTTGCACTTTAGAGCACTAACTTCGTCATTTACCTCTTTTTGAGAACCTTTCCATATTGATTAGTTAGCAGAATCCCTACATATTTGTCAGACATTCTGGGCATTGGAAAGGCTTATGGGTCACACTTTCAAATCACGTGGATGATAACTGACCTGTGGGGACTGTGCTTCATGTGAACTCGTATCTTGCTGAAGGTTGGATTCAATGCTTTCCCTACGGCACTGCAGTAAGAGGGGAAACTAACATATGAAGTAGTAAACTGCATAGAGTAATGGATATATGCATGTAAACATGTCCTCCTTGTGGAGATCTTATCAACCTTACCTGGAGATGCTAGGGATTGAACCTCGAATTTTCTGAACACAAAGCCTGTATTCTACTGAGCTAGGATTGTTACTTACCTAATAATGGTAGATAAGGTATATTTTATGTGACATTGCCTACCATTATTGTTCTCTGCAGTGAACCAGTATTTCTGGGAACATAGTTTAAAACCATTGCTCAAAAGCATAACTCTAGCATTGAGCACAATCCTAACCATGTCTACTCAAATGTAGACATTTGACTCAAATGTAGACATTTGACTCAAATGTAGACTCAAAAGTAAGCCCCATTGTGTTCAATGGGTCTTACTCCCAGGAAAGTGTCTTTAGGATTGCAGCCATCGTCTCCATGTGCCTCTGTGTAAAACCTTAAAACAACAGACTTAACATTGTGATTGTGGCTGCAATCCTAAAAATACTTTCCTGGGAGTAAGACCTATTGAACACAATGGGGCTTTTGAGTAGATATGGTTAGGATTGTGCTCTATATTACACATTTTCTGTAATATTACTGTCATTATTCTAACTCTGCCTTTATTACATGTTCTTGTTCTACAGTTCATACAGTGTGTTATGAGTGTCTAATTCAATATGAAGGAAGAGACTGATCAGCATGATCAACATTCTACTACACTTTGGATTTTTTTTTTGCTTTGCACCAAGATTTCCTGGCTGTGTAACTAAAATATCGATATTTGCATATTTTATAAATATTGATTTATATGCTTTTGTAGTTTTGATAACTGTAAAGCAGTAAAAATAAATCTGATTTGATTTCTCTTGCATACTTTTAACTCTATAGAAGTAAACGTAGTAATCATTTAGTGTTTTATCATCTCTTCCTCTAATGCTAAAACATTCAAATTGGAATACAGCTTGTCTTTATATCTCTGCCATGTAAATAGACCCATGAGTAGGAAATATGACATGTCTGAAAAGAATTTCATAAAAGGATAAATTTACTTGTCTCTCGGAACAATATTTTGGGAAAGCATAAAAATGAGGGATCTTTTATATGTAGTAATCACAGATGTGTCCAATATTTCCAAAATACAATGTTATCTTTTTCCTTTTGTAACAAATGTCTGCCGTTTTAGCTGGTAGGAAATATCCCATGCAGATTTTGAATTCACATCTGTTTCACACATGTAAGTCCTGGCTTAAGATAATGCTTTCCAAGATTTCTGTTCTGTCTCAAGGTGCTTTTATAAACTGGATGCATAGATACTAAAAGACTTGCAAACTTGAGTAAGGCTACACTAAGGTAAGGTTAGTGTAAATTTGAGTAAGGTTACACTAAGTCCACTACAAAATAAGGCTGTGGTTATTAGACAAACATGAATGGATAATATAATTCTTCTATTGGTGTTATATGTTCTCTGTAGGAGTGGATGGACATTCTTCTGAGGGTTACTCCTACTGTGATGAAAAGTCCTTTATTATTTGAGAAGGAACACTCACGTCCCTTAACTATCTACGAATAAAATGTTCCATTGCCTTGACTAACATGAAGAGAAATATTGCAGTGTTTGGTTTTTGTATTTTTGAGTGCCAATAAATTTCAACAGATCCCTACTACCACCAAACTCATACTTTTTCTTTTTCTAATATACAACCAAGAGGATTAGTTGGGCAGTTGCAATAGAGAAGTTGCAATTTTGCTGCTTTATACAGGCATCCCCTGCTTATCCTACAGGTTAGGGACCGGAGTGGTGGTGAAAAGAAGAACCCAGTCTTTTCTTTACAAATGTTGCTTCTAATACTTTTATAGTTAGCAAATTGCAAATGTTCTTTTTATCTTGCAAATTCCTGCTGTCACTCAAATATTTCATCAAATGGATTCTCACTAACTCCTTCAGGAATGGGAATGGACTTAGGAGCATGCCAAAAAAGTCTGAATCAGCATATTATGGGCAAATCATCATAGGGGAGGGCAATTTTGGCCTTTAGAACAGCAGAAAGTGGTTGAAAGAGTGGAACATGCCTTGATGAATGAACGGTTTTGGGTATAATTGAAAGGTGTTGAAAAAGCAGATTGTCAGAAAATGAATCATCAGAAAGCAGGGATACCTGTACATTTCTTTTGAGGCACAGATCTCTGAAGTGATACAAATTCTGAAGAAATCTGCAAGATAAATTTCATCACTCATAAATATACTTCATTCTGTGATTAGTATATTGGGTTTTCCTAGTTCAGTTTTACTGTAGCTTTTTACAACAAAAAAGCACTGGAGAATACGATTAAGGCAATTGGTATAGGAAGCAAAAAGCTGGATATTCTGTTCCAGCATACTTAATGACTGGTAACATCTAGTTGCTTCTCTTCTGCAAGCTGGACAAAAATGTGTGGGCATGTTTGTTATCCATTTACAATTCAATGAGAACAGGTTTTAGGGAACATTCTGAACAGCATTAGAACATTGTTTTGCGAGCAGTCAGTCTAACCCTCTTCATACCTTCCTCCTTTTGACCGACAACCCATCAGTGCAGGATTTTTTATTTACTTGTTATCAGACAGGCTTCCTCTTATTGTTCCAAATCAACCTTGAGCACTCTGGAATGTATTTCAGATGCTATGATGTGTGCTCACCCCTACCCCTCAAAAAAGAGGTGATTAGTCCTAGACCTATAGTCAGTTCAATTCCAAATTCTTAAACCAGGTCAGAGTGATCTGGGATAAAATCAGCTTTAAATCCAGTGTGTTTTTTGTTTGGGCTGGATTGAGATTCAGATCTTCGCTGTAAATAGCATTCAAATCCCAGTGTAATGAGGAAATTAGGTGGTACAGTTGATGCTGCCATCTATGGCATCTTGCCAATACATGCATGTAGCCTGGTAGTATCTAATTTGCTTGGTGGTAGCTTTGTATCTTGAGGTTTTAAAGCAGAGAGGCTATGAATGACACATGGGACCTGCTGTATGCAAATACAGTGGCACCTCACGTAACAAAAGCCTCACGTAGAGTATGTTTCACGTAACAAAAATTTCTCTAGGATTCTGCTTCACGTAACAAACTGCTTCACGTAACAAACAAAATTGTTGGCAGTTGGGGCAGACGCGCTGGCTGGCAGCCCTTTTAAAAAGCGTCAGGGCTGTCTAGTGCACCTGCCCATAGCGAAAGCAACACTTCCGCGCTGATCCTCCTGTGGCCTGGCATCTGCTGGGCAGAGGGAGAGAAGAGCAGTGGAGAAGAGGGAAGCAGCTCAGGGCTAGCCAGAAGGGAGCAGGAGAGAGAGGCTCAGGATGAAGAGAAGGAAGAAGTGGGGGGACACTGAAAGTGTCTTGGATTGCAGTCTCCTAACCATGTCTACACAGAAGCAAGGCCCATTGTGTTAAATTGGTCTTACTCCCAGGAAAGTGTCTTTATGATTGCAGCCTATGTTGACTTCATAAGATCATGCACACTGAATGCATGTTTTGAATTCAATTCCAGTGTTTTGTCATCATTTTTACATCCAGTTATATGAATATTTTGGGGGTTGTGGAACCAATTGTCTGAATTTCCATTATTTCCTATGGGAAAATCCACTTCACGTAAAGAACGTTTCACGTAACAAACATGCCTCCAGAACTAATTAAATTTGTTACGTGAGGCGCCACTGTAATGTTTTCTGTTACTGAGCTGTGAAAAGTCATGTTCTTGGACTTATTTATGCTCAGTAGCTATAAATACTCAGTAGCTCAGGCATGGGGTCCTCTTTGGGGGTTTCCTTATCTCTTGGGAAAGTCCCCCAGCAATGTATCTTTCTTAGACTAAACACAATACTTTTAGATGCATCAAATAATTAAATGGCATTTAACAGCACATACAACTCAACAACCATACTCATTGGAAAGCCATGTTTACTACTGTTACAACAAATTAGTAACATTGGAAATCTGCAGGCATTCTCATTGTATTGGCTATTATGATGATAAAATGGCTTAAGACATGAGATCCCCAAACAACTGTTTTTAAAAAAGAACATTTTATTCATTTACAGGAAAGCCAGCTTCATGAATTTGAATACTGATGATCCCTCCCCCTCCCTCTCCCCAACACTCAGTAATAGTGCCATAATGGGAAAGATTTTTGTATTGGTATTTCTCAAAAGCTGATGTTTCAGTGGTTTTAAGAACTGGAAACAGCAAAACAATCACAAAATGCAACTTGGTTGTGTACAGCTTGCAAATGCAATCTCTGGAAGTGAATACAATTAAAAGCTTAGTTATATATATATATGTTTAGCCAGAAGCAAGTCCCAGCTGACACTTGGGTAGGTGTGTAGGATTTCAGCCCAAGTGTACCTTGTGAGATAGTTAAAAAAAATTTATTAAACAAATGAATTTTCAACAGTGCAAACTCATACCTGCAAAATTCAGCCTGTTCTATATTACATCAAAAAACATGGTCGAAGTTGGCCAATGCTGGCAGTATTTTCAGTAACAGATTTTCAATGTGATAATTGCTATTTAAGGGGAATGCAATTTTGCAATAATAATAAAAAACTGAAGGAAAGCAGCCAATACCACAACAATTATATAGGATTTCTGTTCCATCAGAATTGAGTTTAACCCCACTGGAATTAATGGTGTTAAAAGCACACTTAGAATCAGGATCATGGCCAGTATAGTCTTTAATAGTATTGTGGTACTGTTGCATTAAACAGGTTGCTCCAATATTTGCAGTTTCATATGCATCAGACTGTTGCCTAGCAAATACTATAGAATCTATACAAAGGCCGCTGGCATTATTGTTACCAGTAAATGAGGTGAGAATTACAACTGTGAGACATGGTAAAATTATCAGCTAGCACCACTACAATTCAAGGGTGGTTAAGCATATTTACATGTGTTTCTAATCTGGTTGTAAAAATATACTTTGCAAAACTTGAATAGGTAAGGCCTCTTGGGCTTAAAAAACAAAACTGCTCCTTTTTCAAAGTTGAAAGACGGAAGGGAAAATAGATCTTTAATTTGACTTTCATAATCTAAATAATTAAAACCAAAATTAGCCTATTGACATTCTCTAGTAGTCTAGTAACATTCTCTACTAGGCTGAACCTCCAACTGATGCAGTGGGAGCCTGCCATTTTAAAGGGTCCTCATCTCACTCTTAATTCAACTTTTGCCCACCAGTTGCTTCCACCTCCAGCACTTGCTTTATTGTTCCTTAATTTCCAAATCTTATTTCCAACAGCTGTGGCAGTTCAAGTGAGGGAAATGATTTCACAATCATTTCTTCCAGAAATAAGCTTCATTAGAACTAAAGAGTAGACCCAATTTTGTAATAAGACTGATAACATTTAGCAAAATTGATTTTTTTAAAAAAATGCAAAGTCGTTATTAAATTGCTGTTTGTGGTACAAGGTATAAAAATGCTATTAAAAGCTAGGTTCAAAAATGGCCACACAAAATGGAGTTCTCTTTCCATTTCCACCAAGATCTTTAAGAGCAAATACATAAATAAAAAAATCATGGGTCAGAAAGAAAAAAGTGGCTTCTTTTGCTAAGCACAGCATGATTGCTACAAAATACACATTAAAAGAAAACCAATGAACAAATAGGCCTGTTCTCAGAAGTGATCAGATGATAATGCAGAATTTCCTAAGTGGTCAACTGTAGCCTTGAGATTTATCCCCATTTCCTTTTTTCTCCTTTCACTTTTTCCCCTTCAACAGGTAGGAGGTTGCTTAGTGTCTCTTAGTTCTTTTAGGCTTCTAAAGAACACACACCTTATATTTTGGCTTATTTGAGTTTATAGCCAGACATGTCAACAGGCATGAGTCTATATTAACTTCAGATCCTGATATATATTTATAAAACTACATTTTAGAGTTACTTATTCTCCTCTTTCCTAGATGGCCAGCTTGCTGTTCTGAATGTTGATTGCTTTGGTTTAATACTGCTAACTTTGAGTCCAGCAAACCTTTTACAGGTTCTGGACATGCCTTCAGATACAGAGAAATATGTTATCATATAAACATCCTTCATGATTTTTATATAATTTGGTTTTGGTGATTGGCTACAGACCATGTGGACAGCAAGAACCAAGTGGTGTGTTCCCTCCCATGTTATGCTTTGGCCCTATTCTGAAATGAACATTATACCTTTCTTACCTTCATCCTCTTATCCTTGCACAATAAACATAGTTTGAAGGAAAAAAAGAAAAACATGTTGTATTGACTTAGGTTTGATTTCAGGTGTGGGAATTAAATTGGGAATCCCAACACTGTAAATTATGATAGTTAAGATGGCTTGTACCAAAGTAATTACAGCAAAGTGGTGTATCTAATATGATATGCACATGATACACTCGCAATATCTGATGATATAGCTGATTTATCAAGGATGCTATGAAACTTCTTTATGCAAGAACTTTGGTCACATACATCCATTGCACTCTTATCTACCCATCTTAATGGCTTTGCAGATTCTTGTTATACCACTCATTGCTGGGGGGGGGGGGGAATCCTAGAGAAGTTCACAAAACAGTCTTTATTAATTACCTTCTACCTAATCATTTCTCGGCTAGGGCAACAGCTCACAGGAACCAACATCCATTTCAGTCGCATCTTGCTGTAAAACTTTTTCATTGGAAGACTTTGCAGAAAGGTCCAAGGACCTCAGACTGAATATGACTCATAATTTCCTTTATCCTGAGAGAGACAGAATAAGGTGAGGAACCTTTCATTCCCTCAAATGCCTGGGGTTTAATAGGGACATCTCAAATGCAGTCAAATTCTCACTCTCTATACAAACACAGCTTAAATGGTCTTCTGGGTTGTACCCACATGTGCATAAAGTAGCAAGGAACTCGAGGCACCATGTCTCATAGTATCTTACCTTCTTAGACTTTTGGGACTCAGAACCTATTTGTTGACTTTTTTGGTCTAGGACTCACATATTACTGTCTACATTCAGGAATCTTTTCATCGAAGCAATCCAATTTTGTGAACTGCGGAACCCTGAACTAGACCATGGAAGTAAAAACCAAAATTTAATAAAATTATATTTAGCTTTACACCGGGATTACTAAGTGAATGAATATTTACAAATATAAGCAATGATCAAACAGTGGCAGAGGACAGCTTATGGAGACATATGGTTTCCAATAAACACTTTCAAGTTATCTAACTCCACTACAACACACTGCCCCCAAAAACTGAATTTTAATAATAATTAAAAAAAAATAGATGAATGGAGAAGAAAACACCACCAAACCATTTCGAGTGACATATGGGTTTGTATCAAAAGAAAAGATCCAAAAAGGCACATGATAAAACATCTAAATATTTCAACTACCAAGGACCAAAAGCTAATTTGTGAGGATGTTATTCTCTAGGCATAGCATGGATTTGGTGATTTTACTTTAAAATTCCCTTAACTTGGGGAAGAAACATAAAATTGCCAGATAATACTATCTGGTAAAATCACCGAAAATCTAGAGAAAGCTATCAATCAAGATTCTCCAACGCCTTAATGGCGTGAGACATTCACTCAGCTTTTATCCTCCAATCCTTGGCCTACGTTATATATTTGCAAAATTAGTCTTTCTACATATACTCAACCATTTTTAAGACATCTCTCATGTGGAAACTTATTCTTTCTTATTTATCACAAATCAAAATACTTACCAAAACATTATGACTCTTATAGGGATATTTTATGATTGCAAGGCCAGCATTGTATAAATATAACTGGCAAAGTCTTATAAATATAATAGTTTTAAAGTCTTACATATTATACAACTGGAGATGCTCTTAGAAGTACCTTAACTCTTATCTTCTCATCAAACTAACATTCTTGAATAGGTGACAGTTCTTGAAGTAAGTCCAGTTACATAAAGGAAGGCCACACGTGACAAACACACCTACCAAAGAAACTGTATGAAAGAGGTAGATGGTCCAATTCAAATACTATCAAATGATTTGTTGATCAATATTGGCATTAAAATGCTTTTACAGGTGACATTTTCCAACAGCCACGAGACAGACCTTTTAGATTCTTTTTAGGCCACTGGAATAGCCATTGACTTTTGCTGTTTTACATCATGCACTGCAATAAGCCTTTCCTACTTGCAACTAGGAAATACTATGTTGGAACTACTGGGAATTGCTCTGGTTCCAGTATACCTAGATTGTAAATTGTGCTGCTACAAAGAGTAATGTGCATTTTGGAAAGAGAGCTTTCTGACACAGTGTTACAATAAAGTATGTGCTTCCTTCTCTTATTTTACTTCACAATAACTTTGTGATGACATAAGCAAAAGGCCCTTATAAGCCTGATTTGTAGCTATTATTATCCTATAAAATGTACAGTCAGAAATAACTGCTGTGTAAATCTTTCCAAAGAGTCCGCTCCTCCCCTTTTAAATGTGAACCTCACAGCTTCTGTCTTTTTAGGATGCAGTTTGCTGGACTGCAAACTAATGTTAATGATACCCCTGTAAGAACATACACTTCATGTGTCCTAAAATGTTTTTCAAAAGGAGCTCAGGTAAAGGGCTCCTTCTGTATCATAAAATGGAAAGAACACATATCAACTCATGCACAACAATCAATCTGCAGTTGGTAATTGTACAGTACTAGTGTTCCAGTTGCACACTGTTGCACACTGCACACTTGGCCTATCCAATGGAAAATAAAAACCTTCCCAATGAATGCCTCAAGACCTTTTAACATAATATTCAATTCCTTAGCCAAATTAGCTGAATTGTAATTAGCTGAATGGTTTCAGTTAATTGAATAAACCATTCAAACAATGTCTCCTATTTGGTTTAAAGGGGTGCTATTCAGACAGCATTATTTCATCATGTAGGTTAACAGTGGAGTCCAATAAATTGGCGTTCAGGGTAGCTGAACTGCAGAAAGCAAGTGCTTAGTATATACAGCAAATATGCTATTCTCAACATCATCCTGTCACTATTGTGGTTCCAGATTGCTCTGTGAACGTTAGTCCCATTGCTTGCGATGGGAGAGAAAAGGAACTTTATCGCTGTGAATTCCTGTTCTCGATAGTTCCTGAAAGGCATTCAAGATCCTTCAGGCTAGCACCTTCGCTTAGGACGAGAATCAGGATCAATCTCTTGTACAAACTCCTGCATAGCAGCTTAGGACTTGGGGTCTTTACAAGGAAAGCAATGGGGGCAATGGTTAAAAGCCCTCCTTCAGCACAGTATCCTGATTCAAATTATCCCAGTCTCCCCGCACCTCAGTGTGGCTTATATAACCCTTAGATTAGATAACTCTTAGTAACCCTTAGTAGATAAGATAACCCTTAGATTCCCATCTAAAAATAGCCTGATTTGCATAAATTAAAAATGTGGGTCAAATTGACCCATCTTAAAAGAAACCTCAAAAGCTCCAATGCATGAATCTTCCATGTCGTGTCTAGTTTGGCCTTAGACTTCCAGACATTTGATGTTGATATGATGACTTTTCTTCAGGCAAACACATTTTATATAACTGCAGTGTTGATATTTTACAACTTTTTACACATATATGAGTTTCTACTGAGAATATAATCACAAAAGGTAAAAAAAATGTCATTATTTTGTTGGATGCTTATGTCAAATGTTTTGCCTCTTCAGATCCCGCTTGCAGAGAAGCCCTACATTTCTTATTCCTGCATGCTAATTCGACTATAATATAATGTCTAATCCCTTACACATGGAAAGTGGAGAACGGGGGGTTCATGCACATAGCATAAATGATTACATACCAAATTCTGATTTTTTTTTTTGTTTGTTTTGTGGGACTGTCAGAATAAAGAAAACTTCACAATTAAGACTCCAAATTAGTTTTCTCTGCATGTCCAACTCTGTCATCATGCAGAATAATCATATCATAGTCAGTCCTGTATATCCCAGGCTAATAATTTGTTTACAATTTGGTTTTTCTGTACTTGCATTTAACAAAATTCTAATCAGCTGCAGACTTTTCCTTCGTGAGGAGATGTTTGCTTCACGCTGATCTGTCAAATTGCTTCATTGTCCTGTCAAATTGTTCAATTAGCAGATGAATGTTCAGCGATGCATTGATGCTGAATTTGTATAAAATCTGAAGTAAACAGTTCTTGTGTCAGCTCAGGTAGACAGTGGAACTAAATGGAAGTCTCCCATAGCTGCAAGAGGAGAAAGAAGATAAATACCCATTATTTCAATTATCTCTCAACTACAGCTTGCATGGTATAATGTTAGAATGCTGAACTAAGACTGCAGGAAACCAAGAAACTTCCCACTCAATCCTAAAGACACTTTCCTGGGAGTAAGAGCCATTGAACACAGTGGGGCTCACTTTTGAGTAGACATGGTTAGGCTTGCACCCTCAGTCATGAAGCTTATTGGATCAGTTGTGTAGCTGAGGGGAGGTCACAGGCTTCATAGGATCATCAGCATCTCCTTTCTGGAGGGGGGAAGGCAACAGTACTTCCCACACCGCAAACACTCGGGTCCTTCTTTGCCCCGCTCTCTTCCACCCACACTACAACCACAACTGCAGCTCTGCCCTGTTCAGGTCTGGAGGGTGTTGTGAGGCATTTGGGAGGCCTTGGAATTTTGGAAGTGACATTTTTATGCCTTTAGAAGGCCTTCTGAGGTCTGGGGACGCTGCACACGACAAAATACCATTTTGGACTGCATCTATCCATAGGCTAATTTCCAGGAAAATATGTACAGGTCCAACCTTGTTATATCTTTATGCACAGATTTGACTCAACATAAATACCCACTGCAATTCACATTTTTAAAAACTGCTTTTCTACTGTTGTAGATAGGTAGTCATGCAAGCAAACATTCCATTTTTCTCACATAATCAAACCCCTGCAGATATTGAGAAACTACCTTATTCATTTAGGCACAATAGAGAAACAAGAAACCTGGAAGTGAGTCTTTAAACCTATAATCCCCTTGTTTTCTTTATACATATTTTTTCAATCCGTGGGATGTTCTGGAATTGAACCCTAGTGGATAATGAGGGACACCTGTATTGTCGCCGTAGTCTTTCATGAATCGTGTATCATTGATTTAAAACTAACGATGGTCAGCAGCCCATTTTTAAAATCCTTTTCAATAATTTAAGGGGGACTTAGCAGGTGGTGCTGGGGAACCCAAACATTTCTCAGCGAAGGTTTCGTAAGTTAATTAAATGTTAATGTAAATAAAGCTAACTATGTATGAGGTATCTAAAGACATATTTTTGCCTGCCCAGAACTTACAGCTGGTCTGCCATTTTGTCGTTCTATAACTGTAAGAAACTTGGCCCTATTATCAGTAATGGTTAATGTTTTTAATGAAGATGTTTCTTAGTGGAGAAATGAAAAGAATGAAAAATTATAAAATGGTATTTGCCTGCATTTTACTTGCATCTGAATGTTCAACAGCACCAAAGAGGAAGAGATGCTTACCCTAGCACTTGCTCTGTTGGCCTTTTTCTCCTCATCAGGAAGTGGAGGCATTGGATAAGGGTATTTTCTGCTGGAGGCAATGGAACCAGTAGATGATGATGGGGACTTTGCAGGCGAAAGAGTCCTGAGGTATTGAAGCAGACAAAAATAAACAGTGCGACTTGGGGACATCAGCCTTTCCACCACCACAGCAACTACTTTCAAAGTTGTGTCGTAAGTTTAATTAAGCAGTCAAATGTATTCAGCTAGGAGGAAAGCCAAAGGCTTGCATGTGTAGTGGAGGGTGACAGAATCTACTATATTTATTTGAATCTAATGTGCACCCTATATCTAATGTGCGCCCTATATATATGATGTACATTTGAATCTAATTGAATTATTTGAATCTAATGTGCACCCTATATATATGATGTACTTCATATATAATGTGCACCCCATACTTATAAAAAAATACTACATTTACTTGAATCTAATTAACCATCAAATCTAATGCGCACCCTGATTTTGGAGACTAATTTGGCTGGAAAAGGTTAGCATTAGATTCGAGGAAATACAGTATCTTATTTCAGGCTTGAACAATTCTCAATAATTTTAGAGGGATTTTGCAGGAGATGGTCTCGGGGGACCAAAACCTTTGTCAGCAATTTAGAAACATGAAATAACTTTCTAATAGTTTATGAATCAACTAATCACTAAATTGACTGATATCTTGATTTGTGGTGATTTATTCAAATAATGTTCAGGGTGGCTTAGTTAAAAGACTGAGCTGTGAATTATTTTCTTATTTGATTCTCAGCTCAGTATCTTTAGAGAAACCATTCTCTTTTCCAGTCTTCCGACTGATCTATGAGGATTATTACACCGATCTATCTTATAGGTTGTTACTTAGATCTCACAAATGTTTACTTAGATGCTTACTTAGATATCACAAGTGCTTTGAAATCTCCAAAGAATTACTATGTAGAAAATTATTCTAGTATATTTTTGTGCTGGTTGAAAAAGTGATCCAAACTAGCATACAGAGCTATGGAAGAGTCACCAATTTTCAACAGTCCTACTAACAACTGCAACTGCATCAATGCAAATCATCTCTAGCTCATACCTTAAGATGCTGAAAAATTAACATAGCAATACATTTGTGATAAAGGACATGTTAGATTAGACAAAGGCATGCAGTTTAAAGGCCAACATTGTTAATTGGGATGAAACAAAGGCAAATACAAAGTGCTGAACATCAAAACTGTTAGACATGCAAGCATCATCCAGTGAACATCTGATCCAGCCAAAGAAAGAATCTGATGGGGAAGGGAAGGATAAACAAAAATGGACTGATTAGTCAGAGCAATCAGCATTTCTGTACAAGGTGAGTAAGGAAAGCAGTAGCAAGTCAATGTCTGCAACACATGGAAGGCATTCCTTTTCAGGTCAATCAGGTTTCTGCTCTTTATTGACTGGAGTTTAACAAAAGCAAGGGCAGGATCTATTTGGATTTAAGTCCCTGTGAAATCCTGTGTCTCAGCAGGAAACATCAAAGCTAAAACCCATCTAGCCTCAGACATTCTGATGTCCTGATAAATTATTAAATTTCCTTCATGGTTTTTTGGGTATGACAGCATCTTCTTAAATACTGTGCCTAGTCCTCTGGCTTGCTGGGACCCAGTAATGGCTCTGTCTGCACTTCTATCTGCGAACCATCTGCTTGGATCCCTGGCTGACCCATGCATAGAATCATAGATTGTGTGCATTTCAGGCACTGTTATGCAGTGAACAGTAGAGTTGCACCCTCATTACTCCAGGTATCTAGGTTTTCTACTCATATGGTTATGGGTATATTACTCACTAATTACCAATACTTGCCTATCTGTAAGGAAGTATTTGTCACCAAGGGGAAAAAAAACACCTTTTGAACTTGCCCTCCATACATTCAATGAATGCATGGGAATTGGATTCATCAGCCAATATGGGTTGTCCAGAAGGAAGAATTCTAAGTAGTTCCTGATCACTTGGCGCAACTATGTATATACTGTATCTTTTTATACACATGATTATCTGTGTATCATCATGATCATCATTTGAACATTTTCAACAAAACAGAACACATGGTCAGAAGGCTACACCTCTGGTAACATTCCCACTTCCACATTCCCTGAATGCTTTGTGAGTTTGTCTTAAAGTTCATCAACCCATTTTTGCCCAGTCCACAGGTTTCCACACATTTGTTGCATACATGCAATGTTGGGCAGAAATGGCTTAAATAAATACACACTCTGTCTAGTAATGTGGGCAGAAGACATAAACATTATATACAAACAGTGCTCCAGCCACCTGAATGGGACATGAGTCAAATCTTGATCCTCCGGTCCGAAAAGTCAAGTTTTCCAAACAGAAATGATCTACCTATCGCTGGACCTTGCCCTCACCTCCTGTTCTGTCCACACACAAAGTATATTCAGCAGTACAATTTTAAATGTAAACCACAACTGTGCAACACAGCAAACCAAACCTCATCTGGTTTATTATTCTCAGCTGAATTATTCTCCAAGGCTGATTATTCTTAGAAAACATTTGAAAAGGGGTTCAGATCGTCACAATGACTATGCTCATTAAAAACAAAATTCTAAAATAGACTGTTATTCAATTTAAATCAGCAAAACATTCATCATTTGTTCTTTCTGGAATAAATGTAATCAGAGTGCAAATTTTACTAAAAATAACTGCCACTCAAAAATAATAGTAATTTCAGAAGATCTTTTCTAAAACAACTCTGTGTGTGTGTGTGTGACAGAGAGAGAATCCACAATCCTATGCCCACATACCAGAAAGTCTATGGCTACAATCCAGAGTAACTACCGGACCTTTTACACCAGCTAGTTACGGTGCCATCTATGGGAAACCTATGGGAGAGGCATAGAACAATCCAGAGTAAGTGCCTCTTACATCTTCCTATAGTTATTCTGGATTGTAGGGTATGGCACTTAAAGCCAATCCTGTTCCTGTCTACTCAGAAGTAAGTCCCGCGATAGTCAATTGAGCTTTCAGGAAAGGGTGTATAGGATTGCAGTCATATGTCTGAGTAGATATACATAGGACTGCACTGACAAAGAAAAGAACAGTCATGGATTAGTACCTGGATGACTACAGGAAGATTTTTAAAATGGGCAGTTTTCACAAAGGGAAAAAATGGAGTCCCAAAATGGAAAAAATGGAATCATAAATATTTTATGTATTCTATGCATTCAGAAGGGATCTGAAGTCAGAGGTGAGTAGTGAGAGAGCGAACTTTGCAAATTATTCAAGATTGTGAAAATTCAAGCAGACTATGAAACGCTCCAAATGGATCTCTCCAAACTGGTAAATGGGCAACAAAATCAGCAAATGAGGGCAAGATTCGACAGCACAAGCAGATACATGTCTCATTACTCCAATAGTCCATTTCAGAAATGCAGCTTTTGGTGAGGCAAGAGAAGCACTAGCAGAAGTGATGCTCCCCAGGCTGCTATTTCCAGGCTCCAAGTCCTAGGCATGCATTTGGATCTCCATGGAGAGAAAGCATTTGGCATGTGTCCTCTCACCACTCCAAGCACTCCACTGGAAGTAGCTCTTCAAAAAGGGCTGTCAAGGTAATGTTACACTTTAATTTTTTAAAATACTATTTGCCAATTTGTTGCCAAGAGAAGCTTCTTGCCTGGGGTTACTCCAGCTGTGCAGATGGGGTCTTTTTTGTGTGGCAACTTCTGCAACTATCATTTAAATGAAGAAAAAACATACAAGGACAAAAGGCACATTTAGTGTCATATCTGGTTTAATTATTAAACAGCAGCCCAATCCTAAACTGCACTGGCTCAGCAGGGCCGTGGGGCCTATGCTGCATCCAATGAGCTAAGGAGGCAGCTGGAGGAATCATTGCGGTAAAGGGATTTATTTTCCCATATCCTGAGTAAAGACCCAGCTGTTCTATGGGACATCTTTAGCTGGTGCAAATCCAGGAACCCAGTGATATTGGGTGGGACAAAAGGGGGATTAGAATACAATGTACTAGTAGAATACAGATTGCTGTGCCAATCCAGCACCCTACTGGACCCCAACCTGGCCCTGCGCCATCATGCATCCAAAAATGCCCCTTCCCTGCCTCCAGAATGCCCTCCTACCACCCTCTCCCAACCCCATGGTAACCAGTGCAACCTATTTGTGCCGGTCAGCACTGCTCCTGGATGCAATGTCAGCAGCCTGGCACACCCTTTACGGCACATTTGCAACATCTGGAACTGGACTAGGGACAGCTGCACCAGATCATGGCCAAGTTAGGATAGAACCATAAGAAGAGTTTTTATGATAGTGGTTTATGACTTAAGAGTGAAAAGATAGGTATTTCATTGAAAAGTTATTGAGATTACTAAACAAGTTTCAAGTTCTAACCTATATAGAAATGTGTACATCTCAAATACTATTTTACTGTTTTCAACTTTGTTCTCCTATTTCTCAAGATATGATGAATAATATAATCATTTACAGTTTGTCTACACTATATTATATATGCAATATATTCTACACTATATGTATATAATTCCTCTACTCTATATGTCTTTTAAAATACTCAAAAATTTCAAGGTCAGAAACGATCATTTCTAAACAAATTGTCTGGTTATCTATTCAAACATACTGTGGTCTTTAAAAAAAATGAAGTGAAGCAAATTATACGTGCACAAACTGTGTTTTGTTAAAACCTCACAGCATGTGCATGTTACCGGTACTTAAAGTTACCGCATGCAATTATCACAAGATATTTCTCATACAAATTTCTTGGAATGAGAGCTTCCAAATACTGATTATACTACAACTTGATACTATTAATAGAGGACATATCAAAAGACTATATCATGCTTTGTACATGGGGTAAAAATAGTTATTGGGGATTTTCTAATTCCATGTCCTCAAATAAATTAAAATTTGTAGGGAAGCAGCATCTGAAGTAAACTAACAAAAATAATGTCGGATGACAACATTCCAGACTGGAACGTTATTACTCCATGGTTGTTAATCACTTTTGAAAAGGTGGAAAATTAATTATTCACTTTGTCTAAGACTTTAAAGTTCAATCCTGTATTCTAGACATGCCAGCATATGTCCATGTACATCAGCACAATCAGAGCTCCACTTCCACTGGCATAGAAGTGTGCCCACTGAAAAATGCTATCTTGATGTAGCTTGGATGCTGGCACAGCACTGTTTGGTGAAGATGTGAAAACAAGGAAGACATTGGAAGGGTCACAAGGAAGAGTCAACATATGCCACATCTCAAGCATTGTTCAAATGACAACCCCCCCCCCCCCCATGCTGGAATAATGCTACACCAATGACGATGCTGGCATAGGTAAGAGTAAACCAATCCAGAACAATGGTGGGAAAACACTCAAAAATCTCATCTTCCCCTCCACTACCTTGCCCATTTTCTTACAACAGAGGATAGGATATCATTGGGATATCTCCCTGTGTTGCCTATTGCTGTTTTGTATATTTCTAGCAGCAGGCAGATGTGAATGAAACGTGCTTTTTAACTCAGATCATTTGAAATATGTGTTGACCATACTTGAAGAGCATTGTGTTTATTTAATGAAAGTGATTTAAATGCTATTTAGTTAAATGCTTATTTCTGAAGAAAGAGTTTTAAAGCCAAGATTATATTGTTTTTGTTCACTGGGTAAGCAAATACACCAATATATAGAAAGTGGGACTATACAGGTCATGCCTTGATATCCACTGGGATTATGTCCTCTCCAGGGACAGATACATTCCCCCTTCAGCCTAGCTGGAATAGTGGAAGAAGTAAGTAAAAAAAATCTTTATTTACTTTTCTTGGCCAGCATAATCCACATTAGCCAAAGCATGCAGGAGACCCGGCTTTAGTGGTGCTGCCCACTGTGGTTTTGCAGAGGGCAGGATTAGGGCATTTTTAGCTTTAAAAACATTACCACATTTATGGGTGAATGCACATAGTGTTTGCTTAACTTGTACAGCCTATTACCTATTTTCCTGTCTTGTTTCAGAAAACACGGTAAGCATATTCATCATTGGCAGGTAAAAAATACATACAGAAAATAAAGTAACAAAGGTTCACTCCACTTACAAGTGAAAAGACTCGTACTCATACTGAAAAAGACTGGTCAAAGCAACTGAAAATACTGTAGTATCAGCAAAAAAGTCTTCCATATATAGTAGTCAGCTGTGATTTGGACTCCTATTTTAAGTACTATCTGATAACAGATTGAATTGCTGAAATAATTGTTATAGAGATCCATCTCTTGGGATGTTTAACATGCTTCGGATACAAATGGGATTTTTGACTTTAGCAACAATTTTTGTTTGTGTTACATTTTGTTGTGGACATTAGCTGAAATGAAGGGATTCAACTGAATGTAGGGTTTCTAATTCACAAAAGATATCTTTGAGCACAATCCTAACCAGGTCCACTCAAAAGTAAGCCCCATTGTGTTCAATGAGGCTTACTCCCAGGAAAGTGTCTTTAGGATTGTAGCTTTTGTCTGCTACAAAGAACAGGAATTCTTCCCAGAAGATTATACTGACATCTAATGGATATACCAGGAATATGCTCCAAATGCAAATTCTCATGCGTCTTCTCTCTGTCTTTAATTAATTACAGTATTCAAATGATTTCATTCTTATATTTATTACCAAGATAAAATTCTTCTATCCTCTATGATTAGGGCAAGATAAAAATCTATCCACTATGATATAGAGGTGGGCAAGCTGGACCATTTTAGGGCCCCTGGATCTTTAACAATTGTAAAGAAGAGGGAATTTGTCTCTTTTGTAAATGTTAAATTCTCTCTCCTGTACAATTGTTAAAATGTCCAGGAAACCTAACCAGTGGCATAGCTAATGATCAGGTAGCCCGGTGCAAAGCTCAAAATGTTGCCCTGGAAGTGATGTCACAACCAAAAGTGACACAATCCCGGTGTACTTGTAAAAAAATTAATTTTCCCCTACAAAAACAATATCAAATTTAATTAAATAAAAAATGAAAATTGAGTCACTTATTGGCTAGGGAAACTGTGCTGGGGAAAAAAGGAATTGTTCTTCTTTCCCTTCTAAATATAAGAGAAGCACCACTTAGAAGTGCCTGTGTACCCAGTTAGCAGGCATAACTGTATTGTTACACCTATACATATATTTCCATATATGTATATGGAAATGAGAGCTGATTCATATTAACATTTTATTAGTTCCATACAGTATCAGAGTTACATCTCATTGGCTCTCAGAACAATCAGTATCATGGGAATGTTTGATTTTTAAAAATCCACTTTTTGTTCCATAGGCTTTTGTATTTTCATTTTCTGGTTAATTGGACATAACATTTGATAGAATATATCAAAATGCAAAATATATCACTGCATTCTGCATAAAATTACCTTTCCATCAATATATATAACATGATGGTAATATTTTTCATACATACCCCTTTTTCATAAGTGCCACAAGTGCCACAAGTGCCAAGCCCAATTCAACTGCACCCCTTCCGCCCCCCTAGCTACGCCACTGGCCCTAATGTTGCCCAGCTTGTCAACCATTATTGGTCAATTATGTTCTCTATGGAAGCAGGTAGACTAAACATGTTATGAAACTGCTTGCTTCAGTAAACTAAATTCTAGTTATATAGGTTAAGGTGATTTGATTAGTAGTAGACATTGATCATGCCCATAAAACACTACTTGCCATCAAATGAAGAGGAAGCTATTAACAGCTACAGATGGTGATGGGAAGGGCATGCACTATGAATGTCTTTTTCACACGGCTTCATCAAAACATTCAGAAAATAATTGCAAATTACACAATGAAGCCCAAAAAAGACATCAAGAGGCAGCAAATGAAGAAGGGCCCTTGGAGCCTGACAGATACAAGATAGGAGTCCCATCATATCTGGAATATGCTGGGACAGCTCTCAAAGGTGATAGAGAATTAATTTACAAAATACCTAAAGTAGGGTCCTTCAGTGTTTTTATTCACATCTTCTACCCATTTAGCTACATTATAGTCTCTTTTGAACCATGGATTTAAATACCTGCAAAAAGCAACGGAAGGAACAGAGAAAGCAGAAGAATAGAGAAATATCTGAGAACACACAGCACAAGCTCAAACAGGATGTTTTGATCGCTCGGTGCCAGGGATGTTAAAACAGTTTGGATGTTGGGAAAAGGAAATTCAAGCCACAGTGTTAAAAAGTAATTTCCCAGGAAATTAATTAAGCTTACATTTCAATGTATTCTTAAAGTAAATGCATTCATGTGTGTTGGGTCTGATAGCCTTGAGAGTGCTTACTCTTAAATCTCCAGAACAGTTAGTGTTTTAAATACAGATGACTTTGGACATTATTTAATGTGCTGGTGGAGCAGAGAAAAGGGAACTAGGAGTGGCTCTTCCTTCATCATGCCCAAAGGGAAAAGCAATGAAGCTTGTCAATGAGATCTGGGAAATTCATAGTCAGTGCCTATCCTTCCTGCTTCACAATGCACGACACTGCAGCTGTTCTGACATGGCAGGCTCTATGTGGAGAGACTTGCTACATATTTTATTTTCCTCACATCACTGCAGATGGACAGGAGAAAAAACATGTGTAGCATTCAGTAGTTTCCCTGAGATTTAAAAAAAATTATGTGTGATTTAAAAAAAATTGTGACAATGGGTAAAAATCTCTAGATTATGGGTTTTTTTAAAAGGGTGAACCAAAAAATGCATAATGGCAGAGCCTGACACTTAAGAGAATACTTGATTAACAAATGCCTTTTTAATCAAACAAAAAATAAATCATAAATGAGAAACAGCATGTTACTGTTTCAACAGGATTGACATATTGATATAAACCAGACTGCATGGATCATAATAACACATTACTAAATAATGGGTCCAGGTCTATCCAATATTCCAGTGCTGATGCAGCCATGCTAACCGGCCTTGTGTGATAATCCTGCGATGGGGATTATCATGGAGGCCCCCTCAAACTTAGGCAGGGTGCAATCCTAACCAATTTTCCAGCACTAGCATAGCTGTTCCAGTGGGCCAGGTGCTGCATCCTGCATGGGGGGAGCAGTCACGGAGGCCTCTGCAAGGCAAGGCAATGTTCGATACCTTACCTCAAAGTTGCATTGCCCTTTCCTCATTGATGGAAAATAGGATAGGATTGGAACCACCATGTTTGTTTCCTTGCTTCAGGGCTCTGTTGTAGTTTGCATTGGCAGTGGAACGTTGGTTAGGATTTGGCCCTAAGCTTCTGAACTAGGATCCAGTACAGATGCCCAACAGAAATATTCTTCACCTGTTTGGGGGAACCAGAGCTAACTCTCACAAGAGTGTGCATCCTCCTTTTCCTTCCCTTATAAGTAACTCCAGTCTCAATCAGTATTTCTCACATCACTTGCCCCTTTCCCGCTAGGCTGCCATGTTTTGGATCAATTTCATAAGCATTTTTCTTGTGTCAAATCAAGTTTGTGTTCTCAGGTTAATCAATATCAAACAAGGCAGATTTAGGTCGCAATCCAGTACACACTCATCTGGTAGCAAGCCCCACCTAAAGTAATAGGGATTTAGGTCCAAATGAACACACACAGGACTGTATTGAATATAATAATCTAAAGCTAACTGTATACATTTGCCTTTCCATCTCCCTGCTGTTATTGCATAAGCACAGGCAGAGCTCAAGTTTTCTATCAGCCACAATTGTTGCTTATTAGTCTTAGACCCCAATCCTATTCATATCTACTCAGAAGTAAAACCCATTTTAGTCAATGTGTCTTACTCCCAGGTAAGTGTGGATAGGATTGCAGCTTTAAGTGAAAACTAGGAGTGCTTTATGTTTTCCATCTCAGTTCCCAATTAAAAAGTAAAAGTTAAAAGCATAGCTGCAAGACAAATTGCTAGCAAAAGCAGTGGACTTGTGGCAGGAGATTAGGAGCTAATTCATATTTTGCTATTTTAGGGCTTCGTGCGAGAATAAATGCCAAACCTTTAACCTACACTTTTTATTGGAAGGGCTCATTGGTAACCATGAAGCACTCCTGATCTGGATTTTATAATGAAAAAGAGAAAGTTATTACTTCAAGAAAACATGCAATTCTTATACAATACAATATTTTTTAAAGTACCAAATTGCATATGGTTTGACTTCTGTTCCTTCCGATCAATCTGCATTTGTATTTTTAACATCATCATCATGCAGAATTAAATCAGGAAAGTGTGGTCTCTGTGGGGTAACTGTGCATCAGTCTTCATTGATATACTGTATAACTCATTAATCAAATGGTAAAACGTTGCTTGAAATAAAACACTAGTTTTTATGTCTAAAACTAAATTAATGGCTCGTTGGCTTTCAGTGCAACATGCAGGAATGCAGAAGGTTCCAGATTCAAGAGTGAAAAATTATACAACTGGCCAGCAAGAAAGAGGACTCAGCTGGCACTGCCATCAGCAGAAGAACCTGCAAGCAATCCAAGGCAGTTTTGGAAAATTCTGGGAAGGAACTTTTAATGGGATAAAAATGGCTACCCCAAATGAAAGGGCTGTTGAAACTGACCTGTGATCCCAATTCCCTTTCTGGGGGTGGTGAGAACCCCCTTGGCTTATGCCTGGGGTCGAGATTTGGTTGGTGTGGGAAAGCCCAGGCTCAGAAGCATGGGATACCCTGCTGTAAAAACACAATATGTAATAGAAAATACCTAAGCCGAAGTTTATATAATTTATAACAATGAGGAAGATGCACATCTAGAGGCAAGGTTAGTACAAAAGAACCGACAGCCAGTATGGCCACCTGGGAAGGAATTCACAGGGACATGCTTTAACACATGCTCCTACTGAAACTGTCACAGATTCAGTTTCCATAGCTAAGACCATTACTTCATACAATATTTCACACATTTCTATTTGGTGAAGATGCCTAGACTATCCATGTTTTATCTCTACAGCACTATAAGGTTAAAACTCATTATAATGGGCTATTTTAAAACAAGTTGAAAGATTATCTTGTGGTAAACAATCTTTTTCACAAACAGAAATTCAATCTGATTCAAGCAAAAATTAGCATTTCATCTGCTCTGGAACTTTAATTTCTGGGACAAACATTACAAACGTATGTGCAAATACAGGCAGACCCTGGATTTTACAGAATCCAATGGAGGGTCCAGAACTGAAACCTCATGGGTACCAGGGCATGCCTGTATCAGCCCAAAATGTGCACAGCTGCATTTTCTGGTGGAAGAGATGGTAGTTGCAAAAGTGGTACCCACAAATGGTGATACTTAAAATATTGTGCTTGCAAATCAAAACTGGAAAGCCCTGGTCTATAAACGTTTCAGGTAAATTTACAGAGAGAAAAGCACATCCCATTTACAATAAAAGACATTTTGCTGACATCTTGTAGATGCCCTCTGGTGCTCACTGCCTACTATTGCCTAGTCTTAGCAAATATCTTCCCTGAGACAGTAAGGAAAGAGACTTGCCCTGGAATGTATCACGCGATAATGTGTCTTTCTAATGTGTCCTTCTCAGGTATCAAAATGTAAAAGGATCAAATGGTTCCATTTTAACAGAATTCCACTCTAGCGTTCCCTACTGCAAGATAACATTAAACAACCACTAGCACTGCCAATAAAACACATTTTCAGTCAAATCAGAACCACCAGTTAATTATGGAGGCTTTGCATGCAGGTTACCAAACTGCTGACTATTGGTGTTGGGAATAGAGTAGTGCACAGAGGTAAACAGGAATGGAGTTTTAGCACCATAAGGTAAGGGTGACTGGGAGTCCCAAAGGCTAAGTTCTATTAAGATGGACTCTTAGTAGTAAGCCCAAGAAATACAAGAGAAGACTTCTAGTACAGAAATCTTGAACAGTTTCATGTGATTTTTTCTTGCAAACAATAACTAATTATTTTCCAGGTGAAATGTTCCCTAAGAATTAACTTTTGTGCCTGAACCTCTTGGATGGAAAAAGTCATATACCTATTTTCCTCATATTTCTAAACAACCTATTTTCCATATGATGTTTCTGGAAGCTCTAAAAACACTCATCACGTTGATTATCAACTGCCTCGTACATTAAAAGGTATGCCTACTTAGGAATTCTCAAACAGTAAAAGTATTTTATTACATTCCTAATGTTTGTGGGCTTCAGTGTCATGGGGTATCAGAAGAGATGGTTGCTTGCCATCCACCAAGGAACAACAAAATCCTGGAGACTTTCTAAATATTCAAACTGAATTTTATACAATTGTGCTGCTACTTTAAAATGACATTCTGAATTGGAAAAGTTACAGTCCCAAAATAGGTGGTGTGTATTTTCATTAGAAAGGAATCTTGTGGTGTTGCTTTCGTCACAGATCAGACACAGAATCTATCTATCTAGAATGATAGGGATATCATTTTCAAAAGTTCCCACTGAGTTGAGAGGCACTCAAAAATAAACATATAAAACCTTGAGTGCTTTGTAAAAAAACCAAATCCCTCTAAGGAATAGTTTCAAGTGGTTGGTATTGTTGTAAAGAAGCTTGGGGTGGTAGCATTGAAATGCAGGTAAAAAGACAAAAAGAAAAATCTGTTACCACATTATTTTCCAGACACGGCTTTCAAACGGAGTGAAGGTAACATCTGACAGGTCCTAATCAAAAATGTATTTGGAAGGAACTGAAACAGAATTAGTTTGAACAGATATTTTTATTTGCATCTTCTGGAAGAAGCTCAAACTTACTCAGTTGAGTTAGATCGCGGCCTAAATCTTTTCCCTTTGACTTTTTTTCTGTTGCCTCCTATATTTCCTGAAATAAACCAAAGTATAACATATTCAGGCCATACACATGGACCCTATGAAAACAACATTATACATTTTTTGTTATTCTCTTTCTTTTCCCCCATCCTTCCCACAAAACAATATACATACGATGCACAGAGTTTCTCACTAATTTTTTAAAAAAAAAACTTTTTCACTTTCATTGTATTTTCACCTTCATTGTAATTTTACAATGAATTTTTTCAGTCATTGTATTTCACACACGTTGTATTGGACTATATTCAATGTGCACAGGTGGATGAATTTTCCAAACTTCCATAGAGTCATAATACTCTCAACTCTGTAGTGGTGCAAAATGTACCAGATACAATGTTCTCACCTTGCCAGGAGTTACTCCTTGGTCTCCCATTTTGACAGATGTCCGAAAGATTCTTTGCATCCTGCATTCTTTCACTCCATGAATGAGATAATCCGTTTGACCTGCAGCAAATAGCAAGGCAGGCCTTGGATTGTTGGTTTTGGTAAATTAAGCTTCTAAAAATATCATTTGAGGTTGTAGGGAAGAGTAAACTTAAAAAGTTTGTCTACAGTTCCTGAAAGGTCTGTCTAAAATAAGACTCCAAAAACATTGTTTTTTTTAATTTTCAAGTGTGTTCCTGCAGCCAGTGTATATTTGTGTACATTGATTCATGCCTTATAGAAGAAGATCTCGCAATCTACTTTAAGTCCTTTTACAGCGTCACAAAAGGCACACTACTGGCAGCAGGACTACTGGCACAAATAGCCAAAGACCTTGTACACATGTCAGCAACTCTTGAACACCATAACAGAGCAGGTAATATAGCAGAAGAGGTGGCAGAGAGGACAGGGAACAGGCCAAACTGAGTGGTTCAGGGGCAGGTGGAGGATGATCTTAGTGGCAACTGTGCTCTCCAAGAACCTCCCTCTTAGCTTGGGCCTCCCCAAAGAAGTCTCCTTGGACTTACTCCATCAAAAGAATGAGCTAGCATATGTCCAAGGAGACCCTGGGGGCCAGGTGATATAAGGAGATGTAAGGCCACTAAGGGCGCAATCCAGAGTAACTACGGGGAGTCCTTGCTCCGGTGTAAGAACAATTTGCTCTGGATTGCAATATGAATTTCCCATAGGTTTTCACTATATTGTGCAGTAACTACGTGTACACGTATTGTCTCTTACGTGCTCCCGTACTTACTCTGGATTACGCCCTAAGTCACTGTTGGTGTATTTAAGGCTGATAATAAAGATCTGGCTGAAGGTGTTCAGAAAGAAAATCAGAAGGAAGTCCACCTGGCTATCTGTTTCCCCAAAACAACCCACATTACGAAAAGTCCAGTTCTCACTTGCAAAATATGACATGCCAGGTGACATGGTCTGGCTGCTATCACAAGCAGTGAGTGGCTAGGTCTGTGCACCGGGGGATCAGGACACCCACCAGCACATATCAGGGCTGAGATTGGGAGGGAGGTATGGAACTGGATGAGGAGAGGGAGTTTACAGGACACCAACAGGAGAGCATCTCGATCAGGACTGAGATGGCAGAAGCATCAGTGACGATGGCATACATCAATATCTTATTCATCTTCCTGGCCCTGATCCCCAATGTTGGTCCTTGTGCTATATGAAACTTAAGACTACATATAATGGAATATTTTTTCTGTTTGTTATCATAATCATAACTGTTGATGTACAAAGCTTTTGTAAAGGAAGTTTGCCTGTCTCAGGTTAAGCAACTATTTCTGTAAGGCAGCATGCTGCATGTCACTGACATGAGATTGGAATAGCATATGTTACAGTGTAGGCAGACCTCAGGAATTTCATTACATTGTACAACAATAAATGTACAAGTGACTGAAATGAGAAAAGTGGAAATATGGGGACGGAAAAAAACATAGAGCATAAAGCCATGAACTTTAATTAAGCATTTCCCATTTTAAAAGTCAAACAACATTTTTTTAAAAGGATTGAAATTTTGTTTGGCTGTGCAGATCTAAAACTAACAGAAAATTAAATGATTGGTTCAAAAGGTATTCTTTAGATTTGGTTATCTGAGAAGTTGATGACTCCATATCATTTTAAGATAAGTCTTTAATAAGGTCAATTTTTCACAAACATAAATTTTTATCGCGAAGCTATTTTTCAAACCACACATGGGATTACTCATGGAATTACAAACACGTGCATCAACATGATTGAAACTGCTTTATATATGGACCATTTAATTTCTCAATCCACAACTTTCAATGGGCAAAAATCTCTTCTAATTTCCCCAAATTTCTAAAATCACTGTAACAGTGAAACCTGTAAATATCTAAAAAGACTGAGGATCCCAATTGGGGTAAGTGAGGTCTTTCCATTAACATTATTATTTATGCAGTTCTTCTTGTGAATCATAATGAAATGCTGTTTAAGATACCGTTAAGGTCTCACTCTCAACCAAAAAAGAAGTTATGGAAAAAGTGATCTTGTTAATGGTTTGTGAACTATTTTACATGCATAAAGATGAAGTCATCGTTTTAAAATGGTATATATGCCTTTTTCAACAATGAAACAGGGAGTCAGCACACAAGACAAAGGAATGAAGAATCACTTGACCTACGACATTAGTATGTAGCAGTGACACATGGCATGCACACAGTCTAGAACTTGGAAGGGCTATGCACCCAGGCCTGTGTCTCCAGCTATACACAAGCTTCCAGGTCTGTAACTATGTGTGTACACACTGAGCATTGCCCTTTCATAGAAGAGGACAAGACATTTTTTACAATTGGACTTTGGAGGTTGTCCCAGGAGACACTGGACTGAGTATTAAATTGAGCAGAATCAAGGAGTTGAAGTTTTGATGGCCTGATGCATAAATAAAGCAACCTGCATTGGTAACCAGTATAGCCACATGCGTGCACCACAATGCGGAATTTCACTGGAATTTGTGCAAAGTAGCTTCTTATGCAATTTCTCTTTCAACTTTATGACTTTGACCAAAACACATAGGACAAAAGCTAACAAAACACAGCTAACAAAAGCTGCGCCTGTCTTAATGCAGTACCCATGTGGATATAGTCAAATGGCTACCCACGCTGGTCACTATATTCATAAATCAAGTCTTCACTGCTTCTTTAGTAAAGAGAGAGTTAAGTGCAAAATTGAAAATGCCAGGTTAGGTAAACTAATAAGAACAAAAAGCACAGAATAAAAGCTAAGAATAAAATATAACACATACATTGTACAATTTCTATTTATCCTTTAATTTTATAACTGTTAATGAAATTATGACAATTTCCCCCATCTTTGATTACTTGTATAAAATTTTACATTTTATAATTATGTTCATTTTAGGAGAATTTTTGCTACAAGTGTTTGATGGTTATGAATCAACATACATCTTGAGCATCAAGATACAGTGAACCCTTTATTTAACATACCTCAAGTGAATAGACTTTGGAAACAATAGGTCCTTTCTGCTACATTAAATTAATCATATATATTTTGCCTAAGTATATCCCCATTGACTTTAAAGCATTCAAATTTAATGAACTTCGGTCATTATCAGACACCCCTTCCCGCCCTTTAGTCTGTTAAATTAGGATTCATTGTAAGCCACTTCCAAGCAGAGGGAGATGAAAACTGAAAGCAAAGGAAGAGCCAATTTTTGTCTATGTACTTGTAAGTAAGTCCAACTGGGTTTATTTTGAAGTAAAATAGGATAGGGTGGCCTGAGACTTTTCAATATCAAAAACTGTCTCCCTTACCTAACACTATGCTAGCTTTCAATATACCTTCTCCAACTCCCTGGATCCAATAAGGAAAGAGGGAAAGGAAGAGAGAGAGATTTGTGAAGGACAGCAATGTGGTGGGCAAGCTACTCTAGCCTAGTGGGCACCAATGTCTGGCCAATAGTGTGCACCCAGTGCCAGTTGCAGTCCTTCCCTAGGTCAGTGATGGCAAGCCTTTTCGGCACCAAGTGCCAACTGAGAGCGCTGGTGCCCAGCACACATGTGCAAAAAACTCCAGGCACGTGCATTGGGCCATGAGCACCATGAACCCATTGTGCATGCCATGGTGCTCCTCTTCAGAGCAGAGCTATGTCTGCGTGCTGACAGAGAGGGCTCTGAGTGCCAGCTGCAGCACTAATGCAATAGGTTCAAAACCACTGCCCTAGGTGAATGGAGCTTATATTCTGCAGGGAAGCTTCTACTCTGCACTTCCAATCACCTCCAACCTTTGCAATTTCCAGCCACTTCCAGGTTCCTTCACCCCAGAAGACTATCTAGGTAGATGGGGATTTCTGGGCATATATGGCTGGCTGGAATGAAAGTTGGTATTGACCAGAAGTGCAGAAAAGAGGTTCCCTGGCAGAATGGTATGCTCTGTTTGCGCCAGGTAGGGGTTTTCTAGTGTGCAGTGGTGTCCAGTTTGTGAACCGCTGCTCTAGCCAACCAATCGAGCTCCACATTTCCTCTTCTGTCCATTCCGCTTTTCCATTTTGAATTCAAGGATTTGGAGAAATAAAGTTGAGCGTACCTTAACTAAACCACTGCTAGAGTTGGCCACCTCAGTTGGACTTACAGAGGGACAGCCCTGGGGTTGAGATCCATAACCTAAAAATATTATCATTTGTGATCATTCTGATTGCAGTCATTTTAATAAGAGGCTACAAATAATCAGTAATCAAAGACCGAGGGAATCACAAGACAACCGACAAAGGAAGGAAGGAAGTACTCAAACCTGCTGCAAAACAATGAAAGGTTCTGACTAATGGAATAATGTGTGATGGAACAGGTAGAAATCTGAAAATGCGACAGAAAAGCAGACCTCTTCTTAGAACTAGATGCAGAGTTTGTGCTGACTCCAGGAGGCATGTCGCTATAAAAGGAGTCGGCCTCACCAGGCTTTTTTACATAATCTCCCTGAGGAATTTGTCTAAAGCATAATGGACATTTTCAAGTCAGAAACAAAAACACATAAATGAGTATCAAATATATATATATACATATATACAAAAAGAGGCAGAGGTGAAAAGAGATAACACCAGGAAAAAAGAAATTAAACTATTTTATAAAATGTAAATAGAAGAATAAAGACTAAAGAATAAAATCAGTCTATATTATCAATTATGCAATTATTATGCAATCAATGAGCTACTGAAACGTCTAATTAAGAGAAGCATCTGTCATTCAGAGCACATTGCACTTAATTTGTCTAAAAGTAACAAATAGGGATTTCATAATTACTGCACACTGCTGAGAGAGAACTCCCCATCTCTTCATTGTAAGCCACTCCTTAACTTTAACCTAGCAGTTTTATTAATCAAGATTAAATAGCAAAAATTGGGTTTAATTGAATGAATGAACCTTTATTCAATTTATTTTTTCTCACTCTGCGATCAAAATACAATATATAATGTATCATTGTCTTCAGTTTGTATAATAATAAATACAGTTAAAATTTTCTCCTTTGGAGGACTTTTCTTGAATGACACTACTTTCTACTTACAGCTAAGCCAAAACTTTTCTTTTTGTTTTGTTAAAAGAGGCTGGGGTAGGGGAATTTAAACATCCACCTTTTAAAACCTGTTTTGTAGCCCCATAAGTAATTGTAATGTCTCCAGTTGCTTGTTAAGTGACATTTTTCCAATCTGCAAGAGTCCGGAGTGTAGCTATGTATATTTGCCCTCACTCTTATTTGGCTTCATGATGATATATTGCAGGGATGTCAAACACATTTCATAAAGAGGACAAAAGTTAGCATTAATGGTGTGTCCCGAGGGCTGGAGTCCAATCTTATACATGTCTACTCCGAAGTAAATTCCATTATAGTCAGTGGGCCTTACTCCCAGGAAAATGTGGAGGAGACGCTCTTGGGGGCCACATGCAATGGCAAGGTGGGCCAGATTCAGCCCAGATTCAGCCCCTGAGTTTGACACTTGTGATATACTGCATCAAGAAGCCAAATAGGAAGGAGGGCATTGCCTTCTCCTCACTCTGGCATGAATTCTTTCCATTGCTTCCCACTGGATGTTCATAACAACCATTAAAGCAACCAAAATAGTTGCCTTGATTTTTAAAAGGCAAAGTCCATAGACAAAGTCATTTGAAAATGTTTGGGCAAGCAATGTTATATTGTAACTATGGTTGTTTCTGATAATATATTTCAATTCTATAACTACTTAGTCATAACAGAAAATATAATTTTAGGAATAACAAAAAGAGTACAGGAATCTTATGACAGAATACACTAACACTGCATAGAGATGAGCCATTTAAATAAGTGGAATAGTTGGAAGGAACACAAAGACTTTCCAATTAATGTGAATGGGGAAAGCATGCTTCCTATGGTCCTACACCCTGATTCCATAATACTTTTTTCCAAATACATATATCCCCAGGAAAATAATAGAGATCACCGTTCCAAGCCTTCTGAGACAATGAAGCCACACTGCTTTGTCACATACCTCTGTCTTCGATAGTTTCTTACAAGAGGAGGGAAGAGAGATAAAGAGTGAGTTACCACTTTGTAGTTGGTTTCGCTCTGTTATAAAAAGAGGGTTAGATCCTCAGAACTATGAGCGGGCTTTCACTCGCAGAACGTGGTTTTCCTGCCTCCTCCTTCTCACTGCATCTCCTTAAGCCTCCTCAAGAGCAGCTCCTAATGATCAGGAAACCCATGGAATACGGCTACAGCTGGAGGAGGACATCAGGACCCACTTGCACATGAATGGAAACGCCACTCATGGAAATAGTCCTTAGGATCCAACCCCAGAGGTATCAAACGACTGCATCATCAAATGAATAAA
Organism: Cryptoblepharus egeriae; assembly: GCA_030015325.1. Taxonomy (NCBI): domain Eukaryota; kingdom Metazoa; phylum Chordata; class Lepidosauria; order Squamata; family Scincidae; genus Cryptoblepharus; species Cryptoblepharus egeriae. The sequence continues at coordinate 21,362,801 of JAREYC010000004.1, read as the reverse complement.
AGAGGAAAATATCAAGCCATCCTGTGGCCATGGGCAAAAGGCGAGAGAAGGACAGAAAAAGAAATAAAAAACATTTGGGTAAACATGCTCCTTCGCTCCCTAGCTTTGTTGAGCCTGCATAGTTCAAAATAGAAACTGTTTGTCTATGGAATTTGTCATTATCTGAGCCCTATAAATGGCCTTTGATGAGAACTGTTTCCAGGTAAGGCTATTTACATTGCAAGCCTATACTTAAAAGCTCCATTGAATCCAATGGACCTTAGTGCTAGTACAGGTGTATAGGATTGCAGTCTTAGTAGAAAAAATGCACGGTGAGACCCAATTCAGACTGTGTGAGACTCTCTGAGAGGTAACCTCTTTACTCCCACAACCCTATCTTGATCTGTATCAGCAGCAAACCCCTGGTGTGAATATAAAAGAAAAAAAAGTAGGCAATGGCCGAAGACATGAAAATGTTCATGTCTAGCTTGGACCACAGGCAGGCAAACTTAAATACATGTGAACAATTAAGTACTTTTTAAAAGACACAAACAACTTAGTAGATAGTTCATGTCTGTAGCAGGCTGAAACAATATCTAATATTAACTATTAAGCTTTGGTGGTTGGTTGATCATTGATATTGCAGCCTCTCAACAGCTAAATCAGATCACGTTTTTAGAATATCAAAAACAACATAAAATGACTTACTTGTAACCCCATGCCGTTATGGCCAAAATCAGAGCCAACACTAAAATGGTACCAGCAATAGCACCTATAATAATATTTGTGCTAGTGACACCTGGATAAAAACAAACAGAATCAAAGAACACAATGTTGGAGAGTAAAGTTAAAACATGAAGTCACAAAACAAATATGTGTTGCTTTCTATCGGTATCAAGTGTCGAAATGAGTTCCTTTTTAGAAATGTTGGTTTCTAAATTTGGGTGACTTTTTACAGGTATACAGTTTAAAATATATTCCTAGGATTTTGATGGCAGCAAAATAATATTTTAAAATGTTTATAAAGTATCACACGGAGTTGAAAACAGTGAGTTGGTTGATAGCAAGTGACCTAAGGTCTATTGGGCTCAGACAAGTTTTCCCCTTTATATATTCACGTATAGTTTCTTGCTTATTTGCCTCTTTTTCTGAAAGAAGAAGAGGCAAAAAGTATCATTAGAGGCAAAATGGTAAGTCATTAAGAAATAATAACTAATAGTAACTATAAATATCATTATAATAATAAATGTCTCTTAGAAAATACTCTTGAGTGGCTCAGTACTTTTGAGTGGCTTTAGGCCACTCAAGCCTAAAGTATTTTTTTAAAATACTCTTTAGTGGCTTTAGGTTTTACTCAGCCTAAAATCCATAAACTCACTATTTATCCCTTTAAGACAAAAACATTTGTCTTTAAGAGTTAGGGTGAATCTGTTTCCTTTTCCCTGGTTTAAAACAACTTTCAGCCTGTTCTTCTCTTCTTTGCATGCAAATGGGAAGTGATTATCACTCTGGGAAGGGAGGGGTCTGCCTTCCAGGTTGTAACCTGAGATCCTTATTGCACCCAAGTAGTGAAAGATTTATTGCCTGCCACATTACCATGGCAAGCAGGCTATTTGTAAGCCTTTAACTGCTAAAAAGACCTCATTCACTTTGAGACAAAATTGCATATAAATAATTTTCATATAGATAGGTTACACCCAGTGGTGGGCTTCAGGAGGTTCTCACAGGTTCTATAGAATTCTTTGCTAATGAGCGCCTGGTTCTGAGAGCCGGTTACTAATGGGACATAGAACCTGTTGTTCTATGGACATAGAAGCTGTTATTAATTTAGGTTATTAGGGCAAAGAACCTGTTGTTAATTTATTTGAATCCCACCACTGGTTACACCTATAGTTTCGACAATATGTTGAGATGAAAAGTAGTGCGATTCTGATTGTAAACAAGCTATTATTTCATTAACACAAAATGTACAAATCACCTGGGCCGAGGAAAAGGTCATCACTTGGATGTCTTTTCACTGAGATGTTGCAATCTACACCTGTCCATAACTGCTCACAGACACACTGTTTTTCATTACTGCAAACCTGAATAAACATATGCCAAGTTAAAAAAATCATATTGTCTTCAGATTAAAATATAATAATTTGTTATTACAAGTTTGTATAGGACATTAATCTACAGTATTCTTTTTCCAAGCTTGTGATCATGTTTTTAGGGTATTTTCTGATCCATAAGATAACACTAGAGGGTGATGTAACTGCGCGGACCCGTAACTGCTCTGGATTTTGCCCATATTTTTGCAGGGAACAGCTCTTCACCCACTACACACTGACAGGCTATTGTATCACCTCTGTTGGGAACTCATTTCCCATTTTCAAAACCGGTTAAAAGAATAAAGGGACTCCCAGGAAGTGTAGAGTTTATATCTTTTCTGATAAGTCCATGTGAGCATTTCTGGCTAGCAAGGGATAAGAAACATGGGGTTGTATCCTAAATTTAGTTAGGTCAAAGGTCTTAGTCAAAGATCTTAGCCCTTATTCAAAGGTCTTGTTGATGACTTATGGCCCAATCCTATTCTGACACCTGTCCAGTACCTGTTATATCCTAAGCCCATCCAGGCAATGCTACCCCGGAGCAGGAACCTAAATATCTGGCCAAGGCTGAAATCCTAACCACACCTTCCTGGGAGCAAGTACTATTGAACACAATGTGACTTGCTTCTGAGATAATATATTTAGAATCGCACTGTATGACTGCAATCTTATACATGCTTATCTGGGAGTAAGACCCAAAGAAATTAAATGTGCTTACTTCCAAGGACAGAAGTATAAGCCTACACCCTTAGTACACTCCTATTCATATATATTTTGCAAACTCATCTTTAATATTAAAAATACATGTTATTAGTACAGTGTTCAGTAAGGGAAATAAAAATATGCTATCACCACTTTAGACAATAAAGGAAAAACATACTCCACGTCCTGAACAAATGTTGCCTTCCGTATTTCTTGGGCAGGAACTAAAGTTAAGGGAATCCACATGAAGGCATCTGTGTTCCCAACATATCATGTCTTGACCACAAGGTGTCCCGTCTTCTACATAGCCAAGATCCACATCTTCTTCTAACCTGACATGACCACCACTGTAAAACAAACAGGAAGGCCCACCAGCAAATTAAGATAATTTATAATACAATGCTATCCAGCATAAAATACTAAGTAAAGATTTGCTTCTTTAAATTTTATGTTTACGAAAGATGGCATGGTTAGAAATAAGGTAACGAATTTCAGCATTTTCTTGCATTAAGCACGAACAAATGTGAATGAGGTGGTAAGTTAGTACTGAAATATTGGGGTCATGGATGATTGTGTCATTGGTGTCCCTGGACATTTCACAGAACCATAGAATCAAAGAGTTGGAAGGGACCTAGTAGCATCTAGTCTAACCCCCTGCCTGCAGCAGGAAATCCCCCTAGAGCATCCCTGACAGGTGCTCGTCAAGCCTCTGCTTGAAGATCCCCAGTGAGGGAGAGTCCACCACCTCCCTTGGCAAACTGTTCCACTGCTGAACCACCCAAACCGTCAGGAATTTTTTCCGGATATCCAACCGGAATCTCCTCTCTTGCAGTTAGTACCCATTGGTTCTAGTCTTGCTTTCAGTAGCAGCTATGAACAAATGAGCCTCTTCCTCCCTAGGACAGCCCTTCAGGTATCTGAAGACGGCAATCATGTCTCCTCTCAGCCTCCTGTTTTGTGGAATTACCTGCAATTGTAAGACTTGTCCAAATATTGGAGGAAAGTTGATGTGATTTCACCATCAAGCTCGCCAAGTCTTGGTATGCTAGAATCAATATTGGAGCACAGAAGATATCCACAAAGCACATCCCTATAAAGAAAAATCAAACAGTCAGTTTACTGATTGCATCACTGGGATACAAATTTATTTATCTATTTAAAAAATTTATATCCCGCCTTTCTCAAGCCAATAGCCTGACTCAAGGGAGCTAACATAATACATAATTAAAAACATAAATAGTACAAGTAATAAAAACAATTAAAACATCCAGGCTAAAAAATATATGTTAAAAACAAATTAAAGCACATCTGCAGCACAATCCTAACTCCCATTTATGCTGACGTAAATCCTTTCCATCAGCCTGGGGGTGTCACAAAAGTGCCATTAAAGAACTTATGTGCCACTTTGGGGGGGGAGAGTAACCCTACAATCCAGAGTAACTACGGGAGCACGTAAGAGACATTATGTGTACCCTTAGTTACTGCACTACCTAGTGAAAACCTATGGGAAATTCATATTGCAATCCAGAGCAAATTGTTCTTACACCGAGCAAGGACTCCACGTAGTTACTCTGGATTGTGCCCATAGGCTGGTGCATGGATGTGTGCCAGCTTCTCTATGTCACTATGTAAACAGTGCTATTTTGAGTCACACTGGTGAATTGCATAGGCCTAAATTGGTTTGGATTGCGCCCCTAAAATTTTGTAGTATCTGCAAAATTATTACTTTTGGAAATACCCAAATACGTGAAGAAAGATGCTTGACATGACTGATGCTTGTTTGGGAACCACTGGCCTTAATGAAAATAAAGGCATTTTCCAAACAGAACAGTTTCACTTACTCAGTTTTGCACTGTATCCAGGTATCTCTAAGTCTGCCACAGTTACCTTTCTCCGTTCCTTCTATGTTCAGCCTCTCGTAACAGTATTTATCAGCGGCTGTCACTTCTAAGAAACAGAAGCAAACATCTTTAATGATTGTTCCTTGTCTCAGACACTGGCCAATGTCATCACACAGATTAAAACACATTCTAACCTTAAGTTCAGATATTTTTATTAAATATTGATTAAGAAAAAGAAAAAGCTTCACACAGTTTTTGCAGCCCTTTGGGTTCCCCAAGTTAATGATTTCCAAATTCTATGCCACAGCAGATTAGTGTGCTGCAAAAGGTCTGCAGGTGTACTGCAGCAATTTGGAGAATGGATTTGAAATTTGGAGAATGAATGTGAGCCTGTGGCTGGCAGTGTGGTGTGCCTTTTCAATTGTCAAAAATGTATTGTGCCTTAACAATTTTAGCACCATCAGTGTGCTGTGAGATGAAAAAATAATGAAAAACTGAGTTATGTGAGATTCGTCTTTGAACAAAACAAGTTACCATAAAGTCTTTGGTCTTAGCTACTTTACTGAGAATGGAAAAAACCAGCCCATAATATGTTAAGCCCATAAGATGTTGCAGTACAACGTTATACCGTAAGAGGAACAGGCAATCAATACAATCAGTGGTGGTCAGTGGTGACTGTATGTATTCTATCCCCCATTTCAGAGACACTATATTCCAGGAACATGGAAACTGCAGGAAAGGTTCCAGTTGTAGGCTTCCCAGAGGCATCTAGTTGGTTATAATGGAAAACTGGGTGCTGGATTTAATAGACCTTTGGCCTGATCCAGCAGGATTTAAAAGGGGGAAAAGTGTGTGAAATGTTCCTACCGACCAATATAGGCTATATATTACAGCTAGATGTCATCACTCTGAGGTCACAAATAAGCTCTGAAAGAAATACCAGCAAAAAGTAACTTGAGCAGAAAGAGGGTTTACTTACTTTCTCCCCAGATGTATTTACATTGCCTCTCTCTTGTTTTACACCGCCCTCCGAAACAAATGCCCTAAAAAAGAATATGAGTGGGGGAAAATATAAAATGACATTTTTTTCATTATTAAACCTTTTTGAAAAATATGAATTTGATAATAATATGAATTTGAATTTAACCTAATTCATGATAGATTAGCTAATTTCTACATTCCTGATGAAAAATGCTGACCCAGTTATTGTTTTAAAGCACAATTCCATTTTATGGTTATTGTATGTCTCCTTTAAAAAATGGCAACTCAGAGGAAAGATCAAAACATTCAGGAATAATTCTTTTCCCCACCATTTATCACTCAATTTAATCAATGAAACCAAAGAACAAAATTCAATTAAGACAAGATGTGGAAAATAAGAGCAATATATGTATTTATATGAATAACATGATTTATTCTGTCTAAGACACAGATTCAATTTCATGGTAGTTTAGATGATGTAATTTTTGCTGTAATACATGGCAAGGGAGACAAAAGATCCAAGCCAAGAGCGCATGAAAGTTCACTCAGAGAGACAGCTGAAGTCCACTCCTGAGAATCAGTGGCCCATTTAGAGTGGTGTGACTCCAGGTGTGACTCCACTAGCTTCATAGCCCCTGGGTTCCCCAAGACCACTGTTATGGTTCCTGGTGAAAAGGGCTCTGGAGACGAAAAGATTTGAGAACTATTGATATGAAACGTGGTCTGAAGAGCTATAGGCTGGAAATGTACCCCCAACCCAAAGAGATCACAAATGCCTTTCATACATACATATCAAAGTTAGGACTTTAATGTAAGGTTGCAAGCCCATGCTCACTTCTTCAGAAGGACAACTGAACACAGTGGAATTTACTTCAAGAAAACAAGTACATGTCAAAATAGTTATGTGAAATTATGGTACTAACTTTAAAAATAAAATAGCGAACATGTCAAAATACTTGTATAATGTTAGGAAAAGCTGCTCCTGAATTTTTTCACTTCCACCATTGCGTCTTTTTGCAAACATCTATCAAAAACTTGGGGCACAATCCAGAGTATGGGCAGTGAGGAGTGCCCTAGCTGGGCTGCCCCAACTATTCTGAATCCAGAGCAGAGAGTTATGTGGGATCCAGAGAGTCAGGAAGCCTGGGCTGCCCTACCTGCTCCATAGCATGCTCAGTAGGCATCAAAGTCACTGACACCTGGGGAGGGGTTGCTCCTGAGAAGACCCCCCTCAGATCACACTGAACAAGGAACAGCTGTGGTGCCTGCCTTATAAGGAGTCCCTGATGAGATGCCAGAACAGTCTACAGTGAATACAAGGGGCTTCTTGAAGCGGCCTGCTGTAGCCACAGGTTAGTGGGCTGCCATAGTTGTTCCATATCCTGAGGTTGAGAGGCACGGGTTGCAGATTTTTGGTCAACACGCCATTCTTACTCTGCCTTATCATGGATCCCTGTGGGTCTACTCATTACTATAACTGCTCCTGAGGTGGTATGATGCTGAGGAGCTGGACAAGGGCATTTCTGCCCTGGAAACAGGCTCTGGGTACAGAGTAACTGCTTTGCCCTAGGCAATGCTGAACATGCCCTCAACATGCTTTTCCTGGACTGCCTAGGCTGCCCCAGTTAGGGCAGCCCTGGTCTACCTGTCTTGGGGCAGCCTATGTTGCCTTAGGCTGCCCCAAGCCTTTCCCAGAATAATTAAGGTGGCCCATCTTGTAGTTGGGTCAACCCAGTGATAGTGCACTTCTGGATTGTGCCCTTACTCTATCTACTTCTTTGGGTTTAAAAATCTATTTGGAAAACATTATCATCAACGAATGAATGAAATACGGCATTTACCTGTTTATTGTAGCAAGAATATCCATCCATTTTGTGAAGGTTTGGAGAGCACTAAAGATAAAGTGAATGGAATGGCTTGATAAGCTGGACAGTGAGCAAACTTTTAAAGCAATATTTTAATATACAGAAAATCAATATAAGCTTTTGAAACTTCACTTTTAGTCCAATATTGCCTCCCTTCACCCAAGCGAGTTCTAGGCAACTTTGGCTGCAATCCTAAACACACTTTCCTGGGAGTAAAACCCATTGAATACAATGGGGATTACTTTTTAGTAGATATGGTTAGGATTGTGCCCTAAGTCCTACCACTTTGATTCTTTCCCTTCTCATACTCTCATTTTCAGACTTTACCTCACTGTTGTTTCCTGTGCAACGGTCTGGAATATCACAATCATTTACGGCTTCTCTGCACACAACTCCACTAGCTTCAAACTGGAAAAAAAAAACCAAAAATATTAAAAGACCAGCAGTTTAAAAGGATGGCATTCACTGTTTGTTTCATAGCATCAAGGAAGAGCATCTGCAGAGGGAGTGGGGAAAAAACCTGTCAAGTCTTGGTGATGGTACTAGTTAGTGTTGACAATTCTGAGCTAAATGAACGAGCAGTCTGACTCCTTGGAGAGAAGCTAGAGAAGATGGACTATGGGAGGCTTATTCCCATGTAAGCCCAGTGGAGAGAGAGAACTAGGGAAAGTAAGGGTACAGAAGAGGTGGGATGGGGGGTGAAACAGAAAGGGGTAGGGGGATGCGAGGATAAGACCCAGGAGGGTGTGGCAGTGCCCACTGAATCCAAAGCCCCTTCCTGGGCCCAGTTCACCTATAAGGGTCAATGCCGACTTGCGCCAACATCATCACTGGTGCAGGTCAAGGTTGACCAATAGTAGCAACTGAGTGGCAAGGGAACAAATGTCTCCTTATCCCATGGAAACATCTAGAAGCCAAAACTCTGCCACAAGCTGCATGGAGGCCACAGCAGAGCTGCCACATCACTATGCGGACTGTTAGGCAGGCTTGGGCTTTTAACATGTACACTATAGCAAATGTAAAGGCATACCCGACATTTATTACAGCACAGTCCATTGCTACATTCAGACTCAGGAGTTAGCTTGCAATCGACACAGCACTCTCCCCCTTCAGCGTTACATTCCTGAGAAGCAGAAGCAACTGTTAAAAAGCAAGAATGTCTGTTTGAAAAGCAAGAATATTTTACACTACTACTGCCTGTATTTTTCTTTTTAATTTTGTAAAACTAACTTCATATAAGGGAAGCATCCAGAGTTTATGACAGGGACTTGGGGAGGAGAAGGAGAGCTGGAAAAATTAACGAGAAGCACATTAGTCTTCATGACAGCCAATACAGTGTAGTGGTTTGAGTACTAGGCTACATCTTGGGAGCCCCAGATTCAAACCCCGTCAGCTGCAAAGCTGATCTTCACTCAGTCATCAGCTCTTGGCCAAAACTTCCTTCCAGAGTAGTTCTCATTATGAAAGGATCTCCCATTAGATAAAAAAATGCTGGTTCCACCTGTTAGACCAGTGATTTTCAACCTTTTTCATCCCACAGAACACTAACAAGGTACTGAAAATGTCAGTTGTTTTTACCACTGACAAGGCACACCAGGCTGTACAAATCCCACAATTTTCCTATTATTTAATGACTCTCCCCAAATTCCCGTGGCACACCACCACACACCATTGAGCCATGACACACTGGTTGAAAATCACTATGCTAGACAGACTCAAACAATATTCCTAAATAATTGTAAATTAATTTCAATAAATTTATCTAAATAAAGAGACGGGGGCATATCCATGGATCCTATCGCTTCAGTTTCACATCTCTCGTGGGTTTGGGAGTCCCCTTCCCCTGCTTCTCCATTCAGTAATCGAAAAGCTTACCACACACTGAGTTTCTTCCTTAACCTCAGAGTATTTTTCAAGTTGTTTATCCTGGCAGCCAGAATCCTTTAAAAAAATGTGGAGGTCAACAGGAAGTGATGTTAACGCTTCTCGTGGATCTTCAATTTTTTCAGATGTTGTAGCTGCAGCAACACTTAAAAAACTCACTTCCTGTGAATCTGTGAGTGTTTTGGCTGTCAGGAGATAGTTTGAAAAGTGCTGTAAGACTGTGGGTTTATAATGCTCAGGTTAAGAAACAATTCCATCATGGGGTAAGTTTTTTAATTACTAAATGAATTACTTTACAGATGGGGTTATAAACAGAGGGTTCCCCATATTTATGGTCTCCAGTATCCTTGGGGGGAGGCATAATTGATACCAGTGCATCTCTGTATCCTAAAACTTTAACTGGGGAAAAAGATTTCATTGGAATTTTATCTTCAATTAAAATATTGTGAATGATATGAACAGACCTGAAAACATTTGCAGCAAAATCCTAAAGCCCCTTTTACAGCGTGCCATTGTTTTGTTTTGAGTCCTTCTTTTACAGAGGGAACAAGGTACCAAGAATCAGGGTTTATTCTGCTTAAAGTAAGTTATCATATTTGCCCCTATGAAAAGGTGGCATGTAGTGATCATTTGTTGTAGGACTTACTGTTGCAGTACCACAGTCACATTGTTCTCCTTCTTCTACAAAACCATTGCCACATGCTGGCGGATCAAAAAGCTGCAACACAGTAGGAAAAAAGATATTTATAAATATGGGAATGCTTGGTAAATTTATTAAATCATTTTAGTTATATGCAATAGCATGCACAAAATAAAAGGGTGCAAACTTCCAACTGCAATCCTTAACTTGTTAGGCTGGCACAAGTCCTAGTATAAGTTCTGTGCTCACCTGAAGGTGTCCACGTTTTAAAACATTTTTAATGAGGACCCCAATATTTATGGGATTTCAGCATCCATAGAAGGTTTGGAAAGGATCCTCAATAATGACTGAGAGACTACTGAACCTCTTAAATACAAATATATACACATTCTGGGTTTTGTTCTAGGGCCCCCACAGATACTGAAAAAGTGAATAAGAGATACCTGTTTAAATATTGGTCTTTGTATGTCATCCCCACCCGCCCGTCTCAATACACCCATTAAATTGCCTAAGTTTTACCAAACAAGTGCACGAAGCACTTTAAAAAAAATACTTAACTATAGAACCAAACATACAGCTTGCACATTACAAAGAGACTAACATAAAGCAGGAACTGACTGAGGAATAGTCAGAAAACCATTTAGTAAGACCATTGTTTCAAGTTTCCTTTTAAATGGTGTTGGCACCTAATCTCAACACATAGGATTTTTTTCAGTCTAAAAAAGTGTAACAGTATATTGAATTTCATATATATTTGGGGAGGGGAGTTTTTTAAAAAATAATCTGGGGATGGAATTTCCATAACTGCAAACAATTATTCATTCCAGTTTACATATAATGGAATATTGGATATCGCAGCACAACAGTTAAAAGCGTGCCACTGCAATAAAACCTATAGGGAATATTTAAGAAAGTGTTAAAACAGGACTGGAAGGACCTAGGACCAAAATCCACACACCCATGAAGTTCACTGGGTAAGCAAAGCACCACCTCTCTGCCTAACCAGCTTCCCAGAATTTCTGTGAAAATAAACAGGGGATGGATGGGTGAACCATGTAGACAACCCCATACAAACTGGAGAAACAGCAGGATATTAATGTACATTCATTTGAAAGATAAATTTTAAAAGAAAAAGATATAGATATTTAAGCGCTCTTATTAACTCTCCTAGAAAATAATGTCTGCAGCAGTGGGCTAAGAATCGAAACAGAACCAAAGAAAGTTATCTTTCCCTATGTGAAACTACTACTACCTTGGAAGGCTTATTGAAAAGGCAGGATCCACCTCCATTTCTTAAAAACTGGTGATACTCCTCAACATCGCACTTGGAGAACTTGGTTGGAAGGTAGTAGCTGCAATGAAGAAGCAATAGTTATTTTATGGCCTTTGTTTGGATTCACAGAGAAGTAAAAGTGCTTCCATGCATGGATATATTTTCCAGTTCTTTTCTGGAGCTACTTGATTATTTTAAAATCTGTAAAAAGAATACAGTATTATTAAAACTACTGCATTTTCTGTATCCTCAGTAGAGTACTTTTAGTACAGTAGTTTAACTTTCCCCTAAATCTAGCTTGTTATTCATACTTGTAAATTATCTGGAGCACTGAGGAATACATCAAGATGAAAGGGAATTATGACACCAATTCACCAATTTGCAACAGGGCAGAGAACATAGATGGTGCTTACATTTCAGTTTAAAATGTCATTAAGGCAATGCATATAATGATCTTGGCTCATTAGTGGAGCAAAGCATGTATGTGAAGTCTGAATTTAGCTTTAGATTATGTATAAACTTGGGGATGCTGATTAGGCTGTGAGAAAGCTACATCTTTTAATTTTAAGTAAGATGGTGACACTTTTGTTGTTACTATTTCTAGCAAAGTGGGAAAATAGGCCAAAAGACAATTTAACATATTATATGCTGTCAAAGAATGTGCAGTGTAATGTCATCTGTTCCAATGTATATAATTATTTATGTAACATGCATACTAGTCTGGCAGGATTCCAGCTAGCTCCATTTATACATATATATTACTGGACAAACTATGCTGGTAAAGTAGTTATCTTCCAAATTGGGGAGACACTTTTTCCAAGGGAGATGAAGGGCGCAATCCAGAGCAAGTTCAGCCTGCTCTGCCCTAACTGCTCTCTCCTAACTATTCTGTATCAAGAGCAGAAAGTTATGCTGCATCCAGAGAGTCAGGAAGCCTGGGCTGCCCTAACTGCTCCAGAGCATGCTAAGTCAGTGACAGCTGGGGAGGGCTTGCTCCTGAGTAGACTCCCCTCAGATCACACTGAAGAAGGAACAGCTGTGGTGCCTACATTATAAGGAAGCCCAGCAGTTCCTGACAACCAGTTACAGCTGCAGTTCTTCTAGTGCAAGATGGATGCTTGGAGTGGCCTGCTGTATCCTGAGGTTAGTGGGCTGCCATAGTTGTGCCATATCCTGAGGTTGAGAGACAGGGATTGCAGCTAGGCTGGCCAAGAACTCAGATTTTTGGTCAACACTGCCATTCTTACTCAGGCCTTATCATGGACCCCTATGGGTCTACTCATTACTATACCTGCTCCTGAGGAGGTATATCTCTGAGGAACTGGAAGAGGGCATTTCTGCCTTGAAACAGGCTTTGGATACAGAGTAACTGCTCTGCCCTAGACAATGCTAAACTTGCCCTCAACTTGCCTCTCCTGAGCTGCTTAGGCTGCCCCAGTTAGGGCAGAGCAGGTCCACCTCTCTTAGGGCACCCTATCTTGCCTTGCTCTGCCCTAAGCCTCTTCCAGAGTAACTGGGCTGGAGCATCTTGCACTTGCTCCACCCTGGTGATAGATAGGGCACCCTAAGGCCTCTTATGCGCAAGGAATAGTTGCTCTGGATTGGGCTGATAATCTCTCAGGCAAAAATGCATGTAACCTAACTTCATATTTACTAGTGGAATGGCAACACATACGGAGAATGTAACAGCACCAAGGATGCATCTAATCTAGCATCTGGTTTCCAATAGCGGCCAGCCACATGCTTTCAGAAAATCCACTAGTAGTCATGAAGGCAACTGTCTCCTGCTATTTGTTTCCATCCTCCAGCAAACCATATTACTGAATCTCACCTTAAAGGTTTAACTTAGCTGTCACAAGTGAGAGACACTGATCTATTCATTCTCCATCTGTTTGTCTGACATGAACCTGAACTTTCTTTATTCCTGCATCTTCATTCAGGAGGACTGCATAAACATACTTGCACTGTTGAGATTAAACTATGAATTTGATTCACTAAGCACTTATACAGTGTGGTACTACTTGAAGTCATTAATATGCACAGCACCAAATGATATTTGGCTGACACACTCAAAGGGCTGTAGCCAAATACAGCCAAACATAGCCAAATGTAGCCGAAGGTAAAGGCTACAGCCAAAGGTACTTCTCTACTGCCTCACCTACTCCAGTAGCTCAGAAAGGTCTCCACCAGGGTGTAGCGCTCCAAAAATGGTCTCCAACAGAGCGCTCTACAATTTGTTACCAGCCATTTAATGTAAGATGAAGTCTCTTTGAGCTGTTGAGCTGTCCCACTAAAACTGTTGGGGATGACTAACATTGTCCCATGTATTTCAAAGGAAGTTAGGGCACAATCCTAACCAATTTAGGCTAGCCTAAGTCACCAGTCAACCTAAGTCTTCCCATGGTGGTGTCGTTGATGTGTGCCTGTGCAGTGGCCCAGCATCCCCAGGAGTGAGGCAGAAGTGCCTGACCCCTTTTCTGTGACACCCCCAGGTCAGCACAAGACTTATGCCATGGCTTCGGCTGGCCTAACTGGAGCTCAGGATTTCAGCCTTAACCTACAATCCAGAGTAACTACGGGAAGACATAAGAGCCACTTACTCTGGATTTCCCATAGGTTTCCCATAGGTGGCAACGTAACTACATTGGTGTAAGAGATCCCATAATTACTCTGGATTGTAGCCTCAGTCAAGATCAACTTTCTTGGATACAGTCTCTGTCAGTTTGGCAATCTTCATCACATCTTCTGTTTATAACTTCACGAACAGATAAATCTGATGCCACAATGCAGTACTTTCTTCCGTATTATACCACTTATTAAATTACATTTTCATTGCATGGAAAGGTTTCAAAAAAAATCTCACCCAGTGTCGCCCATTATGCATCCAGACCATGTATCTTCACACTTACATTCACCTATAATAAAATAAAACATACATTTGTTATTTTCAAACTTAAAAATTACTTTTCACATACCCTACAATCCAGAGTAACTACGGGAGCACGTAAGAGACATTATGTGTTCCCGTAGTTACTACACCACCTACTGGAAACCTATGGGAAATTCATATTGCAATCCAGAGCAAATTGTTCTTACACTGGAGCAAGGACTCCCCGTAGTTACTCTGGATTGCACCCATAAGCTCAGTTTTCCATTTTAAGCCATATTTTACTACATCTCTACACAAAAATTGCTCCAGTCGAATTTTAATTTCATCTCAGGTTCTCATTGGTTATTTTAACAGAAGGCCATTTCCAAACAGTTCAGCTAGATTCTCAGAAACATCACTGAGATTTTTTTTACAACAAAAGAAGAGAATATACAAATAACTCATATAACTGAAGAAAAATGGGAGCAGAGGAAAAACTCATACAAAGAAACATCTTGAAAAGTCAACAACGAAACATGTCAACTGCTTTCATTTTTAAAAAGTAGTCACTCAATGAAACCTTACCACTCTGCAATTTTCTTTTGTCTGAGAAAATGCCAAGACTATGAGCTAAGGATTGTGCCAACGTGACTGCCATTAAATCTGGCTTTCCAAACTGAAAAAGACAGTACATGTTTTGAGAAGATGTCAACACTCCATAAATGACACATTTATTTCTATAAAATAAATAATTGTCATGAAGCAAAACTCAAGCTTGTAGGATTTGTTTCACAATATACACCTTTAACTGTAGATAATACCAAGCTACCAGAAAGTTACAAAAAATTCTTTAAAATAGACCAAAAAAGAGATATTAAGATTTTTCCATAGAGTTGGTAACAGCTAATAAGAGATGACTTTCATGTGAAAAGCTTTGTTAAGCTTCGTTAAAGATTAAGAAAATTAATAGAGGAAATTAAGATTTGAGAGGACATTTTAGTGGGAACAAACGCTGGCTGCCCTATCTTACCCCATTGTGTCCTGGATTAACTAGACACTTAACTACAGGTAGCACATCCATCTTTGAGAAGTCAATGGTTCTGTGGAACTGAATGTGGGATTTAAGAGAAGTTGCACACTGCTGTAAACTAGGGGAAATTGAAGAAAATATTGCTCATAGGGTCATTCTTTAATGCCAAGAAAGATACTTTCAAATCCAAAAAAATGCCCTAGCCTTAAGTGACCAATATAAGTGGACAAGGACATAAGGGTGATTGAATCCTAGGAATCAATGTGCATCACAAGCATAATGAAAGCAGAACTAGAAACTATTTGACAAAATAGTTATGTAAGAGTTAGATCTTAAATTATATAAGATCTTACATTATCTTATATTACAAGATCATGAAATGGTTGGAAATGAAGGTGCCATTTGTATATAGAGGTGCCATTTGTAAATGAAGTTGGAATGAAAGTGCCATTTATATATAGTGTTGTTCATTTAGAGTTGTGCAGACCTACTTCATTCACACCTCCACCTTTCAGTAAGGAACAAATTCCACCAATGTAGGCTGCCCCGCTGCGACTGCTCTGAAATTGACTCCCCCTTAAAAGAAAAGCAGAGGACGCAATGAGAAAATAAATGGCAGACTAGAAATTATAATTTTTCCAGTACATAATGAAAACTGTACTAGGGAAGGCCTTGTATGCTCACTAAATTACTTGGATCTATGCTACCACAGGAGGTAATGCAGGAGCAAGTAGATACCAACAGTCAAGGGATACTCTGCGCCACTTGGGTACAGAGTTGGGACATAGCATATCACCGGACGCCTGCCCTGTGCATCCAATCCCCAGGATCAACCCCCACCTCCCTTTCCACTACCCTTGAACTCCCCCCTCTTGCCTCCTCTCCACTCTCCTCCAAACCCCTGGACTGGTGAGATCAACTAGCTATTCAACCTACCTCTTCCCCAGTGCCTGCATTGGCACAGAAAAGCCAGTGCGCATCTGTTTGCCAGCCTAACTCCCTGAACAGTGGTGCAAAAGTGCTTTACGCACTTTCACAACACCCCTAGGCCAGCTCAAGGGTCTTATGCAGACCAAGTGTGCCTCTGGATTGTGCCTTAAGACAGACAACTGAAGCATACCTCTTTTACCTCTTAGAAAACAATGCACAAGAATATTAAAGTAGTGCAAACACTGTTTATGTCTAACTATTCTGAGGGACATCTCAGTGGAGTTAATAGAAGCCCTCGCTGTCTGCTCAGATGTCACTTCTGAAATATGTGGCAAAACAGGCGTATGATGTCAGATGTAACTTTAAAAAATTAATTATACAAATTTTTAGTATGGTAGAAGTGGTTTAAACACATATTCATTGCCCTAAAAATGAATCTCCCTGGACATAGGGAATGGCAGCAATCCTAAACACATTTTCCTAGGAGTAAGCCCCATAGAATTTAATGGGACTTACTTCTGAGGCACAGGATAGCACCCAAAATGTTTTTGTTCTGTCTAATACAAACATTACCTCACTCTCTGAATTTCTGAAGTGGGGACCTCTAGAGAAAGGTTCCCAAAATACCAGCATTGTGGGGGGGAAATCATAGCGTTTCTTTGATATGTTACTACTAAAGGTTTGCATAAGGCTTTTTACCCACTTAGCATAAGGAAAAGAAAGTTTTATTGGATCCACTATGCCCATTTCAGTCTATTCTGCAGAGCTTTCTACCACCACACCACACAACGGAGGAACAGGTCAAGCTACCCCCACCCCAAAAGACATACCACCACCACCCCAACGAAACAACATGAAGTTACGTACGAGAAAAGGTGAACTGCATCACTTTTCTCTTTGATAAAATCTCTCCTATATTTCATAAACTCACGCAGGGTCACCAATGGGTTTTCAGAGATGGTGAACTTGTTATCAGTACTCCAGGTTTCCATTGCAACCAAGACAATCCTAGTGTTGAGTTGTTCTTTATAGATCTAGAACAATAACAAAAATGAACATCACAATAAGTCGCAGTGTAAAACTGGCCTCTTTTTTTAAACGTAGCAAAGGAAATATTCCACATGAGAGCATAATAAGAAAGAAACACTGCTATTCCATTTTTAACAAATAAAAAAAATTACGATTAAGGATTAAATATCCAACAATACTTTAAAGGGCATTTTTCTAAGGTGGGATGTGCTTCAAAATTTCATGAAAGCAAGCACTGAAACAAGCACGATCTCAAATACAGGGATTGTTATTGTGAGATATGTAGAATGTCTGCTTTTTTCAATCATCCTCTCTTAGGAGTCACAGGCTAAGCAGCTGTTTCTTTCTCTGACCTGAAATTACCAACCCTGTGATAAGGATGGACAATGTACCTAAGATAGCTGGTGAATCACACTTACTAAATCTGCCATGTTCACTACCGATTTGGCAAAGCTGTTCGTGTGGCTAACTGATAATCGATGCTTTTTCAACTGAAAAACAAAGGAAAGACAAATATTTTAGAAACACGTCTGCTCAGAAATTACTTTATCAAAACAATGGCCCTAATGTGTGAACCTTATGTTTCCCAACCCTATATGTGATACCTTGTCCTTTACCGGTATCTGAAAACAACAAAAACCTTATAAAAATTTAAAAAACAAAAACCCAGACATTACTTTATCAAACACATGCTTTTGGAAATGCATACCTGGCAATCCATTGCAACTTTAAGAACACAACCCTGCAAGTCTATTGCACCAGCCCAGGAGTGTCACAAACATAAAAATGTGCCATAAGGCGCATTTGCACCTCCTTTTGAGTTGGCTAGGCATCATAGTTCTACTCATGAAGACATGAGCTGGCCTCTCCACACTGAATCCAGACCCACACTGAATCCAGACTTGCCAAATCCAGACCAGTGGTGGGCTCCAGCAGGTTCGCACCTACTGTATAGAACCGGATGTTAACGAGAGATAGGATATATAAAGTTTAAAAATAGCCATTTAAAAGTGGCTGCCAGATGGGCATAGAACCGGTTGTTAATTTCTTTGAATCCCATCACTGATCCAGACCCAAGGCAAGTTTATGCCAGGATTAATGTTCGGAAGAGGCAAATTTTGGTGTTGGTGATGTTTGCCTTCTTCCATAGGGACCATCAGAGTGAGGCGAACGCTGCTGTTGCCTTGCCAGTCCTGCTGTGGACTTCAGCAGTAGGTGCAACTTTCTTCTCCTGCAATAGTAACCCCAGATATTTGAATTATTGGAACTGTTCAATTTGGATTCCATCCAGGTGAACAATGGCCTATGATCCATCCATGGTGATAACTTTGGTCTTATTTGCATTGATTCTTAGGCCGTAGGACTGGGTGCGATGTTGTAAAGGTTGTTGGTGGCCTCTGGGTCCATGTTGGTGAATATGGCACTGTTGTTTGCGAACATCAGTTTGAACAGGAAGTTGTTTACATCGTACTGTACATATTGTATTGTCTGCCCTCAAATGCTTTCCTCATAATGGCATCAATCACGATACTGAAGAGCAAATGAGAGGTGACACCCCCCTGGTGGACTCCAGTTTGATTCAGAATTAAACATTTGCCTTTGTTTTTGGCATCAAAATGAAACCTTGAATCCATTACAAAAAAAAAGGATATACTCTTGGCGGCCCCCGTTTTAGTCATATAAATGCAAGGAAGGCAAATCACTTGAATGTGTACTGAATAAAATATGACTGCTCTTCTTCCTGTTCCTGGTGAAGTTAATGAAATAATCAATATTTTTATTCCACAAAGAGATATGGAATAATTTGGATAGAGAAGTTGCTTTTTGAAATGTATTTATTCCACATATGGAAATTATATGGACTTAGGGTAAATCAGATGTTAATGTCCAGACCACCTAGCCATTCAAGGAAAGAGTGGTCTGTATTGAAAAAAAATCAAACACTGGAAGCTCTTGATGGACACTTGGACATAATGTGATGAATATTTTGTTGAGGAGCACCACAGTCATACTGAGGGGTAGATACATGATGCCACTTAAACAGTGACTGGGAGATATTGTTTTGGGTATGGATCCTATTCAGAGATGACCTATGCTGGCAAGGTAGGTCAAAACCTGGCACCTTTTGTGTAGGGTTTTCTAAAGTGCCTGAATGACACATGTAATGCAATTCACTCCTATATAAAAAGAGCAGAGCTGTACTAAGAAAACATGGGACTTTGGGTATTTATTTCATTGCTTCCCATTAATGTTTGCATTATCTTATTGTTGTTTGAATTGTTGTGGTAAGTCACTTTGGGTCAACTGCAAAGGCAGGATATATCTCTTAAGAATTATTCCATACACTGGTTTCATCCTGCATTGATGTAATTGTATGAAGGGGGATAATTACTCCTCTAGTTTAGGATTCTTCTATCTGTGGGGTTGCGACGCCTCATTTTAGGGGTTGCAACAACCTTTCATAGCCTTTCAAGAGACAGATTGGATCCAAACACCCTAAACAAATCACTTTGCAATGTTGCTGATTGTTTTCAGAAACTGGAGAAACTGTGTAACTAAATACTGTACATTATTCAGAAAAGAATTAAAAAAGAAAGTTATACATAGTGCTCTCTGTAAACAGTTTATATTTAAAAATATATATGTATATCCAGTTACTGGACTCTCTTCTGTTCTTCAGAGATTCTATCGAGTGATTCCCAACATAACTTTAGAGCTCATACTTGGCTCGCAAAACATCCGCTGTACGGTTAAGGTAATTTTGCAATGGGCTCTTTATTGCTAATCCATTGCAGGCACCAAGGTATGCATTATTGATGGCTTCAAAAAGGCCCAGTATGTAAGCCTCACCATTAGATGATCATTTACAATCATGAGCTCAACGTATTTTGTTTCATCTTCAACGTTCCACGGACTCTGGAAGGCCTGAAAAGGGTAAAAAACAGTACACTTTTGAAACAAGTGGCAAAATACCTGATTCTAAACTCAGCACACCCAAACTTCCTTCCTTCACTGTGGACTCATTTTGAATGTGCTTAAAAGTAGTTCGAGCCCCAAAATAGGAAAGGGAATGTACGTCATGTCTTCCAGTCTTTGGCTGGTATAAACTGGATAAGAGAACGATGGCTAATTTTCATATTAGGATATTGATTGCTATTTAATCCCCATTAGCAAAGAGTTGTTTGGATGTTCCAACCAACTGTACTGTAGCTATACTGGATCTTTCATGTGCTTTGAAGGTGTTCCAAGCCCATGCATTACTTTCATCGTCTACCACTTCCTCTCGCATGTCTTAGTGCAAGTACAGAACCGTAATTCCCTATAAATATATAAAATGGCCTTATTCTGCATCAAACCACTGGTCCATTAAGGGGTGTCAAACATAGATGTAGAATTGCATCTATGGGACGGATTGGAAGTTTCTTCTAAAATTGAATCCTATAAATCCTATAAAAATCAGAAGCTCAAGCAAAAATCACAATTCTTTTGGTCAGAAATTCCCAAATCAGTGAAAATTATGTCTGAAAAGGGGGTTGAAAGACTCATTGTGCAATCCTAACCCCTGATTAGGCTGGCACCAGTTCAGCACAAGTCCCATGCTGGCATGGGGTGTCACAAAGATGCCATAAGGCACTTCTGTGCCACTCCTGAGGGGGAAAGGTGCATAGGCCAGTGCACAGTCATGTGCTTGAATCCTCACCACCATGGAAATGGTGAGATGAGTACCGTATTTCCTGGCTTATAAAACGCACTTTATTTTCTCCCCAAAGGGGGGGGGGAATGTCTGTGTGTCTTATAGAGTGATAGGGCCAATCCTGGAGCATCTTACCCCATCATGTCATATGTTGTTGGATTCGTATTGAAGAGCAGACTCCAATACAAAAATCAGTTTTGAGATATCCCCTTCCTATCAAAAGTTATGGCCAAAAAACAAAAAATATAAGAACAAAAAAATACATTTTTGGTAATTTTTTTAAGCGGGTAGGAATTTTGGCCTTGGGTTTGGCATCTGGTCACCCTGGCACAGTTGCAATCCTAAGCAGGCTTCCCTTGCTCCAAAGTAGATATGCACAAGACCTGGTCCCTGCTGCTCCATGCCTATGCATCTTTCACTCTTCCCTATCTATCTAGATCCCTCACCTTTCCCTACCTACCTGGATCCCCCACCTCCAAAAGAACCCCCCCAACTTACCTGCCTTCCTGGACCATTTGCAATGAGATTTGTGCAAAATGTTGGTGTCTGATAATTTGCAATGACATTTGTGCAAAAGTCACAGATCACTGACACTAGAGATGATGAGTTTCTGGGGTTTCCAGAAAATTAGAAGAGTGCTTGAAGCTTAAAGTCTTTCCTCATTTGTTAATGGCAGTGATAATGGTTCTTAATACCACTGTTGACTTTAAAATGGTTGAAATATTATTCTGCTATATTTTATTAAATATATTAGTACACCATTTGGTTCAGAATTTTTTTTCTTGTTTTGCTCCTTTAAACTTTGGTGTGTCTTATGGTCCGGCGCGTGTAATAAGCTGGGAAATACGGTAAGTTGTGCTGACCTAAACTGGTTAGGATGGCACCCTCACTGTATGAAGACTCACCTGTCTTTTGCTTCTTTTGTGGCTTGGTTTCACAACAAACGTCTGTGAGGTGCTATTCATGTGCCAAAATGCTGAATGGGATACAGATTGAATTCCGGTTAGTAAAGCCCTGTATTTTTTTAACACTGAAATGAAGACACAAGCACAATGGAGGGTGGCTGAATAAAAAGGCAATATAAGTAGTTTCAAGAGTGATTTTTGAATTAAAGTAGACTCTGCAGTTTTGAAGTTACTCCAATGCTTTGTCACACCAAAGGATGAGATTCTGTAGTATAAGCCTGTTGACTTTACAGGAGCGTTTGAAGTCCATGGTGCCCATCAACAATCTCAGGATGAGAGGAAACCATAATCAAAGAAGCACATCACAGACAGCCACATAAACAAATTATAAGCAACCAAGCTAAAGTTTAATCACAAGTGACCTTCAATGTTCAATAAAAGTGCTCTTTAATTAGGAAGTAACCCAAAGGAAAAATATCACTTTAAAAGCAAGGTGACCCATAATTAATGCAAAGGAATTAATTGGTTTGGTGAAACATTAAATATTACGGTCTCTAAATATAGTAACCCATCCTGTTTTCATAACACTGTTCAGGAATGCATCTCCTTCAAAATCCACCAGAAGAAGTTGGAAATCAGTCACATGTATATGTGACTTTAAATTACTTTAAATTGCAGTGCTGTCCTTGTGAACTCCAGTCTGAACACAATATTATTGGGCCTCCAACCATACAAAATGTTACAAGTCAATGTGAGCATCAATGCATGTCTTATGCATGTTCAATAACTACAGATGACCATTTCTTTACATTCATTCATTTACAACTAATAGCTTTAGGTAGAAAGAGTGTAAAATATATAGCAGCCTTTAGTTCTACTGATGCCGACAGCACATGTTTCAAGCAAATCTGTGGAGTATTGGCTAGAAACTTTGGCTAGAAGTAACTAACTTTGGCTAGAAGTAACTCTAACTTTGGCT
Organism: Cryptoblepharus egeriae; assembly: GCA_030015325.1. Lineage (NCBI taxonomy): Eukaryota > Metazoa > Chordata > Lepidosauria > Squamata > Scincidae > Cryptoblepharus > Cryptoblepharus egeriae. The sequence goes on along the minus strand of JAREYC010000004.1, from coordinate 21,340,107 downwards.
AGAGATGATCAAAGCTCATATTAAATAAGCTGGAGGCATAAGTAAAAGTCAGAACCAAAAACAGCACCAACTGCCTATTTAACATTTTAGTATTCCTCCAAAGGCAACACTCCTGAGTGAGCACAAAAAGATCAAGTTGTGAAAAAAGCAAAAGATCATAACCATATATCTATTTATATAGCTATTTATGGTCTATCAAGGGAAACTGCCCTAGGAAGGACATGTGCACTTTTAAAAATGTGGTTAATTCTAAAGGATTCTGACCTTTTAGAGTGTGGAAACCACCTATTCCCTATTAAAAACTATGGCTTTAGCATGCCAACGATTTCAATTTGGGAATTCATCAACATAAACGCTATTAGTTTTGCAGGATTTGGCCTTTAAACCCTCTTCCATAATTTCTTCTGGCTGTATACAATAAAAAGCATGACACCTGCCCCTTTATTGTTGCTAACTAAAGACCCAGGCTTTGGTGGCTCAGCGGTTAAAGACAGTATGCCAGTCCTGAAAGTTGGCAGGTCAGCAGTTTGAAAGTTGGCAGGTCAACCAAGTGATATCCTCCCGTTACTTGCTGAGTGCCTGCCAACCTAGCTATTTGAAAATGCAAGTAGATAAATAGGTACCACTTTGGTAGGAAAGTTAACAGTGTTCCTGCACCTTTGGCATTCACACAATGTTCACACAACATCACACCCTTCACATTTGGCATTCAAGAGATGTCTTCATGTAGTGTTGACTCTTCAGCCTTATCACAGGGATGAGCACTGCTATTAGAGTGGGTCACAACTTGCAGAGCAACCTGCTGGGGACACCTTTACTTGAACAGCCATCTCACTTGAGTGACGATGCTCTGCACTCATTGCATTACCATGGTTGGGTAGGGCTAGGCAATGACTGGAGAGAAGATAAAGCCCACCAGTTAACTAGAGTAGTTGGATGCACTGAATCCCAAACCACTAGTTAGTATGGTTTCTAAACAAGAAACTCAGAGGAAAGCTACATATGAAAGGAGGGGGAAAGTCCAGAGTATCGTTACAATACACAATTTGGAAAATTGTTCGAACTGAGCCAAGAAAATTGTTCATTTAAAACTCAATACTGAATAATGAAATTACACAGCACTTTAGAATGCTCTGAGATAAAGGACACAATCATGACCAAGCAATTATACAATACATTTATTTTTCACATTTTCTATTCTCTTTGAACTCAGAAGACTCCCAAGTACCATATTATATGGGGGACAGAGGATCATTTACAGCAAAAATCTTTACAGGCTTACAAGCAATTGCTAAAAGAAATTCCCAAGCATCTTTTATTGATTGTATTGTCAGAAACACATTCCATACAAGAGTTATATATTTGTTCCATATTCCATATATATTCATTGTACATTTCATATAAGAGTTATATTATTTCTGTGCTATCTGAAACCAGGACTAGACCAACAAAGCCATGATTGAATTCTGCTCTCTGTGTTGTCTCCTAAACCTGGGCTCAGTTTTACTTATGAGTACAGGAAAGATAGTTCCTCCGGCCATTATGGTTTATATTATCCACTTAACTACAAATGGATCAGGATACTGGAATCTCACTGGATAATCTTGAATGCCTCCTCCGGCAGGATAATCCTAAACTGCACTGGAGCAACAGTGAAGCTTTTGAGTAGATTGGAGGTCTCCTTTATGGGCTACTTGGATCTGTGCCTACAAAATAGCAGGCACAAGTTTGAACAGTCCTGTATAATCCCAGGAGGCCCAGAACAGGGGTTAGAATATGGCAGAAGCACTGATGTAGCACACAAATGTGCCTTGAGACACTCAAAGCCAGCACAGTGGTTGCTGTACCAGCATGTTTCAGGGACAGCTTGCGCTCTCAGTATATTGTCTTCTACATACAGTATATAAAAAAGTCACTGACTCATTCATTCATCAACACCCTGCCAAAACCACTGGGCCTAGAAGCATGAAATTTGGGGTGGGTGTTTCTTCCATGACTGAGGGGTACACTAAGAACCAGATTTCGGAATTCCAACCAGAAGGGGCTGAAAAGGGTTGCAACGCATTTTCCTCCCTATACTTTGCATTGAAGAATTGGTGACTGAGAAATGCTCTGCCCCAAGCCCCAGACCTAGAAGCCATGAAATTCGGGGAGGGGGTTGCTTCTGTGACATCAACACCCACCAAGAACCAAGGTGGAGAAATTTATCCCTTAAGGGGCTGAAAAGGGGTGCAATGTGTTTTTGTCCTATACTTGACATGGAAGACTGACCAACATCCAACCAATTTGGTGCTCAGTGCTTGGTGCACTGGGGGGGGATGTTGTTCGGCGGGAGGGGTTGCACTGGGGAGGATGCTGCACATGGGGGGCCATTGTGCATGGGGGGAGTTGCGCATGGGAGATAATGAGCATGGGGAGGTGATGCGCCTGGGGGGTCGATGCGCATAGGGGACTGATGTGCATAGGGGCATATGAGGGAATGATGCGCATGGGGGATTGATGCGCAGTGGAGGGGTGTCATATGGGGAATTTTACTCCTGCAACGCAGGTACACTTTCGCTAGTATGAAATAAAGCATCCTCTATTATTTTCAACAATCGAGACCAAAGAAAAATTATCAAGAAAGTAGAAGGGGTATCTGATTTATTCAAAGCATTTATTCTAAGGAAAAGAAAATGATAGACCATATTTTCTTGAATCTAACACTCACCATTTTCAGCCAAATTTAGAACACAAGCCTATCCATGTCTACACAAAAGTCAATAGGTCTTACTCCCAGGAAAGTATCTTTAGGACTGCAGCCTTCGTCTCCAAAACTGGAGACATTGCATTCGAGTACAGTATTTTGATTATGAGTTTAGGTCAGTATTTAACATTACATTCGAGACATTACATTCGAGTACAGTATTTTGATTATGAGTGTAGGTCAGTATTACTCATTACACAGTTTACTCTAGTGTAATGAAAAATGTAGCAAACATGTTGTTGTATAAAGTAGTGCAATTAGGTAAAAATCATAATATAAATCCATAGTCATATTATTATTACCCTTTAACTCATTATTTAATGCAGTAAAATTAAATTTTGCAGCTATGCATTACAATTGCCAGTAAAAAACTTTTTCCTCAAGCCTTTTAAAATCAGGGTGAACATTAGATTCAATGGTGCATTAGATTTAATAAATATGAGTACATTAAAATATGCAAAATTCAGATAAAACAGAGGGGATTCCTTGGAAACATCTTTCTGGAATCCTGTGCAGTAGATTATGAGCTGAATTTTGGGAATAACTCTTGTTTATTAAATTATATCTAAAAAGTTACAAGCAGCGCTATGATCTCAGAAATGCGTCAGTTATACTCTGTAGTCTTTTTTGATCCTCGGAGACTCCTAAACCCAGTCATTAAGCAAAAAGCTAAGAACATCCACTGAGGGAAAGCAAAAGGAAGGCTTCTCTGACAGAACAGAAGACAGGCTTTTCTGTTCCCCACTCCTATATTCAGGCTAGCAGATTATTTTCATCAGCTTCGAGATTAACAACAACAACAAAAACCAAAGCCCGCAAGTGATTAACTTTCCAAATAAAAGCAAACATGATGTGAAGTTAAGAGTATAAAAAAGCATACCAGATGGAAGATCATCCAAAGGAAATTCAAATAATCTGGATTTGTAAACAGAGTGTAAATGGAATTCCTCCTGAAAAAAAAACACATCTAAAATTAGAAAATAAATACTAAATAAAGGCTGAGAAATGTAAACTGAAACACACACACACACACAAATTATATACAAAGGCTGCAAACCTAACAAGACTTTTCTGGGAATAAGGAGCTGCGAACACAATGGTGCGTACTTTTGAGTAGACATGGTTAGGATTGTGCCCATATACATGCAACTATATACATCTAATGTGTTTAGAAATAAGTTCTCTCTCTCTCTCTCTCTCTCTCTCTCTCTCTCTCTCTCTCTCACACACACACACACACACACACACACACACACACACACCCCTGTTCTTCCCAGTCAATGGAACTCAAGGCAGATTTACTGCTTTTAAATACTTGTAATTCACAACAACAATCGTCTATTTCCTAAACACTGATGAAGAGTCACTATTTTGGTACAAGTCATTTTAAAAGTGCATACAATGCTGCACCACTTCTCAGGAGTAGGAAGCACCGGGGACAGCCTGCACCAGCCTGCAAGCATTAAAGTCCCTGGCCACTGGAAGACATGAGGAGTGCAGGGTGTGGGAGAAAGTGACAGAAAGGGGATCTTTCTGGGCAGGGGAGGTCGGAATGGGGGCAGATCAATTCCCAGGAATAGGGCAGGATTGGCAGATCCTCCACTAGATCCTAACCCGCTTTCCAGTGTTACACAAAGCTGCTTGGAACTTCACCATCTATGAAGCTGGGGAAGATTTGAGGAGCCCCATAAAGTTGGCCAGGCTATTACTTGGGAAAAGAATCCCCTTATCCCAAAGAGATCTCCATCCATCGTGGTGAGTATACTGCAGGCCATGCTCTCTGGGTACGCCTGGGTTCGGATTAGGCTTTCAATTTAAAAAAATACTTTTAAAAACTGTATTAAAACATTTTGAACCAGACAAACAGCACCAACCAAATAAACCACAACAATTTATCAGCAATGTGACTAAAGTTCACAAGGGCTTTATTTTTAAAAGAAAAGTGGGCTTCTGAAAGATATTTGCATTAAATGGCAGGTCTTAAAATCTTACCAACCTGTGAGGTATAGTTTCCTTCTGGCTCAATAAGATAAGTGTGATTCCCATCATAAAACATGCCACTATAAAAAACAGGACAAATATAAAATACAAACATAAAAATATAACTACTGTAAATGCAATTATTTACATGATGCAAATACTGTCGTACATTTAAAATAATTTAAGCTTCAGATCAAGAAAGACATTACATTTTTAAAATATTTGATTTCTTTTAAAAATTTTTGCCTCGACTGGGTTAAAAAACCACATACCGAAATTAGAAATTATGCAGTCATTTGTTCTAAATAACTTATCATAAAAATGCTTTAACCCCTGAGCTGTTTATACAATCTATGAAGGATAGGAGTCAAAGAGAGCTGTGATCAGGGTATGGGGGGGTCATCTATCGGCATCACTAGTTAGATACACATCCCTTGCGTTCTGGAATAAACGTTAGGGGAAAGGAACTCCCATGTGGACACTTAAGTCCTTCCCTTTCCATACATATCACTAAAACAAAAATTGTGAAGAACTCAATTCTTTACCATGGAAATGTTTCTATAACCAGTTTCACAGCTTCCATTCTTTACAGTAGCAGTGCATATTGTTTGCCACCAGCAGGCAGCAAAAATCATAAAAAGAATAAAAAATCATATACCTTGCTCAGCTGAATGGCTGTAATATATAATTCTACAATCATTATACTTTCCTGAACCCATGTTTGGAAGCACTTTTTCTTGTTGACAGTTCTTTTCTGTGATAATGGACCTATTTTGTTTTCTCTGAACTTACAGAATTTGGCATTTCCTTACAGCAAGGTTGCTATACGTCCCAGAAAAAAAGGATGTCCTGCTTTTAGGGGATTGCGTTCACATACTGGCAAGTTTGACAGGGGATCCTCTCCCGTTTTGTGGAAAAGGATTGTGGCAACCCTACCTTACAGGTTAGAGTTTATTCTACAGTAGTGGATCACCTATGAGTTTTCAGCTGGGGTTAGAGTTAAAAGCACGACACACTTATGTAACATAAAAGTAAAACTAGTGCTTTTGATATCTCAGATAAATATATGAAATACTATGGGATCAATCCAGAGTAACGACAGCAGTTCTTGTGTCAACATAAGAAAGATTTACTCTGGATTGCTCTATGAATTTCCCATAGGTTTCCACTGTGTGGCACCATTAACTCTGTCGACGTAAATGTCTCTTGCGTCAACGCAAGAACTGCTGTAGCTACTCTGGATTGAGGGGTAAGATAAGATAAAAGTTATCTTATCCTATTATAGTACACCACAAAAAAATTTTCAAGGAGATGTGCGCTAAATTTTCTCAAGGAGATATGCGCAAGGTGTCAAAAGTCCTTGCAGAGGGCTATTCTATTACTTCTGTAGAGGGGTCCTTGGCCTGATCCAGCAAGGTTCTTCTTATATTCTTCTACAATTCTTCATTCAAGTGTTTTCTTCTGCTGCCAGTTACTACTTGCTTGGAGTCATTAGACATCATTTCAAGATGTACCTAAACTCATTCCATACTCTTCAGAGTTGCAATAGTTTTGTTTTCAAATGTGTAAAAACTGAAAAATGCAACTGAAAGATATCCCCCCAAAATATTTATAAATTCATATTTTTAATATTTATATGTATATTTAATATACATTTGAGTGCTAGACGCATAAATCTAAAGCTTTAATTAATATGAGCTCCATGCTTTGCTCAGACAGCTCTGAGAAAGAAGATGGTTTAGACATTAACTTATGACCCTGGGCAAATTTATTTCCTCCTTTGATGCTTTTTCTTGGCTAAGATCCTATTAAAAAAATCAAAGGCAGGGCTCCTGCTCCCCCTCAATTACATCCCTAAATGGCAAGTGTTAGATGAGTAGGAGACCAGCAATTTCTATCATCATGCAATGACCAAGCAAGTATCACAGATAACAGTATAAGATCTCACTGTTACAAGGAAGCCTTGTGACTAAACAATACAGAACACATTGAAATGTGATACTGTTTTTAGGCTGACGTTCAGCATAGGGTCTAAACTCAGGTTTCTGTAGTAATGCTACATGGACAATATTTAATTACTGAAAAAAGAGAGAGACACACATACCTTTTCATTAATATATATAAAAAGGGAAAGAAAAACCTTTTGAAAAACCCACTTTTTCACTTACGTAGAAAATCATTTTAAATTTAGTTAGAAAAGAGACAACATCTTTTTTCAAAAAACCATCAGTCAATGAATATCACATAAGTACAAGACTTTCAGAGATATTGTATGAAGACAGGGAATAGTGAGGTAATGGCTTCTATTTATGGAGGAAGTTTTCACTATGCAATCTTAAAGACAATATATCAGGGTGAGCTTTCAGATCTGATTTTGCATTGCATGCATATAAAATATAAATGAACAAGTAAATAATAAGACTTTGTAGTATCAGGAGCATCACAATGAAGCCCACCACAGAGAATTGCGAAAAAGTTTGGGAACATCTTGTTGGGAACTTCTGGTTTATTATCTGAACCATAGAATCAGGTTGCGAGAGCAGTAACAAACCTACTTTCTAAAGTTCAGCTGATACCGAGATGCCATCTATATCTTCAAGGACAGCTTGTAGCCATCTTTTAGGCCAGTGTTCTTAAACACTGAGGTAAGGATTCCAATATCCTCCCAAAGCCACAATTGTGGGGTTGTGGCAACAGAGGAACAAAAAAGTCTGAAGACCACTGAACGAGATACCACTATGTAAAGCATGAAGAATCTGGTATAGCCTTTCAGATACCAAGACATTGTTTCCCATCCCTGCTCAAGTTCTTAACAATTGTGATAAAATAGCTTTCAGTAGTGCCAGGTTTCACAGCGATGTTTTCTGACCACTCTAATAAAAATATTTGGATATTTTTATTTTTGGATAATAAAAATACAAGGATAGCATTGTAGGGTGGATGGATAGGTTCCTGGGAAGGGGTAGAATCAACAGGGGAGTCCCCAGCTCATGATTGATTGATTGATTGATTGATTGATTGATTGATTGATTGATTGATTGATTGATTGATTGATTGGGTTTGTGGCATGAAAAAATATTATATTAGACAATTCCACAGAAGAAACTTACTGAAGTCCATGGCATGTTGAGAGGGCAACAAATGAGTCTAAATTCCGTCGAATCTGACCTTGGTAATAACAATGTTCTCCTCCCTGCAATTAGAAAACACAACCATAGGTTTCTATCACATTCATCACAGTGACACAAACTCTTTAACAAATCAAAGATAAAACCACCATATGCTGAAATACATACTTGAAACAATTTCTATATGCATAGATAGATTTTGCTTGTTTAGCTCATGCAATGAAAAAAGAGCCAGAATTCCTCATAAACTGAGCTTATGAACTTCAATGTTCTCTCAAATTCATTTGTCTCATAATATATGGATTCTCCAAATTTGGTGAACATTTATCTGCATACTACAAGAAAGGTACTTCTGCCTCCATGGTCTATTTTAAAGTCATATAAGCAGCACTGAAAACCTGGCTCCGCAGTTGGACCATCAACTGTTGAACTAACATGGCAGCAGTTCCAGGGAGTAATTTTTTAAAATGTAGCCTCCCCAACCCCTTGCAGGGTTGCCATATGTCCCGAAAAATAAGATCAGTCCTGATTTTCAGGGATTGTGAAAATACTGGCAAATGGGGCAGATTTTGTGGAAGAGAATTATGGCAACCCTAACCTCATGTAGACATTTCTCAGTCGCCTGCTAGCTTGAGGGAAAAAGAGACAATCCCTGATATTTCTTACTAGTCAAAGCACTGGCCTTACTTGGTCAGGCTAATGAGCATGTGCTATTTGCAAAATGCTAACTGATGATTAACCTTTTTCAGTGGGCAGTCATTGGCAAGGTCACTGGGTGTCAAAATCACCATCCTCAGCATGTAGCTAAAATCTAATTACCAATTACTGAAGCATCCACACTAGTTGAAGTCAGCAGCAAGATACTGCACCGTATCCAAGTTTTATATATAGCTTTTTGCTGAAGCACTAGGCAGGGAAGGAGGGGTGAAAAGAGGGGAAATGAACACAGCGGCACTTGGCAGTGGCATAGCTTGATGTTGGATGGCTCCGTTTTGCTCCCCTGTCTGGAATGGCTTTAAAAGGGAATGGCCTCTTGCATGCTGCAGCAAACCTCCCTCAAAAACCATTTGTTCGGTCCCCCTTCTAGCTATGCCACTAGTGCATGGCCATAAACAGGACTGTGGTACTTTAAGAAAAAAAAAATAATTCTTCATATCATTTCCTACCAAAGAAAGAATGTTGGTAGCAACATGTTTCTCTGTAACAGAGATCTTATGATACAGCCTGACCTCCAAAGCACAGGTGTGGCATTAGGTGTGGTTTTGTGCTACCAGTGAGATGCCCATTGCTTTCCGCTGCAGGGCATCAAAAGCTGGAGAGCTCCTTTCAGAGCTCATGGACATCTGGCAAGGAAAATATGGGAGCATCTGCTTGGAAAGCTGCCTTTTGACAGCCTTCCTTTAAAAATAAAAGAAACTGGTTTTGTACTGGCACCTGAGGCAAAACCATGTGTTACAGTAAGCAAGTCATTTGGCCTTGTTTTCATGTTTGCTTGAAAGCAAAGAGCTGAGCAGAGGATCCAATCCAGATTAGGACAGCAGCTAGAAAGGAAAGGATTGTATGTTTAATCTTTTGCCTTCACAACAGTCTTTAATCCAACATGGATTCCCCTTTGAATGCTATTTGCTCCCCCGAGAGAAGCCTCTATAAGCCATAGAAAGAGAATGTGGTGGGGTCAAAAGACTAAAACCTCTCCCCACCACCACAATCTTGATCTGAGTCTCTCAAAAGCTACTGTCTGCTTAGAAAATCTAAGTACACAGGGCCAACCTATATGTTTAATGCAACCTGAAGTATGGCCCTAAGAGATACCAAAAAAGAAACACGGGACCATTTTCTTTGTTGTTACTGCCACTGACCTACCAGTATCTTGTTGGACCTTACTTCAAGCCAAGATCATCAACTGCAGTCTAGAGAGCATCCTCCCTGCCACCCTCTCGGCCACAAATACAGGTGTCGTGATTAGTAAATCCTCACTGTTTGGTTGTACTAAAATGCTATTTGAGAACCTGGCTTAAAAACTACAATAAATTAACTTAAATCTGCAATAAAGACTTGACACTTTCAAAAGACTAGTCTTTCAAGAATGAAAGTAATTCTAAACCAATGGACACAGGAATGTTGTTTTAAAGAAATCACAGTGCAATCACAGTGCAAAGTTAGGCTGGCACAAGTCCCATGCTAGTATGTATTGGCATCCATCAGCCTCAAAAGACCATGGTATTGTGTTCGATGCTGTATGCGAAGCACAAAGGCCTGGGTAGATTAATATGGAGGATAGGCTGTTACCCAAGCAGCAAATCCCCCCTCTCCACACCACTGAAATAGTCCAACGGAACGGCAGAGGCAATATGATTGGTTCCAGCTGCGTCGCAGAGCTGGGCTAAGGACAGGAACTCACCCTGTCTTGTGGGGCCAAGCCAGGTCTCGAACCCTGGCCTGCTGGTTAACAGGCACAGTGTCTTAACCACTTGCGCCACCCAGAGCCCATGCTGGTATGGGGGTGTCAGAAAAGGCACTTCTGTACCTTTCCTAGGAGAATTAGGCCAGTGCAAAGACATGCGCTGAACTCCCATGTCATCATGATAACAGAGAGGTGGGTGACTTGTGCTGGCCTAAATTGGTTAGGGTTATGCCCTCATTAATTTTATTAACCGATAAACAATGTATCTGTAAAAAAGTATTCTCTTATCACATTATTTCAGAGACTACTTTAAATGTCTTAAAGTCACAGAACTGGAAGCTGGTCAGTAGTTTTGGAAATTAGGTTAGCAAGACAACTTATTTTTAGGTAAACATATCATAAACTGCATCCTGATGCATGGCATGCACTAGATGACCTCAGAGCAGCATACATCTTAGCATTTTTTATTATCTTCCCCCTTCCCCATCTCCAACTCCCCTTGCCCAATTCCCAACTTTGCTAGAGAGGCATAGTTTATAAGACCTGCACTCTTGACATCTTTCAACCAATAAATACTGTCTTCTCTGCTGATGGTGAGAAATGGGGAAATGGGAAAACATAAGCAAAATGCAAAGCTTCAAAGATAACATGTGGAGGAAGTTCTGGAGGATATGTAATGGTTAGAATATGTAATGGTTAGAAGGCAACAAAGCAACCTTTACTTGTATGAGAACCGTTATAATATATGAACACAGATCTATGAACAATATTCCAAAACAATTTCTTTCAGATCTTTAAAAAAAATGAAAGGTTCATCTTTAGTACTATCAGTTACATTTTACTAGGTCTCTCCATCACATATTTCTTCTGTGGATACTGATTTATATAGGGTAGTGATTTGATGGCAAATCACTACCCTATATAAAGGAAATATTGCTTATTTCTTACAGCACAACTTAATTTCAGCAACTGCATTTTATAGATTTTTACCATGGAATGTCACCATATACATGAAATGGATGATAAACATGTCAACTGATCCTTTAAATCTATATTGCTGGCACGAACTCTTTTATTTTTCCTCCAGAGGAGACATCATATCCATGTTATTAATGCTTTTTCCCTCCAAAATGCAGGCAAATCAAAGAACACAATTTTTTTCATGATGGATGTTCAGTCTGCAAGGGCAACAAGAAGTTGCGCTCTTCTCTCTTCTGAAGAACAGTGGATAACATATTTGGACCATGAGTTTAGGCCGCCACCATGATAGTTTAGTGGTTACTGGGCTTAGACGTAGAAAGACCAGATTCTACTCTCTGCTTAGCCATGAAGCTTCCTGGGTGACCCAGGGTGACCTGGGGCCATTCACTATCTCTTTGTGTAACCTACCTTACAGGGTTGTTGTGAGGACAAAAGGAAGGGAGGAATTATGTATTCCATTCTGAGCTTCTTGTTAGAAAGGTGGTATAAAACGTGAAAAAATAAATGAAGAAATAATCAATCATCGTCAGTCTGGAACTTGCATTCCTTCTTTTTTAACTGGTGTTTTGTCATAGGTGGCATAAAGATATTCAACTTTATGCCAGATATTCAGCTAATATATTTCTCCTGCTAATCCATGATGGTTGTTAAAGTCTGCATAGGTTGGACTATGGATTATCAATACTGCAATGCTCTTTGAAATTTGTTTTTTTTCCTTGCCACTCTGAACAGTCCCATGCAAATAAAATAGCAACCCAGGACTTTTTCCACTCATAGATCCCGGTGGGGCCTTTTGTATAGTGAGCTATCAACAGGTATTTTCTTTATTTAATGTGCTTGAACTTTTGATAGAATAGAAATATTTCCATGTAGTAGTTTCTTCCCTTGCATTCTACAGGAAAATACACATCAAATGATATACGAAATGGTGGTTTCATTTGAAAACACCAAGATTTTAAAAATTTTGGCCATCCTTTGGTCACCCTTTCCCTGTGGCACGTCACCCCATGCAGCTCACACAAACACCCCATGACACTGAGCACTCACACAAGCAGTCAATGACACTGAGTTGAAGATCCTTTCTTTGTTTCATTAACGACTTGTTTATCCCAAACAGGAGGGTCCTAAGAAATAGCTTTTGTCACAAGGTCAGACTTGCTGAGCCAGCAAGCTGCAGTTATAATTTTGATGCTGGCAAAGCTCCAACTAAGCCAGCCTAATAGAAAGGAGGAGCTGATTGCTCTGACAAATTGAAAGTGTCACTGTCCCTCTGGGAATCTCAGACCTCTTTCTTGGAGCTGGCATCATACTACTGGCCTGGGCCATGCCCTCCTCTTCTATATCCTTGCTACATTTCACATATGCCTGCTTTTAAAAAATTAAGCTAAATATAAACTAATCGGAATCTAATAAGTGGAAGTGTCAAATAAGCACTGCCTTTCTGTATATAGCAATTTATTAAACGGCACTAAGCTTTGTGCCAGTAGGATAAAGTACATATCACTCTGGCTAAAACAGTTTCCCAAAACCACATTTCTAAGATAATGGGAATGCGGAGATCAGTATTTGTGGGAAACAGTTGGGTGCAAAAGGGGGTCTCTATCCTTCCTTCACCAGTTAATTCCGTGCTGCAAATATCACTCCCTCCAACGCTATATTTTTCCACAGATAGGCTTATGTCTGCATGGAGTTAACCCCTTCTAAATGGAGTGTTCCTCTTTCATTTAGTTTAGCAGGGGCAGAGTACCTGGCCCTCCTCACCCCAGCAATGTCTTTGATAGTGATTTCTGCTGGTATTCTTTGACATCTCTTAGATTGTGAACCCTTTTGGGACAGGAAGCCATTAGCCATAGTTTTTTTCCATTTTCACTGTAAACTGCCTTGTGGACTTTTTTGTTGAAAAGTGATATATAAATGCTGTTGATTGAGTGGCTGATTGATTGATTTCAAATGAAAAAGGAGGGAAAACTAGTTGATAGGGAAAATCAGCCGGGAAAATGAACAGCCCTTCTCTAATCCATATTTGCAGGGCAAAGAACTGAAATGATCCATGTGTGTGATTCAGTTTGCAAACTGTATAACATGGTTGCTCCCAAAGTCTTTTGTAGAAAAAGGGAAACACTTGAGTCTTTGGAGACAGGGCTGCAGCCGCAAGGATCAAGGATCCCTAGGATCAAGCCACTGCTGCATCAGAAGGGGAGGTTTACTCTCCAGAAGGTCTGCCAGCACTGAAAATCTTGAGCGAACCCTACAGAGCCCTTCACAGGGATTTCCAAGCATTTTCTAAAAATTAGCTATCAAAAAAACACTTCGATTTATGATCATGAAACCAGAAGTGGTTTCCGACTGGTCTTTTTAACAAACCAAAGGCTTAGGAAACCATGCAGAGATCTCCAGTAGGCCCCTCGTATTCCAAGGAAGCAGGCTGGACCTTCTAGTGAATGAACCCCTCCCCCTTTCTGTTCCAGCAGCGGTGGAACCAATTCAGGGGATCACATCACTGCCTTCTCCCCCTCCACAGATCTTAAAGGGTCATAGGGCAGTGCTTCCCAGGCTGAGGTCTTGTATCCCACCAGTCTGGGAACAGTTGGCATAACTAATAAATCTTGCCAGACAAATCTGATCTCCTTTTTTGATCAGGTTACGAGCTTACTGGACAGTGGCAATGCTGTGGATGTCATTTATCTTGACTTCAGCAAAGCATTTGACAAAGTCCCACATGACATTTTAATTAGGAAGTTGGAAAAACCTCCAGGAGGATCTGGATAAACTGGAATCCTGGGCTGTAACAAACAGAATGAATTTCAACAGGGAGAAGTGCAAGGTTCTGCACTTAGGCAATAAAAACCAAAAATACAGGTATAAAATGGGGGATACTTGGCTTGGCAGCACAACATGTGAGCGGGATCTTGGAGTCGCCGTGGATCACAAGCTGAACATGAGTCAGCAGTGTGATGTCTCTGCAAAGAAGGCAAATGCCATTTTAGGCTGCATTAAGAGGACTGTAGCTTCCAAGTCACAAGAAGTTATAGTTCCTCTTTATTCTGCATTGGTGAGACCTCACCTTGAGTACTGTGTTCAGTTCTGGGCACCTCACTTTAAGAAAGATGCAGCCAAACTGGAGCAAGTCCAGAGGAGAGCAACAAGAATGATCAGTGGGATGGAAGGGAAGCCCTACGAGGAAAGGTTGGGGGAACTTGGGAAGTTCAGCCTGGAGAAGAGGAGGCTGAGGGGAGACATGATTGCCCTCTTCAGATACCTGAAGGGCTGTCATAGGGAGGAAGGGGCTCATTTGTTCATAGCTGCTTCTGAAAGCAGAACTAGAACCAATGGTACAAACTGCAAGAGAGGAGATTCCGGCTGGAAATCCGGAAAAAATTCCTGACGGTGAGGGCGGTTCGGCAGTGGAACAGATTGCCAAGGGAGGTGTTAACTCTCCCTCACTGGGGATCCTCAAGCAGAGGCTCGATGAGCACCTGTTGGAGATGCTCTAGGGGGAATTCCTGCTGCAGGCAGGGGGTTGGACTAGATGACCTACTAGGTCCCTTCCAACTCTATGATTCTATAATTCTAATAGCATTAACAACAGAATAGTTTAGAAGTGCGGTCCAGTAACTAAGAGCACAATCCTAACCATGTCTACTCAAAAGCAAACCCCACTGTGTTCAATGGAGCCTACTCCCAAGAAAGTGTCTTTAGGATTGCAGCCATCATGTAACTATATGTTTCAAGTAACTATGTTTTTAAAACCAAAACAGAAGAAGTTGTTTCAATATGTGGAAGAATCCTCTTTGTTATCATACTGTCTTATGTTGAGACTGGCTTATCCTTGGAAGAAGCACCTTCAACAAGACAATAATCACACAGTTCTTCTGCACTGCCTCATCATGGATGTCTGGGCCCATTTGATCCAAGAATAGAATCCAGATTTTCTAAACAAAAACAAACTCTGCTGGTTCAGCTTGACCTCTTCTTTTTATACAGTATCAAAAAGTGCCCATGCTATTTTTCACGGACTAGAGACAACAGAAACCATTTTCAATTTTCCACCAGCAGACGGTTATCTCAATATAGATACTTTATCTGGACAGAAGAGAATTTTTGCATGAAATTATCACTGGGTAGCTCAACTTTTGGTACTATTTTAGAACAAGGCTCACAATATCCTGAGCAGTCGGTCATCAGGGTGCCTAAAAATGTTATAGTACATAGCATTTTCAGCTAGTACAGCAGTGGCCATACTTGAAACCACTGTGCAAGAAAATGGGTTGTGGGTGACACAAGTGGTTAAGACACATTGCCTGTTAACCAGTAGGTTAACCAGTAGGCCAGGGTTTGAGACCCAGGTTCTCACAAGGCAGGGTGAGCTCCTGTCCTTAGCCCAGCTCTGCGACGCAGCTGGAACCAATCATATTGCCTCTGCCGTTCCATTGGACTATTTCAGTGGCGTGGAGAGGAGGGATTTGCTGCTTGGGTAACAGCCTATCCTCCATATCAATCTACCCAGGCCTTCGTGCTTCGCATACTGCGTCAATCTTGATACCATCGTCTTTTGACACTGATGGATGCCATTGCTAATGTGCAACAAAACTGCAGTTAATGTTCAAATCAGATATTACTGTACCACAGGCCACTGCATACAGTCAGTGGTGGGCTCCAGCAGGTTCGCACCTACTCTATAGAACCAGTTGTTAATTAGAGATAGGACATATAAAGTTTAAAAATAGCATTTAAAAGTGGCTGCCAGATGGGTATAGAACCGGTTATTAATTTCTTTGAATCCCTTCACTGCATACAGTCCTCCTATATTAGGAGAGGGGGAAACTCTGGACAATTGCATCTGTTTCCCAGCATCCCAGAGGCTATGAAATGGGATGACTGTGTAGATGCAAATTTGCAGAGCATCCTTGCCCCCCAATTAAAGAACTACATGCAATGACCCAGCAGAACGGAAAGGTCTACTCACAAGACAGAGGGGTTATTCCAAACCCCAGAGCCAGCTACTAGGGTAGTGTTTGGATAGACCTAAGCTAGTATTTTAACAGTTGTTTATGTCTTTTTAGACAGAAATATACTTTGCACAATCACAAGCTACTATCAAAATAACTGTATGCAATGTGTGGTTAAGTATCTGGTTTTTTATTTTCAAAATCCTGGCACAACAGACTGCATCACTCAACTGCTCATAGTCATGCATACAGCTATACATAGCCTGATATGAAATTTCTATGCAGTTCTTCTCTGTGCTTGTTTCTATGAAAAGAGCGACTCTGCGTGCCAAATTCTTTGTTTACCAGTATTTGTGGATCAAGTACATTGTGGTGTATGGATGATGATTTCATCTGTTGTTGGCACGAAGCAGGGAGAGCTCTGAGTTGTTTGTGAGCTGATTTTACAGTGTGGGAAGAAGAAAAGAAGTGTGAGGACTTGTGACAGTAAAGAAGAGGAGGAAGGTGTGTGCACATGGTTCACATCAGAATTGTGTTATATTGTCTGCCATGAAATTATACTTCTCCATGCTTGTTTCTAGGCAAAAGCTTATTTCTATACACTGATTTTGCTGGTGCTGGTGTAATCTATCTCACTCACACTCTGTGTGTGTGCGCGCACGTGCATCCATTTGCGTGTTTGCGTGTCCTGCTTTACAATTCAGAAAATATGTCTGTAAAAGTGTAATACTGATTTACGTGCCATGGCTTCTGTGTTCATCTTAATGTATGGAATACATTGACATATGATGAAATAGCAGCTACAACATTAGAAGGCTTTAAAAGATAACTGGACAAATTCATGGTGGACGTCGATAGTTGATATCAAGGACTATTGGTCATGATGGATATATTTGGAGTCTCGACGTTTAGGCGATATGGCATTGAACACTAGATGCACATCTAACTGACTTCCTAAGCCCACCTGGCTGTCCACAGAAGCAGGATGCCAGCCTGCCCTTGACGGATCTTTGGTCTGTTCCACAGGGCTCATTTATTCCAGTGTTAATATAAGAAGTTTGGGGTAGCGCATACATTTGCGTTGCAGAATTAAGAATCCATGCGTCACAACACTGATAATTTTAGCCTTCTCTCTTGCGGAGCACCCTGAGGAAAGGGGGGGGGGGAGGACTTTTAGCAAATAAAAGGGAGGCACACCCTCAACTCTGCCAACACATCACCACTTCATAGAACAGAACGCCATTGTCCGCTGTACTTTTTCTTTGAAATTCTAATTGGGCAACCCTAGGAGATACCCAAGCCAAAAATGTGCACAGTTTTATGCCCCTTGGGGAGAAAATGATGGAGGAAAAAAAAACTGATTTCCTGAAATCACTTTTAATTCATCTTCTGGTTCTTGGGGCTGTGCAATTATGCTCAAGTTCCCAAGTGCCAAGTTGGCTCGAGATAGTAGTTACTGAAGGAGGAAAGCAAACTGGAGGCTAATTAACCCACATGATGGTAAATAGAATGAAGACTCCTTCCAGCTCCCTGAGCAGAACTGGACCAGAATTTCAGTCCTTGGTCAAGTTTAACACTGCCCTGAAATATTTATACATTGCATTTTTCTAAGGGTATTGAAGGACTTCACATTCAGTAATGCTTACAACAGCATTGTGAGGAAGAACTATATAAGTTCAAGAAAAAGAACAGGTAATTCGTAATGTTGCTTTCTTTCACACTAATTCATTTAAGGCACAGTTATAACAAATTTAGGCTGGCCTAACTCACATGGCATATTTTTCCATGGCATTTTCTTTTGCAATGGCCTGACTCCCCCACAAGTGGGGCAGAAGTGTCTTATGGCATTTTTGTGACACCCCCTGGTCAACACAGGATTTATGCCGGGGCTGAGGCCACCCTAAGTAGCGTTGGTGGCATGACTGGCCTTGGAAGATCACTTGCCTTCTCTATGGAGTGACTGCTATCCTGGTCTGATCGTGCCATTTGCCTTTAATTCCACTGGGTCCCGACACATACCCCTATTTACTCAAATCTAATGCTCACCTTTTCAGCCAAATTTAGTCTACAAAATCAGGTTGTGCATTAGATTCGAGCAAATGCAGATATATTTTGATTTTAAGTATAGGTTTAGTTTTACAGTTTACAATATTGTAATTAAACTGTACGGTAACATAAACCCACTATTGTATAAAGTAGTGCAATTAGGTAAAAATCATAGCAAACCCATTGGCATATCTATATATAAAAAAATGAAAAGTCACTCACTGACTCATCAATGCTCAGCCAAAGCCACTGGGCCTAGAAGCATGAAATTTGGGGAGGGTGTTGCTTCTGTTACATCAACACCCACCAAGAACCGACATGGAGAAATTTAACCCGTAAGGGGCTGAAAAGGGGTGCAACGTGTTTTTGTCCTATATTTAACACTGAAGACTGATCAACATCCAGCTGATGCACTGGGAGGGAGGGTGCGCATGGGGGAGTGATGCGCATGGGGAAGATATTGTACAGGGGTGTTGTGCATGGGGGGATGATGCACATGGGGGACATTGTACAGGGGTATTGTGCATGGGAGATGATGCACATGGGGGTGTAGCATATGGTGGCATGGGGGACTTTGCGCATGGGGGGATAGTGTGCATGGGGGGTTGATGTGCATGGTGGGAAGGTGCACATGGGGGAGGGTGCACATGGAGAATGTTGTACAGAGGTATTGCGCATGGGGGACCATGCGCAATGGGGGTTGATGTGCAGCAGGGGGATGGCGTACAGGGGGGATTTTATTCCCACAATGGAGGTATGTTTTCGCTAGTTATTATCATATAACTGGGGACCTGCAAAAGGCAAGGTTATTTTTCCTGATAAAGGATAACACCCCCTCTTGCAGGAAAACATAACCTTGTCTTTTGCAGGTTCCCACATATACTCATTGTTATATACAGTAAAATTAAATTTTGCACCTGCTTTGCAGCTACACATTACAATCACCAGTAAACATTTTTTTACAAAAATCTCAGGCCTTTTAAAATAGGTGTGCAATAGATTCGATGGCACATTATATCCTAGTAAATATGGGTATATAGCTCTATCTGGAAAATAGAATATATATAGCCCTATTCAAAATCTCTTTGCTTTGAGTAAATACAGGTAAACGGTTATCTCTCTCATTATCCTCACAAGAATCTTCCAACAACTCTCTGTGTTAAGCACTACATTATGCAATATTTTACTAACGCACAATGATTATGCGTATATTTCGAGCACTTCACTAAACAAAAAGAAGCTCTAGGCCACTATCTTAAAGACACTTTCCTAGGACTAAGACCCATTGAACACTAGGGGGCTTACTTTTGAGTAGTGATGGTCAGGATTGTGCTCTGAGAAGACTAGACTTGGCACAAGGCCTTTTAAATCAGTAAGTCATTTGTCAAGGTGCCTCAAAAACCGGTAAATTAGAACTGTTTAAATTACCAGTAGCAAACAACAGTGCATTTTTCCCCACACAGCACAGGGTGACCAGATGACCGGAAAAACCCGGATTTGTCTGGATTTTTAGCCTCCTGTCCGGGTGTCCTACATTTTGGCATCACAGTCCTACATTTTGGCTTCATTTTGAAACTTTGTGATAGTGCACGGCACCCCATCATGCCATATGTCGTTGGATTCGTATTGAAGAGCAGAATCCAATGCAAAAATCAGTTTGGAGATATCGCCTTCCTATCAAAAGTTATGGTCAAAAAACAGAAAAACAAAAACAAAAAAATAGATTTTTGGGTTTGGCATCTGGTCACTCTGACACAGCAAAAATAAAATACCAATGCAAAAATCCTTACCTTAACTTCCACCATTTTTCCTCCATGCTCAATATGCCTCTCAATGTATTCTGAAGACAACAGATCACTGCAATGACATAAAAACCACATCACATTATAATACTGAGAATACTTATATACTGGTTTTAAATTAGAGTAGTTCACAAAGTGGTTTATGTAATAACAAACCAATCAATCAATGATTTTGATAATTTTCCCCAAAAGACTTACAATATTTTTTAGAAAAATTACAGAAGATATACCAGCAGCAGCCACTGGAAAAGATGCTGTATGCTAAAGAGAGGGAGATGCTCTCCCCCTGTTAAATATAACAGACACCACAAGCTTCTTTATCCAGTTAGCATGTCATTATATGACATTCAGGCTGCAATCCTAGGAGCACCTTCCTGGGAGTCAGTCCATTTGAACTCAGAGGGACTTACTTCAGAGCAGACATGCATAGGATTGCATAGTTGGTGGCGCAAGCGGTTAAGACACTGTGCCTGTTAACCAGCAGGCCAGAGTTCGAGACCACAACCCAGGTCCCCACAAGATGAGGATTTCCTGCTATAGGCAGGGGGTTGGACTAGATAATCCACTGGGTCCCTTCCAACTCTATGATTCTTTGATAGTCACAGCGCAATCCTAAACCCTGGTTAGGCTGGCACAAGTCCCTTGTATTAGCCTGTGGGTGTCGCAAAAGTGCTGTATGGCACTTCTGAGCCACGTTTAGAGAGACAGAGAGAGATGGTACCTTCCAAGTGCAATGTCAATAGAAAAAACCCACACTGGGGAGTCCAAACTATCAGCTCATAGTAAAGGTAGTACCAACCTGAGAAAGCAACAAAACTTTAATAACATTTACATGCAACCAGAAACATCACATAGCTAACCAAGAAGGTAATGCTTTTGACTGCAGAAACCCCAATGCCTAATTTTCATGCAACCGGCCTTTTGTTTATTGATGCAAAGCGGAGACTGCACAAAATTCCACATAACTTGGCAGGGATTGTCTCGAGACTTCTGCTGACTTGAATTCAGAACAAATTTTGCCCAACCAGTAAAAGAAAGCTTTTAAAGAGCTTTTCAGAATGTATCACCAACCCCTCATAGCCCTGCCAGGCTAGCAGCAGAAAATGCTGAGCTTGGCAGGCTATTTAGAACCTAAAAGGAGTTGGTCTGGTTTATAGGCAAATGGACATTTTAATACTCTGATTATTTATTATTATTAAAGATATAGGCTAATGTTTAGTAGTGCAATTGGGAAAACCTCCAAATAATAACTTATGCCCCCTTGTAGAGTGTATGGAAACTATTTAAAAGTACAAGTTACCAACAGGAAACTAATGTAACTTTCTAGAAATAAATACCGTTATGGAAGGATTATAACTGAGAAGCAACTGCTCCAAAGCAGACCTTCTGATGGGCATAGAAGGCGATTGCTCAGTGTCCCGTCTGGCCTGTTCCTGATATATGGAGCAATTCCATCTAGTTTGCCTTCATAGCAATATAAGGCTTAGAAAGGCATATTCAAGCCATTTCTGCTGTACAAAAAAAGCAGGCCTCCATCAGTCTTGGAAGACTATGGTATCATGCTCAGCACTGCATACGCTGCATGCGAAGCACGAAAGCCTGGGTTGGATTGTTATGGAGGATAGGCTGTTACCCAAGCAGCAAATCACCCCTCTCCACGCCACTGAATTAGGCCAAGGGAAAGGCAGAGCCAATACAATTGGATCCAGCTGCGTCGCAGAGCTGGGCTAAGGACAGGACTCTGGGCTAAGGTCCTGTCTTGTGGGGCCAACCCGGGAATCGAACCCTGGCCTGCTGGTTAACAGGCACAGCGTCTTAACCGCACTGCCTTTTATTACAAGGAAACAATTGCCACATGAGGCAAACACCTATACAAAGCACACACAATTGGAGCTTGTTCTTTTAACTGTTAAAAGCACAGTTTGCTATTGCAATAAAATAATTTGCATTTAAACTGTAACAAAACACACGTTTTCCATATGCCTTACTACAGTTGCAGTCTGAATACCCAAACTTGATAGCAAAAACACCCTGAAATCCCCTTTCCCCCCAAAACTTATGGTGGTGTTATATGAATTTGGGGTGCTGATTCCAAAAATGGCAAATACTTAGCAAATAAAGATTCCTAAAACTTTGAGAATCACTGGGCTCGAGAATTACATTTATTAAGATTATATAAAACAATTATATAAATTAAAGAAAACAAAACAGAATATTGAGCCAGGAACTTCCCAGGCGGTTGAGATAAGCTGCCGTTTTGCTATAGAACTGACCAACCCAGGGTGACCATATGACCAGAAAAACCCGGATTTGTCTGGATTTTTAACCTCCTGTCCGGATGTCCTACATTTTGGCTTCACTGTCTTACATTTTGGCTTCATTTTGAAACTTCACAATAGTGCAGAGTACCCCATCATGCCATATGTTGTGGAATTTGTATTAAAGAGCAGAATCCAATGCAAAAATCAGTTTGGAGATATCTCCTTCCTATCAAACGTTATGGTCAAAAAACCAAAAACCAAAAATTACCCTTTTGACCGTTTTTAAAGCGGGTAGGAATTTTGGCCTGGGATTAGGAATTTTGGCCCTGGGTTTCAGGAATTTTGGCCATGAGGTTCAAGAATAATCTGGTCACCCTGGACCAACCCACATCATGGACTTGAATTCAAAGACAAGAAACTTAAGGATTCTTATCACTGCTAAGGAGATGGAAAATCATGGTGACAAAACAGCTATGACCCTAGGAGGAAAAAAATGTTTATAAATGTTTGTAAAAAACAAGCTCATTTATTGAGATAAATATTTTGGCATCTGTAGTTCCGTTCTAAATTGAAAACACATGTAAACGAGGATTTTACCAATCACGTTGTAATAACATTAATACCATCTAAAACTTCTTCATGGGTGTATGCGTATGTATGTATAAAACCACATGGAATGGAGAGAAGGAGAAACACTACAGTTTACAGTGGGAACTACTAGATAAACCCAGTTCCAACCCTTCCTGCTGTCCCCACACCAGCCTGATCATCAGGAAAGTCAGGTAACAGCTGTTTCTCCCATCAAACCATCCACATTCTCTCTCCTCCCTGTTTTCCCAGTTTGTGAACCACTGGTTTATTTGTCATGAAACCCAACTAGCAATGCCTCCCCCAATCACATCCCTTTCTCAACTTCCCAATCTCTCTCAGTTTGGGAACTACTGCTATATATATAGTATACCTATACAGCTCACTAACTTACTCAGCAAACTTCTATACTAGCTGACAAGCAATGCAACTCTGATTATTAATCTGAGAATTGAGGAAAAAAAAACTGAGCCAATCCTAATTATCTCACCACAGATATGACTATAATACCTAGGATACAGCCATCATTCAGCATTAATATGCATGCATTGTTAAACACTGGGATCCACAATGTCTGTGGTCCAAAGAACTGCAGAATTTCCAAATATAATTTATCTGGGCAGCAATACCAGGATGGAAAACACCATGTCCATTCTACACAGAGTCAGTGATGATCTATAATAGTGACATATTACTACTTATACATTAGAGATAATCCCATTTACAAGTTGGCTAGCAATTTGATGACAGGCAGAAAAATACACATATATTGTGACGTCAGTATAAAAGTAATAGTGGCTTACATTTGGGAAGTACTCAGTGGTAGAGTAGAAGTTTTAGATACATGCTGCAATCCTAAAGACACTTTCCTGGGAGTAAGACCCATTGAACACAATGGGGCTTACTTCTGAGTAGACATGGTTAGGATTGTGATCTTAGATGGTCCCGAGACCAGTTCCTGACATTTGCAGGTAAGACTAGAGGAAGATCCCTCTGTGAAACTCTGGAGAGCCATTGCCTCAAACATGCAATGGTCAGCAAAATACACCATTTGAAGATAAGGCATGCTTCCTAAGGCATGCCACGATAAGGGATGCTTCCTATAGGATTTCTGCACAGATCTGCAGGTTCATAGGTGTGCCATAGGAATTTAGAGAATTTATTAATTAATTAAATAAATAACATTTATTAATAGGTCAGTGAAGGATGTGAACCCTCACCAGCAGTTTGGTGTGCCTTGTAAATTTTCCTTTGGTGTGTCTTGTAAATAGAATCGCTGATAAATCCTATAGTGTTTTTTAAAATCCAAAAGGTAGAATATTCCCATCCCTATTTAACAGGACAGATAGATGCAGTTTGTGCTTGTTTCAGAAATGGATCTATCTTGGCATTTGGGGTGGTAGAACTAAATTACAAGTCATTCATTTCGGTAAATAAATGGCATCTCCATTCATTTATTTAGGTACCCCCACCCTTGAGCTGCTGACCAGTAATGGAGACTGATGAGTCAGAAGGCAAACCTTTTCTCAGAAGTTCCAATACTGGAAGGCAGGCAGATCCATTTGCAAGAAGGCTGGAGCCTGATGTGCATTGCAGCAGGCTGGAGCCATTCCCTAAAAGTGGATCCACTTATAAATAATACCCCAGCAGAGCAATTACTCATAAGGAACTTAATCGCTGCTGTGCAATTGTGCATATTGTAGGTCTGTCTATTTTAACAGCACACCTCCAAAAAGAAGGAGCAGCAAGAGAAAGAAAAATGGAGAAAGGAGGCTCTGTTGATTCCTGGCAAGGGATCAGTTGGTGCACTACACAACTTTATCTGCCTCCAATCTGCAGATAAGTCCAATCTGCTTTATTATTATTTTCAGATTGCCAGTCATTGTTGGAACTGCAGCTGCTTCATGTTTGCTCAGATAACGGGCTTTTTTAATGACACTACATGGATCAGCTGAGCCGATTACGAGCCTTTTGATGACAACCAACAGATGCTACTCACGCACTGGCGGAGGTGGGAGGAAATGTAGATATACGAATGTGTTAAAAATCTAAAATAATGGCCTCGAATTCCTGCACTCAGTTAAGATAGGTTAACTCACAGCATCACTGACGTTGACTTCTAATGTGGTATTAAAGCTGATCTTATGAAAAGCCTACTAAATGGTGCTGCCCTGTGTAGCATTCCCATCACCATTCATAACAGTGAGTGCAAGTCATTGAACATTTGAGCAGGTCTTTGCAGGGCAAACTGCACCTTCAGCACTACATCTCTCCGGAGTCTCCCTCACTGCTGCTAAATTATTGATGTTTTCTTTAAAAAGCTGCTCTGATGCGCCCTATGCGCTATTTATAATGGAAAAAGGATCTAAAGAAAGATTCAGGAGCTCCATACTGTCGAGTGACAGGCATGCTAATGTCAGCCTCGGAACAAAGAAAGACCCAACGAGCGGGATCAGTGATGGGATTTAAAGAAATTAACAACCGGTTCTTTGCCCATCTGGCAGCCACTTTTAAATGGCTATTTTTAAACTTTATATGTCCTGTCTCTTGTTAACACCCAGTTCTATAGAGTAGGTGCGAACCAGCTGAGCCCACCACTGAGCGGGATGCTGTTTATAAGAATGTTAACAGTGAACTGGGGACAATAAGGAAGAATTTCAAGGGATGAAGAATTAAATCAAATCTCTAGCGATGTCCATGTTGGTCTCAAATTTTACAAAATATGGAGCTGAAAAAGTCCTCCCGTAATAAAACAGCTAGTTCTTTCAGGGAATTAGGTTAATGCTATTAAAACGTAATCACTGTTAACCACGCACGCAAAACCTGGCGGAGGCAAGATCCAACACAACGTAGCTTCATAAGGTCATAAGATGAACCAATAAACGCATCTTCAGGCAAAGCTACAGATATTAGCAGCCTGTTATTAATTTGTCCTGCCAGAAAACTCTATAATTTTTTTTTAGAATAAGACATGATGCAACTCTTGTGCATCATTTAATAGAGAAGGGGGTGTCATAGGGAGAATGAATATGCCTCATTAAATCAGCACTCAAAAATAGTTGGGACAAAAAACACCAAGTAAGTGGAAATTGAAATAACTGGGATGGAAGGGTGTGTATGTGTCTCTGTGTGTTCCATAAGGAAGCATACTCCAACCCATAATTCCAGTTCAACAGTAACTTCCTATTATTCATCTAAATTTGGAGCTGACAATACAACAAAATCTTGCATGACCCACAGACTCACAACAGAACTAGAGCATAAGCTTTCATAGACTGCAATCTACATATTATACCCTATGATATTGTCAGCCTCTCTGTTGCCATCAGACTCCTTGCTGTTTAAGGGTCAATGCAGCTGGCTTATTCTCATTCCGGTTCTGTTTCTTCAACCAAATGGAGAAGTCAGAGTTAGGACAACCTGCTTCTTCTAAAGAAAAACCCAGGAACAGAGAAAGAATCACATCTACAGCAAACAGTGTGTTCAAGTTCTTGCTTCCCTCATTTTCTTGGAAAGATATGGGACTGGACTAGGTCTAGGCAAGCTCTGCTGAGCCGTAGGACAGCCTTTTTTAGGATTAAAAAAATGGGCATTTGCTTTGGCAGGGAAAAGGCAGGGCATGCATGATTGCATGCATCAATCAATCAATCAATCAATCAATCAATCAATCCCTGGCTTCCAATGCCAGGGATTGAACAGTGACATGCTGCGTTTCTTCCACTGAGCTATGAATTTGTACCTGGATAACTGTGGCCAAAAGCAGTAGTGGAAGTAGGACAACAGCTAGTTTGGATAACACACCCCAAATGTAAAAAAAATTAATAAATATTGAATACAAGGTATTTTTAGTACAACAGTGTACAAAAACAGCTCTGTGGCTGAACTTCAAATGACAACCACATGCTTCTTCCATCATACTGCGGCATGCTTAAAACATAAAAAGATAAATAATGCATTTGCAGGGTTGAATAATACATAGCCGGCCCAGGCATTAAGAGCAAGTGAGGATATGTTTTAAAACACAAGGCGCCTAACTTTCCAGCTCTGAATGATGCCCTGTTGGCATGGCTGCATCAGCACTGGAATGTTGGACAGGATTTGAACAAAGTTGGTTATCAAATCAAAAAGAGTGTCGGAAAGTCTTTTACAGACTGACAAAGAAGGTTGGAAGATGTTCTCTCATCCTTTTGGTCAGTGGTCTTCAAAGTGGGGGTAGTGACCCCCAGGGGGGTCACAGAACCACCCATGGGGAGGGGGGGTGGCAAAGCCTGAGAGACCACCATCTTGGAGAGACCACCCCAAAAAATGAGTCTCCAGAAGACATCCTCTTTTTATTCATGTATTCTGGAAAAAAATCTTCATTGTCCTTCTTTTCCTTTTGAGCAGGCAGCCTATAGCCTGCCTGGAATTAATAAGTTATATGTAATAAATTGTATATGTAATATGTATATGTTTCTGTAATATACAGAAATATACAAGATTCTGTAATATAGTGTTTTAATTAAGCACAAGAAAGCAATATACAAAAGGATTTTCAGCTTTTATTTTGTTATGCTCTCCACTTTTCTTGGGTGGCCTACATTTTGAGGGGGTCTGCTCTCAGAAGGAAGGGGGCTGCCAGGCTTGGGGAGGGGAGGGAGTGCATCAAAACGGAGCACAAAGGGCTCCCAAGCCAACCTCCCCATTGCTCCACAAGGGCTTTTGGCTGCAGGCACAGCCTAAGCCCTGACAAGTGCCTCCTGAGACTACCTTCTCCCAGGAGCATGGGGTGTATGTGTGTGTGAGTGCACTGAAAGTGTTCGTGATCGTGTATGTGTGCGCGCGCATGGGGTGGGTATGTGTGTTGTGGGTGTGTGAATGAGAGCATGGGATGAAAGGTATGTGCCGTGTGTGTGTGTGTGTGTGTGTGTGTGTGTGTGTGTGTGTGTGTGTTTGAGAGCGCATGCAGAGGTTGGAGGCAGTGGGGTGGGAGAGAGAATGGGGACAAGGGGGCAGTGACCATATGTCTTCTTTTTCCCAGACAGGTCCTCTTTTTTAGCTTGGGTCCTGGATTGGGGGTAGCAAGTTTGACAGGGGGGTCCTAGACAGATTCCAAAGATTGAAAGGTGGTTCTGGGCTGAAATGGCTGAAGACCATTGCTTTTGGTGATATAACTGTAGAGTTGCTTTGCATGCAGCGTATGCAGCGCCAAGCACGATACCATAGTCTTTCAAGTCTGACGGAGGCCTGCTTTTTTGTAGAGGTGAGCATGCAGTCCATGATAATAAACCTTGACTAATAGTGCCTTAAAAGAAGCTGTAAATAGTACATTGTTAACCAACACGAAACCCAATCCTAACCATGTCTATTCAAAAGTAAGCTCCATTGTGTTCAACGGGTCTTAATCCCAGAAAAGTATGTTTAGGATTGCAGCCATAATCAGCATTCTGCTGTTCCTTTTTTTTAAAAAAATTGTTCAAAATTCAGGCTCCACATGCAGTTTTCAACATGCCCATATCCAGATGTATTGATGGGAGGCCACAATTTAGATTCAGTAAAAGTTCAGAAAAACACTAACATATAATCACAGCTTGTGTTGTAAAGAAAGAAAAAGCAGCCATGGAGTGGCATTCAAGATTAGGACTACAGAGCAAAGGATGGTGTTATTTAAATCATCTACTCCATCCTGCTGTCTTAATGAAAACTGCCCCCAAACGGCTATTAGTCTTGGAGGGTGAACCTCATGATTATAAGTCCTTTCTCACCACCACCCCCAATAGCTACTTTTTTTTCTAAATTGTCTTACTGGCACATTGAGCATGGTGTGTGGTTGTCGCAAACAGGAGCTGGAAGCAAAGGAATGATTTCAAGCTCTCAGCCAGCACTATTCCAGTTTCTGGCAATCCAGGCAGGAATGCAAACTACTCCACAGGCACGATTTCCGCTCAAGTGGCTTGTCCAGGAAGGAAGCCAGCAGACTTCTGAAGAAAGCGGTTCTTTTACCCAGGCATCAACTCACAATACTCAAATAGCTAAGTGGAGGCTGTCTGCATAAAACCGACAAGCTGAAACCTTGAGAGACTGGAGAATTGTGCCTTCGGGAGGGAAGGGGTGCACAGTTGTGGGGCAGCCCTCTCCTGGATCCAGACTACTTTTCCTTCCTAAGGCTGCAGTTATTAAGACACTTTCCTGGGAGTAAGACCCACTGAACGTAATAGGCACATAATAGGCTCTAAGGGCACAATCCTAACCATTTCTACTCAGAAGTAAGCCCCGTTGTGTTTAATGGATCTTACTCCCAGGAAAGTGTTTAAGATTGCAGTCGAAGGGCAAAATCCAGAGCAGTTATGGGTCCACGGAGTTACATCACTCTAGTGTTATGGAAAGTTACCTTAACTGCTCCTTCGCAAAGGGCTTAATTTGACTTTAGGATATGGGCCTAAGTTCCATTGCAATATTACAGTAACACTCCAGGTTTGGAGCACTGAAGCTGGCTTAAACCTTCTCAGGAGTACAAAAGCATTCAGGAGTACTTTTTGCTGTCAAACTCCTGCTCCTTCTCTGTTGCTGTTGTAGCCAAGTGAGGATGACAAATCTGGAGTGATGTTGCAAATGTGCAGGGATCTAGATTCAAGCCCTGATGCCATGCTTAGCCAGATTGTCTTGGCCCCTTTAGAGGGAATATGATTAAGGACATGCACATCACAGCATAGACTGCAATCCTAATCTCCAGTTAGGCCAGCCTAAGCCTGACACAAGTCCTGTGCTGACCTTAGAGGGTTCAAAAAGTGCCATAAGACTGTTCTGTCCCTCTCCTGGGGGAGGGTTAGGCCAGTGCGCAGACATGCACTTGCCTCCCTACATCACCACAGAGACAAGAAGACCAAAGGGTTGTGCCAACCTAGGTTAGGATTGCACCCTAACTCTACAATCTAGAGTAACTACGGGAAGACGCAAGAGGCACTTACTCTGGATTGCTCTATGCATTTCCCATAGGTTTCCCGTAAGTGGTACCATAACTACGTCAGTGTAAAAGGTCCTGTACTTACTCTGGATTGAAGCCTTAGTTTCTGGAATTACTTGTAACTAAACAGTTAATCCAGAGCTAATGTAATGCTTAGATGGGGATTGACAAGAGGAAGGAGGCCCAAGCACATAAACTTAGCAACATAATAATCAATCATATGTTCTTGAGCCAAAAGGCTTTTATGCCAACATCCAGACAACCATATTAAATATTTATGCACACTGAAAGACAATAGCTACATTTTTCTCTTCTGAAAACTATTTTTGCCTTCAAACCATAGTACCTCCTTGCTGTTTGCTTTCCATTTCTCATTTCTGCACCCAAAACAAAACATTTCTGCAGTTGTGTTGCCCGATCAAAATAAATGTGTAACAAAAAATTAAGAGAAGGAAAATGCAATTTTCTTCATTTTCAAGCACAAATTTCCAAGAAGGAAATTCTTACTGGCTATAGTTCTGTTTGATTTTATAAACAAAATATTTTGTGACAGGAACAATTATACTATTGTTCCATCTTAATTAAGTGCAGAATGGATAGATGCAAAGCATACTACTGAGCCATGAAGGCGCATTCTTTGCATTACATCAAAAAATAAGCATGGATTGTGCCACAATACCAGATCAGGATCCATTTTGATTTATCACAGCATCATCCAAGAAGCAATCAGAACCATTGTTATCAATGAGAGTTTTGTTAATGTGTTTAATAAGATGCAAAGTATACCTTACAAATATTATTAAGCACTGCTTCTGTTTGCTCATCTTATTCCCATATTGTATCATGAAGCTGCAGTTGTATAGAAATTATCTGAGATTTACAGCAAAATCCTGCCCATGTCTATTCAGATGTCACCCCCATAGAATTCAATGGGACTTACTCCCAGGAAAGTGTGTATAAGATTGCAGCCTTAGGCCTATATCCTAAAGTGAAATTAAGCCCCTTTGGAGCAGTTAAGATGACTTTCCATAAGATAACACTAGAGGGTGACGTAACTGTGTGGACCCGTAACTGCTATGGATTTTGCCCTTAGTCCCACTGAACTGAATGTGAGTTGCTTTTAAGTTGATCATCCAATATAATCATCTATTCCTGCTATGTTGGGGTCATATATAGCACTCTTTCCCAATCACCCTGCTAGCATTGCGACCTGACACCAGGCATATGCACAAAAGTGGATGTTTTCCAGCCCTGTGGGAGCTCCCTTGCCATCCTAATGTCCAAGTGTTGTGGTTCCTTGCCCTGTCCTCTAAAAAGCAGTGTTAGTGAAAGGAGTAAAATGTTCATCAAAATTAGAAAAACATTAACAGGTAACTTATAGCACAATCCAATGCATGTACAATCCACTGCATGCTTTCAAAAGAAAGCTCCTCTGAGCTCAACGGGGCTTACTCTCAGATATGCGAGTAAAGGATTGCAGGTTAGGACAGTGCACAGACATGTGCCTGCCTCCCCAGACTGCCATGGAAGGGGGATGAGTTGTGCTGGCCTAAATAGGTTAGTAGCCAGGCAGAGCAATCTAGAATTAGGGCAGTGAGCTGGGGTGCTCCAACTATTCTGAATCCAGAGCAGAAAGTTATCCTGAAATCTGGAAGAGTCAAGAAGCCAGGGCTGCCCTAGCTGCTCCAGAGCATGCTAAGTAGGCACCAAGTCAGTGTCACCTGGGGAGGGCTTGCTTCTGAGGAGACCCCCCTCAGTTTACACTGAACAAGAAACTTATAAGTGCTTTATAAGGAGTCCCTGACAATCAGTAATAGCTGCAGCATGATACTGCAAGAAGTTACTAGTAGATACAAGGGGCTTATTGTCCCCAGGTTAGTGGGCTGCATAGTTGTGCCATATCCTGAGGTTGAGAGGCAGGGGTTGCAGACAGGCTGGCCAAGAACTCAGATTTTTAGTCAACACTTCCATTCTTATTCTGTCTTATCATGGACCCCTATGGGTCTACTCAGATTTATACCTGCTCGTGAGGTCGTATAACTCTGAGGAGCTGGAAGAGGGCATTTCTGCCCCGGAAACAGGTTCTAGATATAGCATAACTGCTCTGCCTTGGCAATGCTGAACATGCCCTCAATTGATCTGACTAGGCTGGCACAGCTAGGGAAGCCCAGAGCCATCTGCTTGGGGCAGCTTATGTTGCCTTAGGCTGCCCCAAGCCTTTTCTGGAATAACTACAGTCTTGATTGCTGAGTAGATACTGGTACATAAGCTTGTGTGGTCTGCTTTTCAAATAGGGCATCTACACTCAGGCTTTGACAGCATGCACATGCATTTAAAATTTAGTTGATAAAAGCAGTATGTTAGAGAGCACATGATTGATCATCTTGATTTATTTAATTGCTTGTCAATGCCAATTAAAATATTGTACGAAGCTAAAAAGCTGGATATGCAATAGTGGTGCTAGAAAAGCTCTTCAAATAAATAGATGTTGGACATAACCTATCTATGTCAATGACAAGAGAGCATAAACTAATATTTCCCTTAGGGTAGACATGACATCAGTTTTCACAACTGTGGCATCCTGTAACTGCAGCCTCAGCAAACTTCAAGCCAAGATCTTCTGTTCGGACACAAAATAAAATCCCAAGCCTTATCCTTTCGAATGATAAAGACAGCCATGGTTAAATTATATGCTCAAATATTTTCTTAGCAGAACTCCAGTTGCAGCTGGAGGGGAACTCCATGTGTGTGGAGGAGCACATGCTCAGGGGCGTGAACCCAAGCCACAGTTAACTGAATCTGTGGATACAAGTTCTGCAGATATGGCCCTCCTATACTTATTTTTACCACGTTGGGCTTAAGGTAGATGATTAAATGAACTTATTCTTCAAAATTTCCCATCTAACTACTTTTCTACAACAAATTTGCTTTTGAAAATATTCCATATCACATTTGAAAAATAAAAATATTCCATATCACATTTTAAAGCTAAAACCTTTCTAGATCTATTCCAGCATTAAACATAAAACATAAGATCCACAAGACAATGTTTCATGGAATTACAAAACTAAACACTAAACCTTCAGATTGAATCTTGTTTTCCAATTCATCTTCCAGTGACATTGGTTCACCTCTATCTATGGATATTTCTTTCCAAATAAAAATGTCTTTCTCCTCGCTTCTTTCTATTACTGACTGGCCCATATCTATTGAAAAGGCAATCTACCAGGATGATTTATAGGCATATCTATCTTCTATAAATAATAAGAGGCTTCTGAATCGCCTTGTATCCTCAAAAAGGGCACAGAAGGAAGCTTGTGGAAGTGAAGATTCCCACCTTCTGTTAAGTACAACAATGTTCTGAACTGGGGTCAAGAAACCATCCAGGACAGGACTGCTTAAGGTATAAGAGGGTTGCAGACTTAAGAAAAGGTCTCCCAAGAAGCAGTGCCATCAATTCACAAAAATGATATTTATGATATACAATTAGCACCATCCTATACATGTCCAGCTCCTGCCATCCTAGGAGTTTGAAAGCATGTAAGTGCAAGTAGATAAATTGGTACCACCTGGTGGGACGGTAACAACGCAATGTGGGAATGTAGGCCACATGATCACAGAGGTGTCTTCAGACAGTGCTTGCTCAATGGCTTAAGAAACAGGGATGAGAACTGCTCCCTACTGTTGATCATGGCTAGCAGGGCAACCTGCAGGGGACACCTTTACCTTTATGCATGCCTACACAGGACAAATCCTTTAAAATAAATAATTCTCTAAATTCCTTTGAGAATTTGGCTTATCTACCCTACATTTGCTTCTCTCCTTATTTATTTGGTACCACTGAGTGCAGAACATTAACATGGCC
The DNA here is from genome assembly GCA_030015325.1 of Cryptoblepharus egeriae. Classification (NCBI taxonomy): domain Eukaryota; kingdom Metazoa; phylum Chordata; class Lepidosauria; order Squamata; family Scincidae; genus Cryptoblepharus; species Cryptoblepharus egeriae. The sequence goes on along the minus strand of JAREYC010000004.1, from coordinate 21,306,414 downwards.
TTAACAGAACTGGTTGGGGAGTCCAAAAAGGTCCCTGACGACAAAAACTGAAAGAAGTGACCAACTACACAAGGTTTATATTCAGGTATTCCAAAGCTAGCTTGCTTTAGAAGACTTTACTGGAAAGGAAGAACGTCTTGCTTTATCACACGAAGTATTACGTCAGATGTCAGTCCTGGTTTTTCATTTGGAACAGAATAAAAGAGAGAGAACAGAATGGGGTCACTAGATAAATTTGTTTGCAACTTTGTTTGGGCATTTATTTTTCCAAATATAACAGAGTCACGGCTGCAAGACAGCTTCACAGGACCAAGGGCTAAAGTACCATCAGCATCATTTGGGTCTGTTTACTGACCCAAGTAAACAGACCTCTTAGGAGGAAGAAATACCTTCCACGCCATCTTGGAACATCAATACACTTTGTTTGAAACCCCAATCACCAGTTTCCTAAACCAGGTGCAAACTCATTTGAATAGTATTCATGGCACCTGCTGAGGGTCACTGTGTTCAATGGGTCTTACCCCCAGGAAAGTGTCTTTAGGATTGCAGCCATTGTTAAGTAGATGATGGCCAAAAATAAGCACATTATTCTGGCATAGAAACCAAGTGCAAATGTCAGAAGAGAAAACGTGCAAGTCATATTCATATTTTGAAGATATGAGAGAGCCCAATTATAACAGGTGCCAAAGAAACTGCTTCTGGGAGCCGGCCAGGATAGCCGGCACCCTTGTGTGGCACCCTTGTCCTAAATGTTGGACCACCCATTATTCTCAGTGCTAGGATATCCATATATAACCTTGATGAAGATTACACATGTGGGGCAGCTCTTTTCTCTGGCCTGCTTCTAGGATCTGCCACTGACCATGCATCTGATCAGAAATACCTTGCCACTACTCATCTGGGATGCTGCCAAGCCACCCAAACAAAAAAATACCAAAGGAAACACCAAGCCACTAGGTTTGCCTAAAGTGGCTCTTTGGAATCTGGCCTGTGAAAAGGAAAATACTGTATATTCTAAATGGAAGTGCAAGGCTCCACAAGCTATCAGTACAAGAAGAAACTAGAATAGATGGTTATGTTCCAGGACATTAAAATGACACTATAAAATCACAACCCTGTAGTCCAGTGGTTCTCAATCTTCCTAACACCGTGATCCCTTTATAAGTTCCTCATGTTGTGGGGACCCCCAAACATAAAATTATTTTCGTTGCTACTTTATAAGTGTAATTTTGCTACTTTTATGAATCATAATGTAAATATCCGATATGCAGGATGTATTTTAATTGTTACAAATGAAACGTGTGTACTGTGCACACACTGAACGCATAGGATAGGGCCCTGAGGCTGCAATCCTATCCACATTTTCATGGGAGTAAAGGCCCCCCTGACTATAATGGGATTTATTTCAGAGTAGGCATGCATAGGATTGGGCCCTGAGCCTGCAATCCTATCCACATTTACATGGGACTGAAGGCCCCCTGATTATAATGGGATTTATTTCAGAGTAGGCATGCAAAGGATTGGGCCCTGAGACTGACAGTCAGCCCCAGTGTGTGAGCAGCTACAGCCTGACCTGTCTTTAGGCGACCCCCAGGAAAGCTCCAGGCGACCCCCAAAAGGGTCCCGACCCCCACTTTGAGAAACACTGCTGTAGTCTAACAGTACACAAGCCACCTGTTTCAATTATTTCTAGGACACATCTAGAGGAAACATGAAAGGATACCACTTTGATTGTAAGGCCTCCCATCTCCGATTCCATGAACTGAAATTTGGTAAGGGAGCTGAAAATTCTCGGAAAACCTAACAGTTCCCAAGGTTCTCCAAGCCAATCCATTCAGATTTCAGTGGGGAAGAAGTGGAAAAAATAGGTGAAAAGAAACACTAAATTAACAGCAAATTACAGAGGATTTTTTTAAACAAAAAAGTGAGGATTTACAGAACCTGTGCTAACTTTTTTGACTTACTAAAAAGGGAGATGTAAAACCTCAACATCAAGATACTTCTATGAAGAAATCATACATAACCTATAGAAGAAAAATAACACCCTCCTCCCTAAACTGCATCCTTGGGGTGAAGAAGAGGCCAATGGGGTGAAGAAGAGGCTGCAATCCTACCTACACTTTCCTGGGAGTAAGCTCCATTGACTACAGTGGGCCTTACTTCTGAGTAGACAGATATAGGATTGGGCTCTAAGTCCTTTTTCAAGGCATTCCTGCCCACACAAGTCGGTGTGAGGTGGTCACTGGAAGCTATCCTGCATGTGGCATTATTTATTGAGGTACAATTGGCACATGGTAGGGCCTTCTCCACTGTGGCATCTGGCCTGTGAGACTCCTTGCCACAAGACATCTTCACAACCCCAGGCCCTTTTCAACTGTTTTTGTTTGTTTTGTTTTGCAAAAATACAAAAAACATTCCCATTTGGGAAGGCCTAACTGTGCTCGCCAGTTCATTTTTCCGAATCAAATTCTGTTTTAATGTTTTGAGGCTGAAGGCAATTGTTTTAATTTTTCATTATAGCTTTATTTGCCATTAAATTGTTTGCTGTCCTGATTTTCCCCCAACAAAGACAAAGGTAGCATAAATTTTTTTTATTCCTGTGCATATGGCAAGGGGAGAGACACTGAGATTATACATCCGGAGCATAAAGACCCTGTTAAGGACATGATTCCTCTAATGTGAAATGAAAACTCCCTGCTAGTAAATGCAACTGAGGTTTCTGCGGGGATCAGAACTGGGACAAATTATTTGAAATCTGTATTACTATTGGATCAGATTTCTGTTTCTGAGTAAAAATATCTTTCCCTTAAAATCAATATGTGTATTTTAGAAAATAGAAATTTCTCACTGTCACTTTCTGAAAAATGTACACTTTTCAAAATGCTTGCATGCGTAATACACTTTACTTAATGCTTAATACATGCTTAAATGCTTAATACATTTTAAAAAATTATTACAGAGTATAATTTAAACTCATGTTTACATGAGGTGATTGCAATTGGGGAAATGTGATTTCACCATAACATGTGATTGCATTTGGGAAAATGTGACAGATTTGTACTTTTAATAGGCTACTGTGTATATGGTTTTTGATTTATTTATTTTTAACAACAAGAGTCAATTGAGGCTTACTCCCAGGTACATATAGATAGGATTTCAGCCTTTGGGATGCTTGAGGATTTTTTAAAAACAAATTCACCACTACTTCGGAGTGTAAGGAGAATTCTTCTTTATCTTCTATATACAGTGGTGCCTCACATAAACAGCTTAATTCGTTCCGGAGGCATGCTCTTTAAGTGAAACGCTCTTTAAGTGAAGCAGCTTTTCCCATAGGAAAAAGTGGAAACTCAGACGATTGGTTCCACAACCCCCAAAATATTCATATAAAATATTAATTGTATGTAAAAATGATGACAAAACACTGGAACTGAATTCAAAACACTATAATGTAATACAGACCACAATTTCTGTAATAAAACACTGTAATATTCTGTACAGTAAAACAGAAAAGAAGAGCCTTTATGGCCAAGGTGGTGCACTAGAGAGGCTGTATCCATCTTACCAGTAATAAAAAAGACAACGCTTTTGTCATCAATTGCTGGGGAGGCGTCAGAAAGCTTTGCCTCCAGCAGGTTAAGATACAGGGAAGCTGGCTAGCCAATCAAAAACAGCAGAATGTCAGCATTGCTAATATCTGGGGAGGCAGCTGAGTGAGTTGCTTCAAAAAAAAACACAGGCTACAATCCTAACCACTTTCCTGGGAGTAAGTACTATTGAACACAATGGGATTTACTTCTCGGTAAACATGCTTAGGATTTCAAGGACATTAAAATAAGAAGGGAGACTGAATTTTATTTCAGGGAGAGTGTTTCAGAGGCTGAACTGACCAGAGTAGAGTGTGTGTGTGTTGCCTCCCCTGGCATGGAGCTGCCTGCATGTCTCCAGGTTATATCTGCATTCAAATTTAATAAACATAGGTTTCATTGTTATGAGAATACAATGAAATGGCAAGAATACAATGGCAAGGCACAGGCTCACATCTTCATAAGTAGAGGAGTTTGGAATTTACTCAGAAGTGAGCCCATTATGTTCAGTAAGACAGAGGGCAAAATTCAGAGCAGTTACGGGTCCATGCAGTTACATCACCTAGTGTTATCTTATAGAAAGTCTAGAGTTATCTTATGGAAAGTCGGCTTCAGAAGACATTCCTCCTTGGCACTTGCCACTCCGCCTCCCTAGCGAGACCAAATGGCACCGCAGAGGGACGCACTGCGCATGTCCGAGACTTCGGACATGCGCAGTGCGTCTGCGCAGCCATTGGGCCTTGCTCCAGAGGTGGAGCAGCTGGGCCCCCCCGGAGCAAGGCCCAATGGGTGCGCAGAGAAATCTTGGACATGCGCAGTGCGTCTTTGCGCACAGCGCCATTCTGACTAGCTCCGAGACGGAGCAGCAGCTTCTGGCTTCTGCACCACCTCCGACCTACCCGGAAAGGGTGGTTGCCGGAAATTGGGCCCAACGCTAGCTACCGGTTCACTAGCGTTGGGCCCAATTTAACAACTGGTTCTATAGAGCCTGTGAGAACCGGCCTGGGCCCACCTCTGGATATGGGTCTTAGTCTGCAATCCTGTCTTACCGGAAAAATATTCCTCTATCCATACCTTAACTATATAGAAGCTTCAAATTTCCTCTCGTCATGCTCACAGGCTCAAAGCCTAATGCTGATACATCTGACAATAGTTGAATTGTCAGATACATCTGACAATAGTACATCTGACAAGAAACAATGGTTTCTTAATACAACTAAACAAGGCCTTCCAGTTTAAAAAATTGCTCTTTACTACAAACATTCTAAGTACTAACCTAATCAGAAAATAGTTGTAACTATCAATTGTTGAGCTGGAATACGTTGCTATATTGGAACAATCCTTATATATCCTGAACAAAACTGAACCTCTGTGCCCCAAGATGTAAAGCATATGTAGTCTAATATATTTCTTTCCTGCTCAGTATCTATAAATACTCTCATACTGGCAGTTTCTAACAGCATGTGTGATATTCCTTTGTTCTTGAATAATGAAAAGGGGTTAGTGGAAAGCCCTGATTTACAACCTTATTTATTGCATTAAATTATTTTCATATGAGTTTTTAAGAGCTTGTCTTTCAGTCATTCCAAACCTCTGTCTTTTAATTCTTTCCATGTTTATAATAATTCATGGCCTGTTTTGCCTTTTATTTTAAAGAAAAAATGGACGGATCCGAACACACCAAAGAGGCATATAACATTTTTAATGGTTCATACTATTTTCGTGAAAGGCTTGCATCTCGTAACATTCTGTGGTCCCTTTTGATTATCACTGGAAAAGGAAGAGACTCCAGCCCATTATCCCAGCCAAAGATTCATGAATGAATACATGTTTTGTGCATGCAAGGTAGAAAATGCCTGCAGTCAATTCAGTAGGAGACAATCCATAAGTGCAAAGAAACTTGTGTGCATGGATTTCTCCATTTCAAGATATGGGGAAACAGTCCACAAACAAAACCCAAGGCACATCCTGGCTCTATAAATTATTGTCTGGGAGGGTGAACTAATGCTGCCCCATTGCTGTGGAAAAAGCCATTGTTGCCACTCCTTTCCGCTCCGCGGAACTGAGAAGAAAAGGGATGTGGTGTGGAAAAGGAACTGCAGAAGAGAGGATACGAGAGTGGTGGGCTAGAGTGGTCAAATTACATCAAGGGTGTCCAAACCCCAGCCTAGAGGCCAGATGTCACCTGTGGCAAGCTTCAATGCAGCCTGTGGCAAGACTCCTCCATCTGGCCCATGGGAAAATTTTGTAATCCTCCATACATGATTCTAATTCACTCTTGTACGTAAATTTATTCAAATTTGAATGTAAATCATTTTTCTGGCCCCCAACACAGTATCAGAGAGATTATGTAGCCCTGCCAAATATATAGTTTGGACACCCCTGAATTAGAGTAATGCTGTTTCTATACCACCATTTTCTTCTCTTCTTACTTTCACCCCATTCCTCCTCTTTTCAAATTTAAGGAAGAACAGAGGAGACAGGCACGCTTCTCCAGATTGCCACCTGAGGCATAACGGATTGGACTGCCATATACTCCTCCTATCACTTTTGTCACCAAAACGGACAACTCTGTAAAGATCAACTGCTAGAAATACCTTCATGTGCATCATTACTATACCAAGCAGGATTACTAGTAGTGATCAGATTGCTCCAAAGCACGTTTTATAACACACGAAGGTTTAAAAATAAAGCTGTAAGGCTCTCAAAATCAGCTTAGCCCAAAACTATAATATACTTTCACAACTATGCTTGTATAAGTCGGAAATTCGGAAGACATATATCCCTTTAGAACAAAATTAATCTTTGGAATAAGGCAAACCTTTCTGTCGGGAAAGAAATATTTTCAATAAATAGATCCTACAAGTAATACCAGATTAATTTGGAGACACATGGGGAGTGCCATTTTGGGAGGACAAAAGAAGACAACATTTTTGTTCCTTTCTACCATTAACGTAAAATACAGTGCATGAGATCTTGATATTATGGGTGGATGACTTTTTTGTTTGAAAAAAATGAAAACACCACAACGAAAAATGTTTGGAAATTTGTATTCCTGGCAGAAGTGTCCGGTGTGCCAAAATAAATATCACAACAACTCTAAATTCCAGTAATACTAATGAAATTCAAAGTAGGCAATGATCTTCCAAGAACAATTATACAAAGAGTTTTCTGTAGTTCACATGGAAAAAGTTTGGAAAAGCAGTTACCAAAATATTAAAGTACTTTATCGAACCCAAATCATCCAAGAAGGAAGTGGGCTTTGAGGTTGATATTCTGCTATAATTAGTTCCATGTTTGTGGCTCAACAGATATTGAGAATAAAATTCCTACGTATTCCTTGCATTTGTGGACCAAACACAAGAGATAAGAGAAAATCTGTAAGAACAGTAGAGAGGAAATCATCTTTCCAACCTGATGAGCAATTGGTTTTTACTCAGATCTGCAATCCATGATCCAGAAAGTGGCAAGTGGGCAGGCACAGGGGAAACCATTGCTTCTTCCAGCCTCCGACTCAGAGCAGTTGTTTCACCCCCAGAACAATCTCAACCCCTGGTTAAGGGGTGAAGGTATCATGTGCTGTGCTGAAGGTATCACAAAAGTACCAGAAGGCCAGAACACATACATGCGCCAACCTCCCCATGCCACCACGGGAATAGAGTTGTGATTACACCCTGACTCTCAGCCTCACTCACCACAGTAGACTATGCCCAGGCTATCACTAAAGAGCTCATTCACACTGCTCATCTTCCTATGATTCATGGTGAAGTTAAAATGTGTTTTTCATTTACAGTTTACTTCACATCTCAGCATCAATGTTATGGTCTATTTGCCAAGAAAAACTAAGGCAGTATTTATCAATTTGTCTTGCAAAAACCAAAGGCTTGGCTGTCCAAATTTCTATTATTATATTTTTAACACAATGGGAGGTCCATTTGGATTTTCCTCCAATGCATCCAATACAGCTGCCTTGATTCCTTTGGACTGATTCACTGCACTGACAAACTAGGCCAAGTTATTCTGCAATCCAGAGGCATCACATCTCCAAGTTCCGCCTAATTAAAACCCTTTGCCCACATCTGTTTCTTTGCAAGTGATAGGAAGCACTTTAACAACAACAACAACAACAACAACAACAACAACAACAACAACAACAACAACAACAACAACAACAACAACAGCACACTTGCAACCAGCCTCAGATCAGACCCTAATCCACAGATATCTAGAAATGAATCATCATCTGCTCTCCACATATGTGCAAATGCATCTCCATAAAGATACCTGGTCTCAGATTAAACTGAGGAATAGCATACATTATTCCCCCAAGAAAGTGCCAGCTTTCCCAAACAGCCAGATAACATCTGTACTTCTTCAACCAACAGTCATGCACTTCACACCAAGTAAGGATGGAGGTTTCGTTCTTCAGTCACAAAACTCTCAGCATCAAATATTTCATCCATCACATAGAGATTATTCCTACCATTTCACGGCATGCAAAGTACAAGCAATTTATAATCTTAAAAGTAATGCAGCTGTGTGAAAAGCAACACCACTCAAGATCATTTGATTATATGCAGAGGAAAACATATTGTGGCTAGAAGATTGCTAGAGGTTTGTTCGGTTTCTCTCTCTCACTCTCCGGAAACTCACTATATGCAGCTTGGCATTTTTGTTTGCACCCCTCCAGACTCCATCAACCTTTGAAAATCTGCTCTTGAATGAGGATGAGATGGGCACTTGGTTATTATTCATATTTCATACCATCTCAGTGGAAACAACCATTCCTATGGGAGGGGTAGACTCACAAGCCACATGTGGCTTATCGATATACAATATAGAGCTCTTGGAAATATGTTGGCTGAGCTCCTTTTTATCACAAAATATAAAAGATAGATAAAAATTTTCAGGCATAATTCACCAAGTATAAACTGAGAGTCCACTGGTTTAAAACATGAGTTCAGGATGAGTAAAAAAAAAAAAATAAGGAATTAAATGCTTCTTAAACATTGCAATTTATTGTATGTTGCCCTTAAATATTAAAAAAGTTTGGCCACTACTTTTATAGGGGTTTATTAGCATGATTCACAGTGCAATACTATCCATATCTACACAGAATCAAGTCCTACTTTGTTGATGGGTTTACTTCCAAGAAAGTGTGCATAGGATTGCAAATTTAATGATAGTAGCCTCTTTTCTGACATATGCATTTACCAATATGTGTGCTCTGTAGGCAATCATTTCAATAATTTCTCTTCTAAGCATATACAAATATTTTTTTAAAAAAACTTTGATAGCATTTAACCCTGTGCATGTAATAACATACTTACCAACCTCCAGAATGGAAGTCAGAGGCCATCAGTTTTCAAATAAGTCAAATAAAAATGCACTAGTCTACTAGACCACATTTAGCTTAGTCAATTTCCAACCAAGAATATAAACTCAGAAGGCTGAGATCATGCCAAGTTGCATTAAGACTGGTATCAAATTTGCCATACTGGAAATTATTAAAATATATACATACAATGCTATAAAATAGCAATATGATTGAGCCATACAATTATTAATACATTTAAAAACTTACTGGTTTAGCGCTACATCCAAGATGAAAGAGGATCCAAACGCATCTACCTGGAAACTGGCTCGGGCCACATGAGTGGACTGCAATGTTAAAAATAATTGAAATAGGTTAGCATTGAACAATTCAAATGTATTCTAGAAGTATATTGTTGAAGGAAAAGTACCTAGAATTAACCCAAATGAAATGAAGCTCATACTTGTGCTGAATAATTCAGCCAATTTTTCATGGACTGTGGAATCTAGTTTAGAACATCCTCTTTTATCTATTTTTAATTCTATCAGATTTAGCATCCATATTCTTAGGGAGTTCTTTAAAATAGTTCCCAAGTTAGATCTCTTTTTTAGTATGCTCAGCTGTGACACCTCAATTACAGATCATCTGCATAGCAATCCAGTAACAGGTTTATACTGTAATTGCCATAGCTTCTCCCTAAGAATAGAAGAAAATGTAGTTTGGTGACACTTCTGGACCTAGTACCAAATCCTATCACTACACCGGCTACACTGCATTCTGTTGGGGTGTTATGGAGGTCTACTCTAGGTGACGGAATAATGTGGAGAGATCTACTTAATTCTCTGAACTAGTAAAATCACTGGCACAGATCCACATGGACCCATGGTGTGAGATCAGGTCCAGGAAGTGGACTAGGATTTGATCGCTGCCAAATTTACCACCTTCCCCAAGCCAATTTCCATTTCCCCTGCCCTGTTCTACTATCTCCCAACCCATTCCACCTCCCCCTTCAGACTACCTTTGTTGGCGAGCCTGCTGACGTACGAGAACCCTTTCCAACATCTCTATCTGTGTCATGCATCACACAATTCTATGCACTGCTGGAGTGCCTTTTATGACTGCTAAAAGGCATTCTATGCTGGTGTAATATGCATTCTACTAGGATTTCAAGCACTGTGCCGTGGCACACAGGTGTGCCGTGAGTGGTCCACAGGCGAGCCACAGGAATTTGGGCGAAAGTCATTAGGGCCAGTGGGAAATGTGAACCCCTCCCCACACTGTCAACATGGTGTGCCTTATCTATTGTCGAAACCTGATGGTGTCCCTTGACAATTTTAGTGAGTTTTCGGTGTGAGAGGGAAAAGGTTGAAAATCCGGTTCCTATCCAGTTTGTACCAATGTCATAAAATGTTACATTATTACCTAAGTGAGCAGATGGCTATATTGAAACCCACTTCAACCAATTCATAACATGCTGTTGCGCACCATTAACCTCGCTCAAATTAGGCTATTGGCAGGTGACTCATTACAGAGAAAACGCACAACACCCTCCGCTGAAGTGGGGGGGAGAGAAAGTCTATTTGGGAATAAAATCATAAAATCTGAAACAACACAGCCAAGTGTTATGAATGCCCACACAAAATGCAATCTGTCAAATCCCTACAGATACGTGCTGACAAAACTGTGCCAGAGAAATCCTTAGGAAGGATTGTTTTAAAACACATAATTGGGGGGCGAGGGGGGGCAAGGCCTGTGTCCAAAAATTATTGAAGAGCTAAATGCATCTGGAAAGGCTTCTTGGCTGACCCTCCCACATCAATGAATTAAAAGGTAATCTGACCAAACGTGGCTGCTTTGCTAAAAAGTCTGTGTGCTGAAACCTTCTTTGGAGGCTTTTGAGAACATTATTCTTGTTTCGGTGGGGAAGCAGCGCTGCCAAGTGTACCACTATCTGGTTTGGTGTTATCCAATGGAAACATATGCTTGGGAATAAGGGCTTATTCTCTTCAGATACATTAGCAAAGGGGCTATGTTTCCGTCTTGTCTCACAAAACATTCTTGGCAGGTGAAGAGACCAGAAAAGTCATGGAAAAATGGGGATAAGGCAGAGGAAGAGGATAGGACTGGTCAAGTGTTCTCTATTTTTCCAGGTGGAAACTGGAACCAGAACTCTTATATGGAATTTTTACTTTTACAATTATGGGTGAAATAAATACTTAATCAACCCAGAATAAAAGGCACTGTAATAAAACAGTGCTAAACTTCAATAACTTTATTGGCGATAATATATGCTCATATGCAAGTACTACTAACTTCAACAGGACTGGTGTGCACTGAGCTGCAGCCTTACTATGTGGATTGATAATGTATTCATATATAAATTGTATTTAATTGTACTACTGAAATGTTTATTTTATGGGATTTTTTATCCAAAGTTCTGTCTCCCCTTTCCATATACATATGTGAACATATGGTTTTCTAAGATCAGAATAAAATTTGTACTAAAACAAATATTGAAGGTTTCCACCATGCAAACATACCTACTGCAGCTCATGGAAGCTCTTTAGCCAGCCACTGGGGCTGCCATTGAGCTCTCTGAACTTGAGCATCAGCTGCTCTCAAAACTGTCACTGCTGAAAGGGGTGGCCACAGTACTATTGCGATCTCCCATATCTTGAAAATACGATCAAGATTTTGTATTGTCTCTTCTGTCATTTGTATCTAATGAGTTCCTAAGTGAGAAAAAGTGCTTATTTCTTGCCATGACCTGCTTGATAGCATCACATCCTGCTTGAATGTTGTCACTTCCAGCCCTAAGGAGACATAATGAATGCTAGTTAGCCCACTCGTTGGCACCTCTAGTCTAGACAGTGTTATTATTGAAATATAAAAATAGTCCAGATCATCTAATTCAATTTGGGGGAATATAATTAAAAGGAGTTAAGAAATAACATAGGAAAACAAAGTCTGGGGGAAAAAACCACAAAGATTCAGCATGGTCATGCTGAACTAATCTGGAAGGAGATCTTGAATACCACAATTACTAGGAGAAATATGATGGATGCGGCAACCTTAGATTTTTTCAAGTGCCTTTTGATGAACACAAAAGGCAGAAATGAAAAGGAAAAGGGTAACTAGAGTAGGGATATTTTCCACATGAGGCTTTAATCAGTCTATACTTAAAAATCTGTTATTAATATGTTTGCTAAAGATCACTGTTTATATCGCACTAAACTAAACAAACTGGAAAAATGATTTACATTTCAAATTTGAATAAATTTAAATAAATTTACAGATCCAGATCCATTGAGGTTCGTTGAGAGCCACATCGGGTCTCCAGGTCAGGATATGGACACCCCTGCTCAATACCGTTATGTGGCCTATAGATCTTATAGAATCTAGACCTACAAGAACAACTGGTCATCTGGACTGGTCACCTGAGCTCAAAATAGCAACAGTGATTTCCTCATCCCATCCTGCCATTAACTAATTCCTTTGCCATTCCCAACGCAAGATAGTCCTGACTGTCCTTTTTGCCCAATGACTGTTCATTTGAGGTTTGCCTGGATCACAGCCATGGGATGAAAGTGTGCAAAAGACAGCAATCCAAGTGCAAACCCTTCATACCAAAGAGTTAAAATCAGGACAAAGTGTTTCTTTCCGGACATTTTTTAAACATTTGGAGAAGACAAATAATCCAACAATGCAAGAATACACAGCTGCAGTAACTAAAGCAAACAGAAATCTCTGTTGATTCAGCATTAACATGCATACACACACACAACACACACACACACACAAAAGAATGTCAATGAAGCTACACTACAGGGGTAGAAATAGGAACCTTTTCTTGCATCCACTGTAATCTCTGACAGTGTCCCAGCTTGCTCACTCTGCCCCTGTCCTCAAAAAAGCAAAAATAAAAATTCTGCTATTGTCCTCAAGAGAACCCAGCCTTAAGGCAAGAATAATGATATCAGTTTTGTTGGATCCAACTTACAAAGAAAAGATTAAAGATTTATTCTCACAGGCAAGAAAGACTCTTTGTGATGTCAAAAATGCTTCCCAACTTTTGCCAAGAGGGCTTGACAAAAACATATCATTTTCATTCATTTTTTAAAATGCAAATATCTGCTTTTCTTTCTCCTTATTTTAACTTCAGGCTCATTCCCATCATGGCAACAAAGGCTAAAGTCCTAAACACACTTTCCTGGGAGTAAGACTCATTCAACACAACGGGGCTTACTTCTGAGTAGACATGGTTAGGATTGTGCTCTTCGAGTCAGTAATTGCAGGCTACAATGTCAGAGCACAGCATCAAAACACATTAAGCAAAAGAACAACATTGGCAGAATATATTTTCTGCAATACCAGGTAAACATAACCAGAGCCAGTATTTCCAAGATTAGGGACATAGGTTGCAATCCTATCCACACTTGCTGGGTATTAAGTCCCATTGAATATAATGGGACTTATTTTTGAGTAGACATAGGACTGGGCTGAAGCTTTCTACTTACAAGATGACGTTTCTTGGCAACTTGATCTGGTCCAAGCAAAGCCATCTTCCTACCAGGAGAGCCAGAATGAAACTATTCCCATGACTTTTCTTATAGCTGATCTGTCTAACGGAAGATACCCGAAGGCTGATGTTTAACTCCACTGCAGTTTACACAAAGCTGTACTTACTGTATATATTCAAGTATAAGCTGACCCAAGTATAAGCCGAGGCACCTAATTTTACCACAAAAAACTGGGAAAACTTATTAACTCGAGTATAAGTCGAGGGTGGGAAATGCAGCAGGTACTGGTACTGGTCCTCTTCTTTGTATCCTTCTTAGAACTCATAGGCTGCAATCCTAAGCACACTTTCCTGGGAGTAAGCCTCATTGAACTTAGTGGGGCTTACTTCAGAGTAGATATGCATAGGACAGGGTGACCAGATGCCAAACCCAAAATTCCTGAACCCCAAGGCCAAAATTCCTACCTGCTTAAAAAAATTGCCAAAAAATATTTTTTTTTATTTTTAGGTTTTTTTGTTTTTTGGCCATAACTTTTGGTAGGAAGGAGATATCTCAAAACTGATTTTTGCATTGGATTCTGCTCTTCAATACGAATCCAACAGTATATAACATGATGGGGTTTGATCCCACCACTTTTTAGTTTGCCCGAGTATAAGCCGAGGGGACTGCAAAGAAGGCAAATGCCATTTTAGGCTGCATTAAGAGGACTGTAGCTTCCGAGTCGTGAGAAGTTCTAGTTCCTCTTTATTCAGCATTGGTCAGACCTCACCTTGAGTACTGTGTTCAGTTCTGGGCACCTCACTTGAAGAAAGATGCAGCCAAACTGGAGCAAGTCCAGAGGAGAGCGACAAGAATGATCAGTGGGATGGAAGGGAAGCCCTACGAGGAAAGGTTGGGGGAACTTGGGATGTTCAGCCTGGAGAAGAGGAGGCTGAGGGGAGACATGATTGCCCTCTTCAGATACCTGAAGGGCTGTCATATGGAGGAAGGGGCTCATTTGTTCATAGCTGCTACTGAAAGCAGGACTAGAACCAATGGTACAAACTGCAAAAGAGGAGATTCCGGTTGGATATCCGGAAAAAATTCCTGACGGTTCGGGTGGTTCAGCAGTGGAACAGATTGCCAAGGGAGATGGTGGACTCTCCCTCACTGGGGATCTTCAAGCAAAGGCTTGTCGAGCACCTGTCGGGGATGCTCTAGGGGGATTTCCTGCTGCAGGCAGGGGTTGGACTAGATGACCTACTAGGTCCCTTCCAACTCTATGATTCTATGACTTTTTGGGCCCAAAAAACTCGGCTAATACTCGAGTATATACGGTAACTTGGTTCATGAGTTAAATATCTCAGTATTTAAATCTGTGGTTCCCCGTGGGCAGGATCCACTTGTGAGTTGGAACTTGATTTTTGATGGGTCGCAAAGCTGACAAGCTGATAGCCAACAAGAAAAGTACTGTATATCGAGTTTTAAGAAAAATGAAATGCAACAGCACATGCAATATTTATTCCAGGTGCCTTGGTCCACTCTGGAGAGCAGGTCAAGAAGAACACAATGCCACCAGACTGGTCTTGATCTGATGAATAAGCAGCTCAACAAATACTCCAGAAGGCTCCTACCCACCAATGTAAAATAGGATAAAAATAGAGGCTTGAGAACCTGATGAAGTGAACCTTTTGTTAAAAGTCTTATAAAGCAAATGGATACAGTTACAGTGATACCTTGGTTTTTGAGCATAGTTGGTTCCAGATGTGTGCTTGAAATCCAAAATGCTTCTATTATCAATGCAAATTTTCCCATAAGAAATAATGGAAACTCAGACAATTTGTTCCACAATCCAAAAATCTATACATATAAAGCTGAAAAGTCACTGACTCACTCACTCACTCACCAACACCCAGGCAAAACTGCCAGGCCTAAAACAGGAATTTAAGGGAGGGTGTTCCTTCCGTGATGGAGACACCCACTAAGAACCAATTTTGGGAAATTCCAACCAGAAGCGGGTGAAAAGAAATGCAATGCATTTTTCTCATACTTTACATTGAAGAATCCCTGACTGATCACTGCCCTGCCGCAACCCCTGGACCTAGAAGCATGAAATGAAGGAAGGGTGTTCCTTCTGTGATATCAACGTTCACAGAGTACCAATATTGAGAAACTTAACCCTTAAGGGGCTGAAAAAGAATGCAATGTGTTTTTGTCCTATACTTAACATTGAAGACTGACTGATCAACATCCAGCCAATTTGGTGCCCGGTGCCCAATGCACTGGGAGGGATAGAGAGCATGAGGGGATGCTGCACATGGGGGGTTGATACACATGGGAAGTTGTTGCACATGGGGGGTGATGTGCAATGGGGAGTTTGCGTAATGGTGAGTTTGTATATTCATATAAAAATGATTACAATACTGTAATATAATACAAAACAACAAAGAAAATGAATCCAGGCTGGGACTATTTTTTCATTTGTTTATCAAGACATCACTTTTATATCAAGTCAAAATTTATTAGAAATGTTTGCTTGTTTTTCCAAACACTCTCAATCCAAGTTACTTTCAATCCAAGGTTGTACTGGAGATGAATGTCATTTTTTAAATTCCCTGTGTCCCCAGGTTATAAATCATTCAGAGTTATTTCTTTATTCAACATACACATTGACATTATGGAGCAATAATTTAAGGATCATCACCTTTGTGACGTATTATAAATTGTATGTCATCACAGCATCATGCACTCCTGACTTTGCAACGGGTACTGATACATTTTTTTCTATTTTAACTTGTCCTCTATGCAGGTCATATACTCTACCAAATCCAATATACTCTACCAAATGCAAAATATTTTTCCCATAAGAAACCAATCCTTAAGACTGAACTTGCAACTACACATACCGTAAATACCTCAATACTAAAAATTTAAATATTTGGGGAGGTTTTAAATTAGTTGTCATTCAATGTCATCTATAACAAATTTCTTTTTTTAAATAACCTGGTCTAAAAGGACATCTGAACAGACTGGAAATGTATTACTTCTTAAAACTAAATTTATAACCTTCTTGTGTGCTTAGAATAGTCTGTTCTCTCCTTAAGAAAGAAAAATGTGGAAGCAGGGAAAATCTTCATATGGCACAATAGTCCATTTATTTCTATTTTATCTCAATACTACAAGTAGTAACTATGGAATGCCGCAACTAGCTCAGAATCTGACTATAAAGATATATGACTCAAGCTGGTTTAGTGCTGTGGCTGGGAGAACATGCCCAATCTGAAGCTCACCTCTGCCATGAATTCTCATTAGGTGGCCTTAGGCAATTCACTGCAATGTGGAGATAATAACACCTTATAAGGTTATTACAAGGACCATAGCAAGATTACAGAGATGAAGGGCTATGAAAGCACTATAGTGCATTTAATACAGAAATATTAAACATTGATTTATCACCTGGAAAGCCCTAATACACAAAATAACAATCTGAGTGGCCCTGGAGGAAAAAAAAAAGCAGGAACTATAAACTAGTACCTGCCTGGAAAAAGTTCTCATGGCTGTAAGACATGAAAATACTTCATATAGGAGAATACTGTGAAGCAATCCTTTTGCTCAAGAAAACTTTGCAAGATGTGGAAGATATAACTTTGCAAGATCTGAAAGAGCATTAATCCAATCTGTCTTTGTACTGTAAGAAACTAATTAGTGTGTATTTCTATTTAGTATGTTCCTACATAATAAAATAAGAATGTGTTTATTTACATTACAGTATTTACAATTGTTCCTTTTTCTCTTGGCAATTTAAATCATGATTGCAATTACCTTGATTTCAATCAATCCATACTGCCTGGGGCAGACACGTATTAAAGGTTAATTACTGCTAAACATCATGCTGTGGTTTTCATTCTGTCTGCCGCCCCACCACCTACCCATCCAAATAGTCCACTGCTGGATTGCAAAGCAAAGAGGACAGCTTTAAAAGGCTAACAACGTGTAGAATTTTAATAGCCCATTGCACAACCACCACCGTGATGAAATGAGCAATAACTACAAATATAATAAAATACTCTGAATTGAAATCCATTCATAGTCCACTGAGACAAGTGTAAATCTTGGAAGATCTACACCAGCTTGTAGTGGTCAATGAATCATCCCATAAATGTTCTGTTAACGTACAAGTAGCAGAAGGGCGATTTAGGGGTAAATTATGTTTGCCGTAGCTGCCTGGTGACCTTATATAGTTTTAAATCAATGGACTAGATTTCATAGAAATGAGATACGTTCCTTACTTTTCCACCTGAGGGCCTTGTCCAGTTTGCTGTTTTATGGTAAGACCAAGGACAGATGCTCAGATCAATAAAGGTTTACTTAATCAAGATTTTGAGTTACAAGAACACTGAATAGTATCAGGCTTCAAATCCATAGCTATAAAAGTACGATTCCCAGAATTGGGCGGAGGAGGGGAAGGGGACGATGATTCACTGGTGATGCAGCAATCTATTTCAAGGTAAAATATAAGGTTCATGTATTTAAACTTCTTTTAATTCCAGAGATGGAGGAATATTGGGCAGTACAGCAAAAGGAAAGAAAAAGAGGGTCCTACAACATCTTTAACTTTTAAACTTTAACTCTTACACTTTGTTTTAACTTTTTACTATGTAAAAGCAAGTTTCACCCATTTTACTGTGGCATAAATATCACTAACAATGCAGTCCTATGCATGTCTACTTAGAAGTTAATCCTAACGAGTAGTTCAATAAGACTTGAATGAGGTACAACTCTAATCAAAAGTAACTGCTGCATCAATCTAGGGTGTCTCAAACATGCCTTTAAAGCATGTAGCAACACCTGGAGAGTAAGCAGCACTGATGGAAAGCCCTGTGACATCCCACTGGTGCGAGATCCAGACCGCAAACCTCATGGAGCGGGTAAGGACCTGCCAGGCAGAACAGGTGCAGGGAAAGGATGGAAGCAAGGAGAGGGTGTGTGGGACAAGATAGGACAGACACAGAGTAGAACAGGCCTAGGAAAGAGCAGGATCCACAATGCAAAATCCAATTTCCCTTCCTGGGCTTGAAAGCCCTACATGAGGCATTTGGTAGGAACAGACCCAAGTAGCCCCAATGTGGAGACTGGGGCTTTATATGGAGTAAGGGGACAAATGTCTCCTTACCCAGAGATCTCCAGATTGCTCCTTCCCAACACTGGATACAGCATCGTCAAGCAGTCGCACTGCCCTAGTGTTGGTTAGGACTGATCCGTAATTCCCACGTATGTTTGTATAGAATTGCAGTTTTATTCTCATTTTTTTAAAATGAACCCACTTACAAATACCTTAAAAAGCCCTTCTGGTTGCTACAGATTCCTTGAAAGAGACAAAAAGTAGACAATTGGGTTTACAAATGGGAGATCTGTCCAAAGGATCAAAAACCAGAGCTCTTATGCTTGCACATAGACCTTCCAAAGGTTCTGGCTTCAAGAAGCAGGAGAGACACAAAAGGATTGTCAGCCTGGCCGTTTTCTTGTCTGAACCTTGGACAGCCTCTCAAATGTAGCAGCCAAAGAAGTTCCCACATCCCTTCTCTGATGCAGAGCTGGAAGAGGCTGTGAGGGCTGATCTGCTTACTCCTGTGCTGCTTACTCCTGTGCTGGATACATCTTCTTTCCCACAATTACCAGCCAGGAATGTGTCCTGGAAATCCAAAGGCAGGGTAATGCAGAGTGTCCACATTACCGAACTCTGCATTCCCCTGCCTGTGGATTTCCAGGACACATTCCTGGCTGGCCACTGTGGGGAAAAAAGATGTATCTATCTTCTTATGCATTTATGTACACTTGTCTTCAGTAGCTCAACAAGGCTAATTTATATTCTTTCAGCCCCAACCATCCAAATGAATTGCATTTTACTAGCAAATGGACTACAAAGTGAGCCTGTTGAGAGTCACTAAAAGGTAGCCTGAAGCTTCAGATCCTTTTCCAAGGCTGAAGCATGGTTAATAGTTTTACGTTTGTAATAAATAAACAAACAAATGCTCCCCACAGTCCAGGCCAAAATTTCATAGTGCAACATTCCAACAACCTCCAGTCCACGTTTGCAAAATCGGAAGATCACATTGCTTCAAATTCAAGCAATGAGAGTGAATTCCCTGACAAGTGAATTCCCCTGCCTCCCTCCACTTTGGTACGTATACATTCCTCATGCCCAAGAAACTAGATGCTCAGCAAATATGTACTTGTCTAGGCTTCTCCCTGACATGTTAGTTTGCTGTGTGTCAATATTTTGGGGGGGGGGGCAGGCAGGCATGGCAATACAATTTAATCATATAACATACATCTACCATTCCCTAGCATTCAACAAAAAGAGTCAATCCAGAAGCAGTACTACCAATTGCCACGTAGCAAAGTATTTGTCTAGTTAGCATCAAACATACTGGTATATCTTTTCTTCCAGGGTATAATAATCCAGTTAGTTCTTATTTGTCAGATCTAAGCAGCTCACTCATACTCCTTGGTTCTGCACCAGCTAAAACACTGATTTTCAACCACTTGTGTGCCACAGAGAGTCCTCAGGTGAGCCACAGGAACTTGGAGATTGACATTCATTAATAGGAAAATTGGGGGATTTGAACAGTCCGGTGAGCCTTGTTGAACCTTTAATGGTAAAGACAAATGATGGTGTGCCTTGACAATTTCAGTGCCTTGTTAAGTGTGCCATGCGATGAAAAAGGTTGACAATCACTGAGCTAAAATGTAGACAGAGTTATCAAGGCCACCTAGTTTGACATGAGTAAAGGCCACGTAAAGACCACGTAGACAGATCAATCAAGGCCACCTAGTTTGACATGAGTAAAGGAATGGTTGTTCCATCACCCCAAGAGGACCTCCTTACCCTGACCCTGTAATATAGGACAACAGCAGTGGGCATTTCAACACCTCTGTCTTCCTGTACACCAGGAAAGCACATACATATATCCCATAATCCCATTAAAATGGTTTTGTAACCATATACCTTTCCATGCAAACCTCTTTTCAAGTATGGATATACAAACCCTGTTGCATTCAACATGAAAATGTAATTAAACTTTTGTTGATATACAAAGATGTTATTACTAAGCAAAGAAGAATGAATGCCCTTCAGTTTCTTGTTAAGCTCACCTAGGGCTTTGGGATTTAAACCCAGATCCAATCCAATACACTTTTCTTAGAACTACACTTTATTAACAATACTAATTTTCGGGGGGGAAAAATTTCAAAAAAATTGTACATTTCCACATGCACAAAATAGTATTCAGATTTTCTCCAGTTCTTTTCTCAATAAAGAAATTAGATTTTTAAAAAAGCATTACATTTATTGTTTGGGAAAAGTAAGAACGACTATGCTAGCAGACTGAATTATTATGTTTCTTAAGTGTTGTAGTTTTGGGGTCAGACTGTTCTTTTGTTTGCCTTAACTTTTAGAATAGATTTATGGTGAACTTTGTCTGGGTGTCTTTCAGAGTCATCAGTTACTTTCCAGAATGCTGACAGAGACCAAAGAGATTTAAGAAATCAGACCTGGTTCCACTGAGTTTTCCTTTCAGCAAGCATTTACATATCCACCTTTAGCCAGAATGGACTCTCTGGCTGACTCCGAAGTCAGGACCTCTATGGGGTGGGGGGGGGGCAAGTCCATTAATTACAATTAAAGAACCTTCGAAGTGCTTTCAGAACATTAAAAAAATTATGAGAACAATCAGAGGTTCCAATAGTCCAACTTATAGTGGAGAGAGCAAACTGTATCATGACATTAAAAAATATTACCGGTAAGTCAGAATGGACGGCTTGTATACATTTTGCCCTCCAGCTGAAAAAATGATTGCAACTTGCTTTCTTCTTGGGAATCAATACTACTCCCCGGCAAAATTCAATCTTGGACAGCAACAGTATATAAAGCAAATCAGAATAAAGTAACCAAAAGTTGTTTTGTCAAGAAAAAACTCCGGTTAAGATGGGACAAAGTGGTACGGATGTTGTTACAAATAGGCTCCAACTAATGTTAAACAGTCAACAGGCAACATTTGCTAACATTTTTATCACATGGATTTGACTCAACACGAATGGCCACTGCAATTTTAAAAACTGCTTTTCTATTGTTGTAAAGAGGCAGTCATGCAAGCGATCATTCAATTTTTCAGTCCCAGAATCAACCCCTGCAGATACTGAGGCATTACCTTATTCAATTAGGCACAACAGATGAGCAAGAAACATGGAAGTGGCTCTTTAAACCTATTTTCCGTTGTTTTCTTTATACACTGATTTTTTAATCCATGAGAGGTTCCGGAATGGAATCCTAGAGAATAACAAAGGACACCTACACAAATGAGTAGTACATATCCTGCAGCCTGAAGCACTGATGGTGACCTGTTTTTATTTTAAAAACTGATGGCACCGGGACAAAAACGGGGGGGGGGACTATGAACGGGGGGGGATGGATGGTCCAGTGACACAAAATCTTATACTGACACATTGAACAGTAGTTGGCACAGGCCAGTAGTCTATGTTGCCACTGGTAACTTCAGTAAACAGGCCAGCTTCCAAGCAAAGAGTGAGATGAAGCAAATACTTTCAATGGCTTTAAAACAGTGGTTCTCAATCTTCCCAACGCCGTGACCCCTTTATAAGTTCCTCATGTTGTGGGGACCCCCGACCATAAAATTATTTTCGTTGCTACTTTATAACTGTAATTTTGCTACTGTTATGAATCGTAATGTAAATATCCGATATGCAGGATGTATTTTCATTGTTACAAATGAAATGTGTGTTCTGTGCACACATTGAACACAATGGGATTTATTTCAGAGTAGGCATGCATAGGATTGGGCCCTGAGGCTGCAATCCTGTCCACATTTACATGGGAGGAAAGGTCTCCCTGAGTATAATGGGATTTATTTCAGAGTAGGCATGCATAGGATTGGGTCCTGAGGCTGTCAGTCAGCCCCAGTGTGCGCATAGCTACAGCCGGAGGTCTGGCAAGCCTGACCTGGCCCCCTGCACCACAGGTCTTTAGGCGACCCCCAGAAAACCTCTAGGCGACCCCCAAAGGGGTCCCGACCCCCACTTTGAGAAACGCTGCTTTAAAAGTACCCTGTTTACTCAAATCCTTTTCAGCCAAATTTTGGCTGCAATCCTAAACACAATTTTCTGGGAGTAGGCCCCTTTGAATACAGTAGGACTTAATTCTGAGTAGACATGCTTAGGATTGCACTGTTAGTCTCCAAAATTGTGGTGTGCATTAGATTCAGTGGCACATTAGATTCAAGTAAACACAGGTATTTTGGTTCTAAGAATAGGCCAGTATTTAGTTTAACAGTTTACTACAAGATTGGGAACAATCCTGAGTAACTACGGGGAGTCTTTGCTCCGACGCAAGAGCAATTTACTCTGGATTGCAATATGAATTTCCCATAGGTTTTCACTAGGTGGTGCTGTAACTTCATTGAAGTAAATATCTCCTACATAGTTACTCTAGATTGTAGGGACTGTAATTAAAATGTAACATAAACCTGTTGTTGTACAAAGTATTGCAATTAGGTAAAAGTCATAAGCCCATAACATAAAGCCCATTGCCATTTTATTATTTATATCATATAATTCATAGTAATATGCAGTAAAATTAAATTTTATACCTGCTTTGCAGCTGCACCTTACAATCACCAGTAAACTTTTTTTTTAATCTCAAGCCTTTTAAAATAGGGGTGGACATTAGATTTGAGTAACTATAGTATTTGCTTCCTACACTACAGCAAAAATGCATCGAAACCCAACTCCTTATGGTTCACGAATGGTATTCCCTCGGCTACCTTTTGATTTCATCAAATCTATTAAAATTTATTTAAATTAAAATATTTACACTGTTTAAAATTTCAGTACCTAGTTATAATGCACCTAGTTCCTTTCTTTTTAATCAAATAATTATCGAGTCTGGGTAACCCTGCCCTCCATCCCTAATGAGAAGTTTGTATTTTGATTTTATCAGGCAGGTATTTTATCAGGCAGGTGTTGACAACAACAAGATACGTTACTTCCCATGAGGCCACTTTACACAACTATTTCAATCTGGGAGGGGAGGAGTACTTACTCACCAGCCCAAAATGGGAGTTTACCCAAAATTCTCTTGGGATATTTGGAAACACACTGGGTGATCTTGTAGCATTGATAAATTTGTTTTTAAGCTTTGAATTACTAGGATAAGTATATTTATTTTATTTCCTAATTTATACCCCGCCTTTCCTCCCCTACAAGAGGGAGCCCAAGGCGGCTTACATAAAAGAATAAAACACCAATTTCATCTATTTCAATTTCATCACAGTATACAGGTGGATAAAAATATATATTTTTTAAAAAGTTTATAATGAACTTGGACTTTTTTTTAAGTTTGAGCAGAATCCTAACCATGTCTACTCAAAAGTAAGGCTGTAATCCTAAAGACACGTTCCTGGGAGTACAACCCATTGAACACAATGGGGTTAACTTTTGAGTAGACATGGTTAGGGGCACAATGAGGCTCTAAGCCCCATTGGGTTCAAAATGTCTTTAGGACTTGCTTTTTTTACTGTTTTAATTACACTGTTTCTTTTATACTAAGAATATTAAGGTTATCATGAATATTAAGGTTATCAATACTGTTTGAACATGAAAGAAAATAAGAAGGAAAACCTGGCTTCTGAAGTTAAGCACTGTAAATGTCAAAATGTCATGTATTATTTTTGGCAATGCGAGCTTCCAAAAGAAATAATGAACTAGCAAGTTAACAGAGACACAAAGATCCAGGAGATGCCATCCAGTGTCTTACCAGGAACATCCACCAAAACCATATGGGTTCTCCTTGTACTCCTATTTATCTTTCCATCTATAAGGGAAGTCAGTTGTACAATGTGTTCAGTTCTCAATTTATGAATATTTATGATTCTACTAAAAAATAGCATGGACCTTTGCTTTTCATTTTAGGGGGAAAAAACCTCTACTTTGACCATGTATCACTTCTTCTTTCTGGAATATTGTGAACACTTCTTATAGTCCGATCCTATATATGCTTATTTATAAATCCTATTTGGGAGTAGAATTCAATGAGATTCATTTCTAAACATGCACTGAACTTGGCTATTAGCTCTTTCTAAGCCCATGTGAAAGATACTAGGAAAAACACATTCCTTAGAAACTCTCATCTCTAAGCAGACATAATTGTGCAATGTGAAATCATGTAGGCTGCACAACCAAAGGTTTTGTATGATTGGTAATTAAACAGAATTCTTATGCAATCTGTGCAATTCAGATTTTTTTCAAAACTGCATTGATGAGAGGACAAAACAACAACAAGTAAGCTAAACAAATTGCAAACCTTCATTTTAAAAAATCCCATCTCTCCATATGATAACTGATTTCACTGATTAACAACTATCAGGTTTTAATTGTGAAAACCATCAGCTAACATGCATGCCTGTTGATCAAACGCATGCATTTCAAAACAGGAACCATTTATTGCCATTTATTTAAGAGCTGCTAGAACAATAGATTTCCCTCAAGAGTTTATTAAAATTTGCGCCAAACACAGTGAGTTGATGCAATGCATATTTCTTTCATCACATCATTCAAGATGCGAGAACATTATAGGGATGCATGACTTTGCAAAGTGATGAAATGCTTTCAAGGAGCACATTCCTTGGTAACAGGGTGACCAGATGCCAAACCCAAAATTCCTGAACCCCAAGGCCAAAATTCCTAATCCCAGGCCAAAATTCCTACCCGCTGAAAAAAACTGCCAAAAAACGGTATTTTTTTTGTTTTTTGGTTTTTTCACCATAACTTTTGATAGGAAGGAGATATCTCAAAATTGATTTTTGCATTGGATTCTGCTCTTCAATACAAATCCAACAACATATGGCATGACGAGGTACTGTGCACTATCACGAAGTTTCAAAATGAAGCCAAAATGTAGGACAATGATGCCATAATGTAGGACACCCGGACAGAAGGCTAAAAATCCAGACAAATCTGGGTTTTTCCAGTCTTCTGGTCACCCTGCTTGGTAAACAATCTTGCTCACCCATTTCAGAAAGTAGGTGCAGATGGTGCCTATCACCCTCCAGGCTGCTTCTTAAAAGAGGAGAACTTCAAGTGTTTGTATTAAATCAGTGGTTCCCAAACATTTTAGCACAGGGACCAACATTTTAAAATAACACTCTTACCAGGATTCACCTAGTTTCATACCTGGAAAAAAATATGTTTCACTTTACTCTGTTTTTATCCTTTTTATTATGGGTATGGTAGGGGAACCACATTCTGGTCTTTTAGGGTCAGTGGCCCCATAATCTTGACTTATTAATGATAATGGCTTTAAGGGTAATTGGGCAGAAGTAGCAGCTCCTCCCAGTAGCAGCTTGTTCAACTTTTGATGCACATAGCATGATCTGCCTTATCCGTTTCACAACCCACCAAAAACTGGGTTACGATCCACTCACTGGTGGGTCCCAATCCACAGATTGGCAGTCACTATATTAGACTCTAGTCCAACAAAATTGAGCCATTCCAACAATGCATCAGTTGTTTCACAAGAGTTAAAGGTCTTTCATGACCTTGAAAACAAAGCCTTACTCATTGGCTTTTGATATTGGTAGACACAGTATTCTTCCCATCAACAAGAGGAGTTGACAACCTGCGAAACACAAACCTATACACAGCACCATAAGCTATGTAAAGAGCAAAAGTAAATTATGATCACTAATTATGGGGAGCTAATTGACAAGCCAGTAGAGAAACCAGAACTCCCTGAAGCATCCATTGCAAACTACCAGCAATTTCCTATGCCACGTTAAGACAAAGTTACAAACGACGCAAAACCACCTAATCCTAATAATAAAACAAAGATTGATTTTCTTTTAGAAGTGCAATATACTATTGATCTTGGTTTGCAGCAGTCACCTTGACAGAAATGTTACATCTACAATAGTAAGGTCCTAATCCTGCAAACTCTGAAGTAAGCCATCCTAATACAAGGAAGTATTTTTTTACAAGGGTCACATTTACACGACAAAGCAAGCATACAATGACTGCAAAATCTGGATACAAATTCATAATAACCCCATTATTACTCTAAGAGAAGACAGTAATGCAGAGACTAAAAAGAGAAGATAGAGACTATAAGATACATTACTACTATGTATTAGAAATGTTTACTAAAACAATCCACCTTTGGCTTATAGACTCATTATTTATTGAGGCCATGATCCAAAGTACTGAATTAGTACTGATCCAAAAGTAACAGTCATAACACATATGTTCAACAACAGTCAAACTTTCTTTAGAAGTTTTCTTCTCAATAGTTTTCTTCCCAATTGTTTTCTTCTGAAAAGCCTTTATTAACTAAACAACAGCTGTTAACTAGCTAAACAGCTAGTTAATAAACAGCTAGCTAAATAGTAACAGTTATTAACTAAACAACAGCTTGCTTCTTTAGGAGCGGAAGGCCTATACAAAGAAAGCATCAGAAGGACCCTCCATTTCTCCATTACTCATACGAAAAATAATTACCAGCATGGAGCATAATTATTTGGCATCTTAGCAGTATATTTTACAAAGCTTTTATCACTATCAAAATCAAATTATGTTCTAATTTTCGTATCAAAAAGCATGCTGAGTACAGGTCACATGGAATGATGATTGACTATTAAGAGTGTTTTGGAACTACTGGCCATAGTTTGAAAACCCAAAGGTAGTGAGAGAATAAAAAATTATGGTAGGGAAAGAAATGAACTCAGAACCCAATCCTCTGCCCATTATATTCAGTGGGGCTTTCTCCCAGGTAAGTGTGGATGACGGCAGCTTCAAATGCCAGGCTAGTTTACCAAAACTTACCAGTAAAATCAAAATCCTTTATCTCACCTCATTGGACCACTAAAGTTTATTTAAATACTGAAAACATTTATTACAAACCACGTTTATACTGTGTTCCACTTTAGACATATTTATCTGTTATATTGAGAAAAAGAATCATGACACAAAAATAGCTAAAACTCCCAAATGAATTCCAGATATGAGGAAGAAAAAGCAGTTATGAGACACTTCTTATATATCCTTTTGTCCTACAGATAAGGTATGTAGGATACCAGGGGGTACTACATCCAAAAGTTAGAAAAAGCATATCTGGAATGGAAAGCATAGATCCGATTCACGTAAGGAAGTGCCCAGACAGCGCCCTGTGGTCTATTGTGATTGCTTGTAAGGTCAAAGACTCCTGCCAAAAGCAACCCATTTTGTTTAAAACACTGTCTCTACACTGACGCTAACATTTCTACATAAAACAGAGTCAAATGCAGGGCCCACGAAAGGGGGCAATTTGTGGCCAGTCCCAGTAAAAAGAAGGCCCAGATACCAAAGAAGAGGCCCCAAAAATCTCATGGGATTTTACATTTTCCACTCTCATCAGGGTCCATAAGGTGGTGGTGCAGGGGGTATATCACACTTGAGCCCATATTCAGTAAAGGGATTGGCAGCCAATGTAGGGGAGCTGGAAATCTCCTGGTATCTAATAAAATGTTTGCATATATTGTGTGAAGATTATCGTACACATTTTCAGTTTTATTGTTTATAATTTTATATAATAGTTTTATATATTTTGTAACTTGCAGAAATTCTGAATTACCAGTTGTACGAAATGATGATCCAATGGATTAAAAAAAGGGTCCAAAGAAATCTTTGCACATAGGGTGACCATATATCAGATCAGCAAAAAAATGACAAGAAAAATGTAGGACATGACAAAATAAAAGCTAAAAACACTCATATATTAGTTACAAGAATTCTATATGCTGCCTACTCACAAAGTAAAGGAGGACCATGAAGATTTAGATTCATTGCCAAGGGAGGTGGTGGACTCTCCTTCACTGGGGATCCTCAAGCACTTGTCGGAAATGATCTAGTATGGGGTCTCCAAACCTTAGCCCTGGGGCCAGATGCAGCCCTCAGTGAGCCTCTATCTGGCCGTTGGGCAAGCCCTATATCCTTCAGAGGCAAGGGGAGCACTGCTCTCCAAATCTCAGGAGGGTATTTTGAGGGCTGGGGAGGCTGCACACACCACCTCTCTCTGTGTATGAAAGCGCATATGAAATGGTTTGAAGATCACCCTTTCTGTGTGTGTTGGAAGGTGTCTATAAACTGATTTGAATTCATTCTCAAGTTCCATCACTAATATATTCATTTATATAAATTTATTCAAATTTGAAATATTAAATCAATTTTTTTCTTCTGGCCCCTGACACAGTATCAGAAAGATGATGTGGTCCTCATCCCAAATGTTTAGAGACCCCTGTTTTAGAAGAATTTTCTACTATAGGCAGGGGGTTGGACTAGATGACCTATTAGGTGCCTTCCAGCTCTATAATTCTGTTATTTTCTCCAGGACACAAGGCCATGTCCTGGAGAAACATGACACAGGGACACCCTGCTTGTGCCCGCTGGGGTACAAAATCCTTTGTACCCCATAAAAACATCTCTCTCAGATGCCCTGTCAAGTGACTCAACATCTGCAGTAGCCAAGATCAGTAGACAAGGATGTTTTGGGTACCACTCTCTGCAACATCCCTCCGCTGGTGGAGTCATCATTGCTATGCAGGGCACCTCCTCCTCTTCCTCCAAGCTCCCGTCTCCAGGGCAACAGCAAACCCCAAAGAGTGGGCTGGCTTCCCTCTGCCCCCAGCAGCCAAGCAAGCACTGGTTTACTCACCTGCTTCCCATCAGGGCTGCTCTGGATGCGGGTGTTGAGGGCATCATGTTGGGTCTGGTCCCCTCCATCGTAGATGAGCCGGAGAGGGACGATGCTCTGCCTCCCCAGAAAGCGGTCCTTGGCATCTCTGCGCATCATCTCGGTCAACAAGGCGGCTCCTTGAACAAGGGAGAAAGAGAGCCACAGTCACCATCATTATAAGTCACCATCATCATCTTCATCACCACTACCATCATCATCATCACCACCACCACCACCACCAATCATCATCATCACCATCATGGGAACCAGTGGTGCAGTTAGAGGGGGACGCAGCAGTCAAGTCTTGGAGGGAGCCTCACCCCTTCTCAGCCATTCCAGGTTTGCTCCCCCCAAGCACCCTGGGTGAGGCCAGGGTGACCATATGTCCTCTTTTTCCAGGACATGTCTTCTTTTTTAGCCTGGGGGAAAAATCTTCATTATCCTCCTTTTCCTTGTGAACAGAATTCTTAGAATTCGAACTGAATAGAATTCTTGTAGGATTTTAGAATTCTAGAATCCAGAATTCACAGAATTCTTGTAATTAGTAAATTAAGTGTAATAATTATAAATTTAATATAGTCTTAAATTAACCACATAAAAGCAATCCATATGGATATTTTCCATAAAGCCAATATGTTTTTATTTTGTCCTACATTTTTCTTGGGTGTCCTCCATTTTTTTAAAGTGAGGGTCTTATCCTCTTTTTTTCCTATTCAATCCTACTCAAAAATAAGCCCCATTATATTCAATGGATCTTACTCCCAGGAAAGTGTCTTTAGGATAGCAGCCATGGTCACCTTGGGTGAGGCTCCCTCCAAGACTGGACTGCTGCGCCCCCCTCTAGCTACGCCACTGATTAGCATCATTATGCAGTTAGGGGGTGGCTAGATTGATGGGGGGCCATTGCACGGTGGGGGGAGGGAAGCATCTCCATCTTAACCAGAGATGCTGGCACATCTTTTGCACAAGCTGCCTGGAAAGCCTTGGGGATGCTGGCTGGGAAATGCACCCAGGCAGCAACAGCAGCAGAAGGGAAGGTCACCCAGTGTGCTTGGGGTCCATCCATTCCTGCATCCCATGGATGTCTCATCAGCCATGCCCAGGTGAGGACCAGAAGGCTTACCTGCATGCCTGGCTCCTGAGATGGTCCCCAAGGCGCACAGCATCAAGGAAAGCAGGGCAGCCACAGGATGCATGGCTGGCCAGGCAGGGAGGCAGGCAGGGGGGCTCGATCCACCCTCCCTGCGTTCACCACCAGGCTGGCATGGTGGGGAGGAGGAGGAGAGAGGAGCATCTAGAGGGGGCAGCAGAGCATTGCCACTCTCACTGCTGCTGCATTGTGCTGGAGAGCCTGCCCTGCGCCTCCCCAGCTTTTTACTGCATTGGGTGGTTTGCTGGAGCTCACAGCCTGCAAGCTCCTCCCCATCCACATGCACAAGCCTTGGAGGGAAGGTATCCAGAGCCCAGCCAGTCCCCTCCCTTCCTTTCCCCCCCCAAAAAAAATCCCCCAGCTTTGCAAAAGGAATACAAGAAGGGAGGGAAAGCTGGGAAATGTAGTATCCAAGTTCTTCCAGACTACAATATTTAAGGTTGCAATCCTATCTACACTTTCCTGGGAGTAAGCCTCATTGACTATAATGGGACTTACTTCTGAGTAAGACACGCACAGGACTGGGCTGTAAGATCCAAAAATGGCATAACTAAAGGGGGTGAAAAGCCCTCAATTTTGCAATTCAGATATCCTCCACTTGCTGACAGTTCATTTTATTTTATTTAAAGGATTTTTACCCAAACTTTCTCTGCCATGCAGACCCAAGACGGCTACAACATAATAAAAACAAAATCATAATAAATAACATGATAAACACACACACACATTTAAAAACATTTCAAATTTAGAACTAAAAACATTAATACTTAAAACCTCCCTAATATCGATTAAAAGCACTAGAGCAGTAATTTTCAAACTTTTTCATCTCATGTCACACCATCAGTTGTTTCTACCGTTGACAAAGCACACCATGCTGCTCAGTTTCCTAGTTTTCCCATTAATAAATGTCCCTCCCCAAATTCCCTTGGCACACTTGCGCACTATCCGTGGCACACCAGTGTGCAATGGCACACTGGTTGAAAATCACTGCCTTATAGTATAAGAAAGTCTTCAGGACCCACCAAAAAATGTTTTCTGACAATCCACACTTTCAACACCTTTCAATTATACTCAGGACTCAATCATTTAATCATGCATGATCATCTCTTTCGACCGCTCTCTGCTGTTCTTTCAACCTCTCTCTGCTGCCAAAATTGTCCTCCTCCATGTTGTAGCTGCTGGTCTAATCCCATTTCTGAAGAAGAGAATGAGAATCCATTTGCAGAAATCTTTGTATAGCAGCAGGAATTTGCAAGAGAAAAGGAGCATTTGCAATTTGCTAGCTAAAAAAGCACTGGAATTTGGAAGCAACATTTATAAACTAAAAAAGATTGGGTTCCACTTTTCAACGCGTTTTCACTTTTGGACAGAGATCCAGTTCCTAACTCATCCAGTTAGTGGGGAATGCCTCATGCCTGTACCTGAACCAGGGTGACCATATTTAATTGAAAAAGAAGACAAGGCCCTTCCAAAATGTAGGACACCCAAGAAAAATACAGGACACTACAAAATAAAAACTAAAACCACTCATATATATTGCTTTCATGTGGGTGATTTAAACACAACATTACTTATTATTAAATTTAAAACTGCATTTGCATATCATTTGTTACATATAATTTATTAATTAAAAGAAGGCTCCATGCCACTTGCTCACAAGGAAATGGAGGACAACGAAGATTTTTCCAAGGACACAAAAAAGAGGACATGTCCTGGGAAAAACGGAAAAAGCAGAGTCCCTGAATTAGCATAGCTATAGGGGGTGAAAAGCATTAAGGTGCATCCTTAACTCCTAGTAAGGATAGCGTAAGTTCCAGCACAAGTCCCGTGCTATCCTGGGGGTGTCACAAAAGTGGGGAGGGTTCGGCCAGTGCGGTGCACAGACACACACTTGCCTGCCTACATCTCCAGAGGAATGGGAAGACCTGTTAATTGTGCCAGCCTAGGTTAGGATTGCACCCTAAGATTTGCAGGCACCTAAACAGGGAGTGC
The DNA here is from genome assembly GCA_030015325.1 of Cryptoblepharus egeriae. Lineage (NCBI taxonomy): Eukaryota > Metazoa > Chordata > Lepidosauria > Squamata > Scincidae > Cryptoblepharus > Cryptoblepharus egeriae. Next base: position 21,274,097 of record JAREYC010000004.1, on the reverse strand, counting down.
AAGCCGGAATCAGCTGCATTCACCTGTTTTGCTCCGAGGCCAGAGTGGCTCCAAAGTGGAGGGACTTTTTCAGTGGTGGGCTCCAGCAGGTTCGCACCTACTCTATAGAACTGGTTGTTAACGAGAGATAGGACATATAAAGTTTAAAAATAGCCATTTAAAAGTGGCTGCCAGATGGGCAGAGAACCGGCTGTTAATTTTTTTCTAGCCCATCACTGGACTGTTTGAATGACACATTCATGCGCCTGCAAAACTTGGTGCTTTGCATCCTTCTAGCTACCTCACTGGGTTCAACTCAACACCATGGATCCTTCAACTGGCACTACCAAGATTCTAATCAGGCTCATCCCAAAGGGAAAGGACACCACTGAACAACTCTGCCTGCCTTTACTGCTTCTTCGGTCATTCCTACACACCCCTTCACTACCCATCTCTTTTCCACAGAAGTAGAATAACAGGCACAGGAATGGTGACAGTGGTTCTGATCCAGGAATGGTATTGCCGCTGCTACTCTCTTCCCCGTCTAATGGCAGTGGATGCAGAACTCGCCCCCAATGACAGGTGAACTGCTTCAGGCATACCTGTTTCCTTCTGCTGCTTTATGTTTTAGAGCCACAGCCAGACCAAAACAAGGAAATTTGGAAAAAATTGTGTTGGGGAGGGGGAATGGGGGCTGACCCTAACAGCACAGGAGGTACTGGGTCACAGGAGGTGGCTAGAGATCACAGCAGAGGTTGCCATAATTCTCTTTCACAAAATTGGGACAGGACCTTCTGTCCCATTTGCCAGTACGTGAACATAATCCCCCCAAATTGGGATTGTCTGTTTTTCAGGACATATGGCAACCATGCTTATAGGCCTGTTTAACCCCATTATAAGCAGGCCATAACTCACTTCCCTAGTGATCTTGTCACCCAGGAGTCCTGTCTCAAATAGTCACAGGCTCAGTCACAGGACCCAGCTATGGGTCCTCAGGACCCAGTTCATCTAAGGGCAGCAGTATTCACTATGGTTTGTGCTTAACTGCTAGAGATGGTGAATGAAAGTGTCTAACAGTTTGTTTTTTAAAGTGCGATTTTTCTAAAGGACTCATTTTCCCCTCTTCTCCAGGAATTGGCACCTTCCTTCTCATTTGCAGTGGGAATTTGTGTTAAAAATCTGTATTAAAAAATTGTGTACCTCTGCTTTGGTTGGACCTGTACTTGAAGCCTGAAAATATTTCACTATCTTACTATGAACTCCAGATGTGAAAGCCGAAATGAGTTTATTTTTCAACACTTCGCATACTATATGAGGAAGTTCCAAATTGTCCAGGGACCTCCATCCTCCACTGCTCCTAACTGGTGAATCGGAGTTCTCAATTATACTTCACAATTTATGCTCATGCTCTCGTGTGAGTCCTATTCATAAAAGAACCAAAACACAGCTCTTCTCCGTGCAGCTTTTCAAAACACAGTTCTTCATCTTTGAAGATGAAATGCCCTTCAAAACACAACTACCCCTACTCCAAGAGGCAGCCAAGGTACCAACTAAATGTGTCCCCAGGTTGCAGCTATCTAGATCCGCGCTGATCAGAAAGGGAGAACATAGGGCCATCAGTCAACACAATGACCATACCAGGTCATGCAGCCAGGCCACCAACTCCCCTTGGAAACATCTAGTGGAGCAGAAATTCCTACCAGTTTCACCAATTAAGGATCAAATTATTCTCCTTACCTACAAAGACCACATTTTCACCATTGTCCATCATCACTGTTTTGTAGCGTTGTCCTTGGTATGGATTCAGTAGAACCCCTCTCTTCATTGCTGAAATCCCAAGCTACCTCTGCAAATAAAATTGGGCTCTGAAAGAATAAGGAGAAATGTCCTATTTACATCAACCTAGTCCAGGACTTCAGTACAAAGGGAAAAGTGCATTTCAATTTCCGTGAAAGGACAGAATATTTCTATCTCGGAAAACGCATTCTTTGCACAGTCCCTTTCAACTTTGCATGTCCAATTTTTGAGCTTCCAATGAAGATTTCCAGGTTTCCTAAAAGGAGGACAATCCTCTTTCCCTTTCAGTTCCCAAATTGACACCACAACCCTACAAAAACCAGAAAGAAGTCCTACTGCTTCCAACAGGCAATATTCCCAGGAAAGCATATCCATGACTGAAAACCTTCTGCATTGTATGGTTGTATACATTGTTGTTTCATACATTATAATCCCCATCATTTTTCTCACTTTCAAAAATGTTTTATCACTTTCTGCTGCTCGGGCTACAGCAAACTCTTGTCCAGATGGGCTTTTAAAAACATGTAACATGCACATATAGCAGGAGTCTCCAAACCCCCGTCTGGAGTCAGCTGCGGCCCTCAGCGAGCCTCAGTATAGCCCCCCAGCAAGACCCCTCTATCCAGCCCTTGGGCAAGCCCTGTAATCCACTTCAATACATTCTTATATGTAAATTTATGTAAATATACTCAAATTTGAAATTTGATTAGTTTCCAGCCCCTGACACCATGTCAGAAAGTTGATGCCAAAATGTTTGGAGGCCACTGACATATAGGATGGAAAGCAATGGCATTCAGGGATCTCATGTTGAAGATATAGGAAGCCTTCATACTTCACCAAGAATTAACATGCACCAAAGTTTACTTAAGAACAAAAAGGAGCTTCCAACTTGGATCCTCTACTCTGACACACCAAGGGTCCAATCCTAACCAAATTAGGCCAGCACAAGTTATGTGTCTCTTTATTCCTGGGGCAACCAGAGTGTGCCTAACCCTTGCAATAGTGGCACAGAAGTGCCTTATGGAACATTTGTGACACCCCCAGTCTAGCAAATGACTTGTATTAATTGGAAGGAAACAAGAGAAAGGAAGGAAACAGTCCAGAATGAGGCTGCGACTGAGAATATGACAAGAGGACAGGACAAGCTGTGAATCTCCCTCACCGGGCCTGAATGAACGGCAGCCATTTCTGTTTCCACAGAAGGCTTGTTCTTATTGTATTCACTTTTTCTTATTGTATTATCAATGTTCTTAGTTTTAACTTAGCGGTATTTTTTGTATTAATATTCTTATTGTAATAAGAACATTAATACAAAAAATACCATGTCCCTTGTTTTCCACTAGGGTTCCAGAGCCTGCTGTGGATAAAAATCCATGAATAAAAAAGCAGTGAAAAAATAGATTTTTTCTATTTTTTAAATGATTTTTTTCTTTACAATTATTGCACTTTATATTTCAGTCCTACTTTTGCATTTTATGTTTTTTTCTCCTTTTTGTATGTTACCTTGAAGGACAGGCAGGATACAGATAGGAAAGGGGTTGAAAGGAAAGGTGGGATACAGATAATCTAAATACATAAATGTCCATTTTTGAAATTAATATCAAATATGACATCTTCTCTAGAAGAAACGGGTATAGTAAGGCATGGCAAGGTTTTACAGTCAACCTATTGAAAGCATAAGTGAAAGTAAATATTAAGAGAAAGCCAGTACCTTCAAAACTGTCTATGATCAGCACACAACCACAATGACACAAAGCACTAAATCTCACAAGTAAAAAAAGGCTTGCTGTAACAAGAATTTTAATAACATCCTCCCCTCAAATATTTAATCTCTTATCACAGCATTTCTGTAACCTTCTCTTATAGAATTAGGTTAATCTTTCCTCTACATTTTCATTTCTTTAGGAGTTCCCCCTCCAAATGTTTATATGGGTATAATCTCATACTAAAAAATTTTAATGGAAAATATCCAAAATTTCAGTCATTGTAAAATGCCTTCAGTACAGCAAACATGTGTTAATTTTTTTAATACATGTTTTGTTGTGCATATACACTTGGAATAATATGCACATAAGGGTTTAACAGACAAATCATTACTATAGTTTATTACAAAAAAAAAATTCACAGATAACATTTCAGTTTGCGCGTTTATTCAAAACCCATTGTTTTAAATAAAACAGCATTAAAATCCAATAAAAGGTGACGAAGAGGGAGAAGTAGAAAACAAAGACCACAGAACATCTGTATGCTGATCTTCCCAGTTATCTTTCATCGCACTTGAGTCTTTGTTCTCTGGTATACTTGAAAACCCCCCAAAATCAGAGTTTGCGTCACTTGTCTGAAATAATTCTAATAGTGCGTGTGTTGATGAGTTTTGTGCATTCTTTGTTTCTTCTGGCACAGGTGCTTCATCAGTCTGCGGTAAGCATAGCTCTGTATTTTGTTTCCGACTCCCTTTTTTACTCCTCCCTGCAGAATGTATGACTTTTCTGTTGAGTTTGATTGAAGGTGAGCTTTGCACACTGCTGTCTGTCAACTCACTGGACTCTTTGATTCCAGGAGTACTACAAAGTGGCTGTTCCGACTGTAGATGGACTGCAAGTTCTCTTGGAAATGTATTCTGCAAAGCAAGGTCATCAAGATCTTTGTCAACTGTTGAATTAGCATCTAACTTCTTCGAGCATTTTGATGGAAGAAGAACTGCATTGTTCAATTTTCGTTTTGGCTTTAATGGTCTGTTTATTTCGTTAAACTCAGAATCTCGTGACCAAGTGTACAGGGGGCTTACATTTGCTGGCAAAGAGCACAAATTCTGTCTTGAGAGAGGGTCACAATGTTCATAAATTTCAGGCAGGTTTTTCTTGCACACTTTACTTTCTTTTTGCAGAGGTAGTTGTACGAAATTTGTTGATAAAGCAAATTCTGATAAATTTGAAGTTTTCAGCATTTTACTTTCACACACTTTTCTTGCTTCTGACGAAGAGATGGTATGGTAGGAATAAACTGAACTTGCAGGTTCAGAAATAGATGAATTTCTGGAAGGTGGTCTAGAATACACATCTATGTAATGAGGCCCCTCTTTCAGAGTCTGTGTGACACTTTTCTTAGAATACCACCTCAGTGGAAAATCTGCCCTCCTCAGTCGTTCTTTCAATTCATCTGCCTTTGTCCCAATAAGGGGAGCAATTTGTCCAACACTACATTTTCTCCTAAAATTGAAAACAATGTAAAAGTAAAAATTAAAAACGAATCACTAAAGACAACACAAAAACACAAGAATGGATTGGCTGTAATCATGATCCTCAATGCACAGTTTACCACTCAATTGGTTGTCTGGACCAAGTAGCTATTACCTTGTCATGTTTTAATGAGCTCTAATTCATACATACCTGCAGAAAACCTGCAACACTCATAACTTTTAAAGGAAGCACCACCAAAGAGATGCAAGGGACCATCCCATACAAATATTGGGGGATGTTTACAGATCTTTTAGTCAATGATGTAAGCCACTGGACAGCTGTACACACCAATGGGGAACACCTTGAGCCCCTGATCTAATTACTTAAATTGATCAAGCAACTGCTTCTGTATATATGCAGTATGTCTGAATTATAGAACAATAAAACATATGAAACATGTGTACATTTCTTTGAGATGCCCTACATTTGGTACATATATAGCAAATATAGTTTGTATATATGGAAACTAATTGAAAGTCAAACTGTAACTGTATATGGGCCAACTGATAATGTTTCACAGGCAGTACTGAGTTGGCTGTAATTGTGGTTAACAAGACAGCTAAGATGCCAGGATGTGATGTTCTGTATCTTTTGCCTACTAACTCTATATGGAAAACTAATTGGGCATGGTATTTCTTTGTCACTGGCTCTTCAACGTAAAGACGTCTGCGGTTTATATAGAATAACTGACCCTCCTCATCCCAGCAAAGTCTTTTATAGTGGCTCCTGTTTTGCACCTTTTTAGATCGCAAGCCCTTTTGGGACAGGAACCATTACCCATTTCATTTTCTCTGTAAACCACTTTGTAAAGCTTTTGTTGAAAAGCAGTATATAAATACTGTCGATTGATTAATTGATTGATTGGTGGAAAATCCATCTGTGCAGCACAGCCTCCCAGGCATTCCCCACAACTGCTGACTTTGGGCCTAAGAGACAGGAAACACCTAGATGGAGTTTGACATTTGCCTTTGCAACTATAGGCAGGAGTCTAGCATAGGAATTGGGGTCTGTTGCCTCAGCCCTTGGAGCTACCCAAAGGGAATGGCAGGAGTGGCAGGCAAAAGGAACAGGGCTGTGGTATATGAGCAAGAGGAGGAGAAAAACAAGATACTTTAGTATTTTGCTATAACTTTTAAAGTCTAAATGCCCATTAAACAATTACTAAAAAACTTATTAAAATAAAGATCTAATTTACACCTTACTATTATTAGATTTGAGAAAACACCTAATACAGTATAAAAACTATGGAAACCTGGTGTTGCTAAGCAGTCAATTTGCACAATTGCCTAGCTACTCTTACCACTGTTTACAGTAACAATGCCTTTACTCCAGCTTTTCCACCAGTTCCATAGACTGTATGCATAGGAGTTAAGTACAGCATAGCAGCTGTGGGTGGAAAATGCTATTTCTGAGATAGATACAGCCACCAGAAGAGATGTACATGAATATTTTTGCAGGTTATTATGCCATAAAGAGCAAATGAGCATCCCCAGAGCTATTAAGAACTAAAGTCAGAAATAATCATGATATACTGTATTGCTCATCTCTTCAGAATCAGGTTTATCAAAATGATCAAGACCTGTTTTGTTTTAAGACAGTTAAAATAAATATGTGAATATCTGAAGTACTAATTTATGAAGCAACTTTGATTGTAGGACACACAAAGCCTTGTTCTCTATAAGAAACAAACAATGGATAGCCAAGGTAAAATGCTGTAGAGCCTCATGGCTGGAACAGCCCTGCTTCTGCACTATTTTTATTCTTATTCACTCGCAATTGAACACTGAGTATCATTTAAAGTCAAAAGTCAGAGAATTTAACAGTTTTAAATAATATACAGTTCTAACAGGTCATTATTTGACTGCAGGGAATATATAGTGTTAAAAAATTGGTTACCTTTTCATTTTTGGTGTATTCTCTCTTAACTCTATGAAGTCACAATGAAACTTGGAAATGATGTCATCCACAACTTGATAGTGAGAACTTTGTGCAAAGTTTCGGTGTTGTTCACTGTCAAGGTGCTAAAATTAAAAACAAGAAAACAAACAGTGTAGCGATAGTATTAATAGAAAATTCAAAATTGTACACTATCTTTTTTTGGACAAAATAGACAATAACTACTACTACAAAAAAGACGCTCTACATCTGATTATCAAACACAGGAGTGTCCAAACCTTTTTGGAGGAGGCCACATCATCTCTTGATACTGTTTCTATTCTGCTAAAAATTCTAGCAGTGTTTCTAGAGTGCAATGCTCACAATAGTTCATTGAACCATTGTAGTAGTTCATGAAACTTACTGGGTAGATTAGGCTATCTACTATTCGTAAGGAGAGCTGCTGTTCAATAACCACTTTATAGCCCTAGATGATTGAGCACATGTAAAGTGAAACTTTTTTTAGGTGGGTCCCATCACTATCTATAGATGTACTGTTTTATTGCAGGGGTCTCCAAACATTTCAGCAGGAGGGCCATACCATCTCTCTGACATTGTCATGGGGCCAGAAAACTAATTTAATTTCAAATTTGAATAAATTTACATAAATTTACATATAAGGATATTGGAGTGAATTACAAGGCTTGCCCAAGGGACAGGTAAACAAGTCTTGCAGGGGGCCATACTGAGGCTCGTCTGGAGACCCCTGATAGCATTATTTAACAGAAGATTATGAGTGAAGGCTTAAGAAAGCTTTTTTAAAATTATGCTAAGTAAACAAAAAAACTGATAAAGGTTACATGGATGTGTTATTAACAATTATATTGGTTTTTTAAATTGGAGAAAAAGAATTACATATGACCAAAATTATCCCATATGTGGCTTATATTCAGAAATGGCCTCCAGATATATCCATCTGCAACTGACATTGATTCGCCATTTCCAATTAAGTAACATCAGTCTTTTAAAGGCTTAAAAAGCTTGAAGCTTTATACTTTGGGGAAAAGTAACAGAAGGACCCAATCCAATGGACTTTTACAATAACAGATCTTGCAATCTGTCACTGTAAAGGGAGCAGCAGTACTACTGGTCTACCACTAAAATGCATATTAAAGCTGCTAGTGCAAACCGACAGTAGCTGTTTGCCTGTAAATGATGCGCCCAGTGCGCACCAAAGCAGGGAAGGGGAAGGTCAAACAGTTCAAGATTGGGGGGAGAGGGTTGTTTGAGGCTGAAGAGGTGGACCTCAATGGCTACAATGTGCATCAGGTTATCTCCATTTTTACCATTCCAACACATTCCCTACCTTCCATTAACACCAGCAAAATAGTTGATGAAAGTACAAGGAGACCAATTAGATGCCTACTAGGAAGTAAGTTAAAGATATTTTTACTTGTCTCTCACTGGCCTTCTGTTCAGCCCCTCCTCCCATCACCACAGCATGTAGAATTCTTTTCATTGGCATAACTGGCAGAGGACAGCATTGAGCCATAGGGCAACATAACTGTGCAATACACACAGTTAACTGCAAAAAATTTTCATGCTATTTTTTTCATGGGATTGTAAAGTCATTAAAAATTTTTACAGTTAACTGTGTGTATTGTGCAGGCAGAGAGAGCTTACAGTTTCACATTGAAAATACTATTAAGAACATTATTAAAACAGCAAGATCAAGTGAGGTTACTATAAACATGTTTAGAACTCCTCAATCATATAAACTCTTTCTATGAAGGGCCTCAACACCTATGAAAAAGACCTTGGAAGAAAATCTATATCAGAGAAGAAGGTGATGTCAACAAAGGAGCCAACAGAATTCAGGCACATCTTTGACCTATAAAAAAAGTGGTAAGATATACTTACAGTCTGAAGATCTTCATATTTTTTCAGACAACATTCACAATAGCCTTTTCTTTTCTTATGCTTTACTGGAACTGGTAAGGCCTTTTCTTTGTCACTGTTAGCTGTGTTTCTGTACATAAAAGAGAAATTGTTGAGATTAACATACACTATAATGGAATAAGCCAGCAAGGGATATAAAACTGCAACAACCTGATGGTTGTCCTTGCTACCCTTATTTAATGTAATAACACAGAGTGGTTTAAAGAAGCTGACTCTTTAGAAAGAAGCAAGGAGGAAAAAATGTTATTATCATGCTCTAAATATCAGAAGTTCATATAGTAAGCTAGACTGAACTAACTCAAGGGTCTCCAACTTTCAACTTTAGGACCTTTAACAATTGTGTATTGGAGGAAATTTCAGCAGGTGCAGTTTTTCATCTCACACACAAGCTACAACTGCTGAAATTCTCTCCTCTACATAATTGTTAAAGGTCCAGGAACCCTGAGGTTGAAAGTATGGAGACCCCCAATTATAACTGTACAGACCAATTGTTATTTTGAGTCCTGGTATGACAGTACTGAAAATTTCTATACCATGGAAAATGATTTGTCATGATCAAAAGTTCAATACATTGGTGCTTTTTCATAAAGTTCACCAATTGACACTATATTTTGGGACCTTTGGATGATTGGGGAGAGGAAAAAAGGTACGCATGATTTATTTAGACTGCATAATTGTGCTTATGAGTCAAAGCAGAGCACATAAGCTCCACCTCCGAATACTGGAGAGTATTTTTGAGTAGAATGAAATGTTCTGGAGACACAAACAGCTCATGTTAAGATCATGACAGCATCTGGGTTAGCCTAGCAAAATTTTTGACATTGTGAAGAGCTGATTCCATGCTATACAGAGGGCCTATCTATGGGCTCAAAATTCCATAGGGATTTTGGGAAGGGGGTCCAGAGAAAGATCGCCATGTCTACTGTATTACAACATTTTTTGGAACATCCTAGTTTTCAGAACTTGACATGTGTTATGGAAAGGAAATACAAGTCTGAAGTACCCTTGGCTCACAGAACTATTTCCATAGTTTTCTGGTCACTGCTTTCAAACATCTCTACACCAACTGGGGCTTCCGGTCAGGAAATCACATCCTCAATATCAATTTAAAAAATGGAGCACACCAACCAACATACATCAACTAGAATGTTATGTCACCATATCATCTACACACATCGAATCTTTATATCTAGTCATTATTTGTCTACATATAAAGCACAGACTACTATATAATGATGCAAACAAAAGGTTATTTTTTAAGTTGTAAAGACAATTGAACAATAGTGAAAAAAAACTCTCAACATAGTAAACAGTCTCTAGCTCCACCTGTCTGTTATCAGCATATGTTTCAGACTAGACATGCCAAAAGTAAAAAGAACATATTTTTATCCCTCATGAAAGACAAAGGCTACAATCCAGAGTAACTATGGGACCTTTTACACTGATGTAGTTACAGTGCCATCTATGAGAAGCCTATGGGAAATGCATAGAGCAAACCAGAGTACGTGCCTCTTACATCTTCCCAGTTACTCTGGATTGTAGGGTTACTAAGGTTCATGTAACGTTTTGTACCAAGATGGCCTCAGCCACTGGAATATTTTGGTATCTATGGCTGCAATGTCTAGCACAACTTGACATATAGATTCTCAGAGATTTTCATTTCCATATAGACAGCCCTAGGAACACTCAGAGCAAAGGAGGACATTCTCAGTATAATCTTGGTGGCCATTGAGGTCATGCAAAAGGCATTCAACATATGAAAAAGATAAGTTAATGTGTAGTTATTTTTTAAGTTGTAAAGACAATTGAACAATAGTGACAAAAATGTCTTAACACAGTAAACAGTCTCTAGCTCCACCTGAAACTTACAATAGTCCTTTTGTCAAAAGCCTTAGATTTTATTTGATTATTTTAACAGCTCTTGACTGGAAAGATACAAGTTTAGCTGTGGCTTCATTTATGCACTTCATTTATTCATTTAAGCAAAGCTACTCACAGGAGATTGACCAGAGGAAATTGCAACATGCCAAAATCTAGAGTTCATTCGAGTTGCAGCCCACATAGTAATCTTACTGCCTCATTTTGATGTAGGGAGAACACTGGTGTGCAATACCAGCATGCTATAGTAGTTCGACAGTTAGTCTTAAGGCCTTAAGATCAAGGTTCAATCTCTCACTTAGCCACGATGCTTCCTAGATAACCTTGGGCCAGTCACTATCTGCCAGCTTCACCTACCTCACAGGGTTTTTATGAGGAGTAAATATGTACTCCACCCTGATCTGCATGAAGCAAGGGTGGTATAAAAAACATGAAAAATTGAAATAACACCTACATGAAAATATCCATAATTAGCAGGCTAGAAAACATTTTTCAAAATTAGCATTATCACCAACGATCACAAATGTTAGACTTCAATAGAACAAAGCAGCAAATTTTTTTTGTATGGTGAAATAAAGTAATGCAAAAGATAACTTTTCCAAAGGGACAGCACATAAACACTGAAAAATGTTGACATATTGTCAGTCATTTTCTAAGATGCAGAGTACTCTAATATCCAAATCATGATGCAACTGCTACAAGACTAACCTGCAATTCTAGCCTCCAGTTAGGCTGGCCTAAGCCCCAGCACAAGTCCTATGGTGACCTGGGGGTTTCACAAAATTGTCTTAAGACACTTGAACAGCCCCCCCCCCTTTCTAGTCCTATTATTCTCTCAATACATGCATACTCTGAAGAGCCTGTACTCTTCTTTCAGTCACCACCATCTCACTGGGCTCCAAGTCTCTGCCTGCCTTCTGCATTCTGTTCATCCACTAAAGACTTCCTGACTGAGCGCACATCTCCCCTATGAGGCTGCCCCTACTCCCAAAGAAAACACTGACTTATTACATTCCTCCAGTAGCTCAATGTCACAATACGTAGTTAAAAAGCAAGAGATCTGCTGCATGTTGTAATTAATACAACAGCACTCTCACAGACATGCCTCAATCTTAGATGACCACCTAAAAATAGCCTAATTTGCATAAATTATAATTGCCGGTCAATAAAACTGGTTGGCCATCTAAGGGTTACATTCTAACTGCTAACATATGCTCTGAGTTGGGGTGCCACATGCCATTCCACCACCTGAATCCTCTCCCCCATTTGTCTGCCTCCTGAGTTACTGCCCCCATTGAAAGAGGAAGGAGAATGGATGAGGAAGTGGGCACCCCCACGATAGGGTGGTGAAGAGAGGTGTTCCTTTCCTTTTCCCCAGGGAGGTATGCAGTGCCCCTCCCTCATACTACTCTTGTTGGGAAGGGGAAATAATTCAAATCCCCTCTGACCTGGAGCTGTAGCAGATTTTTACTTCTTCCCCCCAATCCCATGACAGGTGACTTTCAATAAGTCAGATTATTACAGTGATAAGCAGAACACCAGGCAAGAGAAGGAAGTGGAAAAATGAGCCAGACATTCCTCTTTTCACCACCTCTCCCATTTTGCAACTCCATACCACCATTTCAAACAGCTTCATGGAAAGGCTGGCCTGTACTTAGCATTTAAAACATTCATAAATATTCTATCACATCAGCACCCTATTAAGTGGTAATGGGAACTTTCAGGCACTAACCTATATGTGGTTAGATTAAGTAGGTTTTTTGGATTTGCTTCCATTCTCTCTGGCATTCATCAGACATTGAAAGTTTCTCCCCTCCCTCTACTCCTCTTCAATTACCTTGGTTTAGTCTGATTTTGTTTATGAGCATTCCCATTCTTCTTTTCTACATCAAATGGACTGCAAGGTTTGGGATTAAAATAGTTGAGAACAGGAAAGCTGGATAGTTGCAAGTAGAATGGCCTGTAGTGACTGAATTGGAAGAGACAATAGCTATCTCAGTGCTATTGAACATAAAAGCAGTAAAAATAAGCAATAAAAATCCTATTATCATCCTTTCCCAATAGCTGTTTTGCAGTCCAATAACATATTCTATATGGATAAAATTCTGCTACAGCAAGGTTAAAAATTGTTATTCTTTATATATTATCTATACATCCCTTCAGAGAATTCAGGTTCCATAGAAGTCTACCTTCTTCAGTCAAAAGAGAACTTAAAAAATGTAAAATAGATTGCTTACAAAGTCTTCTGTACCATTTCTATGTTCTAGGTAGGTGGCATATTCATAAATTTAGCAGGGCATGAGCTGTGCAAAAGTTACATGCACCAACTTATTTATCTCATACATAAAATCTAATAATTTTTTTAAAAAAACTTATTTCTCTTCAGCTTCTAAAAAAAAACACACACGTATTTTGGGAAACTACTCATCAGTCTTAATCAAGGTGGTATTAAATATCCATAGCATGATCTGCTTCTTTAGCATGACGCAGCTTGGGAGCAGATTACCAAAGAACAAGAAGCAAAAAGTACTTGGATAAAAGTCACTGACTCTTCAAAGAGCTGTTTATATATAGCTGCTAAGATCAATGCACCTGAATCTGAAGATTTAGATTTTTAAACATATTTAGATTTTAAACATCTAACAGAAAACATTAAATACATAAGAGACAGTTTTTTCTTTTAGAAAAAAGTGCACCTCTGATGTTTTTTTGTTTTGAACAAATCAGGGAATTATATTTGAATGTGTTTCAGTATTATTAAATATTGTTCAACTATTGCAAAACATCTGAGATTATGCAACTAAATGAGTAATCATAGAGGACATCTAGAATAATTCCAATGGAACACTAATGCTGCAAACCTAATCTCCAATTAGACTGGCCTAAGTCCCATCATAAGTCCGGTGAGGACGTAGAAATGTTACAGAAATGCTAAGACATTTTTGCACCACTCCTGGGGGAGGGCTAGGTCAGTGCAGACATGTGCTTGCCTCTACGCCTCTATGTGCTTGCCTCTCCAAAAATGAAGACCAATGAGTTGTACTGGTCTAGGTTAGGATTGCACCTTTCATCAAGTATCATCCATTGAATCATCAGTTACATATGGGATCAAGTAATTTCTCCTAAACCAGAGTAACTATGGGAAGACGCAAGAGGCACCTACTCTGGATTGCTCTATGTATTTCCCATAGGTTTCTCATAGGTGGCACCATAATTACGTTGAGGTCCCACAGTTACTCTGGATTGTAGCCTTCATTTCTCTTCCTTGTTCTAATACAAAAGCATTTCAGTCTTAATATAGCCCAAATAAGTTTCCACATACATCTTCCAGCAGGAGATAGCTGTGGTTTTCCTATAAACACTGATAAACCGACATCGCTGTAGCAGATGTTAATGAACAGAACTCCATAGGTTTGCTGAACATATACTGAAATTGAATATTAATCTGACTGAGAACAGACTTACCATCTTCTGTCTTCTACCTTCAGAAAAGGAGTTTTCAATTTACCTGCCCAAAAACATTGAGGTCTTTAAACAACATTTTCATAATATACACATTATACAACCATTTCTCATTTAAAAACAAATAGTAAGTTCACCCAGCTTCTCCTAGTGTGCCAAAGCCATAATGATCCATGGTTTATTAACCAAGACCTACTGTAACTTGCTCTACATGGGGATACCCTCTAAACCTGGCTCGTCCAACTGGGGACCACACGCGGCCCAGGATGCAAATTAATATGGCCCTCCTGCAAATGCCGGCTGCCACTGGAAAAACCAGCTTTGTGTCGGCTTCCAAGTTCAAATTTTGTGCGCTGCTGTGTGCACTGCTTTTTTCCTGGGTCTGGGAGGGATAAGAGTGAGGCAGGAGAGAAGAAAACTCCTCCCCCTCCCTGCTTCGTGGCCACTCAGAACGCTCCCAGGCACCCTAGAAGCAACAGCCTTCAGGAGCGCATCCTCATGGGCCACCTGTGGACCTCACAGTGCCTGCTGCCTGCCTGCTTCCTGCAGGTCCCGCAAGCCACCAGTCACCCGCAAGCCGCCTATTCACAGCCTCCTTGAATGTCTCCACTGACCTCCAGGTAAAGAGGAGCAGGAGAAGTAAAACGAAGGAAAGTAGTCTGAGAGCACAATCCTATGCATGGCTACTCAGAAGAAAACTCCATTAAAATCAATAAGACTTACTCCAAGGTTAAGCTTGGAGAGGATCACAGCCAATCCTATGCAGCATGCCTACTCAGAAGTAAGCCCCATTAAAGTCAATGGGGCTTACTCCCAAGTAAAGGTGGCTATGGGCACAATCCAGAGCAAGTTCAACCTGCTCTGCCCTAACTGCTCTCTCCTAACTATTCTGTATCAAGAGCAGAAAGTTATGCTGCATCCAGAGTCAGGAAGCCTGGGCTGCCCTAACTGCTCCAGAGCATGCTAAGTCAGTGACAGCTGGGGAGGGCTTGCTCCTGAGTAGACCACCCCTCAGATCACATAGAAGAAGGAACAGCTGTGGTGCCTACATTATAAGGAAGCCCAGCAGTTCCTGACAACCAATTACAGCTGCAGTTCTTCTAGTGCAAGATGGATGCTTGGAGTGGCCTGCTGTATCCTGAGGTTAGTGGGCTGCCATAGTTGTGCCATATCCTGAGGTTGAGAGGCAGGGATTGCAGCTAGGATGGCCAAGAACTCAGATTTTTGGTCAACAATACCATTCTTACTCAGGCCTTATCATGGACCCCTATGGGTCTACTCATTACTATACCTGCTCCTGAGGTGGTATATCTCTGAGGAACTGGAAGAGGGCATTTCTGCCTTGAAACAGGCTTTGGATACAGAGTAACTGCTCTGCCCTAGACAATGCTAAACTTGCCCTCAACTTGCCTCTCCTGAGCTGCTTAGGCTGCCCCAGTTAGGGCAGAGCAGGTCCACCTCTCTTAGGGCACCCTATGTTGCCTTGCTCTGCCCTAAGCCTCTTCCAGAGTAACTGGGCTGGAGCATCTTGCAGTTGCTCCACCCTAGTGATAGATAGGGCATCCTAAGGCCTCTTATGTGCAAGGAATAGTTGCTCTGGATTGGGCTGTATGTTTGCAGTCTGAGAAGCCAATCCTATGCATGCCTATGTTTTCTATGGTTTTTTCGGATGATCAGCTCTTGTTATGTGCGGCCCATCACATATCATATGTGTTGGCCCAAACCAACTCGTGTTATTCCAATGTGGCCCAGGGAAGCTAAAAGGTTGGACACCCCTGCTCTAAACAATTCAGAAACTGCAATTGGTGCTGAATGTGGAGTCTCAGGTGATTATAGAGGCTAGACAAGATGACCCTTCAGCAGCTACACTGGCTGACCGTTTGGTTCTGGTCCCAATTCAAGATGCTAGTTTTAACCCTTATAGAATCATAGAATCAATGTTGAAAGGGACCTAGTAGGTCATCTAGTCCAACCCCCTGCCTGCAGCAGGAAATCCCCCTAAGCACCCCCAACAGGTGCTTGTCGAGCCTCTGCTTGAAGATCCCCAGTGAGGGAGAGTCCGCCACCTCCCTTGGCAATCTGTTCCACTTCTGAACCACCCGAACCATCAGGAATTTTTTCTGGATATCCAGCCGGAATCTCCTTTCTTGCAGTTTGTACCCATTGGTTCTAGTCCTGCTTTCAGAAGCAGCTATGAACAAATGAGCCCCTTCCTCCCTATGACAGCCCTTCAGGTATCTGAAGGGGGCAATCATGTCTCCCCTCAGCCTCCTCTTCTCCAGTATGAACATCCTAAGTTCCCCCAACCTTTCCTCGTAGTGCTTCCCTTCCATCCCACTGATCATTCTTGTTGCTCTCCTCTGGACTTGCTCCAGTTTGGCTGCATCTTTCTTAAAGTGAGGTGCCCAGAACTGAACACAGTACTCAAGGTGAGGTCTTACCAATGCAGAGTAAAGAGGAACTAGAACTTCTCGTGACTTGGAAGCTACAGTCCTCTTAATGCAAACTAAAATGGCATTTGCTTTCTCTGCAGACACATCACACTGCTGATTCATGTTCAGCTTGTGATCCACGGTGACTCCAAGATCCCGCTCGCATGTTGTGCTGCCAAGCCAAGTATCCCCCATTTTATACCTGTATTTTTGGTTTTTATTTCCTAAGTGCAGAACTTTGCACTACTCCCTGTCGAAATTCATTCTATTTGTTACAGCCCAGTATTCTAGTTTATCCAGATCCTGCTGGAGGTTTCTCCTGTCTTCTGTTGTGTTTGCTACTCCTCCCAGCTTGGTGTCATCTGCAAATTTGATCAGGCTCCCCGTATCCCTTCCTCCAAGTCATTAATGAAAATGTTAAAGAGAACTGGGCCCAAGACAGAGCCTTGGGGTACCCCAATTGAAACCGACCTCCAGATTGACACAGAACCATTTACTAAAACCCTTTGTGTGCGGTCGTTGAGCCAGTTTCAGATCCACCTTACAATTGCCCCATATAGCCCATATTTTTCCAACTTCCCAATTAAAATGTCATGTGGGACCTTGTCAAATGCTTTGCTGAAGTCAAATGACATCCACAGCTTTGCCACTGTCCAGGAAACTTGTAACCCGATTGTAACTTGTTCCTTAAGAACTTGAGGATGCAGCTCATCTGGTCCAAATGACTTGAATTCATTTAGGCCAGTTAAGTGATTTCGAACCAGTTCTCTTATGACTGTCCACAATTTAAGTTAAGGTGAAAGACAGTCTCCTACCATACGTTCCACCCTGTTATCTTACATCATCTGAGGGGGCTCTTCTATAAATGACTTCTACAAGCCTGTCCCAAGTGAGATGGTTGGCAGCTTTGGGGCAAGCTTTCTCTTTAGTGGCACCCGAACTAAAGAATTTCCTTTCAGTGGAATTGAGATCTACTCTTTGCTTCATGGCTTTTCAACAAGGGCCCAGCACATGCTTGTTTTGAGCCATCCTTTGCCCCAGCAACAGTGAAAAACAACACATCTATAACAATTGAAATCTCAGGTAGAAGGAAGGAAGAGGACAAAGGAAAGTATTAGGGTGGCCAGTGCTGATTGGGTTCAGGAAGAGTCAAGGTTTGCGAGGTGCAGGGAACCTTGAAGCCAAAAGAGTTGGCTTTGAATGGAGGGAACAACATAACAAAAACACAGCCAACTTTATTACTATCATGTAGTTAAGAAGGTAGGAAAGGAGTAAAGATGAGTTTGATCAAAGTCCTCTACAGCTGCCATCTGCTCTCTTTAAAAAGCAAATGTAGAGGAGACTCTTACAGCCTAAATCTTATAGTTTACAATTAAGGCGACTAAAAATTAAGTCCAAAAGAGCTTTCAAATGAAAGCACCTTTTGATGTTATACTAGCTTTGGTCCCGTGGATACTAAGGAGATGTACTTTTGCCCATAGAATTACACTGGTTTTCAGAGTTACAGTTGTTCAAATTACAGACTGCTGTGTTGGTGCTTTCAAGCCACTGTGGGAACAGGGCGATGGGTAAGTTGCATTGGACTAAACTGGTTAGGCTTGTACCCACTAATGTACAGTATTACAAGCTAAGGAGTGTGATGAATACTTACTTTTTATTTTCTGAGGAGCAGACTCTTTTTCCTATTTAAGAGAAAAAGTGTTGTGAATTATTTATCTGTAATGACTCGACACTGTCATATTTCTATAGCTGAATGGATACAGAAGAGAGGGAGGTGAGGGAGAACAAGGCTGGGAAAGAAGATGTGCCCCACCCCACAATAAGAGGCATCTGCAGATTTCTTTCTCCATTGGGCAACTACGTTATTCTCTTCTTTCAAAACCTTGTCATTTAAGGTGCCTTTGCACTTTGACAGGGAGGAAAGCCAGGAGATGGAACCTATGTCTCACTGGCATGTTTATCTTTATCTTGCTGTAATGTGCACTTGATAAAATCACTGTAATACAGTACATAAGTCCTCAACTTACAAGTTTCATTCTAGAACCTCATTCATAAGTCAAAATGTTTTTTAAATCCAACACCATTGATGTCAACAGGAGGGGAGACCGATGCAGCCAGAAGGGTGCTCAACACTAGCAGAAGAGACTGCAAGACAATTTGCAAGGGCACTAGGCACACTTGCAGAGGAAGCAGAAAAACTCTCAGAGGCATATTTCCACATTTAATGGCTTCCGATTTGTTCGTATGTTTGAAAGTTCATATCTTGCAAGGATGTTCGTATGTATGAAAGTTTGTATACCAAGTGCTTGTAAGTCAAGGACTTACTGTTATTTAGCTGAGAACAAAACTTAACTACCCATGCTGCTTATCTGTAATGGGCCTCAATATCACGCAAAACGTATTTTCTAAAATGTACTTGCATTCACTACTTTGCGCTTTCTTTTCCTAAAACAAGGATGCCTGCTCACCGCGTCTTTGGCTTCAGCGCTTGATTTTTTGATCAGAGCGATATCTTTCTTCTTTTGATCAATATAGTTCTTAATATCTATTTTCAAAGGGGAAAAAATATCTTATTTAACTTCCAAAAGGACATTTAAGAATTTTTACAATTTTAAGAATTCAAAAATACTTACCATCGATGTGAAGTATTTTCACTCCCCAGCTCAAGGCATTAGACAGTATACTCCCAGAAGATATTAATTCCTGAAAGACAAAAGTGTATGAAGACTTTCATGAGGACTCAGCCTCACTGAACAGAGAACACAGAAGAACGTGTACCACTACCACAAATACTAAGGCCAGCTGCAGTTTGTACTTCTTCTTTCTAAGGCTGATCTCTTTTCAGAAAGCATCTTTGAGAACTGCAAGAAGCCTCATAGGAATATGAAGAGTATTTTTGGAGGTCTAAATTTGAATCTGCACTAATTAAGCAGCAGTAAAAACACAACTCTCAACAGATGTAACTAAATAAAAACAAGTCAATGGGCATGTTATCATGCAAATAAATCTTTGTGGTGTAGCACCTAGTCTGATGCTTACATGCATATTGGAACCATTTCTGCAGTTGTTACTGTTTCGTTACTGTTTTGTAAACATGGCTCACACAATAACTCAACACCCCTGACCCACTCATTAAAGTAGTGGTTGGATAATCGGTTGCAATGGTCTGCTGAACTGAATAAACAGAACAAAAAGGCCTAAAATGTGAAAATGAATTGAATTGGTAAATTACACAAACATGTTTCATGGACAGACACAACAGGAAGTTCCAGAGAAATACAAATAAAGTGACATTCTTAGAAGATACATACTTGTTCTCTGATTGCCTTTTCAACTAATGATTTTCCTCTGCTCAGGCGTCCCTACATTCAAGATAAAACACAGAACAGATGAATACATCAATCCCATCACATAATGAAATACTAAATGTTTATAAACTCTGCAAAAAGGCTTTGTGAAGAAAAAATCCTCTCATGAGTACCTTATTGTTTGAATGCTTGAAAATTCAGGCTTTAATCCCAACTAACTTGGAAAAAGTTACTGGGACAAAGGCTGCAATCCTAAAGACACTTTCCTGGGAGTAAGACCCATTGAACACAATAGGTTTACTTCTGAGTAGACATGGTTAGGATTATGCTCTTACTCCTGGTTAAGAATGAGCTTTCAGTTTTATAAAACTCATGAAAGATACTCTGGATATTGCACATCTAGCAAAAGATCAAATCCCGAGTTCAGAAATGAAAATACAGTATCTCCAAGAATGGTTAAAACCTGTTCTCACATGAGATTGCATACAAGGTAGGAAACATATGAAAGAATTAGTAAGCTCACACAGTATCTATGGGCTTCCTGACTTCACATTGAAACCAAGTTGTACTCACACTGTTTAGTATTATCTATTATAGATATTGCATTTCCTGATGAAACAATATTTCAACTTCAAAAACTATAGAATACACTATGTGCCAAGTCATACAATTACAGGTGTAATTTTAACACCTTGAATAATGCAATGGACGCCACAGTTGTGTTATTCAAAGAACTATATCCTGGCTTAACGACAATTGGAGTTTCATGTAATGAGCACATACATATCAAGCCTCTTTTGTTTCTCTTATGGCAACTTTATTTATACAGTACATTTATATCCTGCTTTATTTCCCTAATAGCACTTAACATCAATGTCTGACTGTATCTGGCTCTCTTTGAAAAAAGATAAAACTGCAACAATTTTTTTTTACAATGCTTTTATGAGACTAAAAAGTGAATAGTGAAATCATTACTTACTGTGGTCACCATCTTTAAGGAACTTCCCTCATGTCTGTCTCTTCTACTACTAGGATGAGATGAACTGTTTCCTCCATTACAAAGAGATTCTGGGCTTGGGACTGGAGAGGCTTTTCGAAGAGTCCGAGCAAATTTTGCTTCCTTTTTAGTGGAGATTAAATAGGAAATCTCTTTGCTAAGGAATCCTTCCACTCTCTGAATAAAGAAGGAATATGTATTATTGCATGATATGATTATTGCATTATTCATTATGTAATGAATTAAAAATAGCACTAAAAATGAGACAAGAGGCAATTTAAAAACATTTATGATAAATTATTATACATATAATATATATGTTATATATTATACATATAGTAGCCTAGTCATATAAACAGCTTCACTATCTTTAAATCACGATTGGACAATTCACATTTGATTTCAAACTCATGCTCATTCCTCCCCATTCTGCTGTTACACACCTGGTTTGTAATCCTGGTTTGGAGTCTCCAACAAATCACCTCAATAATAGCTTGAAATTTCAAAATATGGGACAGTAAAACCATGCATTTTGGATTGAGAACGTTTTGCAAGACAAGCAAACTTTTCTAAT
This sequence comes from Cryptoblepharus egeriae, assembly GCA_030015325.1. Taxonomy (NCBI): domain Eukaryota; kingdom Metazoa; phylum Chordata; class Lepidosauria; order Squamata; family Scincidae; genus Cryptoblepharus; species Cryptoblepharus egeriae. Next base: position 21,252,597 of record JAREYC010000004.1, on the reverse strand, counting down.
AAATTTTGATTTGCAATACAAGCAAAAAAATAGTTATGGTTGTGATGTGGCCAGTTTTAGCACTCTACCAGCACCTGCTCAGCCTCTAAGAGACCATCCTATGAAACAAGCCTATTACAGTCAATGAGGGGCAATGTGCAAGGGGGGGGGGGAATGGAAAGGAACTTGAAACACCTAGCCTTGCATATCTAAGCCCTATAATAATCAGTAGGGCTCACTCCTGTGTAAGAGGGGCAATGAAAAGTAGCTTGAGAAACTAGCCTTGCATGTCTACCCTAAAACCCTACTATAATCATTGGGACTCACTCCTTTGTAAGGGGGGCAGATTGCAGCCTGAGAAACCTCAGGGACTAAGTGCATGTTAATTTGTTTTATTTTTCTTTTTATTTTGTATTTTATTCATTATTTTGTACTATGTTACAATATTGTAATCATTTTATATGAATATTTCTGGATTGTGGAACGAATTGTCTGTATTTCGATTATTTCTTATGGGAAAATTTGCTTTGATATACAAGTGTTTTGGATTACAAGCATGCTTCCAGAACCTAAATGAGGCTTTAAAATCCACAATCTTGTTCTGCCATCAAACTCAAACAATAACCTTCAGCAAAATTATTAGTTTTCCAGCAAAGTTATGAAGGTAGGGGACAAAAGGGACATAATTCTTTGTTTAGTGAAAATGACGCTAGAGATTAACACCACCATAATAACTATGCCAACCATTAGCCATTTTATGATCAGTTTACATATGGCTCCGTTTTGCTTTCTCCCCCACGTGGAATGGCCCTTTGCACACCACAGTGAGGCTCCTTCCAGAACCAATTGTTCAGCCCCCTATTAGATGTGCCACGATTTGTTCCACTGTCTTAGCAATGACCTGGCAGGATCTTTCTCTCTCTTATATACATTCATATAATCCAAAGTTAATTGCTATTAAGACTGAGTTCAAAAGAGCTGTCCAGGTGGCTTTTATGAACCTAACTTGGGAGTAAACCTGGTAAAAATCAACAGATTGTGCTGACAATGAAAATATTCAGGATATCTTCCAAATCAGCTAAACAGGTCCAGCCTAGTTATTCATGTATTTTTTTATTAATAGATTTGACTCAACACAAATAGATAGGCAATCAATCCATTTTTCAGCTGAGTCAGGCAAAGACAAGGGTCCTTTGGAATTTGTAATTTCTAATTGCTGACTACCTCCCTACAACAGTAAGAAAAGCTGTTTAAACAACTATAAAGGGACACCCTTCTATAGTTTTTAAACTGCTTTCATTTAATATATTTTTTTGGTATCAAACCACTAAACGCACTGAGGCACAATCTTATTCCATTATGAATAGTGGAGGACAAAGAAACCTAGCAATGGGTCTTTAAATCTATTTTTCCACTTTTTTAATCATCCACGGAGTTCCAGAACAAAACCCTAGAACCCAGAACAAAACTCAGAACAAAAACGGATAAAAAGGGACATCTATAGACAGAATGTATGGTTTTCCTGTTTTGGTTTCACATAAAAATAGTTCACATACACACACACACACAAAAACTTACCCCTCCCAATTCCTTAAGATCTTTTGCTATTTTTTCCGATAGTATATTAGATGGAATATCCAGGTAAAACACCTTCCCAGTAAGTGGTTTATATATTAATTTATTTATCTTTGCAGAATCTCTTTTCACCGTTTTCAGGGGTGGTCTGCTTCTTTCTGGTCTTCCTTGCATGTCACCTATACATTAAAAGAGAATTGATAGGACTGAAGTGAATTTGCATAATGAGGAGAACTACATTACCTGAGGTACAGGTTCCTCAGACTTCACTCTGGGTCAGTTCTTTTATAAGAGTCACACCCATAACAGTGAGCTCTCACAAATAGCAAACTAAAAGGAAATAAAGGAGTTTGATATGGGAGTCTGGACATTTGCTGAAGTGTGCCTGTAGCTCAGAACAACACTTAACACGGAAAACAAAAGAACCATGTTTTGTGCCATGTATGTTTTCTTTCCTACATAAGTCATGAACAATACCTGTTCCAAATACAATCTCATTACTGTGATGGAGATCATTTACGAAAACTGGAACGCATCTCTGGTCAAGTTCAAGGTCAGCCTCCATCACATGTTTGGAACCTATGATTAGTTAAAACTATGGGGTCCACATGAATATAGAGACATAGGGAAAGGACCTGTATTCCTGCATACACAAATCTTTCTACATGCAGAAAAGATGCACAAAACAGAACTGCTGTAAATTACACTACATTTTGAGATTCCATGTGGAACACATCACCTGAACAGGCATCAAGTCCATTATACGTGTAAATGGTAACACACTAATGTCAGTATTCAGTTGAACAATGATCTCAATTAGACATTTCAATTTAAGATGTTTACCTGTAAACAAGTCCTACCAATTTCAGAGAAACATACTTCCAGAAGCCGGTCTGGACTGCAGGTTGTAAGCCTAGAAAACAAGTCCCACTAAAAAAAGTGGGAGTTGACGTATTTAGGATCAGGGTTAAAATACTGTGCAACAATTCTACAAGCATAACATAGTAAGTTTTATCAGTCAGTCACATATTTACAATAGTTCCCATTACTGCTAAAAACTGTGAAGCTAATTCAAAAAAAGTTCATGAATTAATTAAAATATGTTTGAGAAGAAATCATTGTTAAGAGTACAAGGCTATACAAGCACTGTAACAGCATTGCTCTGTTATCAAGTCTGATATTGTTTTAATCCTGTTACATCAACGCTACAATACACAGAAATTATCTGACTGTATTAAAAGCCAGTCTAATAAATTTAATGCAGTTGGGAAATACTGATATAATTACTAAAGTTGGAAGCATAAAACTCTACTATTTATACTGGCAATTTTGTAAAACTACAACGCCATCAGTGGTGCACAGATGCTTACAGCACCACATTTTAGCCTATATGCACAACTACTCAAAACCACAGCATTTTTACATTGTGTATGTAAACTACATACACATTTGTGTATGTAAAGTACACAAAATGCAAACCAACTACCTCAGGATATTAAACAACTATTTGATGGTTGCAGCAGGTAAGGATCATCTCCATCCTGACATTTCTGAAAACAGGAAGTTTTTTTTTCTTCTTATTCACTTCCAAGCTAAAACTGACTACCGTAATTTGGATACAGGCAAGTGGTTAGGTAAAAAAAAAATTAACAATCTCTAATGCGTATGAACTTTATTCCCTAAAACTAAATATACAACTATTTCAAAACATAACAAATTCAGTGTGCATGTGTGTATGTGCGCACACTTGATCATAAGCCCATAAGAAGAGTCTAGCTGGATCAGGTCAAAGGCCTATTTAGTCCAGCTTCCTGTATCTCATAGTGGGCCACCAGAATGTTATGTACATGGATAACACACATAAGCAATAAAGCTCACACTTTAAACCAGTTTGTACAGTATATTGTTTGAATCTGCCCTTGATCTCAGTCATTTATAAACATTACCTGTTTGTTTTTGTTCAAAACAAGTCTAGTTTTGAAGGAAAACAAACTTAGCCCTTTGGGGACGAACTTTCAGGAAAACATACAGAAAATCCGGAGCACTTATTCCAAAATAAGTGAAACAAGTAGTCCTGAGCATCGATTTATCAATCTGCAAGTAATAGCTTCACTTTCTTGGAAGTAAGCTCCTTTTGGCCATTATTGGGGCTTACTTCTGAGGAGGCATGCATAGGATTGGGGGCATGCACAGGATCAGCCCAACCCTACACGTCTGATCAGAAATAACTCCTATTATAATCAAGTAGGCTAACTCCCCAGGTAAGTGTGGACAGGACTGTCACCTCAGTTTCCAAAAGACTCAAAAGCAGGCTTGGAGACTGCCAAGTGTTGGAAAATGGTTTAAGAATCTATTAACAACACTGCTTTACATCAGGTCACATGGTTCCTAAGGCCTGATCTTGGCTTTTCCTATGCAATTAGTCTGTGGAACTCCTTGCCACAGTATAGGGCACTATGAGATGCAGGGAGCTCAGACCCCTTTGGCCTATGAGACTCAGACCCCTTTGGCCTGATCCAGAAGGGATGTTCTCCTGTAATCAGCCTATGAAACTCCTTGCCACCAGAGGGGCCCAGTGCCTGATCCAGAAGGAATGTTCTCCTGTAATCAGCCTATGGAACTCCTTGCCACTGGAGGTGCCCTAACTGGATCTAGAGTGACTCTTCCTCTGTGATCAGCCTGTGGAACTCCTTGCCACTGCATGGACCACATTTGGCATCATCCAAAGGGGCTCTTCTTGTGTACTCAACCTGTGGAACTCCTTCCTCTGGAGGGAACCTGGGCCTGAACCAGAGGGGCTTTTCCATGTGGAAGAGCCTGTGAAACTCCTTCCCGCTGGAGGGAAGCTGAGCCTGTTCCAGAGGGGCTTTTCCTCTTTAATCAGCCAGTGGAACTCCTTGCCACTGGAAGGACCCAGATCCAGAGTGACTCTTCCTCTGTAATCAGCCTGTGGAACTCCTTGCCACTGGAGAGGCCACCTCTGGCCTCATCCAGCATGGCTCTTCCCCTTTAATCAGCCTGTGTATCCAGAGAGCCCGATCCAGAGAGGCTCTTCTATGTGGAAGAGCCTGTGTGACTCCTTGCCACTGGAGGGTCCTGATCCTGGTCTGTTCTGGGGCAGGACTTACAGGAGAGTCGCGTGTTGCTGCTGCTGCTGCTGCTGCTGCTGCCTCTGCTGCTGGTCCAGCCACCTGGTCTCATCTTCCGAGGGAGTCACATTGTCTCCTCTCCCGCTTCCCCCCCGTGACGGTTTGGACCTGCAGGGGCGAGAAGGAGGCGGTTGAGGGTGTCCCAGAGGGGGAGAGTCCCGGTGGGTCTCCCTCCGGCCCCCTCGCTCACCCTCCCCCCGTCGTCCTCCCCGTGGGGGCAGCGCGGCCGGTGCCCAGCGCCCGCTCCCCGTAGCCGCCGCCGCCGCCTCCCCTGGAGGGACGGTTGGTCTTCGAATGGAACGGCCGGGCGGGCGGGCGCGTGACGAAGCCTCCCCCGCCTCGCCCTCACCTCAACCCGCCCTGGGGCGCCCATGGACTCGGGAGCGCGCGCTGCTCCTGCTCACTCTCCCCCACACGCCGCCATTCAGGCCCGTCCTCGCCTTCCCGCCACTGCCTCGCAGGGCCTACCAGAGACTCCGACCCCGGCCTGGCCTCCCTCAGGAGGAGCCTCTGCCCCCCACGCCCCTCTGAGGCAGCGCCACCCTCCGCACGCCCCTTCAGAGGGCTCGAGGGGGGCAGGCGCCTTCCCCTCCTCAGAAAAAGGGGAGTAGAACCCAATCCTAGGCAGGTCTACTCAGAAGTAACACCCATTAGAGTCAAGGGGGCTTACTCACAGGAAAGTGCATAGAATTACAGCCTTAGAGCCCAATCCTATGCATGTTTACTCAGAAGTAAGACCCATTATATTCAATAGACTTACTCCTAGGTAAGAGTGCATAGGATTGCAGCCTCAGAGCCCGGTTCTATGCATATACATGGCTACTCAGAAGTAAGTCCCTTTATAGTCTATGGGCTTACTCCCAGGAAAGTGTGTTTAGGATTGCAGCCTAAGAACACAATCTTCTGTATGTCTATGCATATACATATCTACTCAGAAGTAACACCCATTAAAGTCAAGGGGGCTTACTCACAGGAAAATGCATAGAATTACAGCCTTAGAGCCCAATCCTATGCATGATTACTCAGAAGTAAGACCCATTATAGTCAATGGGCTTCCAGGAAAGTGTGGTTAGGATTGCAGCCTAAGAACCCAATCCTCTGTGTGTTCTCAGAAGTAAGTCTCTTATAGTCAATGGGGTTTACTCCCAGGAAAGTATGCTCAGCATTAGAACCCAATCCATTAATTAGCTATTAATTTTTTCACTTTTTTGTAAACTGTTTTGTGAACTTTTTAGTTGACAGACTGACTGACAGACAGACAGACGTATGCCCCATTGTAGTCAACTGGGCTCTTACTCCAAGGAAACTGAATAGGATTATAGACTTAAAATCCAATTCTATGCATATACAGTGGCACCTCACGTAACAAATTTAATTCGTTCCGCAGGCATGTTCTTTACGTGAAACATTCTTTACGTGAAGCGGATTTTCCCATAGGAAATAATGGAAACTCAGACGATTGGTTCCACAACCCCCAAAATATTCATATAAAAGTATTAACTGGATGTCAAAATGATGACAGAACACCGGGATTGAATTCAAAACATGCATTCAATGTGCATGATCTTATTAAGTCTACTTAGGCTGCAATGCTAAGACACTTTCCTGGGAGTAAGCCCCATTTAACACAATGGGGCTTACTTCTGGGTAGACATGGTTAGGAGGCTGCAATCCAAGACACTTTCAAAGCTCCCCACTTTCTCCTTCTCTCCATCCTGAGCCTCTCTCCCCTGCTCCCTTCTGGCTAGCCCTGAGCTGCTTCCCTCTTCTCCACTGCTCTTCTCTCCCTCTGCCCAGCAGACATCTGGTCACAGGAGGAACAGCATGGAAGTGTTGCTTTCACTATGGGCAGGTGCGCTAGGCAGCCCTGACACTTTTTAAACAGGCTGCCGGCCAGCGCGTCTGCCCCAACTGCCAACGAATGTGTTCTTTACGTGAAGCATGTTCTTTACGTGAAGCAGAATCCTAGATAAATTTTTGTTTGTTACGTGAAACATACTTTACATGAGGCATTCTTTACATGAGGCGCCACTGTACATGTTTACTCAGAAGAAAGTCACATTGTGGTCAATGGGCTTACTCCCAGGAAAGTGTCATAGGATTGTAACCATAGATCCCAATCCTATGTGTATCTACTCAGAGGTAAGTCTCATTACAGTAAAAGGCTTACCTAAAAAAGTGTGGTTAGGATTGCACGTGAGAGCCAAATCCGTCAGATGACTACTCAGAAGTATGTTCCATTATAGTCAATGGGGCTTACTCCCAGGAAACTATGCAAAGGATTACAGCCTTAGAGCCCAATCCTACACATGTGTACTCCGAAGTAAGTCCCATTATAGTCAGTAGGGTTTACTCCCAGGTAAGTGTTGTAGCCTTAAAGCCCAATTCTGTGCATATACATGTCAACTTAGAAGTTCCATTATAGTTAACCAGGCTTACTCCCAGGGAATTGAGGGCTCCCCTGGAATTATTAGAGTCTAATCCATTGCATGTCTACTCAAAAGTAAGTTCCCTTAAAACCGATGGGCTTACTCCCATTTAAGTGTGGATAGGATTGTAGACATAGAGCACAATCCTAACCATGTCTATTCAGAAGTAAGCCCTTTTGTGTTCAATAAGTCTTACTCCCAGGAAAATTGGATTGTAGCCTTAGGGCATGATCCTAAGAAATATAGGCCTGCCAAACATTAGACCCCCAGATCAGCACAGGACTTAGGCCAGCCTAAATGGAGGTTAGGATTGCAGCTTTGGTCCATGAACAGTATCTTGCTAATAGCACAATCCTAACCATGTCTATTCAAGAGTAAGCCCCATTGTGCTCGATGGGTCTTACTCCCAGGAGACTTTCTTTAGGATTGCAGCATGAGTTCCCTCCTTAATTGCTTAGGATCCTTCTCCACTCACCACTGGCTTTCCCAGGCTGGCACAACCTTACTTGCTCTGACTGACATAGAGGGTAGATGTGTCCTCTGGTCTAGCTCTCATCCTTGCAATGCCCCATCTGACTCTCCTGGAGGGTTGTGCTGGCCAAAGAGCATTCCTAAATTGTGCTCTTGCAGTATATCTAAATTGAGCCATTGTTTTAAAGTTACATTTAAATGAAAATAAAGACAGTCTTGGAATACATGTGGTGTTTTTTTAACAGCTTATGTTTCTTAAGGACTTAAATTATGGGATCTGAGAAGTCAGAATATGGATTATATAAAATCACAACTTCCCAGCAAATGATTTCTTCATGTCGTGGTGCTGTTCTTATTTCACTCTAGGGAAAAAGCAAATATTTGAATCTGCTTAGTATATTGTACAATACAATATTAATAGACTTGTGTTAATTTGTCTGATGTGTTGTAGATGTCAGATGATTACAGCCTATTGTATGTAGGCTGTAAACCCTACATAGGTTTAGTGAGAATTGTGTGTTAATAAGTGTGATTAAGATTGCTGTCTAACGAGACATAAAAGATCAAGATTTGGAAACTTTTTGAAGACCACATGAACACAAATACAAAAATAAATCATGGGAAACCCAGTCCTAACTAACTCTCACCAGTAGGAAGGCTGATGTTAACTCATAAGGTAAAGGTGTCCCCCGCAGGTGATACTGCTAGGTTTACTGGAGCTGGGCTAAGGACAGGAGCTCACCTCATCTTGTAGGATGCAGGTCTTGAACACTAGCCTGCTGGTTAACAGGCAACCACGTGCACCACCACAGCCCTTGTGTTAACTCATAGTTGGTAGAAATCTTTTAAAATGTCTATTCTTTTCCATTTTGTGGCTTTCAGCTTTTGAAGACAGTATATTTCGTTGCACCCGTTTTTCATTGCATTGTGCCCCTTTTCACCCCCTTCCAGTTGGAATTTCCAAAAACAGGTTCTTAGTGGATCCCTCCGTCATGGAAGGAACACCCTCCCCAAATTTCAAACTTCTAGGCCCAGCAGTTTTGGCTGGGCGTTGATGAGTCAGTCTATCTTTTCAGTTTTATATATATAGAAGATATTAAATAATGAACAATACTTTCATTTATAAAAACATAAAATACAGTGTTGTGTGTGTTTTGTGCCTTAGTGGTACCCCTAGATGTTGTCAAAGTTCAGCTACAAGCCCAGAGCCATTCAGTCCACAAAGATAGATTTGTATAGCTATATAAACATATATCTGTACATTTCAATTGTGGGGAAATGTACCTGCTTCAGTATGTGTGTCTTGGTACTAAAAGGAAAGAAAGTGTGGCATGTGGAATAACAGGAGTGTACTGTAATGACTCTGAGCACAATCCTATTCATTTCTATTCAGAAGTAAGTAAGAATAGACATTACTCTCAGGAAAGTGTGGATAGGATTGCAGCATCAGAGTATATATGAGCAGAGCAGTGAAATTAACATTGGTGTCCTTGAATCCAGAAAGAGTAAAACAATTTGACTTACTATAATTATTTGCATGTGATGTTACAATGTAAAATATACTTACCGTATATACTCGTGTATAAGCCGACCCACTTATAAGCTGAGGCACCTAATTTTACCACAAATACTGGGAAAACTTATTGACCCGAGTATAAGCCGAGGGTGGGAAATGCAGCAACAGCAGGGAAGTGTGGCTGGCCTTGTAGGCTCAGGGCCCAATCCTGGGCATGTCCAGGCCCACAAAGAAGTACCTGAGTCTGAGGAGGGGCTTGGCTGCCGTATGCCTCCTCCACAGCCTGGAGAGCCGGCACCAGCAGCTGGAGAGGGTGCATGCTGGAGGTTGCACCCGCCATGTTGTGCTGTGGCGCGCCTCCTTCACAGCCTGGAGAGCCGGTGCAAGTGGCTGGAGAAACTGCTGAGCCTCTGGGCGCGCGCTGGAGGTCATGCCCACCATTTTTCTTAATTTTTTTTACTGACCCGTGTATAAACCGAGGTGGGTTTTTGGGCTCATTTTTGGGCCCCAAAAGCTAGGCTTATACGTGAGTATATATGGTATATGTAGAAATAAAGCAGCAAAATAAAATGGGGAATTGTTTTTGTTCATTTATGTTGTTCATTGTTCATTCATCAAAGGCAAGATCCAATAATTGCCTGTGATACTCATAGTGCCAGTAGAACAATCAGATTAGTTCTGTGTAAATGCCAATAAAGGTACACATATGAAATGATTAGTTCTGTGTGAATTATTGAGGGTAGATAGTACACAGCTTGAGGGTTTCTTCCATCAGTTGTCCTAATAACACCTGCCAACTGGGCAACAGACACTTTCAAGTGGGTGTTCCTCTTTTCTTTAGCAGGGGAAAATACCTCACTCCAACAATGTATGTCATAGTGGCTTCTGCTGTTGTTCTTTTGCATTCTTTTGCATTTTAGATTGAGAGCCCTTTTGGGACAGGGACTCATTAGCTATTAATTTTTTATTTTCTTTTAAATCACTTTGTGAATGTTTTAGTTGAAAAGCGGTATATAAATACTGTAGATAGATATACAGTGAATATTTCTTCTATCTGTTATATACAAGGTACCCAGTTTATTGTTCACCTTTTTTATCAGGAAAATCTTTTTTTTAATCTGATGGCCTTATGGAACACATTTATTTTTATGAAAATGGCACTCCTTGGCACAAGAAATTTGAAAGTTTTACAGGAATGCAATAAGCTGAAATTTAGTTATTACAGTATTTACCTACTGCCTTTCTCATAGATTAGGAGTACATCAGCAAACTGGCCATAAAACCCATTCAAATTGGTTTTTTTACAAGTATTGTTGAGGAAACTCATTGAAGCCTTCAGATGTTTCCCTTTTGCGGTGTTGTTATCTTCCTGGCTGAATTGCTCTGCAAGCGTTACCAGTAATGTCCAAGCAGGTTCTCAGGCTGTTGTCCATTCTTGCTAACAGACTTTTCCACACTGCTCCAACCTCTCACAACATCTGATCAACTCTGTCCTCTCACATGGGTTTGCTGTTTCTTGCTCATATCAAAAGACATGACCCAAGTTGATGCTGCTTAGATTCTTCAGGTAGGGGCAATAGCCTAACTAAATTGCACATCACACTTCTTGCCCAGGTAATCTTGAACTGAAATTTATGGAAAACTGACACTATTTCTATCTGGGTATTTCTGTGAAATATGCATGTACCTGTGTTTTAGCATGTCCTTGTCCTGATGCTGAGGGAGATAGGTGAATGGATGCTTATCTCTCAGTGTTTCTTCCTTGCTGGGCCATTGTGCATGGTTCACCTACTAGTCATTATCAGTTACTTCCATTTGGGAGGCCAGATGTGGTGGCACAAATAGTAGGCAAAGGGAGCAATCCAGAGTAACTACTGGGAGTCCTTGCTCCGGTGTAAGAACAATTTGCTCTGGATTGCAATATGAATTTCCCATTGGTTTTCACTAGATGGTGCAGTAACTATGGGTGCACCTAATGTCTCTTACGTGCTCCCGTAGTTACTCTGGATTGTAGGGTTAGGGTGGATGGGAGAACTTTTTATTAAAAATGAAAGAGCTATTTAAAGTTTTTAAAATACTTTTAAAATAATTTTTATCAAAAGTAAAGAAAAAACAAAAAATATTTTGGAATGCTGGAAAGTGGGATTGGGTCCCTAAGAGTTGATTTTAGAACAGTTTATTGTCCAGAGAAATGTTAACTGATTATCCCTCCTTATAGATTTTTATTTTAGATTAGTTCAGCAACAGATTAATTTATTTTAGATTAGCAACAGCAACTTATTTTACCTGCTATGAACAACTGTGTGATGCCTTCACGTCTAAACTAGGAGACAATACTGGCTACATTCCACTTATTGCAGGTGCTACAACCAGATATTAGTCAAACAATCTAGCTTGCTATTAATCTATATTAAATATAGTTTATATAAGAGTGATGTTTGTAGCAAGAACAATACACAAAAGTCAGTCTAGTGCAGCTCAATGAAGTTTATTTTATTTATGTGAAATTCTTGTTTGTTGGTAGAAAGACTGTAATTTACAATCCTAAGCATGTCTACTCAGAAGTCTTATTATATTCAACTGGGCCTACTTCCAGGAAAGTGTTTAGGATTGCAGCATTAGTCAAGTAGAGTCTTCTCTTTAGATTTAATGTAAGCACAATATGTTTGGGTCTTGTTCAGGCATAATATTTCTTAATATTGATTCATGATTTCTTTAGTATGGTTCAGAGATCAGAAGTTTCTTTTTCTTCTCCCTTCTTTCTCTTCTCAAATAACTTCTCCCTTCCTGCTATGCAGTATTAATCATTGCTTATGTTAGAGCTTCACCAAGGTTAAAAATAGTCAGTTCATTTTTGCAGATACTATTTGAGAATCTGTTGTTCTTAACAGGTCAATTAAGTATTATGCTTTATTCTCAACTGTAATGGGGCAGAAAGTCTTCAGTCCTGCTGAAATGGTTAGAACAAGAAAGCAGTCTTGTGGGTTAACTTACAAGCACCTGTGTGCTAATATTAGTAAAAACCTGGCCAAAAATGTCTTGTTTTCACTCTGGAGAGGGTGGAGTCCCACTGTTCTCAGGGATGTGCAATTCTCTAGTATGATTTCATGTGTATCAGAAGTGTTATAAACATTAGTTATTTTTGTTTTCTTTTGGTTTTTACTAAGTTCCATGTCAGGTACAGAGTATAAAATATCAGGTATTGTTTTACAAATGTGAAATGTGTGCCATGCACAGTTATTGAATACTGGCATCCCTCTATCTGTTGGTGATTTTCCAGCTGCCACCTTGGACAGCAGCAAACCCAACAAAGTCATTTACAAATCCCCTCATCTTGCAAGCGGACTTATCCATCTCTGATTGTTGCCCTGCCACTAGCTTCTGTGTTTTCTTGTCTCTCTGCTGTCTGTAAATGCTAATAGGAAGTGCTAACAGGAATACCCCCACTCTAGACTCTGAAACTAAGGCTGCAATCCTAAGCACACTTTCCTGGGAGTAAAATCCATTGAGCAAGTTGGAGGTCTGAAAACAATGCAGTGCTTAGCTTAACGCCAATAGTTTTCAGCCCTCCAACCTACTGCCTGTTTGAAGACAGCACAAAAAAAATTGAAAAGAAAAACATTTAATTAAAATTTACCCAGAATAGTAAGGAATACCTGCTTTAAGACAGTATGCCTGGGAGGTGTATAAAGTTGTATATCACTTGTACGTGCATTATCAAAATTCAACCATGTATTTAAGGAAGCAGTATGCATCAAATGCTGAAGGTAAAGAGGAAAAGTAAGGATTTTCTTACCAGTGAATTATAGTTCTGGGAAAGAAACTGGGATTCCCAAAAGTCAGAAATGAAATCCTCCTATTCCAGAAGCATCCTTTTAATAACCTTTTAAAATTTTAAGAATCTTCTAATAAGAAATAGCAAAATGTACCTGTATTGCAGGAATAAAATTTCAAGAATACAGGGTGATTCAAAAATGGGACAAAGAGGCAAGCAACCTTAAATTTTTGTCCCATTCATTTTGAATCACCCTGTATTCACATACATGCACCCAGAATTACACCCACCCTTTATTCACAATACATGCACCTACTGGGCAGGTGCAACATTTGAGGCAAGGTTTTATCAGTCTTCAGTATTAAGTATTGGATGAAAAACCTGTTGCACCCTTTTTCAACCCCTTAATGGTTTAATTTCTAAAAACTGGTTCAGAGCATGTGGTAACATCACAGAAGGAAGACCCTCCCAAAATTTCATGTTTCCAGGTCCAGGGGTTAGGGCAGGGCAGTGATCAGTCAGCAATTCTTCAATGTAAAGTATTGTAAAGTAAAATGTAAATAAAACTCGTTGCACCCCTTTTCACCCCCTTGTGGTTTGAATTTCTAAAACTTGGTTTTTAGTGGATGCCTACGTCATGGAAGGAATATGCTCCCCAAATTTCATGTTTCTAGGTGCAGCGGTTTTGGCTGGGTGCTGATGAGTCAGTGACCTTTCAGTTGTATATAGACAGAAAAATAAGAAACCAAGTTAAAGCTCCTGCAAAGGACCTGCCCCTACAGGAATACTCCCAAAACTCTTTTAAAGATGCTTAAAGTTAAGGTGCTTTAAGGGAGGAAAGAATTGCCTAAAATTAAGCAGAAATATCTTTTAACAATCTTTAACATGCTTCTGGAAGGAATTGCTACCAGCAAACTGTTTGCACAGGACTGACAATTATAAAATAGGAAACATACATTTTCTTGATGCCAGAAATAAACAGCTATTGCAGTGATGGTACAAAATGTTTAATTACACATGCAACATTTAATACTGCAGGAAAACAAATATACACAATTTTGGTTTTTGTAAGTTAATTCTGAAAGCTTGGCAAAATTTCAAAATCATGACATGGTAAATTTTTCATGCAAAATATTGACTCAACTGCTTTCAACATGCCAAAAAAGTTTAGTTGTCTAAAGCTTTATCCCAACTGCAACAACCAGTCTTTAACTGGTGAATGACTAATCAGTATATACTGGCCCATGGGAAAAATGCCAATATTCACATATAAACCTGAAAATATTATACACCTTTGGAAACTTAAAAAATTTCCATTTTTCCCTTCATTTTCTTAATATCTATTTCATATGAGATAATTAACATGCATTAAATTACTTTATCAGGTAGCCAGTGTATAATTTTGTGCATGTCATTCATGAGCAAAACTTTTATTTCAAAATTTAGCCTGCACATAGGCCTAACAGTGAACTTGCCAATGCAGAATTATCGTATCATTTTCTTCACAGGAATGGGGAAAGAGAACTGCTTCCATTTTTTGCTTCCAACTCATCCAGAATTAAATCTTACAAGAGGCACATCTGTTTGTCAAAATTATCAAAAAGGATACTCAAAGCAGTAAATACAGATTCTCACATTGCTGCACAAAGTAAACAATGTATGGAATTTCTTTGGCACAATTGTCATCAAGCTCATGGGGCCCTATGTGCATCCTTTTATAAAGTTGCCTATCATTATACACATAACCATTCCCAGTAATGCTTAACAATTCTTTGCAGGGTAAGAAGGTTTGAACTTCACCAATTAAGTCTTATAAAACCTTGGCTGAAAAAAATCTGTGGCTAACATGGTTTAGATAAACTTCAAATCAAATAATGTTACAAGTGAAAACTTTTAATGATTTTAAAATTTTACTAGATAGGAAATAACAAAAGAAAGTAGTTTTGTTCAGTTATTTAACAAAAAATAAAAAATTAGAGGAATGGCAATTTGATTTTTGGAGGAAAAACACAAAGTTCTTAAAAGGACTAAGACACTACCTTCATCTAAAAATCCCCCTTCTTTTGATAAAGTTGTACCATTCATTAGTTCAGCCATTTAGGTGCCATCTCAAAATGTTTCCTTTTTGTATACTGAAAGTGATTTACTGTCAGAATGCCAAAATATGTGAGTAAATCTGATGTGCCTAGACAGTAATTCAGTAACCTAAGGAAATTAAAACTAGGTATGAAGAATGCAAATTCAATTGTTCTTGTCTGATTTTTAAAAATCCATCATAATAGAATACAAATCAAATATTTTACTATTTACAAAAAGTTTGAAAGCATTTAACTTAAATTTTGCCAACATATGTAATTTTTGCAACAGTTAGCATATCTAAACAAGTACAGCCAAATATTCTGAGCTGGAGATGAATAATTCTTACAGAAAAGACAGATTTTAGCTGTTAAGATAATTGTGTTTTTTTCTTAACAGTACAAAGTGTGTAGTTATGACAATCTTCCTCCCCCAAGTAACTGCAAGTCTTTGAGTTTCGGGTTATTCTAAAGGGGACAAAGCAGCAGTTTTTAAAAAACGAACTTGCCCTTTAAGAGTCTCATTAGATCAATTATGGAATGCCAACTGAATCTGAACACACAGGTCTTCTCTGTGTAATTCTGCTCAAGAAGGTGTTAGTCCAGGACTTGTAATCTCTGTTGTAGGACTTGCAAGATATTCACTTGATTTCAGACTTGTGAGAGATTTGTAACTTGCTACTGAAGTCAGAGAACCACACAGGCCAAGTAAGGAAGGTGTGTCTTCTTTACCTATTTAAGAAAAATATATAAATTCATACATTTGTGTCAAGATTCAAAAATTAATACATTACAATAGATGCTGCACTTAAGCCCATCACTAGAATTAACAGGTGAACACTAAGCAATGAAGAATGGCACATAACCTGGCTCTCCCTCTTTCCCCCGACTGTGATGTTGGTACATAGATAACAGATCAGGTGTAAAAAGAGGAATATCTTCCTATGTAAAATATTATCACAATTACATGCTACGAGGGATCCTGTCGTATAGCAGAAAGGTGAGCAATCGCTTGAAAAGCTGAAGAACTTGACTTCTGCATTCTCAGCACTTCAAGCAAGCAAACATGGGTGTAATTATCTGCCACCACCCACATAACTCATGTCTTAATCTGCAGATTCTGCTTTCGGTTCTGTTCCCAAGACATTCTGGAGAAATATAGGTAGGACACCACAGACAGACTCCTTATGTGACTTAGCAATGTGACTTAGTAATGCTAAGTATAAAATTAGTAAGTCTACTCGTAGAAGGATGAACAGGAAAAGCAAAAACATTATAACAGCCTGCAGATGAAAAAATAAAATTTCATTCACACAAATGACCACCCCCAAAAGGTCTCTGTCAGAAAGCCATATAAAACAATTCCTTCCTAGCACAAGATGTAGTTAGAAGTTAGGATAAAGGATGTTTGAGGAACAAGTATGTACTCAAAACCTAAGTACATACTCAAAAAGTATGTACATTCAGATTCACAGGACTGTTTTTTAATCACCTAGACTGAAATTGGTATTAAGTGGAAGATGCTGAGGTAGAATCACTAATTAGATTGTGTGAATGTGGCAAATGCCACATTTGGCAACACTGACATATTTGATAGGTTGAGTCAAGAATGCAAATACTTTTGGTTTGTACAAAACTAGGGCTGTGGGTGGCGCAAGCAGTTAAGACGCTGTGCCTGTTAACCAGCAGGCCAGGGTTCGATTCCCGGGTCGGTCCCACAAGGCAGGGTGAGCTCCTGTCCTTAGCCCAGCTCTGCGACGCCAGCTGGATCCAATCATATTGGCTCTGCCTTTCCATTGGACTAATTCAGTGGCATGGAGAGGGGGGATTTGCTGCTTGGGTAACAGCCTATCCTCCATAACAATCCAACCCAGGCTTTCGTGCTTCACATGCAGCGTATGCAGCGCTAAGCACGATACCATAGTTTTTCCAAGACTGATGGAGGCCTACATGCTATCGGCACAATCTAGAATAACTATGGAAAGTCCTTGCTCCGGTGTAAGAACAATTTACTCTGGATTGCAATATGAATTTACCATAGGTTTTCACTAGGTGGTGCCGTAACTACGGATGTATGTATGTCTTTTACATGCTCCCGTAGTTACTCTGGATTGTAGGGAAAGTTTAAGTTAGTGGGGATTCATGTATTGATCTATCTTGGCAATAACATTAGATGTTCAAGTTGTTCTGCTGTTTTGTCTTATGCTAGACAGAGGCAAACTGCATTATCACTATGACGGTTTAGCAAGACATCTCAACTGATGGCTTAGAAAAAGCACCTTTCTCATTTTCTGATTGATATGCTAGCATTTGTTTAAAAACTTCTAATTACATCTCTTCAGTGTGTCAAGCAGCCATCAACAATTAAGACCAAAAGGTACTCTGACATATATGTGCTGTATAAACATTCTGCAATGTGACATACTACTATGATGCCTGGTGAGACTGACAACCCAATCCTACGTAAAACAGTGTGGTGACACAGCAGTGCTGGTGCAGCTACCACAGTATTTTTTTAACTATTAGAGGTAAGGGGACATCAGTCCCCTTGTTCCAAGCTGAGTCCTAGTAGTAGCTATGTGGACTTCTATCAGCTGGCACAATCACTGGCACAAACCCGAGTTGATCCAAGAAAGCAGAACAGACCCTCTACAGCCCTACAATTACTGCAGAGCACAAGCAAAGAGAACACAGCTGTATAGTAATGTATGTCCTATTCAAGACTGCTGAATTGTAGAAAACAGTCACTATTAGTGAAGTAATAATGTAAAGTATGTAATTTTCATAGTAACTTTTCAACTGTGAACTTTATACCACTTTTCAACTAAAAAGTTCACAATCCAGTTTACAAAGAAACTTTACCTTCACTAAGCAAGTTTAACACATCCTGCTTTCCGTCACCATCTTGTGAATGACCTGGATCCAGAGATGTTTGAGACAGGCTAACATCTGCAGATAGTTGATCCAGGCTGTGAAAGCTCTTTCTGGAAAATCAAGGATCATTAATTTCATTCCATTTTCTCCCAATATAAAATAAAATAGGCCGTATTTTCCAGATTCTAATGCACAAAATTTGTGGCCAAATGTCCCCTTTAAAATAAGCGTGCACCTTACATTTAATAGCACATTATAATCAAGTGAATATGGTAAAATAAGGAACAAGGTGGAAGGCTGTGCTCCTGCTGGGTGTGAGGCTTCGGGTTAATGGTGAGTTCCAGCCCACTCGCCCTGCAGCAAAGCCAGCCTGCTGCAGCCATCAGGCACTGGAGGGAAGATGCCCTTTTCTTCCCCCACCCTTTCTTCTTCCCTAAGCTTCCCTTTCACCTGTCACCCCTCCAGCTTAGGAAACCTCACAGCAAGCAGGAGGGAGGTCCCTTGGGCAACAAGACAAGCAACAATAAGCTTGCCTTTTCCTCCCTCCAGTGCTGTCTGATCTGCAGCCAGGCTTGCAGGCTGGAAGGGGCTCCAGCAGCTCCCTGGAACCAGTTTCAGCATGCAGCTCCCTGTTGCAAGTGGGGGCGGGGGACGACAACAAAGGAAAGCACAGATCAGGGAAGGGGGCAAAGAAGGCATGATCCAAAGTGATACTGGCTGGCTTTGCAGAAAGGTGAGCATACTGAAGCTTACCATTAACCCGATGCTGTGCATTAGGGGCTGGAGGGAGATGCTTTTGTTGCCTCCTTGGAACATAGACAAGCAGATAGGCAGCTGCATTTTACTGCATTCACCTGTATGTAACATACCATTAAACTGTGCATTACAATTGCTAGCAAACATTTTTAAAATCTGAAGCCTCCAGAATAAAAGTATGCATTAAATTCGAGTAAATACAGTTTAATAGACATTTTAATTTATAATTTATGAATAACTGCAATGAAACAATGCTTCATACAAACATGCAACACAATTAAATGTAAATTTATAAATACTATCTAAAAATGTATTCATTAATTAACAGCTGCAATCTCCATTACAGGGACCCCTCGTTATCCACCAGGGTTTCATTACAGAACTTCCCATGGATAAAAAAAGTCTGGGGATAAAAAACAGTTGAAAAAGATTTAAAGAACCACTTCCAGGTTTCTTGCTCCTCTATTTCTCCTAATGGAATAAGGTTATCCATCAATATCTGCAGAGGTTTGTGTTAAATAAAAAATATTTAAATAAAAATGTGTTCAATAAAAGCAGTTTTTAAAAAATGTATCCCTTTATAATTGTTAAAAAAACAATTTTCCTTACTGTTGTACAGAGGCAGACAGCAATTAAAAATTCAAAGGACCCCCTGCTTTGCCTGGCTCAACTGAATTTATTCAGTTTATATCCTCTTTTCCGTCATAAAGGAAGGCTATCCAGGGAGGCTAAGAACATTTAAAACAGAATAAAACACAATTAAAGAATGGAATGATCGTTTGCATGACTACCTCTATACAACAGAAGGAAAGCAGTTTTTAAAACTGATTTGTAGTGGCCATTTGTGTTGAGTTTTTAAAATTTGAATATATAAATTTACATAAATCAATATCCAGGGGTGTCCAAACTTTTTGGCAGGAGGGCCACATCATCTCTCCGACACTGTGCCAGGGGGGATGAAAAATGATTTTCATTTCAAATTTGAATAAATTTACATATTAGATTGTATTAGGGACATTTCAAGGCTTGCCAATGGCCCGATAGAGGTGTCTTGCTAAGAGCCACATCCGGCCACAGGGCGGGGGTTTGGACACCCATGTATTAGACTAATGTATGAATTAATGCATTTTACTAAAGGATCATTCCATGTCAAGTGGTCTAGGGTCTCCATGTAACCATCAGAGATTTTGATGAAATTTTGTATGCAGGGTTTCTGCACACAAAATTTTTATCAAAATCCATGATGGTTGCACGGGATACTTTTCCAAAACTAGACCACTTGACATGGAATGACCTTAAGCTTATTTATAATATACGGTACATGAAAGCTATAATACAGACATATAGAATCATGAGATATTTGAACTGTTTGCCACATACCTCTGATACAGTGATAACATATATGCCAAGCCAGAAATGCATAGACACAAATTATTCAGAGGCAATGGGGGGAGGGTTAAAATAATGCCTGCAGGCCAACATGGGCTCCAAGTCTCTTGTGGGCCAGAGGCTTGTAGGAAACTGGGGGCTCCTTGAGGGGTGAAAATGACTTCCTGGCTGGAGTTTGTCGACCCCTGATCTAGCTATACCCACTGGAGTCCACTAGCTATACCCACTGTGGTCCACTAAGAGAAGCCCAACTGAAAAATGTCAAAGGCCCTTCAAGTCCAGAATCCTGTTTTGCAATGTGTCCCACTACTTGCCTCGGGAGACCCACAAGGAAAGATACTGTACTGCTCTCCCACTATGGATCACCAAAATGTGGTATTCAGACACATGCTCTGGAAGTAACACACTGCCCTCAAGACTAAGCCGGCACAATAGATCTCTCCTCCATAAGTTTGTCCAATCTCCTTTTCAAGCCATACAAGATTGCCATGCCAACATCATATATGACAGGACATTACTGATTTGCCCAACTTCATGTCTTCTTACCAGAACCATATTAAGGGTGCTTCTGGAAAATGAAATCCCCACAGACCTCTTTGTCAGCAAAAGTAACTGTTCCAAAATGTTGCCTGTGAAACATTTAGTAGCAAAACTGAATTTCTATGTTCAGTGTCCCTACACCTCTAAGCAAAAGAGGTGTGATACAATATTTACAGTTACTACTACATCAGAGTCAGATTCTACGAGGTTATCTAGTCCAACTTCTTGCTCAGTGTAGGTAACTCATCTGACTGATGGCCCTTCACTCTCTGCTTGAATAGCTCCAAAGAGAAGAGCCCACAATTATAAAAAAAAACTAGCACATAAACTGGTCAGGAAGCATGAAAAGGAAAATCTTTAACTAAATAATAGGGGTACAGAAAAATACCCTGCAGACATAAGTGTGCCACCAGTGTCACAAGAATCTTGGTGAAGTCAACCCAAAAGGCAGTGCCGTGTGGTGAAAATGGTTGGATCCATAAGAGAAGTGAAGGTAGCTCATATGGCTGATAAGGACTCATATGAAGATAAGCCTCCCTCAAGTCCATGTGGTCCCCTGGCTCCAGAACCGTTACAAGTGAACATCAAATCCACATTTTGAACTCACACTATGAGAACATAAGAAAGGCCAATCTAGTCCAGCATCCTGTATGACACAGCAGAAGCCTCAGGGAGCACATACAACACCAACATCCGGGCATTTTGAGTATGTCCATATCTACACACACATCTCATGTCTTGTAACCTGTGATGGTCCTTTCTTCTAGGAATTTGTCCAATCGCTTCTTAAAAACATTAAGGCTAGATGCCATCACCACATCCTGGGGTAGGAAGTTCCACAACTACACACTGGGTAAAGAAATATTTTCTTTTGTCCGCCCTAACCCTCCCAACTTTTAATTTTAGTGGATGTCCCCAGGATCTAGTGTTCTGTGAGACAGAAAAGACCATCTCAATCATGTCTCCCCTCAAATGCCTCTTTTCTAGACTGAAGAGCACGAAACGCTGTGGCCTTTCCTCATACGTGTCCAACGGGAAGGTGTCCCAGACCATCAATCATTTTAGTCGCTCTCATCTGAACCTTCTCCACTTTCCTCCATATCATTTTTAAGATGCAATGACCAGAATTGAACACAGTACTCCAAATGTGGCCTCACCATCGATTTGTACCATAATTTTTGTTTGGGGGCCCCTTGCCCTTGGCAGCCGAAGAGGACTGTGTTGGATTGGTGTCAGCTTTGCTTCTTTTTAAAAAAAAAATTATTGATTGTTTAAAGAAAAAGAAGAAACAAAAAAGGAAAAGAAACCATCAGAAATATTCTTTAAAAAGTAAATGGTAAGCACAGATTTCTGGATTTACCTTTTTTTAGTTTAAAATTGATTTCTACTGATTTCTATTAATTTCTACTATATAAAAATGTATCTTAAACTACAATCTTATTCAGATGACTCTGCTTCTACTGAAGAAACTAGAAGTATCAACTTTAAAATTTAGGGCTTTAACTACAAATATAACTATAGACCAAGAGTGTCCAAACATTTTGGCAGGAGGGCCACATCATCTCTCTGATATTGTGTTGGGGGCCAGAAAAACAATTTACATTTCTAATTTGAATAAATCTACATAATTTTAAATATAAGAGTGTATTAGATACATTACAAGGCTTATTTGCAGGCCAGATGGAGGGGTCTTGTGATGGGCCACATTGAGGCTTGCTGCCAGTCACATCTGGCCCCTGGGCTAGAGTTTGGACATTCCTGCTTTGGACGATAAATAGTCCCATAAATTTTTCAACTGCAGAGCAGTGATATTCAACCTTTTTCAACCCATGGCACACCTGCCAAGTCACTAAAAATCACAAAGTACACCACCAAGTTTGTTTGTTTGTTTAAAAATTACCATATATACTCGCATATAAGCTGAGTTTTTTTTTACTTTTTTGGAGCTTTTTTACTTTTTTTGGAGCTATAAGTTAAGCTCCTTCAACTTATATGCGGGGCAAGCAACAGGCTTGCCCCAAAATGATGGCTGCTGGAGGTAGCGGCTGCCCGCATGCCTCCTCGGTCAGCTGGAGGTGCTTGCAAGCACCTCTAGCTGAACGAAGAGGTGTGGGGGCAGCCGCGACCACCAGCATCCGCCTGCGCGCCAGCTGGAGAGGCTTGCGAGCAGATGCCGAGGCACCTAATTCTACCACAAATCTGGGAAAACTTATTGACCTGGCTTATATGCAGGTCAATTAAGTTTTTCCAGTTTTTGTGGTAAAATTAGATGCCTCGGCTTATATGCAGGTCGGCTTATATGCAAGTATATATGGTACATTGAATTACTACAAGACAGTAAATACATTTAAATTATTTAATTAATAAATCAATTTAATTAATTTCAATTCAAAGTATGAGGATGGGGAGAAGTAATAAGCTTTTCGTATGGCAGAGTGGGATGGGGGAGGAAACTCAGGCATGCAGGCAATGTGCAGAGTCTTCCAGAGGAAGAGGGCTCTTATAATTTTTCTGACTGGAAAATAATTGAAAGGGCAATTCCCTTTGTAATGGACAGTGGTACCTTGATTTATAGGCATAATTCATTCTGGAAGCGTGCTTGTAATTCAAAATGCTTCTAATTCAAAGCGGATTTTTCCATAGGAAATAATGGAAACTCAGATGATTGGTTCCACAACCAAAAATAGTTATATGAAAATATTTACTGTATATAAAAATGATTACTAAACACTATAATCCAATATAAAACACGATAATAAAGAAAACTGTATTGTTCTTTGAAAAACTTCATGGCTTTTGTGAGAGAAGATACATGAGGGATGACTTTCACTATCACTTACAGAGTCACTGCTATCCATTGGCTCCATGGAATCTTTGTCTTTTTGTGCAACATTAACATTTACATTCCCATGCTGCTGATGAGGCGCAGCATTGGAACACTGATAAGGCACACCTTCCACATCGTCACACAGAATTCCCACACACACATACTTGGCTCAGGCTAATCCCCCCCACATACTCCATGAGTTCCCTGTCCATGGAAGCCTGTTCCAAACTTCCTCAGAAGTGCTCTTCTTTCAAGACAGTGCTTTAAAACAAGTAAAAATTTCTCAGACAATTTTTCTCTTAATACAAAACACTCTTAATTCAAGTTACTCTTAAATCAAAGTACAACTGTATTATCGTTCATGATCAGTAGTCTCTGGAACATCCACATTGTAACTGGAGGGGTACTGAGGAGTTCACAGGTGGGCTCAAACCCTCCCCTTATTACTTCAAATTTATTGCCTTTCTGCTTTGAGAAGTCAATACATTTAAAATAAATACATTTACATAAAATAGGCTCACATTTCTGGCTTCTGCAAAATTAAGTCCACAAAGGGTAACGAAGTGAAGAATCCACGTCCAAGTAAATAAATACAGCTTCATCTATCTTTAGTAGGGCAGAGGGAGATAGTGACAGACTCCCTTCAAACTGTTGGAAAACTCCCAAAAAAGCTAATACTTAATATATTATATTGTCACACAACTTTCAATAACTTTTCTTTTTTTAATAAGAAAAAACTACACATTAAAGTTAAACATGCAATTTGGTTCTCTGTACTCATGTAGAATTCCTGATGAAAAGTGGGACCACAGCATCCCTTCCCTCCCACTGCAGCCTGAGAAAATCTCCCCAAGCTACTATTTGTCTTGGATAAGAAGCTACTACTGGTGCCAATAACAGCTTATTTTAAGGTGTGAGCAATTTGAGCTAGGACTTCACATTACACAGATAATGACAGATTCCTCCCTGTTAATTATACCTGACCACTATTTATTTTTTTAAAAAGTGAATATGCATGTCAAACTACCTATACCTAATTAACATATAATTTGGCCTGATTTGACTCACATCAACACTTATTTATATTTGGATTTCATTCAATTTATCTTCTCATCTTTTCACTGTCATCCAAGCCTAACCTCTATTATACTGAATTTTCTGCTGAACCTTTTAACATTATCACATTTTTATGATATCACATTACATTTTATATTACGAAGTGGATAATATATGTAGTATCTTACAGAATTATTTTAAGGGTTACTGAGATTATGTATGTGAAGTGCTGCAAACATACGAAGTACTATACTAATTAGTTAGAATATGTTTTAAGGTAAGAATAGTAGTGATTTAACTACTACCTGTACACTGTTAATATTTGGTTATTGATTCCCCCCTAACCCCTTAACCATATAATATTTTGGTTGACAAAATGCAAGGGGAAATGATATTCTTGTGATCTTAGGAGCACTGCACAAATATTTCACTTACTCATCCCATTGCTTATTTTGCTTTCGATAAAGTAGCGTATCCAAGGCAACAGCATTAACATCCAGAGCTCCTGGGGAAGGCCACTGATTGGTGAGATGGGTAGTTAATTCTTGTCTTGATCTTAAATCATTATTCTTTAGCACAGTTCTGTGAACACACAGTGAATTTCATGCCATTAGATCTTAAAATCAGGACATAAAATAGGTTTGTACTAGGAGACTCACCTTTAATATGCTTTTCAGAAAGCATCCCCCTCCCATGCCAAGACCACTCAGTCAGAATTTTGATACTGAGAAATAAGACTGAGGCTGCAATCCTAAAGACACTTTCCTGGGAGTAAGACCCACTGAACACAATGAGGCTTACTTTTGAGTAGACATGGTTAGGATTGCACTCTTAAACTGCACTTTATCATTTTTGAAATCATGCAAGATCAGAAACTGCACAAAATATAGAAATGCAAGGAATTTAAGATTGCTTCTAACATCTATCTTATTTATCTCTGACAGTGAAAGTTCTGGGTGAGAGTATAGATTTCAAGTCTACAACTTGAAGTGTATTGCTGATTTACACAGGAGGACATCAAGCCACTATCTTTTATGAAATTTGATCAGTCTACATAGCCTATCTGTGGGAAATCTCAATCCTTCATATTTATTTCAAGACCACACACAAGTGGCTCTCAATAGCAGAAGAGAAAAATACACAGCTTTAATATCTGCATTATAACTGAGCACTTATTATTTTTCATGTTCATTTCATCCAAGAAAACACAAACCAAGTATAAAATTTAAAGTAATGTTTTATATTAATTGTACTAGTTATATCTAGTATACAATGTCAGTTCAAAACTACAAATACATTCTACAAGAAAAAAAATCACTAACAAGAAGCATGACTTAGTGATAAAGCCAGTTTTAGGTCAAAATGTTTCTCTGTCAGGAAAGTATTAGGAAAATTATCAGTAGGATGTATCTTTCACAATGGAAGAGTCACATGAAAATAACTTGGGAATGTTTAAAAGTTAATTATACAGCCACAGTTTGATTACTTACCAGTACTATGAATTCTCCTATTGGATAATCTCCTTCAAATATCCCCTCTATGAAGTGAGTTGTCAGCACCACCTTGACGACCCAAATCTGTTGGAATTTCAAATGTCATGGATGTGAGCCCTTGAAACGATGTGTGTGGCGTGTTATTTGCCTTCTAACTATGTGTTAGTATAGTGTAAGAATTTTCCCCAACCCCTCCCCCACAAAACTCCAGCATACTGAGGAAATCAGATCCTGAATATGGATTTATGGAGGAGATGACAATAGCAGAATTCTAGTTACTGATATGCAATCTTGTTTGATGCTGCTCAGGACACTTTCCACAACTGCCATTCTGAGGAAACTATTTCCCCAAAATGCAGAAGAGAGCTTAGAAAAATGTCTAATCCAATCAGGTACATATCTATATATATAAAAAAGAAAAGTGACTGACTCACTCATTTACTGACTGACTCATTGATGCCTAGCCAAAACTGCAGAAGTGTGAAATTTGGGGAGGGTGTACCTTCCATGATGGAGGCACCCATTAAGAACCATTCTTTGGAAATTCCAACCAGAAGGAGATGAAAAAGAGTGCAACACGTTTTCCTCTCTATACTTTTACAATGAAAAATCCCTGACTGAGGGACACTGCCACAACCCCCAGACCTAGAAGCATGAATTTTGGGGTGGGTGTTCCTTCTGTGACATGAGCACCCACCAAGAACTGATGATGAGAAATTTAACCCTTAAGTGTTGTTATCTTATACTTAACACTGAAGGCTGACTAATGACCATCCAGCCAATTTGGTGCCTGATGCACTGGGAGGAAGGGAGTGCATGTGGGAGGGTTGATGCACATGGGGGGTTGATGCACAGGGTATTTTGCTCCCACAGTGCGGGTACATTTTGTTAGTATAAAATAAATTTATCTGAATTTGCGTAACATGCTGCTAGCCTTTCACAATAACAATTTAGAGACAGCTGTATAACTTCCATCTATAAATAAAATAGGATTATTGACCTGTGGGGATAAGGCACAATATGTTGTCTAGGTATTTTCCAAGTTCAAGTCAAAAGTGCTGCATAGTGTCCCTATTCCCCCTTTGCTTTTTTGAAAAAAGAGATTAACATATGGAAAATCAGAAGCAGGAAAATGGTAGCCCCTCAGGAATTTGTGACAATACCTACTTCATAATAATTGTGGGTCTGCTTATACTTTCTTCATGAATTGAGTACTAAGACATGGAACCAGGTCTTCTGAAAACATTGGCCATTGCAATCAAACGAACATATATATGCTAAAGTGTCTACGAGGCTGATGCTCTTCAGATATTAGCTATGCAGTTACTGGAGAAGACTGCTGTTTTATACAGTGGCATCTGGTTTATGAATAACTTTGTCAGTGTTTTGAAAGACAAGCAAAAATTTCTAAGAAATTCTGTCTTGGTTAATGAGCGTTGTCTTGCAATATGAGCCTGCCCTGCCTGAGCTTGCTCTCCAGGACGTGCCAGGACTGCCCTGCCTCCTTCACCCTTTGCCTCAAGAGTCTGTGCCAGGGTCCTAGCACCTCCAGCTGCTCCCAACACTCACCAGTGAGCAGCATCAGAGATCAGTACCACCAGCTCCACCTGTCTCTCAACTAGGTAGGGAGATGCCAGGGGACACATGGTCTGCAGGGTAGATGGTTTGGCATGGGGCTTGAGGGAGTGCCCTGCAAGCCACACAGTGCTTTTGGGCAGCTGCCTGTTGCCGAGGAGAAGTCTGAGCAGGTGGTTTGGCAGGGGAAAGAGCTGGCGAGAGCACCCTGCAAGAGTGTGAAAGTTGTCTGTGCATGAGATCTGTGTGTGGAAGGTGTGTAAAAAGCAATTAAGATTGCCTTAATCAATGATACTGTACAATGCTGCTCCCTATCAGCAGTATTGTAATCATTTTTATATAAATATTTTTGGATTCTGGAACAAATAGTCTTGAGTTTGCATTATTTTTATGGGAAAATTAACTTTGATAATTTTGTTTTGGTTAACAAGCATGTTTTGCAGGATGAATTAAGCTTGTAAACTAAGGTACCACTGTATTTGTAAGGCACTTTAGAAGTCAGAGTAAAAAACCAAACCTCATAAACATGCATAACTAACAATGTTGGGAGAAAGTGTCAATTGCTTACTATTATGCAAACCATTGGTTCATCCCACACTCCCACCCCATATCACTAGGGAATTCAGCAGCATAATATTTCTTGGCACTGTTTAATAAAAAATGTATTCCCCGCAAATTATAAAAAGAAAAACAAAGAGCAATCAACTCTACTGGGAATAGATTATGCCAAAACACTGAAAGGACAGGCTTAATTTTTCTCTTTAACACAAAGCATTTAAGTCTGAGCAAATACTGTACCATTTCAAGAGCAAATACTGGTACCATTACCACATTAAATAAATACTGTACCAAGTTGTCCTTAATACTTCCATAAAGTCACTTTGTAAATCTCATCTGAAAGGTACTGTATTTTAATGTTTACTGTATTATATAAGATTTTACTACAACTTTGTTAAAAAGACAAGCATAAAGCTTATCAATTGAACTCAATTCTTTATCATAGTTACCAATTTGGATCATGAACATAATCACCAATATTGAAAAAATGTTCAACTAAAATCAAAGAGACTTGCTTTCAAATAGGTATGTTAGGGACTTCCCACACACAAAAAAGCAGAAGCTGATTTGTTTGTACCTAGAAAAGTTCTGATAACTACTGTATATACCGTAATTAACAACAATACTCATTTTCTTAGTTAACACTAGTTCCTGCTCTTGGCAGGGTCTGCTTTTAGATGATAGTGCGACTTGGGGAAATCTGGCAGCCCGTCGCAGGGGCCTGTTGCCAAGGGTGCACCACCCAGGTCTTAAACTGCTGACCTACAGATCTTCAACAAGTACAGCGCCTTTAACCACAGAACCATAGGAGGTCCCCAACAGCAACAATACTATAAAACAATAACAATACTGTATAATACTATACAGTAGCAGTAGTAGTAATATTCAAGTGCACAGATTGGGGGCCAGAAGTTACATCATTAATGTCTATTAATGACAACATTGTGGCCAGATGGCAGCAAAAAAATATGCACTTGGTTCTTATGTAGGAGCTCATTAGCTGCAAATGAAAAAATATGCAAATCTTGCTTATATTTTCAAGATATGGGAAAACCCAATTATGCTGGGAGAGCCGAATGATAACACCAGCCACTCTGTCACTAGTGCTTCTTCTGCTGGGGCATCAGTTCGCAGAACATTGGAGTATGGTTTTGGTTTTTCAAGACTTATATAACACTTTTCAACTAAACATTCAAAGCTGTTAACAGAGAAAATGAAATAACTAATGGCACCCTATCACCAAAAAGCTTACAATCTAAAAAGTTGTAAAAGAACCCTAGCAAAAACTAGTATAAAAGACACTGCTGTGGTGAGGAGGGCCAGTTACTTTGTCCCTCCAAAATAAAAGAGAACCACCCACCTGAAATAGTGTCTTTTTCCTAGTTTAATACTGTATAATACTATCAATATTAATGCATGGATATCTGAGGAATTAATGTAGAACATTTCAGAAAAATGTAGGACACAACAAATTAAAGCTAAAAACTAATGTTGATTTCATGTGGTTAATTTAAAACACTGAATTTAAAGCTATATTTAATATAAATACATATATTTATATATTTAATATAAATACATAGTAAAATAAATACACAAAATAACGAACAGTGTAACCACATTTTAAAACCTAAGTTTCTATCTTTTCACACTGACTCATATCCACATTTCATTTAAAAACAGAGAAAATGGATGCCTGAATTGATTCAAATGTCACGACATTTAATGACTAGCTGAAGAGAACAAAGTGGGGGCAGAGTTTGAAAGAAAGAAGGACAGCCATTTATAAGTATTAGATTTTAAGAACATGACGTAATCAAGTTATATATATATATATTGGTTTTCAATGTATTATGATTGGTTCTTCATACATAATTCAACTTTGAATCTTTGTGAAACAGCAGAAATACAAATTATACATTTTCTAATTGCCAACAAGCGTTGCTAAGCATCTGTTTCAGTTACTGAATGTTCTGTCAGTGAATTTTTCAGGCAGTTTAAATACTGTTATGAGTATGTAAGTATGACAAGGGCCACCAGCATGAGATACTAGCAGCTTTTTACACACATCCTTCAACAAAGGTTAACATTTCATTATAGCAGTGGTTCTCAAGCATTTCACACTGGAACCCCTTCTGAAAATGACAATCTGCCTGGGCACCCCCAGAAGGGATATCATCAACCTGTTATAACCAGAAGTGACATCTATGATGCTAGATCTTCTTCCTGTACTTGGTAGTAAGTTCCATTGTGTTCAATGAGACATACCCTACAATCCAGAGTAACTATGGGTGCACGTAAGAGACATTACGTGCACCCGTAGTTACTGCACCACCTAGTGAAAACCTATGGGAAATTCATATTGCAATCCAGAGCAAATTGTTCTTACACCGGAGCAAGGACTCCCTGTAGTTACTCAGGATTGCACCCACAGGCTGCAATCCTAACCACCAATCCTAACCACCCTTTTCAGGGAGCAAGTACTATAGAACTCAGTGGGACTTATTTCTGAGTAGACATGCTTAGGATTGCACTGCTAGTCCCAGGAAAGTATAGACTTGCAGCAGGAGTAGCCCATTCTAAGATGGTGCTACCCAGTGCCAGATTCCAAGGTGGCAATGCCCAGCTTTTTGCAACCCCATGAAAAGATGAACCTCCCCCCCCCGATCTCGTCCCCCACATGGAGAACTACTGCATTACAGGATGTTTAAGGGAAGCCTGAATTATAGATGCCTTGTATAGAATGTTGTCATCTTCCCTAGTTGCATTTACACGCTTTTGTACTGCTAGGTTAGCAGGAGCTGGACAAATGATGGGAGGTCACACCATCAAGTGGTACTTGAGTCTCAAAATGCCGACCTGCCAACTTTCAAGGTGACAAGCACCACAGCCCATACTACACATATTAGCCAAATTTATATATTTATTAAAATAATTTATTTTGCTTTTAAAATCAGAAAAGCTTCATACTGCTCAGATTTTTAAAGCACGTTCACTTCTTATCAGAAATGTAAGAAAAATAAAACATGGTAGCATTTTTCTTCATAACAGCTAAAATATTCAGCTAACAAATTAATTCACATAAGTTAACAATGAGTCATAAGACTGACTAATGCAAGAACAGAAGATGCTCATAAAAGCGCTAAATCACTTATATCATCTGTTGGGAGCTACACCAATCATTTATGTTTAAGCAGTGGGATGGGGGAAAAGGAGGGGACAACAATGTTCTGTAGTGTTCCCAATAGCTACGGAAGAATTTAGATCTAAATTCATCCCCAGTTGCCATAATCTTTATTCTTTATTATTTTTATTAATACCTGAATTATTAATTTTTCTTTAACATTAACCTTCCACCTATTTTTACCCTACACTGTAGGTGTGAGAAGTGTCAAGCAAAGCAAAACCAACAGTAGAGTACAAATTTCTTGCCTAATTCCTATATTTGTGTCTGGTACCAAAAACCTTGTGTCTAATGTTTAAGAATTGCTTGTTTGCTGCAACAATATTAAACTATTGTACTGTCTTTTACTGTGATGCTTTATTTCATATACAGTACACTGGGACTGCATATGTACACACACACTATGGATACATGCACATGTATTATGTGGGACATTTGTACAACTGAGGAGTTTTCCCTGTGTCTGTTTCAAAGAGCATTGTCATCATTGATAGGGTGCTTCAATGCATCCACATGAACTATGTCAGCTGCTTTTGACAGAAATTAAAGCCACTTATTGATCCTTTGTAAGAATAATTATTGTATTATTAACTGTTCTTAAACATAATTCTGATACTGTTACTCAAATGCTTACACAGCTAAAAAGCTACTATGCCTTTCAGATGCACCTTTGCAGGTATGAATTAAATGATTCCTGGAGAAAGTGTTTAAAAATAACTATTGCAAGGAAAAGCATTAAGGTAAAAATTGTACTGGTTGAGTCTTTTGTTCTTACAACGACGCAGTGCCACAAAGAACACTACATATAGTGTAGTGTAGAACACTACATATACGACCAAAAACATAGTTTTATAGCATGACACAACTCATCAGCAAGGAACAAAAATGCATTTCCTAGATTTCAGAAGGGCCCACAAATCATTTTGAATATAGAAAATACTGGTTCAGAATACTTTCCCACTACTTGCTTCATGGTACAACAGGGATTTGCTGCACTCCATATTCTGCAACACACGACTTAGACTTAAATTACTAGAACTGCCAAAGTAGTATCTTGAAATCATGCCTTTTACACACACACACCCCCCTTGAAGATTACTTAGTGGCTAAGAAAGTAAACCGTGTTGAGCCAACATGCATATCAATGTATAAATATAAGTTTAAATATATTTCTATATTTTATTATGGGATTTATGTTGTTATAGAACAGAACTGGGGAGAAAATTGGGAGGCAAAGCCTTTTGATTTCACATCAACAGATTTTTATAATCATTACGAAGCTTTTTTTTGTGATCCTGAGTAAGGCGATGAGACCCAGAGAAGGATCAAGATGGCAATACCAACAGCAATCAATGCATGCATTGTGTACAACTTACAGCTGATCCTGCAGTTCCATAATGATATACTCAAGTTGCTCCTTTTCCATTTTTTGGGCCAGATCCATAGTTTCTATCTTCTGATGCAGTAGCTTCTTTTGAGAGATTGATTCAGCCAGCTGTGTCTCTCTAAGACGTACTAATTCTTCCAGATAACCCTAGAAATATAAACATATTCATCATTCTACTGAGCTTGCTTGCCCAATGTACATAATCACATTAAGCAATGCATGTTATTTTCTTATTTTTAAAAGAATTTAAGTGAACCAGATTGTTCATGGTAACAGTTTCACCCAATATGTGTACCTGTACACATTTGAATAATTTTCTTATGCCCCAGTCCTATCCATGATGCATCAAGGCTCTCATGACCGCTGATGCTAAGGGGAGGCATGCAGCTACAGAGATGTATGGTAAGTAAAAATATTAAATTTGATCATTTCAACAGGCCTAAGTTGGAAAGTTGCAAAGGGTTAGCTGCAGTTTCATTTATGTATCAAACAACTAAAACTACAAACAGAAGAGTAACCAAAGGAAGTTGCAACAATTCAATTTCTACAATTCATTCAGTTGTCATTTTAATGTGGGGGAACCATTAGGGTGCAATGCACCAGGATGCTATAGTGGTTTGTGAGTTGGACTTAAGGCCTGGAAGATCAAAGTTCAAAACCTCACTCAGCCATGAAGGTTCTGGGATGACTTTGGGCCAGTCAGTATCTCTCAGCCTAATGTACCTCATAGGGTTTACTGTGAGGTAGAAAGGACTGAAGGAACCATGTCTATTAGACC
The DNA here is from genome assembly GCA_030015325.1 of Cryptoblepharus egeriae. NCBI lineage: Eukaryota > Metazoa > Chordata > Lepidosauria > Squamata > Scincidae > Cryptoblepharus > Cryptoblepharus egeriae. The sequence goes on along the minus strand of JAREYC010000004.1, from coordinate 21,219,214 downwards.
CTAATCTATTGGTTATAGGAAGGTTAAAAAAATTATACACAGGATCGCAGCCTTAGTTAATCTGAACCAGACATTGGACTAGGGGTAACCACCTATCACAGGAGTACAAACATAAAGCCTATGGGCTGGTTTTGTCCCCAAGAAGCAATTTTCCCATTTCCCCATTATAACTAGGTTTTCCTAGCATGATAATTGGGTTCTCACATATCTTGAAATTCTGAACAAGATTTGCACATTTTCTCTTTTGTCATTTTCACCTAATGAGTTTCGATGGGAAAAAAGTGCTAGTCATCATCCACTTAAAGATCTCACTTCCAGCCCTCAGCAGGCATCATAAATGCTATTTAACCCACTATATGAAGCAAGTTTGATATTCCTGGTCTATAACTTAGAAAGAACAGAAAGGGTTCACTTAGTATCTAACATACAAAGGTCTTTCCCCTTCTAAAGTCAGGTTTTGAACAAACACAGGCAATGTCAAGTCTCGATTGATGTGGATTGCTGAGGCCACTGAACAAAAAAAGGCAATGTAAAACATTATCAATGGAAATCTGATGAATGTGGAGCCAGAACAAAAAGTACATGTTTACTGATCCACACAGTACATACGCTGAAGAAGTTGCCTTTTTTACTGGTCCTCCATGTCAAAGTAATTGACATTAAAAACACCACCTTAAAAATGAGCAGGTTCAAATCTATCACTGCCATTGGCTTGAAAGACTTGCCCAAAAGTAGGGAAAATTACACAAGCAGTAGTACCTCTTTGGCCAACCTATTCTGACCAACAAACTATGCCACAATGTTTTTAAAGTTTTCTGGCCTTAAGAACAATTTGGAATCATAAAAAGTATGTGCCTTTAGAACCTGGCTTCCCCTCTCTAATACAAGCACCTATTACATTCGAAACAAGTGGAAAATGGAGAAAATCAGCAATTTTAATACAAAATTGAAAAATGTTTAATTATTTAACTGCAAGATAAATTGAATCTAAAATCAGTGCTAAATGTTCTCCAAATATAAACCAAAACGAAGTGATTTTTTTAGCAAGAATACTTCACTTGAAGTCTCAAAATTTTCTACTGCTCATCACAAGAATGCACATGTTAATCTTTTACCTCAATGAAGCTCTTACCTTCTGCTCCAATGTAAGACGGTATTTCTGTTCAACCCTTTTACATTTGTTAAACCAAGTGTTCTCATCAGTGATGAAATGTGGTCCAATATTTTCTGGTGTACTGCTTTCACTGCCACTACTACCCAGTGTTCTTAGCTCTTCTTCATCACTACTGATGCTATCAGAACTGAGGAACAAAATTCAAAAACTAAGAACAATTTGCTACAAAATTCTGCTTTTAAAAAATCTATCCCCTATATTTTAAATTCAGTATAGGTATTCTTTGTAGGATAGTCCTAAAGGAGTGAAAGAGGCAGTTGCAAAGCCCTCAGTTGTTTTCTTCTGAACACACAGTTGCCATTACAATGCCCACAGCTAGAACCAGAAAAGAGTGATGCATCAGGTTTCCCCTGTGCTAACTTGATTCTTATAACTGCAAAATTTTCAAAACGTAGCATTTTAAAATAATTTGTAGTAAAATGTATCTGCATTATTTTCTCAACAAAAATAAAATAAACGGCAGCTGAAGACTCTGCCTTCAGAGCCAAGAAACAGTCTGACAGTCCTAGAATATAAGCATTCTGAGGACTATGAGCTTCCTTCTTGAACCTCAAACAATCTTTGAGGGAATAAGCAAATTTATCTTGACTCATTGGCATCCTTCAGTCTCGAAAGACTATGGTATCGTGCTCTGATTGGAGGTCCTGAAACAACATCTAGTGTGGCTAAAAAGGCCAATTCGAGAGTGGCAATCCCTTCCACACTGAGGACAAATAAATTCCGTCCCCTGCCCAGGCCCCAGGTTTCGCTGCTTTCAGGTCTGTCTCTTTGCTTTAGCCTGCCAAACAAGTGTCTCTTCCAGTTGGAGAAGGCCACGCTGGGTCTTTTGCCTCCACGCTGAACGGTTGGAGGTCAAGGTTTCCCAGCTGTTGATGTCCATTCCCAAGGCCTTTAGATCCCTCCTGCAGATGTCTTTGTGCAGCTGTGGTCTCCCTCTGGGGCACTTTCCCTGCACTAATTCTCCATATAGGAGATCTTTTGGAATCCGACCATCAGCCATTCCCACGACATGCCCAAGCCAGTGTAGACGCCGCTGTTTCAGAAGTGTGAACATGCTAGAGATTCCAGCACGTTCCAAGACTGCGTCGTTTGAAACTTTTTCACGCTAGGTGATGCCAAGAATATGTCGGAGACAGCACATATGGAAGGTGTTCAGCTTTCTCTCCTGCCATGCAAAAAGGGCCCAAGACTTGCTGCAGTACAAGAGCGTGCTCTTGACTATAGCCTTGCAAATTTGGATGGTTGAAAAAGAGCAGGTTGGCCCCACCAACAGGCATGGTGAAGCACATTTATATTGTTACTAGCGGAATGTACCCATGTTGCGGGAGTAAAATACCCCCATATGTCATCTCCCCATTGTGCAGCAACTCCCATTGCACACCATGCCCCCATGTGAAACAGCCCCCCCGCCCCATACACAACACACACACTGCCCATGCACAACTTGCCTCACAACAGTGGGCACCGCTACCAGGCAGATGCAGAATTTTGACTGGGTGTTGATCAGTCTTCAATGTTAAGTATAGGCCAACAATGCATTGCACCCCTTAGGGGTTCAGTTTCTAAAAATCAGTTCTTGGTGGGTACTCCCATCATGGAAGCAATACGCTCTCTGAATTTCATGCTTCTAGGTCTGGGGGTTGGGATAGTCAGTTGTCCCTCAGTCACGGATTTTTCAATGTAATGTATAGGGGGAAAAATATACTGCACCCCTTTTCACCCCCTTCTGGTTGGAATTTCTGAAATCCGGCTCTTAGTTCCATCACAGAAGGAACATCCTCCCCAAATTTCACACTTCTAGGTCCAGTGGTTTTGTCTGGGCATTGAGCAAGTGAGTGACTTTTCAATTTTATATACAGTACCAATCTATAGATAAATCCCTGAGCAGCAAGACCTTCTGAAGCACAATACTACCTACAACATTTTCTTCTTTAAAAATGCCAGAACCCAATTTGGAAGACTTTTGTAATACAGTGATGTCTCCTAACACCTATCCATGGCCAGCCACATTCACTGCTGAGCCCATAAATCCTGCTGGAGGGAGTGTGCATGGAGGATATATAGAAGTGTGTTCCTTCAGTCATGTAGGTACCCTTTAAGAACCAATTTGGTGCCAGGTGGTGGCTGGTAGGGATGTCTGGTGGTTCCCTGTGCACACTAGCCATGGGTGCCTGGTGGTGTATCCTGCCCACTGCTACCTGGTGGTGCCCAATAGCAATACCCAGTGGTGTCTACCAGTTTCTGCCACCTGGTAAGGATGCCTCTTGTCTACTGGTGCCCACTGTCAATTGCACAGTGGTGCCTGGGGGTGCCCAGAGGTGCCTACTGCCTACCACTCAGTCCTGGTGCCACTGACCTGTGCCCAATAGTACCTGCCGGTGTTACAGTTACAGTGTTACAGTTTACATTTCCATTTTTTTAATTCAAGAGTCATCTTGTCCTAAAATGTTTAAATACAAGTGAGCAGAATGTAACTGCAAGCTTCAATTCAGGCTTGGGTGGCAAATGTGATTCAGTTACTATTTGCTGCTTGCTTCATGAGCCTTTTAAGCATACAAGCAGTAGAATAAGCACATCCATCTGGTATGAAGTGTGAACTGTATACTGTGACTGCAGATTCAAAGCAGACTTTTAAGGAGATAGTTAAAAATCTAAAAAAATATACCTTTGGGTGAATTTCAGGTAAGGTGTGTAGTCTATCACAGCTGGATAGTTGCCATCCAAACCTTCTCCCTTGAGGCAAAAGCTGATACAATGTGAGGCATAAATAAACTGTTTTAAACTAAGTGATAGCGATGCTAAATAATTAGCATAAGACTAAAAAAGATAAACACACACACAATAGATATAGAAACCTAGGAAGCTATACAGTAGTTTTATATAGGTTTAGACCAGGGGAGTCCAAACTTTTTGGTAGGAGGGCTGCATCAATCTCTCTGAGATTGTGGTGAGGGCCAGAAGCAAAAAATAATTTTACATTTCAAATTTGAATAAATTTATATAAATTTACATAAATGACTATATTAGAGACTAGCATGATATAGGTACCACCTCGGTGAGAAGGTAACAGCATTCTGTGCAACCCTCAGTCCTTCTGGCCGCATGACCATGGAAGAGCCTTTGGACAACTCTGGCTCTTCGGGTTAGAAACAGGAGTGAACAGAGATGAGAGTTATGACCTTAGAGGTGGTCATACCTAGCAGGGCAACCTGTGGGAGACACCTTTACCTTATAAATGAATTCAAATTCGTTAAACACTTTCTAACACAGAGAGAGGGAGTGATCTGCAAACCAGTTCATAAGCCCTGTCATACAGAGAGAGGAGGTGCGTGCAACCTCCCCAGTCCTCAGAATACCTTCTGGAGATTTGGGAAACAGATTTGAGGTTGTTTGTGGGCCAGATACAATGAGCTTACTACACCTAGTGACACCAGTGAGTACATATCTTATTTGAGAGTAAACATTTACAGTTTCAAGGGTCAACCACCATAGTAAAACTAACAGCATTACTATACAGAAAGTATTCATTCACTTGTAATACGTACCTTAAGGTGCATAAATTCAGTGTACAAACTCAGTTTAATTCAGAATAACAGTTTTAAATTTGAGTTTAGAGACAAAAATCATTTTAATATGAAACAAAATAAATGTCAGCTTTCCAGTGAACAAATGCTAAAACAGAGTTTGTTTTCTAATTGTTCTTTATTATGAAAAATTGCAATGTAAGTACTAGTTAATAATGAATACCTGAAATCAATAGCATTGAGGCCCAGTAGCATGCCAGCAAGCATGTTTGCTTCTTCCCCCAGTACAATTGCTCCATCTTCATAAAATCTTCTGAAAGATACATTTCCAATTTAAATACTCTTATTACAAATATATACACATATATATACACATATACGATATTTATATATTTATACACACGCATACAGTATATAAAAATAAGATTCCCAATATATAAAATGCACAAATTCTTCAGCTAAGGCTGCAATCCTAAAGACACTTTCCTGGGAGTAAGACCCATTGAACACAATGGGGCATACTTTTGAGTAGACATGGTTAGGATTGTACTCTTAGTTATCATTATGAAATCCTAATACTGTATCTGAATAAGCATTTGACTCTTAGCAGTAAAAAAAATTACACTAAAATTTTGAAGTCAACATTTTCCATTTTTTGTTTAAAAATAATTGTTTTTAATAACAGCAAATTTTAGGGCTCCCACACACCTGTTCACTTCTCTGACACCTGAAAGTCAAGGGGACCAAGCATTGTAGCACTGGCTTTCCACTAGCACTACCTCATAATTTTCTGATGCTGTGCTAGCTCTAGTACTAAGTGCTCAAAAATGTGTCTTGTGAAATGTTTGCAATATGCCAGTGTGATAAACTCAAGATTGAGTTCTCAGTCTGACCACTTGGGTGGCTCGGTTAGTAAATTTCAGAGCTGTACTTATTTTTTATTATAGAAAAATTATTTATATTTGCTTTCATTTTGTTTCTTCTAATTCCTTCACATTGATATATTAATACTAGGCATTCATTATAAAAAACTATTTTAAAAATAGAAATTAATACCTGGTTGTTTTGAAGTCTCTCAAAGCTGTGGATATATATTCGGACAAATGCTTTTCCATAAGGGCTACTCTAATCCAAGCTCTTCCCTAAAGGAGACATGAATTGGATAGAAAACCTGAACATAATTTATATTTCTGAAAGCCATTTAAAGCATATATAATATCTGCTAACAAAATAATGTCAGCTAACAAGACAGCTGCATTGGTTCAGTATATGCAATAATAGGTAGTACTATTTGTATTTTAAGACAACTCCTTCCCCATTCAGTAGATTGAGTGTATTTGCTGCTACATATTTGTTTGAAAAGGTCTAATAGTTTTGAATAACTTTTGTTTTCACTAGTTTTTTCATGATATACAAAATCAAATATTGCATCCTCTATTGTTGATCATGACACATGCAAGCTTTTGAGTTTCACAGAAGCTGTCATCCTGCATACAAAGATTTATATAACTCAAATTTTAAACCATTCTACACCCACCAGAAAAGATTCTTCCTATATTTGCAATCTTAATTTTGGGAACAAAAGTAAATTTGTCTATGGCCAAAAGAAAAAAAAGAAGGCAGAATCAGTCTCATATCTGCAGGCTGTGAAGCAAAATCTATATTATATAGAAATCAGAACAGAGGCAGGGTGACCAGATGACCAGAAAAACCCAGATTGGTCTGGATTTTTAGCCTCCTACATTTTGGCATCATTGTCCTACATTTTGGCTTCATTTTGAAACTTCATGATAGTGCACAGTACCCAATCATACCATATGTTGTTGGATTCATATTGAAGAGCAAATTCCAATGCAAAAATCAGTTTGGAGATATCTCCTTCCTATCAAAAGTTATGGTCAAAAAACCAAAACAAAAAAATACATTTCTGGCAATTTTTTAAGCGGGTAGGAATTTTGGCCTGGGATTAGGAATTTTGGCCTTGGGGTTCAGGAATTTTGGGTTTGGCATCTGGTCACCCTGAACAGAGATAACTGTACTTTACATCCAGATATTTATTTAGAATTGTTCATCACACTGGTTTTTTAAAGTTGATTTAGACTGCCATCCTATCCAATTTTTCAGGCTCAATATGGCCACAATGCAGCTCTGAGATAAGGGAACAAACATTTCCTTATCTCGAGGAGGCAGAATGCAATGCACATCCTGTTGGCACAACTGCATCAGCACTCAAAAGTTGGATAGGATTTGCCCCTTTGATGAGGATGATTGCTTTACAAAAAGCGATTAAGCATTTTGTATTAATAAATGCATACAATTTTATTCAAACAGCACATTAGATACTGCAGGATCAACAGCACTTCTTCCCGTGAAAGAAGAAGTTAAAAAAAAACTATCAGTGTCTTCTCACCTTTGCTCTTGAAGAATTGATATTTTCCATGTTCTCAATGCTACAAATGCAGTTGTGTGAAACTTTGCGGCAAGCCACCTTGATATAATCCCAGAAACTACGAGGGGTTTCATAACCAAACCACGTGGTCTGACCTGAACCAGATATCAGGAAGAAAAAAATTTCTAACTAATATATTCTTAGAAATTACATTATTATAATTAGGTGCACACAAGGATATCTTTGCTGCAAGCAAACTGTTAGGGTCAAGATCTATGGAGACCTGGCAAAATAGGTAAGCCAATGCAGGGAGTTGGTAAGAGAGGTGGGGACTGAAATGGCAAAGAGGGTAGAACTGGAGGATGATGGGCTAGATCATGCCTAGGAGGGGGCAGAATTGGTAGCAAAACTGCATGCCAAATCCTGAGCCTGGGCTTGATCTGCCTTCTTGGGACTTGCTCCAGCAATCAAGCTGGCACACATTCAACTTGACACATTGCTGCTGCTGGGTCTTACTGTGGGCCAAGGGATTAAATGTTCCCTTATCCCCAAGAATTCCAGCAGGCAAAATTTCCCCAAGAGATAGCGTGGTCATGCTGACAACACTGCATCATCATGCAGGAATGAGTTGATAATCTAGATATTTCCTTTATCCAACAGGAACAAATGGGAACAAAATTATCTATAGATAATTAACATAAACTTGCTAGATGTTGTATTCAAACCAGTTAAACCACTCAAACCAGTTCCTCTATTATCAAGTTTGTGTAATGCCTCACATTTTTTTAATCCAGCTGTTTTTACCAGTCACATCTTTAAAGTCTTTTACCAGTCTATTCAAACTTGTTATGCTGCCTAGGTAACTTGTAAATAACTTTGTGTATCCATATCACTTGATGTTTGAACGGGATTCCAAACTTAACTGCTTGTATCTTTGAATTGGATTGGAGGACACTGTTAGGAGTGGGACTTAGACCTGGAAGAGCCAGGCTCAATTCATTGCTCAGCCATGTAGCTTCTAGGATGATTGTGCCAGTCACCATCTCTCATCCTTTAACTACTTCACAGGAATGCTGTGAGCAATGGTGGGGTTCAAATAAATTAACAACAGTTTCCATGTCCTAATAACCTAAATTAACAACAGGGTCTATCTCCATAGAACAACAGGTTCTATTTCCTGTTAGTACCTGGTTCTCAGAACCAAGTGCTCAATAGCAAAGGGTTCTATAGAACCTGTGAGAATCCCCTGAAGCCCACCACTGGTTGTGAGTACAAAGGTAGATGGCAGAACTCTGTAGCACCCTCGGCTCTTTGGAGGAAGTGTGGTATAAAAATACAGTGGTATCTAGGGTAAAGAACGACTTGGGTAAAGGACGTTTTGGGTAAAGAACAAAATTTTCTCAGAAATCTTGACTTGCATAAAGAACACTGTCTTAAGTAAAGAACACTTCTGAGGATGTTTGGAACAGGCTTCCATGGCAAGGAAACCCACAGGGGGGACGAAGAGACGAGGGGGTGACAAGGGGACTAGCTTGAGGTAGTGGGGCTCTGGGCAAAGTTTTGAATAGGCTTCCAGTAGGGTCCGGGGGGAGCAGGCTGAGCCAGGTGTGTATGTGGGATCTGTGTGTGGCAGTGTGGAAGGTGTGCCTTATCAATGTTCTAATGCTGCTCTCCACCAGCAGCTTGGGAATGTTAAAGTTGCACAAAAAGACAAAGATTCCTTTGAGCCAATGGATAGCAGTGACTCTATTAGTGATAGTGAAAGAGCACAATCTTAACCATGACTACTCAAATGTAAGACCCATTGTGTCTAATAAGTCTTACTCCCAGGAAAGTGTCTTTAGGATTGCAGCCTAAGTAGTCTTCATAGGATCATGCACATTGAATGCACGTTTTAAATTCAATTGCAGTGTTTTGTCATCATTTTTACATCCAGTTAATATTTTTATATGAATATTTTTTGGGTTCTGGAACCAATTGTCTCAGTTTCCATTATTTGCTATGGGAAAATCCACTTTACGTAAAGAATGTTTCACATAACAAACATGGCTCCAGAATGAATTAAATTTGTTACATGAGACGGCACTGTATAAAAATAAAATACATATTTAATATCTTTTACTTTTAAAATGTTATCTGAGATAACTGAAATCATTTCAATTTCACCTTACATATCGAAAACAGGGCTTATAACACCTTTTTGATTATTTCTTACCAACCAATGATAGATTATAGCAAAAGATAAAAATCACTAAATAGCTATGTAACTTCCAAAGGCTTCCTTATGCCTTATAAAGCACTAAAAAAGCTATGGAAATAGTTGTGATGAAAAATGAAGTACCAGAGAATATGATGTATCAGAAAGAGAATGTATTGAGTAGCTACCTTCTGTGAAGTTGGCATGAAATTTTCCTCTATTATCCAGGCTCCTCAGAGTTTTTTTTAAAAAAACTGGTGATAGTTAAAATTTATTTGTAAGTGACATACACACATACCCTTACACAAGACATATAGTTCTGTCACAAGATATATATACCTTTGAGTCGGTGACTTAGAATTTGTTCCAAAATGGCTGCAAAATTGTTAAATTCAGGAGAAGAATCATCAATAGTTTCAAAACAGGAACGGTCAATCAGTGTCTTGACTGAAAACCTGGGATTTTTAAAAAGCAAAAGCATAATAATTTTAGTCATAAGGTACTAAATATTTTAGGGGAAATCATGCCTTGAAAATTAACACACTTCTCTATAACTAAGTTAAAAATTTAACATTTAGTTTGTATTTTTTGCAATGTAATAAGCTGTTAGACATACAAATATTTAGTACGCCACAGGGAGCCAAGCAATGATTTGTGCCTTTTCAGAAGTTCATTGTTGCTGTAAGAGTCAATGCAAAGATGTTTGTATTTCTATAAAATAAATTTATCCACTCTGATAGAAAAATACCAAATTAGCTTTTCAAAAAGGTTAAAAAATTAATATTAAGCAAAATAACAAAAAAATACAACCTCAAGACCTGAAGCAAAATCTAAAATGCACAGGATCAAAGGCATGGAGGAAGGAGGTCCTATAAGTATTGAGATCCTAAGTCACAGAGGTTTTAGAATATGATGTATACTGCTCATACATTGCATCAATGTATCACAAACTTGAACATGGGATTGAACTTGATATCTTTTGAATTTTCAATATCAGGAAGAATTTTTATACACTTTGAAAGTACTCACATCCCAACACATAGTACAGTATACAACAAAAACTACAACCAGATTAAAGAATTCATATAGAAATACTTCAACTTCACATTAATATTTTACTCCACATTAAAGCTTTATCTCTATCACATATAAAGCGATACAGTAATAATCTGTTGTCCCCATGACTCACGATATGTAATACAGTAAAAACAAAATCCACTGTTTAATGCTATTCAAATGTTTCGTTTAGATATTTGGAAGGAAAAAATAACACTTATATAGAAAAACAAAGCTGGGATTTTCTTCTGGAAAAGCAGGAGACCATATTATCAGACATATGACAAACTCTTCATGAAGTGTCTAAGATTGGCTTATTCCTCTTGTGCATAAACAGAAACTTTGAATGTCTTTCAATGAATATTTGAATCTGACATTCAAAACTATTACTAATCATTAGCCCAGAGGTGCCCAAACCCCGGCCCTGAGGCCAGACGCTGCCCACATCAGGTCTTAATGTGGCCCACAGGAAGACCCCTATATCCAGCCCATGGGCAAGCCTTGTAATCCTATGGATAGCATGTCTTGAATACACTTTTATATGTAAATTTGAAATGGAAATTGTTTTTCAAGCCTGCAACAGCGTCAGAGATGATGTGTCCCTCCTGCCAAAAAGTTTGGACACCCCTACATTAGCCCATGACAGCCTTCTTGACTACAAATGAGCTATCATATGCTGTTGTATTGACTCCAGTAGGAGAAATCACAGCAACATATTATTATTGGTATCAAACCACACTCGGACTTTTTGCCAAAGCTAGATGGCAGATGCAGCCAGCCTTCACAGGACTATACTAGGTTTGGCAAACATTATAGCTTTACATGCAACAGAAGTATGCCAGATTGCCTGGAGGCAATTTTTATTTGCTACAAATAACCAGACAAATGCTTAATGACAGCCAAGGCTGAAAAAAGATCACATATCAATCAGTAAGAGGTAACAATCATTAGGTTGATGCTGTAGGTTTTTTAAAATTCTCATGTTGGAAATAACTGGCAGTCATGCTGGAAAAAAACCTTGAAATGCAGGACAAAAAAACCTTTAAAGAAGTTTTGAAACAAGTCTAAATAACCTTATTGTAAACACTCTCAAAAGTACATCGTATACAACAGGGATGTCCAACCTTTCAAGTTCAGGGCTCCAGGACATTTAACAAGTATGCAGAGGAGGAAATTTCAGCAGGTGCAGCTTTTCATCCCACAGATCACAAGCTACACCTGCTGAAATTCCCTCTTTTACAAGCTTGTTAAAGGTCCAGGAGCCATGGTTAAAAAACTGGACACCACTGGTATACAACATACACTACTAGTAAAACCAAGTACAAAATACAGTACTAATAAAACAATTAATCAAATCCTTCTTTCTCCCCTTATAAGCAAAGTACCAAAATATAAGTATATAAGTATAAGGTACAAAATGGGAGATACTTTGCTTAGCAGCACAACATGTGAGCGAGATCTTGGAGTCGCCGTAGATCACAAGCTGAATGTGACTCAGCAGTGTGATGTGTCTGCAAAGAAGGCAAATGTCACTTTAGGCTGCATTAAGAGAACTGTAGCTTCCAAGTCGCGAGAAGTTCTAGTTCCTCTTTATTCTGCATTGGTTAGACCTCACCTTGAGTACTGTGTTCAGTTTTGGGCACCTCACTTGAAGAAAGATGCAGCCAAACTGGAGCAAGTCCAGGGGAGAGCGACAAGAATGATCAGTGGGATGGAAGGAAACCCTACAAGGAAAGGTTGGGGGAACTTGGGATGTTCAGCCTGGAGAAGAGGAGGCTGAGGGGAGACATGATTGCCCTCTTCAGATACCTGAAGGGCTGTCATATGGAGGAAGGGGCTCATTTGTTCTTTGCTGCTTCTGAAAGCAGAACTAGAACCAATGGGTACAAACTGCAAGAAAGGAGATTCCAGTTGGATATCGAGAAAAAAATCCTGACGGTGAGGGAGGTTCGGTAGTGGAACAGTTTGCCAAGGGAGGTGGTGGACTCTCCCTCACTGGGGAGCTTCAAGGAGAGGCTCGACGAGCACCTGCTGGGGATGCTTTAGGAGGATTTCCTGCTGCAGGCAGGGGGTTGGACTAGATGACATACTAGGTCCCTTCCAACTCTAGGATTCTATGATTCTAAGTAAGGAAGGAAGGTGAGAAAGAAACTCAAGCACAGTCCCAATATGCTTGGAAGCATTCTTTGATACCTAAAATATCTATCTACAGTATTTATTTATTTATTTGTCAAATACCTTTGACAAGCTTCCTGAAACAAAAACAAAAGCTATCATACCAGATACATTATTTTTTAAAAAATATATATATGTAGTAGCGGCCAAAATTGTGGAAATCTTTGGAAAATTTCATGTTTTGCAGCTCCAAATTTATAAGAACTGTTATGTTTCACTAAATGTTAGCATATCAATTGAAAGAGAATTTAATGCTGTATTCGGTACAAAAACCAGAAATCAAATAGCTGCAATTTTAAAAAGTTCTGTTGCAATACCGTAACCATCATGATAAATTTATACGAATAACAGATTTAACAACATAGTTATCATTTAAAACTGTAGCATAGCAACATTTCATTGAGTCAACAGGTTTTTGAAGGCACCATGGTATAAGCATGCAAAGAAGCAATATAGCCTTAATTAACTGCTTTTTATTTGATGGAACCTCATTCATATTTTTCAAACAGTGTTAAAAATTTTCAGTGGCGTTCAGGTCAGGGTCATTTCCTAGCCAAGTCAAAAAGGGACCATCCTTTACCTTGTGAACCACTATTTGCAGTGGCTTCCTTTCCCACTGTGAGTTCCAAACCTACAGCTAGGACTCACAGAGGAACTTTGGACATGACTGCAACTGCCTTCCAGGCACTTCTGGGGTGTTCTAAGGAACAGGGAGGCCATGCATGGTTTCCTCACTCATCAAAAGGCCTCCAACAGCCACTTCTGGTTTGCTGAGAAAATGGGAGTGCTTCTCAAATGCCTTCTGAAGCACAAAGGGGTCATAAGCTGTTCCCATACCTGAGAAGTAGTAACGTGAGGTATAATTATATATTTCACCATCAGTGGACACCAGACCACCCATTCAATGGAAGAGTATCAGCTTTCAATCCTCAACATCTCCAAGCTTCCTGTCTGAAATTTTGGACAGACACTGCCACTCAGTGGAATGAATAATTAGACCCATGATCTTCAACCCACATGTCATGGCACACTGGAGTGCAGCAGGAATTTGAGGAAGGTCATTAATTAACAGGAAAATTGGAGGATTTGAATAGCCTGGTGTGCCTTGTCACTGGTAAAAATGAATGATGTGCCTTGACAATTTCAGTGCCTTATTTGTGTGCTGCGAGATGAAAAAGGTTGACAATCACTGAGCTAAACCAACACATGTACTAGGTATGCCACAGTTTTTTTGCCTTTAAAACAACAAGTGCGCACAAAAAACAATATATTTCTTATCAATGGAACAAACAATAGCCATCCGCTTAAACACATATTGAAGCCTGTTTCATAATTCCAGCTTTTTGTCAGGGCACATAGGCCCCACAAGGCTTCTATTAACATATGCAATGCACCTGCTCCCTTCTTCAGAGACCAACCCTATGTTTTAATTGGTTACTGCAGCATATCAGAACCCAGAATCTGCTACAGGACTGTACTATGGTTCTCACCACAGGATTGTAAAGCGTCAAAAATAAATAATAAATAAACTTTGAATAATTCAAAATTTTAATAATTCAAATAATCATTTCAATAATAATAATACAAATAATTATTCAAACTGCTTTGAATAAACTCCAGGCTGCAAAGTGGAAATATTTTGTTCAATAATCAGCAGTGGGAGCAAGTGCAAAGTATGGTTAAAGAAGAGCTTTGCTGAGTAGGCATTCACAGAGGCCAATTATCCATGTAGAAAATTAATATACCATCACCAATATACACTGTGTTTTACATAAAATAGGGTGCTTCCATCACACATTCTCAAATGGATAATATAATGCAAAAAACTCCTGCAAAACTCCACATTTGACAGTGTGGTGGCTGCAGCAATTCACTTGTATTAAGGCAGGGGAGGTGAGAGAGACTGTAGAGAATTGATGAAATGCAAAAAGCAAATACGCTGGAAGGAGAATACTTATCTGAGTAAGATAAATCAATCCCCTATTTGCACCAGAAATATGGCTAAGGTGAAGAGTAACTGCACCAGACAACAAACTTTTAAGGGGGGCAGCAAACTGAACTTGCAACAAGTGGCCAAAATTATGAAAACATTTCTAATTATTGAAAAGGAGTGAAACAATGCCGTGAAACATATAATGTTGGAATAACCGTATTCTACCTATAAGTGTGCCAATTAACAAAAAAACTGTTTAACTTATTAAATGAAGACCATGTAAATGGCACCATTTATCTTGCAACATCATTTATTCCACTACCATATAGACAATAAGGGTAGTAAAAAAGTGAACCCTATGCATACAATGTGCCAAAATACAATGGGCCTGGGTGGGAAGTCCACCTTTTCACATAAACAGTAAAAGAGGCTGAAAAAGAATGTAACATGTTTTTGTCCTATACTTAACATGGAAGACTGACCAACCTCTAGCCAATTTGGTGCTCGGTGCCTGGTGCAGTGGGGGGATGTTGTTAGGAGGGAGTGGTTGCACTGGGGAGAATGCTGTGCATGCGGGGTTGCGCATGGGGGTGATGAGCATGGGGGTTGTTGCACCATGGGGGTGGCGTACGGTGGAACTTTACTCCCGCAGTGCGGGTACGCTTTTCGCTAGTTTTTTATATATTTTGTATTTTCTTTGTTATTTTTATTATATTACAGTATTGTCATCATGTTTATATGAATATTTTTGGGTTGTGGAATGAATCATCTATGTTTCCATTATTTCTTATGGGAAAATTTGTTTTGATATACAAATATTTTGGAATACGTTCATTACATTTTAGATTATGTTGGATTACAAATTATGTTCGTAAATCAAGGTAGCAATGTACATCCCTTTGTGGGGAAGAATGCACTAATTGGCTGTTAAAGAACCTAATCCCAATTTACATGTCTTCAGACTGAGCATAAAAGCATTAATGATTAAGGGACCAAGCCAAGCCTACCCACTTTTCCCCTATGTTAGTGGCGGGGTGTGCACTACATTCTGTGATGGAGCAGCTGTCACGGGGGGGGGGGGTCTTCTAACAATATGGGAACAAGTGTTTCCTTACATATGGCTGCTTTTAGGCTATACCAGAGTTGGAAAATTGGATAGAATTGGGCCCTCAACAACAATCTGAGCCACACTTACCTGGGAGTAAGACCACTGACTATAATAGGACTTACTTCTAAGAAGACAAGAACAGGATTGGGCTCTAAGGTTACAATCCTGTACAAGATTGGGCTCCCAGGCTGCAGCCCTATCCACTCTTACCTAGGAGTAAGTTAAGCCCCATTGACTATAACAGGACTTACTTCTGGGTAAGCATGTACCAGATTGGGCTCTAATTCTGCAACCCAATTCACTCTTACCTGGGAGTCAGCATGCACAAGAAGAGAACCTAATTCCGCAACCCAATTCACTCTTACCTAGGAGTCAGCCCCGTTGACTGTAACAGGACTTACTTCTGAGTAAGCATGCACCAGATTGGGCTCTAATTCTGCAACCCAATTCACTCTTACCTGGGAGTCAGCCCCATTGCCTGTAATGGGACTGACTTCTGAGTAAGCATGCACAAGAGAACCTAATTCCGCAACCCAATTCACTCTTACCTGGGAGTCAGCCCCATTGCCTGTAATGGGACTGACTTCTGAGTAAGCATGCACAAGAAGAGAACCTAATTCCGCAACCCAATTCACTCTTACCTGGGAGTCAGCCCCATTGCCTGTAATAGGACTGACTTCTGAGTAAGCATGCACAAGAAGAGAACCTAATTCCGCAACCCAATTCACTCTTACCTGGGAGTCAGCCCCATTGCCTGTAACGGGACTTACTTCTGAGTAAGCATGCACCAGACTGGGGTATAAGGCTACAATCCTATGCATGCTTTCCTGGGAGCGAGCCCTATTGAACTCAATGAGACTTACTTCTGAGTAGACACGCATAGGATTGGGGTGTCATTTACCCGTCTCCCTCCTTTCAACCCGTGCAGGCAGCAAGAATCCCCCTTGCCTCCCGCCTCCCTCCAAAGAAGGCGAGTCCCTCCGTGCTGGGGAACAAGGAGGGCGGTAGGGGTGGGGAGGAGAGCTGTCAACCGCAATGGGGGTGCCCCTCGGTGGGGCTGGAGCCGACTCACCTGCAGACGGTGATGAGGTTCCGCCTCTCGACAGTGGCGTTGCGGGAGTGGACGCTCTTCCTCCGAGAGGCAGCATTGAGCCCCCCGAGGCCGAACGACGCCATGGCCTCGCCGAGGGCGAGAGGGGTCCGGCGGCGCCTTTGTTGCAGGGAAGGAGGGAGGGGGAGACGCCCACACCGGGCCCCGCCCGCGCCGCCGCCGCCGCCGCCACCTCACGGGGAAGCTGACGGGAACCCCGACTGCCGCTCCCCCTCCCGGCCTAGACGCCACCGGACAAGGACCGCGCTCCCCCGTCCTCCGCCCCGGTTCTCCAGCAGCTGCACCTCAGCAGCCGGGACTGCAGAGCACCGGCTCGGCTAAGCCAATCAGAAGCGAGAAGAGGCGGAGAAAGGGCGGGACTTAGAGAGGGGGAGGGGCGCGCGCGGTCACCTAACGGAAAAAACGGTCACTTCAAAGAAAAGGGGGGGTGAAGACACTAAGGGGGCCGCGCGACGCGGTGAGGGCGTGGCCACGTCGGGTCTGGCTGCGCGCTCTCCTCTTTCACCCTCCCTGCCCTCAACGTTCTGTGGAAGTTCTTTATCCCTGAGTCACGATTCCTGGACTGTCCTCTCACCCTCACAGAACACTCACCTGAGAGGGACCCCTCTGAGGAGGCTTGCTTTTGAGTAGACACGGGCAGAGGATTGGGCTCTGTGGCCACACTCACCTGAGAGGAAGCCCTCTGAGGAGGCTTGCTTCTGAGTAGACACGTGCAGAGGATTGGGCTCTGTGGTCACACTCACCTGAGAGGAAGCCCTCTGAGGAGGCTTGCTTCTGAGTAGACACGTGCAGAGGATTGGGCTCTGTGGTCACACTCACCTGAGAGGAAGCCTTAGTGACTATAAGGATGCTAATATCTGAGTTGACAATGCATATGATTGGTTTCCCACAGTACAATCTTATCCACACTTGCCTGAGATTAAGCCCTATTCACTATTGACTATAATGAGACATAGGCTACAATCCAGAGTATCTACAGGACCTTTTACACCAGCGCAGTTATGGTGCCATCTATGGGAAACCTATGGGAAATGCATAGAGCAATCCAGAGTAAGAGCCTCTTGCGTCTTCCTGTAGTTACTCTGGATTGTAGGGTTACTTCTGATAAGGCAAACATAGGACTGGACTCTCACAGCACAATCCTGAGTGTAAGCCCTAGTGACTGCAAGGAGCAGGGTGACCATATAGAAGACAGAGTTTATGTACCTTTAACTAGTGCATAGAGAAGGGAAATGAGGAAGGTTTAGCTCATCATAGAAAAGCAGCACCTGCTTAAATTCCCTCTTCTATGCAATGCTTAAAGGAGGAGGCACTCTCCTCCAGTAAGGAGGCTTACTTCTGAGTAGACATGTGCAGAGGAATGGGCTCTCACAGCATAATCCTATCCCAATTTACCTGAGAGCAAACCCTAGTGAACATAAAGATACTTACATGCACTCTGTCCTCCTTTCTATATGGTCACCCTGCTCCTTGTAGTCACTATGGTCAATAATTTATGTGAGAGTGAGCCCCAATGAATGGAATGGAGGTATTGAGAAATTTTTATCAGAATCTAGTAGTGCTTTGTCAGGAAATCAGACCTCTTATAGAAGGCATGCTGACCTAAGGAAATACCTTTTTATTATCTGGTATTATCTGGTGAAGACAGAGTGAGCTCCTCTCTTTGGCCCAGCTCTTGCCAACCTAGCAGGTCAAAAGCGTGTAAATTCAAATAGATAAATAAGGTACCACTTTGGTGGGCAAATAACAGCGTTCTGTACGCTTTGGTGTATATGACCACGGAAGCATCTTCTTCGGCCCAATAGATATGGGAGCATCACACCCTACAGTCAGTACGGCTAGAAGAGCAACCTGTGGGGACTAATTCTATTCTATCAGTATGTGAATAAATATACACCTATACTTTTAATTTTTTTTCACTTTACATTTACTTTTTACTTCACTTTTATGAGCATGTGCACACAACTTTTTTGCTTCCCACTTTCCCTCAACTGATCCAACAACTGAATTGATAAACACCTTGGCAAATTGTTTTAGATGCCACCATCCTAGGCTGTAGAAACCAGGCAGAGGGACACATATGTGAACCACCCCCCTTCTCAAGAGAACACTGAACCCCAGAAGGTCCTATTAAAAATATCATCATCTGCAGAGCGAAGAGACATCACAGTCCACTGAATTATCTGCAAACATGCAGCAAGTGCACCGAGGGCCAAAATATAACTAGTTAATTAAAAGTCTAAACAAAAAGAGATGAAATGGGAAAATAAATGTGAATCAAGAAGATATGAGATTGCCAGGAAAGTGTAAAAACAAGAGTTCTTACCGGGGGCTCCTGTTCTGAGAGTAGGGAGGAAGGGTGCTCCTCACTGATTGGGGTTGCCCTTTCCCCACGTCAGCAGGTTGGACGAAACTTTCTCCCTCTAGGGGGAAGGCACCCACAGGTCCCAGTGAATAGCCGAGCTGAGAAGAGGAGTACCTTCCGGCAGTCGTCCTCAGACATGGAAACTAGTAAACTGAGGACTAAGCATAAGGTTATTAAACCACATTCATGTCAACTACCAAACCAGCCAACTTGGCAAAGATTAAATGAAGAAAAGGTCAGAGGAAAGGGAGAAACAAACAGACTCCACCCTGACTCCAACACGTAACCATCAATGGTGACCACCCCAGTCAGGGCCGCAGCCCAATCTGTTGAGGTGGGTTGAGCACCCTTCCTCCCTCCTCCCAGAACAGGAGTCCCCGGTAAGAACTCCTGTTTTCTCTGTAGGAGGGAGGAAGGGTGCTCATCACTGATTGGGATATTCCAGAGCCGTACTCATCCACAATAGGGTGGGAGGATTGCAAGGCCCTAGACTGACAAAACTTTTTGAAGGACCTTTCGCCCAAAGGCGGCGTCCGCCTAAGCTGCCAAATCTATTTTATAATGTTTAGTGAATGTAGAAGGGCTAGCCCATGTTGCTGCCTAGCAAGTGTCCTCCATGGAGGCAAATCCCTTGAATGCTTCTGAAGTCGCTGCACTTCTTGCAGAATGGGCAGTAATGACAGATGGAGGAGTCTTCCCTGCGGATGAGTACGCCAAACAGATAGCCCCTTTGAACCAGTTCACCAGAGTACGAGAGGCACACTTGCCCACGTTTGAGTCCTGGAACAAAATAAATAAACAATCTGTTTTTCTAATTTGTGTGGTTCTTTCCATATAATACTCCAAGGACCTACGCACATCCAACCAATGCCACTCCTGTTCAGTTGGGCAAGAAGGTTTGGGACACAGAAATGGCAATACCAAGTCCTGTGCTCTATGGAACCAGGTGTTAACTTTCGGGATGAACGATGGGTCCGGGCTCAATACCACCTTATCCCTTTGAAACACGCAGAGGTTCGGATTAGTCGAAAGAGCACCTAGCGTTGAAATTCTTCTTGTCGATGTCACTGCAACTAAAAAGAGTCTTAAAGGTTAGATGCTTGAGGTCAATGGTTGACAGGGGTTCAAAGGGGGCATGCACCGGAGCATTCAAAACTAAATAAAGGTCCCACGAAGGGAACCTATGCACTGGAGGCGGTTTAATGTTGGCACCTCCTTCAGAAAATGCTTGATATGAGGGTGCTCTGTAGGTCTTTTACAACCATACACCCGCAGAGTGCTACCCAAGGCTGCTAACTGTGCAGTATACTGGCGCTAAGACCCACATCCACACCATCTTGTAATAACTCCAGAATATGAACAGCCTTGGGCCGTAAGGGGGATACACCCTTTTGCAGAAACCAGGTTCTAAATTTCTTCCAAGTGGCCCCATACACTTTGAATGTAGAGGATCTCTTGGAAACAAGTAAGGTGTCCACTACCCTATTGGAGTATCCCTTTCTGGAGAGAGCCTGCCGCTCAATCTCCATGCTGTCAGCTGGAACATCTGTGGATGGATTGGTCCCTGACACAGGAGATCCACGCTGTCTGGCAGTTTCCATGCCCTTTCTAGACTTAACTGCAGGAGGTCAGGAAACCCAGGACTTCTTGGCCAATTTGGAGCTATGAGGATTACCTCGGCCTTTAACAGGATAATCCTCTGCAGCACTCGTTGAAGGAGCTGAATTGGAGGGAAGGCGTACAGGAGGCAGACAGGCCAGTGATGTAGTAGTGCATCCACTCCCTCTGCCCCCTCCGTCAGGAGACGGGTCAGGAACCTGGGGAGTAAAACATTGCTTCTGGAAGCAAACAGATCCATGATTGGAGTCCCCCATCTGCGAATCAAGGATCTGAAGACTTTCGGGTGGAGTTGCCACTCCGAATCATTCAGTTGCTGTCGACTCGGCCAGTCGGCTGTCACGTTCACCTTCCCTGCTAGAAGCTTCGCTTTCAGAGACAGTGGGTGGACCTCTGCCCACTGAAAGAAAGACATCCACTTCCATGAGATGTCTGGAGCGTGTCCCCTCTTGACGGTTCACATATGCCTTGGCCGTCATATTGTCTGTCCGAACCAAGACGTGCGGACCGCAGAGTCTGAGCGAAGAACTGCAAGGCCAGATGAATCGCCCTGAGTTCCAACCAGTTAATACTGTGTTTGAGCTCCGGGGGAGACAATAAGCCCTGTGCAATCTGTCCTTCTAGATGTGCCTCCCATCCCAGGAGGGACGCATCTGAAGTTAACACCAGTCTCTGGGGAGGGATGAGGCTGACCCCTGAAGAGAACCTGTTGGGAGCTAACCACCAGCTGAGACTCTTGAGAAAACTCTTGGAGAGAAGGATAGGAAGGTGCTTCCTTCTCTCTATCCAACTGGGGTGTGGACGAAGTAGGCACTGGAGTGGCCGCAGGTGAAATCGTGACCAGGGAACCAGGTCCTGGCATAAAACCATAGTCCTAGGATCTTGGCCAGTTGCATTACATCCAGCTGAGTTACCCCTGCAGTCTGCTGTAGGGTTCGGGACAGAGACAGCTAATGATCTGGTGACAGTGAGATTTGGAACTGCTGGGTGTCTATCAATATCCCCGGGTGAACCAGTCTCTGAGTCGGGTTGAGACTGCTCTTCTCCTGATTGACCAGGAACCCTATGGACTGACAACAGGTAAGGGTCAGCTGGATGTCCTGCAAGGACTTCTCCCAGGAGGGGGACCGAATCAGCAAATTGTCCAGGTATGGATGGAGGGACATCCCTTGACACCTGATGTGAGGAAAGTTGCCTGACTTGTGAGAGTGTTAACCACAGAAGAAGCTCCAAATGTTCTAGACTCTGAATGGGAGTAAGAAGACTCTTGTCCCTGTTGAACATTGCATGGAGACATTGCTATATGAGCTGGATGTCCTCCAGGGTCTTTTGCCTGAACAGAGATCTGAATAAGAACTCATCCGGGTAAGGATGGGCTGGGCTACTCCCCAATACCTCAAGTGGGGCACTAAGGCCACCAGCGATTTGGTAAACACACGTGGTATGTTATAAGTTCAAAGGGAATTGATCTGTATGGAAATGGCACTTTCCATACCAGAATTTTTCATTTATTTATTTATTAAAATGGATGTATGAAAATATGCTTCTGTGAGGTCGACTGAAGCCCCTAATGTCTCCACTCAGAACTTCCTCATCTGAGGAAATAATTGACCCATCTCAGATCCAGAATGGCCCTCTGACTGCCATTCCGTTTGGGGATTATGAAAACCAACAAAACATTGAATACACATCCCTTTTCCCCTCTGTCTTGCATGAAATCAGTTCTATGGCTCTGATCAGGAAGAGAGGATTGATAGCCTCCCACCTGAGGCTGTGTTGATAAGTACCCATGTCCAGCGCCCTGCACAGGCCGTAAGACACGTCCACCAAAAGGGAGTCCCCCTTCCTGTGCTTGTGAATACTGTTTAGAGATGGCTGTGTGGTACTGTCTGTAGGAACTTACCACTGGAGGTTTAGTTCCTGGTGAAAGATATGACCTTAGAAGGGATTGAAGACCCAGCACTCAGTAGTGATGGCTAAATTTAAGACAGCAGCAGCCCTGGACAGCACTCTAGGTACAGCTCTGAGGGGCAAGGTAGAGCCACCTTGTTGGCAGGGAGCATCCTCCTTGTCAGATTTGGAGAACAAGAGGCAAGATCATCCCCAGGGTCCACCTGCAATGGAGCCTCAAAGCCCCCAGATACCTTAGCCCTCGGGGCCGAGAGGGAGCCATCAAATGCCACTTCCAAATAGGGGAATTGGACCCAGGAAGGGATGCAGGTGCTCCACTTTCTGTGGGCTTTCGTTTGCCAATACCTTAGAGGGTTAGGAAGACTCTTGGGAAATGCTCCTCCCCTCCCACGCGAGTGTCCTCTGTCCACCATATCTGTTCACAATGAAGCATGAGGACTAAATGGATGCTGTCACATGCAGCCTCCTTAAAATGGCTGCCACAGTCTAGGCCACCCCATCCCAGAATGAGGGAAAGTGGAATCTTGCTTCTGGCTGGCACCAGATGCCGCCACTGCTTGAGACAGGTCCAAGGGGAGAGGCCTGTCAAGTTGATAGTGGCTGACCTGGCAGCCCTCCTCATCCTCCAAACTCTCCCAGGACTGGGGGCAGGACTGCTTTCTGTGCCACATTACCTCAGAGATCAGAGCCAGAATGCAGGCGGGGGAGTGCAAGGCTTCTGCCTTGATATTTTCTGTGAGGAGGTTTATGAAGTCTTCCACAGAAGACAGTTTGGCCTGAGATTTAACAGGCTCAATAGCTGCCCTTCACCCCGCACAGGGCACTGACACCAAGAGGGCCCTGGGGCAGGCTCTCCTCACACACGCCTGAGGGTACTCATAGTCCTCCTTACCTGAGGAGAGGCTGAGGACCTTCAAGGAACTGCTGGTCCTGAAAAGCCCCCAGCATGTCATGGAGGCACCTCTTCCACCGCCTCCTTAAACATTGCCCCCAACACTTGGAGGTCCCCCCTTGCAATCCAGCTATACATGCAGAAAATGGCCGCTGGGCAGAGGTCCTCAAAATGGCGTCCACGTGGGAAGTCCCTGCTGTGCTGCTTCCCATGCACGCCAAATTGCTGCAGCTGATTGCTTGCAGCTTTCCAAGAGCAGCGCTGCAAGGCTCCATCTCAGAGAGGTAGCCCGGAAAGGACTGGGCCTGGAGCCTGAAGCAGGCCAGTGCTACTCTGCAGGTAGGCACGGTGGCACTCGTCAGTAGGACGCGCTCATCCGCACCTCCTCCACGCCCGTTTGGCGCTTCTCAAGTGGGACCAGGGGCAACTGCTGGGTAGGCTGTGCTCCTCCGGTCCTCCGCTGCCCTGGTACTCCCTTCTCCACTGCCCCTCGGCCAGACTGGCCATCAGCGCGCCCTTGCGCGTTCTTCTCGGGGCTGCCCCCCCTCGATTGGGGGGGCCTCAGGGCTGTAGGAGCTGGTCACCCCCTCCTCAGGCTATCCCCCTCCTCAGGCAAACCCCCTCCTCAGGCTATCACTGAAGCCAGGAGTGGGGATGGAGGCAGAAGAGAAGGGAGAGAAAAGAAAGAGAAAAAGAGAGAGAAAGAATGGAGCAGAGTGCTCCAGAAACACATCCTACTCTGCTTGAGGTCGGACGAATCTGGGACCTGTGGGTGCCTTCCCCCTAGAGGGAGAAAGTTTTGTCAGACCTCCTGACATGGGGGAAGGGCAACCCCAATCAGTGATGAGCACCCTTTCTCCCTCCTACAGAGAAAAAAGGTTTAATAGAAGGAGCTGCTGTTGACCAGCAGATGGAGCTGCTGTTCAGTCTCATTGTACGAGTGTACATAGTGTATAAATCTGAGTCCCCTTAAATGGCAAAGCAAGCAAGAACCCAAACATGATGCGTGTCCCTACAGACCCTAACCTACCTGCATGGAAGGGAATTACATTTGTTTTCACTTGTACTTTGGCATATGAGTGCTCCTGGCTGAGCTACCTGAGCTGTCGCTCAGGAGATTAGTAAACCCTCATCCTTGGAAGTTTTTTTTTTTTGACTTGGCCAAAATGGCATAATTACATTACCTGCCTGGAGAAGGTTAATCAAGACACGATGGGTGTGTGTGTGTCTGTCTGTCTGTCTGTACAGAGATGTAGGCAATCTCAAAATGCCAAATTGTAAGCAGAGGGTACCTGAACATAGGTTGTCTTGTGTACTCCCTGAGACATCTGGTGGGCCGCTGGACTAGATGTGCCTTGGTCTGATCCAGCGGAGGCTCTTCTTGTGTTCTTATAAGTAGAAACTACCTGGTCACTTCTTTCCACAGCTTGGATCAAGATAGATAAGGATGCTACTCGACTGACAAGATAAGTCTGTTGCTAAGCAGAACAGCTATCCAAGACTGGATGGAATCCAAATCCAGATTCCCACATGACTTTCTGGCAGTGGTGGTTATTCAAACACAGAACAGAAGCTGCTGGTAAACAACCCAGCAGCTGAATTGCATAGAAACTGTCCAAAGTACAAAAAAAATGCAAAAAAAAAAGTTTTGGGGGCAGGAGAAACACAGAAGATACATCAAGCTTAAAGTACTAAAAGCACCATGAAACAAAATGCAAACCACTACAACTGCAACAACAGCAGATCACTCAGCAGTATTCAGGCAGTGTCATCTTATGCCAGACAATGTTTTTAGAAGACATTCATGGGCAGCCAGCCCAATATAAGCTAGTAATATACAGCGGTGCCTCACATAAAGAGCTTAATTCGTTCCGGAGGCATGCTCTTTAAGTGAAACGCTCTTTAAGTGAAGCGGATTTTCCATAGGAAATAATGGAAACGCAGACAATTGGTTCCACAACCCCAAAAATATTCATATGAAAATATTTACTGGATGTAAAAATGGTGACAAAACACTGTAATTGAATTCAAAACATGCATTCAATATGTATGATCCTATGAAGTCTACTTAGGCTGCAATCCTAAAGATGCTTTCCTGGGAGTAAGCCACATTTAACACAATGGGGCTTACTTCTGGGTAGACATGGTTAAGAGGCTGCAATCAAGACACTTTCCTGGGAGTAAGCCCCATTTAACACAAATGCCAAACCCAAAATTCCTGAACCCCAAGGCCAAAATTCCCAATCCCAGGCCAAAATTCCTACCTGCATAAATGTATGTTTTTGTTTTTGAGTTTTTTGACCATAACATTTGATAGGAAGGAGATAGCTCAAAACTGATTTTTGCATTGGATTCTGCTCTTCAATATGAATCCAACGACATATGGCACAATGGGGTACTGTGCACTATCGCAAAGTTTCAAAACGAAGCCAAAATGTAGGACAATGAAACCAAAATGTAGGATGCCCAAACAGGAGGCTAAAAATCCAGACAAATCTGGGTTTTTCGGTCATATGGTCACCCTGGGCTTACTTCTGAGTAGACAGTTTCCTGGGAGGCTAACCTGGGCTGCTGCTGGGGGTTCAAGGTGGTCGGTGGGGGCACTTGGGTGCAGCTGCCTCTGGCACCTCCAGGCAACTGTCCCCAAGTTGGGGGGCAGTCAGAGGCAGCAGCGCTGGTCGGCAGCCCTTTTAAAGAGGCTCCATGCAGAGCGTCAGGGCTGCATAGCACACGTGTCCATAGCACACTTGCTTCTTAAGTGAAGCAGAACTTGTTGTGTGAAGCAGGATTTCTTGGAAATTTTTGCTTATGTGAAACGCTTGTTAAGTGAGGCACTTGTTAAGCGAGGCGCCACTGTATATGCGCATTAACCAAGGTCTGAACAACTGATCCTAATGCTGTAATCATATCTACACTTTCCTGAGAGTAAGATCCATTGACTATAATGGGATTTATGAGTAGACTAACATAGGACTGGGCTTAGATTGGGCTTAAGCCAACTGAGATAGAAACGGGCTTACTCTACTCCCATCTTCTTGTGTAAGGTGCATGAACTTCACGACTTACAAGAAGCTTGGCAACATAAACTGAGACTTTTATCTTCTTCAGACGTTTATCCTCCTCCTGAAGTTTAGGAATATGCTTCTGCTGTATTCATGTACATACACACATTCTGTAACATGCTTCAGAAGTCATGACAACATGACCTCAGCTAAAGACAGACAAGAAGAAGCAGATGCATATTGTCTCCAATACCCAATTATAAACTCAAACTCTATTTTGTTCCAGCTGTGTCCCACCTTTTTTAGGTGAGGCAGTAACTCATACAAACAAATGAATTCCATTAAATGGAGTGAGATTTACAGGCCACTCGTTTGGAATTAGATATGCCTACAGCTTATACCATGCATTTCAATCTTCTTATATACAGTATACTTAACTCTGTGTAGGATCAGGTAACAGGTTGTTTAATTTAAGATCAAGGAACAATTTGTGTAAATTTTTGTTACAATTAATGCAACAATTTATTTTCCCTCCATGTTCGTATCTCTTTGTTGCCACAGGGTGGCCTCATTTAGCCAAGCATTGTGCATCTCTGAGACTTTTGATCTGGTAGCTTTCCTTTCCTTCACTCAATATGGTTCTCATATGGTTAGCACTGGGACCTAATTTTTAGAATGAGAATCTGTCAGGATCTGCCAAACTGATGTCATGACCAGAAGTGACATCATCAAGTAGGAACATTTTTAACAATTCTAGGCTGTGATTGTATCCACACCTACCCTGGCTACATTCCGTTGACTATTATTGTTAAAAGCATATACACAGTAGCCTGATAAACATACAGATCTGTAACATTTCCCTAAATGCTGTCATGGACCATAGTATGATCAAGTCTAATATATTAAAATAAAATATTGAACTGAATGGGGAACCACCTGAAATTAGATCACCTAGTGGTCTCAACCAACATTTTGAGAAACATTGGTCTATAGAACAGGCATCCCCCCTTATTGGATGGGGTAGGTTAGGGACTGGAGTATCGTCCAAAAGTGAAAACCATTGAAAAGTGAAACCCAATCTTTTTTAGTTTATAAATTGCTTCCAATGCTTTTTTAGGTAGCAAATTACAAATGACCCTGTAATCTTGAAAATTCCAACCTCCACACAAAGATTTCTGCAAATGGATTCTCATTACAGTAATTCTTTCGGGAATGGATTAGACCAGGAGCTACAACATGGGGGAGGGAAATTTTGGCCTTTAGAATAGTAGAGAGAGGTTGAAAGAATGAAACATGCATTGAATGAATGGGTTCTGGGTAGAGCTGAAAGAGTGAATTATCACTAACGCTTCATTGTTTCCCTGCTGTGTCACAATAACACCTCACTGGCTCTCAGAAAAATCATACTCATTGGTCAGTAATATTATGTATCCAATTATATATAAAAATATGGTATTATTCAGTGATGGGCTTCAAAGAAATTAAGAACCGGTTCTCTGTCCATCTGGCAGCCACTTTTTAAATGGCTATTTTTAAACTTTATATGTACTATCTCTTGTTAAGAACCGGTTCTATAGAGTAGGTGCGAACCTGCTGGTGCCCACCACTGGTATTATTTTAAAAATATAGTGGTACCTTGAGTAAAGAGTAACTTGGGTAAAGAGTGTTTTGGGTAAAGAGCAAAATTTTCTCAGAAATTTTGACTTGCGTAAAGAGCATAGTCTTGAGTAAAGAGCACTTCTGAGGGTTCCATGGAACAGGCTTTGGAGCACTTTGGAACAGGCTTCCATGGCATGGGAATTCATAGGTGGGGCGAGGGAATTAGCTTGAGCTACAGTGGGGCCCTGGGCAAAGTTTGGAATAGGCTTCCATGGCCAGAGAACTCATGGGGGGTCTGGGGGGAGCAGCCTGAGCCAAGTTTGTATGTGGGATCTGTGTGTGGCAGCGTGGAAGGTGTACCTTATCAATGTTCTAGTGCTGCTCCCCATCAGCAGCTTGGGAATGTTAAAATTGCACAAAAAGACAAAGATTCCATTGAGCCAATGGATAGCAGTGACTCCATTAGTGATAGTGAAAGAGCACAATCCTAGCCATGTCTACTCAGACATAAGCCCCATTGTGTCCAATGGGTCTTACTCCCAGGAAAGTGTCTTTAGGATTGCAGCCAAAGTCATCCCTCTCTCTGTAATCCTCATAACAGCCATGAAAGTTTTCAAAGGTACAGCACAGTTCAGTACTGTACAGTGTTTTCTTTATTGCAGTGTTGTGTGTTACTGTATATTACAGTGTTTTGTAATCATTGTTATAAACGGTTAATATTTTTATATTAATATTTTTGGGGTTGTGGAACCAATCGTCTGAGTTCCCATTATTTCCTATGGGAAAATCTGCTTCACGTAAAGAGCATTTCACGTAACAAGCATGGCTCTGGAACGAATTAAACTTGTTAGATGAGGTGCCACTGTACAAAGATTTTCATAATTTTGGCAGTAGTGGTGTCAACACCCCCTCAGTGTAACTCCTCATGTGTGCCCCACCACCGTATGCCCCACAGCCTCCAACCCTTCCAACCGACACCACTGATTACGCTTAGACCTGGAAGATTCACATTCAGATTCCCACTCAGACTTGAAACTTCTTGAATAACTTTGGGCTAGTCACTATTGTTCAGCCTAACCTATCCCAAAGGCATGTTGTAAGGATAAAAGGTGGGGAGGACCTATGTATGCTACCCTGAGCTACTTGGAGGAAGGGCTGTATCCTTAGAGGAAGAATCCCAGTTGATCTGAGTGACCAAACAACATAAAATAGGAAGACCACTTCAGCCTGTTTTCTTGTTTTTTAAGGTTAATCTGCAGACCAGATGGGTGCGAGGGAGACTTTGGGGCACTTAGGAGGCAGCTGCAGCACACTGTGGTTCTTGCTGGCCACGGCTCCCATTTTAACTAGCATGTGCGTGCAGTGCTAGGGCTGCATAGCGCGCATACACACATTGCTTTTATTACAGAAGCAACACTTCCTATTTCTCCCTGCCTCCCTGGCCAGGTCATCTGAGGGCACGCACGGCTGGCAGCAGGGAGAAAGAGGAAGCATTGATTTCATAATCAAAGTAACGTGTGCATGCACGCTATGCAGCCCTAGCACTGCACGCACATGCTAATTAAATGCCGCCACTGACAGATACTAACTCCCCGCATGCCACTGCTGTCTCTGCTTCCAAGTGCCCCCACCACACTCCACCATGCACCTCCCGATCCCAGCAGAAGCCCAGGTAAGCTCCCTATGCAATCCATGTGTACTCAGAAGTAAGCCCATTAAGTCAATTGGCTTACTCTTGAGTAAAGGTTGACCATATGCTGGCACCCAAAAAGGAGGACAGGGTCCTCCCAAAAAGTTTTATTTAAGTCTGGATTTTCAGAGGAAAATCTGGACTTTTTGGAGACTCTGTCCTATTTTTTGGGTGTCAGCATGTGGTCACCCTGCCTCTATGGGTCTATTCAGACTACTTGGACTACTCTAGAGACAGCACAAGCCTGAGCAGACAATAGCAGCAATGCATTGCTCCTTCCTGCCCTCCAAGCAGGATAAGGATCCAACATAACAAAGAAGGAACTAGGGGAGTGGTGGGCAAGCCAATTACCACTGCTGCTGTCCATGCCTAGTAGGGGTGGGCAACTGTGTGGAAACCAGTGGTCTACTTCTCTATCCATATAATTAATCTGTTAATTTCTACAATGATGTATGAATCAAAGCTTACTAAAAAAAATTGAGATCCCTGTAGATGAGACTGTCAAAGCAGAAACAAACCCCATCTACAGGGATTTCTCACTGAAGAAGATGCAAATAAATGAAAGCTGAAACATGTTATCCCGGATGTAATGATGACTCACTGATAAGTCACTGAAAGTTAGTGAAGGCACTCTTTTATGTTACATATACCAATCCCGTTTTAACTGTATAGAACAAGATAGAAAAAAACCAGATCAGGAAGTGAGTCACAGAAATCTGATTAACTGGAGGCAAGTGATATATCACTGAAGAAATCATATCACTTGTCATCTTGATAGCTTTATCCCTATTCTGTTCACTTTCACATGTGGGCATAACCAAGCAACCCATTGAATATTGGAAACATTTAGAGAGACACAAGCACACACAAGGACACTAGCGCTTCAAAAGCTGAAGCATGCCTAGTAAGAGGTGGGTATAAGGTTGAGACTGGGAAATAAACAAGATGAGGTTGAACTTCTAGCAAGAGAAGGAAAAATTGACTTGATAGGAATAACAGAAATTTGGCAGGATGTCTCCCATGAATGGAACTCACAAATGGAACAGCGGTGGGATTAAAATAAATTAACAACAGGTTCTATGTCCTAATAACCTAAATTAACAACAGGCGCTATGTCCCATTAGTAACTGGTTCTTAGAACCAGGTGCTCATTAGCAAAGGGTTCTATAGAACCTGTGAGAATCCCCTGAAGCCCACCACTGCCATTCGTCCAGAAAAACAGGGACAATCCCGATTTGGGGGGATTGTGTTCACATACTGGCAAATGGGACAGAGGATCCTGTCCCAGTTTCATGGAAGAGAACTATGGCAACCCTAGACTATATGCAGAGGTGCACAGAACAGTCTTACCTTCCTACCAACATGGTACCTGTTTATCTACTTGCATTTGCATGATTATTATTCATTATTATTATTATTCATTATTATTAATAATAATAATTATTGAATTATTATTATTATTATTATTATTATTATTATTATTATTATTATTATTATAAATTTATTTTATTATTTAAGCTGTGTTATTTAAGCTTTTGCAAGTGATATTTATGTCTTTTTCAGTGGGTATTTTGCATTTGCAAGCTAAAAAAACTGAGTTCCACTTTTCATCAGTGTTCACTTTTGGTCAGTGCTCTGGTCTCTAACCTGTACAATAAGTGGGGGGATTCCTGTACTTCTCCCAAAGCTCTACCCAGTCACTGTAACCTCTACATTTCCTTCCTGCCTATGCCCATCTCCTCTCCAAATATCCCCAAAATGAGTGGACAGGAATCTGAGGGTGTCTATGAAGCAAGTATGGAAAGGTTCAAAACCTCATGCAGTCTCATTTCTTTCCTGACAGACCATCAGAATTGAAGGAAACCAAACCCTGTGTCAGACAACAGACATGGCTGCTCCTCATCCAGGCCAAGTAAGGGACATATTCAGGGGTCAGCTTGGGCTTCTCTCCAGTAACATTCCCAGCTGCAGTCTGGACTGTTAGGACTATAGTGCAGGGGCCAGATGTAGCCCACAGCGAGCCTCAATGTGGCTCATGGCAAGACATTCCAACCAGTCCACAGTCAAGCCTTGTAATCCTCCAGATATGTGTCCAATACAATCTTCAATGTAAATTTATTCAAATTTGAAATGTAAATCATTTTTCTAATACAGTCTCAGAGAGATAATGTGGCCCTCCTGCCAAAATGTTTGTACATCTCTGCTATAGTGGTTTCCCTCCTACTAACCCCGTCTTTCTCCTTTCCTTGTAACCCACCAGAGGTGGGCAGATGCTGGTAGGGTCTTCCCCCAGGGCCAGACTCGAGCCGGCCAGACCTGTGGCTGCCGCCACATCTCCTGAACACTCAGCAGGGAGGCGAAGGAGGGGAGAGCGCAGCCACACCACGCTCTCCCTGCCTCTGCTGGCTGGCTGGGGAGGCTGAGAGCCGCATCTTGTGCAGGTCTACTCAGAAGTAAGTCCCAGTATAGTCAATGGGACTTACTCTCAGGCAGGTGTGGAGAGGACTGCAGCCTCAGAGCCCCAGCCAAAGTAGGTCTACTCAGAAGTAAGTCCCAGTATAGTCAATGGGACTTACTCTCAGGCAGGTGTGGAGAGGACTGCAGCCTCAGAGCCCTAGCCAAAGTAGGTCTACTCAGAAGTAAGTCCCAGTATAGTCAATGGGACTTACTCCCAGGCAGGTGTGGAGAACTGCAGCCTCAGAGCCCTAGCCAAAGTAGGTCTACTCAGAAGTAAGTCCCAGTATAGTCAATGGGACTTATTCCCAGGCAGATGTGGTGAGGACTGCAGCCTCAGAGACCCATCCTGACTGAGGGTTTTTAAATTAGTAATTTTAATTAATAAGTAATATAGTGATTAAGGACAAGAAAGCAAGATACCTTATATGAGTGTTTTTAGCTGTTATATGGTCATGTCCTACATTTTTCTTGGGTGTCCTACATTTTGTCCTCTATTTGAGGTTATGTCATTTGATTATCACCCTGTTCCAGACACTTAGAGCAATCCTAATTATGTCTACTCAGACGTAAGCCCCATTGTGTTCAGTGGGTCTTACTGCAAGGAAAGTGTGCTTAGGATTGTAGCCTTAGGCTGCAACCCTAAACTTTCCTGGGAGTAAGCCACATTGAACATAATGGGACTTACTTTTGAGTAGACATGGTTAGGATCGCAGCCTTAGAGCACAATCCTAACCATGCCTACTCAAAAGTAAGCCCCATTGTGTTCAATAGGTTTTACTCCCAGGAAAGTGTCTTTAGGATTGCAGCCTTAGTCGAACTTCACAGATCAAGTGGGTCGCATCCAGTCCTTTTTTCCCTTTTTTGGGGGGAATCTTTTTTTCATTAGCCTTAGCCCCGTATCTTTTATAGATTAAATGGGGCAATGGCATATCTAGAGGGGGTGCAACCATGCAAAGCACTCCCTGCCACCCATGGTAAGACTGAAATCCTAAAGACTGTCTAATTTTAGAGAGCTACACTTAAAGTCCTCTGAGGATTCCACCCCATCACCTCTTCCCTTCCCAGTGGATCCAGGCTGCAATCCTGTCTATATTTACCTGGGAGTAACCCCCTATTGACTCTAATGGGATCTATTTCTGAGTAGGTACTTAGAAGCTTGGGTTCTGAAACTGGATGGGAGGCAAGGAGAGTGTGTGTGTGTGTGTGTGTGAATGAGAGAGCATAGAAGTGCTCCATAGAGATGGAGAGAGCTAGTGGCATAGCTAGAGGGGGACAGAGCATTAACTGTTGCATGGAGCCTCACTGCAGCCTGCATGCAGTTCCTCTCCCACCCCTTTGGAGCCATACCAGGTTTGGGGGAAGGAAGGCATGTGCCTGTCTCCAAAGAGAAGGGACCCCTTGAAGCTACCTATAAAGCTTGGTGCTTTACTCACTCTGGCTATGCCACTGGCAAGTGCCCAGTCAACCAACCAACTGTATTTATATACTGCTTTTTAACAAAAATTCGTTAAAGAAATAAGAGTTTATTATTTCTCCAGAGTTTGCATGAGCACCCAAGGAGGCTGGATCTGACAACCTAGCAGGCTGGAAGAGCTGCCCAACTTCTCCCCACATCTCTCCCAGCCGCCCCCCATTCCATGAAGGGTGCCTCCCAGTTGGCATTGCCTACCCTTGCAGATCTCTGCTTGTTATGCAGAGTCTGTCTCACTGCTGCTTCTTTAGAGGTTTGCCCAGGGAGTGCATCCATTGGCACGTTGAACAGATGTCCTCTTTTTCCAGGGCACATCCTCTTATTTTAGACTTGTGTCCTGGAAAAATAATCTTCACTGTCCTCCTTTTCTAGGGTGACCATATGTCCTCTTTTTCCAGGACAAGTCCTTTTTTAACCTTATGTTTGTCCTCCTTTTCCTTGTGAGCAGGCATGTTGCCTTCTTGTAATTAATTATATGCAATAAATCATAAGTGATAGTTCAAATGTAATAATAAGCAATATATTACATGAACCATTCAAAAGTACTATATCTGTAAAACATACACACTTGCCCTGGAGGTCTCCTCAGAAGTAAGTCCCATGACAGTCAATGGGACTTACTCCCAGGCAAGTGTGGTTAGAACTGCAGCCTGAGAATCCTATCCTATGCATGCCTACTCTGAAGTACATCCCATGACAGTCAATGGGGCTTACTCCCAGGCAATTGTGTCTAGAACTGCAGCCTAAGAACCCTATCCTATGCATGCCTACTCTGAAGTACGTCCCATGACAGTCAATGGGACTTACTCCCAGGCAAGTGTGGCTAGAACTGCAGCCTGAGAACCCTATCCTAAGCATGCATACTCTGAAGTAAGTCCCATGACAGTCAATGGGGCTTACTCCTAGGCAAGTGTGGTTAGAACTGCAGCCTGAGAACCCTATCCTATGCATGCCTACTCTGAAGTAAGTCCCATGACAGTAAGTCCCACTAACAAAAACTTAGATTTTTGTTTAAAAATTATATTTTTTTAAAAAAATCCCCCCTTTAAATTCTCCCTGCCCCGCCCCCTGGCCCCACCCCCGCCCCTAACCCTGACCACGCCCCTGACCCTGCCTGGCCACGCCCACTTCCGGGGAACCAGTTCTTGGGCCATGCTGGGCCCACCACTGTATCCCACCATCTTTCTTTCCTTCTCTAGGGTTCCTCTGAAAAGCCTAGCAAATCTACCTCCTTCCCCTGAATTTCCCCCTCTGCTCTGCCCTTCTTCTTCAGAGGAGTTTCTCTTCCCTCTCCTTTTCATCTACCAGTTTTCCTTAGTACTCCACTGTGGGTGCATGTTAGGGTCAGCCTCTCCCTATGTAGTTTAAGGGTGACATTGTCCACCTTTCTCACAGGAAGGAAGCACACAGATCTTCCTCACTTCTTTCCTTTGCCTGCAGGCATGACCTTGGCTAACTTCCTAAGAGAGTATTTCTCTTCTTTCTTTCAGACCCTAATTTCATTTGCGGGACTTACTCCCAGGTAAGTATGGATAGGATTGCAGTGTTAGTCCAATCCTATGCATGTCTCCTTAGAAGTAAGTCCCATTATGGTCAATGGGACTTACTCCCAGGTAAATATGGATAGGATTGCAACACTAGAGTCCAATCCTATGCATGTCTCCTTAGAAGTAAGTCCCATTATGGTCAATGGGACTTACTCCCAGGTAAGTATGGATAGGATTGCAGCTTTAGAGTCCAATCCTAAGCATGTCTCCTCAGAAGTAAGTCCCATTATGGTCAATGGGACTTACTCCCAGGTAAGTATGGATAGGATTGCAACATTAGAGTCCAATCCTATACATGGCCTTGGCACTCTGATGACACCTCTTCTCCCCGTATAGGGATCCGTGACGTCAGAATACATCACAACTGAGGTTGTCAGGCTTATGAAGAGCTAGTTGTAGGTAGGCCTGTTAGATGTTTTAGAAAACCTGCAGTCAACTCGAGTTATCAGAAAGAGGATCTTTATTCAACACGTGTTGGGCAAACTCCTTGGATTCATGTCCCAAAGTGAGGAGCCGGCCAAGATGGCTGCCGGCCTTAATCTTTTATAGTGGCAAAGCAGGTTACAGAAGCAAGAAAGCATTATTCTATTCTATAGGCTGCATCATACAACATGATCATAATAAACAATTCTCCCCCTTTCATACTATGAATTAAAATTTGATTCATAGTAAAATTTGATTCATAGTATGACTATTATGGTATCTACATCATTTTAACATATATATTATAGCTTTGGTTATAATTTGGGAACACATTTGTAACTGGTTAACACTGTAAATTGCAAGAAACAATAATTTTTATAAATAGAACTGTAATTGTAAACAGGAGATATAACTTATAAGGTTTTGTAAATTAACTTTTTGCTTATTGTTAACAGACAAACTGATAAACAGGGTGTCTTAACTGCTTGCGCCACCCACAGCCCTATATAGCATATACTCCACACAAAAAACAGCGACAGTTTGTTGTTGACAAAGGACAGCTGGACATATAAAGGGCCCTATTACCTTCAATAGCTTAGGACCTCATCAAACCTAATTCCGGTCTTGGGTAGAAGATCTCCAGCCTGAAGCCATTTTTGGAATGGTTGGTTACAACCACTTCTGAGCTATTATACAATCAATTGCAAAACATACAGCTAATTCCCAGGATAAAACCAGGAGATTCAATTACAAATTATTTCCATGCCAGAGCAGAACTGCAAGGTTCCTTTAAGTTTCAAAACCATCGTATTGAGCTCTTCTTGGATTTATCTGTTGAAATCATAGGCTGGAGTTGAGACTGTTGTGAGTTGGTTTTCATTGAATTGTCAGGAGAAGAGATCAAATGTGGTCAGTCACAGACCTATAGGAAGATAAAAATCTATCTGTTGGAGACGGTGGTGCTGTCAATTCCAAATATTCTCCTCCCCCAACTCATGTTTGCTGTTATTTCTTTCTACAAACCTATCCAGTGCTTTTGAGCCAATGTCCCACAAGGTACCCTGAGAATATACAAGACTTCCTGATCACAGCAGGCTATACAGAGAAGTCACTGTGTTTATTGCATCCAAATCACAATGGTCTTTCCCTATGAGTTCAAAGCATAAAAGATATCACATGAGTTCTCTGTTGCGAGAAGTACTGCTTTGTAGTTGTACAAAGACTTGCCAGGCTTCCTGCTTTGTGTTGGATGTCCTGTTTTTGCTGTTATCTGGGGAAATAAGTTAGGAAGTCAACCATGCTGGATAAAAATGATATCAATTGCATAATAGCCCAGTTCACACCCAGTTTAATTGAAATATTTTTCTTTAAAGTGATTCATTCCAGTAAGTATTTTTCAAAAGCATCTTCAGTAGATAGTGCAGTAGGTTTTGTACCCCGCCCAAAGTATGCATCATGTGATGGGTTGATATTATGATCCATTAATGAAGGGATGGGACATAGAAGGCATTTATACATCCTTTTAAGTCACAAGGAAAGGGCTCATTTTCTTCTTTGACTGAAGGAAGCTAGGTGGAGTGGATAACATGTTAAGCCAGGAGCGTGTAAACTTTTTGGCAGGATGGCCACACCATCTTCTGACACTATATCAGGCCAGGAAAAAAAAGAATCATAATCTTACAGTTGGAAGGTACCTAATAGGTCATCTAGCCCAACCCTGTGACCTGTAGCAGGAAATCTTCCTAGAGATTAAGTGCTTGTGGAGAATGAATTTACATTTTAAATTAAATAAATTTACATAAATTTAGAGCACAATCCTACCATGTCTACTCAAAAGTAAGCCCCATTGTGTTCAATGGGTCTTACTCCCAGGAAAGGATTTCAGCCTTAGGTGAATGAAAAGACATATCTTTATATGAGTGAATGAGTATATATTCAAATTAGAGAGGGGTGATCTTGAAACCAGTTAAACACTTTCACCCACAGAGAGAGGGAGTGATCTTCAAACCAGCTCATAAGCACTCTTCTGGCCCACAGAACAAGGATAAGAGCTTCCATTACCTCCAGAGGATTATAGGGGTTGCCCACGAGCTATATGGAGGGAGCTTGCTGTGGGCCACTGTGGGGGTAAGCATGAGACGACGGAGAAGGAGGCTGGAAGTCTGCGCTGGAGTTTGGGAGGAGAGGCAAGAACTGAGCCAGCTTCGGAATGTTGAGGGGATGGACTGTTGGTTGGCAGTTGGTGGCCAGTTATGGTGGGAGTTGGGTGCTGATACTGACTGCTCACCTGATATAAGATATAAGAGTTATAAGATATAAGAGATATAACATATAAGAGATATACCTCCGTTATGGAAGACAATAAACATACTGTTGTGAACATGCCTCGATCATCTCCTTGGCTCTACCTACCCGAGGAGCCTGGGCTGGAGTCCTTTTCCTACCTGGCTGGGTTTATGCCACCCACCCACATTACCTCCGAGAACCTGCCTCACAGCCACATAGAGGCTTACCATAGAAGCCACATACAGGCGGGCCACA
Source organism: Cryptoblepharus egeriae (assembly GCA_030015325.1). Classification (NCBI taxonomy): domain Eukaryota; kingdom Metazoa; phylum Chordata; class Lepidosauria; order Squamata; family Scincidae; genus Cryptoblepharus; species Cryptoblepharus egeriae. The sequence continues at coordinate 21,181,032 of JAREYC010000004.1, read as the reverse complement.
TCTGGCCCCTGGGGCAGGGTTTGGCACCATTGCGTTAATAAGAATGTGAGGAAAAGATAAGTGTGTGAAGCAGATGTTTGAGGAAAAGGAGCACAGTCAGAATTTGTAAAGGAATCGCTAATGAAAAGGGATTACTTAAAAAAATTACAACTTAAAAAAATCTACATGGCTGGCAAGAAAAGGGAGTGGAGGTAAAAGATTGCTGTGTATATATGCAAGGAAAGTCAGGGCAGGGCTGGCCTATCTATGAGGCCAACCAGTCACCTCAGGGAGCAGATGGGTGAGCGGTGCCTGTCTTTGTCATTTTGCCTCACTGGTCCTCTTTCCATTCCCTGAACTGGAAAAGGGAGAGGGGAACTGAGAGGAAATGTGAAGGAGGGAAGAATGTTGAGTTTGAGAGCAATGGAGGGTGGGAGGGGAGTAGTGCTGGCATGCCACCTCAGGTGTCAAGAGGTCAAGCCAGCCCTTGACAGGGTAATTTCTGGCTAAAAAGCAGAAGCGCCACTCAAATAGTGTGGTTCATTGAGCTAGTCAGTCTGAGAGGACTCTAGAGTTGGCACCGGGTTCCTGGAGCAACACTGCACTGGGCCAACCCATGGTACTTTCCCTCCTGCCCCTGTAATGCTACTAGCACCGAGCGTTTAGAGATAGTGGCTGGCAAGTGGTGGGTGCCCTTTGGCAATAGCCTTTGGTGACAGCCACTGGCAATGATTGTCTCAGTGCCAGATTGTCTCAGGGGAACCAAGTAGGCAGAAGGGGTTCTCCATGCCTCTTCATGTCTCAGCTTTGCCAATCGTTGATGGGTTAGATTAGCTCTGGTAGGTAGGTTCTCAGAAATGAGAAATAAGAGAAGAAAGGACAGAAGGATGTCATAGGGCAAGGCCTGATCCCCTTCCTCGGCCTGGGTCAATGCAGACTTACACCAACAATTGCACTAGATAGTACAAGTACAAGTTGACCCACAGCTGCTGCAGGGGCTTATTCATGGGTCTGGGGACAAATATGCCCTTATCCTGAGAAGACCTCCAGCAGCTGAAAATCTGCTCTGGTGGCTTTTACTGTGGTATACAGTGGCTCCCAGTGGTCCCATAGATCCTATAGATCATTTACAGTCCACAACATTTATTTGCAAAAATATTTTTGTTGTACAGTTATATTAATGTAGCAGTCAAGAAGACAACATTTGTATCTAGAACAAAGAGAGGAAATCTGAGTTTTGAATTATCACCTCAGAAATACAAGCAAAGATTTCTTCCTTATGTCATCATCTTGTATATTGCACCATAAAGAACGTGGTTACCTAAGTGTTAAAAAAAATCATCACCCCAGGCTCAGAGTGACAAGCCAACTGCTATCTTATTGTATTCCCTCCCTTGAAACACAATAGATATGATTTGAAATATTTAAGTCCAAAAGGCCCTATCAAGAATAGTAAATCTTAATCTGATGCCAAATGAAGTGGTAAATGTAGAATTTTGTATTGTTCCTCTTCAGATTGCAAGTGATGGTCATGCTTTAAATCTTGTTATGTGGATCACTTGTTGAGTTAGGCACTTGTTAAGTGAGGTACCACTGTATTTTATCCTGCTTTCCCCTTTTACGTTGAAAAGGCTGGTAGTTAACATTAACCCACAAAATGAAATAGAGTATAATAAATCAACACAAAAATAGCAAGCAATAACAACTAAAGATATCAGATTGAAAGTAAGGAATAAAAATGTCTTTTTGAGGTTCTACCAGAAGGCCAACTGGCAATGTTCAGTTCTTAATTCAATAGCAATGGAGTTCCAAAATTGTGGTGCCACTACAAAAGAGGCCCTTCTCTCCTTGTTGTCACTCTCCAAACCTCAGATAATGGCAGCAAATATAGGAAGTCACACCCATGACTTCAGAAGATAGGAGGTTTTATATAAGAAGCTATGTGACAAGGAGATGCTGTGTCAAGGCTTCATCAATGTTTGATCTTGTTGATTAGTAGGAAAGTATTATGTAAAGGGAATAAAACAACTGTAAATGCTTTTATTACCATCCTGGTCAAAGGCTGATGTACAGTGTATAGATTTCATGTTGTAAATTTTCATAGTAGCCTAAAGTTCACTAAAGTTCCTCCCTTTACTCACAATGAGATAACACTGATTTAGAGATAATGTTATTAGATATTTTGATTAGCAGGAGAAATAGAAAGTAGTGTCTATTTTTGCCATGTTCTGCTTTGTTCTTGCCCTTCCACCAATTATTTCAGTCTTGCAGTAAAAGAAGCATGGTTTTGTTCTGTTAACATTTTTTCATACTTTTATCCTTACTAACAGACTTTTCTTGAAAGCTAACATTTTATTTAATTACGCTGACACTTTGCAATCCCAGGATCCTTGGGTTGTTAGTCTATAGCTGCTGGAATGTATGCTGTAGATACAACACTGCAATGGTGGTGTAGCTAGAGAGGGTACAAAACACAAAGTTTAGCATGCAAGTGGTCCTTCCCCTTTTCCTTCAGAGACGTCTAGCTTTGCTGTTGCCTTGCAAGATATTTTTTTCTAGTCTTCCACTTTCAGTTTTCAAATATTTTAAAATTTCCTAATCTCACAATTTAAAGTAAATAACCATGACTGGATTTCCCAAAGAACAAGAAAGAGCTCGGGGGAAGGTGGGAAATGGGACAAGGTAGAGGGTAACTAAACCCTATGCCAAACTGACATATATAAGGCTTGCAGCCACATATCCTCCATAACAATTGTTCGCACAATCTCGATAATAAGTAGCTAAGAATAGAAGGAAACTCTGCATGGCCAATCATAGCATGTGGTATCTCTGATAAAAATATGCATTTATCCAGTAACAACTTCAGATCTCCATTGAATTCTCATACATTAACATGTGCATTGTCTGCTGGAACCTGCAGGTAGCCATTTATTGGAAATGGGTTCCTAATCTTTGATTTATTGGTAAAGGGCAGTGCACAAAAAAGGGCTACCATAGGAAGAATGCTTTATATTGTAGCTGCCCATGTGTAGTATTCCTTGCAGCCCAGTCCTATCCTCTCCCCCCACTGATTCAGCTGATTCAAAAAAAGGCGCACGGGGTTGACTGGGAGGCTTCAGTAAGACTATGGGCACAATCCAGAGTAACTACGGGAGCACATAAGAGACATTACGTGCACCCGTAGTTACTGCACCAACTAGTGAAAACCTATGGGAAATTCATATTGCAATCCAGAGTAACTTGTTCTTACTCTGGAGCAAGGAATCCCCGTAGTTACTCTGGATTTCACCCTTACTCCTGCATATGCCTCTCATTCTGTAATGGGTATCCACAGACCTGTGCTAGTGATTTCATTAGAACAAGTACAGAAAGGGAGGTTGTAGAAAAGGGGGACAGGATTCAGTGCAAACCATCAGCGCTGAATCCATGCCCTCCTGCAGCCCCCCTGACCCTATCATGCCTTTTCCCTGATCAGTTTCGTTCCCATTCTGCCCTCTCGCCACCTGTCCCACTTTTCTCATTGGCTTAATTTCTTCAACAAGGGGAAGGATTGCTGTATACAGTAAGGCTCCAGCCTTCCTGCTGATGTCCCAGAAATGTACTCCTAAGGCTACAATCCCCAGTTAGGCCAGCATTAGTCCTGGTAACAGTCCTGTACTGACTAGGGGATGTGCACCACTCCTGGGAGGGTTAGGCCAGTGCATTGACATCTGCTGGCCTCCCGTACTCTTAGTGTGCTTCCAGAAAGCACGTTAGGAAATGGCTTAATGTGCTTTCCATTTTCCACGTGCTTTTCCAATGGGTTAATGTGCTTTCCATTAATGTGCTTAATGTGATTTCCAATGGCTTAATGTGCAAACCCATAGGATTGGGCTGTTGTCCTTAGGTCACTGTGGGAATCTGGGGTTTTTCTTCTCTGTTGCTTCGCACCTTGGCCATTCATTAGTACAAAAAGTCCCTTGATTCCTGTGACATATCAACACAGATAAGCAGCATGCCACACAGATGCAGCTGTCATATGCTAAAGCAACCTCCACATCTTGTGAGCAATATTATGTTCCTATTTATAAGTTATGTTCTTGCAGAAGGTTGCCTCCAGTGAGAGCCACAAGGAAAGACGTTTTACAGCTTTGCTCTTTTAGGGTGGGAAATGAAAGTGAATGTTTCGTGTTTTGTTTCCTGGGAGGTGTATCTAAAAATCTAACAGAAAGCACAATCCTAACCAATTTAGACTAGCACAACTCATCCGCTTCCCATTCCTGTGGTGGTGTGGGGAGGCTGGCACATGTTTCTGCAGTGGCCTAACCCCCTGGAGTGGCACATTAGTGCCTTGCAGCACTTTTGCCACACACACACAGGCCAGCACAGGGCATGTGCCGGGACCAGGGTGATCATATACCAGAACCAAAAAAGAGGACAAGATGTAGGACACCCAAGAAAAGTGTAGGACATAACAAAATTAGATCTAAAAACACTCATATATACATATTCCTTTCCTATGCTTAATTTAAGCACTATATTGCTTATTATTAAATTTAAAATAATTACATATTTATTACATTTAGGCTGCAATCATAATTTCCTGTGCAATCTTAACTAAGCCCTGTGCTGACTTGAGGGTGTAGCAAAAGTGCTGTAAGATACTTCTGTGCCACCCCTGGAGGAGAGTTAGGTCAATGCACAGACATGCGTTTGTCTGTCTACATGACCACAGAAATGGGAAGATGGATGAACTGTGCTGGCCTAGGTTAGGACTGCACACATAATTTATTAATTACAAGAAGGCTACATCTTCCCACTTACAAGGAAAAGGAAGACATTAAAAATTTTTCCAGGACACAAGGCTAAAATCCTGGACATGTCTTGGGAAAAAAGCACATATGATCACCCTGGCTTGGCATAACTGGAGTTAAGGTTTGCAGATATAATGACTTTAAACAAAGAAGTAGGGAATAATCTGTCCTTAACAGATTGCCTTTTTTCTTGCAGATATTACTTGGACATACAAAAAGGGATTATCTACGTCGATTAAAAAAACCATTGCAGTGATGAATCTTTATTCATAAAATCTATTTCTGAAGCTCACGCACCAACTGCTGTTATATATGGGTGTGGTTCGTTTCCATGCCTGTGTATCCTTCAGTTCAATGTTTGCAGTGAAAAAAACACAACCTAACAGCATTAATCTTGTCACTGCATATATTTTAAACAAATTAGAGCAAATAAAGTTGGGGAAGTTATGAATGAAACCTGCATTTTAAGACAAGCATCCAAGAAAAGAATTCACACTGAAGAATATTACACTTGGAGGCCAGTGTCTAAATATATGGGTTTGAATATCTTATGGACTCAATGTTTCTTTTCACCAGTTATCTTAAGATCCAATTCAATGGGCAGTGGTGCTAGCACTCCACACTTGTGTTGGCACTAACAACATTCCACTGGGGATGAGCCCATCACTGTCAATGGCTTTGGGCCTAAGTGCCCAAAGATGGATTCTGAGAGCTCCCAGCTTTGAGGATGATTTGTGGCAGGGCTTTTCAGTGCAGGAGAAGGATGAGAAGGGGGCAGAACTGGGGTGAGGAAGGAGGGTGAGAGGAGGAGTAGGCTTTGGTGAGCTCTGCTGGTTACCAAAAAATCTGACAAGGACAGGGTGACCAGATGCCTGAACCTAAAAAGGAGGACAAGGTCTTGGATTCCTCTCAGCCCAGCCTTTCTGGCAGACAATGGCATGTTTGCCTACTCACAAGTAAAGCCACGATATTGGGCACTTTCCCATAGAGCTCAATGCATATGTTTTATTTTTAGTTTTTTGGCCATATCTTTTTATAGGAAAGTGAAATTTCAAAACTGATTTTTTGCATTGGATTCTGCTCTTCAATACAAATCCAACAACATATGACATAATGGGGTACTGAAAACCATTGCAAAGCCCCAAAATGAAGCCAAAATGGAGGACAATGAAGACCTTTTGGAGGACACCTGGACAGAAGGCTAATAAAAAGATGACAAATCTGGAAAAATCCGGTCATATGGTCACCCTGGAAGGGTCCCTTTAGTTCTGAGCGTACTCAACAATGGGAATAGTGGTAGCAGCAGTTCCAGTAATTGTGCTAGAGTCAGCACAGGCAAGTTATCCTGCCTTATCCAATAAATATTAGGATTCGTCAGAATCCTATGTCAGAAAGCGCTGTGCAAAATTCCACTATTATACGAGAAAGGATGCAATCCTAAGCATGTCTACTCAGAAGTCCTATTAGGTTGAATGGTGCTTACTCCCAGGAAAGTGAGTATAGAATTGTAACCATAATCATAGAGAAAGATCATCTAGAGGCCACAGTATTTGTTTGCAAAAAAATTAACAATTATGATAAATATAGCAATCATGAAGGAAACATTTGTATCTAGATCAAAGGGAAGAAATTTAAGTTTTGAATGATCTCAGAAATATAAGCAAATATTTCTTCCATATGTCATCATATTATATGTTGCACATACAAGCAAAGATTTTATGAAATACAAGCAAAGATTTCTTCCTGGTGTCATCATCTTGTATATTGCACAATAAAGCACATGGTTACCTAAGCATTGAAATAATCGTTACCCCAGGCTGAGAGTGTTAAGTCTATTGGAATCTTATTGTATCCCCTCCCTTGAAACACAATGATATGATTTGCAGCACTACATTAAAAAGGAAGATAAATTCCTTCCCTTTCCTTTAATCAAGAGAGTTAGAAAAATAACTGATGATCATGGAGCAAACACTACAAATGTACAATCCAGTATATGACTTTTGCACTAAAAAGAAAGAGATCTTTTTATTCTTTTTTTACAATTCAGTTTTAACTGTTCCCTTTAACAAATAATTTCCATTTAAAAAAATTTTAATTTCGTATCAGATTGCTATTTGTTTTATGGCATTAGGTAAGATGCTTTGAAAAGGGGAATAAAAACTTTGAGCTTGCCTTAAGTAGTTGAGAGGTTAAAGATGTTGTGCCTATCAACTTGAAGATCAACAAATCAGTGGTTTGAGACCTGAGTACCACAAATGGAATGACCTACTGTGACCTCCTACCAGTTTGAAAGCATGTCAATGCAAGTAGGTATCAATATGTACCATTTCAGTGGGAAGGTAACTGTAGGATTTTGGGAGCTTATTTTTTTATCAGAGCCTGAGGTTTGGAAGGTTTTCTCTCTACCCTAACTATTTCTTCCCTGTTATATATAGTTGCACTCAAAAATAAATATAAAATCAAGCTGAGACCAGAGTCAACTTTATGAAGAATTTACTAAAATAATTTTGATGCAGATTCATATATACAACACCTGATTTTCACCAGAATCCCTATTATGTAACCGGATCAATTGACTGGCAATTATAATTTATGCAAATTAGGCTATTTTTAGATGGTCATCTAACAAACCAGGAGCCCTAAGAAACTCCTGCTTCCATTGCAGGATCTGATCCAGCCAGTAATTTCTGGTTTCTACTGTATATTTCAGTTGCCCACCAGAGAACTCTAGGATCACAGAAGACAAAAAGATACCTGTATCCAGTTGCTATCCTTTACCTCTGGCAGTCAGCGATAGGCTACCATTAAACCAGGGTAAACCCATAAATATTATTCGTTGAATCTACAGCTTCATGTTCATGTGCTAGATTGCCTCAAATTTTTTTGTACTCAAAAACAGTTCTACTGTTGAATCAAAAATTACAATTTAACTAATAACGTACTTCCTTAGCAAACACAAAACTGTGTACAATTAAAAAGAACTAACAGGAAACACAGATTGATTTCTTTTCACTTTAAAAGTGTGAATAAACCCTTACCTAGTCCCACAAAGGAGGTCATGAGAGTTTATTTGCCTTCATGTCCCTGGCATGTGAAAGTTCAGCATCTGGCAGGTTGATAATGTTTCAGTTACTTAATTACTTATATAAATTAAATTGGGCTGTAGAAAAAGTTATGTGTCATCAAAAGTGGTGCAATCTAGCATATGTTGATTAATTTTTACCCTAGGAGGAAACCCTTCTGAGTGGAAGCATGTTTTTTGAGGCTATAGAGTAGACCTTATAAGTGCAAGAGCTCTTTTTCAAGCATTTGGACTCTACATTCAATAAATGTGGAGAGACTGAGTTTGTTTCTTTAGGATTCTTTAGGATTGTTTCTTTAGGACTTGTCTCCTGGTCAGCAGGGGGCTGCTCAGATCTAGGTTGCTTCTGGTGGTGGCCTGAGTCTAAGTAGACCTCCTGGTACTTATGCACCCCTATGGCAGGAAGAGTCTTCCTTTTGTGCCTTCTCTTAGCATGGCATCAATTTCAATCAGTGCAAGTTAGAATTGGATGGAAACAATAAACTTTGGATGGAAACAATACAAACTTACTGACCTACAGCCCAATCCTAAATTACCTGGTGCCCAGAGGATCAGTGGTGTCAGAAGTTTTATTTGACATAGGATTGTAATGATATTACCAGCTTAAGACAAATCTTCACTTGGGAACGTATATAATAATTTATTATTTCTGTCCAATGTTGCATATATGAAACTGGGAGCAAATGTGTTCGTCTGTGGGCTGGACATAAATGGATTAATTTATAATAATATAGAAACTGAACTAAACATACCGAGAGCTGGTTGCATAGAGGAAAGTATTGTACTAATTAACATGAAGAAATTAAATTGAAGAAAAATGGACAGGAAAATGGACCTGAGATGGTGATCTTATGTCTAAGTTTATAAAACTGTTCAGAATAGTTATGTCAAAAAGGACAAGAACAACAGCATCTGGATTTCCTTTCCTGTGCATTTCCTCTTTTTTCATAACACATTCCTCACACTCCTATTTTAATATTTTTTTCCTGATCTCTCATCCCTTATGTTGCCTTTTGTTATTTCATTCTCTATAATGAGAAAATTTTAAGTGTAAGAAAGAAGTGGCAAGGCTGTTGGCATCTTGTTTCAATATCATGAGAAGCAATTTCTGACCTTAAGAAACTCCATTACCTAAATGACTCTTGGTTAGAGCATGGTGGGAGCAGAAGCCAGTTTATGACGCTGGCAACTGTGGCTGAAGCTATTCTTAGAAATAAATTTCCCCAACACAATCATCATCAAGCCAGGGAGGCCCTGTTAAGGTCTCCAGATTGTTTCAGGAGACATCAGGACATTGAAGCAACACCTGGAACCTCCAGGCCAATCTTAGAGTTTGCAACCCAGGGATGGGTCTGGCTTTGTTAAATATTTATCTTGCGGGAGGCGGAGTTGAACATGCATGAACTTAATTCTCCCGGGCCCAAGCAAGGTCCAAAGGGAGTGTGAACTGCTGGCAACTATCTGTTACAGTGAAAGCTTGAGTCACAGCACTGTTTTATGTAAGTCAGCAGTCGGCAGCTATAACCACCGCTCATCAACAACCACATCCTTGCAATCCATTGGCATCAAACATTTCAAAAAGAAGAAACAAGAGAGGATTGTCGTCCCTTTTGGTAAGCCAATGATTATATAATTACCTTAGGTTGTACTGTATATTTAAATGCTATGTTTGCAATGGACAGAGACAAACTGTATCAGGACCACGGTAAACGCAGTTAATCAACACAGTTTTGTTAAACTATGATTAGGTGTACCTAAACTAACTTACTGGTTCGAAAAGGTCACATAAATGTACACACAAACTTAAACAGTCAAAGATATAATACATTAGTAGTACATTATATATTATTCATCTGTGTGAGAGAGGGCTGTCCAATGTAGAAGCTTTTAGAAATTAATTTTTATTTGAAATATGCATATAGTATTTTTAAAAATGAGTTTACAGAGAGAGAGCCCCATCAATAAACAGTATCTGGAAAAGATTCTAGGCTTGAATGATTAGGGATTGTTGCAGCTTCCCTGATCGATATCAGAGAACGAGCACTTTAAAAGATGCCTCTTTAAAAGGTGCACAGTTAGCTGGAGTATCCAAAGCAATTATTGTGATTGTTTTCTGGGCGTGATGTAGAAAAATACGTTGTTTCATAAGCTGCATTTTGTAAGTACCGGTATCTGTATACTGTTTGTATCCTTAGTTTAATAGCAGCAGGCTTCTTTAAGCCAGTGCACTGTTCCACACAATAATTTAATTTCCTGCAATTTTCAATTTCTTTGTTAGACAGAAATGGTATCTAAAAGTGAAGTAAAAATGTACGTGAATGGTGATACTGGAGAGGACCCTGTAAATTATAAAGTTTCTCAGACAGAAAGCAAAAGGTAAGCATTTTTCCCTGACTTTTTAAACTCTCTATTGATAATGAAAAGAAAATCATAAGCTCCAGAAAGACAGTGTGCCAGATTAACATGAAACTTTCATTAACAAGGTGAGTTTATTGGCTTACAATCTGAATGAATAGACAACATGAAAAGAGCTCATTGGAAATACAACATCTTTAACTGATCTTCAAGAAATTTTGTATTAAGGGGAAAACTAATGGAATGGTTTTTGGAGTACTGTTGCATTCATTATTTGTTCAGGAATACTGAAGAATATATTGTCTTGGCAAAAATACAGTCTAGCTTTACTTCTGTTCCATTCTGCCTTGTTTTGTGGTATCATATTCTCAATATGATGTTGTTATTATTATTAATTTAGGCTGCAGTCCTAAAATACTTTCCTGGGAGAAGTAATCAACCCATTAAATACAATGGACTTATGTCTGAGTGGACATGCTTAGGATTGCACTGTTACTGGGGTTGATTTTTCCTCCTTTTTCACAAGTACAAGACTTGACATGATTATGATAGAAAAGGAGCATGCATGACACATTATGACATTATGTTCTGGAACATATTTGACAAGGTTTTGAGGCGGTAAAAGTTTTTTGGGGGGCGGAGTTTATAGTGGTAAAACTTGTTCCAAATCATTTGGAATAACTATTGAGACAAAATTCTTTGGCAAGCCATTATATAACTCTTTCTAGCTGTATTTGTATGGTGATGATGCCATCAGTGTTATCTCCTATTGAAAACTCTAATCCAGGTTTTTTTCTTTTAGTCAAAATCTATTTTGGGGGGCGGGGGGTGGGGGTGGTATTTATTATCATACATTGTCCAAAGCAAAAACAGATTGTCAAGCAGCATAATCCATATCTACACACTTCTGAGCTGTGAGTCAATTACATTGGAAATTACTTCTCTTTGTGTTTAATGCAGCTTACTCTCAGGAAAGTATGTACAGGATTGCAGCCAAAGTGTCTTATTCTGAATGTATTCCTTGAAATCCACACAATAAACTTACCCCCAAATCCAGAGTAACTACAGGAGCACATAAAAGACTTTTCGTGCACCCGCAGTTATTGCACCACTTAGTGAAAACCTATGGGAAATTCATATTGGAATCCAGAGCAAGTTGTTCTTACACTGGAGCGAGGACTCCCTGTAGTTACTCTGGATTTTGCCCAAAGTAAAATAAGCAGCGTCTGAATACAATTCTTAAAAAGGTTTTTACCTTTTTACCTTGTTTTAAACTCTTTTTAGGTGATCTGACCACAGCATTGTTTTTAAAAATGTTTTTAATACATGTATTTTTATTTTATGAATTTTACGCATTTTATATAGTTTTTAGTGTTAGTACTCTCCTGTTGTAAGCCGCCTTGAGTCCTGCTTGTGGGAGAAAGGTGGGATAAAAATTTAGTTAATAAATAAAATAAATAAAAAATACCCCAAGTTCAATGACTATGCCTGGGCCAGGTACACTCCCCCCCATATCAGTGTACAGCAAAATAAGGCCATCACTAAGCAACATGACATCTATGACTGATTGCGTAAGATATGCTTTTAGACACCTTGCAAAGTCCATTATTTGTGTCTGGTGATTGGTGCGCTGTTGGAATGCTTTTCCCTATCAGGAGTTAATTGTTACTCTTTAACGCTCACTTCTGGTTTTGGGTTATTGATAAAGAGGAAAGCATATCAAACTTGAGGCTGAAAAGAATATGGGAAAGAAGAACGACCATTTTCTGGAATATGCAGTCAGGATAAGTGAATTTTAAACAAGGAACAAAAGGGTACAGAATCAGTCCCCTTCCCCCAAGGAAAGCCCCATGTCCCACAATAAGGCTACTCAAGTCTGCTCAAGATATTTTGCTGATGCAGACTTGATAAATATCCTCCTGGATAGGATCTGGCAGAGAAGGCCTCTGAGATGATCACTCCTGCTCAGCCCTTCCCCACCATCCCCATACCCATAAAGCTGGACCAGTGTCAGTGCTCCCTCCTCTTGGGTTGCTGTTTTCTGGCATGTCTGCAGTGTTTAGCTCATATTGCCAGTTCTGAAATCCAGAGGATCGGTCTAAAACCTACAGCACAGAGACACACAGAAATTGAGACTACTGAGGGAACAGCAGCTTCATTCTACCATTTCAGGCCTGTAAGGGACAGGTTGGGAGGTAACCATATCCACAGATTCACTTCTCCGCTGATTTGATCTATAGGGTCCCCATGTGCTCCCAGGGTTGCCATATGTCATAACCACTGATAGAGGATAAGGACCTCCCAAAATGTAGGCCACCTAAGAAAAATGTAGGATGTGACAGAATGAAAGCTAAAAACACTCTTGTTCCTTTCTTGTGATTGATTTAAACACTTTTATTGCAGATTATCAAATTTAAAACTCTTTTGTATAATTTATAACATATGGGCTGCAATCCTAACCTCCACTTAGGCCAGCAGAAGCCCATGTATAGATTCCATGCTGACCTGGGGTTGTCACACAAGTGCCATAAGAACTTCTGCCCCACTCCTGGGTTGGGGGTTAGACCAGTGCACAGGCATGCACTGATATCCCATAGCATCACTGGAAGATGTGCCAGGTGAGTTAGGCCAGCCTAAATTGGTGAGATTGTGCCCATAATCTATTAAATACAAGAAGGCTACAAGCTTCCTACTCACAAAGAAAAAGAGATCAATGAAAAAATTTTCCAGGATACAAGGTTAAAATCCAGGACATGTACAAAAAAAGAGGTCCTATGGTCACCCTATGTGCTCTCCTTTGAGAAGCCAATGTAGCAGAACCAGTGTGGTGCAGTGATTAGGGAGATGGATTGAGACCTGCAAGACTGGGGTTCAAATCCCTGCTTAGCCACCAGGCTTGCTGGGACACCCTGGGCCACTGTCTCTTATTCTCTCAGCTGCACCTACCTCACAGCGTTGTTGTGTGGATAAAAATAGGGGAGGAGCTCTGTGGAACTTGCTGAGCTTGTCTACCTTGTCTACGTTAAATACATTGTGAGGACAAAAATTCTGGGGAACCCACTGAGATCATCTACTTCACAGGGTTGTTGTGAGGACAAAAATAGTGGGAAACTCCGTGCAATTCATCTACCTTGCAGGGTTGTTGTGAGGTGAGGACAACATAAAAAAGAAAGGCAAAGAGAGAGAAGCCAATGTGCAAGTGTGCCACTTTGAGGAGCAAGGGAGTTCAGTTTCACTAGTCTCCAGCGAGTTCAGTAGATGCCATGCACATCTGTCCATGAAATCTGGTGGGCTCAGTCTGAGCCCTACAGTTTTAAAAAGATAACTTCTGCTTTCTCCTTTGAAGCCCCAGAGCTGGGTGTCTCCAACTAGTGCCAAAGTGCTTTATGGTACTTTTGACAACCAGCACTGGCACTGCAAGTATAATACCAGTGCTGGAGTCAATAGGATTGGGCACTTATTTGTTTATAGGACCTGTATAAATAAGCACAATCATAGCTATCTCCTATATAATGTTTCCATCCTGCTGATATAAGTCTCTGTTTTGATCCCAAAGTATTGATGTAATATTTGAGAAGCTCAAAGGGATCTTAAATGCATTACATGAACTGCTGGCTTTAAAAGTTGCAGCAGTTTGGTCGGTTTGAAAAGCTTCAATTGACAGCTCTCAAACTGTCAATACTTTAGTGGTGGTGGAATTGATTGTGTCCTCTCTATACATGATAGGCCTGAGCATTTTTTTTTAAGTGGCAGCTTTAGTTGCAAAATGCAGCAAGAATTTGCTTTCATATTATATTCTTATTTTTCTGTCTAAGAGAAAGTGTTTTCTGTTTATTTTTATGTTAAACTTGTGCTAAATTAAAAAAAATTATTTGTGGATTATCCAGCAGTGCCAATGAAGAAAAGAAAGACAAAAACAAACCAATGGTCAGCCCACTTGCAGTGGTAAGTTCTAATCTGGATTCATGTTGATGAATAATTTATAGGCTTGGTTTGGACATAATGCTGATTATATCTGTGATGAGATCAGCCATAGGCTCTCACATTTGTTCCATCTCCTCCTCTCTGTCTCTTATGCAAAATCCTCTGCTCCTTCCCTTTTATTTGATTATCTATGCAGATAATGCAATACAGTGGCACCTTACATAAAAAATTTAATTCGTTCCGGAGGCATGCTTGTTACATGAAACACTCTTTATGTGAAGCGGATTTTCCCATAGGAAATAATGGAAACTCAGATGATTGGTTCCACAACCCAAAACATATTCATATGAAAATATTAACTGTTTATAAAATGATTACAAAACACTGTAATATAACACAGTACAAAACACTGTAATATACAGTAACACACAACACTGCAATAAAGAAAATACTGTACAATACTGAACTGTACTGTACCTTTGAAAACCTTCATGGCTGGTGTGAGGGTTACAGAGAGGGGGATGACTTTCACTATCACTAATGGAGTCACTGCTATCCATTGGCTCAATGGAATCTTTGTCTTTTTGTGCAACTTTAACATTCCCAAGCTGCTGATGGGGAACAGCACTAGAACATTGATAAGGCACTCCTACCACACACAGATTCCACATACAAAGCTGGCTCAGGCTGCTCCCCCCGGATGTCCCATGAGTTCCCTGGCCTTAAAGCCTATTCCAAACATTGCCCAGGGCCCCACTGTAGCTCAAGCTAGTCCCCTTGTCCCGCCTGTGAGTTCCCATGCCATGGAAGCCTGTTCCAAACTTCCTCAGAAGTGCTCTTTACTCAAGACAGTGCTCATTATGCAAGTCAAAATTTCTTAGAAAATTTTGCTCTTTACCCAAAATGCTCTTTACCTAAGTTGCTTCAAGATACCACTGTAGTTTACATTTGTCCCAAATTGTGGTTAGCATTAACCAGAGTTTGAATTCTGGGTTCAAACCCTGGTTTAAAACTTACCAAAGATACTGTTGATGATTAAGATGGCTGCGATAGACATGATTTCATCAAAGGAAAAGTTGGAGAAATTCACATGGAGAGGGAAGGGCCATTCCCTGACTGTTTACTGTTTTTGAGTCTACTGTATTGCATTACATCTGCACTAGGCAATTGATTAGAATATAGAATATTTAAATGGGCAACCCAATCATATTCAGCTTCCTCTGCACCGATGTAGTGGACCAGGAGAGCCACATTCCATCCTACAGGTAGATTGGAAGGCTGATGGACTTTTCCTTGTTCCCCCTTGCACTGGGGTAAACCCCAAAAACTGCAGTGAGCCTTCTTAGACCTGTGTGATGGGAGTGAAATAGCTGTCAAAATTCCGAATTGATCCATATTAGTGGATCGGACACAAGGAGGGGGACAGGAGTGTATGGCTGCCACCAATCTCACCATGTCTTGGGCTTGATCCAGGCACTCATACCACCTTTGCCACCCTCCCTCTGTCCCATTCCACCCCATCCCTCCCCTCCCTTACCCCCTGCCCTGTTCTGCCTCTGCACAGTTCAGTGTAGCTCTGATGTATCCAGCTCCTTCTGCAGGAAACTGGCACAGATTGGCTCCGGACTGTTAAGAATGCTCTGTTCCCCTCGGCTTCCATGGATGCCAATCAGAGTCAGAAAGTGCTGTAAAGAATTAATGCAAAAGGAGCAGTTTTGAGTAGGAAAGCCTTTAAAAATGATGTTCGCATGGCACTTGAGTTTAAAAGCATCTTCTGTAGAGATTGAAATGCAGTAGTGCACAATAAGATAAATATAAGTTATAATAACCTATGACTAGAGAGTAAATGACATGTTATGCAAATTTAATTTTGGTTCTTGAATCCTTGTTTTTTGGAATCCAATATAGAAGCTTTAGGGGAGTATCTGGATTGGGACAATGGCAGGAGGGAAAGGTCCTGTATTCCTCTACCCCTGCTAGGGTCACATTTCTGATTGGGGCAACTGCTGTTTCCCTTGGAAGCAAAGCATGCACTAATGCCAATTACATTTCTTTTGCAGACTGTGCAATATTTGTAATTCAGAATGGGTATAATGGGTACTTACGTAACGGGTATAACCGATGTGCATTAATGGAGACTTTTTCTTTTCGCATGTGGATTTTCCTGTCTCCAGTTCCGTTACTCGAACGGTGTGGATAAATTGCTAATGATTATAGGCACAATCTTGGCTGCAGTCCATGGAGCTGCCCTTCCATGCATGATGATTATATTTGGAGACATGACAGACGGCTTTCTTAGTTCTGCTATTCCACGTAAGACCCATTGCATGATGCCAAAGTGGGGGGCATATCTTTTACAACTCTCTTTGGGAGCAATCCTAACAAATTTAGGCCAACACAACTCACCCATCTCTCCATTTCCACAGTGATGCAGGGAGGCTGGTGCATATCTGTGCATGCAATGGAATGACACAGGAATGGCACAGAAGCTCCTTAGTTCATTTTGCAACACTCCCACCCCAAACCAGCAAGTGACTTGTGCTGGCCAACCACGGGTTGATTGTTTTGTTTGTGACTTTTTCTCTACTAATTCACTTGGCAAGATCTCTGTTGAGAATAAATGAGTATATACAGTGCTTTTTTTCTGGGGAAAACGTGCTGGCACAGTGGCATAGCTAGTTATTCTCATATGAATATTTATTAGGGACCTGCAAAAGGTGAGGTTATTTTCCTTGACAAAGGGGTGTTATTCTTTGTCAGGAAAAATAACTTCACCTTTTGCAGGTCCCTACTAATTATTAATTAGCTGCTGTGGGTGGGTGGGTGGGGGGCAGGTGGGAAAAGTACCAGCTCCAGAAAAAAGTCCTGAGTATATATGTTCTAATTCCACTTCCTTTGGTATTATAGTTTTCTGTGTTTCTGACAGCACAATCATAACCTCTGGTTAGGTCAGCACCAGTCCCATGCTGGCCTATAGGTGTCGTAAAAGTGCCAAAATGCACTTCTGTCCCACTCCTAGGTGGAGAGGGGGTTAGGACATGCCAAAGGGGGGAGGCATATCTTTTGCAACTCTCTTTGGGCGCTCCTCCCTGCGATACTATGGGAATGGGGAAATGGATGAGTTGTGCTGGCCTCAGTTTGGATTGCACCCTGTATGTGTGTGAATTCAACTGGCCAAAAGGAAACATTATTTTACAATGAGAAATGAGAATTGGGGTAGGGAATTGACCAGAAATGGGGGAAGTATCCAAATATAAGCCAGAGATATTCAGTAATTCATATCTGTTTTCAAGCAGGGTGACCAGATTATTTCTGAACCCCAGGGCCAAAATTCCCGAACCCCAGGGTCAAAATTCCTAATCCCAGGCCAAAATTCCTACCCACTTAAAAAATTGCCAAAAAGTGTATTTTTTGTTTTTCGGTTTTTTGACCATAACTTTTGATAGGAATGAGATATCTCCAAACTGATTTTTGCATTGGGTTCTGCTCTTCAATACGAATCCAACAACATATGGCATGATGGGGTACTATGCACTATCGCAAAGTTTCAAAATGAAGCCAAAATGTAGGACAATGAAGCCAAAATGTAGGACACCCGGACAGGAGGCTAAAAGTCCGGAAAATCCTGGTCACCCTGGTTTTCAAGGTGTTGGGAGTGGGAGTGAGGAGAAACTGAGAAGTGGGAGTGAGGAATGGACTGTAACAACCTCAGGAAAAATGAGTATTTGATGATATATCCTTAAATGTTTTATTACAACCTAATGTGCTCTCTCTCTCTCTCTCTCTCTCTCTCTCTCTCTCTCTCTCTCTGCACTTAACAGAAGCCAATCGAACCAGTAGTGAGACTCTCGAAGAGGAAATGACCAGGTTCTGGACATTTTTGTAGACATCTTGATAATAATATTTTTTTTATGTCATGTGGTATCTCAGATCTTCATGTGAATGTTTTGCTTTAAAACAGTCTATTTGAACTATTTAACATAAGCTGTTAGACAGCATTAGCTGAATTACTGTATTTACTTGAATCTAACGTTCACCTTTTCCAGCCCAATTCAGCCTCCAAAATCAGGGTGTGCATTAGATTTGCTGGTCAATTAGATTTGAATAAATACAGTATTTTGATTATAAGTATAGGGTGCGCATGAGAGTCAACAGTGCATTAGATCTGAGTAAATATGGTATATGAGGCTGTAATTCTATACATGTTATCCCCATTGCAGTGGAACTTGCAGTGGAACTTGCTTTTGAGTAGACATGCATAGGATTATGCTTTTCACCCCAACATAGCTTCCTCTCCAATGGCTTTTTTCTGGTGCCTTGTCTGCATCTGTTTTAAGATTAGTTCTTTTGGGACTGAGAACTATCTTTTCATTTATTTTGCTATGTAGACTGCTTTATCATCATCATCATCATCATCATCATCATCATCATCAATGGGGTGGTGGTTGTTTCCTTTCTTCAAAGGGGCAGTATTTCAATTTCCAGTCTTTTTAGATCACAAAATTCAAGGACCTGGAAATTGAAATGCAGTAAATTTGGGGAAGGAAAACAGCCACTAATCCCTATTGCCACTGATTCACTATTTGCAATCCTGAAGGCCCTTAATGAATAAATAACCAATGTAGGTATAGAGAAGATAACAGGTGAATAACTGCAACAAGCTGGACTACTATGAACAGCAAACATAATAATGATATCTTAACAGGTTTTACACTGTTGGTTGCACTAGTGAGCATCCAAAAATTATAGTCCAAATTTCTGTTGTGCTGTAATGATACAAAATATATAACTAATGATACAATCAAAGCTTGGTTTTTGGCTAGTGCAAGCCCCTTGCAATATCCCAGGAGTGTAGTGTGGCAATCATGCCAAAAAGGCACATTTGCACCTCTTTATGAATGGGGAAGTCCAGTGCAAAGATGTGCTCTGGTCTCTCCATGCTGGTTCCACATCGGCTAAGGGTGAGTTTGCATTGTCCAAAGGCTGACGACAAGATGGATTTTGAAGAGTATCACATGACAAAATGAACTGGCACGAGTCAGGACTGCTCAGGAACTCATATGTATTGTCTTGAGTTCCATGATAGGAGTAAGATGGGATATAAATGCAGCAAATAAAAATTATCTGATTAGAGAAATATGTAAAACAGCCCAAACACTCTCCTTTTTTAAGCTTTGCTTCTTGTTTTTTCTTATTTTCTGCTTTCTGTTCACTTTCATTTTACATGCTCTTCCAAAGAATTGCCTTTTCTCTCCTTTCTCTATCTCTTTTGACCTCAATCTCAAGGCCTTGTAAGTTCAGAATACTATAACTATATAGACTTTGGACTTTCAGAGACCCATTCCATGTTTGCGTGTGACAGAGCAATATGTGCCTTGAATGAACAACATGCCTGAACTTGCCTCTGAAATCAATTGACTGATGCAAATATAATATGTATTTTTTCAGTAGTTCAAAAAAATAGAGAAAATGTTAAACTCAGAAAGAAGTTTAAACAATGTTCTCCTTTATGATACCAAACTCATTTAAAAAGCAAACCATTCTCCAGACTAAAACAAATATTTTTTCTTGAATGTGTCTCTGCAATTTGTACTTTCAGGTACGCGTACTATTATTCTGGTTTAGGAGCTGGCGTTCTCATTGTTGCCTATGGGGAGATTGCATTTTGGACATTAGCAGCTGGCCGTCAGATAAAAAGAATTAGGCAACGGTTTTTTCATGCTATCATGCGACAGGAGATTGGATGGTTCGATGTAAATGATGTCGGAGAGCTCAATACTAGACTTATAGAGTGAGTATGTCCTTCACGTTTGGCTATTGTTTTAAAAAGAAATTAATAATTTTAATTTCAGTCATTGGCAGCCTAATCCTAACTAAACCCCAGATGGTGATGTGTTAGTTGCAGCACAGCTTCCACTGTATCCTATGAGTTATGTTTTGATCACTCAGGCCACCTTGGGGTAAGGGAATATTAGATTCATTGCTCTGGAGTATAGCAAGTATAGCACCAGTACTGGAGTCAATAGAATTGGGCCCTTATTTGTATAAAATCAGACCTCAGCAACCACTATGCCCAATATTATCTATCTATATAAAAGGCATCTTCATCATCATCACTGACTCATCAACACCCAGCCAAAAACACTGGGCCTATAAGCATGAAATTTGATGAGGGTATTCTTTCCATGATGGAGGGATCCACTAAGAACCAGTTTTTGGAAATTCCAACCAGAAGGGGGTGAAAAGGATCAGTATGGGAAAGAAGATGATTTCTTCTTTGAGTCAATATGGGATTATGTTTATAAAAGGATACTTTGAGGAGTACTTTGAAGAAAACAAGTGACTCTGGGACCCTTCTCTCTGACACCACATAATATTCTGTCATATATATGAAATTCAGAGCACAATCCTATGTGTGTCAACTCTAAAGTAAGTCTGTTGAACCCAGTGGGGCTTACTCCCAGGAAAGTGTGTATAGGATTGCAGCCTTAAATTAACAATATATTATTACAGCCCAGTTGGAATATCTGGGGAACCCATCCATTGATGATAAGTTTTTTTAAAACATACAGTTTTCTTGAATTTACTCTATAGTGACGTCTCCAAAATCAATGAAGGAATTGGTGATAAAATTGGAATGCTCATTCAGGGGATATCAACATTTCTGGCAGGATTTATAATTGGGTTCACCAAAGGATGGAAACTGACTCTTGTCATATTGGCAATCAGCCCGGTACTAGGACTCTCTGCTGCCATTTGGGCAAAGGTAAGTGACTTTTTGCTGACCTAGGGCACAACCCTAACCAATTTAGGCTGGCACAATTCACCCATTCGCTGTTCCCGTTATGGTGTGGGGAGGCTGGTGCATGTCAGAAGTGGTCAGAAGTGGCTAGGAGTGGTCAGAAGTGCCGAACGACATTGTTGTGACACCCCCAGGCAAGTATGCCAGGACTAATGCTGGCTTAACTGGGTGTTAGGGTTGCAGGCTTAACTGGGTGTTACCCCGCAGAATCTATTTTTTCTGTTAACGAAATGCCATGGTAGTTGTCTCAGAAAGAAGATTCTGTTTGCATACATTATATAGTTCCATGAATTTATAGGAGGTTGATTTTATGGCTTGAGTCAATATTTTTCAACCTTTGTCTTCCAATGCATGCAAGTCATTCTGGACTAGGTAAAGAGACTGGATCCCACTTGGTGTAGTCTGAGCTGAGGGGTCCAGGAGATCTAACATCCGGAGAGCGAGGACACACCAATACAAACAGAAATTGATGCTCCAGGCTGACATGTGATCCCTGCCTATGTCCCTAGGGCTATTCCCAGTAGTTCCCCAAAGAGTGGGCTCTTGCCCTCACAAAAGAGAGAGAGAGAGAGAGAGAGAGAGAGAGAGAGAGAGAGAGAGAGAGAGAGAGAGCCTCCTCAAGCTTGGTGATCTTTTCCTGGCCTAGCCTTCCAAACTGTCTTAATTGACTACTGAAGCTTCCCATCATGCAGGCCCATAGGCAGAATTGTAGTGGTGGGAGTATGACAAATGTTTTTTGAGGGGAGGAATTATGTTGGGTATCTAAACAGGTGTGCAAAATGAAAGGCTAAGTCTAGGGAAACAAAGACCTGTAATTCAACTCAAAGTGCTGGATCAGGAGGGGGCAAAAACCCTCCTCACTCCCCCTTGCTATGGCCCTGTCTCCTTGAAACTCAAGCACCTCAGAATTGAAGGGAAAATCCATCACAGTGAAATACAACTGTTAATTATTTCATCACAGCACCTTCGTGGAAGTAACTGGATATGACACCATTGTTGGTTTCTTATGGGTTCAGAAGCAAAGCATGACTCTACAAAGAGTAATAAAAGGCTCAGGGTGAGCAGGTGGGCTTTTCAAGTACCTGAAAACTGCTCTCTGAAGTTCTACCTCTTGAGCTTCCTATTGCTGTTTGTGGCTTTTCAGGGCACAATCCTAACCAATATAGGCTGGCACAATTCACATGCTCCCCATTCCCTTTTGGTGGAGGGCAATTGGTGCATATGTGTGCACTGACCTAATTTCCTAGGAGTGATGCAGAAAAGCCTCATGGAACTTTTGTGACACCCCCAGGACTTGACACCCACAAGACATGTGCTGGGACTTGTGTCAGCCTAACCAGGGGTTAGGATTGCACTATCAGTCTTGTTGCCAGACTGGGTATTCCCTCAAGGAGCCATGAGTATCATTGGATAACACCTCAAGTACCACCAGTACCATGCTTGGATTAAGACATTTACAGGCCCTAAGCACAGGAAAGATTATGATACCTCCACCGCATCCTCTTCAGTGGATTGCAACACTCCTTGTGATGTTGGAGACCTTTCCCTCTCTGGTGACCCACTCTGCAAGTCTCAGAAAGGCCCTCAAGAGCCTCCGTTAGCCACTTCTGGTTTTTGGAAGTATTTTCTTAAACTAATTGGTGCTTTTCCAGACTTTATTTTGGTTACCTTTCTAGCACCTTAGAAGAGGCTGCTACTGTAAGTCATCCTGATGCAGGAGTCATTATCTGGGGATGCTGCCTTTTATTTGAGCATCCTTTATCTTCATCTTGACCTGTAATCAAGATCAGTTTGGACCAGGTCATTGGACAGTGAAGCACCCCTCATGCCCAAGACCAGGAGATACAGGAACCCAGGTGACTCCTAAAGACCAATCAGCCTGGTAAAACCAAGTTGCTGTCCACATGCTTCATATATAGGAGGTATCCACAACCTCTTTGCATGTTGTTGGACACAACCAATGCTCCACAAAAGGATCATTTTCTCAGGCTCACCCACTGCATTCAGGAATGCGGGAACTGGAATTCTGGATTAACCCACACCCAGTTAGCCATGTCAGGGATCTGCTTTGTTTCCAGGTTGAATTTTAGCTTTCTTGCCAACCTTTCTTATGCCCTCCTTTTTCTCCTTTTGCCAGTTCACTTTGCTTTCAACCCTTATTTTTTCCATTTGCTATTTTGATTCCTTTAATTTAATAATTGCCTTAGATTGTGGATGTCTTGCCTGCCTGGTTGGTGTTCACTTAGGAGGGAGTGACTTGTCACATCTTTCAGACTATCAAGTGTTCTGCCACTGCTTGGTTTTAAGGACTACTTCCCAATTTTGGGATTTTCTATTAAACTGAGATGAGGCCTTTTCAAAGCAATCTGTTTCTGTACAAGTTTCCATGCTCTGGGTGATGGCAGCAAATGAGTGCCTCCTCTAGGTGTTGAATTTACTTTACCCTCTGCCTTCACTCACAGGGACTGAGTATGGCCCATCTTCTGTTCATTGCTAGCTCCTGATGCATTAGTGTCAGCAGGACTAAAAAATCATTCTGAAATTTTCCATCACACACTTGGATAATAAAGCAAGCAAGAATCACCGAACCATTACCTACTGCTTGTTTTTAAGAGGTACAGTGAGGTCAAGGCACTGATGTAGGTGTTAGTCTTCCTACAAAATTCTCAAAAGTCAGGCTGAAATTCTCTCTTTCTTACAGGTCCTTTCTGCGTTCACCAATAGGGAGCTTGCTGCTTATGCAAAAGCTGGATCAGTAGCCGAGGAGGTTCTGGCAGCAATTAGGACTGTGGTAGCTTTTGGAGGACAAAAGAAAGAAATCCAGAGGTCAGGAAATGTCTTGTTACTCATTAATTTTAAACAGTCAAACTGTATGGGTTCTCTGCCTCTGGGTTATACAGTACTCTGCATTTGGCCTCTTTCAATTTAAATACCATCCATTTGGCTCAATGCCACATGAGGTTAACAAGACAAGGAGCCAATAACACTTTCTTGTTGATCATGGAAACATTCTTCGTTTTGCTCTTCCTGCCTATAAAAAAGAATAGACCCATGGTGTCCAGATCTAGGGTTCCTTTCTGCACGCAAACAAATGTTCTTCCTTCACAAGGCATCCTCCAAGATACCCTCCCCCTTCTCCAGGCACCAGCAGCTGGTCCTGATGTTATTTCCTATTAAAGATTTTTTTCTTTAAGACTGTAGAATTGATTTTTTCATAACTGCCCCATGGAAGGCTAAAAGGAAAGAAAGGATCACAACATTAATAGGTGGTGAGACCATCTTTTGTTGAGCACTTGATTGTTGGTTCCTCATTACTTAGTTTGAATGTATAATTGTTACTGAAGAATAAGTGCTATCAGTGGATTATGATGCACAGCTCAATCCTATTCCACTTCCCAGCTTTGAAGCAGTTCTGTCATTCTATGCATCTCTATGCTCTGCATCCTATGGGGGTCGAGCAATAATGGAGGTCTCAAAGCAAGAGAATGTTTATTCTCTTTCTTTGGGACTGCATTGTGGCTGCATCAGCACTGGAAAGTTGGATAGGCTCGGATCCACAGACATTTTGACTGCATTTTGGAATAGTTTTTTTATAAAAATTATATTCAGCTTTTTAAAAAACCATACAGATTGTGAAAGGATTGAACAATTTGTTAAGAAAAGGAAAAGACAGAGATATATTTTATTGGCCAGTGTGAAGTATATAATATCATACTTGTGCTCTTTTTCTTTCAGGTATTATAAAAATTTAGAATATGCTAAAAATATTGGCATAAAGAAGGCTATAACATCCAATGTTGCCATGGGATTTGCTTTCTTATTGATATATGCATCATATGCATTGGCATTTTGGTATGGAACTACTCTTATCATTGAGAAAGAATATTCCATTGGCAAGGTCCTTACTGTAAGTATTGATGAACAGTAGAACAATTTTATTTCACCACAAATATTAACTAATCCTGTGAAATTCTTTTTTCATATTTTATCTTCATGGCCCAGGAAATTTGACTGGAAATTAGTACCAAGATATCCCTGGTCCAAGACTGGTTCCCAATTTTAATCATCTGGACTTAATCTCAGCATGTTTTTAAATAAATGCAGTTGAATGGATTCCTATACTACAAAAATAAATGCTGAGGCTATTACACCTTATCCATTATCACATTGATAGCATTATCACATTGATTACATCTTTTTGCCTCTTACCACTTAGTTTAAGTGGATTAGCATCCCAGTCTCATTCTTGACGTTTACTGGTGTACTGCAAGGTTTGCAAGCCTGGCAGCCTCTTGGCTGGTCTTCAAAGCTCTCCTAACACTGTAGCAGCTGGAAAGCTATACACTATCAGCAGAGTTGCTCAGACCCACTGCTAACAAGATTCGGGAAATGTAAAGATTGGGGTTGAATATCAGAAACACTGGTGACTGCCGTATCCCAAACCCCTATCACTGATCTGACATGTCCCTGGCACCTTTTCTAGAGCAAGCTGGTTGAGATTTGAGGAGTTCAATTGGGGACCAAACAGTAGTTGGAAAAGAAAGTAAATTTTTTTTCTTCCCAGCCGGCCAGATCCCTGATTAGTGCATAGAATGCAGCAGACACTGGGCCACTGTTGACCCTATATCATTTGTAGCAGCAAAGGATAGGATTGGGCTGTAAAAGTATCTTATAGCCTGATCCTACCTGTAGATTACACAGCTGGAATGCATGCTGTGGCAGTGTTATGTGCTTTCCGGTTGTCACAAATGTGTACTTATCCTTGACCTTCCTGAACTTGCCTGCGCCTACTTCTTCAGGCTCCGGTCCAGCGATAACAACAGTGTCCTGGTTTGCTCCTCCAACACATGCACTGGTTTCCTTCCATTGTGCACCAGAGCATTGTGTTATCACGGCTCCTATGCCAAACTCTACACTCGCCCAAGCAAATTTTGTTGAACAAAGTGGCTGTATATTTTGATTTGGGGAGTCTCCACATAACTCCTGGTCTCTTACTGGCATTGCATGAAATGTTATCTGTCCAGAAAAGGTTTGTACAGTGTTTCAAAACAACGTTTTTTTCCCTTTTTAGCCTGTCCCATATTGATGCTGAACTTTAAGAAAATATGAAGGCACATAAAGCAGCTCTAAATTTCATGAATAAAACATTAGAAATTGAGAGTTTTTCTACTGGTTTAGGTTTAAAAGTTAGGAAAGAATGGAAAAAGGTGCTACCCAGATATGCATCCTCATATGCATTGAACCAAGGGAGATGTTCAAGCTGAGCTTGATGGAGTCCCTGCCTACACAAGGTCAATGGCTGCCTTGAGCTTATGCTTAGATCAGTAAAATCAAATTTTGCACATGCTTTGTAGCCAGTAAACAATTGCCAGGAAGAATTTTTTATTAATTTCAAGCCTTTTAAAATCTGTGTGTGCATCAGATTTTATGGCTCATTAGATTTGAGTAAATATGGACATTTTGTTTTTAATCATAATCATATTCCCCACAGATCTTTTTTTCTGTGCTGATTGGAGCATTTACCATTGGTCAGTCAACTCCAAATCTGGAGGCTTTTGCCATTGCAAGAGGAGCTGCTTATGCAGTATTTAATATCATAGACAATGTAAGTATCCTTTTTTGCAGTTGTTACTTGAAATTGCAGTGAAGTCTGATGTCAGTTGAGGGTGTTATGTCAGTCATCGGCATCATACGTTTCTCAATGATGTCAAATTGCAAACTTCATCTGAAACTAAAGGCCTGATCCTATCAGAGCCAGCTGCCTCTGGAATGTGAGAAACACATTCCAGTCATGAAAAGCCCTCTGGCAGTGAGCAGAGTAGTGCACTGCAATAGTGCCAGCAAGAAGACAGAGCCTTCCTATGCCCACTAGAGGATGGCCATCACCTGTCAAGGCTAGTGGGATGGTGAGATGGACAGGGTGGGGTGGAGGAGGGTGGAATGGAGTCTAAGGAGGACAGAATAAGGTGGCCCTGGGGAGTGGGCAAGAACATAAGGCCAGGGTGGTGATGGGGGTGGGCAAGAACATAAGGGGTCCAAGGAGGAGGTGGTTTGATGGCAGCAGTGTTATCCAGAGCAGATACATTAACCCCAGAGCAGAGAAGTGGATAAAAGGGGCAGCACACAAGTAAATTTGGGGCAGAGAGTGTTTTGAGGAAGGAAGGGGTGGTCATGTGAGCAACAGCATGCACAAGGATCTTGTTTTTCAGCCTTTCTTGCTCCATTCTCCTTGGACTTGTGCTAGGATGATAGCTGGTATAGGTCTGAAGAGACCTGTTGGTGATCAAGAGGTTTACTAGGTCTACTAAAATATTTTTACTTGTATCACTAGCTGCCGTCCTCACTACTGCATGGAGCAACTGCATTTGATTAACTTACAGGAAATTGTCCTGGGCCTTTAAAAGGAGTGAATAGGTCTCTCTCTCTCTCTCTCTCTCTCTCTCTCTCTCTCTCTCTCTCTCTCTCTCTCTCTCTCTCTCTCTGTGTGTGTGTGTGTGTGTGTGTGTGTGTGTGTGTGTGTGTGTGTGTGTTTGTGTGTGTGTGTGTGAAGCTGCTTCAATGTAGCATGTTCATGGACAACATGCTGTATATTTGAAAACTGATCAGAATCTCTTCGGTGAAAGTTTGCAATCTGTCACTTGTTACCTTGTGGAAGAATTATGAAAGAATTAGATGGACAGATTAAATTTAATATGTCATTTTCTTTTGTTTAGGAACCTAAAATCGATAGTTTTTCAGAAAGTGGCTACAAACCTGAGAAGATTACAGGGAACCTGGAATTTAAAAATGTTTGTTTTAATTACCCATCAAGGCCTGATGTCAAGGTACTGTGAGTTAAATCAGGATGCTGTTTGAACCTCTATAGTTGGAAATAGAAAAAGAAACTCATTACATGGATTAAATCAACAGTTTATTATTCAGTTAGTTTATTTCCCAAATGTTTTCCAAGACAGACAAACAAAAACCTCATCTAAGAATAGATGTTCCAGCTTAAATGACACAATGAAGGTTGTTTTGAGGCCCTTACAGGAAGGCATGTCAATGCTGCTATTGTAGCCAAGGTTTTATCAAGTGAGTTACATATACTGTATATTCTTTTAATTGTATGGTACCATACTTAAATAAAAGACAGCTTTGCAAAGAGAGAGAGGACACGTTTGTGTCATGATGGGTTCACAACCTAGAAAATAGATGCAACAGAAGAAGGGAATGGTAAGGGTGGTAAAGGGCAAACTATACTGTTATTTCAGTTGCATCATTGCATTTAGTTAGGCTATGGTAGGGTACAAGATTAGCAGACTCTGAGGTTTTCATGGGTTTGTCAGAAAAGTGGATTTTGACAAGACATTTGACAAGAATGCCAGGATCAATAGAGGAGTCATACCTTCTAAGTATCCCTTAAGACTCAAACAGTGTTTTTTTCTGAACATCATCAGATATGTACATAGGCTACCAGAACCCCATAAATTTGGGGAGACTAGAGCACAAATAAAAGAACCCGCCTTTAACTAGGTTCAAATCTCTTGGAAAAAGAGAGAATGTATTTCTTCTTTGGAGTCATATAGTACATATGGAGATGGTTATTATAAGTGTATGGATATTATGCAGTATTTGGAAAGCTGAATGTGTTCATTTGGAAAGGAACTATGTGTCATTTTCTGTTTTTTTTCTCTTTTAGGTGTTAAAAGGCTTGAACCTGAAGGTTAATAGTGGACAGACAGTAGCCCTGGTAGGGAGTAGTGGCTGTGGGAAAAGTACAACTGTTCAGCTGATACAGAGGTTTTATGATCCGATGGAGGGCACGGTAAGAGACCTGATCCAATCTGAATATCCACAAAAGATCTCTGATCTTAAAACACTGGCATGGCTACTTTCATTCAAGTATCAGAACTTAGGGTGCAATGCTAGCCTACGCCAGACGAACTCATCAGTCTTCCCATTCCCATAGTGATGTAGGGAGGCAAGTGCATGACTGTGCACTGCCCTAACCTTCTTACAACACTTTTGTGATAATCCCAGGTCAGCCCCTTGTCATATGCTGGGGCATAGGCCAGCCCAACTGGAGCTTAGGATTGCCCTACATTCCCACAGGAATGGGAAGACAAATTAACTGTGCCAGCCTAGGTTAGGATTGCACCCTAAGTCACTTGTTAAAAGCAGGTATAAAAGTCCAGTATCCTAATTTACTAGTGGAATATTTAGTGTAGATGATCCTGAAAGTATGTCCTCTTTTCGCAGTGCTTCTGAATATTCTGAGTTGGTTTATATTGATTCTTGAAGACAGATTGTGTATATGCCACAAAAAATCTATTCACCTTGAGATGCCACAATATGCTTTTTATGTGCTTTTAATTTTTTAAAAAACACAATATGATATACAGTACTTACAACTGCTTGCTTGATATGCTTATAACCTGATATGCTTATAATCATTCATTTAACTTTGTTCCAAATTGTCTGATCTAAGATGTCACCAGTATGTATTCTAAGCACAAAGTGGAACTTCGTTGACTGATGTTGTTTCATTTTAGGTGACCGTTGATGGGCAGGACATTAGGACACTGAATATAAGGTATTTGAGGGAGATTATAGGTGTGGTGAATCAGGAACCCGTGCTGTTTGCTACCACAATCGCAGAAAACATCCGATATGGCCGTGCTGATGTCACCATGGAAGAGATTGAAAAGGCTGTCAAAGAAGCCAATGCCTATGACTTCATCATGAAATTGCCACATGTGAGAAATCGTTGCATCATCCTCTTACCCGTATCATTTTCAAATGCAATTTGAATGACAAAATGGAGTTCCATCTAAGTCAAAATTGCACTAGATTTTTAAAAATCTCAAATGAGGTTCTCTGGGGGAAAAACTACGAGAATTTTTGACATTTAAAATGTCATTTGATAACAACTGAGAGATTTCTGATGTCTGAAAAGTCCTATCAACACTTAAAATATAAGTTTCCAATAGTTACATAATGGGCTGTGGGTGGCGCAAGCAGTTAAGACGCTGTGCCTGTTAACCAGCAGGCCAGGGTACGAGACCCAGTTTGGCCCCACAAGACAGGGTGAACTCCTGTCCTTAGCCCAGCTCTGCTAAGGATCCAGCTGGATCCAATCGTATCGGCTCTGCCTTTCCATTGGTCTAATTCAGTGGTGTGGAGAGGGGGGATTTGCTGCTTGGGTAACAGTCTATCCTCCATAACAATCTAACCCAGGCTTGCGAGCTTCGCATGCAGTGTATGCAGCGCAGAGCATGATACCATAGTCTTTCAAGATTGAGGCCTGCTTTTTTTTAGTTACGTAATGCCATAGGGATGTGTGGCACTTTACAACTACCTACTATGGCTGCAATCCTAACCTCCACATACACCAGCCTAAACCCAGGCATAAGTCCTATGCTGACCTGGGAGTGTCACGAAAGTGCCATAATATACCGTATTCACTTGAATCTAATGCACCATCGAATCCAATGTGCATCCTATACTTATAATCAAAATACCACATTTACTATAATTATCCATTTAATCTAATGTGCACCCTGATTTTGGAGACTATCATTTGGCTGAAAAAGGTAGATTTGAGTGAATACAGTACTGTGGGTGGCGCAAGTGGTTAAGGCGCTGTGCCTATTAACCAGCAGGCCAGGGTTCGAGACCCGAGTCGGCCCCACAAGACAGGGTGAGCTCCTGTCCTTAGCCCAGCTCTGCTAAGGATCCAGCTGGATCCAATCGTATCGGCTCTGCCGTTCCATTGGACTAATTCAGTGGCATGGAGAGGGGGGATTTGCTGCTTGGGTAACAGCCTATCCTCCATAACAATCCAACCCAGGCTTTCGTGCTTCGCGTGCAGCGTATGCAGCGCCGAGCACGATACCATAGTCTTTCAAGACTGACGGAGGCCTGCTAGTACTTCTGCCCTTTTCCTGAGAGGGCTAGGCCAATGTACAAGCATATGCCAACCTCCCCACACCATCACAGGAAGATAGGTCAGGCGAATTAGGCTGGCCCAAATTTCTTAGGATTGTACCCAAAAAGAAAGACCTCTGTCCTTCCAAAATATACACACCCAAAATTTGACACAGAAATTGGAGGCAAAAGTGACTGGTGAAGAATAGGTATTTAGTATCCTTTGGTTTTATTTCAGTAGGAAAGGAATTATGTATCAAATATATTTTAAGACTAACATTTCATGTTAATTTTGTGGCTGTATTGTTTGAAGTGACTGGATTTGAGGGCATATTGTAAATCTGGGATCTCCAATTTTTTTAATACTTGTGTACCCCTTGGCAGCACACTTCCATAAATTGTACCCTTCAAATTAGCATAGTATTTGTAATTCATATAGTTGCTGATATCTCAGATTTATGTTTTCAACCGATTTATATCTGATAATATACAAATTAATGACCAGAAACTAGCAATTGATGGGGTTTTCATAGCCAGCCAGCTGCCTTCCTTCCTGCCTTGCCATTCCTGCAAGGCATTTTGAGGTATCTAGCTTCTCACCTTTTCTGCCATTATTCAGTTCTTTTTCAATAAACCCTAAAAGAACTCCCTGGGTACATGTACCCCAGGTTGGGAATCACTGCCAGAAATGGAGAAGTTATTTGTTTCTGCATTCCTGTACATGTGTGCATGTTTGTGTGTTTGCTGCAAGACCCATTTTCACACATTATGCATGTTACATATTTTTCTAAACTGGGATGAACTCTGAGTAAAGATATAGCTCTTGCAGCACTATAAACTTGGCAGAAGTATTTTTCCAGCTGTGAGCATGTGTTGTATTTGCAGTGTGAAAAATACGCATGAGAAACTTCATCAATCTTAAGAAGATATTAACTCTGTGTAGTGAAAGTGTAACATGTGGCATTGTCCTTGGTAGCAACAACGTTTCTGAGATGTTAAAAAAATTTTATTTTGCAGCAATTTGACACAGTGGTTGGAGAAAGAGGGGCCCAGCTGAGTGGAGGTCAGAAACAGAGGATAGCAATTGCCCGGGCACTTGTTCGGAATCCCAAGATTTTATTGCTGGATGAGGCTACATCAGCTTTGGATACAGAAAGTGAAGCTGTAGTACAGGCAGCTCTGGACAAGGTCTGTCTAAAGATCTGGTGTAAATATCCAAATTGTTGGAAAACACTGCAAATCCTTGCACTGGGGCTAACTTGCACTGGCCTAACTTACTGTTAGGACAGTGCCTTGAGTGTGATAGGCTGCAATCCTAACCACACTTTCCTGGGAGTAAGTACTATTGAACACAGTGGGACTTACTTTTAGGTAGACATGCTTAGGATTGCAGCCATAGTCTTACCTTCCTTCCTTCCAACTCTCCTAAAATTGAATCAGGGAAGGATCTTGGGCTTCTGGATTCAGCATAGTGAAGTACAGGAAAACCAGAATCAGCTTCATTCTCAACTGATGCTTTGTTGATTGGCCTTCGCAAACCTGAAGTTAAATTAAAAACGAGAAAGCCTTTTACATCATGGAAAACCTACACATTAGTATTTTAATTCAGCATCAAACAGAGATACATCATCTGAGCATATGCTGATTGCTGAATGCCTGAGTAGTTGTTCTATTTAAAGAGCTTACAGGGAAGAAAATATCATTGTATGTGACTGGACTCCACTCTGTATTTTCTTGGCAAATGAAGCCCCTTTCCATTACGCAAATGGCAAAATTTCACTGTAAAGTATGTCAAGAGGTTATGAAGCACATGTAAATATTTACACTGAATTTGAATGTGTGTGTTTTAGGCAAGGGAAGGTCGCACGACTATAGTAATAGCCCATCGCTTGTCCACAGTCCGGAATGCAGATGTTATAGCTGCTTTTGAAGAAGGAGTCATCACAGAGCAAGGTTCCCATAATGAACTAATGATGAAGAAAGGAGTTTATTTCAAACTGGTTAATATGCAGGTAGTCATCCCTTTTGTTCTTTTTTCTTCTCTATAAGTATAACCTCTCTAGAATTTAGAGTAGCCCTGATTTCATGCAAGTTTTATGTCCCTAATTACCACCAAAATTTTAAGCAACTGATATTCAGTGCTGCCCATTTTGTCGGTCATCTTGCAAAAGTCTGAACCACTTGTACACTCATGTGTGGCTCATACACTCCTCTCCATACACTTTCTGCAACTTTGCCTAGGTTTCTGCACATGTATCACTAAGCTGTTGGCAAAATTTGATGCAGATTCTCTGCTCAACTTTCTCTGTCATGGTGAATGCGATGACCTTCCAAGCACTACTGTAAAGAGAGGAAGTGAGCTAGGATGTTAAAACTTAGTGTGCATGCACGGTTGGGGTCAAGGTCAATCTTTGCCAAGTGGCTTTACTCTGCGTATTTTAGCTCCTTTACTATGGCATTAGTCTTGATATTTACTGATCACACCTGTTTCTGTTCACTGCTACATTATAGCATGTAGCTTCAACAACAGAGCAAACATTGCATGCTATGGCTAGGCAGGGAAGGAGACCAAAAGGCCAACAAGAACAAAAGCAAAAAATATATTCCTTGATAGGTCTTCTGGCTGCCAGTGGGTCTCATTTGCTAGCATATATTTGAGGAGAGGAAAGTAGTGGGGCAGGTTGAAAAATGGAGGCTAGGATCTTGCAAGCATCTTTGCTGCTTTGATCCACCACTTCCAGCTTGTTCCCTGCTTTCTGCCTCTCCCTGAACTTCACCCAAACTGCCAACGTGACCACCGTACCTGGTCCAGTGGAGCATCCAGGTGAGCCTTGTGTACATGCAGCATCAATAGCCATTTCTGCCTGTGAGCTTCTGAATACACTGGATCTGGCACCATAAGCCTGGAGAGAATTGGGGTCCAGTGGTAGGGCATCTTTGAGTTTAATGTGCATGTTTTTGGCATTAAAATATTTATATCCTGCTGTTTCCAAACCAACCAAAGTGACTTACAGTTTTATGTCTATGTTGAGCAAGCATGGCTGGTGTTACAGGGGTTTCAGATGCACAGAAGGACAAACAGAATTTGCAGTTTATTTATATAGAGAGGGATGACTCTGCAAGCCGAAAATAGGCTGAGCCTGGATCCACACTCAGTCTTATCTCAGTCTAACTGATGCCACTAAGGCTGCAACCCTAGAGAAACTTTCCTGGGAGTTAGACCAATTGAACAAAATGGGGCTTACTTTTGAGTAGACATGGTTAGGATTGTGCTCTAAGAGTGCCTATAAGCCCTAGGTAATACATGTCCCTTTCAAATATTCTATTTTCTATTCCAGTCAATTGAGACAGAGGCTCGGTCTGAAGAGGTGGATGATCTCAGTGACCTCAGTTCCCCAAACAGTCCAACAGAAGACATGTCATTTCACCCCTTAGCAAATGGCCTGAAAAGACGTTCAACTCGCCGGAGCATCAAAAAGTCAGAGTCAGAGGAAGAAGATCTGGAAGTAAAGACTGTTCAGCCTGTAAGCATCTTGGACTTTGACAGCTACATTTTGGTTGTGAGGCTGTCAATTGCCAGTTATTCATAGGATTTATTCTATGCCTGGAATGTTAATTTTGTGATATTCACCCAGCTTGGGAGCAAACCTAGTGGTGAGGTCTACCGAAAATGGTGTGTATCCAACCAATCCTGACTCCCACTCAGGCACACAGCAGATTGCTGAAGAAAGTGAGCCAAGCCATACATGTTCAGTTGCTCTCAAGCTCTCTTTCAATCTCACTCATGAGTCTTGGAGTGACAGCAGCTCATTATTAAAATTTTCCTGAAACCCTACTCTAAACTGCAAAGGTCTTCTATTAAGTCAGACCATTGGTCCCCCAGTGCTAGTGCTAACTTTTCTGCATTCCTGGACCCAGATCAACTTGGAAGAAATGCAGCAGTATGGCAGAATGGTAAGCACCACTCAAAAAGGAGGGCTTTTTCAGAACACTGCAGTTTCCTTTTGGGAGACCTCTGTAAGGATATGGGGTCAATTTTTTCCAGGCTTTCTAAGGTCAGAGTTCATAGCATATCATTTGAATTATTTATTTACAATAAATACAAATAAAGACAGGAAGAAGCGTGATTTACTGCTTGACTGCATAAGAAATGTTCATGTTTCTTATAGGGTGAAAACCTCCCTCCAGTGTCTTTTCTGAAGATAATGAAACTGAATAAATCTGAATGGCCTTACTTTCTGGTGGGCACAATATCTGCAATCATCAATGGAGGTTTGCAGCCTGCATTTTCAGTAATATTCTCCGAAATCATAGGGGTAAGTCTAAAGTAAACAGTAAACTTTTCTCTTTGTTATCTGTACCCAAACTAGATTTTAAATGTAAAATTTTGCAAGCCTAACAAATCTCTATTGTTATATGATAAAATAGTTTCTCAGCTGCAACTTTGAAAGCCAGGCTGGTGAAGTGTTTTTTTCTCTTTTTAATTGTATTTAAATGTTCTTAATTGTTTTTAAATGTTTTTAAAAATGTTTTAATTGTTTTTAAATGTTTTTAACTGCAATATGTTTTATTGTTTTTAACACTGTTGTTAGCCAACTTGAGTTCCCTTGTGAGGGTGAAAGGCAGGGTACAAATCTAAAGAATGAATGAATGAATATTTTGTGGTTCTGGTGCTGGACACATCTGGAAGATTCAGGTTCAAATCTTTGCTCATCCAAGAAACTAAGCCTTTTGGCTGATATAGAATGCAATCCTAAACTCCATTTAGGGCCAGCATAAGCCCTGGAATAAGACCTGTGCCGACCTGGAGGTGTCACAAAAGTGCTGTAAGACACAACTGCCCCATTCCTGGAGTGCACAGGAATATGACAACCTCCCAACACTACCACAGGAAGTTATGCTGGTTAAGTTAAGCCAGCCTAAATTGGTTAGGCATGTGCCCATGGTTATTATCTCAAAACTTAACTACCTCACAAGGGTTGTTGTGAGAATGAAAAGAAGGGGGAAACAATGTACACCACTCTGAGTTCCTTGAAGGAAAAGAAGTTTTAAAATGTTATTTAAAAATAAATGGTAAAGTTCATATAGAAAACTTGGGAGAGTTTGTGGGAGGGATCAAGTGGGACTACTGTATTCTATAGTGCCAGGGCTTGAATATTTGCTAGTGATTAACAGCCCCCAGAAAGATCCTGATCCAATGAAAGTGGACCTCAGCAAATGCACCAGAATGCTGTCCTTCTCTCCTCCACCGTCAGTAAAAAGATAAAAAACAGAAGCTTGACCAAATAGTAGAAACACTTTTTTGAGGTTGTTAAAGCTAAAGTGGGTCCAATCCTGATAATAGTGTCATTTTAAAAGTGGGTTCCAATGTTAAAGAGTTTGGAACCACTGCTATAATGGGTATTCAAAGCTGCTAAAATATACTGTTACATGAAATAAATAACAACATATCTGTCCCTTTTATCCTTGCTTCTGTTTGTTTCCCCTTGTGCCCTTATCATTACATGAAAAACGCTACATTTCTGTACAGTAATCATAATAAATATTAATATGTCTTGGAAAAGACTTTATTCACATACACGCACCCCTCAAAAACTGAGTACCAGCACCTCAGTGGTGAGTACCTGCACCTCTATGGCCCCTAATTAGACATTACTATTATTACAAATAAAATCTTCATGGTGAGTACCCCTCAACTTTATTTTTAGGACAAAAGCACTGTGAAATGAATTTGCCAATATGTGCACTTAGTTATTGTTAGGGGGAGGAAAGAACTGGAAGCTTTGGAACATGGCTGACCTTAGTGGCTCACAGGATCACATCCGGTAACAGGAAGCATCCTTCTGAGAATAGCAACAACTCTCTTTCAGCCCATGCTTTTAAAAATATGTCACATTTCTGGAGTTATAAAATCTCAGCAGGGAAATTGCAACATGAAGGCAAGAAAAGTACATGAACAAAACCATCGACCTTGAATTTGGTGATTGCTGATGTGGATTCCCTACTTAAGAGCAGAAAAGCAGCCATTACTTTACAGCCCAATCCTATCGACTGTACATAAATCTCCTCTCCACTAATGTAGCCACTGTGTCATGTGGGGGAGCAGTCACGGAGGTCCTCCAAATAACAGAAAATGTATTTCTTTAATCCACTGGTAAAGGTTTCCCTCTCAGGTTGCCCTGCTAGTAGTGACTGACTAGGGAGTGGTGCTCATCCCCGTTTCTAGTGCCATAGTGCCAGTGTTGTCTGAAGATGCCTCTGTGGCCATGTAATTCATGGGTAGCATGGGTCTATTCAGAGAAAACTGTGCATGTTATTTAGCTAGCACAAGTCCAAGCTGACCTGGATCAGGCTGGGAAGGATACCAAGGCTAGGATGTCACTAGACCTGTTGAATGAGGTCCCAGTCTGGACCTGAACATGCACAGTTAGTGGTTCAGCCTGGTGATTTGGGCCTGCTACGAGAATGCCCGAAATCTGGATATGTGCAGTCAGGGCAGCATGTGTCCTGGGGTTGACAGGCAGTCCTGGGGGTGGACATGCTCAACCCCACACCAGATGATACGTAACCTCACATCACCCCTGTCTCTTGTGGAGCATCATGTTTTGGAATGGCTGAAACCACGATGCACCATTGGATGCACGATGCACGTTCCAGCAATGCAGCAGCCTCATAGGATTGGTCTGTTAGTTATCCATGTCAATTAGTTTCCTCTTCTACATTTTATATTAAAAATTTTGTTTGAGTGTTTGTTTCACTGTAATTAGACAAGTGGGATTTTTATATATATTCTACTGATATCAATTTGGCATTGACTGTTAACTTTTTTTTAGGTTTTTGTAGAGACAGATACTAACATTGTAAGACAAAAGAGCAACCTGTACTGCCTCTTGTTTTTGGGACTTGGAGTCATTTCCTTCGTGACATTTTTCCTCCAGGTAGGCTGCATTATTTTCTTTTTATTACCAAGTGGATTTATTCAGAAGTTTAAGAAGAATCAGATAGTTTTGCTTTGGCAATGGCAGGGATATCCATTCCAAAGAATCTGAAATAATGTTCAAAGAAGACATTTCAAAGGAATGGTTGCCATTAGCAGTTTAACATTTCCTGCCAGAACAAGTAGTTTGTTCTGTATTTGGGCCCTTGTTAGCTGCCCTTAAGACCCAAAAGGGTTTCTCCTTTTCCAGAAACCTGCCATAAATTTATCTCAACATATTTCTGATTGTTTGAAATTTGGATCAAAATGGGAATATAATCTTGTACAGTAAAATCTTGAATTGAGAGTAACTTGGACTGAGAGTGTTTTGCAAGGCAAACAAATGTTATATATAAAAAACTGAAAAGTCACTGACTGACTCACTCACTCACTCAACTCACTCACTCACTCAACGCCCAGCCAAAACTGCCAGAGGTAGAAGCTGGGCCTGGAAATTTGGGGAGGGTGTTCCTTCCATGACGGAGGCACCCACTAAGAACTGGTATTTGGAAATTCCAACTGGAAGGGGGTGAAAAGGCACGTAACACGTTTTCCTCCCTATACTTTACATAGAAAAATCCCTGACTGATCCAAGTCCTGCACCAGCCCCTAGACTTAGAAGCATGAAATTCAGGGAGTGTGTTCCTTCCGTGATGGGAACACCCACTAAGCATCACTGTTGAGAAATTTAACCCTTAAGGGGGTGAAAAGGAGTGTGGTGTGTTTTTCTCCTGTACTTAACACTGAAGACTGACTGATCAACATCCAGCCAATTTGGTGCCTGGTGCCTGATGCACTGGGAGGGAGGGTGCACTGGGGGAGGAGGTGTGCATGGGGGGATGTTGTGCAGGCAGTGATGTGCATAGGGGGTGTGTTGCACATGGGGGATGATGCATTTGGGGGGTTGAGGTTCATGGGGTTGATGCACATGGGAGTGTTGTGCATTGGGGTGTTGTGCAGGGGGGATTGTGCATGGGGGATGGTGCACATGGAGCTTGGTGCGCATTGGGGGTGGGTGTGCATGGGGGTTGGTGCGCATGGGGGAAGCTCATGGGGGGTTGATGTACATAGGGGGTTGGTGCACAAGAGGGTGGATGCGCATGGGGGTTTGATCCACAATAGAGGGATGATGCACATGGGGTTTGTTGCGCATGGGGGGATGTTGTGCAATGGGCTGGATGATGTGCAATGGGGGCTTGATGTGCAGTGGGGGGATAGGACACAGGGCGGATGGTGCACAGGGGTGTATTTTACTCCCGCAACGTAGGCATATTTTGCTAGTTTCTAATAAAGTTTTACCTTGATATACAAGTGATGTCTTGATAAAAAAAGTGGGAAAAATAGTCCCAGCTGGGATATGGCCAGTTTTGGTGATCCACCAGCATCTCCTCAGCCTCTCCTCTAAGATCAGCCTATGCAATGTCTGCTCTTGAAGTAAGCCTGTTAAGTCAATGGGGCTCACTCCTATGTAACAGAGGCAATGGAAAGGAGCCTGAGAAATCTACCCTTGCTACTCTAAAGTAAGCCCTATTATAATCAGTGGGGCTCACTCCTGTGTAAGGGGGATTTATTTTTCTTTATATTTTGTATTTTCTTTATTATTTTGTATTATATTACAGTATTATTATTTTCTATGAATATTTTTGGGTTGTGGAATGAATCGTATAAGATTCCATTATTTCTTATAGGAAAATTTGCTTTGATAGACAAGCATTTTGGATTACAAGCGTGCTTCTGGAACAAATTATGCTTGTAAACCAAGGTACCCCTGTACAGTGGAAGATGGGCACAGTGCCCGTGTAACTTCAAGGCTATGTCTAAATTGGTTCTAGAAAATATTTTCTTTATTTCAAAAATTCATAAGCTTTCCTTTAGCATTATCACAGAACATTACAGAGTACCGAGCAAAACCTAAGGAATCTCAACCACAAAATAATTTTTTTCCTAAGTAAAGGAGGGTGGCTAAGCTCTTTATATTCAGTCTACTTCTGAGTCTTCTTCAAACAGAAAATTCTCTCTTTCAGGGTTTCACATTTGGTAAAGCTGGAGAGATTCTCACCATGAAGATTCGCTACATGGGATTCAAGGCAATGCTTCGGCAGGTATGAGGAAGAAAATTCTTTGGGCGCAATCCAGAGTAACTATGGGGAGTCCTTGCTCTGGTGTAAGAACAATTTGTTCTGAATTGCAATATGAATTTCCCATATGTTTTCACTAGGTGGTGCAGTAACTATGGGTACACGTAATATCTCTTACATGCTCCCGTAGTTACTCTGGATTGTAGGGTTAGTTTATTTTAGTGTTTAATGGGTCGATTATAGTATACAATGTACTGTGATACCTGCAATAAAACAGTATGCTACAGCCTGGATTTAATGAATCATATAGCTAGTTCCTTGCATCTGGGTGAGGGCCCAATCCTGAAGAAAGCTGGCTAACCTGCAGGTGTGCATTGTTACAAACATGCTATAATACACATCTACAACTGTTATCACCAGCCAAGTGCCAGAGTAGGCCCTACATGATCCTGCTGTTGGGATGGAGCAAGACATCATTGGTATTTAATTAGTTATAGATACTGAACTGCAACTCTTATGTTATAGTATTTAGGCAGGTGCTGCTTTTTAAACCCTTCTATGATGAGCTACACCTGCCTCAATTTTCTCTTCTATGCAATGCTTAAAGGCACAGGCACTCTGTCATCTATTCTATATGGTCACCCTGTGTTATACAAATGAATGATGTCGATACCTACATCTTCTCATCCAACATCTAAGCAGCATAAATAGGATTTGTAGTACTACTTATTATTCCCAAAGCGTTATAATATGGCCTTCGACACCATTGACCATGGTGTCCTTATGGGTTGGTTGGCTGGGTTGGGGATTGGAGGCACTGTTTTGCAGTGGTTCCGCTTCTTCCTGGCTGACAGGTCCCAGAAGGTGGTGCTGGGGGATGCTTGCTCGGCACCCTGGCCTCTTCGGTGTGGGGTGCCACAAGGTTCCGTTCTATCCCCCATGCTATTTAACATCTACATGAAGCCGCTGAGAGAGGTCATCCGGAGGTTTGGAGTGAGATGTCATCAGTACGCTGATGAATCCCAGCTCTATCCTTTCCTCCTGAGTCCAAGGAGGCGGTTGAAGTCCTGAATCGTTGTCTGGAGGCAGTGGGGGACTGGATGAGGGTGAACAAGCTGAGATTAAAGACAGAAGTTCTCCTGGTCCAGAAGTCCTCGACTCGGGTATTGGAATATCATCCTGTTCTGGATGGGGTTGCACTCCCTCTAAAGGAGCAGGTTTGCAGCTTGGGGGTTCTCCTGGATTCACAGCTGCTCCTGGAAGCTCATTGGGTGGCGGCTGTGGTCTTTTATCAAGACATGCACAGGTGGCGGCCAAGGCCAGGGAAGCCTTTGCTCAGCTTCGGCTGATCCACCAGCTGCAACCATACCTGAGTCGCTTGGATTTGGCCACGGTGACCCATACCCTAGTGACATCGAGACTGGATTATTGTAACACGCTCTACGTGGGGCTGCCTC
Source organism: Cryptoblepharus egeriae (assembly GCA_030015325.1). Lineage (NCBI taxonomy): Eukaryota > Metazoa > Chordata > Lepidosauria > Squamata > Scincidae > Cryptoblepharus > Cryptoblepharus egeriae. The sequence goes on along the minus strand of JAREYC010000004.1, from coordinate 21,139,680 downwards.
TGAAGATGGTCTGGAAGCTTCAACTAGTCCAGAATGTGGCAGCCCGTGTGGTTGCTGGGGCTCGTTGGTTCGACTCTGTCGGGCCACTGCTTCCGCGACTACACTGGCTGCCCATTCGTTTCTGGGCTGAATTCAAAGTGCTGGTCCTGACCTTTAAAGCCCTAAATGGCTCGGATCCAGGGTACCTGAGGGACCGCCTTCTTCTGTACAATCCGACCCGTCACCTAAGGTCATCTGAGGGGGCCCTACTGACTGTGCAGCCACTAAGAGATGTGAGAGGTGTGGTGGCCAGAGATAGGGCCTTCTCGGTGGTGGCACCCCAGCTGTGGAACTCGCTCCCCTTAGAACTTAGGAAAACTCCCTCAATACAGAGCTTCAGGCGGAGCCTTAAAACCTTCTATTTTAAAAAAGCTTTTTAAATGGGGCAGAGGTTGGGGGGCAGTTTTATTGTTTTATTTTATATTATTGTTTTTAACAAATGTATTTTAGTCTGTTTTAATTGTTCTTAGCTTTTTAAATCTAATTGTATTTTAATTGTATTTTAATTATGTTTTAATCTCTATTTATGTTCATTTTAATGGTGTTTTATTATGATTGATGTTAGCCGCCTTGAGCTCCCTCTTGCAGGTGAGGAAAGGCGGGATATAAATTATATAAATAAAATAAATAATAAATAATAATTCTGTCTGAAAACTGATACAGATTTAAAGTCTATATACATAAAGTCTGTATTAGTTTTTAAATTTTCATTTTCCTTTGCATAATATCCATATATATTTGTATCTTAAAATATTCATATGTTTTAGGACATCAGTTGGTTTGATGACCCTAAAAACAGCACTGGGGCTTTAACAACAAGACTTGCTAATGAAGCTTCCGAAGTTAAAGGCGTAAGTAATGCACATTCTCATGCTCTTGACCATTTTGGTTGTGGAGACAGTTGTATAACAGATATAAATATTGAATTGGGACACATGATATTTTGCAGTAATGGGAGTCGCTCTGGACATTAACAGAAGCTTTCTGAGCTGCCCACTATTCAGAAATTTCACAACCTGTTCACATGAACAACCCATTTCAAGTGCTTTATAACTACTAAATTGTTTTTGGATTTTTTCAGGCTACAGGTTCGAGACTAGCACTAATCGCCCAAAACTTTGCCAACCTTGGGGCGGGGATTATTATATCATTGGTGTACGGGTGGCAGCTGACTCTTCTACTCCTCGCTGCTGTGCCATTCATTGTTGTCGCAGGGGCCATTGAAATGAAAACGTTGGCAGGACATGCAAAGAAAGATAAGAAGGAACTGGAAGGTGCAGGAAAAGTAAGCCCTAGAAATCTTGGTCTGTTTTTGTTCTACCTATTCCCTCCATCTTTCTGGCACCATTTTGTAAGTTGAAGGCAACCTCTACTGTAGCAGACCTGAGGTCTGATGTTGTGTTACAGGAGGCTTGTACCTAGAACCTGGCACCAGTTGCCTATGTTGCCAAGCATTTCCAGCACCCTGAAGTCCAGTCTTCAGCACTCCATCAATAGAACATCATATCATACAAATGTCAGTTACAGTGAGCCATTGACATCCATGGGAGATCTGTTCCAGGGCCAGTAGTATCTCTAGGGGAGGGTTGTGTGAGGGTCACAGAACTAGTTTGCAAAAATTTTTAAATCTTGGTATTTTTTGAATGTGATAGCATCTTGTTATATATCAGTTTGATGTATAATTTTTTGCAGAACACAATGAAACAAACCACACTGAATTATCTCTAATTCTGTCAAAAATTATAACCAAAAAACCCCCCAAAATTATAATCAAAATGGTACATCACCACCCCCATTGAGGCATCATCTCCATGAGGCATAGGAGGTGATCCATCATGATAGGAGGTGATGCACTGGCTTCTCGCTCCAGTTGATGCAAATTCTAGTGACCCCTCTATCTTGGACACCTATCCCCTATTGATGTTGAAATCCACAGATACTGGAATTGGTGGAGGTGACACCACAGTTTCTCAGCTGGAGGACATTTCTGGTCAACCCAGAGGTTGTGTCAGACTTCTGCCAAGCCCGAGACACAGAGTGCCTCAGAGCATACCTGCACCTCATCCTCAGATGCATCTGGAAATTGCTGTCACAAACTGGAAGTGGCTTGTTTGTCATGAGAAGGGTATAATTGGGGAGCAGTGCCTTCCCCTAATAGCAGGTGTATTTTCTCTCTTACAGATTGCAACTGAAGCAATAGGGAATATCCGAACAGTTGTTTCCCTCACACGGGAAAAAAAATTTGAAGAAATGTATGGACAAAATTTGTTAGGCCCATACAGGTAATTTTTCAAGAACATCAGCCAATGTTAGAACACCTATATCTTGAAAGTCAAGTGTCTCACACTGTACTCTTCCTTGTGACTTCTCTGTGACCAGACTTCTGGTCCAATATGCAAATGTCTGGCCATCTGGGAGTGTGTGTTGGGGGGGGGGGGTTGCTTCTGTAACAGTACTGGCTGCTCTGGCGCAGAATGCCTCTATTTTGACTCTCTGGGAAGCCATTTTTAAAACTAGTAGACTGCACATGTGTGTAGGCAGCCTCTCAATCAGAAGCAAAGCTTCCAAGTCGGTGTGCGCTGGTGTGGGCGGAGCATGTGTCCTGGGACCCATCACCGCAAGCTCGCCTTTCTCTACTCTCGCCAGAGGCCAGGTCAAAGGTCAGGTCTGGCGAGAGTGAAAGGGAAGAGGCGTGCGTGGCGAGAGTCCACCCATGCCAGAATGTGCTGACTTGGAAGCTTTGCTTCCAATAGAGAGGCTGCCCGCGTGCAGGCGCAATCTACTGGTTTTAAAAATGGCTACCCGGAAGGCCAAAACAGACCTGTGCCGAGCTGAAGCAAACAGTACTATAAAAAATAAAACAAGAGCAGCCTGAGCCTCCCCATCAAAGGTAAGCCTGTCCCTTCCCTGACTCCTGAGTTTGAAAAAAACAACAAAATGTATGATGTCCTACATTTTAAAACTGAAAATACAGGCTTTTGGGGGACCATGTTCTACATTTTGGCGTTTAGCATCTGGTCACCTTGTCCAAATGGGCTTCATTGTCCTCCATTTTGGCTTCATTTTGGAACTTTGCAATGGTGTGCAGTACCCCATCATGTCATATGTTGTTGGATTCATATTGAAGAGCAGAATCCAATGCAAAACTCAGTTTTGAAGTATCTCCTTCCTATCAAAGGTTATGGCCAAAAAAACTAAAAATAAAAAATATCCATTGAGCTCTATAGGAAAGTGAAAGTGCCCAGTATTGTGGCTTTACTCGTGAGTAGGCAAACATGCCATTGTCTGCCAGAAAGACCAGGCTGAGAGGAATCCAAGATCTTGTCCTCCTTTTCAGGTTTGGGCATCTGTTGACCCTATCCTGAGCCCCTCCTCCTTCCCTTCCCCCTCCAGAAAAAGTCTCCTGGCTCCTCTGCTTGTCTACTCTGAAGCAAATGAGGTTTACACCCAGGAAATGGTGCACCCTTTTAGCAGCCCAAGCCTCTGCCTCTTACTCAGAAGTAAGCCCTCCTCCAAGCCAGGAAGGGTGGTAAGCAGTGCACCCTTAGGGCACAATCCGGAGTAACTATGGGGAGTCCTTGCTCCAGTGTAGGAACAATTTGCTCTGGATTGCAATATGAATTCCCCATAGGTTTTCACTAGATGGTACAGTAACTACAGGTACACGTAATGTCTCTGACATGCTCCTGTAGTTACTCTGGATTGTAGCGTTAGAGCCCAGTCCTGTAATTTTCTGCTTAAAAGGAAGCTCTTTGAAGCAGGGTGCACATCTGTTCTCCTTTTCCAGGACATGTCCTACATTTAAATTATATGCAATAAATTATATATAATAATTTAAAATTTAATAATAAGCAGTGTACAGTGCAATCCTATGCATGTTTACTCAGAAGTGAGTCCCATTGTTTTCAACAGAACTTACTCCACAGAAAGTGTGGTTAGGATTGCAGCTGTAGTGTTTAAATTAACCACATGAAAGCAATATACAGTGGTACCTCGCTTCACAAGCACCATAACAAGCGTTTCACATAACAAGCAAAAATTTCGAAGAAATTCCCATAACAAGTTCCACATAACAAATTCCACTTCGCTTAACAAGCAAGCGTGCTCTGGGCATGCGTGCTATGCAGCCCTGATGCTCTGCATGGAGGCTCTTTTAAAGGCTGCTGGCATCCCTGCTGCCTCTAACTGCCCCCCAACTTGGGGGCGGTTGCCTGGGAGTGCCAGAGACAGCTGCCCCTAACTGCCCTCAAGTGCCCCCGCTGGCCACCTTAAACCTCCAGCAGCAGCCCAGGTAAGCCTCCCAGGAAAGTATCTTTGATTGCAGCCTCCTGACCATGTCTACTCAGAAGTAAGCCCCAGTCTTAAATAGGGCTTACTCCCAGTGATGGGCTTCAAAGAAATTAAGAACCGGTTCTCTGTCCATCTGGCAGCCACTTTTAAATGGCTATTTTTAAACTTTATATGTACTATCTCTTGTTAAGAATCGGTTCTATAGCGTAGGTGCGAACCTGCTGCTGCCCACCACTGCTTACTCCCAGGAAAGTGTCTTTAGGATTGCAGCCTAAGTAGACTTCATAGGATCATGCACATTAAATGCATGTTTTGAATTCAATTCCAGTGTTTTGTCATCATTTTTACATCCAGTTAATATTTTATATGAATATTTTTGGGGTTGTGGAACCAATCGTCTGAGTTTCCATTATTTTGTATGGAAAAATCTGCTTCACATAAAGAGCATTTCACTTAAAGAGCATGCCTCCGGAACAAATTAAGCTCTTTATGTGAGGACAAATATATATATTGATGAGATCACCTCACAAAACAGCTATTTTGTGAGGTGATCACATCAATTGGCCCAAGGCTGGTTTCATCCTGGTAGGAAGGTTATGAGATTTTAGGTGCAATCTTAACCAAATTTCCAGCACTGAGAAATGGGCAATGCAAATCCAAGGTAAGGGAACAAATATTACCTTACCTTGAGGAGACCTCCCTCTGACTACTCTCCAATTCAGGAGGCAGCACCTGCCCCACTGGCACAGATATGCAAGTGCTGGAAAGTTGGTTAGGATTGCAGCCTTTGTTGGATTTTCGGTATCAGTGAAGGACTACAGAAGCAATCAAAAATGTAAGCAATCTCAGGATCACTTATTGGTTGAAGTTCTGGGTACATTTACTGTAATTATTTCCAAATCTGGCAAAACCACACAACTTGTGGACTAATTTCTATGCTCTTTTTTGCTGGTACTAAAATATTAAATACAAGTAGCTGCCACCACAACTGCAAATGTTTTTAATTTTTCTCTGCACTTTCTTTTCATAGCACATGGATATCTTATCTGTATGCTAACATCCAAATGTGTAATTCTCTGTCTCCTTCCAGGAGCTAGTAATGATGTGATCAGTGGGGTGGTAGCAGGGGTCGGGGAAGAAACAATAATAACATGGACACCTATCTAAATTCCACTCTTGTTTTTTTTTGCAACAGAAATTCTGTGAAGAAAGCACACATCCATGGGCTGACTTTTGCCCTTTCCCAAGCAATTCTGTACTTTATCTATGCTGGCTGTTTCCGCTTTGGTGCCTTCCTTCTGGTGCATAAATACATTGAATTTAAATCTATTTTCTTGTGAGTATCTCTGTGGCTCCCTAAAGCCTCCATTAGGAGAATTGCAATTTCCAAGGTGTCCTGGTTCTGCTTTACTCTGGATTGGTTAGACTTCACCTGGAGTACTGTGTCCAATTCTGGGCATCTCACTTTAAGAAAGTGCCTCTTTTTCCATGACATGTCCTGGATTTTAGTTTTTGTCCTGGAAAAACTTCAACGCCCCCCTTTTTCTTGTAAGCAGGCAGCGTACTGCCTTCTTGTAATTAATAAATTATATGCAATAATATTTTAAATTTAATAACAAGCAATATGGTGTTTAAATTAAGCAACTTAAAATCAATTTTTAGCTTTTTTTGCCATGCCCTTCATTTTTCTTGGGTGTCCTACGTTTTGGGAGAGCATTGCCCTCTTTTTTGGTTATGGAATATGGTCACTCTGTACTTGTCAGTTCTGGGGAAGTTATTGGGAATCAGCCAAAACTCTTGCTGCAACCAGCAATGGGCCCACCAACAAGCAAAGTTTTGTCATTTACTCTTGCTAAGCCCAGTGAATTCAGTAAAATCTGCTGTCCACTTTTTCTTTGTGGTGTCCAAGGATGCAGTTCATGTTTGGGCAACAGCTGTATTAACATACAATCTGCCTGGACATGATGATTATTGTAAGTGATAGTGTAGGTCCAGCAGCAGTGGAGAGAAGCATCCACAGGCAATCCTGCAGTAGATATTTATGTGAGTCAGAGGAGAAGCCAAAAGCCCTGGAGTTAGGATGGGATAGACCTCAAGCTTTCATGGAGAAGACTCAGTGGCATACTTAGTGCCACTGATACTTGGGGCAGAATGGTCCTAATACCAAACACACTTAGCTCCTCACAGCCATAGATAGACTTGGCCTCCACCCTTTCACCCAGGATGCCAAATCTATAGAAAATCTGAAGCAGGAGGTAGACTTGGCATTTGCCTTAAGATCCTCCCTCTTAGAGTTGGCCAGGTCTTGGCATTTGAAAAGAGAGACGCAATGGCATTCTTTTATGGCATGCACCCGGAATGGACCACCATTCCCTGCTCCACCCTTGATAAGTTACTTAATAGACATCTAGCTACTGTCCCAATTCTGAGGTTATTCTGAACTGTGCCAGTGTCTGGACTCTTAAAATACTGGCATGTTGCAAATATTGCTTTTTGCCATTTCATAGCTGATAAAACTGAGGCTCAGAAGAGATATGTGGGATGCCCAGATTCATGCCTGAAGACAGAGATAGCATGAGAAATACATCAGAAAATTCCTGCTTTAAAGATGTTAATGTCTTGGCTTGCACTTGCAGGGTATACTCCGCTATCATCTTCGGTGCCATGGCACTGGGGCAGACGGCTTCATTTACGCCAGACTATGCCAAAGCCAAGATTGCTGCAGCTCAGATGTTTGCACTGTTTGAAAGAGTACCATTAATAGACAATTACGATGAGAATGGAGAGAAGCCTGTAAGTTTTTCATAGGCATTATTTCCTGCCCTATTAAAAATGTAATATCATTTTATGAAGCCCCCTTCTAGCAAGTCAGCACTCCGGTCCATCTAAACCAGTCTTGCCAATGCTGATGGGCAGCGGCTTACATGGGTTCAGGTATCTTTTCCAGTTCTACCTGGAGATATGCAGTGGCTCTACTGCTAAGCAATATCCCTTCCATAGGGCACATTTCCATTCACAGCATAGATATTTGTTGCCTGCAGTACTATCATGCAGCATTCCGTCTGCCTGTAAAGAGTTTTTTTTTTCAGACTTTAAAATTAAAATACTATGGACTTTCATGGAGTAGACCATGGAAAAATGTATACCATGGATACTGGTATCTGCAGGGGGCAGTATGGTATCGTGCCACAATTACCTAAAGGGTGAACCTGGTCCTCCAGAGGTCATGCACCCCTCCTATCCTCCTCAGAAGTCATCCCAGACATGACCAGAAGCCACTTCTGATTCACAGCAGCAACTTTCTGTCATGTCTGGGAGGTGATCTGCAGTGTAGGTAGGACATACACAGCCTCCTTGCACATAACATTACATCTGGACACAACTGACATTTTCAAGTATTAACCAGAAGAGGCTTCTGGTCATGTACAAGAGGTCTATGAGGTCCTTTGTGGTGCAGACTCAGCTTCCACAGATCTTCCAATCCACACATGCTGAGCCTACTAATAGGAGGCCCCACTGTACCATCTTCTCCTTGATGCCTAGTTTGTCTAGCTGTTCCTGCTTTTGTAAACTGCGTCTTTCTTAGGTATATCCTTAAAAACAACAATTAATTGCTAGAGTTTCACTGCAGGACTCCAATAAAACGTAAAATAAGGCTACTTCACCAAAGAAAATTTCAAGTATCTTACAGTACGTATGTCAGTTGCACACTTCTCCCTGCTTTCAGTGGAGTCTCGCATTCATGACATGGTTGCATGCAAGTGATTGGTCATTGGCTGACACTAAGGTCTGTTGATTTTAATTCTAGAACAAGTTTAAAAGCAATGTAGCCTTTAAGAAAGTGGACTTCAAATATCCAACCCGGCCAGATGTCTCAGTGCTCCAAGAGCTGAGTGTTGCTGTAAGGAAAGGCCAGACTCTGGCTCTAGTTGGAAGCAGTGGCTGTGGAAAAAGCACCTTGGTCCAGTTGCTTGAGAGATTCTATGACCCTCTCAATGGAGAAGTGGTAAGTTGTTTGAGATACACACATACCCACTAATGTAACACAGTGCTATTAAAAATGATCTATGGGCATTTCATACCTAAGCATCCAAAACGTTTTCTCAAGAGGAAAAAGCATCCTCCAGAGACAGTTTTCCTCTAGAGGACAGGTACTTTTGGATGCAACCTGTGCCTTTAACTGCCACAGTGGAAGAATTTTGCAGCACAATCCTATGCCAGTTCACTGAGAAGAATCACAGGTCTCACTTACAATCAGTGCGCTTTAGTCCCAGAAAACTGTGCATAGGACTGCAGCTTGGGTTTTGAGCATTTATGTCTGTTTTAAGAACTTAAGAGCTTGCTGGATCAGGCCAAAGGCCTACCTGGTCCAGCTTCTGGTATCTCACTGGTATCTCATCGGTACCTCACCGATGGAAGCCCATCGGATGCTTCAAGCACACACACAACAAAATAGCTGCATCCTTTTACTACTCCCTTGCACCTGGCATTCTGGGGCAGAGTATTCTAAAACCAAGAATTTGCACCTGTGATGGACATTTTTTTTCTAGAAATCTGTCTATCTGCCCTTTAAAGGCATCTAAGCCAGATGCCATCACCACATCCAGATGCCATCACCACATCACACATGCTGGGTAAATATTTTTGTTCAAACTCTCCCTACGCTCAATTTTTGTGGATGAAAAATGTATACCATATTTTTTTTAGAAATTCAGTTTTCGTATCAGACATAATTTAAAATCTCTTCTTCTATTCCAGCTCCTGGATAGTCAAAATGCAAAACAGTTAAATATCCAGTGGTTACGATCTCAGATTGGAATCGTCTCCCAAGAGCCAATCCTGTTTGACTGCAGTATTGCTGAGAACATTGCCTATGGTGATAACAGCAGAGAGGTGCCATTTGACGAGATTGTGGAGGTCGCTAAAGCTGCCAACATACACTCCTTCATTGAGTCCCTACCAGATGTAAGTGGCTTGTAAAACACATTTATGTGTATTTCTTTAAAAGTAAATTTGTCTTAAGATAATTTAAGTGGAATGGGCAGTTATGCTTGATGTGAAAAATACAGTATCATAAAACGCCATTGTAAAGGATAGCTAACAATGCATTGTGATTGCACTGATTCGGTTTTTAAAAATAATCTACAGCAAAAGCACATGTGTTTACTTGGAAGTAAAGATGTGTTGAACAAGGCATACTGGCAGGTGCAAATAGGGACTGCAGCCACAAACAATATAATTTGATTTCTAGGATTATACTAATAACTAGCCGAATGAACCCGCTTGTTGCAGGAGTAAAATTTCCTGAATATTTGTGGGCTCCAGGCACAGCTGGATACCAGTAGACACTGCTGGGCACTGCTGGGCATCAGGCACTGGGATTGGGCAGTGGGCAACATCCTGCACTGGGCACAGCCAGGAACTGGGCACCGAGAGGTACCAGGGGAAAGTTGAGGGTACCAGTGGGGATTGGACAGAAGATACTACTGGGCACCAGTGAGTAGTGGGCACTGGGCATCCTTACCAGACACCATTGGGCATTGGTACCCGCTGTGGGCACCACTGAAAACCAGGCATCCCTACCAGCAGCAGGTACCATTGGGCACTGGGTGTGCCTACTGGCAGGTGTCCCAGCAGTCAGCACTGGGAAGCAGTGGGCACCAGTGGGAGTGGGCATCACCTGGCACACATACTGAGCACTGGACATCCCTGCAAGGCACCAGCCACCAGGTATCATTGGCCACTTGGCAGCAATGGGCAACACCGGGCAATAGGTACCACCAGGCACCAGATTAGTTCTTAGTGTATCCTTATACTACAGAAAGCTTCAGGAGTTTGGGGGAAAAGCAACAGCAGAACAGAGCAGTTGCAGGGAGAATCAACTGGCCTGTTTGAACCAACAGCCCTTTAGGATTGAGAAAAAGCACATTTTGTTGCTTTTGGTGCAATGGTTAAGCCACAGAATTTACTTAAATCTAACTTGTTCACAGCACTCTTGCAGCAATTCACTTTATTTTGCTCAGCATCCTAATGTTGGTGAAGCCTCTTAAAGGTATTTCATGCTGCTAATTCCCTCCATGCAAGTCTATATACAGGTAGATGACTGCTGGGAGAAAAATACAATTTGCAATGTATGTACACTTTTCTTTGGCAGTCCCAATTACACAATGTTACAGACTTCAAAAATGCTGCTGGCAATGGACAAATGTTATTGTGTGCATCTAAAGGAATTAAGGTTTATATTTACTTTTATTATATGTCTTAAATTTGTATTTATTTGCATAGCAATACAACACTCCAGTGGGTGACAAAGGGACTCAGCTCTCTGGAGGCCAAAAACAACGCATAGCCATTGCTCGTGCCCTCGTACGTCAGCCAAGAATTCTCCTGCTGGATGAAGCAACCTCTGCACTTGATACTGAAAGTGAAAAGGTACCTTTAGTCATTATTTTGTTATTTTTGTCATTAATTTTGTCACCAGGGCTCTGTTTTTAAACGTATTTCTTTGCTATGGAACCATCCTTGTCTAATTGGACTCATTTCACCAATGTTAGTACCTCAATTCTGTGTTCCATTGACAACCACAGGAAGGCCACATATTCACCACAGATGTGGAAACAACTCTTACGTTTTTACATAATTTTCATATGTATGTGCTCCAAACCATGGTTAGTAAATTTATGTAAAATACACATGTATTTTACATAAATTTACTAACCATGGTTTGGAGCTCAAGTCAGATTTTAGAAAATTATAATGGGTACAATCTTTGCACAAAGATCATCCAAAGTTGTACCAGAACCCTGTTTCTCCGCTCCCCACCCTTGGTACCCAAAGGCAACATGATGGATCATAATGGTGCATGGAAGATATGCAGGCATTTCCATACAAGTGCTCCATCCACTCAGTAAGATGATGCCCTTGTGGGAGCAGTTCTAGCTCTTCATACAACAAGCCTGTGTACCAGATTCCTTCATTGTTTCCATCACTATAATTTTCTTCGTGTTATTCCTGCTCCTGGCAGTGTCCGCTTTGGATACGACATGGAGAAATCTGGCCAACCTGTTGCAGGGGCCTGTTGTCAGGATGTTGCTTCATGCAGCACCCGAGTCTCAACCGCTGACCTGCCAATCTTCAATCAACAGCCACAGTGCCTTTAACCACAGGTGTGCCTTTAACCACAGACCCACAAGGGGTGTCCTCCTACATTGCTTCCAGAGAGGACTGATACGACAGCATCCAGATATCAATGTTTCAGTCTTCTATAGTTGCTCTGTTCAATCATGTGACTTTTCATTTATGAGAGTTTCTCACATTGTTGCAATACTCATTCTTTAAGTCAGTTTTGAGACATAGTACTGGTTTCCAATCCCTTAAAACCCTCTTGTTTTCAATAGGTTGTCCAAGAAGCCCTGGATAAAGCCAGACAAGGTCGTACCTGCATTGTAATAGCTCATCGCTTATCTACAGTGCAAAATGCTGATAGTATAGCAGTGATCCAGAATGGAAAAGTTGTAGAACAAGGAACACATAACCAACTACTGGCTGAAAAAGGAATCTATTACTCATTAGTTAATGTTCAAGCAGGACCAGCCTCCAACTAAATTAAAAAATATATATTAGTGGAACTGAATTGATGGCTTACAAAAGGTACTGTATATACCTTCCCCACATAAAGCAGAGAAAACTTGCACTAGCAATGGCTGAATTCCAATAAGGATTCTCAAAATACGTATTTGAATCATTATCCACAATAGGATTGTTTTTCTCAGATAACCACATCACATTTTTGAAAATTTGAAGTATCACTCAACATGATGTTTTGAAGCAAAGATGTGCTGGATCAGAAGACTGGAAAGAAGCCAGGACAGACCAAATCAACATGTTTTTAAGTTGGATTTCTAAATTTTAATGGCTAACATTTCTGCTCCTTGAGTGAGAGACCAAATAGTAGTACAGTGTGAAGGGGAGTGAGAAGAGGTAATATAAAAAAAATTCTGGATTTCCAACAAGATGCCATTTCTCTCGATGCTTCTCATCAAGCATCCTGAGATGTTACATCCTGAGAAACGTACCTTTGGTATGGAGACCAGAAACATTCCTACTAAATTTTAGAAGAAATTTTTTTCTTCCTCGAACACAGTGCTTAGAATGAGTGCCTTCAGGACATTAACAAGCTATCCTTTACTACTGTTGTGATGTAAAAAAGTAAACAATGCAAGCAGTTAAAAATAAAATATTTTTATATATCTTCTCTTTGGTTCCTAAACTTCTTGTACAATAATGTGCTTAAAATCTTTTTGTGTTTAAAATAGCGCATGTTATTTCTCCTTTGGTTGAAAATAAAGTTTCCCCCCTGCTTATAAACACTTCAAGCCAGATTAAGCAAGCAAGGGGACAGGACAAAATTGATTCTCTGGAACACAAATCTAGACAGCTTTGCAATTCTTAAGGTTGTGAAACTGGGCTCACCTTTCCTGCCCAAGCATTTTAAGATTTTCCTCATGCTTCTCTAATCAAAAAGCAAGTCAAATCTGTTTGGTTTCTGTACGTCCACATTCTTGTTTCCTGTATGAACAATCTCAGAGGCAAGAATAGAAATGCTGCAAGGTTGCAATCTTTTTACATTCCCCCACTGAAAACTTACTTCTGAGTAGATATGCATAGGATTGCACTTTGAGGAAGGATTTCTCAACCCCAGGGGACCATTGGAGGTTGTTGGCAGCTGCCTGACCCGTGACCGGTCTGCGAGAGGACTCATCTCCCCCCTCCCAGCAGGAGGGCTCTGTTGGAGGATTGCAACTTCACAGACCAATCCTATGCCTGTCTATTCAGAAATAAGTCCCATTATAGTCAATGAGGCTTACTCTCCAATAAGAGTGACTAGGGGGTTTTTGTGCATTTTTAATGCATCCTGCACTGAAAAGGTTGAAAATCCCTGCTCTGAGTGCCCTGCTCATGCATTGAGACATGGGGCTCTCACCTGCAGTCTTATCCACAGTAACCTAGTAATAGTTCTATTTATTATAATGGGAATTACAATTGTGAAGGCAGCTGTGCTGTGCTCTGGGTAGGGAAGCCCTCCCTCCAGGACACCAGAGGCAGGACTAGGCTGGTCCCTGGAAAATTTCTTTTCCACAGAACTGGTCCCTGGGGCCAAAAAGGTTGAGGACCACCGCTTTAAGGCTGCTAAACACACTTTCCTGGGAGTGAGACCCATTGGACAAAATTGGGCTTATTTTTGAGTAGATATGGTTAGGATTGTGCTCTCTGTGGACAGGGGACATTAGGTATACTTTCTTTTGAATGAATGAAATTAGAAGAGATTAGCCAAGGCAACACTTAATGATCTATTGAGGTGGCTTTATTTCAGAAGAAATAACAGTAGATAAAACAGATTCTCCATCTAAGAAAACTGTACCAAGAAAGTCTGCAGTCCTGAGAATCTTATACATGTGAAGTAGCAGTGGTACACACAGTTCTAATTACACTGAATTTTGTAAACATTCAAGTATAATTTCACTTTCGAGTTTGGAAAAGTAAAACAAAATTTAAAGCAAGATTTTAAGGAGATAGCTTTTTCTCCCCTTAGAGTTTAGCGTAAAGTGGAAGATAGAAAAAATAACGTACATAAAGAAAATTCCCCAATATTCCTGTTATCTTCTTTATTATTTCAGAAGCTAGGCATTATAAAAGCTACAGCAAATATCTCACTTAAAAAGGATATTTATTTAAAATTGATCGGTTATCCCACCCCTGCAATCGCTCAAAAGTACATTGTATACCAATATAATGTCTTCAGAATCTCTTCTTGTAACCTGCCATCACTAGGAATGTCATAAAATTGAAATAGCCTATATGGTTTTTCTAAACCACTGCTGATTCATTCAAGTTTGCATTACTGAGGATTAATTTGACATTGCATAGTTTCTACAGAGAGTTTGTCATGATTTGCATTGCTCTTGCAAATGTATTCAAGAAAAATTGCATTGTTATTGCAGTCACTCATTCAAAAGCAGTTTTGCGTCATTTCTGCTTAGTTTCTATACTAAAATATCATTTACGTCTTATCCAGTTAAGACACTCCTCTTGGATAGCATTTCATTCGGCAAGTGCTGATATACATGGTAATGCACAGTGGAAGAAAGGCATCATGACTCACGATCTTCTCTACAGCTGTGCTGTAACCATTAATTTCACCATCTCCTTAAAAGAGTGGAACACGTTTTTACACAGATTTTCTGCATCCGTCTCTGCGCATGATTTCCACGAAGTACTGGCCACCACAATCCTATTCATGAAAATGTTAAATGTTCGCCATTTAGATATAAAATATCAGTACAGTTTGAGTTTTGGCATCCAAATGGGTTCAATTCCAGGAATCGTCAGGGATGCTGAGTTTTGCATTAAACCTAGGGTGGAATCCTAACCTTGGATGGCACATCAGTCTTCCTGTTTCTGTGGTGATGAACGGAGGCAAGTGCATGTCTGTGCCCAGGAGTGGCACAGAAGTATCTTATGGCACTTTTGGAACACCTCCCAGGGTCAGCACAGGACTTACACTGGGCTTAGGCTAGTCTAACTGGAGATTAGGGTTGCAGCTCAAAACACTTAAAAGATAAACATTGCAGCAGTTTTTAAAAGCAGCAGTTTAAAAAAGCCTTCTTAACCATCAGCCTTCCTTCTCCTTTTCCAGGGCTTAGAACAGCTTCTTTTACCAGGTAGGTAGATAACTTCCTTCCCACTCCCTCCCCGGCAAGAGTATGCAGTGTGATACTCCCTTCTGAATTGCTGTGCATTATGACTGCTCAGGGGGGAAGGGGGGGCACTTCCCCATTGAAAGAAGCTGTTCTAAGCCCTGCAGAGGGAGAGATGGGAGGCTGAGTGACTGCCTGCCTACCATGTTGGCAATGCTAAGCAGGCTATTTTTAAACTGAAAGGGATGTTTTATCTTTTAATTTGCTGGTCCAATTTCATTCATGCCGAGGTAAGACCATGGGTGAAAAATATCCACTGATAATTAGGTTATGCTTGTACAGATTTACACTTACATATGTATTAATCCATTAAGCAACAATATATCAAGATTTAAAAGGAAAACACATGACATACAGCAATGCTGAATATTGAGAAGAATTTATTGTGCTTATTTCAAACACTAGTTTGGTTTTAGTCCTAAATCAAGTTCAATTCCTTATTCAAGCCAGGGTGGTGTAGTGGTTAGGGAGCTAGAAGATACTGGTTTAATTTCCATGTTGGCTATCAGGTTTCCTGTGTGATCTGGGGCCAGTCACTCTCAGCCACCCCAATCTCATAGGGTTGTTTTGAGGCCAACAAGAGAGAAGGAACTAAAGATTTGTAAGCTGCCTTGGGCATTTATGTTGACATGGGGAAAGAGGGGTATAAATCCCCTTAAAAGTCATTTTAACCCCCCCCCCCCAAAACACACACACACACACACACACACACACACAAACTCTTAAAGACTTAAACAGTCTGGGGGCTCTGAGCACAACAGGAAGCACTTTTTGTGGTATGATGCCACCTACTCATCCACCCTTGAATTTTAAGATCTGCCAATGAGACCTGATCCAGAGTGGTATAATTATAATCTACAAGGAGTGTGGCTTTTTCTATGGTGGTTCTAAAATACTTTCTGGGAACTCCAAAAGTTTTATTCATTCCATGTGCAATCCTAACCTCAACACAACTCAGTCTTCCTGTGCCTTATGGCACTTTGGTGACACTCCCAGGCCAGCACGGGACTTGTGCTTAAGCTTATGCCTTCCTAACTGGGGATTAGGATTGCAGCCTAAGATAGTTCTATTCCATCAATCTCTGGAAATTAGTAATATTTTTGTACTTCTGATTTAATACAATTTGAAGTAGTCTTATACTATTTTAACTGGATTTTATATTAGTATTTTAAGCTTTTACTAAACTGCGTTGTGAATGTTTGTTGAAAGACAGTCTTGAAATACTGTAAATAAGTCGGCTCAAACATTTTCATTCACCAGGATAATAAAATACAGCCCTTTCAATGTGCAAAGGAACTCACCTATTATTTGCTTAACCATCTGAAGTAGCTCATTACTATTTCCAATTTATCATGGGAAACCAAGGGTGGGTAAGACTTTCAACTTCAGGACCCTGTTAACAACTGTGACGTGAGATGACAAGTTGTACCTGCTAAAATTCTCTCTGACATATTTGTTAAAGGTCCAGGATCCCTGAAGTTGAAAGTCTGCCCACCCTGCAGTAAACTGAAGCAGAAAGCAGTTTTGGATGTTCAGTGTGTGAAAAAGGTCTTCACACATTCCTTCTCTAACGAAAAAGAAAAGACTGAATAAGACTCTTCTTGGTATTTCTTCATTATGGTAATTCCTCCTTCTTAGAAATTCTATACTGATAGAGACAGCTGCTGACAGTCCATGATCTCTGGTTTCCATGCTGAAATACATCTGCTCATTTCTGCCCCTGCGGTGCTGACACACACAGACAATTCCGACAGCCAGTTTTTCTTTTGAATAATGCCAGAATGCAAGTCTCCTTACCTGTCATCTCTAATTCTGTAGAAAAAGCCATAGCCATGTTGTACCATGGGAACCACAGCACCTCCTATTCTTGTGTATCCTACCAGGCTAGTTGAAAGTAAGAAGTTTCCACCTCCCCCACTGCGAATTGGAAAAACAAAACACAATTACAACACAAATTATTTCAAAACTGAGGCGGAGTAGAAGCTACTTTTCCCTGTGAAATCAATAGTCGACACTGAAGTACGTAAACATCTGTCTTTTTTGAACATCAAAATATTAATATATATTCTTGTGACTATGTCTACTCCCTGACATCATCCTTGGAAGAGCAACTCCAGATTCCCCATCTGGAGGGGACAAAGGTGGGCATGAAGGAGAAGGTTTTGGTGGTGTTGAAAAATAGCAACTCAGTCTAAAAAGATGGTCCGCTTGGTCCCACTGCTAGTACCCTTTCAATAGGCAACCAAGAGCCACCCTTTTCAGCAGGCATTTTTGAAACTTTTTTTCTTCCAAATATGATCTTGATTGCAGCCTGATTTAAAAATTAAAAACACTGATAAAGGATAGCTTCTGAATACCTTTTGATGAATGCAGGATCTAAGAAGAGTTCAGGCACTGGGAGGCCATGGTCTTTTGCCAGAAGCAGAAGGCCCAAAAGATGCCGGTCAAATCCTGGGGGTGAAATACAAATCCCCCCAGTTTAACAATAAAGTTGGTGAAATTCCTGGTGAATTTCAGCAACTTACTCCACATTCCCATTGAAGAGGTCTGCAGGAAGCCATGTACTGTTCAATTACTTTAGTAATCAATAATCTATGGATTAAATGCTGGGCATCAAAGCTAGAGAAGAGATTGGCTTCGAGACCAAAGAAAAGCAGTGTCAACTAAGTATCCCCAACATATAAATGCTTGACATCTCCCAGACATGTAAGGGACAAGTGAACTAGAGATTGCATCAAATCGGAAGCTCAACAAAACAGTGTGTGTGTCCCTCTCCCAAAATAAACATGATATGTAAAGACCCTGAGCAGGAAGCAGAAGAAGTACCTTTTCCATTCTGACATTCCTTCATCAGTTTATTGTGCTTTGTAAATGCCTTCAACATAAGCTGCTGGCGTTGACTGGGCTGCATAAAGTAAGAAAAGCAAGATCATTCCAACCAATTAGGACATCAAAGAACCTGGATCTAAAAGTTATTTTGTCAAACAAGTTGTTCCAGGTGGGACAGTTAAAGATGGTACATCCTTTTAATTTTATCAAAACTATCCAAAATCTGTCTATGTCCTAGCTTGTCGCTGCATTCCTAAGGCAAAATGAAAACTGTCTCTAGCAGATACAGAAAGGATACAGTCCTAACCAATTTAGGCCAACACAAATCACCTGCTCATGTTCCTGTGGTAGTGGGGGAAGCCAATGCTTGTCTGTGCATTGGCCTAACCCTCCCAGAAATCATGCAGAAGTGCTTTATGGGACTTTTGTGACACCCCCAGGCCAGCATGGGATTTGTGCCAGCCTAACTGTAGGTTAGGACTGGAGCCTCAAACATTTGGATTCTGTCCTGTCTAGAGATCCATATATAAATCCATATTAAAACAATACTGTTTTACTGTTTACCTTTACTGTTGTTAGTTAGCAGTTCAGGCTTTTTATCAAATTTTGGTCAACAATCCCATAAACCTCCACTGAGAGGCAACATCAGGATATCCAGCCAAACAGCCATTATGCTTTAATGTGGGTTTAAAATTGAAATAAAGGTAGATGGGGATAATTTCAAAGAGGGTAATACAAACCCTTGAAAGAATAAAATAAAAGCAAAACCAACCAACAGTCTTTAGGACATTCTTCTTCTTAGCATTGATCACATACTATGGCATGGTCCATACAAGATGTTAATGTAGAACATTAAAGCCTTAAATTTATTTTGGTATGAAGTCTCTTTTTTAATGTACTGTAACTCTTTTAGTTTTTTCTGTAACAGGCTAACAGGATTACCCTTCTTAAAGATGAAAATACAAGAAAGGTATGGGAGTTCTGATGGTGTCTGTATTATACTATAAAATAGGGTGACTGAGATGCTTCTCTGTTAGTATTAAGTGCACTGGGGAGAAGCATTCAGTCTCTATGAAAGCCATGATCCAAGCAAAACTAAGCACTTACACGTTTAGAACCCAATCTTGAGTTCACATCATTGGTGATCTGCTGGTGATGAGTTGCAAAGGCATGTCTGCAAGTCCAAACACTGATCTGGCTAGCTCAGATCCAACTGGTGCAACAAGTGCCAGGCCAGCGCTGGTTCTCCACAGCCTAGTGGGTGTGTGCACTTATATATGTATTAAAGTTCCCGAGGTGACTCTCCTCAGATCACACTGAACAAGGAACAGCTGTGGTGCCTGCCTTATAAGGAGTCCCTGAGAACCAGCAACAGCTGCAACATAAGATTGCAATATAGTTTATAATGAACACAAGGGGCTTGTTGGAGTGGCCTGCTGTATCCCCAGGTTAGTGGGCTGCCATTGTTGTGCCATATCCTGAAGTCGACAGGCAGGGGTTGCAGCTAGGCTGGCCAATGATTCAGATTTTTGGTCAACACTGCCATTCTTACTCTGCTTTATCATGGATCCCTGTGGGTCTACTCATTACTATACATGCTCCTGAGGTGGTATTACTCTGAGGAGCTCTGGAAACAGGCTCTGGATCTAGCATAAATGCTGAACATGCCTTCAATATTCCTTTCCTGAACTGCTGAGGCTGGCACAGCAAGGGCTGCCCTGCTCCACCTGTCTTGGGATAGCCTATGTTGCCTTAGGATGCCCCAAGCCTTTTCTGGCATAACTGGGCTGCCCCATCTTGGAACTTAGGGCAGTCCAAGTGCACTTCTGGATTGCAGCCTTAGTTATAGGATAGAAAAGAGCCATCTTTGTTTGAAGGAATCCAAATTACAATGAGACATCATTTCTGCTAGTAGAAAGGAATAATAGCTCCAAAAGGATTTTTCTCCAACTTGAGCATGTTACACTGATACACAGCAATATAGCTTTGTGATTTGCACGTCTGCCACACATAAAACAGATAGAGTGGGTATATGAAGGAAAGGAAAAAAGATACACATGGCCAATCTGGCGTCCCTCGGTCGGCGAAAAAGATCCAGCACCTGTTGTGTTCCAAGGAGAGACTTCGGACAAAGGTGAACCCACTTACCCCGCTGGAGAGAATAAAAGGCACTAATCGACGCGTCACTTACACGTAAGTATGGGAAACGCTTTGTCCCCCCTGCAGCAAAGGCACTACTCTGAACTAGCCTTCCTTCTTCAAAAGCATAAGAGACCTGTCCCTAAATCTACACTAACAGCTTTGCTTCAAACTATTGACTCCATCTGCCCCTTCTATCCTCAGGAGGGTACACTCACTGTTACGGATTGGGAAAAGATAGGGACTTATCTTCACAAGTCACCCTGAGCCCCAATCCCAGTTTTGCAGGCATGGCACTTTTGCCTTCACGCCATCCAGCAACATGCTTCTCAGCTTAAAAGCCAAAAAGAAGCTTCCATGCTTTTTCCTCCCTCTACACCAACTTGCATATCACTTTTTGAGTTGCCAGCTTGCATGTCTCCTCCTCTGTTTTTTCCCTATATTCCTGCCCCCCTCCCTTGCATTCCTGTGCCACAGACTGTGCCGGCAGGTTCCAGCACTAATGCTGCAAAAAGAATGGCACAAGAAGCTAATTGCTCAGAAGTTTTAGAAGCAGAGGTGCGCTCCTGCCCTCTCATCTGCCCTGTTATTGTTGAACAGGACACACAAAGCCAAGTAACCAGCTTCACTACCTTATCCAGTGCAAAAGCGCTAGGCAAAACTAACTTCACAGAAAGTGCTGAGATTGATTTAATACTTCAAGAAAAATTAGCCTTTCAATTGCCAGAAGAAATACAAATCATAACACCCCAAGTGAGAGGACCCCTCTCACTGGACGAAGTCAATTTTGTACTCCCCCACTCTCCAACAAGAGCAAGAGGTATCTGTGCTGTCTTGGAAATACACGACTCTGATTACAAGGAAGTCTTAAAGGTGCAGCTGTTTAAATTTTTCCTAGAGGAGCCAGTTAATTATGTATGCTGCCTCCTTGCTGCCACTCTTCAACAAAATCTCATGACACTCCACAGTCGTCCCCCGGACGTATGGGCTGCATACTGCCCCAGAACAAAATTCAAAAGCGACCCCTTTGTTGACATCCTTCAGTCACAAAAGACAGTGGTATCATGAAGGATGGGCTACTACTCAGGCATCATGCCTCCCCTCTCCACCTTACTGAAATAGTCTCTGTGTAATAGCTTTCCAATCATATGCTGTTTTTAAAGCACCAAGTTGGTTTTTTTAAACTTTTGTTTTCCTTAGGTATCTCACAGGTGTAATACAACAGAATCCTGTGGCAAGCAAAAAGTTCAAATATTGTTTAACCACTTTGTTTTTTCTAAAAATTATTCACAGGTATGCAATGTAAAAACCTCTGCCATGGAAAAACGTCAATGCATGTGTCTTTAACCATAAGGACAATGTAAAATGCTTACCAAAATTTTTGTTTACAGGAAAAGACCTCTGCTCAAAAGTCTGTTAATCTTACTTTCCATAAGTCTGGTCTTGTTTACAGGAACTTTTAATACATCCCCCATTCCTTTTTTCCAGGGGCTTAAGTTTGTAAACAGCAACCTGTTTAAAGTGCTTTATTATTAACCTTCTATTTTGTTAGATTTCTCCCTGTGTGTCTTTTTTGTTGTCAGTCTGTTCCCATTTATAGGATCATTCCATGAATTTCATGAACCTTACTCCCAGTTAACCCGTCAATGAAGTGTTAAAAAAAGAACTCTCCCTCTATGCAACCACCCTGTAAAAAATCCAAAGATGTGTCTGATGCTGTGCAATTCTACAAGTTCATGCCAACAGCTGCCTTTATAATCTTCAAAAGACTTTAAAAAATACTGGCTAAAGTTTTTCTCCAGTTGAACGTTCCAGCCTTTGTGTTTTCTTCTCACCTTTGCCTTGTTATTTTTGCCTCAAGAAATTGTAACCACAAGAATACAAGTGCATATTTTACCAGTGCTGCGTATTTGTAAATATTATATATATCTTTAAATGCTATTTCATATGCTTTATTTGAAAATCAAGTGTTCAATTTTGTATTTCCCAACCTCTTCCATTTTCTTGAATTAATATTTGTTATCCTTAGTGCAGCAAAACAGTTTTATCAAGGAATGCCTTGTCCAAATAGTTTCTTAAAAGTATTTGTGCCTTATAATCAATTATTATATTGCCTCAGTCACTTATGTATTATTTTCCATTTCTCTCATTGCATTTTTCAAGTCTTCTCTAATGCTATTAGTAATTTGCATATTAGCTTGTTTGATAAAGCTAAATATGTGACGCTAGCTGTTTTGTTTACTAGCATTTTTAATTATCTACCGTATATCTTCATAACCTAACAAGCCACAAGACCTTGAACCTCAAAGCAAACTCTTGTGTGTCTTTTCTGCGTGAAAAGTCCGCACCCCAATGGGATTGAGCATGGAGAAGTCCACTCTTGAGAACCAAGGTGAGGGTGTGGAAACGTCCCGCTCGAATACCATGGGGATTAAGAGGTTAACAGACTCCATGCTCCTTAGTTAGCAAGGATTAGAATGTACCTTCACAGACACGCAAGATCTTGTACTGAGGCTGGTACTGTACAGGCTGATAAAAGCAGTGTTCCTCAGAAACAAATACAGAACATACCACTTCATACACCATGTAAAGTTCAGTACTTGCCTTCCTGCTTTAAGATCAAATGCTAGCTTTCTCTTTAATTGATTAACCTGTCATGTATACAATGTTATTTACTTTCCCTCTTAAGTTACACCTCATTTATCTTATGACGATTGTATCCCAATAAAAGTTGGGCAGTTTTCTCCCCTCGGAGAGCCTCCCGCCACAGATGGCAAATGCTTGTGTCTGAGTTTCTTGCTGCAGCCAGGCTCCACTCGCTTGGAACACCCCCAGCTCTTGCTCCCAGCAAATGCCCCTGGCATCTTGCTACAGCCAAGAGTTTTTAGCTGCTATCTATGACTTCTATCCACCATTTTTGTGGTGTTTTTAGATTCTGTCTCTCTTTCTAGAGATTCTTATGACACCCAGTCCCATTGATAGCCAATTCCAATATGACAGATCCTCATCCTATTGACACCATAAGGATGTTGGGAATTTTAAAAGTTATTTAGACTTATTATCTGTACTTACAGTAGATGTTGGATCTAGCATGGATTTGCACCATTCAACTGCTTCCAGCGTGCAAGGCCTCATAGTTTCTGTCCGGCCATGATAAAAACGTCTGGTCATAGCAGTTTCATAGCAGGAACCTGGACTAGAAAAGTCATTTAGACAATTACAAAAACAAAGCTAAGGCTGCAGTTACTATCTCCTGATAGTAAGCCTCATTAATGGGGCTTATTTCTGAGTAGTAATATAAACACTTTTTTTTACTTTTATCATTCAGATAAACAAAAACGTTTCTTACTGTCCGTGTTGTTTATAATAGGCCAACTGAAGAGCAAGTTGAACAAATGTGTCAGGATGAAGCTGTTGCTTCTTGATCAATGCTTTGCCAAAGGATGTGAAAGCATAATTCACTAGCTGTAGATCAGATGCCTGAGAAATTAAAAAAAATTATGTCACAACAAGGAGACACTCCCAAAACTTCACACAAGTGAATATACCCTTTGGATTATTCTAAGGTTTTCTCCTTTACATGATTTCTTTCTGCTACACAATTGGATTCAAAGGGAGTCAACTGTATCATGAACACTGTTCTCCCTAAGTTGCAAAGCCATGCAGCATGAAGTGGCAACCCGGAAGTTGGTGATCAAGTGTAACAGAGGGTGCAATCCTAACCATTTTAGGCTTGCCTAACTCACATGGCATATCATCCCATGGTGGTGGTTGAGATGTCAGCATATGCCTGGGCAGTGGTCTAACCCATCCACCCCCCACAAGAGGGGCAGTGGTGCCTGACAGCACTTTTGTGACATCCCCTGTCAACACAGGACTCATGCCGGGGTTTACGCTGGCCTAACTGGAGCATAGGATTGCACCCATAATCACTGAAAATCTGAAGACTCTGCCCCATCATTTTACATCTATGGAAGGGTTCCACACAGCAGCAAGAATTATTAAAGGGACTCCGAAAGCTCTATTCCTACAATCTCATGTATGGAGTTTTGATAACTCCAGAAAACAGATTTGTGCATATGCTCTAAAGCAGGCCTCCGTCAGTCTTGAAAGACTATGGTATCGTGCTCAGTGCTGCATACGAAGCGCGAAAGCCCGGGTTGGATTGTTATGGAGGATAGGCTGTTACCCAAGCAGCAAATCCTCCCTCTCCACACCACTGAATTAGTCCAATGGAAAGGCAGAGCCAATATGATTGGTTCCAGCTGCGTCGCAGAGCTGGGCCAAGGACAGGAGCTCACCCTGTCTTGTGGCACTGACCTGTGTCTCGAACCCTGGCCTGCTGGTTAACAGGCACAGTGACATATGCTCTGAGAATGTAAATAACAGCAAAAAGGAGAACATACCAGCTTGTTATACTTTTCCTTTGCATGAGCAATATCATTTAATACTTTCTGATCCAGACTGAAAACAAGTTCCTCTGGCCAAAGGTTATCCCGGACTTTGTCTGATCCCTGTTTTTATTTGAGAAAAGAGATGGTTTTTTAAACTTATTTCATAGAATATTGACTAGAGAGGAAATATAATTTTTGCCTACCTTCCATCTTCCCTCTGATTCAATGACCTTGTCATCAATATATGAATGGAGAGAAACCAAAACCATGGCATCGAAAGGAGAATGCTGCAATGACATACATAATTAGTGTGCAAAGGGTTGGTCAGCCAAGCTTGCTAACTTCTATCCATCTAAAAAAGCTTCCTAACATTTCAGCTAGCCACCTAGAGCTAGCTGGAAACTTCCTATTAAATATATATAGTGTATATAGTCCTTAAATAGTGTATCTAAACATATCTTCTACAGTATATAAAAATATGTCTATATTAATTTTAAAAAGACAAAGGATTTTTTTATCTTCAAAGCTGAATGCTGAGACACAAGATGGAACACTTTTTTCTAACAACATCAAAAATCCGTAAGAAAACATCTACCTACATTATTTATATACTACTTCTCAACTAAAAAGTTCAAAGCGGTTTACAAAGAAAATGAAAAAATTGATAACTAATGGGTCTCTGTCCCAAAAGGGCTCACAATCTAAAAAGCAGAAGAACACCAGCAGAAGCTACTATAACAGTCATTGCTATCAGAAGAACACCAGCAGATGCCACTATAACAGCCATCGCTATAACTGAGGAGGGTCAGTTATTCTCACCCTGCTAAATAAAAGAGGAATACCCATTTGAAAGAGCGCTTCTTGCCCAGTTAGCAGGGGTAAAAACTTTTTAACAGTACAATTCTATACATGTTTACTAGGAAGTCAGTACCACTAAGTTCAATGGAGATTACGCTTGGGTAAGCGCATATATAGGATTTAAAAATGCTGATGCTACAAAAATGAAAAACACTTACATCACAGTTTGAGCCAAGGGTTCCATTTGAGAACACAATCATGTCATAGGATTTGTCTCCCCAACGTACTGTAGGATCTCCTGCTAGTGACAACTTGGTGACCTAGGCCAAAAACTGACATTATAAGTTCTGAAAGAAAAATCTGCTACATTGAAACATTTAAAGAAAATAGGCAGGAAATTGCTATAAAGCTATAATTCCCAATTTAACTAGGTGAGCTTGTAGTACAGTATTTAACTTGTTACCACTTGATATCTACAGAACTTATTCTTCAGTACACATTGATAAGAGGCATGAACACAGTTAAATAGCTTCATTTTGCCACCCTTATATTAAGTGTATATAAAGACAGCCAAATGTGACTATGATCTGAAATCGAAAAAGGCTGCTAATTGTAGTACAGAATCCAATATATTTTTGAGTAAATAAAAGTATCTGATATTCTGGAAGTACCTCTGAATAATCTTCAGGTGTAGCACGGGGACATGAATCATCAAGGGAGATTAAGAACAAACTGCTCTGTATTTTTTCAAACAGGGACAGGTTCCTTGGATCCAGGTCAATAAGATAGTCACGTGTCTAGGAGGCAAGTGAAAAGGTGTTTTAAAATCAAAGGATTTTATGCAATCTTCAGGATTCTAGAAAAAACAACAAAGTTTTCCAACCTTTGCCCATTGGGTTCTCTCCTCAGATGTTAAGGCTGCCAATCCTGGCCCTGCAGGTTCATTCTGACATCTCTTTTTGATATATGTAAGTTGCCTTTAAGAAAGAATAGAAGAAATACATTAAAGCTAGCTAGCAGCTTTTAACAGATATCAGTTAAGGTAAAACAATCAGTGATCAATGCAAGTAGACCTATCCAGTTTTCCAGTTTAAAGGAAACATAAATAAAATTTACCTGTAGCATATATAATAAATGTTACATATACAAAGCCAATGGTTTGGTACACTTGTAGCTGCAGTGGCTAGAACTGGATAAAACTATATTTTTAATTTAATTATGGAAATATACATTAAGATGGTGAAGAAATACATCTTGCTGACATTATATTTAAAAACATTCACTTCTTAACACTCAGTATACACTAGAGTGCTATATTCTTTTTGTAGCACAAGCCTTTTAAGACCAAGAGGTTTTTAAAGTACAATATACTTCACTCTTTATGGTTGTGACCTTGGAAAAGGAATTAGTAATATTTCTAAATAGCTCTTGATAAAGTATAACACTAGCATCTGAAAACAGTCCAAAAGGCCTTGCTATTCTGCAGACACCATTGATTTCAAAGATGTCTGCACACAAGTCACTTGACATGTGTTATCTGTTAAACATGTGCTATCTGAAAAGGCTCCCTCAACGAGCACAGTGAGATTGTTTCTCATTTGAAGAGTGTATCTGGAATACAACTGTTATTTAAGGGGTGGTGAAAAATCTACATAAAAATAAACAGGAATAACTTGGTTCAAGATTTTAAACTTGTATTTAATGTAAATATACCTGACTATCTCTGGTGGACTCAATATATGACCATCTTGCACAGCATCAAATACAAACATTCGCCCTCGACACAAGACTACCAAGTGAGAGGGGCATTCACCTTCACTCTCTGGAAGAAAAAGAAAACACAGCAGAGGGATGGGACTTCTTTATAAAAGAAGACATGCAATCATTGTGAAATACTTGCTTTAGACATCAGTCACAGACTACATGTCCACACATTTGACTCCCACTTGCATGCGTGGGCTTTATTATGGAAAATTTTAAACCATTTGAAATAGGACTCAAATTACATAACTTGACTGCCCAGTTCTAATCTGCATTGACACAGCTAGGCTGTATGTCCTGTGGTGCATCCAGGTTAGGATGGCGATCTCCTTGGGAAAAGGGGATATTTGACTTCTTACCCTGAGTACACTGTAGGGCTTTGTGGATCTCTGTCAACTATATAGCTGGTGGAAGTCCAAGAAGCCCAACTGAGCTTGAAGGGAGGATAGGATATGGCAGGAGAGGCCTCCACTTGTCCCATCCCCTCCCCGTCCCAATCTGCCCCATTCCACCCTCTCCCTGCACAGAAATGCCTCTTTCATCACATCCTCTCCCAGTCTCTGAAACAGACAGTGCAAAACTCACCTCTGCTGGTAGCCACACATGCTGCCTAACATGTTTAACTCTTTATAGCGCTTTTATACAACAGGCTGCACTAGCATCACAACTACTGCACCAGAGCGTCTTCAAAATCAGTCAGCACTGTCAGTTTCAAGCTCATGAAACAAACTACAGTACTATCTACCAGTAGTTGTTCTTCATGAGCACATTCCTAAACTGTTGTTCTACTTTTAAAATATGCAGTTTGGTCAGGGTGACCATACAGAATGAAGGACAGGGTGCCTGAAGTTTTGACCATTTCATAGAGAGGAAATTAAGTCAGGTTTAGCTCATCATAGAAGGGTTTAAAAAGCAGCACCTGCCTAAATTCCCTCTTCTATGCAATGGTTAAAGGTTCAAGCACTCTGTCCTCCATTCTATATGGTTTGAGTTTGGTATACTACAATTAACAGCTATTTAAATATAATCACCACTATCCACCAGCCATACCTGTATCCTTATGGCAGCAAAAGTAGAGGTTAGAACTGCAGCCTTAGTTATACACATTTAGATTTCTAAAGTGCAGTATTCAATCATAATAGATCATTTTTTACATAGAGACAGAGCTTCCCACGGGCAATCCAGAGTTTAGATATGACCATTCCAGTGAAGAGGCTCCTGTTGTTCCTCCTGCCGGCTTACTTTCCCAGTCCTTTCAGTCACCTTCTTTCTGTTCTAGGATTCTAAAGGTTCCATACCGCAGGTAATGGAGAAGGAAGCTCATAGGAAACAAGCTCACATGAAACTGCTATATAAATAAGCCAGACCACTGGTCCAGGTAGTCCAGAACTACCAGGACCAGTCAAATCGGAGATCTGGGACTTTCTGCATGGAAACATGCTTGCCATAAGGTACTCCCCTCTTAACTGAGCTACAGATCACAATAGGACCTCCAGTTAGCTGATCTAAGCCCTGACATAAGTCCTGTGCTGACCTGGGGGTGTCACAAGAGTGCTGTAAGACACTCCTGCGCCTCTCCTGGGAGAGTTAGACCAGCGCAGAGATATGTGCTTGCTTCCCTACATCACTAAAGGAATGGGAAGACCAATGAGTTGGGCTGGTCTAGGTTAGGATTGTACCCAATAGAAACCAATATAATATTAATTGCAATTATGACTAATTACCTATCTTGTTAATATGGTTGTATAATACAATAATTACAGAAATAATTACGTAACTTGTAAAATGTCAACAGTTCTTAATAATTACTGTAGCAGTTTTCAAACTTTTGCATTTCATGGCACACTGAGAAGGCGCTAAAATTTTTAAGGCACACCATCACACCACACTACCAGCTAGAAGTTCATATTCCCCTATGTCCCTTCACCAAACTCTTGCACTACGTCTGCAGGCCATTCAGAGCACACAAATGTGCTGTGGCACAGTGACTGAAAATTTCTGCATTACTGCATATTTACTTACCCTGCCCAAAATAAGAAATAGTTAACACATATGGTACATTAAAATAGCCTTTTACAGTGAACAAAGTAAGATGAGGACCAGTTAATCTCATTGCTTACATTTAGGAATGTGATACAACCTGTCTGTCTTCTCTGATTTCTAAGTCACTGAAGGTGCTAGAGTGCTTTCAATAGCTGCGCAGTTTTACTAGGTGCGACCTTAGCCATGTCAATAAAAAGCACATAAGAAATTTCCTTCTAGGTAACTTTTAATCAGAAATAAATCTCACTAATGTCAAAACACGATTTGTTTCAGGGTAAGCATATATACAGGATTTCAGTCTTTACAGTACAGGTAATCACCTGTGTTACCAATGACCAATTTTATTTTCTTTTAATACAAGGCATAGGAAACACATTTCAGCTGTGTTGAAGAAACACATTTCTTGCTGTGTGCTTGCCTGAAGGACAAAGACCAGGCCAGTAACAAGACTACTTACAGGACTATCCAACAGGCCATAGATTCACAGTAATCTGCAAATTTGGTGCCATATAATGTAGGGCTACAGAAACAATGTAATCACCCCTGCTCCTTAACTCCTCAGTGCTCCAAATTAGAACAGACTTGTTTACTCCTTAAATTCAAATAGATTCCTGCCTCCAAAACGTAGACAAAGCCTGACAGCTCCAATTGCTGTTGGATCAGTATATTTGGTACCTTGTGACCATAGCCATGTCCTAGAGCAATATTTCCCAAGTGGGAAGTTGCAGCCTACCACAGGTTACCAGAAACATTGCCTTCTCCCTTCAAGTTACAGAAGCAGTAGCACTGTGAGATTGTGCAACTGCTGAGAAAAAAGGTGGTGTTCCCCTATATCTCGGGGTAATGCCAGGCCTGTGGAGGATGGAGGACAGTGGTAATGTGGGAGAAAGTTCCCCTTTCTAAAGTGTATGTTTGTTTAGGCCACAGTTTGAATGCCTAATTTTTTTACTTTGGTGCGCACCAAAAAGTAATTTTGGGACACTAAAATGAATGCTTGGTGTACTTTTTGCCCTTTTCCTTTCCCTGACAAATAATACAGCTGTGCCATCAGCCTTTACACAGGATCCCTACACATTTTATATGTGGGTTGTTGTTTTTTTAAAAGCACTGGTAGTAGTATGTAGATATGGACTTGGCAATCTCAATTTTTCCTATATTTCAAGTGTTTAGTAAAATAGTGTGTATATATAAAAATGCATGCCAGTTCCATATGCTTGTCAATTTCCTGCATCTAAACAGAGTTGTCATCAATTCTTTTCCAGCAAAATAAGTTTGACTGTTCGAAGATTAAGCACTCAGCAGTATGCATAAGACAAAGATTAATTTTCTTGTACCTGTCCTGAAATAATTGACAATTGAATCTTGTGTAATTCCTGGAATCTTGCAGGTGCAGAACAGCATTCGGAATTGATCCATGTCCAGAGGCATATTCTCAGATTTCTGAACAGAGAACTTTTCCCTGAAACCAACAAAAGAAATTGGATAAGAGGAACTTATGTTTCACTGAAAAGTACATGTCATACCCAGGAGTATAAATGATTGCTACATTTGATACTATATTATTAAGGAATCCTAATCTAGGTGAGATTAGCCAGTATTTCTGGCATTGCTTAAACATATGTTGTTGTTGCTCATTCATTAAGTCTTCATGACCTCATGAACTGCAGCACACCAGGCCCCCCATCTTTCACTATGCCTAAACAAATATCCTGTGAAAATCCAAGCTTACCCAGATCCCCATGTGCTGATACATAGTGCCAATGAGGCAAGGGAATACTTGTTCCCTTGCCCTGGGTAAAGCCACTGCTGCCCCTATGGGTTCACTTGAATATGTTTCAGCTATTTTACTGGCAAATGTCTGAGAGGATCTGGATCACGGAATCAAGGCTGGGAAGGGGAACAGGATATCAGAGGAATTGCCACTGATGATACCACCATTTTGCCAGCTTTATCACCCCTTTTCTGCCCTACATGTTCTGCCCACCACCCACCCTGACTTACAGCACCAGAGCTTTTCTAGTGGCTACTGCTGTGTGAACAAGGTTGCTCAAATGTTGGCTCACTTTTGTGATTTTCATAAAACACACTGTCCTCATGAAACACTTGTTCCAGCAATGCAGTGGTCAATAGGATTAGGCACTAGAACACCTCAAGCTATCTGTCCTTTAGAAAATATGGTTTCACTGGTAATTATTCCAACATGCAGTTTATATCCATAAGGAGCTAATATGTGTCAGATCATAGGACTGGATTTCAGGTGCCTTCCAAATTAGGATATCCAAACTGCCGAATAGTAGCAGTACTAATTTAGACACAAATTATAAGTTATAAGACTTCTATGCTTCTAAATTTCTTACATTCTTAGTTGTTCCCAAAATTTCAAGGTTATCCATGTAGCCAAGCTTCCTCTTTCTATCTGTGTCCCTTCTTTCATTGGCCAGTAATGTTCAACATAGGGGCCAGGCCCGCCAAAATTGAAATAAATTTGTGTTGGTAAACGGGGATCAAGATAGACCGTATTCAGCCACCATTCTTCTAGCTGAAAATAAAAAACAAACAGCATCACCAATAATATATAGCAAAGCTCTATTTTGTAAGATCTCTCTTTTTTCCCATTCCACAGCCTCAGGGTAAGCAGCAATACCTCATGGCAGAGATCCAGTGAACCGTCCAACTAGTTCAACATGTTGAAGAAGGTCTTGGACTTATCTCAAATAGGAACATCTCATCTTACATGACAAACAAACAACATTTTAAATTAAGGGGAATTTTAAATGCAATAGTTGAAAATATGTATCTCCTTTGTATTAAGAATAATTTTGTTTTGAAAATGTGCTAACAGGCACATTCACTTTGCCAATAGTAGTTATTTGGATCCTGGTCAACAACAAGATGAAGAAGCATTGTTTTCTATTCCATCTCAGTTTAGCTACTTTACATGTACTCATATATTATAGTATATTATTATTATTTAGGACTCATCAGCTGCTCCCATGTTTTTACTGTCCCCTTGCCAATGTTTCGAGTAGGTATGAGTAAGAAGGTCAACATCAATACATGAGAATCACATATTCTTGTGCAGTCTAGACCACAGATGTCAAACAGAAGGCCTATGAACCTGATCAGGATTCTCTTTACCCAGCCAGAGTGCTCACTGGGCGCTCTCAATTATTGGATCTTTATCTGTTCTCAACTGAATGGCTGGGGCTTCAGGAAACCAATGTATCAGTAAGCATTTAAAGATGAAGAAAAATTCATACTTTCTTAAAAACATACCCAATTTCTCTTGACTTTTGCCCTCTCAAGTAATTTTTGGTGCAGATCCTTCCCGATCCCATTTTCAAATTTTTTTACAATATCCTCTGTTCTTTTATATTCTTCTTGATTTAGAAATGGTCTCACTGTAAAACAAAAATGTATATTTGGGGAAGAAAACATAAAACCATTTTGTGAAATGCATTGTGGCTGAGCCTACATTTCTATGACTTGCTGGTTTATACCAGCATGTGGTTGGTCTGTGGAACTCCCTGCCGCAGGATGTGGTGATGGCTTCTAGTCTTGATGCCTTTAAGAAGGTTTTGGACAAATTCCTAGAGGAAAGGACTATCACAGCTTACAAGCCATGAGACATGTATGTAAAGATGGACAACATGCAACTGCCAGATGCAGGGGGCACCTGGATGTAGGTGTCATACTTGCTCCTGGAAGCATCTGGTAGGGACGCCGTGTGATACAGGAAGCTGGACGAGATGGGTCTTTGGCCTGATCCAGTGAAGGCTCTTCTTATGTTCTTATACTGAAGACTATCTTCTCAATTGAATCTGAGCCTGCTAATCTCCAATTTCAAAACACAAAACAGCTGGGTAAGGAGGAACAGGGATGCAGGGGCAAATAGGGAAAGAGGAGGAGACTGTGGAGGCCACTTTGCACCCAACTGTCACTTGAATGAGCCATAGATATATGTACCATTTCCTTTAGTCGACTTTGGAGAGT
Source organism: Cryptoblepharus egeriae (assembly GCA_030015325.1). Classification (NCBI taxonomy): domain Eukaryota; kingdom Metazoa; phylum Chordata; class Lepidosauria; order Squamata; family Scincidae; genus Cryptoblepharus; species Cryptoblepharus egeriae. The sequence goes on along the minus strand of JAREYC010000004.1, from coordinate 21,106,637 downwards.
TCTCAATAAGAAATCAATAAGATACATTCAGCTCATGCCTTCTAAAGAGGCAGGCCCTGGAGAGTAAACACAATCCTAAACACACTTTCCTAAACACAATCCTAAACACACTTTCCTGGGAGAAAGCCTCACTAAAGACATTATGGCCCAGTCCTAACTGGCATTTGTTGTAGCAAAAGCACCATAAAGAGCTTTGTTACAGCATTAGTTCCAGCAGCACCAGCAGAAAGCCTAGAATTTCCCACTGGCAGCCGGAAGGATGAACACTGGAATAGTTAAGTCCAGAACAGGGGCAGGGGGCAGGGCAAAGATGGAACAGGGTAGGGAAAGGTGGCAACAGGGACGGGTGGATTGGGCATAGGAAGGGGGTGGGACTGGCAGTGGCAGCACATTCCATACCCTATCTTCCTTCCCAAGCCTACACCGCCAGCACAGATCAATACAGACTTGTGCCAGATGTTTAGCTGGAGCAGGTCTGAGCTGACCCATTGCAACAGTTGGGGTCAACCCAGGGGCAAGGTGACCAAAAGTCAAACTTTTCCAAGGGATAAAGAGCAGCAGGTGCTGTTAATTCTGAGTAGACATGCATAGGATTATGTTCCAAATCTGTTAAAGTAAAAAGAATGAAGTATCTTGTAGCAAAATAAAAGGCTAAACAATTTATTTCAGCATTTGCTTTCATTGTTCAAAACCCATTTATGCCAAAATTTCAAGGTTATGCCCATGTATAGGAAATACATGCACATGTATAGGAAAAGAGAAAAAATTGTAAATGTGATCAAAGCACAATGGGAAGAAGAGATACAATTAACATGTAAAGTTGGAACGTAAGGAATATACGTACTAAAAACTTAGATTTTAACTTGCACAATAATAATGAATTGTATACTTACGTAAAAGTACACTAAAACTAAGAAGGTAATCAAATAACCAGGAACTATTTCCAAGTGTTACATATCCTCTGCCCACAACAGACATTATTAAGTAATCACTCAAACTTATACTAGATATCAATTTTTAGCTATTAATTAGCTATAATTTTTATTTTATTTGTAAACAGCTTTGTGAACTTTTTAGTTGAAAAGCGGTACATAAATACTGTAGATAGATAGCTAGATATACCTGAATCGAGGTATTTCTTTAAAGATTCAGCAAGAACAGGGACTGGTAATGAGGGAAGAGAGCACTGGTACTGAAATGTGCGCTCTTCAGAAGAATCAATCAGTTGGTTCTCCATGATGTGACCTATAACAAAACAGTAATTTTCAATTGTGAATTGATTGTTCTTCTGCTCTGATAATTAATGAATTTTTCATTGATCATTCGCACTCACACTCTTATTACATATGGAAGCAAGGAATAAACAAGAAATTCTCTCTCTCTCCCCAGCACATTTAAACTTGAAGGATTTTTTAAAAATTGTGATTGCTTGTATTCCCACACAGAAATAGCACTATGCAACGCACAAGGACTAACTTACAAATGTGGAATCACTTCCAGAGAGCAATCTAAAAAGCAATTAACAAACTACAGGATAACTTAAAAAACCATCATCACCTGGCTAAGTGCCTATCTGATTGCTTTGCTCATGCAACCAAAGATAAACTGTTTCAAAAGCGTACTAATGGATGAAACATACATCAGACTTTGCTCTTATTAGTCTTAGGCTACAATCCAGAGAAACTACAGGACCTTTTACACCAACGTAGTTACAGTGCCCCCTATGGGAAACCTATGAGAAATGCATAGAGCAACCCAGAAGAAGTGCCACTTATAGTTATCCTGTTATAGTTATAGTTATGGTATATAGTTATACAGAAGTACCTCCTATAGTTACTCTGGATTATAGGGTATGGCTGCAATCCTCAAAGCATTTTCCTGTGAGTAAGCCCCACTGAACTCAATGGACTCACTTCTGAGTAGACCTGAATAGGACTGCACTGTTATTTGTAATCTAGTTATTTTGTGTTAACCACCAGAATGTTAAAATAACTCACAGTCCAATCCTAACGTGCTGGAACAGGGAGGCACTATAGCAGCGTTTCTCAAAGTGCGGGTTGGAACCCCTTTGGGTGTTGCCTAGAGGTTTCCTGGGGGTTGCCTAAAGACACCTGGGGTGCAGTGGGCCAGGTCAGGCTTGCCAGACCTCCGGCTGTAGCTGTGCGTGCCCTGGGGCTGACTGACAGCCTCAGGGCCCAATCCTATGCATGCCTACTATGAAATAAATCCCATTATAGTCAGGGGGGCCTTTACTCCCATGTAAATGTGGATAGGATTGCAGCCTCAGGGCCCAATCCTATGTATGCCTACTCTGAAATAAATCCCATTGTGTTCAGTGTGTGCTTGGAACACACATTTCATTTGTAAGAATGAAAATACATCCTGCATATCGGATATTTACATTATGATTCATAACAGTAGCAAAATTACAGTTATAATGTAGCAACAAAAATAATTTTATGGTTGGGGGTCCCCACAACATGAGGAACTTATAAAGGGGACACGGCAGGAAGATTGAGAACCACTGCACTATAGGGACAGGGAGGCACTATAGTGGCCCACACTATATCCAGAGCAAGGTAATGGATACAGCTGACTTCAGGCAATGCTACTTGAGGCTATGGGGCTAGTTGGATCTGGGCCAGCAATTTCACTAGTGCAAATCTAAAAAGCCCATGTAAACCTGATTGGGCAGGAGCTGTGCTGCATTTGGCCTGTGCTGCCACAGGTAATCCCATCACCTTCCTAGGTATAGTTTCTGGAACATTCTCTGCTGCCCCAAATGCCTCCTCCCTGCCTCTGTTTCACCCTCCTGCCATCCTCTCCCACCTCCCACACTGGCCTGCCTCAACCAGTGCAACTCATCTTAACCAAGGTTGGATCTGGTGCATTGTGCCCGGCTCCCAAGTAACCACAAACTTGGTTTATAACATATTTGGAGACCAGTGCAAGGCACCTGTGCTAGCCAATCTCTTGTAGTGGATTGCACCCAGTGGTGGGCTTCAGGGGGTTCTTCAGGGGGTTCACTTTGCTAATGAGTGCCTGGTTCTGAGAACTGGTTACTAATGGGACATAGAATCTGTTGTTAAATTAGGTTATTAGGACATATAACCTGTTAATTTATTTGAATCCCACCACTGATTGCACCCCAATTAAAAGAACTTTTAAAGGGATTCAGCACTCAATAACTACACCTTTGTAAAGCATTTAATCTACTTAAATTATCATTTCTTTCACCCAGAGTTTTGAGAAAGGTAGCTTAGTGAGATACTTGTGAGGACTGTAGCCACTAGTACAAACATGAACACCCTTCCTCCAGTCACATGATTGTGTAAAGAGATTGACTATCAATTTAAATATGCTGAAACATTCTGCAGTATACTATTTTTATTTGTGGGAATATCACATTCTACCCCTCTCCCCCCAAAAAATTGAAAAAAGGAGAGAGAATAGTCCTTTTGTAAACCAAGAGGGGGAAAAAGGAATGGAAAATGGTACAACAGAAAGTGTTATGTGCTATGTGGTAGATGTTACAAATACCATTTCATTTTCACATTAGAAATAACTTCAGCTTTTGAAAAATTTACTTGGAAATCGCTTTGCTTTTGCCTTATAACAAAACCTTGAAATGTGTTCATGATTTCAATTGTGCATGATTGGGTGAGCATGATTTCAATTACAATGATAATCTTTGCAGCATTTTGACATCCTTATTTCTTTTTTATCTTGGTATCACTTTTTACCATGCTGCCAAATAATGTTTGGTTACTGGGGGAAAAATTTCCTCCAGCTATCCGTTGTAAGTGATGTGTCAACTGAGTGGCAAATTACACAGGAGTTTTTTTTTATAGTATCTATTGCATCCCTATCCCTAATAATAATAAAAGAAATACCATCAACATACATAAACAGCCAAACTATTTGTCAAAGTTAAAAAAAATACTGTTTATGAAGCCAGAAGCAAAGCTTTCACACCCTGCTTCTTCCCAGTTCTTGTAAACTGCTTTGTGAAATTCTTAGTTTAAAAGCAGTATACAAATACAGTACTGTAGACAGATCATGGATCATGTTTGTGTGTGTTGCGTGTGTGTGGAGTGTTGCGTGTGTGTGGAGTGTTGCATGTGTTACATGTGCGTTTTGTGTCTGAGAGTGTGTTGTGTGAGTGTATGTTGCATGTTAGTGTTGCGTGCGTGAGTGAATGCCTGTTGTGTGTGTGAGTGCAAATGTGTGTTGCATTGGAGCGTGTTGTGTGTGAGCGCAAGTGTGTGTTGCATTGGAGTGTGTTGCGTGTGAGTGTGTTGTGTTGTGTGTGTTGCATGTTTTGTGTGTGGGTGTATTGTGAGAGAGTGAGAGTGCATGTTGTGTGTGTGTTGTGCTCTCTCCCTGCTGCAGCCCTGCAAGTGATGCTGAGGTTGGAGGTCTCAGCAGGTGCTTGAGCCTTGCCAGTGGACTAGCCCTCAATGAGGAGCTGGGCTTGTGTGTGTCTGGCTGTGTTGGGTGCCCTGATGCAGGGGGGGCATGCAGGGTGCCCAGCCCTTGCCCAAGGCATGGAAGGGGAGGTGGGCAGGGACAGGTCAGCATGGGAAGGAACCCAAAGCTGCCCTCCTGCCCCCTTCCCATGCCACGGCTGAGGGTCTGGGCGCTGCCCCACTGCACCTGGCAGCAGGGAGGCTTGGCACAGCCGGCAGCCCCAGGAAGGGAGGCCCTTGTGGGGAGAGCCAAAGAGAAAGGGGCGGCCGAGGAGCCCACCTACAGGGCAGGCCCAGCTTCCTCAGCCCCCCCACAGCCTCTGCTCACCTCAACCTCCGGCCTCCCGCTCCTGAGGGTCCCCACTCGGCTCCTTCCTAAGGACGCTGCTGGGCTGGGCTGGCTGGGCTGGGAGCGGAGGATAAACAGCGGCCTCTCGTCGCCTCCCTCTAACCTTTTCCCCACTTTCAGCCCAGCCCAGTCGGGGAGGGAGGGAGCGGCCTTCGAGGTGAGGCGGGGGCTGTGAGGGACGAGGAGGCCGGGGCCGAGGGGAGGGGGCAGGCCAAGGCCTTCCACACGGGGCCTGAGGAGGGACCAGGCTGCCGGGCCAGCACACTCCCCGCCCCGTAGGGCTGCGTTCCCTCTCCCCGGCCTTTGTTGAGGCGAGGAGCCCGAGTCGCTCCTCCTCCGTGCGCAGGCCTAGAGGGCACCGGCCAGGCCTTCTCTCTAGGCACTCCTGGCCTCCCTTGGCCTTTAAGGTTCTCAAAGGACCCTCTTTTGGGGTCACAGTTTGTGGGGGAACAAAAAGTGATGTCATCAACCAGGTGGTGATGTCATGGCCAGAAGTAATGCCATCAAGTGACATCATTAAGCATCAGGACCCACTGGGAGTGATGTCATTAACATGATGTCATGGCCAGAAGTGACACCATCAAGTGACATCATTAAGCATCAGGACCCACTGGGAGTGATGTCATTAACATGATGTCATGGCCAGAAGTGACATCATCAAACAGCATTCATTAAGAATCAGGATCCTTTAGTGATGTCGTTAGCCAGGAGGTGATGTCATGGCCTGAAGTGACACCATCAAGCCTCAGGACCCATCAGGAAGGATGTCGTTAACCTGCCTGAAGATGCCACTATGGTCATGCGACCAGCATAACTAAATACCCAAGCGCGTGGCACACTGTTTCTAGCTATACAGTGGTACTTCGCTTAACAAGTGCCTCACTTAACAAGTGATCCACATAACAAGCAAAAATTTCTCTAGGATTCTGCATCACATAACAAGTGTTGCTTCACTTAACAAGCACACTCGTTGGCAGTTGTGGTACATGCACTGGCCAGCAGCCCTTTTAAAAAGCATCAGGGCTGCCTAGCACGCCTGCCCATAGCAAAAACAACACTTCCGCGCTGTTCCTCCTGTGGCCGGGTGTCCGCTGGGCAGAGAGAGAGAAGAGCAGTGGAGAAGAGGGAAGCAGTTCAGGGCTAGCCAGAAGGGAGCAGGGGAGAGAGGCTCAGGATGGAGAGAAGGAGAAATTGGGGAGACACTTTGAAGGTGTCTTGGATTGCAGCCTCCTAACTATGTCTACCCAGAAGCAAGCCCCATTGTGTTAAATTGGTCTTACTCCCAGGAAAGTGTCTTTAGGACTGCAGCCTAAGTAGACTTCATAGGATCATTTACATTGAATGCATGTTTTGTATTCAATTCCAGTGTTTTGTCATCATTTTTACATCCAGTTAATATTTTTATATGAATATTTTTGGGGTTGTGAAACCAGTCGTCTTGAGTTTCCATTATTTCCTATGGGAAAATCCGCTTCACATAAAGAGTGTTTCACATAACAAGCATGCTTCCGGAACAAATTAAACTTGTTATGTGAGGCACCACTGTGGTTCCTTAGTGGTTTAGGGTGTTGTGCTTGTCAATCTGAAGGTCTGAAACCTGAGTTCTGCAGGACGAAGTGAGCTCCCATCTCTTGCCCATCTGTGAACCAAGCAGTTTGAAAGCATGGAAATGCAAGTACCACCTTGGTGGGAAGCTAACTTGATCAGAAGTGACATAATCAAGCATAAGGGCTAGATTTTGGGGCTTTTAATAATTTGTATTTGTACATATACATTAATTAATGTTGTATTATTCAAAAAATGCTAATAAAGATGTCGGTATGACAGTATGACATATTTATACTCTCTTTTAACTCCCTCCTGGAGATAGATTCTCCTTCTTCCTTTTTCATACCAGATAGTGGAAGAGGAGCAGTGGAAAAAAGTATACGTACAGAAATTGGCATCTCGTCCACACCAATCTGCTGTCTGAGGTGACGGCCTCATGCAGTGGTTCTGGAGTTGGACTTTGAAGTTCCAGGTTCAAATCACTGCTCAGATGAACTTTTCAGGATGACCTAGAACCAGTCAGTCTCTCAGCCTCACCTGCCTCTCAGGGTTTTTACTTAACTATAATGACTTAACTAGAATAACCACACCAACCACATTCTTGTTCAACCAGAATTCACTCTCCATTGCTGCTTTCCTAAGTCACTGCACCCGGTGTTACTGGCTTCCACTAACTGGCTGACTTCATTGGCTGGCATCACTTTAATCATCCACCTGCATTTCTGTCTAGCTACCAAGCATCACTTTCAGTGATCTGCACACATTGCCCAACTTCATATGGCATGTGTGAGATCAGATAAATTGGAAGCAACTTCTTCTTTCAATTGTATGCTACCAGTGTAACTTTACAACTCAGTTATCACAAGCCCAAATATCATGCGGGTTAAATAAAGATCTTTTAATTAGGCCCTTGAGACTCGTGTGTCACAACTCCTGGAACTAACGCACCCTAAGGGGTGAAGAAGCTTCCTCTCAGGGGGAAGCAATGAGAATTACCTTATTTACTCATATCTAATATACCATCAAATCTAACGCACACCTCTATTTTAAAAGGCTTGAGATAAAAATGTTTACTAGTGATTGTAATCTACAACTGTAATCTACAGTTGTTAAAATTTAATTTAACAACATACAAGGATAAATTATATGATGATAATATGACAATGGGGTTATGTTATGATTTCTACCTAATTGCACTACTTTATACAACAATGGGTTAGTTACATTTTTATTACAAGACAGTAAACTGTTAAACTAAATACTAACCTACACTTATAATCAAATTACTTTATTTACTTGAATCTAAAGCACCATAGAATCTAATGTGCATCCCAAGTTTGAAGACTAAATTTGGCTGAAAAAGGTTGTGTGTTTGATTCAAGTAAATATGGTATTCATCAGCAATCATGGAGAGTCTGAATATATACTGGACTGAATATACACTGAATATATACTGGAATGTCTCAGGGTTATTCTTTGCAGACAAATTTGTACCATTTCAGTGGGAAGGTAACAGCGTTGTGTGTGCTTTGGTGTTTATTCATGCCACCCACATGACCACAGAGGCATCTTTGGACGTTGCTGCCTGTCCCGATTCTTTGGTCTTGTAATGAGGATGAGCACCAGTAACCAAGGTTGGTCATGACTAGCAGAGTAACCTGTGGGGTACTACCTTTACCTTTACCAGTGAAAAAAAAACAAAACTGCTGATTGTACCAAACTGTGTTAAGATGCATAGCCCTGCGAGTTGACCCCAGTTCTCTGGGCCATCTCATAAGTGTATATGCTTCAAATGTTATTGTTTTGAAGATATCCATGAAGTTATCCAGGAAGCAGTGATGTAATGAGAACTGCAGTCCCTTTACAAAATGTTTTGGCAGGGTCACAGTGTAGCTGGATGTCCAGGAGGTGGCAGGGTTTTCTTGTAGGAAACTCTTCCAGAGAGTACAATACTAGTTTCATCCTCGTATCCAGCCCAAAGCTTTGATTTGTGGTGTGTCCTACAATTGTCTACAAAATGCAGGAATATTCAATAATGGCCAGTATACTGGAGTGTCCCCTGAGGCAACAGATCTGAAATCCTAAACAATGAGCAAAATTCACTGTAACAAAATCCAATTATTTTTAACACTGCAATAGTATCCAGTTCCCGACAGCAGTAATTCCTATGACTATCATGTTGTACCAGCACTGTAAAAGGCTCACAATTGAATTTTTAGACCTTTTGGAAGGAAAATGAGAATAATCAGGGATTAACTAGGGGCATTAGTATTTAAAGCAGGTCTCTGAACAGTGAAAAGTTCTATTGAATTTGTTTGCAAGTCACATCCCATTTCTGCTCAGACATTCACTGAACTTGTAAGGGGAGGAGAAGGAAGCGTTGAAACAATCAAAACTTTTGTGGAGTAGAATCCAGAAAACAGACTGTAGCATATTGCCAACTTTGCCCAAAGAAACAAGCATAATAAAAACATTGGCTGGGGACCAAAACACCCTCCATATCCAGAGTTGTTTGTCAGATGTTTACTGTACGTTGTTTTGAAATCTGTAAGGAATTACAAAGTTAAAGCACAGAAAGGCAAAGTTAAAGTACAAAAAGGCAATTTTGTACAAAAAGTACAAAAAGGGTTAAAGTACAAAAAGGCAATTTCTTTGGCCAAGACCTAAGGTTTTGAAAATGAGATCAACAGTCTTTACTACTCTAAGTACATAGGTAACTATTTCTGTTCTGACCACACAGTTGATGAAGTTGTGAATTTGCTCATACTTGCGGGTGGCCCATGAGGTTAAGACACAGTGCCTGTTAACCAGCAGGCCAGGGTTTGAGACCCGGGTCACCCCACAAGACAGGGTGAGCTCCTGTCCTTCGCCCACTCTGCAACGCCAGCTGGATCCAATCGTATTGGCTCTGCCTTTCCATTTGACTAAATCAGTGGCATGGAGAGGAGGGATTTGCTGCTTGGGTAACAGCATATCCTCCATAACAATCTAACCCAGGCTTTCGGGCTTCGCATACAGCATATGCAGCGCCAAACACGATGCCATAGTCTTTCAAGACTGACAGAAGCCTGCTGATCCACAAAAATATACTTTATATGTTTCAGATAAAGATTGTGAAGTTATTTAAAAAATATTAATTCTGTTCACATAGTACAACATGATATTCTGAGTAAGCCATCACAACAAATCTGTTATAACTAGCACTTAGCAACAGGGAAAGACAGCAGAAAAGAAACTGACAGGCTCAGCTGAACATAACTACTGTATTATCTTTTGTTAAAATAGTGGCAAGGGAGTGTGACAAGAATATTCTACATCACCTTGCGCTTGCTCTGCTTTATGCAGCTATCAGAAATTGTGATCGTGCATTGTATGGATTTCACATACATCCTGCACGTTCCTCACAGGCGTAGTGGTGTAACTAGGCAGGCGTGCATGGGGTGCATTTGCACTTGTCTACAGGCTACTTGATGGCAACAATCTGACACCCTTGCAATTGTGACCTGCCTGGCAATCTTTGCACATGCCTCTTGCAGAATTGCTGGGGAAAGGGCACACTTTGCAACAGCAATGACAAAAGACTGGTTCTGGTTCTTGCTTCTATTGTTTCAACAGCTTATGGGGCAACCAGGAGGTTGGGGGGCAAGTAGAAGGGGAGCTAGGGAAGGTGGCCGAACACAGGGAGCAAGTGGCCAGAGACTCCAATCACCACTTGTGCCTCTTGGAGGACAAGCAGGGGAAAGTAGTGAATTTTATTAATTTTCCAATTTAAAAGGTGTGACATCAAACCCAAAGTGGCATTACTTCGGAGTGTGACATGAGGGGCTATGCCACTACTCAGAGGAAGCCTATATTTAAAGTAACAAAGCTACTAACAAACGAAAATTAACTGAGAAGTAGATAAGGCACACAAGAGTAGTCCAATTTAAAAATTATTTTTAACATGAAGAAGCCCAAAATTTATTATTGGTGGAAAATGCATATTAATTTTGTGTTATACAGTGAAGCAAATCAGTTAAGGAAATATAAAAGCCTGTCTTAACACAGCATGGCAACATCTTATTAGAACAGGCATGAACCAATACCTAGTGTAGCAATCATCTAATGGGATACAATTTCACTTTGAGCACAATCCTAACCATGTCTACTCAAAAGTAAGCCCCATTGTGTTCAATGGGTCTTACTCCCAGGAAAGTGTCTTTAGGATTGCAGCCTAAATTAGTCATTTAAGAGCAATCCTATGCATGACAACTTAGAAGTGAGTCCCATTGTTTTCCATAGTAGTTACTCCCAGAAATGCTGCCATTCAAGGTGCTATCCTCCCAAATCTGGGTGCAGGAAGCTTTCAAGTGTATACACATGCAATATAAAAACTTGCAAAGGTGCTGTGAACTTCTGAACCATATCTGTATTATTAATGGCAGGGGCTGGTCCAAGGCCTTCTGGTGCCTGAGGATAATGTGCCAAATGCCACTCCCTTTAACCTGGGCATGTGCCACTCTCTGCACCTCCCACTACTTATATACTGTTGTATACTGCCTTTATAAACTGCCTTTCTTTGGTTTTACCTAGCATTCAAGGTGCTTAAGAAATCAATCCTAATCCATTTTTCAATGAAGTTTTTACAATATTGTTTTGTGGAAGGAACTCATGGAACCCCCAGTTTATCATACATTTCCCTTCATGGTGTGTCCATTTTTTAATTGAGTTTTTACAATATTGTTCTGTGGAGGAAACTCATGGAACCCTCAGTTCACCATATGTTTCCCTTCATAGTGTGTCCCCCTTTTCCAATGCAGGACCAACATGTAGGTGGGTAGGCAGAGGTGGGCACCTTACTTCCTGAGACAACAGCTTCAGTAAGCTTCATGCTTATACACAAGCCCATCAGTGCCTAGGATCAACCTAGGATCAGTTTTTAAATAAAAACTGTCTCAACTGACTTTGAGATCAGTGCTGAGCTCACTGGCCCTCCAGTGGGGCTAAGTGTCACAAATGTGCCATAAAACACATTCGTGGATCTTCCTCTGGCCAACCCAGACCTGGACTGGTGCTGGCAAAGTACCGGTGGAACACTGGTGCACTGCAGCAGGGTGGTTGCCCAGATCATAGGTGCAAAGAGGTGACTGGGAACATGAGAAGATAAATTCTGGGATGAGTCGCAGACAGGGTGTAAAGACAGCGTCAGCCATGCATCAGCCCACCAGATCCTTCTTGATTCTTTAGCAACAAATACAGCTGCAGAATCAAGCAGCCCCACTGCAGGGCTACTTACCCTGGGAAAAGGGACAAATGTCCTATTCACCCAAGAAGCCACTGGCAGATGCCTGGTTGCACAGCAGTTCCAGCACACCAGGCAGCTTACACTTGGGCTGTTATTTCTTATATAATATCCTAAAGTTTTAATGAAACAAAATTCAGAATTAGACAATTTTAGAAATGCAGAAGCACCATTACAGCCCAAAATTCTCTTCCTAAACATTTTGGTTATTATTTCCTCCCCCTTCCACTTCAATATGAAATAATTTTGAAAGTACATCTTTAAAATTGATAACGACTGCAGGAAGAACAGTTGTGAAAAATTTAAATGGTTAAAAGGGAACCTTCAGCGTTATCAGCAAATGAATTATAAAAGATTCCAGACCAACTCTGTACCAAGTTAAAAAAATTTATTGTAAACAAGTACAGTTAGTACTGTTAAATAATTCATAAAATTGTACCATTAAACAATTATTAGTAATGTTTCATGCCAGATTGGAAATTTGTGGTTCCCTCTCTTAAGCTAGTCTTTGAACATGTGTCCACTAGCTACTGAACTTGTAGGAATTCTAATTCATCCCATATTTCTGTATTAGTTGTTTTGCTTTCGAAATATAAGCTTTCATGGCCTCATCCTTTGACAAACCTGTAATAGAAAATTAGCAGCCATTTATCATTTTTTGTTTTGGTTCCGTTAAAAAAAGAATAAGAAGAGCTTTTCCTCCAAATAAAGTTTCTAATTATAACCTTTCTTAAGATTCCATGCTTCCCATTTGATTTTGGCTTTAAAGTCTTGCAGTGATGGACAGTCTGTAAAAAATAAAATAAAATAAAACAATGAGCTCAGTATCAACATGCATATCTTTACCAGTAAGATTTCAAAATGAACAGATGTGGGATGTGTACATAGGTACCAGTATTATTGTCTCCAAACATAGACTGTTTGTAGAGTCCATACAGCTCCTTCAGCTCCTCATCTGTTGGTTTGCTCTTTAATTTTGTGACGTTTTGTGCTGCTTTCTCAAAGTCAGCCTGATGAGGAGAAAAATAAATGGAAACATCAAGTATCTCCTTTATATGAAAAATAATTACAAGTACAATCCTCTGCTTGCCTGCTCAGTAGCACTGAGATTGCACCAGGGTAGCCTCGTAAAATACTTCTACCTGGAATAAGTCACATGGAACATTGTGGGTTTGGTACCACCAGAAATTGTACAGAATTATGCTATATATAAAACTCCCAAAGAGTTAGATGAAGCCTAGAATTTTAGTTTCACTACACTGTATTTGATTCTAGTTGGGAGACAGCTGCAGGCCTTCAGTGTCCAGGGGAGATCACTTTCAGGACCCCCCTGCAGATACTAAATTCAGTTAATAAATGAAAGGTTGGGGTTGGAGGGGATATCCAACCATCCAGAGGTTTCACAGCCTCCTGCCGTCCTGGAAATGGCCAGTGCAAACCAGAAGTGGTTTAACCTAACCTGAAGTGCCTAACCTCAAGCTCTTTTCTCCATATTCCTCAAGATAAACAATTTGCATTTTAAGCACCCACAACACAAAACTCCCCCCTCACCCCCAAAAAAGAAATCAGGCTGCAGATGAAGAATCGCTGTAACCAGATTTCCTACAGCAAATGGAAAACTGCAGCTGGAATCAAATTTCGAAATGGGAAAGTGAACGGACAATGTTGGAGGAGATGTGAAAGGATTATAAGCAGATTTAGATGATTGAAAAGATCCCTGTTCATTTCTTCCAGAGAAAGGAACTTGCATAGGTTGAGAGAGCCAAGAGCTCATCACGCTTCTGCTCATCAGTATCCATGCCATCACACTATAGCACAGTCTGAATGAATCGGAAAGAAAGTGTGTGAGGCTTGCTGCAATGCAGTTACTACTGATGGCCCTTTATATTCTATTCTATTCAATATCTGCTTCCTCAGCAAAATGAGCCTTGAATGGAATTCCCACCCCCATACATACTTTCTTCTTAGTTTATATAATGTCATATGTAGCAGACAATAATTCCTTGAAGTCCTCTTTTGTTAGGGAGGTACTTAAATTATCTACACAGGCTCAGTCCTATAGTACAGTGTAACAAAGTCATTAGTACTCCAGTACTTACCTACTGTTTTGCTCCTCCCTAGCTATATTATTACCATTATCCTATTATTTACTTGAGTTGTACAGTGGTGCCTCACGTAAAAAATGCCTCACATAAAGTATGTTTCACATAACAAACAAAAATTTCTCCAGGATTCTGCTTCAGGTAAAGAAAGTGCTTCACGTAAAGAAAACATTTGTTGGCAGTTGGGGCAGACACGCTGGCCGGCAGCCTGTTTAAAAAGCATCAGAGCTGCCTAGCGCACCTGCCCATAGTGAAAGCAACACTTCTGTGCTGTTCCTTCTATGGCCGGGCGTCTGCTGGGCAGAGGGAAAGAAAAGCAGTGGAGAAGAGGGAAGCAGCTCAGGGCTAACCAGAAGGGAGCAGGGGAGAGAGGCTCAGGATGGAGAGAAGGAGAAAGTGGGGAGACACTTTGAAGGTGTCTTGGATTGCAGCCTCCTAACCATGTCTACCCAGAAGTAAGCCCATTGTGTTAAATTGGTCTTACTCCCAGGAAAGTGTCTTTAGGACTGCAGCCTAAGTAGACTTTATAAGATCATGCACATTGAATGCATATTTTGAATTCAATTCCAGTGTTTTGTCATCATTTTTACATCCAGTTAATATTTTTATATGAATATTTTTGGGGTTGTGGAACCAATCACCTGCGTTTCCATTATTTCCTGTGGGAAAATCCGCTTCACATAAAGAAAGTTTCACGTAAAGAATCTGCCTCCGGAACGAATTAATTCTGTTACATGAGGCGCCACTGTATTCACTTTTTACTGAACTCTAGTGAAGTAGTCCTGCTTCACCTACTGCCCTGCATCACATGTTGCCACACCATACATATGTATGTTCTTTTCTCAGGAGGAAGAACTTCTTCAGATATGGTAAGTACTGCAAGTAGTAACTTATCAAAAGCCCACTCAGTAAAGTTAATAGCTGCCACATAAGGTCTTTTGGAGACAGCAATCTTCTACTGAGAGGATTCAGCAGGCAGCTCCAAAGGAAATGTGGCTCAGACAAATTGAAGATCTAAGAAACCAGCAATTGACCATCATTGAGGCAAGAAATAATGTGAACAATGGCTAAGAGAAGAAGTGCCGTGATGGACACATGGATTCCCACAGCACCTACAGAAGCATATTGGTTGAGAGATCAACGTGCTCACCAAGTGTGAAGTCAGTCTGCTCACCAAGAAGAAGAGAAGGAAGATTAAAGCGCCCTGAAAGTTTGAGTCTTGGTTACCACTCCTCAAAGCCTACACTTCCCTTAAGGCAGAAGAATCCATTAAAGGAAAGTCAAAGGCAACTTGCACTATTTTCTTCTCTTCATCTTTGTAATACATAGGATCACTTTGGATCACTTTGAAATAGACACACTGATGATGTCCCAAATAACACAAGCAATTGTACACATGATGGACTATAAGTGAAAAATTTGACACAGGATAACTTTTTGCCACTGTGCATTTTTGTCTGGCAAAGCCCTTACATTACACCAGTCTTGCTCAGAATTGTGAATCAGGTTGTAATTAACAATTCCTTCAAGATTTCAAACTTAAAATTAAGAGGTCCAAATTAAGCATCACTCCCTCTTAAAAAGAAAATGCACTCTGAAATCTTTATTCTGAGAGAGAACCTATCACTAATCATGAAGAATAACATGCTAACTTGATAAGAAACTATCCAAAAGGGTGGGCAGGCATCCAGCACTAAAATTCTTACTGTAACCTACTTGCTCATGATAGCACAATAGAAATGTGATTAGCAACCCTGGGAAGTCCTCATAATCTCCCTTCCAGTACACATTCAGTG
This sequence comes from Cryptoblepharus egeriae, assembly GCA_030015325.1. NCBI lineage: Eukaryota > Metazoa > Chordata > Lepidosauria > Squamata > Scincidae > Cryptoblepharus > Cryptoblepharus egeriae. Next base: position 21,091,092 of record JAREYC010000004.1, on the reverse strand, counting down.
GAGAAACAAGTAAAATGCATCACTGAAATGAAACAATGGACCTCTGTGTGCCCCAATACAGAGTTGCTATTACTATATGGCACACATTCCTTAATATTGTTTTCTAGCATTACGATACCACAGCTCATTCATGCTATTACATTCTGGACCCAGTGATATAAATAACTTACTATTACAAATTTAGATTCTCTTTTTCCACCTCTGCTTTATAATTCCCACCAGTGGATTCACTCCTAAATTCAATACAGGCACCTCTCACTTACTGACTGTTTTCTTATGGTTCTGCTCTTTCAACACCTTTTAAATAAACTCAGGATTCATTCATTCAAGTCATGCTTCACTCTTTCAACTTCTAGGCTAAAATTGTCTTCCCTGATTTTAAATTTGCATGAGTCGCAGTAATTAAAATGTTTTTGGTATTTCCTTTTCACTTTCTTTGTAACTAACCATCATTCAAATACATAAGATATTCATTGCCCACATTTGCTTCATTCATTTTACTGTTATTTGTTATGTATTTTGGCTGTGTGTTAATAAATATGTGTTATTTAGACTTTTGCAAGCGACATTTATGTCTTTTTGTTGGCCATTTTGCATTTGCAAACTGAAAAAGACTGGGTTCCACTTTTCAACAGTTTTCATTTTTGGACAGTGATCCGGTCCCTAATCCACCCAGTAAGTGGCAAATGCCTGTACCTCACCCCTCCTTACTAATTCCTTTCATCCACTCCTCATCAATATAGTTTCTTGTTATTTATGGAAAACAATCACGACCAACTAACCAACCCTTCCACATAAAGTCAATCAGCATTAAAAAATTGTTGCAACTCTGTAGCTCGGACCACTTCCTCACTTGCTGTGCATATATCCTCAAAGACTGTGTGTGTTACACAACCATCAAATTTCCTTTTGGGGGATTCAGTAAAGCTGATAAATTCTAGCCTGTATTCTGATTGCATCTGGACAAGGGATTATGATGATGCTTTCACTAGCTGCTACAGCCATTCCTCCACTCCCTAATTGCAGGGAAAAGGCTGAAGTTTGCAAATTTGAGCTGCTTGCAGGAGGGCAAATGATGCTATGAAGCTCAAGGAGCAGGTATATGAAATACATTTGCACATGTAAACAATTATGCTTTCTACTATGGAGCAAGGGGGCATACTTTACATACATATGTATGAAAAATATGTAAAAATATCTAGTTACAAAAAAGTATGTAAAAACACTACTCATCATACTTTACTCAGCTAAGGCTACTACAAAAAAAGGATGAAACTAAATGTATGCAGATACATTTCATACATGCAGATCTCTGAAAGAAAGGCACTACAGCCTTACTTCCATATCAACTGATGTGATAGTGCTCAGCCAAGGTGCCCACAGGTCCTGCTTTTCCAGGACATGTCTTGGATTTTAGCCGGGGAAAAAACCTTCAGCACCCTCCTTTTTCTTGGGGTGGGCAGCATGTCACCTTCTTGTGACTAATAAACTATATATAATACTTTCAAATATAAATAGTAAGTAGTATAGAGCACCATCCTATCCATGTCTACTCAGAAATAAGCTTCATTGTGTTCAATGTATCTTACTCCCAGGAAAGTGTGTTAAGGATTGCAACCCTTGTGTTTAAATTAAGCAGTGTATATATATATATCAGTGCTTTTCTTATATGTGTGTGTATCATATATATCAGTGTTTATTTTGTCATGTCCTATATTTTTCTTGGATGTCCTACATTTTTGGGGGGGCTTGTCCTCTTTTTTTGTTATGACATATGGACACCCTGTTCTCATCCCAAGCACTTCCAAAACCCCTCCTTGCAACCAAGACTTGGGAATGTTATTTCACGACTACCCACTGTTTGGAGGAAGGTGCAGAGTGGTTGGTGGTGGTCTCAGAGCCTTATGATCCTACTTGCTGCAAAGATGCGGTGATGCTCCAGAGGCATTCCCTCCCCCCTGTTCTCTTACCTGGACAGGCATCCCCTTAACTGATGAGTAGCGATGCACTCCTGGGAAAAGCAGCCTTGCTGGAGAAAGCCCAACCGCTCTCCCTGCAGCCCCTTTTATAGACCGTGGAGGCGCAAAAGGTTCTCATTGGACAGGGGGGCATTGTGACGTCACAATGGGTCGGTTGCCAGAAGAAGTTGCAGCCAGCATCAGTTGGGGAGCAGGGAAGGACCAATGAGTCTGAGCATCCTTCTGGCTGGGGGCAAACCCACTGGTTAGGGCACAATCCTATGCATGTCTACTTAGAAATAAGTACCTTTGTGCTTAATGGGGCTTACTTCCAGGAAAGTGTGGATGGCTGACGGCCCTAGGCTTTTATCTTGTACACACTTCCCACCCCCTGGGAATAAGCACAATGGGATTCAAATGTGAATGAAACAGGGTGACCATTCAGAATGGAGGACAGAGTGTCTCTACCTTTAAATATTGCATAGAAAAGGGAATTTAGGCAGGTGCTGATTTTTAAACCTTTCTACGATCAGCTAAACCTGGCTCAATTCCCTTTTTTATGCAATGCTTAAAAGCAGAGGCATTTAAAACTATTACTGTATATATAATTTATTGATCACAATATATAATTTATTAATCACAAGTTGGCTACATGCTGCCCAACTACAAGGAAAAGGAGGATGTTGACGTTTTTTTCCAGGACACAAGGTTAAAGTCATGGAAAAGGACATGTGGTTATCTTGGCTGAGAACTATCACATCATTTGATATGTAATTTTGGCAGTGCCTTTCAGAGATCTGCATGTATGATGTATCTGCATACCTTGAGTTGAGGAAGTCTCATCCTCTATCTTGGACTAGCTTTTGATGAGTAAAGTATGATGTGTAAAAGTATGTGTTAATTAATTAATGTAATTAATTAATGACAAGAAGGTTACATGCTGCCTGCTCACAAGGAATGGGAGGACAGTGAGGATTTTTTTTCCAGCATACAAGACTCATTCTACAATCCAGAGTAACTATGGGAGCACGTAAGAAACATTACGTGCACCCGTAGTTACTGCACCACCTAGTGAAAACCTATGGGAAGTTCATATTGCAATCCAGAGCAAATTGTTCTTACACCAGAGCAAGGACTCCCCTTAGTTACTCTGGATTGTGCCCTCAAAAGAGGACATGTCTTGGAGAAAAAGTACATATAGTCATCCCATCTGGCCGTCTGAGATGGTGTGCCAAGGGGTGCCCTCGCGCTTTTCCTTTTTCAATATAAATGAAAGTTATATTTATATTATTCATTTTATATTCATTTATATTATTCATTTTCCTAATTAACACTCTTCAGACAGCTTATACCCTATTTGAACAACAACAATAAAACAAGCAAATCAAACTGAAGGGTAAGGTGCCACCATGTAAAAGGCCCCAGTGTTGCCCCATTGTCCTTTGAAATTAAACTGGAGCCCACTTAAGCACTAAATAGTGGTGGTGAAATAGATATCCAGTCTCCACTTCACATCACAGAAATATATGTGAATCTCAGGTCTATACTTTTTTCCTTAGTGTTAAGTGGAGCTCAAGAGGAGGCCTTAAATACTGTGTTTCTGATAGCTTTACAGTGATTTAAAATGTGCATACACTAAGACAAATGACAGACTAGCTACAACAATAGTCTTTGCATTCTTTGGAACTAATTATGCAGAACCATGTCTACTCAAAAGTAAGCCCCACTGTTTTCACTGGGTCTTACTCCCAGGAAAGGCTGAGGATTGCCTAAGGCTGCAATCCTAAAGACACTTTCCTGGGAGTAAGACCCATTGAACACAATGGGGCTTACTTTTGAGAAGACATGCTTAGGTTTGTGCTCTTAGTTGCATACAGTTGGAACAAGGGACTTAACATTCTTCTCATGCAGTGCCACCTGGTGTTTATTTCTGCAGTGCAGGGTTGTCAAATTTCTTCATGCTTTTTTATCCAATGATGTGAACATCATCCCCCCCCCCCTCCTTTCCCTACCTGAGAATTTTTCTTGGATGTATAGAAATTGAGGATGTCTAGTTTTGGGATGACTTGTCCTCTTTTGAGGCTATTATTGAGTGCCAGGATGGTTAAGTGCAATGGTTAGGGAGCTGGACTGAAACCTTGGGAGATTGAAACCTTCTTGTCCATGAAGCTTCCTGGGTGCCTTGGGCCAGTGGCTCACTCTCAACCTCATCTACCTCACAGGGTCGTTGTGAGGACAGCAGAAAAACAGGAACAAAGAACCCACACCACTGCATATATCTACTCAAAAGTAAGCCTCTTCATATCAGTTGGGGTTTATTCTTGCAGCTTAAATCTTTGTAAGCCTGGTTGGGCATTTTCTGGGATTTAAACAAGGTGACCATATCTCATAACCACAAAAGAAGACAAGGCTCCACCCAAAATGTAGGACAGCCAAGAAAACTGTAGGACATGGCAAAATAAAAGCAAAAAAATCCATATACAGTACAGTGTATTGCTTTAATGTGATTAACTGAAACACTATATAGGCCTAACCTTGTTACATACTGATTTTATATACAGGATTTGACTCAACATGAATGGCCCTTGTAAATTACAGTTGTTGTCTTTTTAAATGGCTTTTCTACTGTTGTAGAGGGAAGTCGTGCAAGCAGTTGTTCCATTTTTAGTCCCAGAATAAAACCCCTGCAGATTTTGAGGTGCACCTACAATTAGGTGCAATGGAGGAGCAAGAAACCTGGAAGTGGGTCTTAAACATATTTTTCCATTGTTTTCTTTATACACAGATTTTTTTTTTTAAATCTGCAAGAGGTTCCTGAACGGAACCTTAGTGGATAACAAGGGACACCTGTATTAGTTATCATTCAATTAAAACTATGCATATAATTCATCACATATAAATGATTAGCTGCAAGAAGACTACATGCTTCCTGCTCACATGGAAAAGGAGCACCATGAATTTTTTTTCCCAGGAGACAAGGCAAGAAAAAGAAGACATCATAAAATTGTGATATCTTGTCCTTCTACAGTGAGACCAAGAGGCCAAGCCTAGGCATGTCTACTCAAAAGTAAGCCCCATTCTGGCCCCTGGGGCTTACTCCCAGGAAAGTGTGGCTAGGCTTGCAGCTCATTGCAGAGCCTGCTCTGCCTCCTCTAGGAGTCAGTGCAGAGGATCAGCTGCCTCCTCTCTCTACTGCTCCCTGCCTGCACCTCCTGCAGTGGAGACGCCCCTTCCGCCCCTTGCTTCCCCTTCCCTTCCTTGCTGCAGCCTGAACAACACGTGCATCGGTCCGGTAAGCCTGGAGGGATCCTTTGGGTGCTGCTCCTCCTGAGGATCCCCTTGCACCAGCCACAGAGGCAGGATCCAGACCTCTCCCTGCTATCCTCCTTTTCTCTTTGAAAGGAATTTTTCATGCATACCTACTCAGAAGTAAACCCCATTGAACTCAGTGGGGCTTACTCCCAGAAAATGATTGTAGACCAGTCCTTTGCATGTCTACTCAAAAGTAAACCCCATTGAACTCAGTGGGGCTTACTCCCACGAGATGATTGCAGCCTTGGAGACCAATCCTTGCATGTCTACTCAAAAGTAAACCCCATTGAACTCATTGGGGCTTACTCCCAGGAAATGATTGCAACCTTGGAGACCAATCCTTTGCATGTCTACTCAAAAGTTAACCCCATTGAACTAAGCGGGCTTACTCTCAAGAAATGATTGCAGCCTTGAAGACCAATCCTTTGCATATCTACTCAAAAGTAAACGCCACTGAACTCAGTGAGGCTTACTCCCAGGAAATGATTGTAGCCTTGGAGACCAGTCCTTTGCATGTCTACTCAAAAGTAAACCCCATTGAACACAGTAAGGCTTACTCCCAGGAAAGTGTGCATATGATTGCAGCTTTGAAGACCAATCCTGTTCATGCCTATTTAAAAGTAAACCCCCTTGAACTCAGCAGGGCTCTCTCCTAGGAAATGATTGCAGCCTTGGAGACCAATCCTTTGCATGTCTACTCAAAAGTAAACCCTTTGAACTCAGTGGGGCTTACTTCCAGGAAATGATTGCAGCCTTGGAGACCAGTCCTTTGCATGTCTACTCTAAAGTAAACCCCATTGAACTCAGTGGGGCTTACTCCCAGGAAAGTGTGCATATGATTGCAGCCTTGGAGACCAATCCTGTGCATGCCTACTTAAAAGTAAACCCCACTGAACTCAGCAGGGCTCTCTCCCAGGAAAGGATTGCAGCCTTGGGAGGCCAGTCATATGCAAATCTTCTCTGAAGTCCCATTGCATTAATGGGGGTTACTTCCAGGAAAATGTGGATAGAATTGTAGTCTTTGTGATCCAGAAAGGCTTTTGAGTATATTCCATTCTGTTTTAGGGTTAGATTCCTAGAAAATCTAGTGCAGTGATTTTCATTTTTTTCTTCTCATGGCGCACTGTCAAGATGTTAAAATTGTCAAGGCATACCATTAGTTGTGTGTTGTTGTTTTTTACTATTGGTATGGTGTACCATGTTACTGGTAGGGGTTCACATCCCCCAGTGGCCCAATTAATATATGAACCCCCTCAGCTCTCTCAGCACACATATGGGATAACACAACAGTGTGCCATGATACAGTGGTTGAAAGTTGCTAACCTAGTGGTTACTGAATTAGCAGATTCGGAATCATTGATCCTGTATGGAAAATGGAGTTAAGCTTCAGGGGCCTCTTTTCACCACACATTCTATGGTCTTTATGAACCTGAATCTCTCCCAAATTCTAAAATCAAAGACCTGGACTAAAATTTTCAGCATCCTATGCAATGTGTTGCTTTCAATTCAACTTCCTCCCCATATACAGACTAATTAACTATGTATTTGTAATTCTTCACACAGGGAACAACTCTTGATCCTAATACTTTGTTCTAACACTTTAAGCCAAATTATTCTAATACTGTACTTTGTCAACATTTCTGTAACAAGAACGTAGGGCGCAATCCTAGCCAATTTAGGCCAGCGCAACTCCCCTGTCTGGTGGTGGCATGGGAAGGCTAGAGCATTCTTTGTGGCGAAGTGGTGCAGAAGTGACACCACCAGCCTAACTCTGGATATGTGCTGGGACTTGCGCTGGTCTAACCGGTGGTTAGGATTGCACTGTTACTGTGCTGAGTTGGTGCATTAGCAAAATGAATTGGGAAACAAGAATGCATTGGAGAATGAATGATACAGAATATTATAGTTCCTTTCATTTACAGCCTGTGTTGTCTTTCATCATTTGCAGCTGAAGTGCCAAAGTCTAACGTTACTGCAAGATGGCCGCTCAGGAAGGGAAAGGATCAGTTCGTAAATCAAATAAAATGATTGTAAAGACATCTTTGAATAACCCATTTGCTCTCCACTGGAGTCCGCTGGAGCAAGCAGACACACGCTTCATACTGGAGGCTTTAAAAGAAGGAATGAAGGAAATTGGACTTAGAAAGGTAGAGGCTCGGAGGAAGAAAATGCCCCGCTCTAGAAAAAAACATGATCAAGAATGCATTCAGGATAAGAATGAAACATCAGAGACTAAACCTGGATGGACGGATCAGAACATCAGAAACCAACTGGCGATTGGGATCAATGAAGTAACTAAAGGTTTGGAGAAAAATGAACTACTTCTGGTGCTGGTGTGCAAAACTGCCAAACCTATCATGATGACTTCACACCTTATTCTGCTTAGCGCAAGCCGAGATATCCCTGCAGGGCAAGTTCCACGCCTTAGTGAAACCGTAGGACCAGTTCTGGGCTTAAAATCCATTCTAGCATTGGGATTTAAAAGGAACACAGACGCTTTTGCGGAGGTAACCAAAGTGATCATTCCACGAATCCCTAGATTGGATGTGCCGTGGATAGCTCAGTGCGGAAATGAACGGACCCAGGTGAGCGAAGATGATCTATTGGACTTGGAGTCGTCATTGCCTCTAGAATCCAAGGGAGAGGAGTGCTCTCCAAGCCTCAAGCGGAAAAGACTAGATAGTGGCAAGTTAACCTCTCCTAATGTGACTCTGCAAGCTCTTGCAGTTAAAAAAATAGTTCCCAATCCGAGCAAAATGAGGAAACTTCGCAAAACCAAAAAACGTATTTCAAAATAACTGCTTCTAGTGGTTTAGTTCTTTGTAATTGTGTCTGTCTTGACAGTTGTGGGTGGATCAAAGCCTGTATACCTTTTAAGAAAGACTTTAAGCCTTCCTGACACTGTATGTGTGGACTACATTACCCATGGATTTGGTACCTGTGGATTACCTTCTCAAGATTATCATCTGCAGGTTCCAAACCCACAGGGGGGTCCAACCTGTATGCTTAGGAGGAAGTGTGAGCCAAGTTCCCTTTTCCAGGGGACCTGAGGTCTCTGGAAGGCTGAAAATCAGGAATTCCAGTTTCCAGCCCAAAACAGAAGTTGCAATTTTCAGTCTTTGGAATCTCAGCAGATCCTCTGTACACGTCCAGAGTGCAGCTCCAGAAGGTTTGGTGCTCCAAATCCACGGATTCAATCATCAGTGGATTTGGATATCTGTAGAGTTCTGAGAACAGAAGCCCTGTGGATACCGAGGGCTGCTCTGTATTTGCAAAACAGTATTAAATTGTAAATATTTACTGGGTCCATTGATTTCTACAGAGTTGCTGTATTCAAGTCTTGCACCGAGAGAGGCAAACTAACAACTTGATGCGATGTTTAAAATGGGCCATTTTTGGTTGGAACACGACTTCTGATTTTAAATGTAATTCAAAACAACAAGGTATGAAAACGATACGTTTATTCAAACATCCATCTGCGCTGATAGGCTCAGTAGCTAGCCATCTGTTAAATGCTGGAATCACAAAACATCTGCACATTTGAGAGCACACATTTTTCCTTTTAATATTTTCTTGTATTGAACACTTGCGTGTTTGGTCAAATAGGCCATGCAGAATTGAGCCTAGGTGCATTTTGGCTTTTAAGATAAGAAATGTTTTCTTTAGCATATCAGTTAATCGAAATACTTGCAAGAAAAGACACATTTAAGACGTGGACTTTGGGATGCAGGTCACGATGTCCTCATGGATCCCATGATGTAGTTTTCCTAAACAGAGATTACAACCCCATTACTTCCACCAAGTTCAGATCAATTACATGCGATTGAATTTTAAGAACTGAAGCCGCTCAAGTGGTAACGTAACTTAAGTAGCAGTTCAATGTACTTCAATACGCTGATACAGGATAAAGTAACACAGAGCTTTAGGGAGAGAGGAATAAGGGCAACAAAACAGTAATATCAGATCTAAGCTAAAACAGAATAAATTACAGGCTGTATAGTTAAATTTGGTCTGAAAAGATCTCAGGACTGGTCTGAGTTTTGTGCCTCTAGTAATTTTTGCAGAAGGGCCAATTATTACTCTGCATCAAATATGCGCCTATATTTTGACCTTTCTGGAACAAGGACAAAGTCAGGAAGTGCCTGTAGCTATTAAGTTGTAACAACTGGTAAGTTCTTCCATATCCCACTTGTTCTGCTTTAGAATAGGAAACAAAAGAAAATAGCTATTCATACATTAGGTATACTTGATATAGGTTTGAATCCTTCCTGACTCCACAAATTTCTGTTGGGGGTAATGAATTGTAACAGTTTTCTTCCGTAAACTTGCACTTGTTGAAACAGCCACGTGAATTTTTGAATTGCATGTCTTCACCTCTATATAATGAATTGAACTAGGAGGTGTTAATATGCAATCCTGAGAGTGGTAGATTCATTCACAAGAGGTGTTCAACCTGCACAAAGTCACTGTGGCTGAAATCCTAACACCAGTTAGGCCGGCACAAATCCTGTGCTGGCCTGGGGAATGTTGCAAAGGTGTTGTAAATCATTTCTGTGCCACTTTTGGGTGGGAGGGTTAGGCATGCATTGGCCTACCCACAACATCCTGGGATGGGAAAATGGGTGCCAACCTAAATTGGTTAGGATTGCGCCCTAAGAGACTTCACTCTTGGTGACTCTAATACGGATGTTAGTCATGTGTCCACACCTTGCTTCAAGGAAGCCCTGCAGGTGTGTTAACTTTTTTGGGATCTGTCTGTTTAAAATCTCATTTCCTACTGTCTGAAGGTAAGAAATTGTTGCCGGTATGAAATGCACATAAAATACTTCGATACACGGCATCAATAAAGGGTGGGTGACAGAGACATACTCTTGCATATTAAGGTATCAACCCAGAAGGTGTTTAGCGCTGTCTACACAGGTGCATTTTAGCTTGCTGGCTCAGAGAACAGTAAACCCTTCCATTTCCTTCATAATCCAGGATCATATTAGCAACAATTTTTTCTCATTTACACAAACATACTTTGTTTAAAACTATGGACATCATTTTTCTTGTTTTAAAAAAGCAAGTAGACAAAAGAAATATGTGCAACTTTGCAAAAGCTTTGAACACATTCAATCTTAACATCCCAATAGCAGTACTAAAATTCTTAAGTTTTATGTACAGGCTGCTCTTTATGGACAACCCCCCAAAACCTAAAGGGTTGCCTCCCTCACAACTGTAAGATGAATAATATATAATAATTCAGGCAACATATAAACGCCTGCACTAAACCGTGCAATACTATTCAGTCAAATCGGTGATCTATTGAAGATCAAAGTACAAATCTGTATTTTTATTGATTTGGCAGCGTTGCTTATGGAGAAAACAAATGCACTAGTCAAACCAGCACATTTTTGTACCACTCCACAGTTACAAAAAAAGACATCCAAGGACTTTCATGTTCCCTAACAGACAGTCATACTCCCAAGATTTTCCTCCTTTCGACGATGACATCCGTTTGATGAAATAAGCAGAAATACTCAAACTGGCTCCTTCATTTTGTTACACTGACAAACATACACTACCACTTAATAAATAGAAATGCAGTAGTTCAGTCACATGACAGTAAAGATGCTTGTACTCTATTCCACCACTGCAACTGAGTCTTTTTTTGTACAAAAACCAGTCTTGTATGCATGGGGGAGGGTGGGGGAGGGAAAAACCCCTTTTCATCAAGACGTGAGCGAAGCGTTGAAAAATTAAACGAATGTACTTTATTTCTTTTCATTTGACAAATAATAAAAGGTTCATGAGCTTTTCTGTTCAGAGCTGAAGGTTTGTAGGATCAGCCACGCATGGGTTTCTTGACCCCTGCATATCCCCCCCCCCCAAGGTTCAATGGGTTGTTGAAGTTCATCAGGCATTGTGCTTTTTACTCCTCTTGGAACTGAACTGATCCAAGAACTTCCATGTAGTTTCCAGCAGCCCACATGATTACATTTAAGTTGTATAAATATTTGTGTCCTTCCTCCTTATTGTAATACAAGACCAACCTAGAAAGATGACAACACAGTGAGTTCAGACAGGGAGAAAAAGTATGATGGTCTGACTTGTTCCTCTGTACTTCTTTAATCGAATAACAAAAGTAGCCAACAAAGTTACAGGGGAATGGAATTAATATAAACCAAGTGTTTGTTGCATGTGCATATTAGTTACCTTTTCAGAATCCATGCCAGGACACCTCCAGTTATATAGGTAATACTGCAAGTTGCCATCACCAATACCAAATTTCAGTTTTTCCAGGAATGTTTTGTTTTCCATCAAATCTAGTGCATTAAACACATCAAATCCTTTCTGGCAATATAAGAAAATTAAAAATGGATTTTTAATAGAGTTCACAGCAAGATGTACAAAATCTAGTGGTACATTTGTGAATGTAATCCTGCCATCCAGTAAGCCAGTGATTTTCAACCTTTTTCATCTCATGGTACACTATTAGTTGTTTTTACCACTGATAAACCATTCTGTTAAAATCCTCAAATTTTCCTATTAATTAATGTCCCTCCCCAAATTCCTGTGGCACATCTGAGGACTATGCTGTGGCACACTGGTTGAAAATCACTGCAGTAAACTATTGCCCTGGAAGAATGTTTTTCCCTCCCACCTTAACTGATATACAGGTTTAAACTCACCCACAACATCCAGCCAAAGCTGCCAGATTTAGAAGCATGAAATTTGGGTAGGATATTCCTTCCATGATGTAGACAACCACTAAGAACGTATTTTTAGAAATTCAAACAAGAAGGGGGTGCAATGGGGTGCAATGTGTTTTTATCCTTATACTTAGCATTGAAGAATCTCTGACTTATCAATACCCAGCCAAAATCCCTGAACCTAGAAGTATGAAATTTGGGAAACATTCCTTCCTTGGTGTAGGACTAAGAACCAATTTTTAGAACTTCAAACCCTAAGGGAGTGAAAAGGGGTACAACATGTTCTTGTCCCTATACTTAACATTGAAGACTGATTGATTCACTGACTCATCAATGCCTAGACCAAACCCCTACACCTAGAAGCATAAAATCTGGGGAGCATATTCCTTTTGTGATGTAAGAATATGGGGAGCATATTCCTTTTGTGATGTAAGGACCCACTAAAAACCAATTCAGTGCCCAGTGGCACCCAGTGCCTGGTGTCAGGCAGGGATGTCTGGTGCCTGGTGGTGCATGGCACCTGGTGACTGGCAGGGGTGCCTAGTTGTTCTTGGTGCCCAATAGGGATGCCCGGTGGTGCCCAGTGTCCGCTGGTGGCCATCGGTACCTGATGCCTGCCAGTGCCCACTGATAACCCATTTCTGCCTGCTGGTGCATGGTGATAACTAGTGCCCAACAGTGCCCAGCCATACCTGATGCCCGCAAATGTTATTTAAATTTTACTCCTGCAATGATGGGTAAATTCGGCTAGTACAGACCTATATACATGATGTCAAACATTAAAACAGTGCAGGATGGAAGTTGGACGTAAAGTTATAATAATCTTGTTACTTCAGTCTGAAGTAATCTGTAAACAATATGCAGAATAAATATACAGTATTCTTTATATACAGAACTGAATATACAGAATTCTGTTTACAGAATATTATCTATAAATAATATGTAAACAATGGTCAAGGAAACTCTTTCTATATACAGAATTTGTATAGTACGAAGGTTTAGAGCACAAAGTAAACTCTTTTTGGAAATGAATCTTATCCCAAAGCATGCAAATGTGCTTCAGATTCCAGTTTCCAAGTTGAAATTTTAGAAAGCTGGTTATTCTCTGTGCTACCACCTTGATAGCTTGTACATTTGCTGCCCGCCCAGCTCTCTAAGATTTCAATGGAATTCCAATCATTCCTGGATTTCCTTCTGCCATTTCTTCTACCTAGTTTCAGAACCCAAAAACACTTGGTCTGGTGTATGAAAAAAAGTGGACGTACGCTGGTATGGGAAGAACAGACTACCAATATGTGATAAATGGTTCGAAAGGTGCTTTTGATTTTTAGATTTATAGGATTTGCAGTTTAGGTAAGTCAAACCATTGCAAGACATAGAGCACAATCCTAACCATGTCTACTCAAAAGTAAGCCCCATTGTATTCAATGGGTCTTACTCCCAGGAAAGTATCTTTAGAATTGCAGCCATACTTGTCTGTTAATGAGCCAACGTTGTTTCAGTTTTACCAATTTTACCACAATCCTATGTCTGTCTACTCAGAAGTAAGTTCCATTATAGTCAATAGGGCTTACTCCCAGGAAAGTTTGGATAGGATTGTAGCCTAGTGAAGGAGTGGAGAACAGAAAACAGTGACTCACCAGCTTTGCTATAATGAGTGCATCATTCATTAGGTCCAAAAGGGGGGTCTCTGTATGAACATTGTAGAAAGAGTAGGCTGCTTTGAGGCTTTTATGAACAGGATGGTGCATGACTGTTGAAGGTAATGTATAGAAACTCAGGAAGTCAGTTAAAATACCGTTTGAAGTCTGGAGAAGAAAAGAAAGAAAACACTTTGCCCATGAGGAATTGGCCAATAAATGTACATTAAATGCATATTCTTACACATACATCTGTAGTTTTACTTGAGGGAATAGAAGGGCAGTGTGCAAGTATTTTGGAAGGGCATGCCATGCTTAAGGGGCAGCAATGGGGAAAAGGAAAAAAAAATCTCACCTCTACAACAAAGGTATCAATAATATGATCCTGGGGCAGGAACCAGTGTGCCACTTCATCTTCATCCATAACAGGAGCAAGATTAAACTTCTTCAAGTAGTTGTTAATTAATTCTTGCACCGCTTTAATATCTTTTTGTTCCATAGGCCTCAAACCAGATGTTTTTGTGGCCTTAATGTGATGAAAAAGATTGGAAATTTTAAAAAGAGAATGCAAGGATTATACAGTATATCTATATATAAACACTATGCGTGCAAGTACATGCACATACTCTGGTTGCAGGGCTCCTTGCAAAAAAAGCACCAGCATTGATCATGACACGTCCCACTGGATCATTTTGTCCAAAGCCAAGACAACAATTCTCAGGGTGCCTCGTCAGGGAGAGACCTGGCTTCGATGGTTTCAGTGGAGAGAAGAATTGAAGTCTTAGTTTTGGGCAACATGGTTTAGTGGAGCACGTTGTGGCCAATGCTGGTGCTTCCCAACAGAGAACCTCATTTCAGGTACTGGGGGAGAGGCTTGTGAGTATTACTTTGAGATTCTCACCACTGCCAAATAATGCCGCAATGTGCTGGCTTCTGCACAGAGGCTTATCACCAAGCAAGGTGCTGGCTGCGGCTGTGTACAACTTGTTCTCCCCGTAGTACAAGAGGGTCCCAGGCACAGGACTCAATTGGATGGAATACCATAAAAGCTGGCCCTGCTAACGAAGCACCATTTAAGTCAATGAACCCTATCCGTGATGCCTGCACCGTGACAGCATAATGACAGGCCCAATGTGCCACAAACAACTGGAAAAACATTTTGCCAACGCAGTTTGGATATCTTTTGGGATATTACCCAATCCCTGGATAGAAAACCCCATTATCTTTGTTTATTAAAAAAACCCTTCCAACCATTCCCAAAGACGGAATATTTTAAATCTACCTAATTCCATATACTTGCCAATTAACAGTCAATTAAAAGCCTCTTCCCAGCATGGATTATTTTTCTTGTATCCCTCATATTGCCTTCCCAAAATGAAAACATTGCTTTGTCATTGGATGACAGCAGGCAATTTTGGGGCTTAGTTTGAGTTACTGAGTGCGCAATCCAGAGTAACTAAGGGGAGTCCTTGCTCCGGTGTAAGAACAATTTACTCTGGATTGCAATATGAATTTCCCGTAGGTTTTCACTAGGTGGTGCATAACTACGGGTGCACGTAATGTCTCTTAAGTGCTCCCATAGTTACTCTGGATTGTAGGGTGAGTCTCTCCTTGGGACAGATATGCTGCTTACATCAGGAAGTCTGTAGAGCTTCATTGTTCTCTGTAATGTCATATTCCTACTCAAATGAGAAAACTTCACCTCTACCAGTTTTCTGGGGTTCAGTGATCGATGCCAATACCTGGAAAGAAAATTTAAAAGTAACAATTACACTATAGTACTGTGTTACTCTCGTCAGTCTCCCTGAGCTTCAAACACTCTCCAGATACAATAGAAGCATAGCTCTTGCTCGGTTAGCGGACCAGTGGCTTAAAGAGGACCGGAGCAGAAGTTCAACTTTACCTCTACTTTATCAGGCTGGATACAGGTTCACTATGGGCCCCTGGGCCAGTTTGGAGACCCCTGTTTTAGATCAAAGAGATCTCAATACAAGAGACTTCTTTGTAATTGACTTGTCCACTTTAGTTTGATGTTCTTGCTGTTCTTGGTTTATTATATCGCTGATTTACGGATGTTAGCCACCTTGGCCACCAGGAGAAAAATTACTAGGAACAAGTAAATAAAATAATACACACCATCAGCATAATACATGCATCATACTAGTTAACAGAAGGCTTATTGGTGAGTCATGATAACTAAGAACTGATCCTTGATCCATTCCTTTATGCTTTGAAGGGGTAACCATTTATGGGAGAATGTGCTACAATCTTCATTTTCCTTACATCTGGAGATGCTACGAACCACAAAGTTTGCTTCAAGTCCATATTATTCCACTTCTTCCCCAATTTCTCCTAATAATTTCTGCTGCTCCTGCAAAGTTTCACGGCCAAAGTATAAAAAGTCTATTTCACTGCCAAACAAGTTTATCCATGCAATAAAGCTGATTCTGATAAAGCTCTTAACCCATCTTAAACATTACCAAATACAACTTGCCACTACATATACGGACCACAAAGTTGATGGTAGTGTAGCATCATTGAAGGAAATAGATCCTTCACAGATTTTAGCAACTGCATTTTTGGACTGAAGACAAGGACCAAGGCAGCATGAAATAGCTGTCCTGATCTTGCTTGAATATACTTCTGCAATGGTATTTAATCAATATCTAAACTGTAATCAGAAAATAACCAATGAATAATTCATAGCACAGTGCATTATCAAGTGCATTCTACCTATAGAATACGAGATTATTTCAGAATAAGCCTGGCTGCTATTTTCTATAAAAGGCCATCACACTGCACATCTGACTCCACCTTTTCCCAACAGTCTGAATACACCATGATGCAGTCTTGGGGTGATCCATATGATCTGGTTTTTCTAAGGGATATTGAAGTGAAACAGGAATGCACTACAATATTTTTTGTTGGAACTGTGCTGAATGTTTGCAAACAGCTTTTTAACAAGAAAGGCTAGGTTTTGTTGGATTGCAAATAACTCCTCCTGAAATTCCCTAGTTTTTAATTGTTTGTTTTAATTTATTATCGTCTTCTTGTTGGCAAACTGATCCTAGTCAATCCGAGATCACATTGCTGCCATGGTCAATAACCCAATGCAACAGCTCATCTGGTCTTTGAATGTGGCAAAGTTACAAAGCCAAGACGGAATGAGGGGAAATAATACTACCATTTTTGATGTGTTTGCACTTCTGGGGTAAAACACAACGTGTGACTTACACATCTTCTCCACATTAAACGCGAGCTGCTTTTATGCATTCGTTAAGTCATCAAGAATGGAAATATCAAGTTCTCTTTTCCCATATCACATGGAAACTTTCTAGAATTTGTTTTATTCTGATTTCTTAGGATGTATGAAGCCTCCTTTAGACTCAAAATCACATGGCCCAATTCAGTTCTTCTGCTGGAACATACATTCTGGCAGTATTACAAGCTTTTTGGCTATTGCAAACACAACAAGCTGGCAGTGTCACAACTTAAGAAGCTAGAAGTTGTGTCCGCACAACAACAGATTTGAGATGCCCGCTGCTATAGACTGCATAGGTGGCAGGAAGGGTGCAAACTTGACTGCAGGATGCAACAGATGCTATGCTGGCACTGCATCACTGCATGGGATGATAAGTAGAATTCGGCTGATAGAGACTGAAAGCTGTAATACATGTTTCAAAGGTACATATAAACAAGCAAGACAACAGCAAGCCTTGGGGATGGGACAATATCTTGGGGTGGAGGGGAATTTTACTTACCTGCAAGTTGCTACCGGTTTGGGAAGTACCACACCTGCAGTGTAAACCGCCTGAAAAATTCCTTCCAAGTTTACTCTCCTAGTTATTTCTCGAATGAGAACTGGTGCGACGCGCTTAGATCTCAGTTTTTTATGGACGCACAGAAAATTAATTTCTACCATTTTCTTCTCACTGAGAATAAAATAACAACTATTTAATTTTTCTTTTTAACCCTAGGATATTTTCATACCCCTGTTGTTTATAATGCAGAGTTATATAGTGAATCCTCAATTTAACAGACTAATTTTCAATACTATAGAATATACCACCACATACTATTACACACACATGTTCAGATTATTCACGCATGTACACAGTTGGACCCTTATTATCCACACATTTGGAATATGTCGATCTCACTCACTGCAGATTCTGAATTTGCAGTGGAGGGTTCCCTTGACCTGGAGGCAATTGTTCCTTGCACATCTATGAGACCTAAGGAGGTCATGCATAGATTTGCTAAGATACATACCATTTACTATAGGGAGTCCCAAGAAACACCCAAGTCCTCAGATGAACTTCAACTATACTGCAGCTGTGTACAGAAGTGAGTACAGTCCAATGAATTATTAAGTTTTCAGTCTGATGATCCTTGAAAAATGAAAGCTAGCTTAAAAATTATGTTTATACGAAGACCAGATAATGACAAGGCTTACCTCTCATAAATCCGAATGTGTGCAGGAATGGCACTTATGAACCCTACCAATTTTCTATTGGATGATACTCTTACTCCACAGTGCCATTGAGGAAGCCAGCCTGGAGGTCGCAATGCCCTAAAATTAACGAAGAAAGGAGAGCCTAGTCACCAATTTCTTCTTGAGATGCACATGATGTCAACAGATTGCAGAATACATTACTCACCATAAGAGAAATTCTGGTGAATAGTCAAATCTAAACATATTGTCATCATCTTCTACATAGTTTTCATTTAGCAGCATGTACAACTCCTTTAGCTGAGAAAGCATTAAAAGTAAAGAGAAAAAGCATTATACACTGTACACTACTGATCTCTGCAATCTAGCTATCACAGCACACATTTGGCGGTTGCTTCAGTGCTCAGATATAACCCCTTGTGACATACCCCATTCAATACCCAGAACAAACAGCCTGTGTGTCCAAATAGGCCTGTACACACGGGGAGCCTTCCTGTACTCTCAATGGTGTTCTTGGCAAGAGTTTAAAGACTTGAGTTTAAAGCATAGAGATTTAAGACTATAACTTACAACTTCAGCATTGCTCAGATCCAGAGTGTCCCAAGTAAAACCTTGTGGTAGAGAATATGGCTCTAAACGGATATTGTCCTTGTCAGGTTCAATGGCACCATGAGATGTTATCACTTCGCCTGGGACAGAAAGGAAGGCAGAATCATCCTGCATGTTGATTTGTGTGTCTCAGAAAACTAACAATTTTTTTCTGATTTTAGAAAATGAAAAAGATTTACTAAACAAATGTGAATTCTAGGCTGTGCAGTTTATTTCCCATTTTTTCTGGCCGCTTAAGCAAAGTTGTTTGTTCATGACTGCTAGTTACATCAGCATACCAATGGTACAGTATTTCACTGGAAATCTGTCACTCTTTCCCGACTGCAATATGGAGAAACAAGAGGACAACCTCCTCAAGACATGACCCAGTTCAGATGTGAATTGAGTCTCTCAAGGCAGATCTATTGTTGCAAGATAACAAATTAGGGCACATTCCAGAGTAACTACAGGGAGTCCTTGCTCCGGTGTAAGAACAATTTGCTGTGGATTGCAGTATGAATTTCCCATAGGTTTTCACTAGGTGGTGCAGTAACTATGGGTGCACGTAATGTCTCTTACGTGCTCCCGTAGTTACTCTGGATTGTAGGGCCAACCTATTTCGGAATTATTCATCTTTGTTAATTTTGCTTCTCTGCTTCCCATTCTTATCCTTTGTGGTTTCTTCTATTCTGAGAGATTCAATTGTAAGTTTTTGGAGTGAGCATTTGTCTGTTTCGTTTTTGAGGATGACTGCAATCCTAAAGACACTTTCCTGGGAGTAAGATACATTGAACAGAATGGGGTTTACTTTTGAGTAGACATGGTTAGGATTGTGCTCTATGTTGTTCTTCCAAGTAAAAGAAAAATCTCACTATATTATCACTAAAAACTAGGAGAGGGGGGATCAGAGTGGCCAACTCTCAAAGAAGCTACAGGTATATTTTGGAGATCCACTCCCAAGCCCCTTTCTCCATTTATATTGAAATCAGTGGATAATCAAATCCACAGGTTGTAGCACCATGATTCTGTTATTGTGCACAGTCTCCGAACCCTCATCAGGGCCTACAAAAGTAACAGGAACACAGTTCCAGTCACTTTTGGACAGGGTGTCCATATAGAATGGTGGACAAAGTGCTTCTATCTTTAAGCATTACATGGAGGAGGGAATTTAGGCAGGTAATGCTACTTAAACCCTTCTATACTGAGCAAAACCTGCCTAAATTCCATCCTCAATGCAGTGCTTAAAGGTGGAGGCACTCTGTCCTCCATTCTATATGATCACCCTGCTTTTGGAGGATAATAGGTGGACAGATCCAAACAATTCCCACTATGATGCAATGTCATTAAACCAAGAAGGCTATGTTAAAAATCTTCATGATTGTGCTCAAAGACCAAGGCTGATACTGAAACATAAATGCTAACAATAAAAAGTAATAATCCTAAAGCACTTCATGCACGTGAGTCATCTTATTCCAAAAATGACTGCTGAAAGTAAGGGAAGCTTCCCAGAACAGTTCAGTAATAGTTGCCATCTCAGTTTAATTCAGCTGGAAAAGCTTAAAGAACTTCCACATATATTCTTTCAAGTACAATTTTTATAGCCAGGCCTGGATAAGGACTTACTAAGCTTGGGTACAGGCTGCGTATCCCAAAACTGGTATTTACGTTTGGTCGCCTCATCAATGTTCTTTGCTGGGCCTTGGCATGCCGAGAGTAGCTCCATGGCTCTTTGAATGTCTTGCAACTTCTGCACGGGAATGGCTGGATTCTGCCAAGGAAAAGAGAGTGCACACTGATTTATAGGGAATATTTTATACCGAGAAAAAAAATAATTAAAAAAAATCTTCATTTCCCTGTATGCATTAAAGTTTCTGGCCATAATCAGTTTTTTTTTAAAAAAAATAAGTCAGAGCCAATATTGATGCTTCACTTAATAATTCTGTTTACTGATAAGTTAATTTCTCACTAGAGACAGGATCAACATTGCAGCATGTCAGTTCAAATTAATGAGTAAACTTCGGTCTTCCTCAGCTCTTCAGTTCCTGGTTATGTGCACCTAATTTCCTTTCCCCTCTCATGATTCTTTGTTTTATTTATTGCTTTGGACAACCCCCTTCCCAGACTGACCCCGACAAGTGCCCTCAGGCCTCTGCCTTTTCTACCCTGTCTTCCTCAGTCCTTTCCGGCAATCCCTACTCCTCTCCAGAAACCAACAGCTAGTAACAACCATTAGTCGCAGATCCATTTTTCTGTCCCTCTCTCCAATCGCTGCCAGTTTCCTTATCAGTACACTCAGAATCCTTTAATTAAGCACAGTACAGAAATGAATTAGAAAATAAGAAATATCACTGAACAACAAATTGTAATTTGGGGATCAAAATGCACAATCAGTTGAGGGAAATCCAAACGTTTTCCTCAAAAGAAAAGGGGAAATGGTGCTTCTACAATGGGGAAATGGTACTTCCCGTCACTCAAAATGCACTACAGGGACCCCCCACTTATGGACGGGTTACAGACCAGGGCACCATCCAAAAAACAACAACAAACCGTTGACAAGTGGAACGCAGTCTTGCAAATGCAAAATGGCCACCAAAAAGACATAAATGTCACTTGCAAAAGCCTAATTAACACATATTTATTGACACATGGCCAAAATACATAACCAGTCACAGTAAAATGAAGAAAGGCATATGTGGGCATTGAATATCTTATGTATTTGAATGATGGTTATTTACTGAAGAAATGCCAAAAACAGTTTGATCACGACGTCACAAGCAAATCAACATCAGGAAAGATAATTTTAGCCTTAAGACCAGCAGAGAGAAGTTGAAACAGTAACGTATGTGTTGAACGAATGAGTCCTGGGTATAATTGAATGGTGCTGAAAGAGTGGAATCTTCAGAAAATGAACTGTCAGAGAGTGGGGGATGTCTGTATTTTCTTTTGTTGGGGAAATGTAATTTCCTTCCTGCTCTTGTTACCACACACAGACCGTAGCGCAGCCTGACGGGGTGGGAGAAATGGCAAATACTACCGGGGCTGCAATGCAAATGGCCTGCTCACTGTTTGAGCTATTTTGGGCAGCGACAGCAACACGCAGCAATCACCAAACCAAAGAGTGTCTCATGTGCACTGCCGTCATTAATAGGGTGATTCTAAGGGTGAGTGGGAAGGGGTTGCAACTGGGAGTGCTTTGCACCACCTGCAGTACGTATCCCCCTCTAGCTATGCTACCACACACAGAAATGTCTACTGTCATACTGAAGCACCCATACTTCATTCAGGACATTCAACTTAAGAATGTTTAAGATACTAATACAACAAAAATATGAGCAATCCTCTTCTACCTGTGCATGCTGATCTTCCCTATGTATTAATTGGTAGGTTTAAATCCAAGAAGACCTCTCCGGCACGCGCACAACAGATATCTAACAACTTTAACATCAACATGCAATGGGAAGCTAAATGGGCTGCTGAACACTCAGATACAGACAGTTACGAAGATGATCCAAGTTTTAACCTGCCTTGCTAGCATTGGTCAACACTGAATAGGATCCGTGCCCATCATGATGTCTGCAAGGACTCACTAGTTTAAGTGTTTAAGTGGGGTCTTGCATCTACCCCTCAGTGTGACTGTGGTGCTCCTCGACAAAATATTCATCACATTATGTCCAAGTGTCCATCAAGAGCTTATACTGGCCCAGTGTCTGATTTTTTTTCAATATAGACCACTCTGTCCTTGAATGGGTAGGTGGACTGGACATTAACATCTAATTTACTACAAGTCCATGTATTTGCTATACGCAAAATAAAAACTAATACGCCTGGCCATATGTCCACAGAGTGCATTAGTGCACTTATTCTAGCCATCCCCAGCAAACCCTGTTATCCTGTTTAACAAGTTAAGAGTTGTGTATTGTAAATACATTCTCCCCCATATTTCACAACATATTTGCTATCAATAATAGGGCTTAAGAATAAAACAACATACAAACTGGATTTATGGAATCTCTATTCAAAAACATCTAACATGTCAGCTGTAATTGCAAAAGGGTGACAGGAACAGGGAGATCATATGTTCACTTTTTCCAGGACATGGCCTCTTTTTTTTGTCTAGGGCTTGGGAAAAAAATCTTCATTGTCCTCCTTTTCCTTGTGAACAGGCAGCATGGAGTCTTCTTGTAAATAATAAATTTTATGTAATAAATTATTTGTAATAGCTTTAAGTGTAATAATAAGTAATTTAGCATTTAAATTAACAACATGAAGACAAAATGTGTTTTTTATTCCTTTTATTTGTCATGTCCTATATTTTTCTTGGGTGGCTACATTTTTGGGTGGCTTTTTCTGGTTATGACATAAGATCACCTAAACAGGGACATACTGGATAATGCCTGTGCCATCACTTGAATTCTTTTTACAAAATAGACAGCATAATCTAATTCTTCCTTCCCAAATGCAGATGCACCAAAAATGAGTGTGCTGTATCCATCCCCCACACCTCCCTCCTTTCCAATCCATGCTCCCATCAAGTTGGTGGGGTGTCCAGCTTGGGTGCTGGAGTGCTTCCATCTTGCAGTAGCACATCTTGCAGAAGTCTCTTTTGTTGTCATAAGAGGCCACAGGATAAATCCCAATCAAACGTACTGGGATGTAAATTTTGTGATCTGGTGGCCAAATTGTATGCCTTTCTGGTAAAGCGACACATACACTGACTTTTATATATCAGAGGATATACATCTAAGTCACACTGAATAAAGGAGGCTATTCTTCCATCATATGTAACCAGCACTGGATCATAGCATTGAGCATAGCACTATCTTTTGAGGATGAAGGATCCCTGATCCCAACCCAACTCCCAAACGAAACGAAACCAACCCAACCAAGGCTGCAATCCTAAAGACACTTTCCTGGGAGTAAGACCCACTGAACACAATGGAGCTTACTTTTGAGTAGACATGGTTAGCATGGTGCCCTGTCTAACTGACTACAGTATTTATATATTGCTTTTCAACTCAAAAGTTCACAAAGAAAATGAAAAAATTAATGGTTGGTAAGAACTCAGAGAAAGTAGTGGACAGAAAGATGTAAGAAAAGGATAGGAAAGACAAAGAAAAAGTCTGAAGAACTTTTCAGCCTGTGCCATTATCTATATTCTTTACGTAATGTACAAACATGAATCATGAACATGAATCGTGAATCATGAATTCATTGTTGATTGTACCATGATTGTACTGTGGAAGTCCAATATGTGGCTCAAGTGCCAAGGCCCTTTTTTGTGCCCCCCCCCCCCCCCCAAGTCTCACCATAGCCAACCACCTCCTCCTGCTTAAGTTGCTTTTAAAATCTGCCTGCCATGCCTTTCCAGCTTCTCTTTTGGCAAAAGAAAAGGCAAAATAAGAAGGCAGGGAGAGTGAAAAACCTCATCACTTGCTGCATGAGGCTGCTCAGTGACTTCAATGGCTTGGAACAGCAATTTTCAACCTTTCCATCTTGTGGCACACTGCCAAGGCAATAAAATGTTTTTCTACTATTGTCAAGGCACACTATGCTGTTTGCAGGGCTTCACATCCCAAAACTGCTCTACAAATAAAACTTCTGCAGCACACCTACAGACCATCCACACCTGGAGACCATCTATGTGCCATGGAACAGTGGTTGAACATCACTGGCTTAGAACCTGGAAGTATTTGATGGTGATGGTATCACAACAGCACAGTTAGGAGGTTCAACAGTTGTGGGGTCACACCTGGCTCATGCAGACCTCCAGCTGTTAGAAATTGGACAGCCCTGTTCTACACTGATGATTAATGACGGAATTGCCGAGCTACAGTACTAAAGCACAATGCAAACTAAAGCACAATGCAAACTCTCTCATAAAACAAAGTATTTAACATTGATCATCCATCCAGGTTGAAAATGAGTGGTCTGGAGTGAGCGGTCCAGAGTCACTCAGGAAGCTTTGTGACTAAGCAGGAATTCGAACCTGGATCAGGTTTTAGTCCAGCCCCAGAACCACTACACCATCCTGGCTGTCTTTAAACATTTTTTTTTGCTAAGTTCTTTTATTTCTGACATTGCAAAACAGCATTTTTTTGCCTTGAATGTGCAATGTTTGTCAAAGAAGTATTATAGCCATAAGCTTAATATGCAAAAACGGAGACAGAAGAAGCAGATCACTTTACCCTCACCAGCTGACTAAACGGAGTAAAGTTCAAATGGCCAAACAGAGCAAGAGGGAAAGCAAACTTTGACCATTATTTGAGCCTAACTGCCTTATGTTTCTGCAAAGCAAGAAAGAAATAAGCAAAAGATAAAGGGAAGTGTGTACATTTTTGCAGATCTGCACTATGAGATTGGGTAGGATCTCATATTAAGGAATATGCCTTCATTTCTGGCACAAGCAGGAGTGGTCAGTATGACTTTATTCCTCCACAGTTACCGTATTATTTGTTTGTTTGAGATTTATACCCACCTTTTCCATGCCAAAGCAAATACCCAAGGCGGCTTATAAAGCTCTTGTTCCTCCCCTCCTGCCGTCCTCACAACAACCCTGTGATGGAGGCGAGGCTGAGAGTGACATGGCTAAGTTCATCCAGGAAGCTTCTTGGCCAGCAAAGCCCCGAAATCAATTATGGTAATTACCTGAATTTGTTGAAATGTGGTATATAAATACTTTTTGATTGATTGATTTTTATTAATTGAGTGTTTGCTTGAACACTCAACATTAATTGAGTGTTTGCTTGAACACTTGAGTGTTTTATTAATTGAACTGTTTGCTTGGTTGCTGTAAGGGAATGTTCATAACTGCCCTTTGCACTGAAGAATGCAGAGCTTGTCCTGTTGGCACTGCTGCATCAGCACTGGAAAACTACATAGGATTGGGCCCCAAGCCCACTTTTCAAAATTACCAATAGAAGGTGAAAGACAGATCTGCCTTCTAACTCCTGCATTGCCAGCGGGGTGCGTCGCACACCAGGTGACGTGCCTATAGGGGGTGACGCGCACTGGGGGACTGTGGCACCCCCAAAAAGGAATTTCATGATGGTGTAGTACCCATCATGCCATATGTTGCTGGATCCATTTTGAACCTTCCTAGCCAGTTATGACCCCAAAAATGAAAAAGCCCCAAAATTTGTATATTGTGACTTTACTCGTGAGTAGGCAAACACACCATAATCTGCTGGAAAGAGGAGGCCGAGAGCAATTCAAGGACACCGGAAGGGTCCTGATCCCATGAACACAGCCCCTAAAATAACACAGTTCCTAAAGGAAGTTCCTTCCTCTTTGCACTGAAGACCATGGAAAGTTAAATGGCAGAGTCGCTTTTACTCGCGAGTGAGCAGAAGTGCTGTGGCTGGTGTGGAAGGTGCAGGGGGGTGCAAGTCTCCAGAATGGCCCTGATCCCAGGCACCTGCAGATTGAAAGTGCTCCATAAGGCAGCACCCAAAACTGAAACTGGCTCAGCAGGTAATGAGAATTTTATAAAGCTCCCTCTTCTCCCTCTACTCAAGTGTCATCTCCTGCCCTCTTCCCTCTGGGGTTTTAATGCTTCTGGGGAGTGGGGTTAAGGCAGTTTTGATTTTTAAAAATATTTTTACCAGATGTCCTCTTTTTCCAGGATGTCTTCTTTATTAGCCTTGTGTCCTGAAAGTCTTCCTTGTCCTCCATTTCCTTGTGAGCAGGCAGCATGTAGTGTGCTATTAATTCATCAATTATATGTAATGTTATATTTAATTAATTTAAATGCAGACCCTAATGACGCGCCTGCTTCCAACCCTTGCCCTGATTTTTCCTTCCCACTTTCTGTCTGGTATCAATTCTCACTTCTCGCTTGTCTCTCTGTGCCGTAGCAGTAAACACAGACTGCAAAGCCAAAGCTATGATAAATTTAGGGCTGAAGCCAGCAGTGGATATTTTCAGATGACATGTGGGAATTGGCGGGCAAAGTACAGAAAGAGTATTTCAGGTAAGGTGACATTTTCGAGGACATCATGAATCTTGTGTAGTTGTCACCAGTGTACCTAGAGACCATAGCCTGGCAATAAACTGGGGCAGGGAAACCACACACTAAATAAATAGTCTGCCTTATTTTGACAGACAAGGGATGAGAGAGATTCAATAACAGATTCACGGCTCCAAGAATCTTTAAAGTAGTAGTAGTAGTAGTAGTAGTAGTAGTAGTAATAGTAGTAGTAGTAATAGTAATAGTAGTAAACTAAGAATAACAACAGATCAGAAGGAGTCCTAACAAGGGAATAAATACATAAGGTTGGATATGATGTTGTTCTCTGTGTTATTAAAATAATCCCTTTCTTGATTAATTTAGCAGTATGTTTTCAAAAATGGCTTCTAAAGAAATATATCAGCTTGGTAATTAGTGTTGTATCCTAGATCCTTTTGAATCATTCAGGATGGGCTATCTATGCTGCTGATTCATCAGGTGTATTGGGAATAATGTATTACCAACTTGGCAGAAGGGTTCGTACTCTTGAATGTAATGTTGCTGCTAGAAATCTGAATATTTTCCAGCCCTGTTGGCAGAACTCCCATCTACGAGACTGGTGGGGCAGTCATGGCTGAGTGGTGGTGCATGTGGTTTGCACACAGAATGCCCCAGATCCAAACATTAGTGTCTCCAGGCATTGCTCTATGCTGACAACACTAATCTAGCTGGATCAGTGGTCTAATTCAATATCAAGCCACTATATACAATATACGCTAGCTTTATTTATATATTTTAAGATCAGAAAATGTGTCGATTGTGTACATGGCCCAATTTTGTGCAAACTTGTGTCTCTTGTACAAGGGAGATAAAAGCAAAACAGCAGAAGGCTGAGAACAGAAGTACAGGTCCAACCTTCTTATACACTGATTTATAATATACAGATTTGACTCAACACGAATAGCCATTGCAAATCACAGTTTAAAAAACTGCTTTTCTTCGTTTGTAGATAGGGAGTCATACAAGCAATCATTCCATTTTTCAGAATCAAACCCCTGCAGATATTAAGACACTAACTTATTCAATTAGGCGCAATAGAGAAACAAGAAACCGAGAAGTGGGTCTTTAAACGTATTTTTCTATTGTTTTCTTTATACACTGATTTTTTTATCCATGAGAAGTTCTGGAACAGAACCGTAGTGGATAACGAGGGACGCCGGTATGCAAAATTATGTTAAATCTGAAAGACACTTTCCTGGGAGTAAGACCTATTGAACAAAGTGGGGCTTACTTTTGTGTAGCTGTAGCTAGGATTATGCTTATTGTCTTCCAAATTTCAGAACCTTCTTGGATCAAAACAGTAATGTAAAATTAGTGTACTGGAGAATATCCATCTTCTTTGCCAAGTTGAACCAGGTTTACTGAACCAAGTGGGACAAAGTTAGGGCACAATCCAGAGTGAGGGCAGTGAGGAGTGCCCTAGCTGGGCTGCCCCAACTTTTCTGAACCCAGAGCAGAGAGTTATGCTGGATCCAGAGAGTCAGGAAGCCAGGGTTGCCCTAGCTGCTCCAGAGCATGCTCAGTAGGCATCAAGTAAGTGGCAGCTGGGGAGGACTTGCTCCTGAGGAGACTCCCCTCAGTTCACACTGAAACAGGAACAGCTGTGGTGCCTATATTATAAGGAACTCCAGAAGTTCCTGACACCAGTAACAGCTGCAGTCTGAGACTCCAGAACAGCAATACCTCCAGTGAAGCATGGATGCAAGGGGCTTCTTGGAGTGGCCTGTTGTATCCCCAGGTTAGTGGCTGCCATAGTTGTTCCATATCCTGAGGTTGAGAAGTTGGGGTTGCAGCTAGGCGGACTAAGAACTCAGATTTTTTGTAAACACTGCCATCGTTGCTCTGCCTTATCATGGACCCCTATGGGTCTACTCATTACTATACCTGCTCCAGAGGTGGTATAACATTGAGGAGCTGGAAGAGGGGATTTCTGCCCTGGAAATAGGTTCTGGATTCAGAGCAACTGCTCTGCCCTAGGCAATGCTAAACACGCCCTCAACATGCCTCTCCTGAGCTGCCTAGGCTGGTCCAGCTAGGGCAGCCAAGGTCCACCTGTCTTAGGGCAGCCTATGTTGCCTTAATGTTTGCCTATGTTGCCTTAGACTGCCCCAAGCCTTTGCCAGAATAACTAGAGTGGTCCATCTTACAGTTGGCTTAGCCCAGTGATAAATAAGGTAACCCGAGTGCACTTCTGGATTGTGCCCTGAGTGCCACTATGTTCAGGGGGGCTTAATCCCAGGTAAATGTGCATAGGACTGCATCCTGGGTCAGTAAATACCGCAGTAAGAAAGCATGGGTTTCCCTTGCTGTGTTCTTATTTAGATGAACACCACATTGAAATTGCTTCAGACATACCTTCATTGCTTTGCTCATTTGACCATATTCAATTATACCTACATTTAAAATTTTATCCAGGTGCTTTATTCTTTTCTTCAATTTCATCCATCCTTCACAATGTTTGTTAATGTCCTTGTGCTTATTTAACTTTTACATGCATTTGCATGTGTTATATTCCTTATTTGTGTTTTTCACCGGGCAAAAAAGCTTGCAAGCTAAATGAGGCGATGGTTTGACTTTAATCAAATTTTGACTTTCAACCACACCTTGGTCTCTATCCAGATGAAACTGCAAGGTTGTCTTTACTTGAATTCTTTTTATGGCCTGTTCATACTCAGAGGAATTTGATCTGACATATCTTTTTGCGTGTGTATGTATGACAACATTGCTTTGTTCATACAACCTTACCTGCAGACAGAAGAAATTAGTAAACAGCTGAACCATCCCTAAGCAGAAGAACGGCTGTTGAACATGAATTGTGAAAAAGTATTACTGTATTTTCTCAACTCTAGCATTCACCTATTCCAGCCAAATTTACCCACAAATCCAGAGTAACTACAGGAGCACGTAAGAGACTTTACATGCACCCGTAGTTACTGCACCATCTAGTGAAAACCTATGGGAAATTCATATTGGAATCCAGAGTAAGTTGTTCTTACACTGGAGCAAGGACTCCCTATAGTTACTCAGGATTCTGCCCTTAGTCTCCAAAATTAGGGTGTGCATCAGATCTGATGGTTATTTAGATTCGAGTAAATGTGGTATTTTGTTTATAAGTATAGGGTGTGCATTAGATTTGATGGTGTATTAGATTCAAGTAAATATGATACATTTGTCTCCTGCCTTTCTTCTATCATGGAACTCTAGGGGCACATATGGTTTCCAGACAGCCACTAATCTAAGCAGTAATCTGACTTAGACCTGCTTAGCTTCAGTAATGTAGCTGAGACATATGGATAGATATGATGACCTGAAAGATACACAGATCTTAGACCAAGAATCTCTATTGTCATAGATGAAGCTCATTGGAAGAAATCCATGCCACAGGATTTCAATAGCTGTACAGAACTGCAGCACAGTGAGGTCCAAACAAGGTTAGAGAATATCCACAGGAGGATATTGCCAAAGATATCAAGATATACTGACACTTTTTATCTGGGCAGTCAATCACTCAGGAAATGAACTGCAAAACTCAGCTAAACATAAACACATTTATACATGATGTACTTGTATATCATGTACCTATACATGATATACCTGTATAGCATAATCCTATGGAGTCCAATGGGACTTACAAGATAATGTACGTAGGATTGCAGCCTGAGAACTGTGGCAAGAAAGAAGGTTGAAAGATATTACTTCTAAACATACGAAAGGTGGTAATTTCTAATAATTGTAAGAAAAATAGCAACTTTCAGATGCTATATAAAACACAGTGGGTTATAAGAAGTTTTGCTAACATGTGAAGTATGTCTTTACGAAAAA
This sequence comes from Cryptoblepharus egeriae, assembly GCA_030015325.1. Classification (NCBI taxonomy): domain Eukaryota; kingdom Metazoa; phylum Chordata; class Lepidosauria; order Squamata; family Scincidae; genus Cryptoblepharus; species Cryptoblepharus egeriae. The sequence continues at coordinate 21,060,619 of JAREYC010000004.1, read as the reverse complement.
CAGCAAACCTACAGGCATTTGCGTGTGGGCAGGTATGCAAAATATAATTATTTCTTTGGCACTGTGAAAACAGATTTAGCAGTCCACATTTGTCATCTTCAAGACAGCCTTGTGGGGCGAGCCAAGAAACATAAATTTGCACAAAGGCTACAAAACGGGTTCAGAGCAGGTCATGGAATTTAACACTCAGTCACTCTCCTGTGAATACACTTTGACCCAAAGTGGGGAAAGCATGCAAAGAAGATGATATTATGCACCATGCTTGGATTCTGAATAAAAGTGCAATTAACTGTTGATGTTAATTTTATTGTTATAATATTTTGTGTTTTGTTGTATTTTATAATATTTTGGATTTTATTGTTATAATATGCTGTGCGAAAAACATGATTCTGAATGATGTTTTTATAAGGGATGAGTTCACTGAACCAAAGTGGCGGTAGCCTGACAAAGTTTGGGAACCAATGCTTAGATCAATGTATCCTTTGCCTTACCACTTCACATGATCCACCTGTTTGAACTACTACCAGAAATAAATGATGTTGACATCATCATGCAGCTAACAATGTTAATTCTGAAAAAAAGATGCCTTAACTTGACAATGAAATTGGGCAAGGAAACCTCTCCGAGGATGCGGATGAAACAAATAAGGAATACCACTAAAAGTCATATGTTCCATGAGTTATTTCCTATTCATCTAACCTGGTGACTTTCAACCTTTTTCATCTCACTCCCTTACAAGGCACTGAAGTTGTCAAGGCACACCATCAATTGTTTTTACCATTGACAAGGCACACCAGACTGTTCAAATCCCCCATTTCTCCTATTAATGAAAGTCAATCCCCAATTTCCCAAGGCACACCTGAGGACAATCTGTGGCACACCAGTGTACCATGGCACACTGGTTGAAAATAACTGATCTAACCACTACCACCACTGTGCACATCTTTTTAAACATCAGGACTGTGGATTAAGTACCATCCACTTAAACCTAGATGTGCCTATTCAAATGGATTTTTTAACCAGCTATCTTTACCTTTCCCAGCTACCTGGGACAGAAGCCTGTTCTGCACACACTTGACCCTAGTATCGCCGATCACGCTAAGCTACCAAAGTTAAAAGCAAGCCAGGCTCTCACTTTTGAAGGTTGCTGAATTTTAATCTCCTGGGAGTCAGATGCAGAGTCTGATTTGGTACCTCCGGAGTTTGGCTTTTCCTTTTTTCGCTTCTGTTTCTTTTTCTTCTTTTTGGCTCCCAAGTCTCCTCCTGGACTTCTGTAAAGCAATTGAGAAAAGGACAAAAAAGTGACCTGATTTTAAAAAAGAATTTACTACAAGCCTAGAAATATGTATGCAAATTAGAAAACAACAGCTGTGTTTTTTTAGATAGAAAATAGGCACAAGTGACGTTTATAGCAGGCTGGTTGCATGTTTCCAGCAAAACTCATTTTTAAAAAACCCAAATGGTGTCATATTATTTAAATCAATTGCATGATTTGATTTTATTTAATCAATTGCATGTATTTTGTTTCTATACACTCTGGAGGCTGCCATATTTCTGACATTTCCTGCATTAGATAGAAAAGAGGAAGAAGTAAAATATCTTCTCTAGCTCTGAGATCACTTAAAAAAATTCTAGGATGGCTAGAATCTAAAAACAAATATGAATGTGACCTGAGCATGCAGGAAACTTAATAATAAGCCAGCTCTCTAGAGTAGTGATTTTCAATCTTTTAAATCTCATACCGCACTGATAAGGTGCTAAAATTGTCAGTTGTTTGACTATTGGTATGGCACACCATACTACTGGTAGAGGGTTCAAATCCCCCAGCTGCCCTACGAATAAAAGTCATTCCCCAAAGTCCCATGACACACCTGCAGATCATCCGCGGCACACCAGTGTGCCATGGCACACCGGTTGAAAATCACTGCTTTCTAGCTCTAGAAGCTGCGAATAGTCCTCAGGTGTCCTGTGGGAATTTGGGGACTGACAACCATGAATAGGAAAATTGGGAGATTTGAACAGTCTGGTGTGCCTTGTCAATGGTACAAACAACTGATGATTGTTACTTCTATAAGAAATATTAACTTTATATAAAGTCATCAAATTGACTCTAATGAATAGAAAAAGAAAAAGTCCAAAGTTAAAAAACATAGGGTGTCCATCACAGGAAAAATCCAGGATCAGGGATTGTCTGACTATACCTTGCCAAATAATCAGTTGTAAAGTAGTGGCTACTTAGCAGTACTGTGCCTGTTCATCTCTGCATGTTTTTTTTTTTAAACTGATAGTTTCTTTGAGACAGGAAACCATCTTCTCTGTCCTGTTGCTCCATAAACCTCTTATTGAAACCTCATCATCCCGACACAAAAAAGTGGTCAACAAATATTATTAACAATAATAAATATCATCAGTATTTCAAGCCTTGCAAGAAAAGCACCTGCAAAGGCAACTAAAGGCAAGCTGACTCACAACACACGTTGCTTCAGCCAGCCACATGACGCAGCTCTTCAATGCACAACAGCATCCACAAAAACAACATCTAGTACTGTAATTACAGGGAATCCAAAAATATTCTGAGCTTGTGACACCGCGCATTTGTTTTTCTGATTCAATAAACATGATCCTGAATTAACAAGTCAGCAAACATAAGCGCACCACAGACCTTAAGGGACAGAGTGAAAAAAATAGGTGTGTGCTGTGTTTACCCGGCCACAGATGTGAGATGTCCTTGTCAACTGGAAACAAGCAAACATCTCTTTATCTCAAGCATCCATAGGAAACAGCCTTTATTGGTTGGAGATTGGCTCCTTGGCCAAAGTCAGAACGTGGGAAGTGCTGGGTAAACATTGTGAGTTGCAATTGATTATTAATAAATACATAATTGATGTCCTGGGAGACGTAAATTCATTATTTCAAACACTGGAAAGGCCATGCAGGAATTACAGCAACCTTTGTATAAAAGGGAAATGGAAAGAAACAGGTTAGTCCCAATATTGTGCATTTTGATAAAACCAAATCCATTATGTATCAATGTGACTGAACAATAGGCAAGAATGAGGGTGCAATCCAGAGTAACTACAGGGAGTCCTTGCTCCAACGTAAGAACAATTTACTCTGGATTGCAATATGAATTTCCCATAGGTGGTGCCACTAGGTGGTGCCATAACTAGATCCACATAAATGTCTCTTATGTGCTCCCGCAGTTACTCTGGATTGTATGGTGAGTCTCAGGCATTGTGGGTTTTTGTAACTCTACAGGTCCAGTCTTGTTATACACTGATTTTTATACATAGATTTGACTCAACACAAATGGCCACTGAAAATTAGTTTTAAAAACGGCTTTTCTACTGTTGTCGTCATAAAAGCAAGCACTCCATTTTTCAGCCCCAGAATCAAACCCCTGCAGTTATCGAGGCACTATCTTATTTAATTAGGTGCAACAGAGGAGCAAGAAACCTGCAAGTGGGTCTTAAAACCTATTTTTCCACTGATTTCTTTAAACACTTTTTTTTATCCACAGAAGGTTCCATAGTGGATAATGAGGGACACCTGTACTGTTACCCCAATCTGAACTAAATACAGATGTACCCAATTTCTGATGGTTCATTTTCTGAGGTTCTGCTCTTGCAACACCTTTCAATTATACCCAGGACCCATTCATTCAACACATGCTTCATTCTTTCAACCTCTCTCGGTTGGTCTAAAGCTCAAATTATCTTCCCTGATGTTGATTTGCATGTGATATGGTGATCAATCTGTTTTAGGCATTTCTTTATTTGTTTAGTAAATAACCATCATTCAAATACACAAGAGATTCATTGCCCACACATGCCTTTCTTCATTTTACTGTGATTTGTTATGTATTTTGGCTATGTGTTAATTAGGTCTTTGCAAGTGGTATTTATCTCTTTTTTTAGTGGCCATTTTGTGTTTGGCAGCTAAATAAGACTGGGTTCCATTTTTCAATGGTTTTCATTTTTGGACGGTGCTCTGGTCCCTAACCCGTCCAGCAAGTGGGGAAATCCTGTACCTCACCCTTTAATCCTTTCAATACCTTTCATCCACTCCTTATCAATATAGTTTCTTGTTATTTATAGAAAACTCATAACCAACCAACCAACCACGCCGCTGGATTTCGAATTCAGCCATGCCACTGGAGTCCATGCTATATCCTGTGGGAGGGTAGTCCCTAAGATCTCGACTAAGTAAGCCACTACTGGCTTGGTGAGCTTATCTGGATCAGAAATTTGACTGGTGCAAATCTATAGGTACCAGGAAGGCAGATCTAAGCATGGAAGGAAACGAGGATCTTAGCGGTACCAGTGCCACCAATACCATCTTTTTCTGGCCTCATTACACCCTTTTCCCTGTCTCAGTCTCTACCGCATTGTGTCCCCTTCCCAGTCCTTTCCACCCATATCAATCCATTCCATATCAGCTCCAGTGGATGCATCAGGCACCAGCAGCAAGGCTGGCTGGTCACAAAATGGCCACAGGGGTTGTGCTGTGCATTGAGAGCCGTTCTATTACAGCCATGTCGTAAAACCCATCCCCTTGCATCAGTTCAGTCTTAACTACTTCACATGATTAAAATGGGATGGAGGAAGACTATCCGTGCCACCCTCAGCTCCTTAAACAAGATAAACATTGATTAAGAACATTGCTAATTTCTTAAATAATTTCTTAATATAATCTTTCTTAAATTATGCAAGAACAATAGTAAGGTCGCTGACTAATGGTGCAATTCTAGCCATATCTACTTAAAATCCAATGAGTTGAGTGGAAGTATGTATATTTCCCAGAGAAGTATGTATAAGGTTACAACCTGAACCTATAAGGGCCTGAGCCAGGCAGGACTGCCTGAAAAATACCGTATTTCCCGGCTTATTACACGCACCGGACCATGAGACGCACCAAAGTTTAGAGGAGCAAAACAAGAAAAAAATATTCCGAACCAAATGGTGTACTAATATATTTAATAAAATATAGCAGAATAATGTTTCAACCATGTAAAGTCAACAGTGGTATTAAGAACCATTATCACTGACATTAACAAATGAGGAAAGAATTTAAGCTTCAAGAACTCTTTTAATTTTCTGGTAACCCCAAAAACTCACCATCTCTAGTGTCAGTGATTTGCGACTTTTGCACAAATCTCATTGCAAATGGTCAGACAACAACATTCTGCACAAATCTCATTGCAAATAGTCCAGGAAGGCAGTTAAGTTGGGGGGGTTCTTTTGGGGGTTAGGTAGGGAAAGGTAAGGGGATCTAGATACATAGGGAAGAGTGAGGGAGGCACAGGCATGGAGCAGGAGGGACCAGGTCTTGTGCATGTCTACTTTGGAGCAAGTCTCCAAGCCAGGGAAGGCTGGTTAGGATTGCAACTGTGCCAGGGTGACCAGATGCCAAACCCAAAATTCCTGAACCCCAAGGCCAAAATTCCTACCCGCTTAAAAAATGACCAAAAAATGTATTTTTTTGTTTTTATATTTTTAAGTTTTACTTTTTGGCCATAAGTTTTGATAGGAAGGAGATATCTCAAAACTGATTGTTGCAGTGGATTCTGCTCTTCAATACGTATCCAATGACATATGACATGATGGGGTAACGTGCTCCAGGATTGGCCCTATCACTCTATCAGATGCACAGACATTTCCCCCCCCCCTTGGGAAGAAAAAAAGTGCATCTTATAAACCGGGAAATACGTTATATGTATTTAGAGCATTGCTGCAATTATAGCCTTCAATGTGGGATCAAAGATGTCAGAGTGGCCCAATTCTATGTTCAGAATCATTATTCCTTTTGCTGATGCAATCCATTGTAAAGTGTATCATTTCCCCTTAGAAACAGTGGTGACAGGCAACATAATTTTATTGATCTTATAAACTCACTTCCCTTCCTCTTTCAAGCAGAATAACTCCCGCAGCAGCTAACAACAAAAATTAAAATAATTAAAAATGCAAGCAATAAAATCCAAGTCAAACAGAGGCAATGACCAACAATAAATAATTACAACAGCAGAAAAACTGTAAATAAAATTTTAACAGCAATACTAGAAAATGATTCAGTAAAATTTGGAAAAATAAAATAGTCTTCAGGCAATACTCGAAAGCTAATAAAATTGGCAGTCAGGCAAGTGTTCCTGGAGAGAGCTCTCCAGACTCAGGATGCCATTAAAAAAGGCCCCATTTCTGGATCTGACCCACCTGATCTGTGAAAACATAGGGCACTCCTCAGGATAATAATTCAAATGTTATGGCTCTCAAGCAAAAGACATTGAAAAATGGAGGTGTACAGATGGCACAGAGATCAGGCCAAGCCATATAATCAGATTCAAGTGAATCATATAATAATTCAAGTGCTTCTCACACCTCATTCTTGTGGATTCCTTTTGGCCATTTCAGATATGATAATCATAATCAATGGCTGTGGGCTGTGGGTGGCGCATGTGGTTAAGACACTCTGCCTGTTAACCAGCAGGCCAGGTTTTGAGATCCGGGTTGGCCCCACGAGACAGGGTGAGCTCCTGTCCTTAGCCCAGCTCTGCGACGCCAGCTGGATCCAATCGTATTGGCTCTGCCTTTCCATTGGACTAATTCAGTGGCGTGGAGAGGGGAGGGATCTGCTGCTTGGGTAAAAGCCTATCCTCCATAACAATCCAACCCAGGCTTTCGTGCTTCGCATGCAGCGTATGCAGCACCGAGCACGATACCATAGTCTTCCAAGACTGACGGAGGCCTGCTAATCAATGGCATACACTCCCTGCAGGCCCGCGTGAGAAGTGAGAAGGAGTGCCTGTGTGGCCACCGCTTCTGTGACTTCCCCACCTGGGGAAATCCAGGGAACACTCAGGTGTCCTCTGAAGCTGGTCAGGCTCTGATGCGTGGCCAACTGTGGAGGGTGCACTTGCCCCGGCTGGGACACAAATGTGTTGTCCACAGCAAGCTGGGAGCATCAGATTGCCAGTGAGAGGGAGTCGTCACAGTCCTCATGCACCTCCATGGCACATGCATATCATGACATAATCGCACCACAGGATGTCATGACATCATGGCGTGCCATGGGCACTGATAGCGATTGGTATACCTCTGGCCATAATGTGTGCACTGGGGCTGATGCCTCCCATCAAGACCCACTTTTTCCATAGTATGCTTCTCCAGTCTCCCAAGCAAGCAACTGGATGACCAACTGACTCTCCTTCTGTCTGGAGGTTGGATTCAATACTTAGGGTGCAATCCTAATCTAGGCTGGCACAACTCATCGGTCTCCCCGTCCCATGGGACGGCATGTTTGTGCACTTGCCTAACTCACCCCCAGGAGTGGCGCAGAAGTATCTTATAGCACTTTTGTTACACCGCCAGGTCAGCATAGGACTTCTGCCAGGGCTTAGGCTGACCTAACTGCAGCTTAGGATTGCAGCTTAAAGGATATAAACAACTTATTCCTATGTTGGTCCATCACATATCTTATAATCACCACCATCCTCATATACTTTATCACAGATGGCAAGACTTATAGGTCTGGTTAAATAGAACACTTGCCCACTGTCAATGCTGGGTATGTTTTCCTGATGTTATCGATTATATATACAGTATATGAAGACATACTAGTTGTGTCTTTAATCCAAGTTTCCATACCAAATAAAAAATACACATTTTCCAAGGTAGGAACGACGACAATGTGAAAGATGTGTGTGTTATCTTGGCCTCACAGAGGACGGTTGCTGCTATAGTTACAACACCACAAACAACTCTATCGTCTTAACAGCTGCACATATCTATAAAATTAAATTGCAACCCAATTTTTAAACAATAAATGAAAACCACAGAGGAATCAACCTGAGCCATTTTTGGAAAAGACTGGGTAGAAATATGTTCACACAATTTACGTATTTAGAAATTGAGCAAAATGATGTAATCTTCCTCCTCCAAACAAGTCTATCAAAGGGGAAAAAACATACTGTGGAAAAGATCTTTAGAGTGAGAAAGAACAGTATGAGAGTCAAAGAAAGAAAAATATAAAGGTAGCATATCTTAGGCTACAATCCAGAGTAACAACGGGAGCACGTAAGAGACATGGTTACTGCACCACCTAGTGAAAACCTATGGGAAATTCATATTGCAATCCAGAGTAACTTGTTCTTACTCTGGAGCAAGGACACCCCGTAGTTACTTTGGATTGTGCCCTTAGCCATATTATACACTGTGTAGAAGAGACCATCTGCAAAAGATGCTGCTACCTGCATCCCCCAGTTCCTTCTGTGAAACTATTTTCTGCAGCACTTGTGCATCCTTCTACTGCCCACGGCATTATTTTCCCACATCACCACAGCATCACAGGACTGTTTTGCGGTCATCCACTCCACCCGACATGTCAGCCTACAGAAGAGTGACTTGATTTGCATGCTCGTCTCCTCCCAAAGAAAGACATTACAAATGCCCTTCCGTACATGAGATGTGAAGCCTGAGATCAAAAGGGATTTTGCACTCAAAACTGCCAAAGCAGATGATTTCAAACATGGCAGGACATTGACACGATTGCATTTCTAATCACTCTGCAAACCCTTTGCCACACTGAAAAGTAAAAATGTCAGTCGCTTAAAGATAATTGTAGCCGCTTCCATCTATAAGGGTAGCTTATAGTGCAAACGCTGGGCCACCACCAACTCATTATAGCTGGTTCCCAGGAATACAAATCACAAGTGGCCCTAGGGGTGAATGACACCACAAGGTCTTAATATTATTTTTAGCACACTATTTGTTTGGATCTGTATCCGACCAATAATTTATGCCTAATAAAGGTTTGTAAATGTAATGTAATTGTAGCCAGTTCTTGAATGGATTGCCAAGTTGGAGCACAGTCCTAGCCATGTCTACTGAAAAGTAAGCCCTATTATGTTCAAGGGTTCTTACTCCCAGGTAAGTATCTTTAGGATTGCAGTCCTTAGTCTTACACTTTTCAGTTATTTCTGGCATGATCATTTAAAAGCAGGCCTCCGTCAGTCTTGGAAGACTATGGTATCGTGCTCGGCGCTGCATACGCTGCATGCGAAGCACGAAAGCCTGGGTTGGATTGTTATGGAGGATAGGCTGTTACCCAAGCAGCAAATCCCCCTCTCCACGCCACTCAATTAGTCCAATGGAAAAGCAGAGCCAATACGACTGGATCCAGCTGGCGTCGCAGAGCTGGGCTAAGGACAGGAGCTCACCCTGTCTTGTGGGGCTGACCCGGGTCTCGAACCCTGGCCTGCTGGTTAACAGGCACAGCGCCTTAACTGCTTGCGCCACCCACAGCCCATGGCATGATCATTTATTCACACCACAAAGCTACACTGATGTTTAGAGGTGCTTGCTTCTGATGAGTAAGATAGGATTACAGCCTAAATCAGGGTGTCAAACTGATTTCATACAAAGGTAGCAGCCCAAGTTTTCGCTAAGAGCTGTAAGTGACCTCATTAAGAATGAAATGATGTCATTAAAGAGATGGCATCATGGCCAGAAAGAAGCACTTTATTCTCACGTTGGAATGACTTCGCTGCAAATGACAGAAGAGAAAATGTGCAAATCATGTTCTTATTTTCGAGATATAAGAGAGCCAAATGATCATGCTTTAATAACCCAATTATAATGGGACCAGATAAACTGCAAGTGGTTAAGTCACTGTGCCTGTTAACCAGCAGGCCAGGGTTCGAGACCCAGATCGGCCCCACAAGACAGGGTGAGCTCCTGTCCTTAGCCCAGCTCTGCGATGCAGCTGGAACCAATCGTATTGGCTCTGCCTTTCCATTGGACTAATTCAGTGGCGTGGAGAGGGAGGATTTACTGCTTGGGTAACAGCCTATCCTCCATCCTTTGCTTTTTTTTTTTAGGGCAAAGGATCTGGCCAACGGGTCTTATACGAGGTATTTGATACCCCTGGGCTCAGCCTTGCTGAACACAAAGGGCAAAATAAATTCCAAACAGTAAATTTCAAATAGCTATCTTTTCAAATAATTCTACTGAAATTGAGTTCAACTATCATGGTATATTCATATCAACTATATTCTTCCCCAAAGAATCTTGGGAGTTGTAGCTGTTGAAGAGCAATGTTGAAAATTATCTTTGAGTTCTGTAGTCCAATATACGGAACTATAATTCCCTGGGGAAAGGAAATATCAAACAAGTTGCAATTCTACCATATTTACTCAAATCCAATGCACCATCAGATCTAAGGTGCACCCTATACTTATAATCAAAATGCCGCATTCACTTAAATCTAATTAACCATTAAATCTAATGCGCTCCCTGATTTTGGAGACTGAATTCGGCTGAAAAAGGTGAGCAATGGATTTGAGTTAATACAGTATGCCCATGTACTTTTCCGTAGGAATGAGCCCCATTGAGAACAATGGAACTTTCTTCCAAGTAAGCATGCACAGAATTATGTTGTAAGTCTATAATGCAGATATACCCTCCTATAGGTTGAAATGAAGACTAACTTTCTCTATAACATTAAAATACTTAGAGTCAGGATTGAAACACTACCTGCAGCTTAACCATCTGAGAATCTAAAAAGTACGTTGGCACATAGGAATTTAAAATATTTCCATCCCTCAATGAGATTTATATTGCAAACCAGCGGCAATGTAGTTATTTGCACGGTAAGTTTGTTTCTTTATGATTTACAATGTAAGCATTTGTCAACCGCTGTGGGTGTTAAACAGATGACCGATTTTATCACTGCATTTATTGCTGTATACTACTTGTCATTTGTCGTTAGTTTGTAAGAGTATGGGCTCAATCCAAAGTCCTACGGACTCAAGGACTACGGGGAGTCCTTCCTCCGTGTAAGAACAATTTGCTCTGGATTGCAATATGGATTTCCCATAGGTTTTCACTAGGTGGTGCTGTAACTACAGGTGCACGTAATGTCTCTTATGTGCTCCCGTAGTTACTCTGGTTGTGGGGTATGTCAAGTTGTTCAATAAATTTAAATGAGTATGGTGTGATTCAAGTCCCTGTAATATCACACTGTTACGGAGCATGGACCACGGGCTAAACATATTTTGCAGAAACGGAAGAGTCAATGGCCATAATCCAAGAATGACACAACTACTTTAGTTCTGCACAACTGTAATGGTTCTGGAACTCTGTTTCTCAAAACCAGTTTCCCATGACAGTAGGGTTGCCATATGTCCCTAAAAACAGGGACAATCTAGATGTTTTGGGATTCTGTTCACTTACCGGCAAATGGGACCAAGCATCATGACCCAATTTTGTGGAAGGGAATTATGGCAACTTTACATGCTCAGAAGATGATCTCAAGTAGTCTTCAGCAAGTGTTCCCAAAGTGGGCATGGGGAAAATAAAATATGTGGGCTACTCACATGTCCATTAGTTGTTGAAGGTTCTAGAATGCTGGGAGAAAATCTCCCCATGTTCAGGTATAGAATCAGGGGATACAAAGTAAAAACAGAAACTTAAAAGATCCCCCCGCATACAATAGGAGACTAGCAAAAGTGCATCAGGTTGCAGTCTAAATACTTTTTGGTAATACTGTAGCGAGAAAAACTAAAAAACAAGTAAAATTAAAAGAAAAACAGCATGTTCAGAGCTAACTTTTTCCGTCAGGAGGAACCTATGCACACTGAAATCCTTCTCTTCCAATTACTGGAGGTGGAGATCATGTTTGCCTCCAAGCAAGGAAGGAAGTTGCAATTTTGCTACCATCCTCTGTTCTGAGTAAGGACGACACTGCCCAACCTATTTGCGATAACAAGAAAAACCAACATTATTCTATACTTTGGGACCATCCATGCTGATTATTCAAACCATGGCTGGGGGGCGGGGGACTGACAACATCTAGCAGTAATTTAATTTCAAACTAAATTAAGTTAGAGCACAATCCTAACCATGTCTACTCAAAAGTAAGACCCATTGAACACAATGGGGAAAGTCCCAGGAAAGTGTCTTTAGGATTGCAGTCTTATTCTAGCTTAATTTCCAGCTAGCTAACATTTCTAGGTAATACAGAAAGAACTGTTAGCTATGTTAGCTATTTTAGCTAGCTATTATTTTATTCTAGTTATTAAATAACATTTCTAGTTATTTAATTTCTAGCTAGTTATTAATTTCTAGCTAGTTATTAATTTCTAGCTAGTTATTTCATTTTCTCTGTAATACGCTTTAGAACTTTTTGTTGAAAAGCAATATATAAATACTATTGATTGATTGATCAATAGTAGATGATCAATCAATAGTAGATGATCGATCAATCAATCAATCAATCAATCAATCAATCAATCAATCAATCAGAAAGCAGTCTAATATAAGAGTTATGGACAGGTTCAGCTGCAATCTGGCCAGATAAGTGCTGACCTTCTCTTTCTGCGCAAGCTCTGCAGATAAGTTATCAAAGTTGTTACAACTTTTCAGTACAAAGTTGTGGTACTGTGACATAGGTACCATCAGTACACATATGCCTCTCTTGGGCCCATATCCTGAAGTCAAAATAAGCCCATTGCGTCGGAGCAGTTAAGGTGATTTTCTATAAGATAACACTAAAAGGTGCCTTAACTGCGTGGACCCGCAACTGCTCTGGTTTTTGCCCTTAGGGTGCAATCCTAATCGTGTCTGCTCAGAAGTAAGCTCCATTGTGTTCAATGGATTTCAATCCCAGGAAAGTGTCTTTAGGATTGCAGCCTAAGGGCACAATCTAGAGTGACCACAGGAGTTTGTAAGAGACAGTACATGCACCTGTAGTTACTACACCACTTAGTGAAAACTTAAAGCAGGCCTCCGTCAGTCTTGAGAGACTATGGTATCGTGATCGGCGCTGAATACGCTGCACGCGAAGCACGAAAGCCTGGGTTAGATTGTTATGGAGGATAGGCTGTTACCCAAGCAGCAAATCCCCCCTCTCCACACCACTGAATTACTCCAATGGAAAAGCAGAGCCAATACGATTGGATCCAGCTGCGTCACGGAGCTGGGCTAAGGACAGGAGCTCACCCTGTCTTGTGGGGCCGACCCGGGAATCGAACCCTGGCCTGCTGGTTGGCACTGCATCTTTACCACTTGTGCCACCCACAGTGGCACCCATAGGGCACTCCTCAGGATAATAATTCAAAAGTTATGATTCTCAAGCAAAAGGCATTGAAAAATGGAGGTGTACATTTGGAGGCACAGAGATCAGAGATCTTTTACAGAGATCAGGCCAAGCCATATAATCAGAATGAACCAATGATTCAAGTGCTTCTCACACCTCATTCTTGTGGGTTATCTGCCACTTCAGATATGACAGTCATAATCAATGGCTGTGGGCTGTGGGTGGTGCATGTGGCTAAAACACTGTGCCTGTTAACCAGCAGGCCAGGGTTCGATTCCCAGGTCGGCCCCACAAGACAGGGTAAGCTCCTGTCCTTAGCCCAGCTCTGTGACGCCGGCCGGATCCAATCGTATTGGCTCTGCCTTTCCATTGGAGTAATTCAGTGCTGTGGAGAGGGGGGATTTGCTGCTTGGGTAACAGCCTATCCTCCAAAACAATCTAACCCAGGCTTTCGTGCTTCGCATGCAGCGTATGCAGTGCCAAGCATGATACCATAGTCTCTCAAGACTGACAGACGCCTGCTTTTTTTAGTGAAAACTTATGGGAAATTCATATTGCAATCCAGAGTAACTTGTTCTTACTCCGGAGCAAGGACTCCCCATAGTTACTCTGGATTTCATCCTTAGTCTGCAAACCTATCCAGACTTTCCTGGAAGTTAGTTCCATTGACTCTAATGGGACTGACTTCTGAGTAGGATCGGGCTTGTAGTTACTTGTAGCACATTAATGTACCGGAAGAAAGAGGGATATTGGCTGCTTGCCTGGAAGTAATTCTTGCCTGGAAGTAATTCTGAGGTGATCAGGCCAGTGACTATTTACATGTCTGCCAGTCCCAAGCCGTCTCGTCTTTCTCTATGCCGTATCCCTTCATCTGAACTGCAAGTAGAGGAGCCTCATGTCAGAAAGCAGCTGAGAGCCTGTGTTTCTATATGACCCAAAGGGACGGCAAGCCCACACAGCTCTGCGTAACACCATCATTCAAACACCACCATCATTTGCAACTGACCCAGAAGCTTAACTAACTTCAAACTAGAGCACCACTTCAAACCATAGACAACCACTGATCAACACATACAGCACCAAAACAGTGGAAGTGCACAAAGTCACAAGTTCTGCCGTGTTTTACCTCCAAGTACCAGAAATTATTAAAAGCATCGTTTGACTCGACAGAATATTGTATAGTTTCTGTCCTGAGTAACCAAATCTGTGTCACTCTAATTAGTTCTGTTATCTCATGAAGCAAAGGACAGACTGATTGATAGCCGACGTCTGTGGAGGGCAGGAATTACCCTTTGAGGTTAATGTTACAAATATACATTTGAAGATCACAATTACCAAATTGATCCTGTATTCTTAAATGTCACTGAGCATCAGAAACTCTTAAACCAAATGAACTAGGAAACTGGGGAAAAGAGCACCATATGTTATGTTTTAAGTGAACGGTCGTGGGTTTTTTAAGCATGAATGAGGCAAAGATTTGTACCATACAAATTTACGCATCTAGGTACTAAGATTTACTGAAGTGCCCTAAGATTTACTAAAGTTCCTTCCCTATCAGAAGGAAGCACTACTTAGAAGATAATACTTCCAAAATACTCCCTTTATTTTTGTTGATTTATATATGAACATTTCTATCCAGGCATTCCATGGATGTTCAATGCAACAAGGCAGGCTTAAAACCATAAAATAAAATACGTTTCAATTAAAAATAATCACAACAACCTGAGTTTAAAAAGATTAAAACACAAAAGAGCTGAGAAACTGATCACTTCTCTCTCTCTCTCTCTCTCTCTCTCTCTCTCTCTCTCTCTCTCTCTCTCTCTCTCTCTCTCTCTCTCTCTCTCTCTCTCTCTCTCTCTCTCTCTCTCTCTCACACACACACACACACACACACACACACACACACACACACACACACACACACACACGTACGTGTGTGAGGATATGTATTATTATAACTTCTAATAAGTTTATATGCTACAAACCTCATCTTATTTGACCCTAAAGCACATTCCTTGGTCAAATTTATTTTTGCATTTGCTGAGCTAAGATTGTTTTTAGTTGAATGAAGTTGAATTTAGTTAATGAAGTTGAATTTTAATGTTTGTCAACTTATAGAAAGACCCAGGGGTGGGGATGGGCAGGTAGACACAGTGTAGGATGGCAGCAGTGGCAGCAGCCTGCTTCCGTGTGTATGCAGGGCCCATTGGGGGGGAGGTCCCTTGTGTGGTCCCAGAGGCATCTGGTGGGCCCCTATGAGATAAAGGAAGATAGACTACTGATTCAATAGGGCTCTTCTTATGTTCCCATGTACATTTTCTGATCTTACCTCGCCAATTCAGGGTGACCAGATGCCAAACCCAAAATTCCTGAATCCCAAGGCCAAAATTCCTAATCCCAGGCCAAAATTCCTACCCGCAGAAAAAAATTGCCAAAAAAGTATTTTTTGTTTTTGTTTTTCTGTTTTTTCACCATAACTTTTGATAGGAAGGAGATATCTCCAGACTGATTTCTGCATTGGATTCTGCTCTTCAATACGAATCCAATGACATATGGCATGATGGGGTACTGTGCACTATCACGAAGTTTCAAAATGAAGCCAAAATGTAGGACAATGATGCCAAAATGTAGGACATCTGGACAGGAGGCTAAAAATCCAGACAAAGCCTGGTTTTTCCGGTCATCTGGTCACCCTGTGCCAATTGCATGTGCAGTGGCAGATGTATCTGCATGTAATGCATACCTGCCAAGTAATGCAAACATAGCACCCCTTAATACAGTGTCAAATCCAGGAGGAAACTGACCTGCTTACAGTAGCTCTTTGGCTGGTGGATCCACTAAGCATGAAGGAGGGGATAGGAGCTCAGAGATACAGCTGTGGCTCTACAGCTACTGCAGAAGTATGTTTTCATAAGCACAGGACATTTTTCCATTCTAATGTGACCCTAAATCAATCAATCGATCAATCAACCAACCAACTATATTTATATACTTTCAACAGAAAGTTCTCAACTAGTTTTACAGAGAAAAATTGAAATAAAAATGAATGAATGAAATGAATGAAATGATTCTAATTTTCTGCAATTATTTAAAAGACTTTAAAGACTTAGGAGTGTGTTTGATTTCCCACATTTCTGTATCTAGCTATCGACACTGTGCAGGCGAGTAGATCTGGGCTCCACACTGGAAAGCCTAGTAGACCTACGCTCCAAAGACTTTGGCTGTGACCATCCTCCTCTCCTTGTCAACACCTGCTTGGCTTTGGCTTCTTCTACACATCACCCTTCCCTGCTCTTTTTCCTCTCCCCACTTCTTTGGGGCACAGAATCCGAATGAAAATGTGTACCCCCCTGATAAAATCCTCGTGGAGAGTCTGCGTGCATGGCTGTGCATGGGTGTAGATGAAGATACACCAAACTAGCTCACTTTATTCCCTATATACAGGGGAAAGCTCTCCTCTGGGAAAAGCTCCCCTCATCCTGCCTGGCTTTGAGCTCACTTTGGTGGATCAGAATCCTACCTTGGAGTTTGCATGGGGGAGGAAGAGGAGGAGGCACTCAATCCTTCCATCACTCCCTCTGGGTGGGGAAATGAAGCAAAGGAATCCCCTAAAGTTCAAAGGGGTCCCCTAAAGTTTGAAGGTGCAAAGGAATCCCCTAAATAGTCAAAGAGATCCCCTAAGGCATAAAGGTACAAAGGATTCCCCTATAGTGTGAAGGTGCAAAGGGCTCCCCTAAAAGGGTGAAGGGATTCCCTAAATTTGTAAGAGGCTCCCCTTAAGTTTTAAGACACAAAGAAATCGCCAAAAGCTCAAAGGGTAAAGGAATTCTCTAAACACATAAAGGGACTCCTAAATTTTGAAGGTGCAAATAGATCTTAAGATCAAAGGGGTAAAGGGATTCCCTAAACATGTCAGGGGCTCCCCTAATGTTTGAAGGTGCAAATAGATCCCCTAAAGCTCAACAGTGCAAAGGGATCCCCTAAATATCAATGTTGTGAAGGGAACCTCTAAAGGTGCAAAGGAATTCCCTCAAGCTCAAAATATCACACCATTATGGAGCATGGGCTGAACATATTTTGCAGAGACGGAAAAGTCAATAGTGCAAAGCGATCCTTTCAAGATGCAAAGGGATCCCCTAAAACTCAAAGTGTGCGGGGATCCCCTAAGGGTGCAAAGGGATTCCCAAAAGTGAAAGGTGCTGATGCTGCATTGAGTGGTCTTGAGGGCGGCTGAGCAGTGGCTGCAAAAAATAAAAAATAAATAAAAATAAAATGGTAGATGACCACAAAGGAAATGGGGTGGAGGTAGGAAGAGACAGAGAGGAAGAGGCAGGGGGGAAGGAAGGAAGAGAAGAAGGGAAGGGGGAAGGAAGGAAAGAAGGAAGGAAGGAAGGGGGAGAGGAAAGCAGCCCCCACCCTACAGGCAGCACCAACATCATCCTCATCATCATCACCACCACCCTCTTTATCACCACCACCACCACCACCATCATCATATAAGTACATAAGAGCCTCCACTGGATGAGGCCAAAGTCCATCAGGTCCAGTTTGGGAAAGCAGCCCCCACCCTGCATGCACCACCACCACCCTCGTCCTCACCACCACCCTCATCACATAAGAAGAGCCTCCACTGTGCCAGGCCAAAGCCCATCTGGTCTAGCAAAGCAGCCCCCACCCACAGGGACTCCCCCTCCCCCCTCCTCCTCCCCCCAGCACAGCCTCTGTGCAGGAGCAGCATGAGGAGTGGTGCTGGGTGTCAGGCCGGGGGTTTGTGCTGGGTGCCTGCAGGGGAGCCAGGGTGGGGGACAGAAGGGGGGCGGGGGCTACCCACCCCTTGGAGTGCTCGGTCTCCTCCTCATTGTCCCCGTCGATGCCGCAGGTGTCCTGGTCGTCCAGCTCCAGGCTCTGCTGGCTGGCCGCGGACTCGCTGTCCTCCGCCATCGCCGCCGCCGGGGAGGGGGCGGCAGGCAGGCAGGCAGGGAGGGAGGGACTGGCAGGCAGGGAGGGAAGGAAGGAGGGACTCCCCGCCTAGGCCAGCCTGGGCCCCGCACGCAGCCCCGCCAGCTCCCTCTAGCTGCGCCTCCACGCCCTCCGCAGGGACGCCTCTCCTGGGGTGGGCACCAAGATGCCAGGGGTGGGGGGCAGCAGGGACCACCCCAGTGCAAGGCTGCAGGGACAGGCAGCAGGAGGCCGGGCTGGGAGGGCCAGGGTGGGCAGCAGGGTCCTTGTGGGCCACCTCCAGGGATGGGATGCCAGGCTGGGGTGGAGCAGGGACAAGGGGCAGCGGGGACCCCTTCGGATGCCAGGCTGGGAGGGATGCAGTGCAGAGGGAGAGGTCCAGGATGCTTCTTGGGATGCCACTCTGGGGTGCACCAGATCCAGATGAGCATCTTAGGAATGGGTGCCAGACTGGTGGAGGAAGTGCCACCCAGGCCTCCCAGGATGCCAGGCTGGGACTGAGAAGGCACCACAGCACCTGCAGAACCTGCGCCAGACAGAACACTTAGGGTGCCAGGCTGGCTGGCTGGGATGAAACAGTCCACCAGCACCCCTGGGAACCACGTCCAGGCACACCGCTTAGGATGGCACACAGGGATTGAGAAGGGCACCAGCATCCTTGGGGACCAGATCTAGGCCTGCCTTCTTGGATGCCAGTCTGGGATGGATCAGGGTACCAGGGTCCTTGAAGGTCAGATCCAGGGATGCTGTTCAGGTGCCAGGTTGGGAGGATGCCAGGCTGGGATGGAAGAGGATAACAGGATCCTTGGGGACCAGATCCAGGCACACATCTTTTGATACCAGGAAGGAAAGAAGCCAGACTGGGGTGGAACAGGGTACCAGGATCCGATCCCTGGGGTCACATTTTACAATGCCAAGCTAGAATTAAAAACATAAGAAAAGCCTCCACTAGATCAAGCCAAAGGCCCATCTAGTCCAGCTTCCTGTATCACACAGAGGCCCACCAGAAGCCTCAAGGAGCACATTTGATACCTGCGTTATGTGTCCTCCCCTGCACCTGGAATTCTGAGGTTGTCCACGTCTACACACACCTGTGATGGTCCTTTCCTCTAGGAATTTGTCCAATCCCTTCTTGAAGGCATTGAAGGTTGATGCCATCACCACATCCTGTGGCAGGGAGTTCCACAGGTAAAGAAATATTTTCTCTTGTCTGTCCTAACCCTCCCAACATTCAATTTTAGTGGATGTTCCCTGGATCTGGTGTTGTGTGAAAGGGAAAAGAGCATTTTTCTGTCCATCCCTTGCATAATTTTGTCGCTCTGAATCATGCCCTCCCTCAAGCACCTCTTTTTTAAACCGAAGAGCCCCACATGCTGTTGCCTTTCCTGATTTGGAAGGTGTCCCAGACAATCAGTCATTTTGGTCGCTTTCCTCTGAACCTTCTCCATTTCCTCTATATCCTTTCTGAGATGTGGCAACCAGAACTGGACATGGTACTCCTAATGTGGCCTCACCATTGATTTGTACAACAGCATCATAATTTTTGCTGTTTTATTCTCAATCCCTTTCCTAATGACACCAAGCATGGAATTTGCCTTCTTCACTGCCACCCGCATATAGGCACCCGCATATAGGTGCCGCCTTCATCAAGCTCTCCACTAGCACTCTTAGATCTCTCTCCTTCTCTGCCACAGATAACTCAGAGCAGTGGTGTAGCTTATGATCATGTAGCCTGGTGCAAATCTCAAAATGTTGCCCTGGAATTGATGTCATAACTGGAAGTAACATCATCCCCAGTTGTTTTTTAAAAAGAAAATTGAGGAGAAACCTGCCTCCTACTCCTCAGCAGTTCACCACCATTTGCTTTGCTAGTGCATACCTTAAATCACCTATTTGCTATCTGGAGTTGAAGAAGATTTTGTTGCCTCCACAACAACAAAATCAAATTTAATTAAGAAAAAAAAAATGAAAATTGTGCCCCTTATTGGTTAGGGAAACTGTGCTGGGGGAAATAGGGATGGTTATTCTGCCCCTGCTAAAAAAGAGGAGCACCACTTAGATGTTCCTGTATGCCCAGTTAGCATGGGGTAACTGTTTTATGATATACATACTATATACATGTACTGAGAGGTGATTCATATTAACACCTTATTAGTTCCATTCAGTATCAGAATTACATCTCATTGGCTCTCAGAGCCATCAGTAACATGGGAAAGTTTGAGTTAAGAAAATCCACTTTTGTTCCATAGGCTTTTGTGTTTTCATTTTCTGGTTAATTGGCCATAACCTTTGATAGAAGATAGATATTCCAGTGCAGTTTGTTGCATTCTGCATAAAATTACCGGTACCTTTCCAGTTATATATAATATGATGGTATTATCCTTCATATATACTCTACTTTTCACAATTTTAATCACTAGTGTCAAGCTCAGCTTGTAGCTCAGCTTGTAGCCTGGTGCAACTGCAACCCCTGCACCTCCCCTAGCTATTCCCCTGGCTCAGAGCCCCTTAACCTATTTGAAAAGTTAGTATTATTTCCCACAATGTGCATAACTTTACATTTACTTACATTAAAATGCACCTGCCATTTCATTGCCCATTCTTCCAGAATGGAGAGATTCCTTTAGAGCTCTTCTCAGTATCCTTTGGTCTTCACCACTCAGAAGGGATTGAAGAGGGTACTTGGGGACCAGATCTAGGCATATCTCTTTGGATGCCAGGCTGGGTGGAGCAGGATACCAGGGTCCTTTGGCACAACTCTTCAGATGTCAGGCTGGGATGAAACCCAGCTGGATGTGGTCCTTGGGACCACAACATCAAGTCTACTAATCCCTCAGAGATGAGCAATCAGTTGCCATCTTTCTGGTTGGTTGACTAATGACTCACTCATTCAGCAGCTTGAGATGCAGATCATTTTTGGGAAGCCAATAACCTACCTGGGTGGCAAAACCAGAGATGGGAAGATCCAACTTTGCCATCCTTTTCTCATTTCTCCTTTACCCAGCATCACTCTCTTTTCTAAGGAGTCCTCCCTTCTCATGACGTGGCCAAAATATTTGAGCTTCAAATTTAGTATCTGTACTTTGTTAGGAAGGCAAAGTCCCCCCTCATGTCAGGCAGTTTAAGATTCAGACTCAAATCATCTGACTCGAGTTTCCATCCCTGGTGACAAATCTAAGAAGAGTCATTCTTTCCTGAGGAGAAAGAGTGGAAATAAAATAAAGTAGAATAAAAATCTTGTATTAATAAAATAGAATAAAATCTTTTATTGCCATATGTAGCAAAGAAATGTACAGATTTTATACAATAGGTCAGCCAGGAAACAAATCAACTTCTCAGTTTCAGAGCTCAAGAAGCGGATACAGAATCATTCCCACCATATCATTTATTTCAACAGATGTGTCCGTTAAAAGATAACTTTTTAACCACATCAGTAAACCTCTTCTTGTCCTCAGTATGGGGTCCAGATGTCTTCTCCATATAAAAAAGGGCAGTAAAGAACAGAGTGGACAATGGGCTCAGTATAACCAACCCATAAGGGCATTACCTGTCAACGTTGGCTATCATAGGAAATTTTCCAAATAAAACAGTGATAGGAGAACATTAAATCTAGAGTGAGAGAAAGCTCTCTTTTTTTATAACAGTGCAATGAATAAAGATATGAAGCTACTTTACCATAAGCCGTAGGGATCTCTAAGCTTAATGGGGAACATGTTCTTTTTGCCAACCTATAAAGATCCTGCCTTTCAATGTCCAGAACTCTACGTATAATAAGTCTATATAGGAAACACCCCTTGGAGTGGAAGTGGGTATAAGCATTCAAAAGACAGCTGGATTGAATTACGATATATTTTTTTCCAGGGCAGCTGTAATCCAGGGCTCAATTAGGTTTAAGACACATCATATAGAACAAGCTTTGAGGATTATAGTTATACTATAGATGCAACCATTATTTAATAGCTATCAGCCAGATCCTGGTTTCTAGAAATGATTGACCCATTTCTAAACACAAAGCTGCATAAGCAATGCAATTCAGTAGACAAGATTTTCGCAAAAATTTGCTTTGGACAGAGTCCTATTTTACCGATTGTACCCCAATATTTAGGGTATTCATTAAATGACTAGTATGGTCTGTGATCTTACCCAGAGCTTCTAGGTTGGCCATGATAGACAAGAGTAGCTCTCCGTGATCTGCACATCACCTTCAGGTGTGTGCTGTGCATATAAATGGCAGGACACTTATCAGTCACATAAATATAGAAAGCCCATCCAATAAGCCCATCAAACCTGGTCTGCCTGGCTCATGATTGTCCATAGAGACTGGCAGTATTAGCTCTCCAGGGCTCTGGACAGAATTTTCTTCCCTCTGCCCTGTTTGGAGGTACTGGGGTTTGAACATGCAGCCTTTGAATACAAAGCTTGTTCAATATCAGTACCACTGAGCTAGAGACTCTCTATAGATCTTATTAAAGAGTTAGATTTAAGAGGTCGGTGTGTTTCTTTCCAGAGCATATGCAGTGTTTCCATATGCTGTGCCCAAACATCCTGCGGGTTGCACCTTTTAGTTTGGTCCGTATGATCAGGTTCATGAAACACCTTGTACATATTCAAGCAGGTGCATGTGAATTGAAGCCTTGAGTCATGCTTTTCTCCAGTTTGCACCAATGTGGCTAACCGCCTAATCAGGATGGAGCAAATGAAATCCTAAATTACGGTGTCAACAACAAAATAAGCAGGCCTCCGTCAGTCTTGAAAGACTATGGTATCGTGCTCAGCGCTGCATACGCTGCATGTGAAGCACGAAAGCCTGGGTTGGATTGTTATGGAGGATAGGCTGTTACCCAAGCAGCAAATCCCCCCTCTCCACGCCACTGAATTAGTCCAATGGAAAGGCAGAGCCGATACGATTGGATCCAGCTGGCGTCGCAGAGCTGGGCTAAGGACAGAAGCTCACCCTGTCTTGTGGGGCCGACCTGGGAATCGAACCTTGGCCTGCTGGTTAACAGGCACAGTGTCTTTACTAAGTAGCTGTAGAGTGTAAGAATGGAAATAGCAATAAAAATCAAACAGTAGCATAAATTAGGTCAATAGTGTTCATATCACCTTTCCTTCCAGGAGCTCAGGATGGTGTACTTGGTTCTTTCTTCCTTTCATCATCACAACAACAATCCTGAGAGGTAGGTGAGACTGAAAAATAGTATGGAAGTAACACTTCCATACCACCAAGGAAGTGTTATGAATCGGGCTCTTCCAAGTCTAATAGTCCAACTCCTGAACATTAGGAATCCTAAATGGGTTCAGATTGCGCCCTCCTCTCTGTCTCTTCTAGCTTCCTTCCTTTTCTCTTTTTGTTAAACAAGCCTTTCTGTTATCATCAGATTGTTTTTCATAAAAATGTGCATCTTCCTCCATCCTTGAAATATTTGGCACATTTCTTTGGTGCAAAGTTAATTGCTTAATGAAAATCATTGCTTTGCGTGGGAACCATTTCATTCTTGGGAAGGGTCCCATTCATACCTGATATATGCAGGATGTGCTGGATGTTAGCATCTTTGATTGAAACGATATAAATCCTGTAACAAAACAACCAGAACGAAGCAACCAGAGAGCACCTCGGAGCAGGTGCCACATTTTATTGAGCAGTAATGTGGTCCTTGGTGGATAACTCTGAGTTATTGCCAAAGTAACTATCCGAAGGCAAGTGGTTCTGATTATTGCAAATGATACTCCTGGTGCCTGCATCTAGGTCAGCCAGACAACTGTGAAACAGTTAGACGGCTCCCTAGGGTGCTAGCAGAAGAACAGAGAAGCAAAGTTCAAACGTATACAATGCTTATTTTTATGGGTATTTAATATACAAATAAGCACACAAATGTTGTTGCTAATGGGTTGTTTTTGAGTAACATTATAACAGTGGAACTGCTATAGAGCATCTTCCCAGCAGTTGGATACCTTGACCCCCTCCCTTGAATTGGAGTGCAACGTAGGGGGCACTGCATAGGCCAGTCAGAAGAAGGCTACTCAATGAGTGGATTTGCCTTTCAAGACAGGAAACGGGACTAGGTTAATTCAGGATACTGTATTTAATTAATACTGTATTTGAAAGAAAGGACAGTTTGGCAGTGGAACAGTTTGCTTGAAGGAGGTGGTGATCTATCCCTCAATGGAGATCTTCAAGTAGTCTTAGTAGGCACTTGCTAGTGATGCTCTGGGAGGATTTCATGTTCATCACTAGATCAGTGATGGCTAATCATTTATTTTAAAAGTTATTTTAGACTAAAGAAAGGTAAATTAGGTAATCTGTGCTTGCCATATATTCTGATAAGAACATATTTTATTTATTATTCGTTTTTTCTTTCTTTGTTGTTCCCCTTTTTGAAAATAAATAAATAAAAATATATTAAAAAGAAGAAGTGGAAGTTTCTTGGTTCCACTTCCATTGGTTGACAACATCCATTTCTGAATACACTGAAATTTAATACAGCGATGCCTCACGTAACAAATTTAATTCGTTCTGGAGGCATGTTTGTTACATGAAACGTTCTTTACGTGAAGCGGATTTTCCCATAGGAAATAATGGGAAGGCAGATGATTGGTTCCACCACCCCCAAAATATTCATATAAAAATATTAACTGCATGTAAAAATGATGACAGAACACTGGGATTGAATTCAAAACATGCATTCAATGTGCATGATCTTATGAAGTCTACTTAGGCTGCAGTCCTAAAGACACTTTCTTGGGAGTAAGACCCATTTAACACAGTGGGGCTGACTTCTGGGTAGACATGGTTAGGAGGCTGCAATCCAAGACACCTTCAAAGTGTCTCCCCACTTTCTCCTTCTCTCCATCCTGAGCCTATCTCCCCCCTGCTCCCTTCTGGCTAGCCCTGAGCTGCTTCCCTCTTCTCCACTGCTCTTCTCTCCCTCTGTCCAGCAGACACCCGGCCACAGGAGGAACAATGCGGAAGTGTTGCTTTCACTATGGGCAGGTGCGCTAGGCTAGTCCTGACGCTTTTTAACCAGGCTGCTGGCCAGCGCGTCTGCCCCAACTGCCGAGTGTGTTCTTTACGTGAAGCACAGTTTGTTATGTGAAGCAGAATCCTAGATAAATTTTTGTTTGTTACGTGAAACATACTTTACGTGAGGCATTCTTTACGTGAGGTGCAACTGTACTGCCTTGCTTTCCTCCTAGAAAGTATAATTATGGGTGCAAGCCTAACCATGTCTACTCAAAAGTAAGCCCCATTGTGTTCAATGGGTCTTACTCCCAGGAAAGTGTCTTTAGGATTGCAGTCTATGGCATGCAAAACCACTAGATGGCAGGCACCAATTCTTTCCTTTTGCGACTCCAAATTATTTGCATTTGTTTGGACTGCATTGAAGGGCAATCAAAAATAAGACATTCTAATCTCTGCACTTTTAGGAAAAACAGATTTCATTTGTTTTTCTGCACTTTTAAGAAAAGCAAATTTCATTTGTTAACAGCTATTCCCCAGGCTGGAAAGAAACAAGACCAGGACTAGTTGATGTGAGGTTCTTTCTTTGTCTAGTTACCCTCATTCAGGTTCTGTTCTATAGGTGTTGTGCCCAGCATTGGGGGAACGTGAATATGTTTACAGCTTGAAAAGAATAATGAAAAGAGAGGCTGGACAGTCCATAACTTTATCACTATAAGCAAGTGTTGAAAAATGTCCTTGATATCCCTTTGATTTGATGGAATAATTAACAGCTGTAAAAAGGCAACATTCCAATATTTGCAACTACATATAATGTATATATCATAAATAATGGAATCCCTGTATATCAAACAAATGCATCTTGATCCCATCTTGTAGTCACGTGACTATTTTACACCATAAAAAGATGGATTTTATCCATTTTACACTACTAAAGGGATGATTTTACACTATAAAAGGGAGTGGTATATACTTTTGATTGACTTTGAGTCCTTGCTGGCCTTAGGGCACAATCCAGAGTAACTACAGGGAGTCCTTGCTCCGGTGTAAGAACAATTTACTCTGGATTGCAATATGAATTTCCCATAGGTTTTCACTAGGTGGTGCAGTAACTACAGGTGCACATGATGTCTCTTACATGCTCCTGTAGTTACTCTGGATGGTAGGGTAAGTTGTAAAATTGTCAATAGACATTTATAACTCTAAGAAATGTGTGTCACCATCAGTGAACTGGTGTGCTTCACACTTGTGTTCTATCCTTGTTACTGCCCATGTGTTTCTCCCCACAGACAGCTGTTCCACAGGCAAAGACATCTTGCAAACCACCCCCCAAGGAAAGTTCACAGCCTGCCTGAAGTGATATGGTTGTCCTGACATGGTTGTCCTGACATGGTTGTTCGTGTTCTTCTAGTCAGGCCTCTGTGGCTTAGCAAAATCCATGCTAGACATAGGATGCAATACTGACCCCCCCCATTTAGGCTGGCATAAGCCCCAGTACAAGTCCTGTGCTGGCTTGGGGGTGTCATGAAAGTGCTGTAAGGAATTTTGCACCACTCCTGGGGGAGGATTAAGCCAGTGCAGACACTGGCTTGCCTCCTTACATCACCATGGGAAGGAGAAGACCGATGCGTTGTGCTGTCCGATGTTAGAATTGCACCCACAGCAAACCAACTGGTGAAAGTGGACCGAAGGGGCATCTATTACTTGGCTGCCTGTTGAATAACGTACAATGGCATGACAGCCCTTGGCTATTTCCCCTGCGGATGCCCTTGGCTATTTCCCCTGCAGATGCTGGCACTGACTGGACCAGTTTTATTGTCTCCTAGTTATTTGCAGCAATGTGAAATGTAAAAAGCCCAATGGGTTGCCCTTTGTCTCCTGGTGCGGCTGGGTGGTTAAATAACAGTTTTGTGGAGTAACAACTTCAGGTTCTAGATATGCTTCCCTCTCTTTTTTTGTCCCTTCAGTGATGAAAGATTAGTGCTTGGCTTAACCAGGCTCAGACCCATCTCATATAGCTCTTTGCCTTCATCTTTGTTCAGGGAACACCTAGAATTCTCCAAGAGGAATATGGAGACCCGAACCCTGGGCATGGGGTTGACTTGCAGATCTTATTAGCTTTTGCAGCTGTGGCCACAGTTGGGAGCAGGGATGCTGTAGCATCTACGCTGTGCTATGTGTGTTGCCTTAGGGTATCTCCCTATGATTGGTGATGGCATCTGTTAACGCCTGGTAGGGGCTGGTAGGGGCTCATGACCCCAGCAGTGTCTGTTCATTACCGCTGAGTCAGCTCTCCCCCACAGCCTCCATGGACATCATGCCAAAATGCCCTGGCATTGCCTGAATGTGCTTAGGATGGATGTCATGGAAGTGTGTTCTTGAGGTGGCATCTGAATAGGATTAGGCTGCAAAATGTGTTGAGGATGAAAGAGAAACCAATGCTCCGTTCTCCCTTTTGCTAAGTTCAGCAAGAAAGATAACACTCCCTGGTTTTAGTCACCACTGAAGGGTCAAACATTTTCTCTCTAAATATCTGAGAACCTCTTCTCAAACAGAATTTCCATTGCATTATTTCTCTTGATACAAAAAAATATTTAATCCAGTGTACAAGTGCTCTTGAGTGATCTTCAGTGCAGTCAATGTCAGCACTGATCTTGAATTATAAATATGTATGTACAACAAGAAATGAAAAGGGTTTCAAGAAATTAAGAAATGCATTAACAATATTTTTATCAATATTATTGAGAGAAAATTCAATACACTAAACAACTTGCATTAAGAGCACAATCCTAACTATGTCTACTCAAAAGGAAGCCCCATTGTATTCAGTGGGTCTTACTCCCAGGAAAGTGTTTTTAGGACTGCAACCTAAATCTGTAAAATACCCAGAATATATGTTCCTTTAATGGTGAGCTCACCTCACTTTCTAATTTAGGCAATCGTTGAAAACATACTTCATTATTAGTAAATTATGATGACCCCATCTAATGACAAGGGCATTTAAATGCCTCTTTAACTCAGCTGAATTTAATTGTCTTGAGGATTTTATTCTAAAAAAAATTTCCCTTGGGAACAAAAATACGAAGTGTTTTACACACACACACACACACACACATATATGTATATGTACACACACACATGTATATATATATATATATATACACACACACACACACACACACCTACCTCTTTTGGGCTTCTGTCTTGGAGGTGTTTCTACACCAGGGGTCCTCAAACTACGGCCCGGGGGCTGGATACAGCCCGCCAGAGCCCTCAATCCAGCCTGCGGGCACTTTCAGAACCTCCCTGCGGCTCGAGGTGGAGGTGGGGAACCCCAGGGGCCTTGACGCCAGGCGCATGAGCGCAGAAGGGACTGAGCGGGAAGTACACAAACCTGTTGCCGCTTCTCCGCAGCACTAGGGGTTCCCTGGCTGGCGCACGTGCCCTTCCCACTCTGTTGCTGCTTCCTGTCTAGTCGCTGTGCGTGTGCCGGCCAGAAAACCCCTGGCGCTGCAGAGAAGCGGCAACAGGCATGCGCGCTTCCCGCTCAGTCCCTCCTGTGCTCTTCCCGCTCAGTTGCCGGCTTGTAAATCACAAATTCCTAGGATGGATGGTGCTCTGATGCTGCAAGCCTGCCATACTTTCCTAGGAGTAAGCCCATTACTTCTGTGTAGGAATGGATGGATGATGGATGGGGCTCTGATGCTTAGGATGGGGCTCTGATGCTACAAGCCTGCCACACTTTCCTAGGAGTAAGCCCATTACTTCTGTGTAGGAATGGATGGATGGATGATGGATGGGGCTCTGATTCTTAGGATGGGGCTCTGATGCTGCAAGCCTGCCACACTTTCCTGGGAGTAAGCCCATTGACTGTCATGGGATTTACTTCAATGTAGGAATGAGTCACAGGCGCAAGGCATGGCTCACTGGGAGGAAGCTATAGTCCGGCCCCCGACAGTGTCTGAGGGACAGTGAACTGGCCCCGTTTAAAAATTTGAGGACCCCTGTTCTACACACTTGATGCACTGTCATAAATACCGGTATTAATTTTCTAAGACACTGTCCACATAATTCTTTTCAGCCCAATAGCTGTGAGTTCCTAAGCAGTAATTAAAAGTTAGTAGGTAGATTTAGTACTGTGATGACTTCTTTCATGTTTTTATTATGAACATAAAGGAACACAACTGTTTGACACTAAAAATCTGCAGAACCTGATAATTAATTTCAAGTTCTGTGCTAAGGGTCCCATCTTCTGCCGTTTTTTTTTTTGCCTTTTCTTTCTCAGCCAAGTGTCAAGACTCTAATAAGTCCAGTAAAGACAAAAAAAATGTTACTGGGAAGAAAGATTTGAAAGAGAGAATTTGTTAGTGTAGGAAAGCTAAGCACTCGCTCCAACTTCCGAATCCTTTGAATATAACAATGCCCCTCATCTTGCATTTGCATTACTCTGAGGTTAGGAATATGTGTGCTACTGTAAAATTCCACCATGCGGTCCATTTGAACAAATAAAGATAACCGTATTTACTCGAATCTAATGCACCATCAAATCTAATGTACACACTATACTTTTAATTAAAATATCACATTTAATTGAATCTAATTAACCATCATATCTAATGTGCACCGGATTTTGAAAACTAAATTTGGCTGGAAAATGCGAGCATTAGATTCGAGTAAATACAGTGTATTCAAGACGCTCTTTCTTCTTTCTGCAGGTTTTTTCCAATACAGAAAAAGGACCCTGGGTCCAGGAAAGGTGTAGAATATCCTATCAAGATTTAATAGAGAATGTTGAATCATGTACCAGGAAAGCTTAGGTAACATATACATGTGCAGCCCTCAAAAATCCTCAGGTATTCATGTGCGAAGGGCACCTTCAATCTTGCTGACTCTTTGCCTCCACCTGAAATCAGTCTGAAGCAACTCACTTCACCTTGCCTTTTGTATGAGCCACCCAGGGAGTCTAAATAAATGGATCTTCGTGTTTGCACTGTAGAGTACAAGCTATTTTGCCTACCAAATAACAATGTCGTAACTGCAAAGAGGAATTTTAAAAATCCTCAATTTTAAAAAAGTTTATTTTTTAATTATAATTTTTGGATAACCAAGCAGCTTTATAGAGAGAAAGCACAGAAGTGTATCCGGCACTTTTGGATAGTACATTAAAACTTTGTCCGTCATTTCTCAAACACATTCAGTCCATTTGCTTGGTCCATGTTCCTTCAGCCTATATACACCATATGTACAGTCAGTGAAACTATCTTCTCGGCTACTTTGGGGTATTTCATTTTTAAAAAAGATGTCCTCTAGTCTATCTTTGCTAAACAGGATCCACAGAACACACCATAACTAGAGAATACATTGTAGTGAATCGAGGCATCATTCAACACAGATTCTTGATGGCATGCAGTTGAAAGAAGGGTACAACTTCAGAAATGTATAAAATCCAAATAGTCAAGGCATTAGCAAAAAAAAGGGACCGTTCATTGTCCTGTAAAAAAGGCACTTGGAGTGACTGGGAACCAGAACTGGGGAAATCGCAGCTGACTCAAAATTCAGTTTTGGTTTTTTAATAAAAAGGCTATTCCATTTCAAGAAATGCTACTCAGGCTTCATGTAGATAAAACTGAGCAGGTGCCAATAAAGACATAAAATTTTTTTACAACGACATTGTAAATAAGTAGGAAAAAAGCATAGTTTAAGCAAAAAAGATTACTAAAGAGCAGCAATGCATAGCCTTCCTTTGAGAATAATGCATATCTGTAGACGTCAAGTGTTGAATTCTAATTCAAGATACCCTTTTAGTAGCATCATCACGATAATAATTAAGAAAATGTAACAAAGTTTCACATCAATCCCTTTCCAGGGAAATCTGAGGTTAAAATCTGCCATACCACTTGTCAATATGTCCAAACCTTCTTCAAGGCCCATGTCAAGTAAATTGAGTCAATAGTCACACTCTTAAAATCTCTCTTCAGGGATGTTTTTCTCAAACATCTTTTTTGAAATAACTATTTCAGTTTACAGTTCTTTGAGTGTACTTTGTTTCTCTGCTGTTTACCAAAGTGTTCCTCTTTCTCTCAACCAACAACTTGAGAAACATCCATGGGAAAAAAATATTTGGCAATTTTGTATTCCACTAGTAAACAATGGATTTCGGAATAGCTCACTTTAGATTGAAAGACATGAGAGGTCTTTCCTCTCGCTTTTGCCAAGGACTCTTTTTGTCTTCCCCTTGGTCATCGTCATCATCATCATCATCATCGTCATCTTCATCATGGACAGCGGTCCCATGTTCTGGACTTGTTAAAGGCTCTGGTGAACTCTCTACAGTTCTTTTTATGGTTTCTTCCTGCAGGCTGGGCAATTGGCTACCTGTTCGCCTGCTACCCCCCTCCAATAGACATCTCAGAGTACTGTCTTCTGGGCTGCACACAGCAGTTCCGCTTTCGCTCCCACTTTGGTCCATATCATCCAAGTATACAAGCTGTGTGTAAGTCGTGCTGTCAGGAACTTTCTGCTCTTTTTGAGGAAGTTCTTGCACTTGCTGATGGACTTGTTGTAGGGACAAATGATCTCCCCTTCCCTTTCGGGCAGATTTTGGTTCATTCATGTCAACCCCAGAATCCAAGCTGGCATCATTGCTTCCATTCCTTCCAGCTCTTTGAAGATCAATATATGAATGTCTAACATGAGCGTTTGATCGCCCATCAAGCGAAACAAACCATGCCCGAGGATGAGGTAAAGGCTTGCCTCCTCCTAACTCCATGAGAGCTTTCTCTGTAAGAAGCTGCACTTCACTATTCATTTGCGCCAAAGAAGCATCATTGAGTGAAGCAGGAATGGATACAGATTCGGACATGGACACATTTTGTGGGATCCATTCACTTGTGCCAGCTTCTTGCAAATGTTGTTGGGATATTGCTTGGGTGGCCAACTGTTGAGATGGTATCTGTGGTTGAGAATGTGGGAAAAGCTGTGAGTGTGGGCTCGCCAGTTCTGCCTGGAGTCTTTCTATATTGATTTGTTGATCGGTGGGAACCACCAAGGGTTGGCTAATGTAAGGATGTTCTCCAGGAAGCTTCATGTAATGACCTGGAATGACTAACGTAGGTAATATTTTCCTGTAAACACTGTCATTAACCTGGTCGACAGAATTACAGCAGACCAGCTGACCTGGTCGGGGAAAAGAGGTGGGTCTCTCAAGATGGTCGACAGAGCGAGACATCATACATTCACTTGGTCTGCAGTCTAGTAGTTCTGTTTCAGGTGTTGAAGGGAGCGGGTAAAGTTGTTCCTGAATATTGAATTTACTTCCCATAGGAATGTGGTTCATAGATGCTTGTTCTTGTTTTTCAAATAAAGGTCGAGTCAACATTGCATTGTAACTCCTTCTGTGATCTTCCTTGCTGGGGGAATTGTAACCTTCTGATGGTTCCATAGATTTTCTTGGATTTATAGAAAAAGTTTCCAATGATTTAAGGTAATCTTTCCGCAAAGTATCACTAGATGTCATGTTCTCTAGAGACATCTGGCTGTGGTCCTTCTCCTTATGAGAAAGCAAATCTTCTTGGGAATTGAATTCCTGTGATGTGCTATATGTATGTTTGAGCATGGGCGTGTGCATATCAACTTCACCTGCACACGCTTTCTCCATGCGGACAGCCCCGACCAGCTCTTTGTGCCCTGAGGATTCTGCATGGCCGTTGCTTGCCACAGACAGCCCACCAGGGAATTCTGATTCACGTCGTGCAAATATTAAGTTGAGGTGAGACATTGAGGTCGATTGGTCCTTCTTACAGCCATTAAGGGTTGAGGAAAGTTGCAGTTTCCTATGGTGCTGACGTGGTTTCAGACATTTTCTTCTGTCATAAAAAAGAAGAAAAAGAAAAGTTAATATAAACGCTGCAGAAATAATACTATGCTCAAGGTAAAGGGCATTCTGGAAGATGCAAATCAGGCTTCTTTTTTAGGTATCAAAGTTAAAATTAATGTGCCCATTTGTTATGAACTGGAACCCTTTCTTCAATATTTAGTAATATAGGCTGTAGTTTGGTATTCATGTTACAACAAAGGTATTTGTACATTTGGAGCCTAGTTATCTATAGATTTTACATCAGGAGAGCTGGCTCAATGTGAGTCTACTGAATCTACA
Source organism: Cryptoblepharus egeriae (assembly GCA_030015325.1). Lineage (NCBI taxonomy): Eukaryota > Metazoa > Chordata > Lepidosauria > Squamata > Scincidae > Cryptoblepharus > Cryptoblepharus egeriae. The sequence goes on along the minus strand of JAREYC010000004.1, from coordinate 21,027,458 downwards.
TTGAGCCAGTTGGTTCCACCTGAGCCCTCTGAAGTGATGTGTTTTTACCATTTAAGGCGTTCTAAGACCCAGGAAAACACTTGGAGAGGCTTTATAGACATTGGGTTGGATCTCTCAATGCTTTTTGGCATGGGAAAGGTATCCTTGGTTAAGCCCTACACCTGAGACCAGTGGTGGGCTTCAGGGGGTTCTCACAGGTTCTATAGAACCCTTTGCTAATGAGTGCCTGGTTCTGAGAACCAGTTACTAATTGGATATAGAACCTGTTGTTAATTTAGGTTATTAGGACATAGAACCTGTTGTTAATTTATATGAATCCCACCACTGCCTGGGACCAGTGGTGGCCTGGGAACAGTGGAGAAAATCCTGAGCTAAGGGACTGATGGAATGATCCCGCCGAAGGCAGCTTTGCACATTTGTAGGTATTGGCCGAACTGTATTAGGGCCATTTTCCTGCCACTCTTGATTACTTGAACTCAACCTATTGGAAATGCAAAATTTCATATTACCTGCAATAGAATACAAGGATGCAAAACAGAACCAGGAGTATAAGCGCCATCCCTCCCAGAATTGCCAAGAGAAACACTGTGTGGTAAGTGCTTATGTCCTGGGTCACAGTGGGACCTGGAAGAGAAAATACATGAAATGCTAAAGAAAATAGATTCACAGTCCTCCCAATTCTTTTTTTTTTTTACTTGAATGGATTTTATTAGGCAAGGCCGAAACATCAGGCCAAACACAGTCCACTGGCCCTGTGCTCCCTCCCTCCAGGGGTTGAGAAAGCTCTTATTCTTGCTCTCAGGGTGACCATCTGTCATCTTTTCCCAGGACATATCCTCTTTTTTTAGCTTTGAGTCCTGGAAAAAAAATCTTCATTTTCCTTGTGAGCAGGTAGCCTTCTTAAATTTATAAATTATAGGTAATAATTATATGTAATAGTTTTAAATTTAGTAATAAGTAACAGTGTTTAAATTAACTAGATGAACGCAATATATATGAGTGGTTTTAGCTTTTATTTTGTCATGCCCTATATTTTCCTTGGGTGTCTTACATTTTGGGAGGCCTTGTCCTCTTATATGGTTCTTACCAGGGCCGGATTTAGGTTTGATGAGGCCCTAAGCTATTGAAGGTAATGGAGCCCTTTATATGTCCAGCTGTCCTTTGTCAACAACAAATTGTCGCTGTTTTTTTGTGTTGAATATATGCTATATGGTAATTTATGGACCTAATAGGTATGTAAAGCCATTTGCGCATAACAAAATATGTATTTTATCAAAGTAATTGTTGAAATGAAATACAATTAAGAAGTATATTAATAGTGAAATAATTATTAAGCTATATGGTCACTCTGTTGTTGGTCAACAATTTATGCTTTATGGACAGTTACAGCAGATGTGGTTCAAAACTATGGCAGTCTCTACTGTTCTTAGAGCACAATCCTAACCATGTCTACTCAAAAATAAATCTCATTTTTTTCAATGGGTCTTACTCCCAGGAAAGTGTCTTTAGGATTGCAGCCTAATATTTCTGCAGCTATGGGGAAACAGCCATCCTGTGAATGTTTTGGAGGAAGCAGCAAAACTGCACCCTGCATTCTAACACAGGTATGGACAAAATTCATGGTCAAGTGATGGCTTTCCTAGAGAACGTTACTCTGCATTCTCCAACAATGACATAATCTGGGGAGTTTCTCAAGAGGAAATATTATTTTTTGGAAATGCATTGACTAAGAGGTAACAAGTTATTATAAAAAAGGTCCTTTTGAAAAAAATAACATGTCTAGCAAACCTTGCCAAAGATCTTTCTCAGCACTGAAATATAGATCACCAAAATTTTATGTTGCGATAATGAACACTAATTTACCTGGATTCATGGGTGACATGGCTGCAACCCAGTACCCCAGCCGTGGAGCAATGTATGTCCAGGTCATTTGATTTCCTTCCCGTTGTATAATGCCGAAACTGCTTTTCAACCATGTCCCTATAGAAGAGGAATTCAGACATGTTTCGTAGCAGTACATACAAATAAGGCTTAATAAACCTTAACAATTCTCTAGTGAGTACTTGAACAGAAGTAATCCTAAAAAGGTACCTTTTTCTAAGAAATGTTTTCTAAGAAATGTTCTAAGAAATGCAAAGCAACTCCAGCTTTTGGAAATTGTGTATATCCGTCTGCCTCCCACATTACTATGTGGTGGGAATAAATGATAGCATCAGACCCTCATTGTCTCAGACATTGGCCAGGCATGTTTGTAAGACTTTGCATTTGCACAGGCACTTGCCTACACCACTGGGGCTACTCCTACATCTAAGTAAAGAATCACACACATGCAAAGATGTCTTATAGTGATTTGGAAAAAAGATCCATCTAGTTCAGGGTGGAAAAACACCAGTCTGGGGGTCATTTGTGGCCCCTGGGGGCCTCCAATTTGAGCTGCAAAGAAACAAAAATATAAAAAGTTGCAAAGCTTCATTAAATTAATGTTAGTGGTTCTATTTTTCCACCACCAGTGGGCACCACAGTTAATGGAAAAAGAAGGAAAAGAAAACTGGAGTATGGCTCAGTTGAAGATCTACAATAGTTATTAAACGCATCATTCTGTCTGAATAAAGAAGCCAACTTCGGCTACAATCCAGAGTAACTACAGGAGCATGTAAGAGACATTAGGTGCACCCGTAGTTACTGCACCACCTAGTGAAACCTATGGGAAATTCATATTGCAATCCAGAGTAACTTGTTCTTACTCCAGAGCAAGGACTCCCCGTAGTTACTCTGGATTGCGCCCTTCTATTCACACCTATTTCCTCAAAAATGGTGTGATATAAAGCCTGTTTCCATCTCACTGATCAGGGCCCCTCTAAAGGACCATTGCACCGTATATATTGCAAATATACATGTGCTAAATTAACCATTGCCATAACAAAACCAGGAATATTGGAATTTCTTGGAGAAACAGTTCCCGTATTCTGAGAAAATCTTTTGGACAATCAACGATTGATTCATTTTAGAACCTTCACAAAATGTGATTTTTAAGTCAGGTCTCCTTGCTCCAGATATTCCACAAGGAGAAAACTTATAGCCAGCTGTCCTGACTCATGTTACCTTCACTCCTACAAACAAAATCCTTGAAATGCCTCTTTGAAAACTCTAGTTTTTTAAATCATAAATTTTGTCCCTGCATCATGCGGCCATCAAAAAAGCCAGCATACAGATAGATACTTGCTCATTCCTGTGGGGTACTTGGAACACTGTGCAGGTGGAGGACTCTGACAAAAGATCCTACAGCTTGAAGCAAGGTGACCTGCTTGCACATGCTTCCCCACCTGTTTTGGCTCCCCTATTATGGCTGCTCCAACACTTTTTAAGCCGCAAATCTATCTTGTCTTGCGGTATGTAACCAGAGCAATATGCTTGATAATAGCACGTCAGTGCCTAGTGTGATACTTCAACCAAACTAGCACCATCACTGAGGAACTGAACCATCCTGAACCAAAATCCACTGATTTGGTATCCACTGTTTTGACTCACCACTGAGTTTCAAATGCTTGTTAACAAAGAAAAAGCATCAAAATCCAATTTCCTACATTGCATTGTTAGATAATGTTAAAGTCATTCCTAGATTCTATAAAGTGCCTATATTAATGAATTCTGAGGTGTCAATGGAGGTGGTCTGAGCAGATGGGAGCAGGCACAGGCTGCTCCTGGCAAGCTAGAAGACAAACCTACAATCCAGAGTAACTACGGGAGCACATAAGAGACTTTACATGCACCCGTAGTTACTGCACCTCCTCGTGAAAACCTATGGGAATTTCATATTGCAATCCAGAGCAAATTGTTCTTACACCGGAGCAAGGACTCCCTGTAGTTACTCTGGATTGCACCCAAAGTTTCCATCCAGTATTACTGCTGGATCTGTTTGGACACCTGTCCCCCTGCCCTCCTGCCATCAGGACGGCAGATTCATGATCTGAAGTTGCATGAATGCAAAACTAAGCGGGTTTCTTTCCTTGGCCAACCTGCTTTGTTTTCTAAATGAATCATTCACTGTGGAAGAGCATTTGTGCAGCAGAAGAGACAAGATGGCATTTGTAAAGTCTGGCACGTAACCAGTGGTTGGACTTGAAAATAATCATTGCAACCTTGCAAATAATCATTTATTTAACAGTGTTAAATAAAACTTTTAACGCGTGGAAAGGCTCTTTAGTATAGCCACTGTATTCATTCATTCATTCATTCATTCATTCATTCATTCATTCATTCATTCATTCATTCATTCATTCCCTGCTTAATCTCCCAAGTGGGCATCTTGTTAAAAGTCAATTAAAATCGATCTAAAATATAAAGTATATACAGTGCACAATCCTAACCTACTCAAAAGTAAGCCCCATTGTGTTCAATAGGTCTTACTCCCAGGAAAGTGTCTTCAGGATTGCAGCCGACATCTAGAACTATATTTTATCAAGGAGATGGTAGCAGGACAGAGGAGCACATGGAGACCATCTTGCCAAAAGGACCCTCATTACTTGGAACTGGCACTGTCTATGGCAGCTACTGACTCCTGAGCATGTCTACTCAGAAATAAGCCTGATTATAGTCAATGGGGCTATAGGACTGCAGCCATAGGCACACTTTCTAGAAGTAACCCATACTGAACAAAATGGGACTTACTTCAGAGTAGACATGCATAGAATTATGCTGTCCTAATAGATCTCTTAGTTTCTCTGATGGCTATATCAGGAAGAAGACAGCATCAACTTGGCAAGTAGTTTTTCCCCGGTTCACAGTAAGCCCATAATCAGTCACATCAATTAAGCCTATATAGTTCCTGTGGGGAGACTTTCCTTGCCAAAGCCTAGACTGGAACCTTTTATTGTATCAGGTTTATTTTGAAATATGCCAGAAAATGGATCCAAAGTGGGGAAAAAATGAGGGAAGGCTCTGTCTTTTATTTATAAAAAATCTATAAATCTTCATTCGACAGTTTTCTTTGAATGAGCATGCTACTCTGTCGATCAAAATCATCGCAACACTGGCTTCCACACCCAGTCAGTCAGAAAGACGTTTTGCCAATACGCACGCACAACAGAACTGTGGCTTTTTATAGAATTTTTCCATGGAGCGACAGCAGCTGGTTTTTACAGACCAATATCAATGATAGCTTGGCTCCAGCAGACCCCAAATGAGACAATCCTTTGTGATTCGGCTCCAAACATATGCTATTGATATTAGGACACATTTTTAAAAACTGATATAATAACTGGTGAGAGGAAAGAATCAGCAGGTAACTTTCGGCCAAGGTATCTCCCCATACCTCCAAAGGGGTGGGGGAAAACATAACACTTACTTAGAGGCTGCTGGTGGCTCAGATCAACATTTCTGAAGAGATGTAACTTTGTGAACTTTTTGTTGAATTTGTATATAAATTCAATTGATTTGATTGATTGATGTATAACTGATGACTGCTACATCGGCTCATTGAGACCAGCATAGCAGCTGACTGACAGTTGTGCTCCAAAGTTGGATGAGGATCTCCCAGCTCTACCTGGAAAAACCAATGTGCTCCTTTCCTGCTCAAAATTCCCTTTAGATGTGCACTCATTAGCATAGCTGCTGCTATTCCAGTGGCTGTTTCCATACTTACAAAAAAATGCCTCAGTACTCTGGTTCGTGCACTTTGCTCTTATGCCCTATTAAAGCAATTCAGGTGCATCAAAGACTTGTGCATGGTCCACTTAACCCAGTACTTATTACGACTACTGCAATTAAAGTAATGCAGTTAAAGTAATGCATAGAGAACTTCTGGTGTCATTGTGTGCTTTTAGAGTTCCATTAATCAAGTTCACCAATATGACTTTCCTAAGTGACCTATATGGACCCTATATGGACTCCCCTAACTGGGTAGGGAAGATGAAGGAGGAGTAATTGGTTGTGCAGGCACTTCTCTCCCTTCCCCAGAAGTCAGTAAAGTTTTATGACTTGTGAGCAAGCCATGACAGGTGTAAGGGGGAGTCTATGTTAACTGAATCCTATTGACAGCTTGTGCGGGCAATGAATGTATTCAACTTCAATACCTGGAAAGATATTAGAACAAACTATAAAACCTACCATCTGCACAATTTATATAATGATCCAGTGAGTAATAGAAGCCAAAATGGATTTCTCAAAATTAAATTTTGCCAGAAAAATCTCATCTTTTTTATTGGGTCACTAGTTTACTAAGCAGTGGAAATGCCATGGATATAGTTAACTTAACTTCAGTAAAGTGTTCAGCAAGGTTTTGTACAACATCAATTACCAAGGGAAGTGGTGGGTTCTCCCTCCCTGGAGGTCTTCACACTGAGCTTCTGGAAATGCTCTAGGACAGTGATTTTCAACCTTTTTCATCTCACGGCACACTTAACAAGGCAATGAAATTGTCAAGGCACCCACACCATCAATTGTTTTAACCACTGACAAGGCACACCAGACTGTTCAAATCCCCCAATTTTCCTATTAATGAGTGTCAATCCACAAATTCCCATGGCATGCCTAAGGGCTATCCGCGGCACACCAGTGTGCCATGGCACACTGGTTGAAAATCACTGCTCAAGGAAGATTTCCAGATACAGCCAGGGGGTTGGACTAGATGACCTTCCCTTTCCCATTCTGTGATTCCATGATTCAAACTTTTTTTCATATAGCTATTGGTGACCGCTGGACTTCAAGAAAAAAAGCACAATATTCAAGGAAGAAAAATCCATATAATGAAGCATGCCCCATTTCAACCCTTTTCAGTGTCCTTTAGACATAATTAAAATATAGGGCTGTCTTTTCTGTTTTTTGATGTTTACAAGTTCAACATGAAGAAATTCTGTCAAGTGAGTATATTAACTTGTCAAGGAGAGTTACATTTACTGGACGAAAGAAGGTTGAGCCTGCAATCAGTGTCAGAAGGCTTTTCCTTCCAAAGGTAAGGGTTTGTTTAGAGTAGGCAGCCTTTGATTGAGAACAGAATACTTTACAAAGTCCTTCCTAGACAATTACTAAAGTGCTAAAAGTTCAAGCAAAGAGATATCCACTCCCACAACTACAACAGGGCTTCAGCCTCAGTTTTGAAGCTGCCAGGAAACGTAAAAAAATACGTATACATGCGCTGAGGTCATACCTTCATTGCTCTCCCAATGAATAGCAATTCTTTGAGGATTTGTTGCATGGCCTCTGGCCAGCTGGACACTCGAAGGTTTAATGTGCTACTGTTTTATAGCAGAGTCATCACAATCTGGCAAAAACAAAACTAATCTGGTGTGTTTTTAGGATACTGATAATAAAAAAAGAAACACACTTGTTTTAACACGCAATCTTGCTAGGAAGTCTATTTCCTCTACAAAGGGTAAATCATTTGATTTATTACTAAAATCCAAGTTGAACTTTTCCTTCTTTGTTAGCAGCTGTCATTTTAGTCTACTTTGCCATTACAGGTATAAATTACCTGCCTAATGCTGAACAAAAGAACAGATCTCGTTTCCATATTTAGCAATTCTGGTTCCATCTTAAATAGGAGGAAGGGGAAACTATGGAAATAGGGGTAGCTTCCATTGTTCCAGAAATATAGAACAACACGAGACTGTATGTTTTAATGCTAAAAATCATGGCTCTTATAAATCATGCTGGTCTGTTTTGCTGTGACAAACAGAAAGTACATATGCAAAAGTTTTTTTTAAGCCTTACAATTAAAATTCAAATATATCAGTCCTTTGCCAACCACTCAATTCACAGTTTTGACTGGAAGCACAATGTATAGCTATACCTAAACCCATTTCTTCCTGCTATGTCACCTACTCAGAAACCTAAAATTCAGCTCCTGAAGGCAATGTTTATATCTATTGATGGTCCAAACGTGAATTAAAGTTGTATGAAAGCATTCTAATCACTGGTTGGAATTATTATTGTACCTGTGGATTGTAAGCCTTTGGTGGCTTTAAAAACTTTTTTCTGGTATGATATGTATGCAAATAAAAATTGCAATTATGTGATCATGAAGTAATCTTGGGAGATTTTAACAAGATTGTTCTGGATTATTGTATGGTGGTGGAGGGAATCTCTAGGAATTACTTTAATTAAAAATTGGTAACCCTCAAAAAAAGTTTGAGCATCCAATAATACTGTTGCAAACCATGTCAGAGCTGGTTGCCTGCTTTGCTTCTAGATATTCCAATATTGTACTTAAGCTGCAATCCTAACTTCTAGTTAGGGCAGCCTAAGCCCCGGCATAAATCCTATGCTGACCTGGGAGTGTCACAAAAATGTCGTAAGGCACTTCTGCCCCAATCAGGCCAGTGTTTAGGCATATGCCGACCTCCCCACACCACCATGGGAAGATATGCCAGGTAAATTAAGCTGGCCTAAATTGCATCCTTAGATACAGTTCATAAATTCACTCCCATCTCCAGGGCACATCAGCCCCAGCTGATAGATTTCACACCAAACCCACAGCTGGCACAAATGATGGCTTGAAAGCCAAAACTCAAGCCATACAATTCTGGTTAGCCAGGAAATCATGATGCACATTTAGTTAATTCAGATACGACACCAAATCATAATTAACATACTAATCTTACCAAAATTCCTGCACCCTGTTGCAGAAGCTCCACTGCAATTTCCATATTATCCCTTGGAGGATTTTTGGCTGCTAAGGTCTCCATAAAGTAAGCACCAGCAGCTGCTTTGGGTCAATGTGGACCTGTGCTAGCGATAGTGCTGACGCACGTCTGCATACTGATGAATTGCACTGTGGCAAGCAGTGCTGGTGAAACATAGAATCATAGAGTTGGAAGGGACCTAGTAGGTCATCTAGTCCAACCCCCTGCCTGCAGCAGGAAATTCCCCTAGAACATCCCCAACAGGTGCTCGTCGAGCCTCTCCTTGAAGTTCCCCAGTGAGGGAGGACCACCACCTCCATTGGCAATCTATTCCACTGCTGAACTGCCCGAACCGTCAGGAATTTTTTCCGGATATCCAGTCGGAATCTCCTTTCTTGCAGTTTGTACCCATTGGTTCTAGTTCTGCTTTCAGAAGCAGCAAAGAACAAATGAGCCCCTTCCTCCATATGACAGCCCTTCAGGTATCTGAAGAGGGCAATCATGTCTCCCCTCAGCCTCCTCTTCTCCAGGCTGAACATCCCAAGTTCCCCCAACCTTTCCTCGTAGGGCTTCCCTTCCATCCCACTGATCATTCTTGTCACTCTCCTTTGGACTTGCTCCAGTTTGGCTGCATCTTTCTTCAAGTGAGGTGCCCAGAACTGAACACAGTACTCAAGGTGAGGTCTGACCAATGCAGAGTAAAGAGGAATTAGAACTTCTCATGACTTGGAAGCTCCAGTCCTCTTAATGCAGCCTAAAATGGCATTTGCCTTCTTTGCAGAGACATCACACTGTTGACTCATGTTCAGCTTGTGATCCACGGCTACTCCAAGGTCCTGCTCACATTTTGTGCTGCTAAGCCAAGTATCCCCCATTTTATACCTGTGTTTTTGGCTTTTATTGCCCAAATGCAGAACCTTGCACTTCTTCCAGTTGTTCATTCTATTTGTTACAGCCCAGGATTCCAGTTTATCCAGATCCTCCTGGAAGTTTCTCCTGTCTTCTGTTGTGTTTGCTACTCCTCCCAGCTTGGTGTCGTCCACAAATTTGAACAGGCTCCCCCGTGTTCCTTCCTCCAAGTCATTGATGAAGATATTAAAGAGAACCAGGCCCAAGACAGAGCCCTGGGGCACCACACTCAAAACCGATCTCCAGGTTGATGCAGAACCATTTACTAAAACCATTTGAATGCGGTCGTCAAGCCAATTGCAGATCCACCTAACGATTGCCTCGTCCAGCCCATATTTTTCCAACTTCCAAATTAAGATGTCATGTGGGACCTTGTCAAATGCTTTGCTGAAGTCAAGATAAATGACATCCACAGCATTGCCACTGTCCAGTAAGCTCGTAACCCGATCAAAAAAGGAGATCAGATTTGTCTGGCAAGATTTATTCTTGGTAAATCCATGCTGGGTTCTTTTGATCACTGAGTACTTGTCTAGATGTGCACAAATTGTGTTTTATGACTTGTTCTAATATCTTCCCCAGGATTGAAATCAAACTGACTGGTCTATAATTTCCAGGGTCTTCTTCTTACCCCTTCTTAAAAACTGGGACTACATTCGCCCTCTTCCAGTCCACCACTCCTCAAGGATTTCTCAGAGATGACTGACAGAGGCTCTGCAAGGAGAACCAGTGCTCAATTTTGTTAGGATCAGGTCAAAAGTTTCTCTAACTGTGATTTGGCACCATCTCCAAAATTAATTCCTGTGATTATGGTTTGGGGTCCAACTGAAAGTGATACATAGAACTTTTGTCTGCACAATTGTAAAGGAAATTTTGACCCCAACCTTATTCCCCACTTGTGCCAGGAATGCTGCATGTTCCTGGGTTGTCTGGTCATTGGAGAGTGGGAATTGGCGCCACAGGCCACAGACCATTTCTTTGGACCTATACCAATGGATCAGTGTACTAGAACACTGAGCCATTGGTCCTGGCTTTAACTTACTACTTTTTGGAAGCAGCTACATGTGATAAACAGTGGACTTTCCCCCTTTTCCACACCAAATCTATATATATATATATATATATATATATATATATATATATAAAGCTGAAAATGGACTGACTGACTGACTCACTCACTCTTCAATGAGCCCAGCCAAAATCACTGGCCCTAGAACTGTGAAAATTGAGGAGGGTGTTCTTTTGCTGATGGAGGCCACCCACTAAGAACCAGTTTTGGGAAATTCCAATTGGAGGGGGGGGGGGTGAAAAGGGGCACAATGCTTCCCTATACTTTACATTGACAAATCCCTGAGTGATCAATGTCCTCCCCAATCCCTGGACCTAGAAGCATGACATTAGGGGATGGTGTTCCTTACGTAACATGAACACCCACCAAGAATGGAGGTTGAGAAATTTAACCCTTAATGGAGTGAAAGGGGGTGCAACATGTTTTTGTCCTAAACTTAACATTGAAGACTGATCAACAGCCAGCCAATTTGATTCCTGGTGCCTGATGCACTGGCAGGGATGGTGCGCATGGGGCAAATGGTATGGACGGTGTGCATGGGGGGTTGATGTGTAATGGGGGATGGCATACAGGGGCTATTTTTCTCTCAAATGCAAGCACATTTCGCTAGTTGCTAATTATATGCAATTATACTGCACTGCACTGTGTAAGATCTAGAAGCTGGGTTGCTCCCATTTCTATAGCAACACAGGGAACAGCTCACTCTTTGGAGGCCCTTAAACCTTTATTACTAGAACAGAAGAGGATTCCTTTTTATACAGAGAGAAGCATTTAACCCTATCAATCTTTTAACACAGGAAAGGATGCCCACCATCCCAATCCCATTCTTTACCCCCTGCTGATGCAGCAATGGCAAAATGTCTTCAGTTGCATCTTGTGGGGTGGGGGAGTTGTGGTGGTCCCTCACCTGGAGATTTGCATCCATAGCACAAGAAGGTCTACTACAGTGATTCTCAAAGTATGGGTCATGACTCAATTTTTGGAGGTTTATGAAAGTGATAGGTCACATTAGGCTATGTGCACATTAATTATTAAAAAAAGTTGCTACTAGAGGAAACACTGGTGCTCATTTACCATTATAACCATATCCCTTGGCATTTATAAATCAGGCAGCAGCTTGTAGGGCCTCTAAAAAGTCCATGTGGACCTGTATTGCAGGATCAGACCTGAAGTAGGGGCTAGAATTTGGCAGCTGAGCTTTCCACCTTCCTGGACCTGATCCACATTTCCCTGACTCCATCACTGCCCTGTTCTGCTCAATACCAGAAATTTATGGAAGTCTTTTAAAGAAACAATTCATAGGTTTTGCTACTGAAATGAAAGGCAACATTTTGAAAATGAGTTAGTAAGAGAGCCTGCATATTCCTTCCCCAGAGAATCGACTAGCTCTTTTCCTTTGCTCCCTTCCTTGCTGTAGGGAAAGGAAGCAAGCAAGCCTTCGGGAGCAATCCTAACCAATTTAGGCCAGGCATAACTCACCTGGCATATCTTCCCGTGATATTGTGGGGATGTCAGTGTACGCCTGTGCACTGGCATAATCCCCGCAGGAGTGGGGCAGAAGTGTCTTAAGGTGCTTTTGTGACACCCCCAGGCCATTTTGGGATATATGCCAGGCTTATGCCAGCCTAACTGGAGATTAGGATTGCAGCCTTCAACTCCCCCTCCCCATCATTCTACATCTTTCCTGGTGAGAGCCCCTGGAGAGAAGAAAGTAATGTCTGACATTTGTAGGTTACATACATTTAATGCTGAGCTACCCACGGCACATGCTGACTCAAAAATGTCAAACTTCATTTTAGTACTTCTCCAGATTTTGCCCAAACTCAGAGGACTGAATGGTGCATCAAAAGCCTTCATCTGCACTACGCAGAAGAACAGTACCTTGCTTTGGGAAGCTAAAGAGAAATCCCTCAAGGTTCTCTTCTCCCTTATGCATCAGCGTCACTTTGAATTAACACACAGATGGCTTGGATCTACTCAGAGAGAATACAACTGTCTCTTTGCACGGAATTTCGTGCAAAGGCTCAAAAGACAATAAGGTTGCATCCAGGATGCAAGCTAAGTGTTCAGGGAAAGACAGATACAAGTGAAAAAATCAGACTCAAAAATGATATTATCTCCATACGAGATCAACAGCATACAAGAGCACAGCAGAAGTTTCCTCTTCTATTCTGGCCTGATGAAGCCAAGTCATGCCAAAGACGTCAAAAGATGTAAATGAACATCCAGTTTTAATAAACATGCTTCCATTATCACATGCAATTATGTGAAATCAGGATCTCTTGACGGAGGAAAAAAAGCATTTTCAATGAAACTCTGAAAATCTTTCATTTCTGTTTTGTTTCAGATAAGCAAGGGTTGCACCCTCCCGCTTGGAATAGTATCTCTATGGTTTTCAAAGTGGAAAGAAAGGTATCTAAAAGAAAGTGCAAGGGGGTGTCAGAGCTTCTTCAGAGCTTCTTCCTGACCAAGCCCAGAATGCAAGATGGGATCAGAGATGGATCTGTTCTTGGATTCCCCCTCCCCAATATTAAACCCATGGATACCTGGACCTTAGATCAGGGCTACAGCTGGAGGGGGGGCACTATGTTTTGCAGGGTGCCTCACTGCAGAATGCAAGGGATCTCTTTCTGTTCTGAGCAATTCCAGGAGGAGGAAGCATCATGGAATGACTCAGAGCATCCTGAGCCTGGAATAGCTCAGAGGGAGAAGAGATCCCTTGCACACTGTGCGGAGGATCCCTGCAAAACTTAGTGTTTTACCCCACCTCTAGCTACAACTGTGCCTTAAATTCTTAAATAATGGACAAAAAAAGGGGGCATTCCAACCCTTCTGAGTTGGTGCAAGTCCCTTGTGCTGCCATAAACCATTCCTGTACTGAAAGCAGAGGTGGGCAGATGCCGGTTCGGGCCTACTTGCCCGAACCGGATCTTCCCCTTCGGCTGACGATCTGGTCAGAGCCGTGGCTGCAAGAGCCGCGGGGACCGGTTCGCCAGCGTCCGCCGGTGCCATGTCTCCTGGGGCTCGGCACCAGGAAGCTTAGTGCACGTGCGTCCAGCTGGACGCAAGCGCACTAAGCGTCCTGGCGCCGAGCCCCATGCGCAGTGCATGCACAGTGCGGCCTGGTTAGGGCCCGCCCCCTGGCCCCAGCCCCGCCCCCTGACCCCGGCCCAGCCCCCGAACTTCCGGTGAACCGGATCTTCAAGGAGGCTGGGCCCATCACTGACTGAAACTGCAATAAACTGCCTGAAACTGCCATAAAGCATTCTTGTACCACTCATGGGGAAGACCAGCCATGCACAGACATGTGCTAGTCTTCTCACCCTGCAGTGGGTCCAGGGAAAGGGGGTAAGTCAGCCAGCTGGGGGTGGGAGAGAAGATCCAGGAGGGAGGCTTTTTGAGGTAGGGGAGAGCAAGCGGTAAACAGGAATGCGGTTGGGCAGAGAGTGGGAGGAAGTGCTGGAACCTGGCAGACATGCCAGATCAAGTCCTTTTCCCAAGCAGCTTCAGATCCTTTTCCCAGGTCTGTATTCCACGGTATTCAGTGGTATAGCTCCAAGTAGATTCATTGGGGCTGCTGCAGTGTTACTCTGGATAAGGAGAAAGTTTCCCCTTATTTGTAGCAGCACAGTAGCAGCTCTAATCTTGTGATATGCCAGCCTGCCTGTTGCAGCACATGATAAGATTGGGCTGGAAAACTATGTGTTTGATATTCCTTAGACTACACAGACATAGACTTCCATGTTTCAGGGACTTCTATGTTTCTGCCTAACGATGGCTCAGATGGGATGACATTACATTCAGTGGGACTAAATTCCTTTTGATCTTGGAGGCATTCCAAAAAATATAAATCATCAGATCTCCTTCCAAGTCAGACCAGAAAATGAAGACAAGGATGAACAAATCTTATAAGCATTGACTTGAAGTTCTTACTACTTAGTGTCAATGAGCCATTGCTTCATTACTGTATAGGCCTTTTCTGAGGATAACATGCCTAACAATTATGGGGACTGGCAATTCATGAGAATGTAGTGTTTGTAGAGAGTGTGCAAAGCATGTCACTACCTTTGATTTTGCTGTTGTCTTTACAACAACCCTGTATGAAGCAAATGACTTATGGGAGGGACCTGAGTCACATGCTGTAGGAATGGGGGAAAAACTCCAAAGATAACCTATAGGAGGTAATTTGTTGGAGCTGAGTTGAAATACATTGAAAGATGCCTAAATAATGTGTCCTGAAGTCACAAGTTACTGAATTTGATCTTTTGTTGGCATATTATACATAGGGTTAGGCGCACTTCTGAGGAATAATGTATTGTTTTAGTGGTTTGTGTATATGACAGGGTAAACTTTGGCAAATATATTAAGCCAGAAAGGATAGGAGCAAAGGGGGAATGTCTCTTGAGCATCATGTGCGATCAGTTTGTGCATTTTATACAGTTGTGAAAAATTCTGCTCGATAAAAATTCTGCAGGATATAACCCACAGACAGGCAGGGTGATACATGGCAGGGTGATAGATGAATGTATGCTTTAGGTATATAGGAGGCTTACTTCAGAATGTATATTTTTAACCATGACGCATACAGTTGTGTATAGTTCCTGCATCCTTCTGCCTGCCATTCCTAACACAAGCTATTATGGAGGAATAGGACGGAGCAGATCTCCCTCTCAGGAACAAACTCAGAAATGTCTCCAGGGCATAATTAGGCTGTTTAAATGTTATTAATTATTCACAAGGTACCACTGCCTTAATTTACTGTGCTTTGCATCCAAGGCGGTATATTTTGTTGGTAATGTATCATTCCTGCTTGGAGCAACATGACATGTGAATAGGTGATGGTAGGACTGAAACAATCAGAACCATTTTTTTTTCTTCTAGTACCCCAGATCTAAGAAGGTTTTATGTGAAGACCAACTGATTTCAGTTGAACTTCTTTCATTGCACCAAGCAATTAGGACTCTTTAATGGCAATGTGCCATCATACTCTGAAGCTCTCCACTTACATAATGCCCATGTATAGAACATATGTCCCCTTCTCAGACTCAACATGACACCCTGGATCCACTCCAATATGCCAGCCGATGGGCTGGCACATATCCAGATATGCCCATTAGGGATCATGGCATGGAATAGTAGGTTTTTTACCTACCTCTTCATTAAGCCATGATCTCCAGCTAGCTCACAGCATGCTACAGAGGATGAGTCTGCACAACTGCACACTATGTGCTGGCCCAGGATATAATCAGGCTATCTGTTTCTTAAGGACACAATATAAAGAAAAAGGTATATGAACTTTTAGGTATATGAACTTTTAGAAGTTTTGTATGAACTTTTAGACCCTGAATGAATTTTCATTCCAGTTTCCAGAAGTAAAGGTTAAATCCTCAATCCATGTCTAGCCTGGACAAGGCTGCATGCACTAGCCTGACTTTTGACTAAAACAAACATCTGTTCATACTTTCAAGATTCAATTCTAAAGCCTAAAACAAAGTAGTTTGCAAGCCCAAAACCCTTACAAAGAAAACCTGGTAACTTTTGTTTCTCATTTTTAATGCTGCTATGGTAAGAGCCAGTTATATCCATTCATTTAACTTTTGTTTTTGGAAAAGAACATCAAATTCAAATAAAAAACTATTGTGATCTTTTCCAATGGATTATCCACAAAAACAATCAGACCATAGCTTAAGGAAGGAAGAGCCAAGAGAACAGAAAAGTAAAGTTTACTATGCTTAAGACAAAGCAAACAGCAAAGAATGAAGCAAATATTCTTTTCTGAACTATACATTCAGAAGGTGGTTTTGATGAGCCATGAAATTCAAACACAGCAAGAACTCTGTGGCACCGAAAGACTCAAATGTTTCTTATGACATGAATTTGAGTTGAAGAACTACTTCATTCTAAGCAATGGGCAGTGGCATAGCTGGGAGCAGATGGGGTACATTGCCCTGGATACCACATCTTGATGGGATGCTAACTGATAGTGGACCTAAAAAGGTGGCCTTCTGAAATGTGGGGAGGCCACCCATGGGGGGTAGTATTAAAAACTTTTGTGCCCTCAGGTGCCAGATTCCTTAGCTACACCACTGGCAATTAGTAGGTTTAAATAGCGTGGAGTAAGAAACTTTGCACAGTGAAGTTAATGAATGAACAAAAGGCCAGAAATCTAATACACGTTCCAAACAGATTTAAGATGTGCCTCCATGTCACTGGAAAGGAAGGTGTCAAATGAATGCTAATAGGAGTAGATTGGCCAAAGAGTATTTGCTCATGTGTTGAAACAGATGTTTAAATGCCACTCAGGGGTGTTCCCTTTGTTCCTATAAATGAATACCATCTACAGCTGCTTATGCATTATTTTTAATACTCAACAAGGAGCAATAAATAAAGAAGATAACCAGAGAACGGTGGTTCCATTGTGTGACCATTATGACTTAATGAGGATATTCCTCTCAATCATTTGCAATTGTACATGCCATCCCACAGCTGCAAAACAGGATACAGGAAAGAAAGGTAAGGGGGTACTGCTTGTTGTAGAAAATTGTATGTACTGTATAGGTAAAGTTTCTCTTTCTCTTTTTGTAGATCTACAAACAACCTTGAATCAGAATTGAAACGAGGAATTCAGTGTTTGGATGAACGCATGCGCTTGTATCCTAGGAAAGTCATAACTAAGCATCTTCAAAATCCACAAGACACATTTGTCACATCTAATTTATCGGACTAGAAAATCATGACCTTGTTATCAAGACATTTGGCTTTGGAAAACTACAAATGATCAACCATGCTTTTCCAACAAGCAATGGAGCCTTCCAAAGTTGTCACACTTACTGTACAATTCAAAGTATCTCTACTCAAAAGTAAGTCCCATTGTGTTCAATAGTACTTACTCTGAGAAAAATGTGGTCAGGTTTGCAGCCTTAGTTGCAAAATGAGAACTGAAAAGGGAGAGTACCACGTCCAAACAACCACTTTTCATTCATCGTCGATAATTGCCTCTTATCATTTCTCAGCTGTGATCATAGTAAAGATTGTGTACATACATAAAAACAAAAGAAAGCCTTCCTGGATCAGGCTGAGGCCCATCTACACCAGCTTCTCGTAACTCACAGTTGCCCACCAGATGCCTCATGGAACATACAAGACAAGACACCTCCATCCTGGTGTCACTCCTTTGCATCTGGCGTTCCAAGGTAGCCTACTTTTAAAACTAGGAGACACATAGCCTTTACGGCTTGTAACTTGGGAAAGATTATCCTAGAAACTAGTCCACTCTCCTTTTAAAGCATCCAAGCCAGAAGTTATCACTACTTCCCGTGGCAAGAAGTTCCACAGACTAACCATGTGCTGTGTAAAAAAAATTTGATCTGTTTAACTCTCCTAACACTCAATTTTAGTGGATGTTGCTCAGTTCTGGAATTGTGTGAGAGGGAAAAGAATAAGGGCGCAATCCAGAGTAACTACGGGGAGTCCTTGCTCCGGTGTAAGTACAATTTGCTCTGGATTGCAATATGAATTTCCCATAGGTTTTCACTAGGTGGTGCAGTAACTACGGGTGCACGTAAAGTCTCTTACGTGCACCCGTAGTTATTCTGGATTGTAGGGTAAGCCTCTATCCATCACCTGAATAATTTTGTGTGTCCTAACCTTGTTCCTTCTCAGGATCCTTTTTAATAGACAAAAACAAAACAAAACAAAAAACTGAAGTGTATATTTGGGGCTGGGGGTAAGTTAGAAAACATGACTTACCTAATTTTTGGTCAAACCTCCAGGCCGGCACATGGGCATTGTGCTTCAGGTTGTTGTTGGATGGAAGAGGCACTGTTACGTAGATGGGTCCATTCACAGGAACTGGAGTCCCATCGCTTCTGAGTAAGTGCACACTAACTGCAGTGACAGGAGTAAGATCATACCTAGTATTATTTCCTGTAAGCAAATGAACACAGTTATAACAAAGCGTAAAATTCAGACATACAGAATTAAATACAAAACACCAGCACGTATTGTACTGATTAATGAGTATCTTCCTATTGTCAAAGGATGATATGATCAGGAAAGACCTTTGCACATTCAAAATGCATCAAATTACAGCCAGTTGTGATTCACTGTCATTCAATATTGTTAACTTAGAGCACAATCCTAACCATGTCTACTCAGATGTAAGCCCCATTGTGTACAATGGGTCTTACTCCCAGGAAAGTGTCTTTAGGATTGCAGCCTTATTCAGTTTAAAAGTTTTTTTTTTCAGATTGCCTGAAGAGTTATCCATAAATCAGCCATGGAAACCTATAGGTGTTACTATAGGGTAACAATGCAATCCTACTCATATTTACTCAGAAGTAAGTACCATTGCTCCCAGGAAAGTGTTCTTAAGATGGCAACCCTCAGTTAAATAGTTTACTTATTTCTCCTTAGCCTTCTGATCACTCCCCGCCCCATTACAGCATCTAGCATATGCTCAATTGGTATGAATGCACGCTATAACATGATGGACAATAAGTTTAGATTGTTGGTTGCTCAAATATTTTGTATTTTTTGTATAAAAGGTCAATGAATGCTGCTATTGTATTTTATCATACTAACAACTTTTCATGATGCAAAGAACTTTGCCCTTAGAATAACCTTAATTAATCTTCATTAACTCAGGGTGGAAAACAGCTAGTAGTTGGACTCATAAAAATTATATTCCTGTAATACTCAAAGACACAAATGTCATAAAATGCAAAAATAGGACCTTTGAGATGATAAGAATAGAAGTTTACCAGTTCTGTTTCCATCATATCCTTGTAAATAAGGAAAACTATCCACCTCCCAAAGTGAACTAGCTGAAGTAAGAAATGCTGTGAGGTCACTATAGTTGGTGTTCTCTGACAATTTCAGGTCTCTCCTTTGAAAATGAACTCGGGGCTGAATCCGTGCACCTGGCAAGAAGGAAACAAATATACAGATTAGTCCAGATTTTATCCAGGGATTATCCACTACCTTTATTTATAATATGGAAGAACTTTTAATAAATATAATTACACCTTTGGCTGAAAGCAATATCACATTGGTTATAAAACTACTACCATATTAACTCAAATATAATGCATGATTGAATCTTAATATGCAGCCTGATTTTGGAGACTAAGGGTGCAATCCAGAGTAACTACAGGGAGTCCTTGCTCCGGAGTAAGAACACTTTATTCTGGATTGCAATATGAATTTCCCATAGGTTTTCACTAGGTGGTGCAGTAACTCCGGGTGCACGTAATGTTTCTTATGTGCTCCTGTCGTTACTCTGGATTGCAGCCTGTATTTGGCTGAAAAAAGCACACATTATATTCTATTAAATACAGTAATTTAACATCCCGTTAGATTACAGTTCTGATTTTTTGGGAAGATGGCAACATTTTTCAACTATTCCATTTAATGGATTTCAATAGAACTAAAAAAATCAGTAAGAAAAAAGTGAAAACTGATTTTCAATTCACTTTTTGGAGTGGGCATTGTGTGTGTGATTTGCTATTTCATCTCAGTGACCAAAATACCAGTAATGACGTATCATACTATCATCTGAAGACTGCCAACAGCATGTCTTAATGTTGTCTCTGAAAGGTTTAAATAAGGTTACTCTTGATACAGGAGGGGTGTTGTGGTAAGTACTGTAGGTGTTGCAATTTGCAATGTTGTAAGTAGAATAGTTCCAATGGGAAGTGGGAGGGACCACTTTTAAGATATGCCACAGTGCTTGCACTACTTAACTGTACCACTCTGTAGCTACATCACTGCATTTGATTTAGGTATGATGCTGAAATATATGTGTCAATCTTGAAGGGAGGCATATGCGACAATACATATGCAACGATGATACGGCAGAAATAAGTAAGCTGCAAGAAGTGCTCTCTTTCCTAGGTCTGATTTTTTTGCTTGCTTGCCTTCAAGACATGTGTGTGTGTGGATGAGTGGATAATAATATATTCTAAAATAAAATAATAATGCTCAAGGAACAACAAAAGATCAAACAGTAAGATTGGCATCAAAGTCCTACTAAGGAGGGCAGCAACTTTGGATAGCTAGGACACCCACTCTTAGAGGAAAGCTTTGAGTCTTGAGAAGATCAGGTATAGCTTTATGTTGCATTTTAGTTCATATTAGACTTCTGTTCATGAAGCCAAAAGCACTTCTCCCCAAGTTCACACCATTAATAACAACGCTTTGCAGTGAATGGGGTAAGGCCCCATCTGCAAGCTTCTGCATATAAAATGCAAATGAAGATTTAAAGCAGCTGTTACTGTATTCCCAAGAGTTCCTTTTCCAATACACAAAGCAGACCGTAAAAAACAGCTTTCCAATCAAGATTCAAAAACCACCCCCTTGCTATTAATACAAATTATTGAGGGTGATTTCAAAATGCCAGTTTGTACTACAGGTCCAAACTTGTTATACACTGATGTTTTATACACAGACTTGACTCAACACAAATGGCCACTACAAATGAGAAGGAACATCCAGATATCTAGAAAAGGGAAAAATATACATCACTTTAAAATCTCAGGTTAAAAAAATACTTTTCTTCTTGCTTTAGAGAGGCAGTCATGCAGGCAAAAATTCCATTTTTCATCTGTGCCAGGCAAAGGAATGAGCTTCTCTTTCTTATCACTTACTGTCCTTCCTCAACAGTAAGAAAAGCTGTTTTGAAACCATTTTAAAGGGCTCTCCTTTTAATTTTTAAATCTGCTTTTATTTAATTCATTTTTAAAATATTAGTAGAAAGTCCAAGAATCAAACCACTGTGGATGTCACGGTGCGACCTTACTGCATTAGGAGCAGTGGAGGAGCAAGAAACCTAGAAGCAGATCTTTGAGAGTGCAATCCTAACCAAAGTCTGGCACAACTCAATGTCCATATTATGGGCATCTTCCGCTAACCAAACTAGTTCTCCATCAGTAGAAGGCCCTCTTCAATTATGCATCAACACAACCACCAGAGGATACGGCAATAGCAATGACACATGTGACACCAAAGCATCTAGTCATTGCAAGAGAACATACACAGCAGGTTGGGTAGTGGGTGTGAAGGGCAAGGAAAGATGTACAAAAACTAACATTGTGATTTAAAGAGCTAGAGCAACAACATATTGAAATAATTATGACAATCTCCTGAATCAAAATGTGCACAGAAAGAGTTAAATACAGCCAGACCAACACTTTTGTCAGACAGGAAGAGATCCTTCTTTGCTACTTTCCAACCCTAAACTGAAAACAGCAGTTTGGCAAACTAAATATGGTACATTAACTATGAGCAGCCCAAGGGAATTCCTATCTCCCCCTATGTTTTGTAGCAACAAAACCATCAGAAAGAAGTTACAAGAATATGATGATCTAAGACAATTTATTGCATACCACCTTCATAACCCTTGAGGCCTCTCATCTCTCCTCTCAAAGGTGGTGAGATAGAAGTTAGCTTCTTTGATGCAATAATTCAAGATAATGCAGCTTACACGATGTCTTTGTGGCTTATATAATGCCTTATATGCAAGGCGCAATGGCACTGGCTTCAGGCTATAATCAGCACTATGAACATTAACCAGGTCATCCTCTTAGGTGTATCCCAACAGACAGAGGGATGGAACTCAGTGGTGGAGTTGAACCTCTGCCTAGCAAAGGTTCAAGTAGGGTTGAGAAATCCCTTCCTAAAAATTTGGAGAGCTTCTGTCAATCACGGTTAAGAGCACTAAACTAAACATACAAATGGTCTGACAGAGCGTAAGGTTGTTTTCTGTATTCCGCAGCAGGATAGTTTGTGCAAACTGGGGAAGCACCAGCAAGGGGGAAGCCCACATTTCTGAATCAGTTTTCACCTGAGGGCCCATAAAAGTTTGGAAAACAAGAGTTTCCCATAATATGGGTTGAGGAGCAGCACTACTTCAGCTGGATGGGGTATGTATATTTGTCCTTGTGATATACTGCAACAGCAGAGTTAAGATAATTTGGGGGGATTTGGGACATGAAAGATGCTGAGTTCATTCCAAAAGAGAAAATCTTTTCACAAAATTTAACCAAACAAGTTTGAGCAAATCTGCCATTTTGTATATTTAAGAGATTTATACCCTGCTTTTCCCAATCCAAAGCAAGTGCTCTGGACAAGTTACAAAACCTTTTGTCCTCACAACAACCCTATGAGGTAGGTGAGGATAAGAGTGGGTGACTGGCATAAGGTCACCCAGGAAGTTTCATGGGTGAGGGGGGATTTGAACCTGCATCATTATGCATCTCTACTCAAAAGAAAATCAGATTGAATTTGATCGACATTTACTCCCAGGTAAATGCATATAGGGTTTCAGACTAATCATAGAATCATAGAATCCTAGAATTGAAAAGGACCTAGTAGGTCATCTAGTCCAACCCCCTGCCTGCAGCAGGAAATCCTCCTAGATCATCCCCGACAGGTGCTCGTCAAGCCTCTGCTTGAAGACCCCCAGTGAGGGAGAGTCCATCACCTCCCTTGGCAATCTGTTCCACTGCCGATCCTCCCTCACCGTCAGGAATTTTTTCCTGATACCCAATCGGAATCTCCTCTCTTGCAGTTTGTACCCATTGGTTCTAGTTCTGCTTTCAGAAGCAGCTATGAACAAATGAGCCCCTTCCTCCCTATGACAGCCTTTCAGGTATCTGAAGAGGGCAATCGTGTCTCCTCTCAGCCTCCTCTTCTCCAGGCTGAACATCCCAAGTTCCCCCAACCTTTCCTCGTAGGGCTTCCCTTCCATCCCACTGATCATTCTTGTTGCTCTCCTCTGGACTTGCTCCAGTTTGGCTGCATCTTTCTTAAAGTGAGGTGCCCAGAACTGAACACAGTACTCAAGGTGAGGTCTGACCAATGCAGAATAAAGAGGAACTATAACTTCTCGTGACTTGGAAGCTACAGTCCTCTTAATGCAACCTAAAATGGCATTTGCCTTCTTTGCAGAGACATCACACTGCTGACTCATGTTCAGCTTGTGATCCACGGTGATGCCAAGATCCCGCTCACATGTTGTGCTGCCAAGCCAAGTATCCCCCACTTTATACCTGTGTTTTTTGTTTTTATTGCCCAAGTGCAGAACCTTGCACTTCTCTCTGTTGAAGTTCGTTCTATTTGTTACAGCCCAGGATTCCAGTTTATCCAGATCCTCCTGGAGGTTTCTCCTGTCTTCTGTTGTGTTTGCCACTCCTCCCAGCTTGGTGTCATCCGCAAATTTGAACAGGCTCCCCCCACCCCCACCCCCACCCCCCGTATTCCTTCCTCCAAGTCTTTGATGAAAATGTTAAAGAGGACTGGGCCCAAGACACAGCCTTGGGGCACCGCACTTGAAACCAATCTCCAGGTTAATGCAGAACCATTTACTAAAACACTTTAACAGTCATTGAGCCAGTTGCAGATCCACCTAAAGAGTCTCGTCTAGCCCATATTTTTACAACTTCCCTATTAAGATGTCATGTGGGACCTTGTCAAATGCTTTGATGAAGTCAAGATAAATGACATCCACAGCATTGCCACTGTCCAGTAAGCTGTCCAAGGTAGAGTTGAGCAGCTCCGCTTTTTCCTGGTTTCCAGAAACCTGTTGTCCATCTTAGTCCAAGAGCAGCCCCACCCCCTCATTTCTTTCTGTTTTCCTTTGGGCATATCTAAAGAAGCTCTTTTTGTTATCCTTGACTCCCCTGGCCAGCCTCAGCTCATACTGAGCTTTAGCATTTCTGACCCGTTCCCTACAGGACCGGACTATCTGCCTGTACTCCTCCTTGGTGATCTTTCCAGTCTTCCATTCTGTATACTTCTCTTTCTTTAACTTCAAGTTGATCCTCAAGTTGCTTGTGGAGCCAACCTGGTTTTTTCAGGTTTTCCCCCCTTTCTTTTTCATAGGAATTGTTTCTAAGCTTGCAGAAGCTTGCCTCTTGAGCTCCCACGCCCCTTTTCCTGTTAGTTCATCAACCCATGGGATCCCACCTATGACTC
This sequence comes from Cryptoblepharus egeriae, assembly GCA_030015325.1. Taxonomy (NCBI): domain Eukaryota; kingdom Metazoa; phylum Chordata; class Lepidosauria; order Squamata; family Scincidae; genus Cryptoblepharus; species Cryptoblepharus egeriae. The sequence continues at coordinate 21,002,891 of JAREYC010000004.1, read as the reverse complement.
CTCTAAACCTGTTGAAATCAGCCTTTCTGAAATCCAATATAAGGGTTTCACTGTGCACTCTTTTTATTTCCCACAATATTCTAAATTTCAGCAGCTCATGATCACTTTCCCTTAAAGTTCCCGCCACATTGACCTGGTCAGTCAGTTCAGAATGTGGCATAATTAGATTTGCTTTTCTATTCTATAAAGTAGATAACTGTGATATTAGTCCCACAGGTATGAAATTGTTGGACAGCTCATTAAAGTTGTGATCCCAACTCTGTTGTGTGTTGTGGTGACCCAGAAGTTTGCTGGTAGGTGTAAGGATGCATACCAGCCCACAGAAGTCAAATCCATACTCTGCGCCACACTGGAGAAGAAAGTTTGTAATGGCCAAGACCAACTGGCAGAAAAGGGACGGGAAGAGAGAGCGCAGGAAAAAATGGGGCATTTCAGTGTGGATGGTAGGTGCCTAGGTAGGAGAACCAGCCTCGGAAGGTAGGTGGGACAGGCCTCAGGCCATAAGGTCGAATTTAGACCGCCAAAAAAATTGTTTGCTGAAAAATGCTAAAGAATGATGAATTCCAACTTTCAATATATAGTGCTGTGTTTTTTGTTTTTTCCAGAAAACAGAGAAATACAAGAGTTAATACTTTTCCTGCAAAAATTTATACTTGCGCTGGGTACCCAAGGTTAAAAAGCCAGAATAAAAATGAAAAAAGAAAAAACAAGATGTGCAAACCAATGAGAACACTTAGTTCAAAGTAGGCAGATCAAAAACTAGTCAAATCGTTCATCTGCAAAGCACCAATTCCTTTGAAAGTTCTCACTGAATCAGTCAAGAGTTTCTAGTATTGTTAGTCTGAGCACGTGACTGTTATATATTTCTAATTTTAGAGCATAATCCCAGTCATGCCTACTCAGAAGCGAGTCCCACTGTGCCTAGTGGGGCTTACTTCCATGAAAAAGTGTCTTAGGATTGCATCCTGAATGTTCCTAATCTGATTGTTCTTGGTTCGAAGCTGCTGATACTCTGATCCAAACCAGTCCATTTCTAACCCCAATAAGCCTAGCAATATGGTGCTATTGGTTGCTCAAGCAGTCACAGAAGTGCCGTAAGCTGCCAACATGCTGCTGGCAATGGTACAGCATTAGGTGGCACTGCACTTCAGCGCAGGGAGAGAGATGCTGAGATGCAGATGGTGGTGAGCGTCGCAAGAGCCCCACTTCCCCTGCCATTAGCACCTGTAGCTGGCCGGTACCAACACTCACCATCACCTGCATCCCAGTATCCATCTCCCTGCACTGAAAATGCAGCACCACCTGATGTTATATCATTGTCAGTGCAAGGAGACTGATGCTGAGGTGCAGATGGTGGTGTTTATCGCTACTGGCCAGTTACAGGTGTTTGCAGTGGGAGAGATGGCTCATGGAGGTGCAGAACTGGGTAGAGAGGGTGTATCAAACATACAACAGTGTACCACTGAAGTAAGTAAAATATGAAAGTGGGCTGAAGTTATAGCACACAGATTTAGAATGGATGTAGGAAAATAATTTCTAAATTCATGAGTGGTTCCCAACTGTTTCATACCTGTGGGACCAATATTACAGTTTTCTACTTTAATGGAATAGGAAGGCAAATCTAATTATGCAAACTTCTGGACATCTTAGACTGAAACCCTATACACATTTATCTTGGAGTAAATGCATGAGCAGTTCTAAATGATGAAATTTTTAAGTTGAGACAAAACATGGGACAAGACAAAAGAGCTTTGGGGTCATTCAGCCCTCAGACGAGGTGTCAATGTTGTTCATGACCCATAGACATGGATCAATATGATTATTAGGCAACGGGTGACCCATATCAGTTCCTTCAGTGGATACAGGACACAAACTCAGTCCAAATGGTCACTGCTCTTACTTAACTTTTATTTTTATTGTATTTGCTTTTTCTGAATTTCAGAAAATTAGCTCAAAACTCTGATCAAGAATTGTAGACCATGCATGAGAAAAATGCCAAGAAAAGAAGAAGCTCAAATTTGGGGATCTAAATGAGCCTTTCACATACTTTATACAAGGACCGACATCTATGGAAGAAGTCCCACATCCACACAAAATTTTCCAAACAAATTGTTCAGTAGAATTCACCAAATGAATCCTCATCACAAGGAGAGTTTTCATTTTTTCAATCCATATTGGTGGTAGCTGGTAGTGGAGGACCTCCCTACAATGAAAGTCTGTGTGTGTATGGGCAAAATCCATAGCACTTACGGGTTCACGCAGTTACGTCACCCTCTAGTGTTATCTTATGGAAAGTCATCTTAACTGCTATGGAGCAAGGGGCTTAATTTCACTTTAGGATATAAGCCTATGTCTCTCTGTGTTTGTGTGTGTGTCTGTGTGCACGAGCAAGTGGAGGCCCACCACAGGGCTTTATCTTTATCTAGGAGGATTACTGGCAAAGGGCATAATAAATAGGGATGTGTGTATGTGCAAAAAATAGGGCCATGATCTTAACTCAATTAATTTGGTAAGATAAATGGATTAAAAACCTTTTAATCAACTAAAGAGGTGACCCCAATTAATGAAACATTAAAAACACACATGTCACAATTATTAGTTGAACACAAGATCTTACAAAACCTGGATAGCAGGTGCTTTGGAAGAGGATTTCTTCATGTGTTGAGAGAGGGAAGGGAAGGGGAATGTTTGTTTCTAAATGGCACTGGCTGTACATGCATCCCTTAAAAACAAGTATGCATTTTCTTAGAATTGCTTTACCCCTATGCAAATGTCTGTAGTTTAATTGATTAATTCATCAATCAATCAACTAATGTAATGATTTGACTTTAATTTCTTTAATTGAATGACAGTCCTAGGAAAAAGAAAATGAGGAGGGATAATAGGTCTATGGCAAAGCACCAGCAGAAGGTCTCAAGTTCAGTTCTTGGAATCCCCAGTTTGGACTGGGAAAGGTCCTACACTAAAACCCAGAGAAGGTGGACCCATCTCTTAATGAAGACAGGCTGAGTTAGACGGACCAGCAGGTGACGTCACATAAGTCAAGGAAAACTTAAAATCTGTTGTAAGAAAAACTAAATTCTACAACCAGTAGAAACAGATTTCCTCAAGTAGTCCAAAACAGCATACTGCAATCCTAACCAAAAGTAAGCCCCATTGTGTTCAATGGGTCTTACTCTCAGGAAAGTGTCTTTAGGATTGTAACCTTAATCCTACTTTGAGAACTGGAGAGATAGTGACTGGTGCAAGGTTATTCAGGAAACCATATAACTGAACATGGATTGGAATTCAAATCTTCCTAGTTGAAGTCCAGCACACTGGCTAAACCACCTTGGCTCTCTAATATATTGCCAAATACCTGTTTATTTTGAATGAGTAACAGCCCAATCCTATCCCCACATTGTGCAGTTGTGCCAAAAACAAGTGAGCTGGATCTAATGGGAAAGATGGCTTCAGAGGCAAAGATGGATTTAAATGCTTGTTGCCCACTGCTAACTTCTGCATCCCCTAACCTGTACCACTGTTCTGGATCAGGTAACAGGCTTGATTATTCTGGTGTAACAGCTGGATATTTGTGATTTTTGTTCACGAATATAATATTTTGAAGTCAAGGCTGTTTATTCTTTCACTATGGATATTAGATTAACATAGCAAAACTTGGACCCATTTAAGACATGCTTATATGTTTAAGCTTCGCACAGAATTGTGGCAGATTATACTGTTTGCATTTCATTGTCCACTGTGAGTCCAACAGCTGGTCCAACATCTGGGACTTTTGGTCAGTTGTGTACAATGTCTTTTTTTGACATCCATATATATCCATCTGCTAGGTAAGGATAGAGAGAGCCACCACAAATCTGTTTAACACGTTGACTCTAGTTTCTTTGTTGTTAAACCACCTAAGGGTTAGTAAAATGCACTTGGCAGGGAAAACTAAAACAATTGTTTACCACGCCTGTTTTATGTGATATCAGATATCCTCATTTACTCACACAGACCCCCACAAGTATCTAAGTAGCTTATTCACTTGGTTAATTGACACAGATGTTTCATGTCAACAAGACCTCAGCTATTGAGAGCCAAAAAACATCCAAGACAACATTATGCAAAGGTTCATACCTGTATTTGCTTCATTTCCTATGCCAGCCCATACTTTTTTGCATTTGATATCATGTCTATTTGTTTATAAATCATTATTTTGCACTTTAATCTACTTTAGGAGAAATGGCAGAGAAGTAAATAAATGTAGCAAACAGCAAAATAATAAATAAGAATCACGTATAGAGTCACGTATGTATGTGTTAACATACAGAGTTAATAATAAGAGTCACATACCCAAATAATTTTCTAGCAGAGTAATAATTATTTAACCTGCCATGCCTCTGCAAGATTTTGAACAAAAATTGTCAATATTACCAATACCTTCCATCTATTCCAGATCAGGAAAATTAAATACTGTACAACAAGCTGGCTTGTCCCAAATGCTCAACATTTCACAATGTGAAGAAATCATATACAGTGGTGCCTCACGTAAAGAATGCCTCACATAAAAGTATGTTTCACATAACAAACAAAAATTTCTCTAGGATTCTGCTTCACATAAAGAACATGCTTCACATAAAGAATACATTCGTTGGCAGTTGGGGCAGACACACTGGCCGGCAGCCTGTTTAAAAAGCGTCAGGGCTGCCTAGCGCACCTGCCCATAGTGAAAGCAACACTTCCATGCTGTTCTTCCTGTGGCTGGAGGGAGAGAAGAGCAGTGGAGAAGAGGGAAGCAGGTCAGGGCTAGCCAGAAGGGAGCAGGGGAGAGAGAGGTTCAGGATGGAGAGAAGGAGAAAGTGGGGAGACACGTTGAAGGTATCTTGGATTGCAGCCTCCTAACCATGTCTACCCAGAAGTAAGCCCCATTGTGTTAAATGGGTCTTACTCCCAGGAAAATGTCTTTAGGACTGCAGCCTAAGTAGACTTCATAGGATCATGCACATTGAATGCATGTTTTGAATTCAATCCCAGTGTTCTGTCATCATTTTTACATCCAGTTAATATTTTTATATGAATATTTTGGGGGTTGTGGAACCAATCATCTGAGTTTCCATTATTTGCTATGGGAAAAACCGCTTCACATAAAGAATGTTTCACGTAAAGAACATGCCTCCGGAACGAATTCAATTTGTTACGTGAGGCGCCACTGTATTGAGTTTGGATCACAGTCATTCAAACAGCATTGTTCATATAAACAATTTGGACCAAATTAATGTGACCAACATGCAAAATGCTGCATTCAGATTTGGGAGACCAATCAAAGAAAGGGTAAGTGATTTTTAACCTTTTTCATCTCAGGGCACTCTGAAAAGGCACTAAAATATTCAAAGTATATTATCAGGCTTTTGACAACTGGGAAAGTTCATCATGCTGCTAATAGGTTCACATTTTCTAATCCCATGCCACGGATGCAAACCATACATGGCAAACCCAACAGACGCAAACTATCACTCATGTGTCGTGGCACACCCATGTGCCATGGCACACTGGTTGAAAATTGCTGGCAAGTGTAATAGGCAAATTCAACAGTTCTCTTTCACAAAAGACAATTCCCAGTTCAATGCTTTGACTGATGGGTGGGTGCAAACTAACATGATAGCACAAAAATGTCCCTTTACATCTAAACATTCACATACCTTGAAATCCTGAGACTATCTGTACAACATCTTCATACACCATTAGTGTAGCTGAACGTTCAGGAAGAAGGCCAAGGCTCAGAGATGAAAAAACTGTGGAAGGAAAGTGGGTTAAGTGGGATATATCTAAGGTTGAAAAAAACCTCTCCTCCTCCCACTTTTCTGTACTCCTTAGTGTTTGCTAGCAAACTTAACTTTTAAGACAATCCATTTTTTTCCAAATAACTTGAAGTTTCAACAGATGCATTTGTTGGAACTACAGCTGTGTTCCACGTAACAATTTTCTTAATGATGGGACACAAATATGACACATATTCTACATTCTGATACCCTCCCCTGCATTTGGCATTCTGAGGCATCCTCTTTCTAAAAAATAGTTTATATATTTCTATTTATATCTATTTATATAACAAAGACAATATATGAATGTTTGCTTAATGACCTAATCTCTTAACAACAGGGACTGGAGAACATTTTCCCATCACCAAGTGATGCACACCTGCACTTTTGTATGAAGGAGATTGTGCCTACAAGTGCACAGGTAGAAGTCCAAACCAGGGGAAAAACAAAAAGGGACATGGCTGCATATTTATTTATTATTTTTATTATAATTTATTATTAGATTTCACCTTTCTCCCCAAAGGACACCCAAGGACACCCATCTATTCAGAAGATGAGGAATATCAATATCCTCTGGTGGCACAAGTGGTTAAGACACTGTGCCTGTTAACCAGCAGGCCAGGGTTTGAGACCCGGGTCCCCACAAGACAAGGATTTCCTGTTATAGGCAGGGGGTTGGACTAGATGATCCACTGGGTCCCTTCCAACTCTAGGATTCTATGATCACACCTACTGAATTTCCAAAACATGAGTATAATACAGGCTTCCCCACTTATTGGATGGGTTAGGAACCAGAGGGCTGTGGGTGGCGCAAGTGGCTAAGACACTGTGCCTGTTAACCAGCAGGCCAGGGTTCGAGACCCGGGTCAGCCCCACAAGACAGGGTGAGCTCCTGTCCATAGCCCAGCTCTGCGATGCCAGCTGGATCCAGTTGTATCAGCTCTGCCTTTCCATTGGACTAATTCAGTGGTGTGGAGAGGGGGGATTTGCTGCTTGGGTAACAGCCTAACCTCCATAACAATCCAACCCAGGCTTTCGTGCTTTGCATGCAGTGTATGCAGCGCTGAGCACGATACCATAGTCTTTCAAGACTGACGGAGGCCTGCTTTTTTTAGGAACCAGAGCACCATCCAATACCCAAACCGTTGAAAAGTGGAACCCAATATTTTCTAGTTTATAAATGTTGCTTCCAATGATTTTTTAGCTAGCAAATTGCAAAAGCCCCTTTTATCTTACAAATTCCTGATGCCACACAAAAAATTTCTCCAAATGAGTACTCATTAAATCCTTCAGGAATGGGTTTAGACCAGGAGCAATAACATGATGGGGGGCAATTTTGACGGAGGGGAATTTTGACCGTTAGAGCAACAGAGAAAGATTGAAAGAGCAGATCATGCATTGAAGGCATGAGTTCTGGTTATAATTGAAAGGTATTGAAAGAGTGGATCATCAGAAAACAATCTGTCAGAAACTGGGGTAATAATTTCCTGTAATAAGGAAATATCCCAAGGCACAAAGTGTGATGTGCCTAAAAATGTGATGTGCCTAAAATCTAACCAATTACTATGGCATTTCGTTCCCTGAGACATCCTTGATTGGATTCCTTGTACTGCCAACAATTTTCTCCTGTGCATTTCTCCTGGTGGGTGGCAATGTAGCATGGAGGAGATGGGCTGCTATTGCCCAAATATGACTTCTGGCTGTTTGCCCTGGTGGCCATGGCTCATAGAACAAGAGGGCAACGTATACAAGCAGCATAGTCTGGCACCCAGGGCCAAATATTTTTCAAAAACATTTTAACAATCTGCTTTAACACAGCCTGCAAATATGCTCAAGGAGGCCACACTTGACTTTCTCAACCTTCAGAAGGCCTCTAAAAAGCACTCATCTAACACATCTAGGTGTGGCATCTGGGGCAATTGATCTCCCTTATCCCCAGCTGATCCTCCTCCCTTAGCTATGACACTGACCGTATCACTAATGTTTTTGCCACTTTTCTCACTCAGTCCTATCCAGGGCATATGCTGATGGTTTGCGAGATCTGTCAGCATAAGCTCTGGATAGGATTGAGCTGTTAATGAATTAGTTTTTGGATAGTTAAGGATCAGTAGGCCACAATCCAGGTAATCAAAATTCTTCTTTTGACTCACAAATCTCCCTTTTTTCCTTTTCAATCAGAAAGTCAGGCTTCGGTCAGAATTTCTCAAGCTTATTTGCTCTTGAATCAGTTCTTAAACTTTTTCAGGGTACCGAGTTCACTAATTTTGATCACTTTTATCATTCAAAAGACTTTGTGTGCCTTGCTTTACCTCTGTTTAAAGAATGCTTCCAATTGCCAATATCTCAACCAAAGAAAGTCATCCGAAGAAAAATGTGAAAGTATGCTTGCATGCAGATGTCATATGATGATGACATTAAAGTGGATTAACTTATTAATCTTAAAATAGTATGACTTTGCAAGGCAGATAGATGCTCTCTCATTTTTTGCATCTCATTTCTTCCTTTATAAACTGGCTGCCTTATTGCCACTTAGCCAAGAAAGTAAGTGCAAATAAGGGGACGAAATAATGGTCCCCTCTCACTGCGAGGAATGGCAAGCTGCCTAATGAACTCAACGGAGAATGCTCAAACAAGTGTTGCTTTCAGAAACATGCACTCATTTCAAGTGCCTCCTCTCTTGAAAATACTTGGGTATCCAACAAATCCCAGTTCAGATTGCAATGACCTGTCAAAACATTCTGAAAATTTGGTTTTTAACTTAAAAAAACACCAATATTAAGAGCAAAAACCGTGAATATTAAAAAAACACCAATATTAAGAGCAAAGACTCTATAGTAAATAAAATATGAGCTAAAAACAAAAATAAATCAAATGTGATTTTCATGCACTAATGGTACCTTTAATGGTCCCCTCAATTCATTAGTAGTGGAAGAGATCATATTGCCTAGTTCAGCATTCCTTAGATGTGGCCACACAGCCACCAAGACAATGGTCCACTTATTCACTATAAATGTTCTGTGGCCTGAAGCAAGGCCACAGGTATATTTCAGTTTGAGGACATTGAAGTTTGCCATATCAGTCACCTTCACAGATGTACATCTTTACCACAAAATGAGTAGCGTTGGTTAATATTCTTTGGTTTTCGGCAAAAAAAATCATTTCAAAAATCACAGTGGCATTGTTGAAGATCTGTATAGGTTGGATACTGAAATCTGATGAAATCACTAATTCGACAGTATTCAATAGAATCCGAATTCAGTAGGATTCTTTTAAGTTTACATTAAATTTGAAAAATTACAGTTGTGCTGAATCTATTTATATCTTTCAGCCTTTTACTTCCTCCTTTCAAGTTTTCATGAAGATTCTAAAAATTAATACCCAAAACACACAAAGTGTCTGGTGAACAGACTGCTGGAATTTAATCTGTCTATTAACAGGGAATCTTCTGTATAAGAAGCTCCTAATTTTAGGACTCCACACACAGGACATTGCTTTCCTGGTCTCAAAGTCCTACTCCTTGTCCTACTAGTTGGTCTCAAAGTCCTATTATCCTTCATCGGTGCTGAGTACTGAGGCTTGGTTATAATCAATTATGGTAGAGGTTGGCACTCTCTGCATGCTCAGAAGCTCTTCTCTGAGTGCTGCTTCAAAACACTGTTCTTGAGGCAAGACCCCAGTAAACACAGTCTTAAATAAAATGCTGCGGAGGGAGACAATATTTTTATTGGGTAATCACATTCCGCTCTAGTTAAAATGGCCAGGTTATAACTACAAACATTAATTTTTTTTCCTAAAAACCCCAATCAAATGCAGCTTTGTGCCTTCCCCATCCTCCCTGCCCTTAGAAGTAAAATCTTACCTCAGAACAAAAATAAAGATCTCTTACCAGGCAATCTGATAGGTTTCCAAGGTGCAGAGTTTGGCACATAAGCATGTTTAGTCGCAGTAACAATCAGCTGACTGCCCAGCTTGTACTGAAACTTGATAAAGGCAGTGCCGTCTGCTCCTGAGGTTCCAGAGGCAATGGGGATCTGGTTGGTAAAAATCTCAATAAAGGCTTCAGTGATCGGCTGATGTGTGCTGGCATCACTCACGTGGACCTTCAGAGTTACTTCTGCAATGAAAAAAAAACCCACAGCAATTCACCTTTTGTTAACCTGTGTCATCTCCCACCTGCCCAAACAAAAGTTTGTGAAAAAAGCAGACTGACTCCAGTGTACATCTCTTTATTTAAGCTAATAACAGCACAAACCTAATTTGCATTGGAATAGGCCGGTTGGTGTGCCTGTGCTATATCCAGCACACATTTTGGGCAGTCGGTGCTCATCCTGTGGCAAGGAGAAACGTTTCCCCTTAACCTGGGGAGAGCCACATGGAGCTATTCAGATCTATGCCACTTCAGTGGTGCAAATCTGAGTAGCCCGGGATTGTCCTAGGATGCCTGGAATTGTCCTGGGATGCCTCGGATTGTCCTGGGATGCCCAGGAGTGAAATTAGAATCCGCCACAAGTGCCGGATCTGGCCCCATTTGCTTCCTGCCTGCCCACCCACACAAAATATTTCTCCCACAAAGTACTTCTTAATACACAAAATACTGTCACAACATTTTTGATAAGACAGGATGATCTTGTTCTAGAAGACAGTATTACCTACACTTCTTTTAGGTGCTCAGTGTACCTTTCTATTTGAAGCTTCCAAATCTTTAAGGGTGCGTTACATAACCTCATTCTTGGTAAGACAGAACATGCTATTTACAAGATCAGCCTGGATCAAAAATTCTCCTGAAGAAAAGAACTTGCTGTTCTTTATTTCTGCTTCCTACATATGTCCTATTTTTTAGTAATACCACCATAGCAACAGCATATTATTAAAAACAGCCCCCACTTCCATGAGTTCTATGCAAGAAGGCTTTCAACCCCTTGCTGAAGTCAAAACAACTTGCTATCCATTACATGATTTGAGACTATTTTCTGGCTCAAGACATCAACCTAATCTACTGTTCACCAAATCTGTTTAAGATCCTCAATGAATATCTATTGTTTTAAATGCCCAATTAATTTAATCTTTCGCATGCAGTCATACACCATTTTTTTCCAAAACCTCTACAATCCCATCTTTAGCCTTTATTTATTCATATGGCAATTTTGATGTTCATGCTGCTGCTTCTTGCTGGGCGATCCTTGTGAGGTCAGCAGCCAATTATTAGCCTGAGATAACTGGACACAGCTAGATGCTACTTCCAAAGCTTCATAACTCTAATCCTGACTGTAATATTCCCACTAGGACAGTTACCCATACCTGGGAAATCTTGATTATACAATTAGTGGTATCACTAGGGCTCATGTGATGGGATTCAAAGAAATTCAAAGAATCCCAGTGATGGGATTCAAAGAAATTAACAACCGATTCTATGCCCATCTGGCAGCCACTTTTAAATGGCTATTTTAAAACTTTATATGTCCTATCTCTCATTAACAACTGCTTCTATAGAGTAGGTATGAACCTGCTGGAGCCCACCACTGATATCACCCACTGCAGCCCTGGCCTTATCTTTGTGTGTGCAGGTGCCCTTTGAAATAAGGAAGAACCTCTGTGATGAGCCTAGTGGGACTTGGTGCATAAGGTCCCTGAAGTCATTTGGTGTCACCTTCCAATGGTATCACTTGAAGTGGTCAACACCCCTGGCTTTTTTTAGTAATGCCACTTCAGTATGTCATGCAACATTGTTTGTGGAAGAGCCACCGCTCTGTGTATGAACACGTGCAAAGTGGACAAGGGCAATTCCTGGTATCACTACATAAAAGGATCAGGAAGTAGGTAATGAAAAAGACAATGATCTGTTGAGGACCTGTGTTCAGATGGACCAATGACCCACCTCAACATAGGAAAGCTTCATATATTCATCCCCATACTGGTGTTCCAAGACTTCAGTTTGAGATCTATGTGTACAAGAAGGAGACATTGAATTTTTTTTGCTGTACTCCCACTAAAAACACCTGCGGAATGCCTGTCAAACTGAGATGCTGCGTACATGGCACAAGAACATGCTAATTGAAGAAAAGATTGAACTGTGGCATGCATTTTGCACACAGTAAAGCAGGCAACAGGATGAGCTTTCATTTCTGAAAACTGCCTGAGACACAAGCTCTCAGATCTAAAACTAGGTAGTTAAGCTGTTAGCTGTTAGCATTTCTTTTCCTTTGACGTGCCTATCAATTTGGAAGAACCAGTGCAGCAGAGAATAATGAGGCATGCAGGAATGGGGAAAAAAAGAGCCTGAGACAATAATCAAGGGAGGCTGAACATTACGGTTACAAAAGACTGTTCAGAAGCAGAGATTCTGAAATTACACATTATAAGCCTCAAGAAGGAATCGTTCTGTATTTGGGTGGAGGCGGAAGAGATCGCAGGCTACCAAACGCAGCTACGCAGATTTCAAATGATGGAACAGGAGCAGAAAATTATGTAGGTTGATGGCATGAGATAAGCAAGGAGGGCTCCATAAAAACGTGCTGCTCCCTTTCCGTCCCTTTCAATAAGATCATCATGAGCTGCAAACCACTCTCCAGAAGCTATACTGTAAGCATTAAATGTTACAGGGGAAGCATACAAAAGAATAGCTGATAATGATTGTCCCAACCTAATTTTCTGCATCCTGAACATTGTTCTGATCCTGCTAGAGAACGGGTTGGTAGGAGGTACTGAGGAAATATATAAAACTATACAGAGGTGTATTTAGAGAGTTAAACCACTGATCTGTCTGGCTCAGTCTTGTCAAGGTTGATAGTATTGACCCTTGATGATTTCCAACAGGAGTTTTTTTCCTGCCCTTGCTGGAGATAAAAAGGATTGAAACCAGGATGTTCTGCATTCCACGAACGTGCTCTGCCATTATGGCTGCAATCCTAAACAGACTTTCCTTGGAGTAAGACCCATTGAACACAACGGGACTTATTTTTGAGTAGACATGGTTAGCATTGTGCTCTAAGTTTTTTGAGGAAGGCATGCAACTATAGACAGATGACTTCTGCTTGAGAACAGCCAACTTAGACTGTAGCGCAATGAACATATTTATATGTGTTTATGCGCATGTAAACATAGCGTGGTTTAGATTTTGCCAATCAATCACACACCGAAGATTCAGCAACACACTGATGTGTGAGAGTTCCATCCATAGCCTCTGAATCTTTTAAGCTGTAGAATTAAAGTAGTGCTACTCAAACAGACCTTCTCCCATGGGTTAAACAAAAGGGAAGGTTTTGATGCGATTCAAGGTTTTGATGCGACGCAGGGCTCCCAGACCCTTGTACATGCTGGCAGGACTCTTGGGGAAGGCCAGAAAATAATCCCCTATATGTCTGCAGCAGAGCGATCTTGATGATCACTCGGCTGTTTATCCTCCTTCCCTCCACCCCCTAAGGGGACAGGAGGACCTTTAAATGAACAGGGGGGTTGTGACCCCGCTGTTTCAGTAGCACTGTCATACTGTTGCTTTGAGGACTGCTGTTGGGCTATGGATTGCGGGGACATTAAATCAAGATTGGTCTGACACAGCAACTGCCCTGGAGTACTGGAACCACAAGATCACCCTGCCTGTGTAAAATCACAATGATCTAACATACAGGTGTTTGGCAAAATACTATATAGAGAATATCAGACAAGTTGGGAAAAGGAAAATGTAGCATTCTGGATATTCTCCGGCTGCTCTAACTTGGTTAGAATTAAACACAGATGGAACTGCAAAGAAGACAGAACTCCAGTGGCTGGAAAGGGGGATAAAGGAAAGAAAACAAAAGGGAACAGGGAGAACATCCTGTAAGCTTTCTACTAAATAACAAATCAGTGATTTCCAGACGTATTCCATGAGAAGAGCTGACGTGTGACTTTAAAAATTTTAAAAATGAGTCAACATTGGCACTTGCGCGGTGGGCGCCAAAACATGGCGGCCGGCCCAAACTGGTCCGCTATGTTTTCGCGTTTCCCCGCTGCTGGTGGTTCGCAAGCATCAACATTGGCACTTGCGTGGTGCTTGCTCTGAAGCAGGCCACCCGCTTCAGGGCAGCAAGCACCGCGCAAGCGCCAATGTTGACGCTTGCATGGTGCCTACTCTGAAGCAGGCGCCCGCTTCAGGGCAGCAGGCACCGCGCAGGCGCCAATGTTGCCCACCCCTTGCCCAACCCCTCGCCCCGTCCCCTGACCCTGGCCTGGCCCCTCCCACTTCTGGCGAACTGGATCTTGGGCCAGGCCGGGCCCACCTCTGAATAGCTCTATTTATTATAATGGGATTTACAGCTGGAGGCAGCTGTGCTGTGCTCTAGGTGGGGAAGCACTCCCTCCAGGGCACCAGAGACAGAACTCTCCCCCCATCCCTGGGCTGATCACTGGAATTTTTTCCCCACTGAACTGGTCCCTGGGGCCAAAAAGGTTGAGGACCACTGCTCTACCGCAAGTGGAAGACAGGTAACCTGACTGCTGTAGCACTGTGAACGGTTGAGCAGCCGTTATGTCTCTCAAGAGCCTTTTTTAATGCAATGGGGACTACAAATAGCTGTGATTATAACCCTGTGATGGAGCAAAGAGCCACTGAAGTATGTCACATTTAGTGGTCTTATAAACTACATACACACTCCAAACATTTACATTCCTTCTCCTTCAGCTTCTAGGGTAATTATACCTTCTCTGTTTGTACAACTTAGAGGGCAAACCACAACCACTAGGTTGGGTGAAATATAGTCATGCAAATATAACTCTTCCTTTCAATTGCTAAATTTGTTATATATGACAAAAACCAACATGCCATGGGTTATCATTTGGGAAGCACCAAATCCAAAAGACACCCAAATCCAAAACCTACAATCCCTTCTGCATTCTTAATCTAATTTTTAAGAGTTTAGCAAAGCCTACATTTGATGAGATGAATCCTCTCTGCTCCATCTGTTTGGCAAACTGTGATTTTTTCCCCTGTTTAAAAGACATTTCCATTTAAAAACTGGGGGCTCATCAATGAAAAGTCCCACAGCAGCAACTCGAAATAGACACTTGGCAAGCATTTCGGGTTCTTGGCTGCCAGACAAGAGCTGATGTATGGAGGATTGACTCATGAGCTTTTAGTATATGTACAGAATGAATAACAAATGTTCCATATGATGTTTGCTTTAGGTCTTTCCTGGTGGGACCAAGCCAGATTTCTAAATAGCTTTCAATATTAATGGAGGAAAACAGAGTGGCATAAGTGTGGGTTAAATGGTAACTATTGAGTGGGCCAGCCCATTCCTCCTCCTACTTAGAATCCTCTTCTGCACAAGAAAGGCGTCCTCAGCAGATGAGTTAATGCAGGAAGGCTCTGAAATAGCTGCAAGACAATTAAGTCAGGTTGGCGGAGGTGAGTACATTTTACGACGTAATGCAAACCCCAAAGGATCTAAACCAGTGTGGTCATGATGAGCAAGAACATTATGCAAATGAAAATATTAACTTGAACAGGCAACGAGGAGGCAATTTTAATTGCAAAATCATCACTGGCCCTCCAAACAGGTTGAGATTCTCTCAAATGACTACACGATGTATATAGAAAAGGAAGTGCTAATTACTTACAAATAAGGACTTTTTACAAGTAAGCTAGAGAAATCCTACATGATCTTCGATGGCAACTAGATAACACATAGGAAATGTCTCTGTGGTCACGTGGCCAGCATGACAGCACAGAATGCTATTTACCTTCCCACCAAGGTGGTATCCATTTATCTACTTGCATTTCTATGCTTTCTATCTGCTAGGTTGGCAGGAGCTGGGCAACTGGTGGAGGCTCACTCCGTTGTAGCACCTGGGTCTCAATCCCCAGCCTACCAGATAACAAGAACAGTGTTTTAACCAGTTGAGCCACTGCAGCCCACAGCTCCATTAATGGCCCTGGCTTTGGGCAAAATCCATAGCAGTTACAGGTCCACACAATTACATTACCCTCTAGTGTTATCTTATGGAAAGTCATCTTAACTGCTCCGGAGCAAGGGGCTTAATTTCACTTTAGGATATAGGCCTTTGTCTAAGAGCAATCCATGGAACACCACAATATCTTTTCCAAACACGTTGTATGGAGTTTTCCAAACTCTATTGTACAGTGTGACAACAAAAAACTACTGGGCTGAAATTGGATGGCTTGAACTTTTCATTCCAATTATTGTTTGGACACTGGAAAAGAAGTGGCAGCTTTTAAAAAACAAAAACCCTCAGCTTCAAAATTGTTTCTTGAAAGAAAGATAATTGCAACTTTTCTCAGAAATTAGGTATCAAGTTGTCTTCCTGAGTTAAAGATGCCTGAGTTAGGGTCAGTTGTGCCACTGCATTTGCATAAGCACAGAATTCCTTCAGGAATGGTTTTGCATGTAAGAACTAGATTTCTCCAACGACAACATTTCCACTTTTATACAGACCTATGGAACTGAATCACTGCATACTGGATGTATCTTGTGATCTGCCACCATAAGGCCTGGCCTGACAGCATGAAAATGGCTCTTTCTAGAGATCAGGCACATGAGTATAAAAAGGCCCAAACATCGCTTCAATGGCCTACAGCAGAGTTTCTCAGCCTCCTGGTCTGGGGCCACTGGGACTACTTGGCCACTGCCAGTCCATCAGAGGACTCCTTTAAGTCCTCTGTGACTTAAGTGTCTTTTTCCCTCCTCACGAGGGGAAGGGCTCTGTCGGAGGATTGCAGCCTCAGAGACCAATCCTATGCCTGTCTACTCTGTAGTTAAGTCCCACTGTAGTCTGTGGCGCTTCCTCCCAGGAAAGTGTGGATAAGATTGCAGCCTCAGTCAATTCAATGCTTGTCTACTCAGAAATAAGTTCCATTATAGTTAATGAGGCATACTCTCCAATAAGAGTGACTAGGATGGCTTTGTGTATTTTGAATGCATCCTGCATTGAAAAAGGTTGAAAATCCCTGCTCTGAGTAGACATGCATTGGGACACTGGGTTCTCACCTGCAATTCTTTCCACAGTAACCTAGCAATAGCTCTATTTATTATAATGGGATTTACAGCTGGAGGCAGCTGTGCTGTGCTCTAGGTGGGGAAGCCCTCCCTCCAGGGTGCCAGAGGCAGAAGTCTCCCCCCCCCCACCCCTGGGCTGGTCC
This sequence comes from Cryptoblepharus egeriae, assembly GCA_030015325.1. Taxonomy (NCBI): domain Eukaryota; kingdom Metazoa; phylum Chordata; class Lepidosauria; order Squamata; family Scincidae; genus Cryptoblepharus; species Cryptoblepharus egeriae. The sequence goes on along the minus strand of JAREYC010000004.1, from coordinate 20,985,956 downwards.
CTGGAAATTTTTTTCCCCCACAGAACCGGTCCCTGTGGCCAAAAATTTTGAGGACCACTGGCCTACAGGACCTTCACTAACCCCAATTAGCTGGCGGTGGGGCAAATTTGGGGGGATTGTGGACACATTGGGGTGGTTTGGGACCAAGCTGGGAGCAATTTGGGGTGAGAGGGTGTGGATTTCAACTTCACTATGCACATAAAGGTTCCTGTGCCCCCTTTCTTGGTCTGTACCTATCCCGCATCTCCTCAAACTTACCATCTAAAGACCTAGAGCAGGTCTGAGGAGACCAGTAGGAGATCAGATTGCCAATGGATAAGTAAAAATATTAGTAAAAATATAAGATTGCCAATGGATAAGTAAAAATTCCAATACTTCTTTACTTACTTCTCCTAGGCTGTTGGGACCACTATATGGTTGGGTAGGGATGGGCTAGGGCTCTTAGTGTATTGCCCAAATTGCATTCACACTAACTTGTAGTACAGTTTTCTACAAACTCAGTTGAGTTTGTCTAATGATTTGCCTCAACTCAAAAGAATATTTTTGAGCAAACTTTTCCCTTTGCTAAAAAAATGATTTAATAATCAATTTACATGTGACTTTTCTCTGCAGTTAGGTCATGCGTATGTTAATTACTTAATAAAAGCAAAGCTGGGTCACGAGCTAAGAAGAAAAGAGAGTAGGCAGTGCCAAGATCTCTTTCTATAACAATATGCTGAGAAGTTTAAAAGGTTTAATATTTGTTAAGAGGCAAAGACATAACAGTATTTAAGAAGCTTGTAGAAACAATCATATTTTTGTCTAAAAATTACTCAAAAGCTAAAAACTTTTTTTGCAGTCCCTAAGATTGAGAACTTTAGGTACATCCAAGTGTTCACTACAACTCCAGATTTATACCTGCCTTTCCTAAACCAAAGCAAATGTCCAAAGTACCTTACACACAGTAGCTTTACATCCTTTTTGTGCCCATAACCACCATGTTATTGTTTTCCAGAGGGAATCCTTCACAGCATGGTCATCATATCTGGTATAAGGGAATGCCTTCAAGCTTCTAACTATAGCAGTTTCAGGTGGGACAACGTGTAAACAGCAACTTCTTCTGGGTTTTTTGTCTCATAACAGTTTTATTACCTTTTGGTCTCCCATCCAAAATTCAACCCATTCTGTTCCTGCTTTAGCAGTCTTCTGGCAGTCCTTCAGTCAACCATCAGACCACAAAGGAAGCTTCTTAACGTGGAATGCAGTGAGCCTTTGTGTATATGTATTTAATACATATGTGTATATTATATATGTATAATATACAGTATATTTATATTTGTATATAATCTCTCCCTCTCTCTCTTTATATATATACACACACACAAACAAAATCATGGGAGGATGGTGCACATGGGGGAATGGTGTGCATGAGAGGGTACTGCACATGGGAGGATATTGCGCATGGGGATGATACACAGTGGGAGAGTGTTGATATGCATGGGGTGTTGATGCACATGGGGGATATTTTACTCCTGTAACATGCGTACGATTTTGCTAGTATATGTATATAATAAATAAGCCTTTGTATATTATGAGCGCAATCCTATCCCTGTCTACGCAGACATAAGCTCATTACAGTCAATGGGGCTTACTCCCAAGTGAGTGAGGTTACGATTGCAGTCTTTATGTATCACCTGCCACTAAGATAGTTCCTTCACTTTGCAAATGAAATGAAGGTAGCATACAGGAAGAGGCCGCAAATAGTCTTGAAGCATAGGAGGTAGCAAATAGTCTTGAAGCACTACGGGTGCAATCCAGAGTAACTAAGGGGAGTCCTTGCTTCGGTGTAAGAACAATTTGCTCTGGATCGCAATATAAATTTCCCATAGGTTTTCACTAGGTGGTGCAGTAACTACGGGTACATGTAATGTCTCTTATGTGCTCCCATAGTTACTCTGGATTGTAGGGTAATAGTACAATCCTATGCCCAACATGACCTTGGACGCTGGCTCTTGGACCTGTATGAATGGAGATGTACAATCAACATTACGTAAAATATATACACCCTATAGTCGGTCACAACTATCAGGGAAACCTGTGAGGGTTTACCTATGCCCATTTACCCAAGCCCATTAGTTATTAGCACCTTCTAACTATGAAGGCTGATCAGGACCCTTGCCCCCATGGTGGCCAGGGCAACCTGGATCAAAGTGGGCACTACTCAAGAATATCCCTTGATGTCTACAGGCACCACAGAGCCTGTATTTGGCACATGCCCTGATATGGTTTACAGAGTAGACATGCAAAAGACCTGGTCCCTGCTGCTGCATGCCTGTGCATCTCTCACCCTTCCCTATCTACCTAGATCCCCTCACCTTTCCCTACCTACCTGGATCCCGCCAAAAGAAACCCCCCCCCAACTTACCTGCCTTCCTGGACCATTTGCAATGAGATCTGTGTAAAAGTCACAAATCACTGACACTAGAGATGATGAGTTTTGGGGGTTTCCAAAAAATTAGAAGAGTGCTTGAACTGTAAAGTCTTTCCTCATTTGTTAATGACAGTGATGATGGTTCTTATTACCACTGTCGATTTTACATGGTTGAAATATTATTCTGCTATATTTTATTAAATATATTAGTACACCATTTGGTTCAGAATATTTTTTTCTTGTTTTGCTCCTCTAAACTTTGGTGTGTCTTATGGTCCGGTGCGTGTAATAAGCCGGAAAATATGGTAATTTTATATTTAATCTTAGTTGTTTTTCGACACAAATCCAAAACATTTTAGGTCTTTTTTATTTCTGCACCGCATGATGTTTACATGTTCTTATTCAACACTGTCTGCAAATTTTAATTAAACTGCTGCACAGCCATTTCCGGATAATTAATAGAGACATTAAATTACAGGACCAGTACAGAAAACCTCTTCAGCCGTCACTGTAATAAAACTTCTCTAGCATAACCTGCAGTCATTTATAATCGCTATCATTTATTGCACTATCCAGTTTTCAATGTCATGCAAGCCCCCACTCTCCTTCAAAATCATTTGGAACTACTCTCCAAATGAAGATTTCCGGCTAGTTTCTGTGAACAACGAACAACAATGAAAGGGTAACCCAAAGGGTAATTTCTGAATTGAAGGGAGGTGGTAGCCATTTGCTGGAAGCTCATATATCGGTAGACAGTGATTAACCACAATGTATCCATTCCAAAATTGTATAGACCTTTCTGAAAAAAGAGACACCTGACTTATGAAAAAAGAAAAATCAATAGGCTCTAAAATAACATAATGGCCACTGAGTCATTGAAATTTAGTCTCACTCATTCAACAAACACTCACAGAATGCAGCAGCAATTGAAATATTTATCAGCTGCATCATACTGGAATTTTTTGTTTCCATGCGATGGCAGTTTTCTCATAAAAAAATAAAATTATCAAAGCGCTACTCAAGTCAGCTACTGTCCTTTCTTCCATAGGATGAAAGGCACTCAGCTGGTCCAGAGGTCAATGCTTGATACAGCTGCATATGCATTAAACTGTTCTGTGAACACACAACCTATATGTATTTCAATTGCCACACATGGATGTGGAACACACAAGTTATTTACTCAGTGGTAAGGGTGGAAAAGGAAACCTCTCTAAAATACGAATCAACTTTATATCAACGTTAGTTCAATATACAAGCAGAATTTAATTCAGCAAATGTGGGAGGGCAACACTTTGCCCCCAAGATGGATTGCCTCCTATGCATTAGGCATGGCAATACATGGGGTGGTGGGCATGGATACACTATCAGCTCCACTCCATTGGATTTTTGACTGTAACGTTTGAAAGAATGGAGATATCTCAATGTGGTTTACTTCACAGCATTCTGAAAGAAATTTGGCAATTAACAATATATAAAGCGGTGCCTCACGTAACATATTTAATTCGTTCCGGAGGCATGTTCTTTACGTGAAACACTCTTTACGTGAAGCAGATTTTCCCATAGGAAATGATGGAAACTCAGGCGATTGGTTCCACAACCCCAAAATATTCATATAAATATATTAACTGGATGTAAAAATGATGACAGAACACTGGGATTGAATTCAAAACATGCATTCAATGTGCATGATCTTATGAAGTCTACTTAGGCTGCAGTCCTAAAGATACTTTCCTGGGAGTAAGCCCCATTTAACACAATGGGGCTTACTTCTGCGTAAACATGGTTAGGAGGCAGCAATCCAAGACACCTTCAAAGTGTCTCCCCTCTTTCTCCTTTTCTCTCCATCCTGAGCCTCTCTCTCCCCTGCTCCCTTCTGCATGGCCCTAAGCTGCTTCCCACTTCTCCACTGCTCTTCTCTCCCTCTGCCCAGTGGACACCCAGCCACAGGAGGAACAGCGTGGAAGTGTTGCTTTCGCTATGGGCAGGTGCGCTAGGCAGCCCTGACGCTTTTTAAACAGGCTGCTGGCCAGCGCGTCTGCCTCAACTGCCAACGAATGTGTTCTTTATGTGAAGCATGTTCTTTATGTGAAGCAGAATCCTAGAGAAATTTTTGTTTGTTACGTGAAACATACTTTACGTGAGGCATTCTTTACATGAGGCGTCACTGTAATATGAAATATTATCTGAAAATACCAGGATTTTTCAAATTTTGGCTCTCATGTGTCATCCCCTCATGTGCATCACCCAGTTAAACCCACACCATCCAGTGCAACCCGCACCACAACACTACTGATCTCATATATTTTCAAAATAGCAGAATTTGCCTGTTAAAGAAATATTATGGACATGACTGGTTTTGGTAATCAAATATGGAATTTTCTTGATTAAGCTTTACAGTGGACTGTTTTATATGAAATTATAATTGAAATGTTTACTATATTGTTAATATGATAACATAGAAAAGAATTTTTGGAGAACTATGCTTCCATAGAGACTGAAATGTCACCTTTGTTTCACCAAAGTTTTGGAACTGAGAAGACTTCCTAACGCTGCTAATAGTGGTGCATTGTTGCGCCTCCATTGCGCAGACTAGTCTGATTTCTGACAATATAACTCAGTACTGCCCATTAGTCATCTAGTTATATTCATGTCTGAATGGATTTGGGATATTCTAAAATGGAATGTCCCAGATCTGCTCAGACATGGATAATTTATAGTTATGAATTATAGATCTAAACTCTGAGCACCAGATGCGTTCTTGTGAGGGCAACTTTTACAAAAGAAGGTAATTATTTTACACAGCCCATGCAGTATTACCACATCCATGCACAGAGATTGAGGCTGCAATCCTAACCCCCAGTTAAAAAGTAAAGATGTCCCCCACAGGTTATTCTGCTAGTTGTGACAGACTGTAGGATGCGGTGCTCATCCCCATTTCTAAGTCTTTAGAGCCAGTTTTGTCCAAATACATGGGGTCAGCGTTTTACCTCCCAATGAGGTGGTCCCTTTTTATCTACTTGCACTTCAATACTTTTGAACTTCTAGGTTGGCAGAAGCTGGGCTAAGCAATGGGAGCTCACCCCATCTTGGAGGACCCAGGTCTCAAACCCTGGCCTCCTGGTTAACAGGCACAGTGCCTTAATCACTTGCGCCACCTTAGCCCTAACCCCTAGTTAGGTCAACATAAGCCCTGGCATAAGTCCTACGTTGACCCAGGGGTGTCTCAAAAGTGCAGTAAGACACTTCTGTCTCACTCCTGGTGCTCAGGTATACGCCACCTTCACCAGACAATCACAAAAAGATAAGCCAGGTGAGTTAGGCCTGCCTAAATTTCTTAGGATTGTGCTCTAAGTTAGGATTGGGGTGTTAAGAGTCAATTCTCCATCTAGAATCTGGAGTACTAGTGATTTACGTCTGTGAGCTGCTATGACCATCAAAGAGCTTGCAAAACATTTTTCCGTATTGGAAGTGCTATATAAACAATACAGTAAATAAGTCAGCTAATTTATTTGTTTTGGGTTGACCATTTGGCCATAAAGAAACCTTTACAACAGAGTTAAATTATTTATAGGATGAAAAAATATACGCACTTCTAAGCATTAACAACAATTAGATAGACAATGCGGATATTAAAAAGAATTCATTGTGGTCCCCAAATTACTATAGGGAATTACTACAGTATAGAGAAATTTATTCCCTAACAGCAGTATCACTGGAGGTGTGGGGAGTGTGGACCACACTGGGTGATGTGCCTACATAGGGGGTGACATTACTTCTCACCCAAAATTTTTCAATCTTTATATTTTCAGTGAATAATATCATATATCAGTGGATGTGTAATTTAATGCAAGCAAGCCAGCCATGTAGAAACATCTCTTCTATAGAGCTGGGGAGTGCAATTTTTTGGCCGGAGGGCCACATCTCTCTGACACTGTGATGGGGAGCCAGAAAAATGATTTATATTTTAAATTTGAATAAATTTACATACATTTACATATAAGAATGTATTGGAGACATATTTGGAGGATAACAAGGCTTGCCCAAAGGGCCAAATGATGGGGACTTGCCCCAAGCTGCATATGGTCCCCCAGGACAGGGTTTCCCTGCTATAGAGAATAGAGATTTACGAATCTAGAGTAACTATGGGAGCATGTAAGAGACTTTATGTGCACCCGTAGTTACTGCACCTTCCAGTGAAAACCTATGGGAAATTTATATTGGAATCCAGAGAAAGTTGTTCTTACACTGGAGCAAGGACCCCCCATAGTTACTCTGGATTTTGCCCGTAGGCTTCAATCCGAAGTGCACTTTCCTGGGAGTAAGTCCTACTGAACTCAATGGAACTTATTTCTGAGTAGACACTGACTTTTATATAGTAAAAAAAAAGTGAAGGCAGGGTGATGGTTACTATGCCCACCTCCCAGGGTGCTGCCCCAACCATTACATGGGAACAAGTCCATCTTGGGTGACTCTGATGGCTTCCTGCATTAGGTGACACAATCTTTAGAGATGTCACTGTCCCCCATACCTTGACACCACTGTCTTCAATCCTATAATCACTGGCTGTCATCTTTTGAAAACAAGAGGTTGGATTCTGCTCTCTACCATGCACAGTAAAATGGAATCAAATCCTTAGTAGCGGAAGATATATTTCATAGTAAGTATATTTTGTTTTCAATCAACGGGATTTATCTGTATAGCATGAGATGTAGTATTTAATGAGCTGCAGACATGCAGAGAATTCACTCATTTATAGATTTCCATCCTCATTTATATATTGAGAATTCAATTTGAGAGAACTGAGGTTGAGAATTCAATCATTTATAGATTTCCATGTGGTAGAAAAGGGTTTTAGGCTTCGAAAGAGCCAGGAGGTAGGTACAGTTCACGTGACAGGTTTGGTGTGACAGAATTCAGTCAGCATCTTGACTGACAGCATCCAAACAAGGAAATGATATTGACCCATCTGTGACGATGATGTGCCTCCCAGCACGCTCTTTTCTGCTAGTAATAACCACACCACGTCAGCCTGTGTAGAGCTCTCTCTGACAAAGCCTGAACATGTTCAGTTTGGCCATCATTACTCTCCTCTGTTTTTAGAAGGACTTTGCTTCATCGGTAGAATTCTACACAATTACGACTATATTCGCATTTATGTCCTGCTGACCAACATAAAGTGACAAACTGACATGAAGAGTAAATAGTCTAGGAGCCAAAGCAAATATGCAGAAACTAAATATGGTGTAGCTCTTCTGGGTTCAATGAGAAATTGCATGTTTTAATGGTCTACCCATGGAAGAAAGGAAAATTCCTCAACATGAACTATAGTTTTCCCTTAACATACACAGGGTTTCTGTTCTTCAAACCCCCAAAGATGCTGAAACCAGTAGATAGTTGAATCAGGAGGTCAAGGCCTTTACTTACCTGACCTCCAGACATGACCAGAAGAGTCTTCCAGTCATGTCTGGAGATATTCTGAGGCCTCCAGAAGTGTTGAAAAAGGCAATTCTGGATTTTGGAAAAACCAGAAGCACCTTTCCAACATCTCCAGAAGGTGTTCTGAGACTCAAAAGGTCACATGCGATCTCCCCGAGCCTCAGAAAGCCTCCAGGACATGATCGGAAATGCTTTCTATTTACAAGAAGTGAGACACATATTCGCTCACCCCCACAAAGGATTTCATTCCATAGACTTGGAGCCACTTCTAAAAAGTCTCTGCCTTGCCATGCATTACCTCACTTTGCACATGACACAGATGTAGCAAACCTCAATATGGCAGATAAGCTAATCTTGTTCCAACTTTATCTCAAATATGTATAGCAGGAAATTAGTTCATAGCAGTGCTTCTGCTAAATAAAGGCTGCTCTAAAATACATTGCATGAAACCATGTAACCACATAATGAGAGCATTATAATTCCTGAGGACAATTATTTCTGTTATATAGGGAAGGTTTTTTTAAACAGTAAAGTTTTGCTCCCGTTCACTAATTTGAAACACACACAATTACATTAAAGCTCCATTGGTATTTTGGATATCCATCCACAGGCTACAATAGCCTGGCTTGCCTCACAGATGAATTTGATTGCACTTCCAAATATAGAACAAAATCCATATGGACCTGTAATTGCAAAACTGCTAGTATAAGCACACCACGTCACCTTGCATGACATGCTAAGGTTGTCAAACTGAACACCGGCACATTGGTATCTCCAACATCTGGTTTGTTTAAAGAAAAAAAGCAATTTATGTATAGCAGACAGTGTCAACAAACCACTGGGGAAAATGCCCAATATTAACATTTTTTTTTCTGAATGTTTAAAAAGTTCTCACTTGATATATTTGAAACAGCTTGGAGAATAATTTTTAATAAAGCTAAGTGTGGATCCTGAATCACAGTTTGAGAAACTGTGGACAGTTAGACAAGGGTCAGTGTTACAAGTGCAGTTCAATAACAGCTGTTTTGTTTTTGCTCACTGCTTCCCCAACATTAAAATATACCATAGCATTTTGATGGGAGAAGACTGAGAAGATGCTACTCTTCATGAGCAGAACAGGATAAAAAGACAGAATAAAAGCCAACTTCAGCCTTGCCAACAAAATACTACAGAGCCGACAATGGAGCAAACTGGTACTTGGAGAACAGGCAGTTAGACAAATATGTACAGTTGGCCAAAAATGTTCAGGAAATGAGACAAAAATCGGAACGCAGCAATTATGTATCCCAGAGGGGAAAAATACACAGAAAGGAGAGCCAAGGACAAAGCCTGCAGGCACTCCACAGGAAAAAAGATCAAGATAATAAATTTGCCCACAGTACTGATTACAACAATTACAGAAAAGCCCTGCAAGCAGGTAGATATCCTAAAGGCACCCGCTAAGTCTTAGGGCTGCCCAACACCCATAAGTGATTGATGGCATCACTAGCAAGGCAGAACGAGCAGGGATGCTCAGTGGAAAGGATTAGCCTTGCAAAAGGACACACTTTGGATCTGGCAGGTTGTCGAGAAAGCTGAGAAAAGCTAAACAAAGGTAAAAAGAGAGAAAGTACCTGGCAATGTGGAAAAGTCACAATAGCTGAGACAGTGGAATTTGGAAATTGATATTGTGGATTTTGGCACAGCCAATCACACCTTAGGCTGGGCAAAGCAATTTTGTACATTAAAAGTTATGTGATATTTTATTATAACTTTATGTGATGAGTGGAGGTGGGAGAAAATGGTGGGAAGAAAAACATTCATCTTTATTTTATACAGTTCTCATTTTTGTAAAAACAAAAAAAAAAACAAATTGGGGAAAAATAAAACTGTTTATTTTGTTTTCATTTATTATTTAATGGAGGGTACATGGGGAATGACGGTGGCTGAATCTGGTTATACTATGCCACCGACGTCACTTACCTAGTACTCTTTTAAAACAATTATACTGTAATTTATAATTATAATGTAAATTTTGAATAGAAACACAGCACACAGCTTTCTGCACTTCGAGCTTTGGAAAATTTCAAAATCTACTTAGATATAAAAAAGTTTTACCTAGTAAAGTTGTGTGTGGGTGTGTGTGTGTGTGCGCGCGCACTTCTAGCCATTGTTGCAACCCACCCAAGAGGAGTGTTTCTTTCACCCCTGGCCTTGCATCCGTTCCTTTAAATGTAGCTTGATAAACAGAAATTCAGAAACTTTTCCTGGCCTGGAGATAAGGAAAAGAAAAAGCACTTACTTAATCAGAGTGTGTCAGGCTTCTATTAAGAGCACCGGAGTAAAGCTCTTGCTATTATTAGGCGTCTACCTTTCGGGAAACAGGCTAGGAGGCAGTGAACATTTTCCATCTTCCTTCAAGTCTCACTTTTTCACTTGGCATTTGGTTCATGTTCACCCCTTTAATCCTAATACAGTGCAATCCTAAGCATTTCTACTCAGAAGTCCTATTATATTCAGTGGTTCCTACTCCTAGGAAAGGGTGTTTAGGATTGCAGCCTATTCTCATCATTTTTATTAGGGTGAAATTGAACTCCCCTCTCAGGGTGGGGGTGTTGCCTTCTGCATTAAAGCAGGCGGTGGTTCGCCCCCTCCTGAAGAAACCCTCCCTGGACCCTAAAAACCTAAACAACTATCAGCCAGTCTCAAACATCCCATTTCTGGGCAAAGTGGTTGAGCAGGTGGTGGCGTCCCAGCTTCAGAGGGTCCTGGATGAAGCTGATTATCTGGATCCCTTCCAGTCTGGTTTCAGGCTGGGATTTGGGACAGAGACTGCCTTGGTGGATGACCTATGCCGGGGAATGGACAGGGGGAGTGCGTCTCTGTTGGTCCTGCTGGACCTCTCAGTGGCCTTCGACACCATCGACCATGGTGTCCTTCTGGGTCAGTTGGCTGGGTTGGGGATTGGAGGCGCTGTTTTGCATTTGTCCCGCTCCTTCCTGGCTGACAGGTCCCAGAAGGTGGTGCTGGGGGATGCTTGTTCAGCACCCTAGCCTCTTTGGTGCGGGGTGCCACAAGGTTCCATTCTATCCCCCATGCTATTTAACATCTACATGAAGCCACTGGGAGAAGTCATCTGGAGGTTTGGAGTGAGGTGTCATCAGTACGCCGATGACACCCAGCTCTATCTCTCCTTTCCTCCTGAGTCCAAGGATGTGCTTGAAGTCCTGAACCATTGTCTGGAGGCAGCAGGGGACTGGATGAGGGTGAACAAGCTGAAATTAAATCCTGACAAGACAGAGGTTCTCCTGGTCCGGAAGTCCTCGACTCGGGTCTTGGAATATCATCCTGTTCTGGATGGGGTTGCATTCCCTCTGAAGGAGCAGGTCCGCAGCTTGGGGGTTCTCCTGGATTTGCAGCTGCTCCTGGAATCCCAGGCGGCGGCTGTGACCAGGGGAGCCTTTGCTCAGCCACGGCTGATCCGCCAGCTGCAACCATACCTGAGTCACTCGGATCTGGCCATGGTGACCCATGCCCTAGTGACATCGAGACTAGCTTATTGTAACGCGCTGTACGTGGGGCTGCTTCTGAAGACGGTCCGGAAGCTTCAACTAGTCCAGAACGCGGAGGCCCGTGTGGTTGCTGGGCCTCTTTGGTTCGACTCTGTCGGACCACTGCTTCAGCGACTACACTGGCTGCCCATTCGTTTCTGGGCTGAATTCAAAGAGCTGGTCCTGACCTTTAAAGCCCTAAATGGCTCGGGTCCAGGGTACTTGAGGGACCGCCTTCTTCTGTACAATCCGACCCATCACCTAAGGTCATCTGAGGGGGCCCTACTGTCCGTGCCGTGAGACGTGAGAGGTGTAGCGGCCAGAGATAGGGCCTTCTCGGTGGTGGCACCCCGGCTTTGGAACTCCCTCCCCATAGAACTGAGGAAGGCTCCCTCAAATACAGAGCTTCAGGCGGAGCCTAAAAACCTTTTATTTTAAAGAAAGCTTTTAAATAGGGCAGGGGTTGGGGGGCAGTTTTATTGTGTTTACGTATTATTGTTTTTAACAAAGTTTTTAGTCTGTTTTAATCGTTTCAATTTTAAACCTAATTGCATTTTAAGTGTACTTTAATTATGTTTTAATTTCTACTTATTATTATTATTTTAATGGTGTTTTATTTTTATTCATGTTAGCCGCCTTGGGCTCTTTCTTGTGGATGAGGAAAGGCGGGATACAAATTAAGTAAAATTAAAAAAAAAACGGATTAACCAAGAACCAAGCTTGGTTGAAATGAAAGCTTTCAGTGGTTTCTCAATTATTTATATGGTTCCCAAAATAAAAAAGTACACACACTCTGGCCGATTTGTCAGTGGCAAATTATAAGTGCTTATAATGGGAAGCCTGACTCTGATCCAAGTTGCTGAACCAGGTACTGTGGTTCTCAGGCACAAAAAATAAGAGTGAAACCAGGTGAAACCATGGAGAACACCTGAAGTGGCTTGCCAATCTTTGCCCCAGGATCAAGCCATGATATATGAACTATTACACTGTTCAAAGACTGACAAAGATTCATAAAAAGGTCATTAATATAGTTTTAAGAGATGAAACTGCAGTCCTGAACACACTTTCTTGGGAGTAAGAACCACTGAGCACAATGGGGCTTACTTCTGAGTAGGCATGCATAGGATTGTGCTTCAAGTTTCACTTTCATTTTATATCAGGTTATTTGTAAAATTGAACCTTCTATTAATTAAAACTTAATTTTTTGTAGAAAAACCTTGCTTAAGTGGAACATTTTTCTTTTTTAGTTAATTTTCTTTTAAGCCACATGGTTCCCAACCAAGATCTTTCTTTTTCCTCCACAGTTTTCCCCATTGTCTGTGAGCTACTTGGGAAACCTTCAGGACTATGGAACCTATGACTTTTGTCTATGGAACGCTGTAAGTAGACGCACAGGCTGATGCTACTGTATAAATAACTACAGCTTACACATGAAGTCCTAACAAGTTAGATGTACTAGGCAGAAATAATATAAAGGATGCCAACAATCTCACTGACACCAGATGTCATAAGCAAAGACAAGCAAAGGACACCCCATAAGCAAAGATAAGCAAAGGACACCACAAAAAATTGGAACATTCAGAAAAAGGTAGGACACCCAGAAAAAACTGGACCGAAATAAAGCTAAAAACACTATGTATTGCCTTTCTGTGGTTAATTTAAACATTCTATTATTTATTAAATGTAAAACTATTGCATATAATTTATTACACACTATATATACTTACATGGAAACAAATCCTGCATAATGCAACCAATTTATTTCTGAGTATAAATGCATATGATTGCACTGAAAATTTATTAAAAGGCTATATGCTGCCTGCTTCCAAGGAAAAGGAGGACAATGAAGGTTTTCTTTTTTCCCCAGGCCACAAGGTTAAAAAAGAGGACATGTCCTTGAAAAAGAGAATATATGGTCACCATACATCAATTCCTGGTCTATGTAGTTAGTTTTGATATGTGCTACATAAATGATGACCCAAATGCAGCATGCAGGTTGCAATTCTGTGCACAAATCCATGGATGTGAGTCAGACTTAACTAGCAGCATAGCTCCACTCTTATTATACAGATACTGGATAATTTCTTTTTCAGCTATTAATTCTTACCTAGATGAAAAAAGAAAAAAATCAAAGCTCAGAGCTTTCTTTAATGCTCTGTCCTTTAATGCTTCTGCAAATCCTCTTCCCTCTCAGCAACTACATTTTTTATGTTTTCTAATAGCTTAATATTCTGAAGTCTGTTCCAATTAGGGCTTAAGGAATGGCTCCGAGCAGTAAGCAAGCCTGGAATTCAGACCCTGAGAAAACTCCTTCTTAAAGTCATGCTCAGTCTAAAAGTAAGCATCTTTAAAGTCGCCTTTTTATCCTTGAGCCCTAACAATAGTATTTACACAGTGTCAAGTCAACAGCAAAGGCTGCCTCTGAGAGAATCCACATTTGCTTAGCATGACAGTACAGAGAGAAGGGGGGAAGCACATCTTATTATAGCTGCAAGTCTATCCCTACAATCCAGAGTAACTATGGAAGCACGTAAGAGACATTTACGTCAATGTAGTTACGGCACCGCCTAGTGAAAACCTATGGGAAATTCATATTGCAATCCACAGTAAATTGCTCTTGTATCGGAGCAAGGACTCCCCGTAGTTACTCTGGATTGCACCCAATGCTGGTTATGATGCAGATTTTGGGTTGGGGGTAGGGAGAGCAAGGAATTGATGTGTGTAGCTTAACATGGTGTTGCAACGATCTCAGCACCTCATCTCAACATCTCAGCTTGCCATCTCTTTGAAATTTGAAAATTATGATGTTTATGGAGAGATAGGTCACAGCTTAGAATCATAGAATCCTAGAGTTGGAAGGGACCTAGTAGGTCATCTAGTTCAACCCCCGCCTGTAGTAAGAAATTCTCCGAGAGCATCTCCGACAGGTGCTCGTCGAGCCTCTGCTTGAAGATTAAGCGAAGCTTCTTAGGGTTCCATGATACTTCTTAGGGTTAAAAATATATCAAGAGTCTCAAAGCCTTGCCACCAACAAATGGAGATGGAACTTAGGAACTAGAGATATCTGAACCACATGGACCTGTTTCTATTCCACCCACAGCTGAGATTCAGAAGTTGCAAGCATTGGCCTATGTTTCCTGGTTCCCTACTCCCCCACCTCAAATCCCCCACCTCAAATCCCCCAACTGACTCAACTATTAATCCAGCTTGGAACTGATGCCACCATCAATCATCAATGTGGCACAATATGGCACAAGAATTTTCAAAGCATGACATATTTTTGGCCAGGTTAGCATATCACCTGTTTGAAATTTTTGGCAAAGTGGAAGACACAACAGCTGTCAAACAAGCCAACAGTTTTCTCCAGCACATTCTTCTGCCTAGCAATGTACCTTGATGCTTGATGAAATTTTCCTTTCAGCATTGGTCTCAGATCCAGAAGCACCATGAACTGCTTCCTGACAACTTAAATCAAGGCACATGGGGACATTCATGCATTGTTTCCCATGTACTTATAGGGTCAGCCACTCAATCCTCTAATCTTACAATCTTGGTTGTACAGAAAAGTTATAAGAAGTCTTTGTGCAAACTGAAGGCAACTCACTAGGGCAGCGCTTTCCAGCCATTGTTAGTGGCACATTGGTGTGCCACAAAAAAATGCAGGTGTGCCAATGAAGTTTGGTGAATGTGAGCTCTTGATGGGCAGCGTGATGTGTCTTGTCAACTGTCGTAAAACTGATGGTGTGCCTTGACAATTTTAGCACCTTCTCAGTGTGCCATGAGGTGATAAAGATTGAAAAATTGTTTCTCTGGAGTACTCAATCCAGGGACCTAATATGTTTAGGACAAGCATCATGGATTACAAAACAGGGAGAATTCAGTACTTTGTCCAATGCTGAAGAATCAAAAGGATGGGTCTGGAGGCAGACAGTGGACACTGGTCCAATGTGTTAGAGACAGGTAGGGCAAAGGATGGCGCTGTTTTGTCGTTGTGTTTTTTTGGTGACACTATCTAACCTCTCATCTTTTGTCATCCCCTTCTTCTTTTCCCTTCAGCTTTTCCTAGCATGAGAGTCTTTTCTAAGGAGTCCTTCTCATGATGTGGCCCAAATATTTGAGATTCAGCTTCAATATCTGTCCTTCCAGTGGACAATCATGATTGATTTCCTGGAGAATGGACTGATTTGAACTCTTCTACTCTTCTTTATGGGCCAGCTCTCAAAGTCATATATACATGCTGCCACCACTACTGAGCTGCATCAGGGGGTAGGGAGATCACTCAAGGGATGCACATGTGTCTGCAAAGGGCCACACGTGGCCCTTGGGCCACCAGTTTGACATGCCTGGTCTAGAGGAAGGGGATCCACGGGATAAGTTGTAAGAACTTAGGAAGAGCCCTGTTGGAATAAGCCATTTCTTCTTGTTGAGCATATTCAACACTAATGACACTGGTTTGGTTCCCGAAAAACCAGACTACAAGCATGCTCTCTTCTTATTCATTCTGAATGAAGGCAACACAAAAAGGGAGTTTTGTGTCACTTCCAAAACTGACAGATTTTTTGGATCATAAATGTTTTGTGGATTAGATGCTTCATCATCAGATGTATAAAATGTACCACAGTTGGCAAAGCAGAGAAAAGGGGGAAAAATATAAACAGGGAAGCAGATATTCATGAAATGTAAGAGATGCCACCTGTGACATTTCTATGCAAAGCCCAGCAGTGCACAGCCCAGCACACATCCTCAATGGCAGCAACTAGCAACAACAACATTTTTCTAGCATATTTCACATTCATAACGTGAGGAAAGGTCTTGGTTCCAGTGAAGTCCTCCGCAAATACAATCAAACTTTCCAACACATTCTGGCTCAGCAGTTTCATGCTGGCGTCTCACTTTGGTGTTCTTTGTAGAGGAAGGAAACACTTTTGCTAAAAATTGACAACAGGCTCACGGTCACAGATATGTGATGTAGGTCTTAATCATAATAAACAGACCATTGAGACAAAGAGGCTTCCATTGTTAACATTATTTGCACTGCAGAAAGGTTAAAAGCCTTCCCTTCACCTTCATTGTTATCGCTCAAGGCCAATGGATGCCATAAAAACAAAACTTCAAGATTTTTACATGAGGTCCTACTATAATGAATTAATATACCTTATACTACTGAATCCAAATCTAATGCCAGTGAAATGACAATGTACGAGTATATACAACAATATGCACCAGGAGACTACCCTACAGAGCATACCAGCTTCCACTGTAAGATGTGCCAAACCATCACCTCCCTCCATTTCTCATGATTTAGAGCTGAATTATGGCCACTTAACTATTAACCATTTACTTGATATATATACATATATAGGCACTAAGAACAGGCACTAAGTACCAGATCCATAGAAGAGGGAATTACCATACAAGAGAAGACCCAAAGTGCAGGCTGTGCAGAGAAACATCAGAAACAATCCAACACATCATGGCAGGATGCAAGATGCAGGCAGGAACAGCAAACGTTGAACGGCACAACCAAGTAGCCGGCATCGTGTATAGGAACATCTGCTCAGCCTATGGACTAACCCCTCCCAAGACCAGATGGGAGACCCCTCAGAAGGTTGTGGAGAATGACAGGGCTAAGGTCCTGTGGGACTTCCATATCCAGACAGACAAGAAGGTACTGGCTAACCAGCCAGCCACTGTGTGGTAGATAAGGCCCAGAAGACAGCCCTGGTGATAGATATAGCAATACCGAACGACAGCAACATCAGGAAAAAAGAGCAATAAAAGGTGGAAAAGTATCAGGGTTTGAAGGAGGAATTAGAAAGGATGTGGAAAGTGAAGGTGAATGTGATCCCAGTAGTGAATGGAGGACTAGGGGCTGTGACATCCAAGCTGGAAGAATGGCTCCAACAGATCCCAGGAAGTACATCGGAACACTCGATCCAGAAAAGCGCATTGCTAGGAACAGCTAAGATACTTGCCAGAACCCTCAGACTCCCAGGCCTCCGGTAGAAGACCCGAGATTGAGGATAACATACATATACCACCCATGGAGGGTGAGAAAACAATTTTTTTAAAATATCCAGCAAATGAGCCATCAAGGGTAACTGACCACACAGTCTGAAGCTCCATTCAAAGAACTATTCATACAAATATTCCAATATTTGACCCAGTTTGGTGGAGTGTAATGGATAGAATGAGTTTGGCGGAAGATTTAAGTTCAAATCCCCACTAAGAAGACTTACTGGGTGGCATTTGGAAGGCCAATTTAACTTTTCTCATAGCAGTGCAGAGCAGATAAAATGGAAAGACTCTATAAATGCCACTTTGAACTCCTTAGATAAAGACAGCATAAGGACAAATACATAAGGGATGTGGTGGATCAGTGATAAGATGCTGAGCATGAAGACTCTTAAAGGTCAAGTGTTCAGGAGTTTGAGATGTAGGTGTCATGTGAAGGAGTGAACGCCTGTCATTGGTACCACCTCCAGACAACCCAGCAGTTTGACAGCATGTACAGTAAATGCAAGTATCAGTGACCACCTTTAATACACAGGAAAGGGAACAGTGTTCTGTGTCTCGCCAAACTTTTTTACAGCCACATGACCATGAAAGTATCCCTGGATAATGCTCTTTGGCCATGAAATGGAGATCAGCATTACATGCCTTGTCATGACTAGTAGGTGTAAAAACCTGTTGGGGACACCTTTACCTTTAAGGGCAAATACCTGTCAGGTTTTTCAACTGGTAACAATCCTTTACCCAGAGATTCTGAGACAGTAAGAAACAAAATACATACTTACAAAAATGAGAAAATATCTACAACCTAGTCTTACTTAAATAATGAATGAACCCTTATTGGCATACGTCCCGAAAAAGTCCCATAAAAAGTAATACTGGAAGGATACAATTTCTTATTTAAATAAATGCACAATCCTATGCAGGCTACTCAGAAGTCAATCTATTGTCTTCCTTGGGACTTACTCCCAGGAAAGTGTGGTTAGAATTGCAGTAACCAAATCCCACCAAGAGCTGGAGACTAGCCACCAAGAACACTTCCCTATGTGCACTGGCATAACTTTATGCTTAAAAGGGCACCATTTCACTAATCCAAAGAAGGTGGGATAAGATACAGATGAACTGGTGGTTTCAAAGAAATTGGGAGTCAAATTGGGAGTGATAGAGCCAATTCTATGTGTCTTTTGCATCAGAAGGTTTTGTGATCTGCTCAGTGGTGGGATTCAAATAAATTAACGACAGGTTCTATGTCCTAATAACCTAAATTAACAACAGTTCTATGTCCCATTAGTAACCGGTTCTCACAACCAGGCATTCATTAGCAAAGGGTTCTATAGAACCTGTGAGAACCCTCTGAAGCCCACCACTGGTATCATCTGCAGATGCAAAAGGT
This sequence comes from Cryptoblepharus egeriae, assembly GCA_030015325.1. Lineage (NCBI taxonomy): Eukaryota > Metazoa > Chordata > Lepidosauria > Squamata > Scincidae > Cryptoblepharus > Cryptoblepharus egeriae. The sequence goes on along the minus strand of JAREYC010000004.1, from coordinate 20,967,175 downwards.
CCACTGATGGTGGAAGCATCTTGCACTGTGAGCAGAATAATCAACAGCTTTGAACATGGATCAAACATGTATCATTCAGAGAATGGACTGCCCACATTCTTTGGCATCTCCCCCATCTTGATCTACCATTCTCAGAAAAAAACACTGGGACCAACACTGGGGATAATGTGTTCTGGCAGTTCATTTCCATCAGGAAGTAGGCTGCATGAGGCATTGAGGCCAAATCATCAAATAGCTTGATCAGTATAAATGGAATCACAGTGTACTACGATTAGAATAAGTGACATATAAACTGTGGCCTGCTAAAAACATACCGGGCTCCAGCACTGTAATGTAAAATTTCCTGGGATTAGCATCAAGTGTGCTCAGGGCAAATCAGTTTAGATCAACTGTATGTTCAGATTGATCCCCTATTATAGCAGGGACTGTCACTGAGAGGAATCACAATGTAAAGGAAAAGCCCCCATACAAATTAAACAGGTCGTCTCCAACTCAAAATATTTGCATTGGTCTTGTGCACAAGCCAATATTACTACAAAACACTGGAATACGCCACACGGATACTTACTATTAAATTTGCACAGAATTTTAGCACAGTGTTGATAATATGTTTTTATCTATTTGGTTTATACTGTTTGGTTTTATGCTCTGATACATGTCTCTGGTCGTATATATTGTCATGTACATCCTATTTACCACAGTCACAACTCAACATGTCTTCAAAGGATAATATTAGGACAAACTATTAGAATAGTATTATCCTATCAAACCATCTATCAAACTATTAGGATAATACTAACAACCTTCCCCTACACACAACTCCTATAAAACAGGCATCTCACTTCTCCTATTAAGACACACATTTCACTTTTCCTATAAGGAGGCATCTCACTTCTCCTATAAGAGTAACTGCCCCATCCTATCTGGTCCTTAATATGATAGAACTTGAGTTCTGAAAGCACAAGGACAAGGATGCTGGCACAGCAGTCACAGTGATAGCACATGGACCAGGAGCATGAACACCCAATTGCTGACAGCCCCAAGAGTGCACCAGTGGAGCACACAGCCCTCACTGGAGCAGGTATGTTGACAGGGACATTTCAGGAGATGATAATGATGGAGATCCATCAATTCAGGACCAGCATCTCAAGGGAAAAGAACGTACATTACTTCAAAAATAATGTCACAGCTAATAAACATTTTCAGAAAGAAGCAAAGCCGTCTCATATATGAAAACAAACACACATGACATACATGTACCATAATCTAAAGAACTGCTTAAGCCCACAAGGGGTTGCACGAAACAATATGAATACATCAATATAAAGTACTACCATCAAGATATTAAAAAAGAAAAAAAATTGAGAGATAACTTGAGGTGTCTTCCTGACTGCAATGTTACCAAAGCTGCCTCTCATAGCACACCTTATCAAACAAATCACATGATGAACATGGTGCGCACATGATGTACACATCACAAGACATGCATCATTTGGACCAGGACCAGGTTCATTTCAGACAGTCGAGAATCATGAAACTGAAAGCTCTCCATTGAAAGAAACTTTACCCACATGGCCTATCCTTTCCATTGACACCAATGCTAATTTCCATGCTAATTCCATGTGCATGAAGAAACATTCAGTCATGTGAGCTTCTCCTGGAGGTACAACCCTCAGGTTTATTGGTTTGGTTAGACTTGAGTCCTGACTTCATATTCTTGGAATCTTGGTCTTGATAAGTCTTCTTATTCGGGCAATTTCTACTCAGAGCAGTCCAGTGGCCCCATATTGAGCCAGCTTCATGGAGGCATGATCCACAAATTTGTATTCAAACATGATCCACCTGTATTCTCACCGCTTACTTCATCTGTCAAAGAACCATACTATTCAAATAAATAGAAAGAAATCTTCCTTTTCCTCCATGACTATGCTATGCTATGCTTTTATGAAAAGAAACCCAAAGTATTCCATCAATTGCTTGTGCTCTCTTGCTGAAATAAGCTAAATACAGCCACCAATAGATGGTTTCTTTGATACAGAGAAGAGTCATAAGTAACTAGATTATAATAGTAAACTGACTGCACATCCCAGTATTGTTACAATGTGTGTATGTGTGCGTGCGTGCGCGCACGCACCTGTGTTTTCTTTATAAAAGATTGCCACTATGGAGTTATCTGACTTTATAAGTTCTTTTATGTTAGGAAGAAAGATCAAGCAAATAATCCATAGGTTTGGTATTTCAATAAGCCAAGTAATAGTAAGCCCTGGATTTTCAACTACTGATGACAGAACTTGACCACTCTGTTCACCATAAATCAATGTTCTCTGCTCACTCAAGGGTGACATCGCTGCAAGCAGAAAAGAGGTCAACTTTCAAAGACAGATTCAGTGAGTCCTTGGTACAATGGCTCTTTAGTAATAGCTGACTCCATTTTTAAACCTCCCTCTTGATTCATATATCAAGTCATTCTGTAGGTGCCTCAGTCAGTATTTTTTTCATATTGTCTTAAATTCATCTTTAAGGCTACAACCTTAACACTGTACCTGGAAGAAAGGCCCACTCAAAACAACGAGGCTTACCTTTGGGTAAACATGTATAAACTTACAATGTATGAGCATGATCCTAGGCATGCCTACTCAGAAGTACTGCATTTACTCAAATCTAACACCCACCTTTTTCAGCCAGTTAGTCTTCAAAATCAGGGTGCACATCAGATTTGATGATTAATTAATATGGTATTTTGATTATAAGTATAGGGTGCGCATTAGATTTGATGGCACATTACATTTGAGTAAATGTGGTATCCCATTGTATCCAATTAGGCTTATACCCAGGAAAAGTGTATCCAAAATTGCTTCCTGTGTCATCTTTCTTAACAATTTTAAAAAAGCATCCTGAAAAGGCACAGATACTGCAAATGTGATGTAGAAATTAACCCCCAACATGTTGCAAACTGAAAAAATCAAAAATTTAAAAGTCAAATATTGCTGCCTTGCATTGTGGCAAAAAAACTTACAGTGCCAAAATAACAGAAAGTAACTTTCACTTTGGGAAGGATTCAAAGTATGCATTAGAAACTAGAAAAAATAGTCTATTCCCAAACAATGACTCTGTAACAGTAGGAAAACAATTGCCATTCACCTTTTATGTGGGTACAAAATAATGTCCCTGCCTTCCATGCATGCCAAAAGCCATGGGGGATCAGACTGTAACTATGGCATCCTTTACTTGCTTCCCCATCCTGATGACAGGATGGATGGCATCAGCCTGGGAGGATGAAAAGCTTTTGCAAGAATAAATGCGCTCTTGCAAATACCTCGAATCATTTCATTAGCAGACATAATATCCTGAAGCAGCTAATTATTCACCACTCCAAAGCCAAAGCTCACTTGCATTTTAACTAAAACTATAAGCTCCAGGAGATCAGATGGTTTTTGCAAGGATCTTTTTCAGAGGCCTTTTAAATAAAGAGGTGTGGGGAGAAGGAAAACATGAGTGCAAGAATAAAGGACAGAAACATAATGTGGAGTCGTGACTAAACGATGGCTCACATTTCTCATATTGCCATGGGTGGCGCATCATATTTACAGTAACACAAGTGCACTGACAAGGAAGAACCCATTTGCCATTCATTATTTTTTCATTTTCTTTGTAAACCACTTTGTGAACTTTTTAGTTGAAAAGCAGTATATAAATACTATAGATGAGAAAAGATAAAAAAGATAAATAATAAAAGATGCTGGATGGATGGATAGAAGGTCCCAGTGAATAGTGAATGTTGATTTTGCTGTTTGTTTCAATATCATCCACACTCTGGTCCACCAAGTGACCTTTAACATATGGGGTTATATATGAACCCTATATGAAAATACTGTTACATATGGGGTTATTTGTGAAAAGAAAGAACTTAATAGAGCAAGATGGGAAAGTCATAGCCTGCGAGGTCTCCTGATTCCAAAAAGAGATAAGCACAAAGCAGGCATCACACTGCTTTTATATTTTTGCTGCATGCCATAAAGGGATTTGAAAGGTCCTTTATCCTAAGTGAGAGGCATGACAAGAGACTGCGGGATGGGTCAAACTTTCTGGGGGCTCCTACAAGATTGCAAAGGTCCAGCCTGGGCCACAAAAGGCCCAGTGCCAAGGATGGCACCAGATGCTGGTGCCAAGGAAAGGGGGCAAGAACAGGCAAAGTGAAAGGGACAAGGGCAAAAAGGCGCACAGTGGCAAGCACAATGCAACAGCTGGGAGGGGGGGCAGGTGGAAAAGGAACCGAGGGGCTGCAGAAGGGGACACACAATGCAGCAGGGAGCAGTTTGCAAGGAGTGAGGGGGGAAAGATCTGCCAGATCATGGTTCTTCTTCTCATTTGCTCCTTTTTTCAAGGGAAGGGGATTAATATCCTATTTACTCAAATGTAACGCTCGCCTTTTTCCGCTGAATTCAGTCTCCAAAATTGAGGTGCACATTAGATTTAATGGTGCATTAGATTTGAGTAAATAAACATATTTATATTATAAGCATCATTACTATTTAGTTTTACAGTTGACTATATTGTGATAAAAATGTAACAAACCCATTGTTGTATAAAGTAGTGCAATTATCATATAACTCATTATTATATGCAGTAAAATTAAATTTTGTACCTACTTTATAGCTAAGCATTACAATCGCCAGTAAACATTTAAAAAATTTCAAGCCTTTAAAAATAGGGATGCGCATTAGATCCAATGGCACAGTAGATTTGAGCACCGGTAATTATGGTGTTTTGAAGAACACTGTTCTGGACATGGCCCACATCATGGATGTCCTCAGAAAGGGGCAGATCCCATCACTCCTACTAAATTTTAAGTTCTCAACTCCCACATGTGTAAAAACCAATGTGTGCACCTCCACATGAAACTTTTGGGCTGCAATCCTGACCACTTTCCTGGGAGTAAGTACAATGGAACACAATGGGATTTACTTCTGAGTAGACAAGCTTAGGATTGCAGTGCATGTGTGTGGGTTTATGTATTCCAACATGAAACTCTGTCTGTATGTGTACCCCAATACGAAACCTTGTGGGGAGGGACTACCACAAAATAAAACCTTGTGTGTGTGTCTACCTCAACCTGAATCTATGCATGTGTTTGTGTGACTACCCTGTCACACAAGTCCCTGTGTGGTGTGTGTGTGTTGTGCATGTATCCCAACATGATGGGTATGGATGGATGGTTGGTATGAGTGTGTCTGTATGTCTACTCCAAGATGAGTATGTGTGTATCGCAATAGAAATCCTGTGTACCTGTGTTGTATGCACAAGTGTGGCTACCCAAGTATGAAACCCTGTTTGCGCATATGCGTGACTTTAACTACCCCAATATTAAAACCCTGTGTGTGTCCCCTGTGTCCCTATGTGTGTGTGTTGTGTGCATGTGTCCCAACATGAAATCCTGTTAGTATGAATGTGTGTTAATATTTCTATGGGGGTGTGTGTGTCCAGTCCAACATGTGTGTTTCTATGTCCATGTGTGGCTACCCAATAGGAAACCCTATGTGTGTGTGAATCGCTCTCTCTCTCTCTCTGTGTCCATTCCAACATGTGTGTGTCTATGTCCATGTGTGGCTACCCAATAGGAAACCCTGTATGTGTGTGTGTATCACTCTGTGTGCATGTGTGTCCATTCCAACATGTCTGTTGTATCTCCATGTGTGGCTACCCCAATAGGAAACGCTGTGTGTGTGTGTATCACCCTGTGTGTATGTGTGTGTCCATTCCAACATGTGTGTTATATCTCCATGTGTGGCTACCCCTGTGTGTGTGTACCCCAAAATTAAAACCCTGTGTGTCTCCAACATGTGTCCCTGTGTGTGTGTTGTGTGCATGTATCCCAACATGAAACCGTGTGTGTGTGTCTCCCCCAACACGACCCCCCCCCCGTCTGTGTGTGAGCAAAGGGGGCGGAAGGAGGCGCTGGACAGCCACAGCCCCCTCCCTAAAGGCGCAAGGGGTGTGTTGTGTGCGTGTGTGTGTGTAGGGGTGTCCGATGGTGTGTGTGGGTCCAGCTGGAGCCAGAGGGATGTGGGGAGAGGGGGAAAGGCAGCCCCACACCCAGGGGGAGCACAAAGCGGTGCAGCCTCCTCTCTCTCTCTCTTTCTTTCCTCCCAAAGCAACAAAGCCCCTGCAGCAGCATCAGTGGGGAGGCTGCAGCCCCTTCCCTTCTTCCCTCCCGCACCGACCTTGAGAGGCAGCCCGGGGGGCTCGCAGGGTCTTGGTCACCGCCTTCCACACGTTGCAGCCCAGCAGGCAGAGGAGCAGCGCCGCAGCCGCCCCCCGACTCATCCTCCCCACCCAGCAGCAGCAGCAGCAGCAGCTCCGCAGAAGCGCATCAGAGGCTGCCGCCTGCCCTGCGCCCCCAGAGATGCTGGTCCTGCAGCATCCTCAGCTGCGCCCCGGCTCCATCCAGCCCCGACTTCTCCTGCCTCCACCGCCCAGGATGGGTGGGCTGCCAGGGCAGGCAGGCAGGCAGGCAGGCGGGTGGGTCTCCCCACTCAGGCATCCAGGCTCCTCCTTAACCCCTTCCTCCCCGCATCCCTCCCTCCACACCCCCAGCACTGGCCAGGGGTCGCAGCTCCATCTGCTGGATGCATCCCGCCTTGGAAACACCAGCAACAGCAGCCAAGCCTAGCCACACTTTCCTGGGAGTAAGCCTCATTCACTACAACGGGACAGACTTCTGAGTAGACGTGCAGAGGGCTGGGATCTCAGGCTTACACTTTCCTGGGAGTAAGCCTCGTTGACTATAATGGGTTCGCCTTCTGAGTAGTCATGCATAGGACTGAGATCTCAGGTTTACAAGACTATCTACACTTTCCTGGGAGAAATCCCATTGACTATAATGGGACTGACTTCTGACTAGTCATGCGTAGGGATGGGTGTTACAATTGAGTTAATTAGGTGCTCATGACAGTTTTCTAACAGTGGCATTTTGTGCGCACTTTGCCCAATCAGGAGAGTCACACAGCTTCGCCTGATGGAGAGTTAACTATAATGTCCCCCTATGCGCATCATTCCCCTATGCGCATCAACGTCCATGTGCATCAACACCCATGCTCATCAACCCCCCTGCGCATCGACTTCCATGTGCAACAGTCCCATGCGCATCAGTCCCCCATGCGCATCATCTTATAAGCACTTACAAGCACACCATGCTGTAGGAAGGTGATTCACATCATTTCATGGCCCTGCTCATGGTCTTGCCCCAAACTCCCATGACACACCTGTGGACCAATCAGGGCACAACAATCTGGTTCAAAAATCATTCCTAGAGTCTAATCAATAAGGGGTGTACTTTTTATTTATTAACTAGCAAAAGCGTACCTGCGTTGCGGGAGTAAAATTTCCCATATGACATCCCCTCCACTGCACATCAACCACCCATGCACATCAACCCCCATGCACAACAGCCCCCCATGCGCATCAACCCCCATGCGTCCCAAACCCACATGCATCTCAAACCCCCATGCGTCTCAAACTCCATATGCCTCAAACCCCCATGCGTCTCAAACCCCTATGCGCATCAAACCCCCATGAGCATGAACCCTCCATGTGCAACAACCCCCATGCGCATCAACCCCATGCACATCATTCCCCATGTTCATCCCCATGCACAACATTCCCCGATGTGCATCAGTCCCCACGCGCATCAGTCCACCCATGTGCAACAACTCTCCTTGTGCAACAATCCCCCATGCGCATCAACCCCCATGCACATCATCTCCCTCATGCACAACATCCTCCAATGAGCATAAACCCCCATGCGCATCAAGCCCCATGCGCATCCCCCATGCGCATCATCTCCCCCATGCGCATCATCTCCTCATGCGCAACATCTTCCAATGTGCATCAACCCCCATGCGCATCTTCTCCCCATGTGCAACACCCCCATGTGCAACCCCCCATGTGCAGCATCCTCCCCAGTGCAACCCCTCCCTCTGAACAACATCCCCCCCCCCACTGAACTGGGCACTGAGCACCAAATTGGCTGGATGTTGGTCAGTCTCCCATGTTAAGTATAGGACAGAAACACGTTGCCCCCTTTTCAGCCCCTGAAGGGTTAAATTCTCCAGATGGTTCTTGGTGGGTGTTCAGGTGACAGAAGGAACTCCCAGAATTCCATGCTTCAGGCCCAGCAGTTGGGGCAGAATGTTGATGAGTCAGCAATTCTTCAATGTAAAGTACAGTGGTGCCTCACGTAAAGAACGCCTCATGTAAAATATGTTTCACGTAACAAACAAAAATTTCTCTAGGATTCTGCTTCACGTAAAGAACATACTTCACATAAAGAACACATTCGTTGGTAGTTGGGGCAGATGCGCTGGCCAGCAGCCTGTTTAAAAAGCGTCAGGGCTGCCTAGCGCAGCTGCCCGTAGCGAAAGCAACACTTCCATGCTGTTCCTCCTGTGGTGGGGTGTCCACTGGGCAGAGGGAGAGAAGAGCAGTGGAGAAGAGGGAAGCAGCTCAGGGCTAGCCAGAAGGGAGCAGGGGAGAGAGAGGATGGAGAGAAGGAGAAAGTGGGGAGACACTTTGAAGGTGTCTTGGATTGCAGCCTCCTAACCATGTCTACCCAGAAGTAAGCTCCATTGGGTTAAATGGGGCTTACTCCCAGGAAAGTGTCTTGAGGACTGCAGCCTAAGTGGACTTCATAAGATCATGCACATTGAATACATGTTTTGAATTCAATCCCAGTGTTCTGTCATCATTTTTACATCCAGTTAATATTTTTATATGAATATTTTTGGGATTGTGGAACCAATCGTCTGAGTTTCCATTATTTCCAATGGGAAAATCCACTTCACATAAAGAATGTTTTACGTAAGGAACATGCCTCCAGAACAAATTAAATTTGTTACGTGAGGCGCCACTGTATAAAGAGGAAAACACGTTGCACCCATTTCACCCCCTTCCGGTTGGGATTAACAAAACCAGTTCTTAGTGCACCCTGTATCACGGAAGGAACACCCACCCCAAATTTCACACTTCTAGGCCCAGCGGTTTTGGCAGGGTGTTGATGACTGAGTGAGTGACTTTTCTCTTTATATATATAGATTAAATTTGTTGAAGTGGGGGTACAAAATTTTCTTTGACCCCAGGTACAGATAGATGACTTAGGTATGCCACTGGTTTGGAGGAGGTGGCAAAGCAAGTGGCTGGTGAGGTTCCCCTTCCCCAAATTTTCACTTAAAAAAAAAAATTTACACTTCCGGTTTGTGATGTCACATCAGTTCCACGACATCATTTTGAGATCCATTTTGTTGCCCTCCTTCAGCTTGTTGCCTGGTGCAATTGCTGTCCCCTGCACTCCCTTATCTATACTATTGCTATGGCTGCTACCATACAGCAGTGAGACCATCATCACGTTCCACTATTTACTGTCTATCAGTCATATAGACCTTTTTTGTTCCCTCCATAGATTCATTTTGGATGTAAATTTTTTTGTCTTTCTTACATGAGAAAACAAAATTGTAAGGCGTAGACAACATTATGTGTTCACAGGGAGAAAAATAAGATGACCTAGAAGCAAATGCTGAATTGAGTCACAGCAAAAAAGAAAAAAGAAAAGCCAATACATTGTGAACATCAAAATTACAAAGGAGTGTGGCTGTTGATACACAACATAGCTGTTAACACATTTTAATGTTATTAAAGTTCTTGGGCCATAAATGTAATGTTTTTGTCAGATTGTCAGAGCGCCATCAAGTTTGCAAAAGGAAGGGTGCAATCCTAAAAACACTTTTCTAGGAGTAAGACCCACTGAACCCAAAGGGAGTTACTTTGGAGTAGACATGGTTAAAATTGTGTTTGAAATCTCTGACCATTAATGCACAAGAGGTTAACAATTCTTTTAAAACCTACTTGAAAACCATAGTAGAGATCAGTTAAACAAATTAAGGACTTTTTTCAAAGAAATGGCCTCTACCTTTTTCTTTTTGTTTTGCCTATGTTGATAGAAAGGCAGGTGCTCAGGAAGGCCACCCAGGATCTGAGTTGAAGTATGAAGGGAGCAGTGATGGGCTAGAAAAAAATTAACAACCGGTTCTATGCCCATCTGGCAGCCACTTTTAAATGGCTATTTTTAAACTTTATATGTCCTGTCTCTCATTAACAACCGGTTCTGTAGAGTAGGTGCGAACCTGCTGGAGCCCACCACTGGAAGGGAGGTACAGTCCTGAATAGATTGCAGGTGGCAGGAAACCCAATGCCTGGCGCTACCAATGTGCTTCTTTCTCAGTAATGTTGTATTCCCTTAACCATCAGGCTAAACAAAGCAGGGTGAAAAATCAGGAGTTCAGATCAGAATCTACTGGTAGGTCTCTGGGCAATTTATAGTATATCAACCAGGGTTATTGATGGCTAACTGTTTAATAATAGCAAGAAGGAAACTTAAAAAAATTACAAACTAGACTACTAAGTTTGAGGAAAGCCTGGTGGGGTTTGTATATATTGTATATGAAAGGACTGTGAATTCAGTTCTGCAGCTGAAAACCAATTCCTGGACTAATCCTGTACTCAGAGCCACTCTGTCTGCAATCCTAACCACACTTTTCTGTACTACTGGACACAATGGGACTTACTTCTGAGAAGACATGCATAGGATTGCACTGCAAGTTCCTCAGTTCTGAGTGTATGTTCACTGCCATCGACCTCGACACTCTTTTGCACCTGGAATTTGATTCATCGACGTTGGAGCTTGAACCTGGTCTGCTCACCTTTGCTGTAAATTGTTCTGTTCTTTCCTTTTCTACACATTGTTTTCATTAATTATTTTACAAAAACCCCAGATGGAAAGAAGATTGTCTAATTTGTCCTTTTGTGGCCCTCGTTGGGATTTACGGTGGTGGATCCTGCAATCCCGCACCATATGTCCTGGTCCACTGGTACAAAATCTATTCTACCATTCCATGGATGACAAGAGAAGGACAATTTGGACAGCAAGGCCACCATTACAAATAACTGGGTATGTTGATACAGAACCTATATTGGTGTCAATAAGTCAGCATTAGGGGCATGTCTGAGGATAGTTTATGGATCAGAGTGGGGAACAGGCTGGGTGTTCTAAGGGCGAGGATCTCAATGGTGCTAAAATACACAGAGTCTTTCCCAGCTCAGAGTGCTTCCAGAGTAGGGTTGCCCTATGTATTGAGAAAAAGGACAATGCTGATTTTTGGGGATTGTCTTCACATACTGGCCAATGGGACAGAAGGTCCTGTTCCAATTTTGTGGAAGAAAATTATGGCAACCCTACTTCAGAGTATCTTCAGACTTACAACAGTTAAATATCTGAGAAGATTTTGGGGAGACCCAGAAGACCTAAAGTGTGCAATTGTGGAGCATCACTTCTGTCACACTGTTCTCTTATTTTCTGACTAGATCTTGTGGATATAAACTGCAAGAGAGGAGATTCCAGTTGGACATCAGGAAAAAAATTCTTAATGGTAAAGTGGTTCAGCAGTGGAATAGATTGCCCATAGATGTAGTGGATTCTGCTTTATTGGAGATCTACAAGCAGAGGTGCTCATTAGGAACCTGCTGGAGATGCTCTTTTATCCAGCGTAACAACGGGAGCACGTAAGAGACACTACGTGTACCCGTACTTACTGCACCACCTAGTGAAAACCTATGGGAAATTCATATTGCAATCCAGAGCAAATTGTTCTTACACCGGAGCAAGGACTCCCCGTAGTTACACTGGATTGTGCTCGCTGCTATAAGCAGTGGTGGGATTCAAATAAATTAACAACATTTTCTATGTCCTACTAACCTAAATTAACAACAGGTTCTTTGTTCCATTAGTAACCGGTTCTCAGAACCAGGTGTACATTAGCAAAGCATTCTATAGAACAGGTGAGAACCCCCTGAAGCCAACCACTGGCTATAAGCTTTGACCTTGTGGTCATAAGCCTTTGCTTTTCCTACTCTGTGATTCTGTGAAATACAGGAAGTGTTCACAGGTGGTAGGAACCCCTTGCTACAGAGCCCTCAGCTTTGACTATGGCCGCAATCCTAATTAATTTTGCAGCTCCACCGTAAAAGCCATGCAATGTGGAAGTAAAGGAACAAACACTTATTTCAATGACATTCAATGACTCCTTCCTCCCCCAACTGCAGGATGCAGCACATGCCACGCAGGCAAAGCTATGCCAGTGCTGGAGAATTGGTTAGGATTGCATCCTGCATTGGTCAATGTCATGGATGGGGTTGGTCCTGACTGACAACATTATGTGTTTATTGTGCTACACTTTTGTGAAATTGTACAATGCTCTAACCATGGCAGGCATGCATTGTTGGCATGCAAAATATAAAAAAATGAAATATGCATTTGTATCACACACATGGGAGCTGCAGTTGCTGTAGCTTTGTTGGCTGAACTTTCCAATGGAAAGATTCCCAAAGATTTCATTGATTTTGCAGTGTCACTGCAGTCTGTACCTGTCTCAAAAAGACATTTTTACGCAGCTGATATCTCCAAACTCCCTGTGTTTGGCATGGAGTTGGTAAAATCTAATTACTAAAAAATACTTTTGATCTAATTAATCCTCAATACAACTGATGGGAAAAGACAACTGAATATTTTAAAAAACAGGACTAGTGCCAACACAAAATATGTGATTGCTGGGCTCCAGTAACTTAAAACATTTTTCCCTGTGGTGATCAGCACAACCGTTTGCAAAATTAGATCTTTTCAGATCATGTAGACATACGAAGCCAATTCTGTTTTAGGACAAAATTAATAGAAACCAGTGAAACTGAGCCAGAAATTAAGGCCTTTATCTCATCATAATGTTGCATCTCTTTAGGAATTTTTTTTTGGAAAGGAGGCACATTCTAAAAATGTATTTTTATCAAAATGTATTACCAGCAATATTGATATTGTCTTGATGATCCACTTTCCAATCAAAAGACCTTTTAGAAAATACAAAAGAAAATGTCTTAACTTTATAGACAGTGGGAAAATAGCTTTTCAGTGCAGTCAGTACAGGGCCTAACCTATAAGGATGTGAATTCATTTTCAGAATATCCATTCTGTCTTTGGGCACCATGATGTCTTGGAGTATGTGCAGTAAACAACACCAACAACATGAATGAAACTGCACTGCAGTTTCATTGCACTGCAATTACCACTGCAACAACCACTGCAATGAAAAAAGTGGTTATTACTATTCTAATATCTCACCAACTGAATCATCTAGGGCAATGGTTCTTAACATGGGTTCGATAAAACCTCAGGGGTTTGGTGAGTTAGTCTCAGGTGTTCGGCAGTGGAAAGTGTCCATTCCGTTTGCCAGGGTGCCAGGTGCATTAATATACTTTTGTTACGATGTATACTTTTGTATACTTTTGATAATTTTCCAACTATGAAGGGTTCAGCGAATGCACTTATGAAACCTGTGGGGTTCAGTACCTCCAACAAGGTTGAGAACCACTGTTCTAAGGGGATTTCCTACAACAGGCAGGGTGTTGGAGTAGATCTATCTATCTATCTATCTATCTATCTATCTATCTATCTATCTATCTATCTATCTATCTATCTATCTACCTACCTACCTACCTACCTACCTACCTACCTACCTACCTACCTCTATTCAACTAAAAAGTTCCCAAAGAGGTTTACAAACAAAATGAAAAAATTAATGGCTAATGGGTTGTGGGTCATTGTGGCTAATAACCTTGTGGGTCCAACGTCTTGATACTATGTTCTAATAAACCTTTTTGGCTGTCATGATTTTGGATTACATATTTAACTGCAGCATTTCTAATGAGCTTGTTATGAGCCAATGAATTTTGCCACTTGCCTCCTGATTTCAGTTGGTGCACTTCTTCCACTAGAAAACTAGGAGGTGCATTTTATGTTTCAAGTCATATGACTCAAGTCAAATATGGGAAGGAAGAGAAAGAAAATTAGATAAGTAATGATGTATTTCATCTACAAGCAACAGCACACAAAATAAATCTATTAGAGTATAATGGAGGGACTGTGTTACTGTGCATGAACTCCTCAATGAATAATCTGGAGTCAGTTCAGGTGATACTTTAACATCTGAATTGGTCCTGTGCATCTGCTGTGCATATGTCCTACCTCCTTCTTTCCCTTCTGGATAGTTTTGCTAATTGTGGTGCAGGGGGGAGTTCATCCAGACTGCCTTTTGTATGTGCTGCCAAACCTGCTTTAGATGAACTGTCTTTCTGTCATTGCAATTAGTGAAACAAACACAGAAGGAAAGGAAAAACCCAGAACATGTGCGCCGTGTGAGAGTAAATACTGCTAATTTCATGGGGATCATTCAAGCACTAATGTATCACCCAAAAGGGCTCTATGACTCTTTAAGCCCTATTAGGATTGCCATAATTCTCTTCCACAAAATTGGGACAGGACTCTCTGTCCCATTTGCCAGTATGTGAACACAATCCCCCAAAATCAGGATTGTCCCTGTTTTTCAGGACACATGGCAACCCTAAGTCCAATCTTATAGGCCTGTCCCAGTGGTGGACTGTATATACGTGAGACAGCTATAACATGAGTCAGCGGCATGTGCTGTCAAAGTACAAGTAGGAAGGCCAGAGGTTCAACATGGTGGCTGTCCAGTGCCCACCGGAGATGGTAAGCCAGCAAAGGCAGGGCGGAATGGGGAAGGGTTTGATGAGGGCAATGAGGAGGCAAACTTGAGGAGGGAGGGGGAGAAATGGAGGGTGAGGAGGCTGTGAATGGCAGTGGATTGAGTGGTGACCTGGAGCTTATCCTCCTTATCCACTGCCTCCCTGCACCCTTTGGTGCACTTGCACCAGCAAAATCATTGGTGCAAGTCAAAGAAGTTCCATTGCAGGGCAGGAGACCTATGGGGAAGGGTTGCCACATGTTCCAAAAGACCAGGGACAATCCTGATTTTTGGGAACTGTGTTCACATACTGGCAAATGGGACAGAGGGTCCTGTCCTGATTTTGTGGAAGAGAATTATGGCAACCCTAGGCTGGGGGAGGGAAAGGACATAAAAATTTCCTTTACTGTTAGACATCTCCTGCTTTGCTCCCTGGTGGACCGAGTGGGGCTTTTTAGTGCAGCGACACCAATATGGGGCAGGGAGACAGTTAGGGTTGTGCCATTTGACATCCTTGATTGGTACTAAGTACATAATTGCTACTAGGCAGGCTGTAGTATTTTTGCACCTTTTGGCTTCAGTGAAGCATGACACAAGTTCCGAAGCTACTTCTGAAGAGGTGGGAGGAACTGAGGAGGTCTCTTCAGGTAATTATAGTAATTACTTAGAGTAATTATTCACTTCATATTCTTCATCTTCTCCTATGCACAAATTGGTTTGAGGCATCCTTTGTCAGCTGTAGAAACCTTTTGAAGGCACGTCACTCCAAAGGAATAGAGGTTTGTGGTAGAAAATCACCTTACTATGTATGGCATATTGTTGGCCACACGACTGAACACATTCTACTTTTCTGTGACACTCTTTGTATGTCATGGCTAGAAAAGTTATATTCAAGTTGTTCATTAACAGCCTGTCCAAAAGCTCTTCAAATGGTGGAGAATACAGAGTGGGAAAAAATGTTCTTCCCATTGTTAAAACCCTGTAAGCCAAAAGATACCCTTTAATTTTATTTGGGGCCATTTTAATGGGCTTCGGGCTTTACAGGGCCAGATCCAGGAGCAACAGGGACCCAACATAAAGCATTTGCTGATGGTATCCAACTCTCAGCTCCCTCAATTCACCAAGCAGCAAGGTGATCATATGACCATAAATTTCCAGATTTGTCCTATTTTTAGTCTCCTGTCCGGCTGACCTCCAAAAGGGCTTCATTGTCCTCCATTTTGGCTTCATTTTGGAACTTTGCAATGGTGTGCAGTCCCCCATCATGACATATGTTGTAGGATTCATATTAAAGAGCAGAATAAAATGCAAAAATAAGTTTTGAAATATCTCCTTCCTATCAAAAGTTATAGCCAAAAAACTAAAAATAAAAATATGCATTGAGCTACATGGGAAAGGGAAAGTGCCCAATATCACAGCTTTACTCATGGGTAGGCAAAAGTACTATTGTCCACTGGAAAGGCCAGGCTGAGAGGAATCCAAGACCTTGTGAACAAGCACACTCATTGGCAGTTGAGGCAGACGCGCTGGCCGGCAGCCCTTTTAAAAAGCGTCAGGGCTGCCTAGCACACCTGCCCATAGCGAAAGCAACACTTCCACGCTGTTCCTCCTGTGGCCAGATGTCTGCTGGGCAGAGGGAGAGAAGAGCAGTGGAGAAGAGGGAAGCAGCTCAGGGCTAGCCAGAAGAGAGCATGGGAGAGAGAGGCTCAGGATGGAGAGAAGGAGAAAGTGGGGAGACACATTGAAGGTGTCTTTGGTTGTAGCCTCCTAACCATGTCTACTAAATGGGGTTTACTCCCAGGATAGTGTCTTGGATTGCAGCCTCCTAACCATGTCTATCCAGAAGTAAGCCCCATTGTGTTCAATTGGTCTTATTCCCAGGAAAGTGTCTTTGATTGCAGCCTTCTAACCATGTCTACCCAGAAGTAAGCCCCATTCTGTTCAATGGGTCTTACTCCCAGGAAAGTATTTTTGATTGCAGCCTCCTTACTTCTGTCTACCCAGAAGTAAGCCCCTTTTTGTTAAATGGGGCTTACTCCCAGGAAAGTGTCTTTAAGATTTAACCCTACATAGACTTGATAGGATCATGCACACTGAATGCATGTTTTGAATTCAGTTCCAGTGTTTTGTCATCATTTTTACATCCAGTTAATATTTTTATATGAATATTTTTGGGGTTGTCTGAGTTTCCATTGTTTCCTATGGGAAAATCCGCTTCACATAAAGAGCGTTTCACATAACAAGCATGCTTCCAGAAAGAATTAAACTTGTTATGTGAGGCACCGCTGTATTTGGTTCTCCAAAAGGAATACCTTCTGTTTGCTTGTGCGTAAAAAGAGGTTGAAGTCATTTGATATGAGAACCTATCAGTATATTGTAAACTATGGAGGATGAGAAATTTCCCAGACTTTGTTTTAAAGATAATCCTGCAATAGGATAATTGCCTGACTGGCTAGGGCTGCAATCCAGTCCACACACCTGGAGATAAATATTACTGAACTCAAAAGTCCTTATGTCAAAATAGACATGCATAGGATTGTGCTGGAAGACTGTTTTATCATTACAGTGGTTACTTTGGTTATTTTCCAGCTTGTCCATCTGAAGCTTCCAAAATGAAAATTAAACTGAGAGCGCAATCCTAACTGTGTCTACTTAAAAGTAAGACCTATTATGTTCAATAAGTCTTACTCCCAGGAAAGTGTCTTTAGGATTGCAACTGAAGTCTGAGGATTTTTTACACCTAACAATTATTACTAGCAAATAGAACTCCTATGTTTTAATCTGATGCAATTAACAGCCAAATCATCACCACTGATGATGATGTACTGACCGAGCATCCATTGCATTCAATAATAGTGATGGAGTAATCAGAAAGTTGTCCAGTGGTAAGAAAAACTTTTAAAACTTATCTCTAGGTGCCTTCTGGCTGCCCATAAGTCTTGAGCGCATGACATCTATTTGGGGATGTAAATCCAAGGAGAGCAAGGGGAAATGGGTAAACTGAAAAATTACGGTATAAACTAGTGTGTATATTTGCTGTTGAAATTCACCCTCCATTAATCTGCTCCCAGCCCAACCTTCGACCCCATCTACCTTGGAACACCCTGGAACACCCACCAAAGTACTGAGAGTAGCAGACCTTCTGGAGGATATTGGTTTGAACACCATTGGCCTTTTGTAGTAGGAATTCAGAAGTGCATAAGAGCAGCTAATTTTTAGTACTACTAAGGCCCCAGTGGGAGTGGGTTAGATCATAGACCCGATAGCCATGAAAACTACTTGTCTGACTGGCTGTCAACAACATATGCCTTCACTCATTTATGGCTCCAGAGAATGTGCCCAACTTCCTTTTACTGGTAATTAGAGAAACATCTTGTATAATCAAAGAAATTGCATTTGCTGTATTGATGATAGGGACATCCATTGCTATTTGTTTGCTATTTGTTCTGTTTGGGAAAATTCAATTTAATTCTGACCATTACAATCAGAATATTTAAATAAATGAGGGATACCCTCTGCCACAACCTCATTGCAAATACAGTATTTTTTAAAGAGGTGAGAGCAAAATAAACCCACCAAAAGATTCTGGCAGAGCATTATAAAAAGAATATATATCTGGGCCACATTTTGCTCTGGAACTTATGTAATTAAAGGAATTCCCCTGAATGAGGGGGTCACCTTTCTCACCCAATACCATCTTGCCAAATAGGAAACAGTCTGTCTATGAGCCAAAGGGACTTTCCACTACCAGAAATAGCACCTGTGAATGCAAGCCACTATGTGTGACTTATCTCCATTTATAACTACTTGTACTTACTCTTGACTTCTTGAGACCCAAAATAAAAAATCTCTTTGTTTTCCCTTTCTGTTTTTTGTATTTTAACCCTGCTGTGTCACTGCAATTTTTTATATTTTAGGAGCTGTATATATTAAATCCTTTCAAGAATAATGAAGAACGACAATCTTATCTTTAGGATGTCATTCTTTGAGCTAAGCACAAATGACTTACAATCCAAGCCTATGCTTCCCCTAGTGCCCAGTGGCGCCGAAATGGCAACTGTTGTATCCTATGGCACCAGGGAAGCAATACTTCTCCTCAGAATAAGGAAACAAACATTCCCTTATCATAGTAGGAACAAATGTTACCTTACCCCAATGTAACACCAAAGTGGCCCCAATGGTTATCCTTGAATCTGCACTCACTATTGAGTGGGCTCATAACTGAGGAGACCTGTGATGGGTTGCCCGACTCTGTGGGATGTTAAGATATGGTGGCACAATCTCCTGCCAGCTCTGCTTCTATCAAAGGCCCACTTCTCCAATCCCCTGCTCTCCTCCTGACCTCCCCCATCCTCCTCACACCCAGTTGTGCTCCCTCCCCATCCTCTCCTATGTCCCCAAACAGCCCTGCTGCCAGCCCATAGCCATATTCATTGCCAGGAGCTCTCAGCACCTATCTCTAGATGCTAAAATCCAATACCTAAAGTGCTCAGCACCTTTGACACATTAGTATTGGTGCAAAACAGCCTTATGACAACCCAGGTCAGCAGCACCAGCACAGTGGCCCATAGGATTTGGCACTGATTACTCTTCAAAGGCTCTTCAAAAGGCTATGTTTTTAATAGCTTCAGTAAACTGGTTAATATTAATCAATCGAAATGATCGGGTTACATTTGTTCTGCTTAATTTAACAGAACTTTTCTGACAATAGAAATGGGGATTTCACACACACAAATGTGATACTGCAACAGAACTGTCATCAGAAGATTTTGAACAGCATTTTGGAACCTGAACTCACCTTCAGCTGTATTGGTCAAAAAGAGCTTAATATTCTTGTAATTGCATCCTTTTTGCTGTTCATCATGAGCATTTATTACCATGTTCATAGTACAGCCTGAGACAGATCAAAATAATATGATCATATAATATGTAAAGGTCATACAATATATAAAAATATGTCATACATATGGTCATACAATATGTATTTTGGTGAAAATGAAATAGAAACACATAACACTGCTTTCTGCACTTCACATTCTTGTAAAAACAAACATATTTGTGAAAAACATCACCTCTGAAATTAACCACTATAGACTGGTTGGGCTGGACTGGGGAGATCTTGAATTATGCTAGCTTCCAGCATGGAATTTGGGGGTAGGGGGGACGATGTGATATGCAGCAATTATGGATGCTCAGAAGACATTTATGTTTGATGCACAGGCAGAACGAATGGTAAGGACATCATGGAACTTTAATATACTTTCCAGGTCAAAGGAATTAACTTCAATATAATAGTCAATTCAAACAGTTGAACTCCAGAGGCACTTAGGTTTGCTTTTATTAGTAGTTCAGTCAACCAAGCAGTAGGTGGTGATGGTGTACAACAGATTTAAAATGAAGCCATGGCATGTGTGTGAGCATTTTGTCACTAGTACTATTTGGTGTATAAGATTGATGACATTTTGGTGTATACAGAAAATTATTAAGATTGATCTGACATTTTGGGTGCTTAATGCAGGGTTAGAAATCAGAGGTGGGTTTGATCTGCCCTGCAAATGTTTTTTTTTTTTTTTTCCTAAACCCTTGCTCATTCCAAACTCGCAGTGGAACAGGCAGGCTGGCATACTGCTCTGTATCCAGAGAAAGTACTGGGACTGCTGCTGCGCTATAGCATGGAAGGGGAGGCTTGGTAGATTTACTCAGACTTACCCCACCCTATAGATGGGGTAAGCTGGGTAGGTGGGAGAAGCAAGAGGCTGCTCCCAGCTGCCATGGTTAATATTCGAAATGCCAAGGTTTTGATATGCTAAATACCAATAATATTCAAAATGCCAAGGTTTCGATCTGGTATAACTGCTAATCTAAACCCTGTCCCCCTTCTCCCATGCCCATCCATGGACCTGCTTACACCTCCTCTAGAACATTGTCCCCCTACTCCTTGCCCTCCTAGATACAACACTGACCTGGAAAGGCCAGTACAACTAACCCCTCCTGCTCATCCATGGAGGCGTGGGCCAGCAAAGGAATGGAGTGCATCAAACTAACCTAACATGTACACCAACCTAAACCTCTTACCTGTGGTGCAGAAATCTATTCCCTTTGGAGCAACCTCCCTGCTACTTCTCTCATTAGATTTGAATTCCAAGGAGATCCATTGCAAAGTAGCAGGAATAAACAATTTAAATCTCCTTTTTATGCTGAAACCTCCCAATCCCTTCCCCTCACTGGATATACATTAGTATCTGGTGATTTTCAGGCTCAGCACTGTTCTGTTCTTTTACTGTCCTGATCCAAGGTGTACCTTCCCACTTACCTTTTTGCTTTCTATTTGTTTTGGCAGGAAAACCCAATTGATCTAAGTGCAAACAGTGGTTGGATCCCTAATCCAGATCAGGACCATGATACGGACAAACTGCCAAGCCTTCTAAACCAGTGGTTCTCAAGCTTTTTAGCCCAGGATTCCCTTCTGAGAATGACAATCTGACCGGGTTCACCCAGGAGTGATGTCATCGACCCGGAAATAACGTCATGGTTAAGTGACATCAGACAAGAAGTTACATCACTATGATGCTAGAACTCTTCTCTGTCCATTGTGTTCAATGCAACTTACTCCCAGGAAAGTATGGACTACAGCCTGAGTACCCCATTGCAAGATGGCAGCACTCTGTTTTTCATGAACCCCCCTGAAAAAAGACATGACTCCCTAAAAGGGACATGACCCTCACTTTGAGAACCATTTGCATTGAGCAGCCAAGTCTAGCTGTTATTTAATTACTGTATTTACTCATATCTAATGTGCCACCAAATCAAATGAACATCCAAATTTTAAAAGGCTTAAGATCAATTTTTTTTACTGGAGATTGTAATGTGCGACTGCAAAGCAGGTGCAAAATTTTATTTTACTGCATACAACAATGAGTTTCTATGACAATATTATGATTTTTACCTAACTGCACTAATTTATATAACAATGGGTTTGTGTTTCATTTTTATTCATTTCATTTTTATTATGTTTATTATGTTAAACTAAATACTGACCAATACATATACCGCATTTCCTGTCTTATTAGGTGCACCATACCATAAGATGCACCTAGATTTAAAGGAGGAAAACAGAGAAAAAATGTTTTCCTCCTTTAAATTTATGGTGCATCCCTGGCCGGTGCTCCAGGGTCTCACAAAGCCAAGACTGGAGTGGGCTGGAGGAGGCAGTGCCATGTCTGTGTGAGACTTGGGAGGCTATCACGCAGCCTCCCCCAGTACGCCTGTGTCTGGCGTAGCCAGAGCGCCTCCCCCCTCCACTGTGCCCAAGTCTCTGAGAGGTTTGGGAGCACTGGAGGAGGCAGAGCTCTGGCCCTGCGAGGCTTGGGAGGGTCTTGCACAACTTCTCCCAACCTTGCACAGTCAGAGAGCCGCGTCCTCCAGCACACCCAAACCTCTCAGAGACTTGGGCACGCCGGAGGGGGTGGCAATTTGGGTACACCAGACCCAGGTGCACTGAGGGAAGCCACGTAATAGCCTCCCAATTCTCGCAAGGCCATGGTGCCACCTCCTACAGCCCGCCCAAGTCTCTGAGAGGCTTGGGCACCCTGGAGGAGGTGGCACTCTGGCCACACCAGACCCAGGTGCACTGGGAGAGGCCATCGCGTGACCTCTCCCAGCACATCCCAAGTCTAGAAGTCGGCTTATAAGACGCACTGCGTTTTTACCCTCCTATGGGGGTAAAAAAGTGCATCTTATAAGCTGAAAAATACGACAGTCAAAATACTGTATTTACTCAAATTTAATGCTCTGTTGAATCTAATGTACACCCCAATTTTGGAAAATAAATTTGGCTGAAAAAGGTGTGCATTACATTTGAGTAAATATGGTAAGAAAAACAAGCATGTCAGCATAATAATTACAAAACATGTAGTTTGACCCTCTGTTATATGGGGATTCAATAGATATAACTCTGTGGACAAAATGTCATGGAAGAGGGGAAAATAATACATTATCATCTTTTCTTAGATCAGGAGGGAGATCATTTGCCTATTGGCTTCCTGGAGGCCTGGCCCCTACAACTTCTCTGAAGCAGTATTAAAGGACTCAAGCACTCTAACTTCTGTGTAGCATAAACGCTTGGTAAAGATTTATGATCTCAAAGGCAAGTTATTCCTCTTGTAAACCATCTCTTCTGCCAAAATACTTACATGAAGAGAACGTCTTGGATTTTTCTTCTTCTTTCTGTCAAAGTCAGCAAAATTTGGCCAATGACGGCCTCTAATTGAAGGAGAAAAAAAATTTCTATAGATTTTTTTAAAGTCATAATTAAGTTTACAATTTTTTACTGGACTTCCTTTCATATATCCTTTCCAGCTGGCTTATGCTTTGCCTAGTTAGTATGTGTGTTTATTTTGTATCAAGAAAAGGCATTAGTGATAATCCACGAAGAATGTCTCCAACTATTCTTTTAAATTAAAAAAAAATACGTTTGCACTATTGACAAGACAGGGCAGAAAGAGCTGAGCTCTCATGAGTTACCTTAATAATGGTCACTCTGTGATTTAATCCAGACACTACTAATCACGCACACTGCTATGGGTGTTTGCACACAGAGATGTATAGCTGGCGCTATATGCTCTAACTCAGTGGTTCAAAGGGTGTGTGTCTTGCCCCCAAATCCAGAGTAACTACGGGAGCACATAAGAGACTTTACATGCAACCGTACTTACTGCACCACCTAGTGAAAACCTATGGGAAATTCATATTGGAATCCAGAGTAAGTTATTCTTACACCGGAGAAAGGACTCCCTGTAGTTACTCTGGATTTTGCCCTTGGACAAATTGTCATTCTCAGAAGGGGGTTCTGGGCTGACATGCTTGAGAGCCACTGTTTCAACTGGATGTGTATACGGTAAATTAAAATTGCCTCCCCCACTACATAAGCTGCACTCAGTATGGATTAATATATGGAATAGATATTTTATGCTTTCAGGTTTCATTTGCATCTTATGAACCAATCCTAACTAATAAATGGCCACATGGTGACATTCACAGTGCACTGCTGGTGGCCATTTGGGCGCTGCTTCTGCAATTGGCAGCAATGTTGGTAACCCATGGCCAAAGTCAGCAGTACCCAGAAGCACAGTTTCTCGGATGGGGGAAAACAGAGGTGGACAGAATAGAATGGAGTGGGGAAAGAAATGGGAAAGTATGGGGAGGGACAGATGGGAGGTGAACTGGGGAAGAGAGGAGTGGATCCTGGAGTGGATCCATGTACGAGGATAGGACCTTCAAGAGGAATGTTATCGGGGGTATGAAGTTTCTTTGGTGGGGTGGAACAAGGTGGAGGCAGGCATAATGGGGTGGGTAAAGGGAAAACTGATCAGGGAAGATGGTGATCACTAGAAAAGTCTCCTCAACCCACATCTAGTAGGGTTCCTGATGTCGAGCCGAAGTAGACCTGGACTTATTAGACCTGGACTCCATTTTTTCCTCATCATGATGCTAGCTGAGACATCAGGAAATTTCCAGCTCCTCTTCTTTGGCATCCAGGACCTTCTTGACCCCACTGCAGGTACAACGTGCTCCTTGCATCCCCTCTGTCAGAGTCCCTGCACTATATCCATATCCCCGTTCCCTCTCCTCTTGCCTCTTCTTACTCTCCCCCCCATCGGACAACATTTTACTGCCTGAATTCATCTCCTCTGTTCTGCATCAAACGTTTTGTTGGTGCAGAATCAAAGAGACCCATTCGAGTAGCAGAGTCTTGTTCCTGCGTAAGGGAAGGAAAGTTCCCTTATCATGAAGAGAACGTCACAGCTGACTACCCCCATAGTGTGCAGTATTTGCTCCATCAATGTGGCTGCATCTGTGGAAGAGGTTGAGTTAGTATTTGGCTGTTAATGTGTGCATGTGTGGAAGCACACGGCACAGAAGACAAATGAGATGCCTGGAGGATCTGAAATTACTCCTAGGCCCTTTGCATCTCCTTCTACATCCCATACTCCATCTGCATCCAAAGAATTGACATTTATTTCCACTGCTTCTGCTTGTATGTTTGGAGTCAACACCAGTATTCTATTTAAAAATGGGATTTTGCTCAATCATTCTGCTATTTAGATCTCCCAGTACTATTTCCACAAGCAGTTCTGAATAGTTTATTCCAAAAGGGAATTCTGCATGTTCCACTTAAATCTTGTTTGGCTCAAACACTTCCATATTGGGACATAGCTATAATAATGTGCTTCACAGAGTAAAGAAGATTTGCCTTTTGGCTACCCTTGTCTTCAGTGTGCTGTCCCAAAGAAATATCTAGCTGGATTCTTAAGAAATAGGTTTATTTTTAAACAGGAGATAGAATGAATATTTCAGTCTGTATGTAGGTTCCAACTATATAGCTGCAAATTTAGGAAATTCACACTGAGCTGCACATATGCTCCACTTTATGAGCATCTCCCTCACTGGGATCTTCAAGCAGAGGCTCGACGAGCACCTGTCCGAGATGTGCTAGGAGGATTTCCTGCTCCAGGCAGGGGGGTGGACTAGATGACCTACTGGATCCCCTCCAACTCTTTGATTCTATAATTCTATGATTTTATCAGATTATATGGGCTCTCAGATCTGTTGGCTAAACATGATCGCCCACAAGATTATTTTGCTTGAAGTGGAGCTCCCAGACGAGAAGGAATGGGAATGAAAAGCAACCACAGCAAGCTTCTTTATTCAAGGAAGAATCCGAAAGTAACTGCCTTGCACTACAAGCAACACAAGATAGTCAATTTTGGGTTATCCTCAGAGGAGGAGGTGCAGGTGGCATTGCACTCCCATTCCTTCTTCTAGCCTGCAAGCTGATTCAGTCTGTCCTCATTTCAGGAACTATTTTTCTTTACTGAAGGAAGAAATGCTGGTACTTCCAACATTAGCATTAACTAATATGCAAAAACTAAAGTAATGGAATGTAGACATTTCCAAACGACCACAGCAGCCTCAAATTGAGGCAGGAGCGTTTGCGTACCTTGGCATTAAAAAACCCGCTTACCACCACCATTTTCACTGATACATTTCCTGTCATCTCCCAAAGTAACAATTAGTCCGCAAAGCAATGATTTGTGGAAAATGTTGCATTGAGGGTAAAACTGCTATGGTATATGTGTGTATGTTGTCACGGTGAAAATGCTTTTGATGGGGCAGCTCACACTCCTATTGATCTTACTAACAATGGTCCTTTTCAAATATCTGCAGCACACCTGCAGACCATTCACGGCACACCAGTGTGCCATGGCCCACTGGTTGAAAACTGCTGGTGTACTATAACCCCAAAGCTCCAATCCTTCCATTAAACTCAATGTTGCTTAAGGGCACAATCCAGAGTTACTACGGGGAGTCCTTGCTCTGGTGTAAGAACAACTTACTCTGGATTCCAATATGAATTTCCCATAGGTTTTCACTACGTGGTGCAGTAGCTACGTGTGCACGTAATGTCTCTCACGTGGTCCCGTAGTTACTCTGGATTGTAGGGCCTGTCAGATTAGACAGCTTCAAGCATCCAGGGATATGATCAACATAAGATAATGCATTTGTTTGTTTTTATATTACAGAACGTAACCTTTCATGGCCCTCATTCTTTTCTATGGAGTATGCCCAGTGTCCATAACAATTTCCACTCTAAGACAAAGGTTCTTATTGAATGGAGTGACAAAAGAAATGGCATGTTGCTATACCTTGTGGTGCTGGCACATATATCTCTTTGAATTATCTTGGGTGGGAGAAGGAGGGGAAGATATAGGAGACAGTGAAGATACATCTAATGCATGCATTTTGACACCAATATTTTATGAAAGTCAATGTTACCAGAAACCCATGCAGTAAAACTAAGTAGAAAACAAGACACCAGAAAAGGAAATAATGGTCTCAAGATTGAAATCTAATACAGAAGGGAACAAATCCTGGCTCTCGCAGTGGATTCCAGGGCCTCATGAATACATGATCACTCCAGCTCTGGCTGTAGGCTATCGTATAGAGGTTTAAATGTCAGTAACACAGCTTGGGGTGAAAATAAAAGGAACACAAACAATTTGATTGTAGTTCCGATGTAACTTTCTTCCATAGATTATATTTAAGAATGCAAGTCTTAGCTCTTGGAGCTTTTGTAGTTTTCATATTTATTTGGGGAATCAGAGACCTATTCAGAGATCTTTGTGTTCTAATAAACTATGTGTAACTAATACAAAGAATGCAGTGAACCACATGATGCAAATAAGAAAAACCAAGGGTCTGTGCACAGGAAAATCATCAGAATATGCAAAGGAACAGTATATACAGTCCCTCTGGCATAGCTCCATATAGGGGAGGTAAACCAGGTGCCAGAACATGCTGTGTAAGCAGTCCCTCTCCCAAGGTACCCATACAGAATGGAGGACAGAGTGCCTCTATCTTTCATCACTGCATGGAAGAGGGAATTTAGGCAAGTGCTACTTTTTAAACTCCTCTATCTTGAGCTAAACCTGACTAAGGGCACAATCCAGAATAACTACGGGGAGTCCTTGCTCCAGTGTAAGGACAATTTACTCTGGATTGCAATATGAATTTCCCATAGGTTTTCACTAGGTGGTGCAGTAACTAAGGATGCACATAATATCTCTTACGTGCTCCCGTAGTTACTCTGGATTGTAGGGCATATTCCCTTTTCTATGCAGTGCTTAAAGGTAGAGGCACTAGTCTGTCCTCCACTCGATATGGTCACCCTGCCCTCTCCCTCCTATTTGGATCCATTTTGGGCAGTGGGACCAAAATCGAGGCAACAAGAACAACACATAAGAGATACGGTACTTCTTGTGCTAATGAGTTGCTCCATATCAACCAGAGCAGAAATATTGTGAAGGGTGTCACAGGGTGTCTTGGACTCTGCTATTCAGTATTTTTTTAAAATAAAAAATCAGATTGACTTACGCTGCACTCCTAAAGTCACTTTCCTAGGAGTAAGACCCATTGAATACAATGGGGCTTACTTTTGAGTAGACATGGTTAGGATTGTGCTCTTAGTTTATCTATCTAGCTCCGCACTGTCAGCCCTGACAGAAGCACTCCAGGGTTTCAGACCATAATATTAATCTACTCTCTTGGGAAACAGAACCTAGAGCCTTCTTACACAAACTACCATATATACTCGTGCATAAGCCGACCCGCGTATAAGCCAAGGCACCTAATTCTACCACAAATACTTGGAAAACTTATTGACCTGAGTATAAGCCGAGGGTGGGAAATGCAGCAACAGCAGGAAAGTGTGGCTGGCCTTGTAGCCTCAGGGCCCAATCCTGGGCATGTCTACTCAGAAGTAAGGCCCACAAAGAAGTACCTGAGTCTGAGGTGGGGCTTGGCTGCAGTGAGCTCCATGTCTTGCTGCCGCGCGCCTCCTTTGCAGCCCAGAGAGCCAGCACCAGCAGCTGGAGAGGCTGCAAAGCATCTGAGGGCACGCGCAGGAGGTCACGTCCACCATTTTTCTTAATTTTGTTTACTGACCCGTGTATAAGCCGAGGTGGGTTTTTGGGCTTATTTTTTGGGCCCCAAAAACTAGGCTTATACGCGAGTATATGTGGTATGTGCTTGGCCACCAAATTATGGCTCTATTCCAACATGAACATAGAGGGCGCAATCCTATCCATGTCTACTCAGAAGTGAGCCATTGTGAAAAAGAAAATTCAGCATAACTCTGCTATCAATTCAAAAGAAAAAAAGAACTGACAGAGGCAATAACAGTGAAATACACTTGGATTAATCTAGGCGTTGGATTTGTAGCGTCAGGAACCCCAAGATACTTTTTAAAAGACTTCATGCGACATAATAAAGTCTAGTTTATGACTGTGATTCCCTTTTCTTCACAGCTTGACTCTGAAAAGATTTCATGTATAACTCTGGCTCTGTTTCAGAAGTCAGGTGGGTGTTCTAAAACAACATGTTCATTTTATAGCAAGTTGTCTTATGAATAACCAGTCAGACACAATCTATTTCTTTACTGATTTGAGGTTTCATCTCACTGAATCATTTCCTTTGCAGTGTCATATTTTGTTAAGGGGGATTTTAAAAAATCTGAGGCCTCTGAAAGCTGTTTCAATGAGCACATCTTGTTCTTGGGCTTACCCCCAAATCCAGAGTAACTACAGGAGCATGTAAAAGACTTTACATGCACCCATAGTTTCTGCACCACCTAGTGAAAACCTATGGGAAATTCATATTGGAATCCAGAGTAAGTTGTTCTTACACTGGAGCAAGGACCCACCGTAGTTACTCTGGATTTTGCCCATTGTCAGCCAGCTCTGCCACCTTACTTACACACAGTGCCTTGTTTGCCACAGAAACAAAAACCAAGTGAAAGGTGAAACCAATGAGATAAACTCCAGTCCCACAAAGAGAACATAAATAGACCTATCTTTGCCCTCCATCTTAAGACCCAGCATCAGTTTTATTATAATTTTTAGTTAATTTTGAATTGTTGGATGAGACCTGAACAAGCTTAAGGACTAATTTCTGTGCACAAACCAGCATTTGAGAGGATTGGGGCATCATGGAAACATACTGCTTCTGATCTGGCCCTGGTTAGTTCCTTGGAAGGTTGACAGTGTTGTGTGTGTGAATGTGCTCTGAAGAGTGGAGACAGTTCAGAATGTGTGGGTGAGAGTTAGGATTTCTTTGGGATGCAATGAGAGAGAGAGAGAGAGAGAGAGAGAGAGAGAGAGAGAGTGTCTGGGGTCAGATTGATGCTTAGCTAGTTAACAAGGGGACTTGCTTAGTAAGGGCAAAATCCAGAGTAACTACAGGGAGTCCTGGACCACTGTAAGAACAACTTACTCTGGATTCCAATATGAATTTCCCATAGGTTTTCACTAGGTGGTGCAGTAACTACGGTGCACGTAAAGTCTCTTACGTGCTCCCATAATTACTCTGGATTTGGGGGTAAGCCAAGATGATATTTGTGATCCCTTCCTGCCTGTGATATGTGCAGCACATTTGGATGACAACAAACAGCATCTCCTTAAACTGAGCTAGTCCCCATTAGAAAATTAGCACTATATCTACACTTTTCTGAGCTCTCTCTCTCTCTCTCTCTCTCTCTCTCTCTCTCTCTCTCAATTGCATGTGTGTTAAAACTATTATTCTCTCACACAAATTATAGGTATCCCCGAGTCATTATATATGCCACCTATCCTTCCTTTTCCCTATAGGTGGCACCAAAATCTTACATTGTTAAGGGTATCACAATGAACTTCAGTATTTCCAGTAGTCATTCTTATTTAGAAGTTGAGCATGTCATGAAACTGAAGACCAAAAGAAAAAAAATGGGGTGTCTGTGAATTTATGGTCCGATGGGAGAGGAATTTCTCCATCTAATGTTGCTCAAGGTTATTGTGGGTTTGCAGAACAATGCAATGTACTCTTAAAGTTCAGGCGTAAACTTGATAAGAATCAGCTGACTGTTCTTGAATTATCTTACCAATTCAGTGTTCTTTTTCTTTTTCACCTTCCCAGAGAGATTAATTTTACAGTCTTCAGCGACAGACACAAAGGAAACAATAGCGACAGAGAAATTCTTAGATTTCGGTGTATCTAGATGAGGTATGCAATGTCTGGCTTTAAGAGAATGGCTCTCAAAGGGATGTTTTGTGCACCTGACATCTGCCTAAACAACAGATGAAGACTTGAAAATCATCAGTGCAAAAGCAGGCATGAACTCTACACTAATGCAAATTAAAGGCTGTGTGTTCACTTTGAATATGACTTTTTAAAAGTTTGTAAAAGGCTGCAATCCTGAACACACTTTCTTGGGCGTAAGACCCATTGAACACAATGGAGCTTACTTCTGAGTAGATGTAGTTAGGATTGTGCCCTTAATTAGCTTTTCTTCCAGCAAACAAAACCATCAAAATTTATGTGCACCTATTGAGTATATGCTATATTTACTTGAATCTAATGCTCACCTTTTCAGTTGAATTCAGTCTCTAAAATCAGGGTATGCACTAGATTTGATGGTTAATTAGATTTGAATAAATATGGCATTTTGATTATAAATACAGGGTGCGCATTAGATTCAATGGCACATTAGATTTGAGTAAATATGGTATTTGGAGAATATTGTGATCATACTGACTGCCCTACTCCACAGTGGTGTGTCCAGCGCTCATGCGTTGGATGAAATATTGCATAGGGGCTTATCATTGTCACTCCATGTGTGACAACAAATGAGTGGAGGTTAGGTGTGCAAGTGAGTGGAGGCAGGCAATAGGATTGTGATTACTTCCACGTGTAGATATGTAATGCAACAACACTTGTCAGAATCTAGAAGGCAGTGTACTGTTCAGATGCATGACAGCCCAATCCAATGCTTCCCAGAGAAAGCCCAAGGCTGCAGCAGTGCTGAAATGGTGCCTGCAGCATCCAGCAGGGTTGGGAGCAGCACTAGGTCTCCTTAGGGTATGGGAGCTCATGGCATGAATCGGGGTGGTCCTGCTTTGGGTAGTTTTCAGCAGCTCATCTCTGGGCAACATCTCATATTGAGAAGATAATTTTTTTAATTATGAAAATTATATATATACAGAGTTAGTATCTTGACCACTTCTTCCCATATGTGCCTCCTTGTGTGCTTCTTTAGATGATTCTGAAAAACAAGGTTCAGCAGATTCCACTTGAACAGGGCTTGTTCAGCTTTGTGAAATGTCCTGCCCAGAGAAGACTGTCAAGCCGGGCTGTGGGTGGCGCAAGTGGTTAAGACACTGTGCCTGTTAGCCAATAGGCCAGGGTTCGAGACCCGGGTCCCCACAAGACAGGGTGAGCTCCTGTCCTTAGCCCAGCTCTGCAACGCAGCTGGAACCAATCGTATCGGCTCTGCCATTCCATTGGACTATTTCAGTGGCATGGAGGGGGGGATTTGCTGCTTGGGTAACAGCCTATTCTCCATATCAATCTATCCAGGCCTTCGCACTTCGCGTACAGCGTTGAAGACTGTCAAGCCCCAACAACAACATATGCCTTTAGATACAAAATGAAAACCTGGCTTTCTTAGATGACCTTCAGGTCAAACTGATGTTTATATTTAGATTGATGTATATTCTGTACATCATATGTATGTTAACTGTTTATGTTCAAACATTTTGTTAGTTTTTGACTTCTGTTGTTTCCAACCTTTCTTTGGTGTAGGTTGTTTACTTCTAAATGTTGTTTACTTCTGAGTAGACATACATGTGATTAGACTGTTTGCCTGATAAAGTACCTTTGCTTCTGTTGCCTTAAGGGAGTTTATTTTATTGTGTTAATGATTGCCTTAAATCATTTGTCTGCTTGAGTTTACTTATTGATGAAGGTGTGGCAAGAAGTAAAATTTCAAGGTAATATACGTTAGGGACATTTTGTTCACCTCTTCAGGCTAAGTATAAATATTGACAAAAATAAATATTGAATATTTTGTTCAGTATTAACTAATAATGAATAATAATATTGGATAATATTCAATATTAAATGCAGAATAAAATTCTGTAGTAAAACAAATAATAATATCCTCAAGGTGGCTTAATTCATTTGATTACTATAAATTATTGCTTTGCATGACCATGGCAACACATTAGTGTTATGATTAGCAATTTTGCTCTGTGATTAAGGGCACAATCCAGAGTAACTATGGGGAGTCCTTGCTCCGGTGTAAGAACAATTTGCTGTGGATTGCAGTATGAATTTCCCATAGGTTTTCATTAGATGGTGCAGTAACTATGGGTACGCATAATGTCTCTTACGTGCTCCCGTAGTTACTCTGGATTGTAGGGCCTGAGCCCTAGTGATGTCTCCCCAGCCCATAAGATCATAAATCTATTATACTCACTGTGCTTCTAAAGATGTCATCATATAATTAGCATGACATGAGAGCTGCCCTTCGTGGGTGGAAGACTCAGTTGGTGTCATATGTTGTGGTCAAGGCTTCGCTGGGACAGACACCTGGCAGCATATTAAAACAGCGCTTCAGGACCTGAATTGCTTCCTTAATGTCTTTTCCTGAGTTTAAGCTGCTACGTTAATCTATGATTCCAAAGGTGGAATTATCCTAAAGGTTAAATAAGCCTCCCTAGTCCTATGTTGCTTGGAACCTTAGATTACAATTCAGAGTAACTACGGGACCTTTTACACTGATGTAGTTATGGTGCCACCTATGGGAAATGCATAGAGCAATCCAGAGTATGTGCCTCTTACGTCTTCCTGTAGTTACTCTGGATTGTAGGGTAGGTGTCTAAAGAACTGCCTTTAGTGTAATATCATTATGCAGTATCAGCAATCTTGTTACTGTCTGGGATTGGGCCATCAGCCATCAGTCACATCCTTAACCCCAAGAGAGGGGCAAGCTCCAGAGCCCTGATGTCTGGCATATTATATCTCCATTCCTGATCCCAGTCCACCCTCATGGATCAACTTGGACTTGCATCAGTGATATTTCTGGCACAGGCCCAACATGAGCCATAGTGGCTGCTGAAGGCTTACCCAAGGTGAAATAAACAAATGTTTTCTTACCCTAAGAACTCAAGGACCCAAAATTCCCCACAGGATGCAGGGTTGCCAATGCTGGTACAACTACATTTCAACATGAGAATTTACTATTAATGTAACATGAAATATAAACTGTCTCTTAGATACTTTTGAGAAAGATGATGGACATTTGATGCATTCTCTTTAGGGCAGTTACTCAGCTGACTTCCTCCTGAGCCGGAGGTTTTCTTCACAGGAACCCGTCTTTGACTATGCCCTGAATATGGAGGACAAGGAGATTGCAAGAGACAGTGCATCATCCAGAAAAGGCTTGCAAGACAGAAAACCTCTTTTCTTTGTCTTCTCTTTGTGTTTGAGTGTGTGTGTAAAATAATGAATTTGCACCTAAGCATCAACTTACCTAGAAACTTAGTTAATTTTGTGTGCTGTTTCACTATTCTGTTTTCAGATCTATTGTATATCCCAACCAGCCACATCATCATTGGTATCCTTCAGTCTCAAAAGACTATGGTATCGTGCTCTGTGTGGGAAACGTAGCTGCCACTTCTCGTGTTGTTTTGACGCTGTATGTGAAGCTGGAGTGTCCTCTCCAGAGCACGAAGGCCTGGGTAGATTAATATGGAGGATAGACTGTTACCCAAGCAGCAAATCCCACCTCTCCATATACTGAAATAGTCCTGGAATAGGTGGAATGGCAGAAATAGCTGGAATGGCAGAACCGATACGATTGGTTCCAGTTGTGTTGCAGGACTTACCAGAACGTGATTGTACACAGTCACGAACTGCTTCCCGGACTCCGGCTCTGGATTTTGTCTCGAGGTTGATTTCTGAAGCCTTTCCCATAGATGGGTATAGCCACAAGGCAGCACAGGTTGGAGGTGGGAGTTTTCCTTCTCCAGACAACCTGCATTCTGTGGGATTTTGGACAGGTTTAGTCTGGCTCCTCAACAAAGTTCTGTCTGGCATTGGAGTCCCTGCCAGTAGATACGCTACCGCCAACATAGCCCTTTGTATCACTGGAGCGCACAATCCCACCACCACAAAAAGGTACTGTCAACCAGCCACAAATTCATATACATCCGGTATATTGCAACAAATCTATTGGGATATATATATTGATACAAATCCGGTGTTTATTGAGAAAAAACAATCTCTAACCCCCAAGCCTACAGTCCTGGGAAGAAGACTTAACATGACTTCATTCTCCTTCCATGTTTCAGTTACTGGTTAGTGTCTTGGGATTCATGAGAAAAATGGAGTATATCTGGGCCTCATTATTTCAGGCTGAAGCAGTGTGCAGACAGGTGGGAAGCATATTCACCAGTAAACACTTTTCCCTGTCACTATGGTGAAGAAAACACACTGTGTACAATGAAGCTGTTCAAGACGGCACCCATTAGCCATACGTTCTGCTTTTGCGCATTCACTGTACTTAACAGCTTAGTGTAAGTGCTACATATGTCAGATCAGGATTTGACTGTAATCTTAATCAACCTCGGAATGGTGTTTTTTTTTAGGGGAAAAGAAAGATAGACCTACAAACTGACATTCAACTGAACTTACTCTCCAGGTGTTCTTCCTTCAGACAAACCACTTTAAATAGTTTCCAGGTTTTCTTTGCAAACAACGTTACATTTGCTAGTTTATAGTTTCCTGTCTTGAGGCCCGTTAACATGTATTTGAATCAATCTTGCGACCCTGTAATCTTCAGGAATATCCCTCAAACCTAGTGCACTTTTAAAATGCCATTAAAAGGTTCCTCTCTGTCTAACTCACCACGGCTTCAGGGCTGTGCATTATCTGGACCTGAGGCTTTGTCTATATAAACTCACGGGAATGTTTTTATAGCCACTACCACCCTTATCTGGAGCATCATCTGTGGGCGAGTGATCCCTGATGTGCTTGGGCCACACATCCCTTTTCCTTTGCCTGGACAGATAAAAATGAACTGTTTAACAGACATATCATTTCCTATCACGCCATATCCGCTCTGTGCTATCTTTCTGCTGGGCACCCAATGGTTATCCTTGGCCTATTGTGTTTATGTCTGAGCCACAACGTATGTTTCACTAATCACTCTGTGCTCAGAATGCTCTCGGAAACCTGGGTCACCAGTGCAAATGAGTAACAGCCTTTACTTCTCAAAACAGAGTGAACTGGGTTTGGAAGTGATAGTGGCTGTATCTGTAACGCAAGCAGACAACTGCACCACTAAGCATTCTTGTTGTTGTTGTTGTTGTCGTCATCATCATCATCATATTTACCTATCACTTTTTAACAAGGGTTGTTCACAAAGTGGTTGACTTACGTAAAATAAATCAATAAATGGTTCCTTTTCACCAAGGGGCTCACAATTAAAAATGGTACAGAAGAGACATGAACCACTAGACGAGCCACTAGAAGCCACTAGAAGAGAATCAATGCAGGGATAAGGAGGGACAGTGGCTGTCTCCTTGCTAAATATAAGAGCATTACTTAAAAAAGTTCCTCTTTGCTCCATTAGCAGGAGTGACATACCCTACAATCCAGAGTTAACTATGGGCGCAAATAAAAGACATTACGTGCACCCGTAGTTATGGCACCACCTAGTGAAAACCTGTGGGAAATTTGTATTGCAATCCAGAGCATATTGTTCTTACACCGGAGCAAGGACTCCCCGTAGTTACTTTGGATTGTGCCCATAGTTACGGCACTACCTAATGAAAACCTATGGGAAATTCATATTGCAATCCATAGTAAATTGTCAGAGCAAGGACTCCCTATAGTTACTCTGAACTGCGCCCTTAGGCTGCCTCTCCTCCTATCCTCAGTATCTCCTCTTTCTATGGTTGAACTAAAGACTAGGTTTCTTGAGATGTAAGCACTAATTTTTTTCTTCTGTGCCTCAATGAGCACTGACGGGATCATATAATGGACACTGATTGCACCATATAATACAATAATAAATTAAAATAAGAGGGTTCAAATAGGTAATTATTTGATGGAGGCCCAAGGCAGATCTTGGGCTTCCCATAAAAACAGACAGGCACATGCATACAGCCATCAGACACAGGAGGACAATTATAGAGTTATTAAGCAAGTTGTCAATCTAACTGAGAGCACAATCCTAGCCATGTCTACTCAAAATGTTCAATGTCTACCCATTATGTTCAGTGGGTCTTGCTCCCAGGATAGTGTCTTTAGGATTGCAGTCTGAGGCCAACACATCAGTTTAACAGGAGGCCAGTTAAACATCACCCCCATGATGGACTTCTTACCATGCAGTGGTGGGGCCATACTGATTCTTTGACCATAATTTGTTGAGTATAGTTCAACACAGTTTGTTCCATTGCACTCAACATGAAAATACACATTGAATGATAAATAACATAATAGTACTGTATTATTAGAAAATAGCAAGATTTTGAAAATTTTGGCCAATAGTGGTGTGTCTCCCTCTGCACACTACACATCTCCCACATCTTCCTAGCGACAGCATGCTTGTAAGTTTCCCAGAAGTGTCTGTTGGAAACAAACTACTAGATGGTGTCTTGATCTGATCCAGCAGGGCTTGTGTTTTGTTCTTATGCAGATCAGTTAGTTCTGAGAAATCTGGTATATAAAGGTCTCCATATCTGTAACAGGAACCTGTTTTCAATCCTTATGTAGTGCATCTGATCACTCTGTGAAGAAAATTCCCTTTGATGTGACTAGTTTCATTTTTTAAACTCCATGCTCATCCATACTCATGAGCTCTGGGTCACAGTTTCAGAATTTGTCCAAACCCGCCTGGAGATAACTGTGTACTAGGCTAGCAAAGCCACAAATATTCTATATGCACCTCTAGTAAATGGCGCTTCATGTAAATGTGCTATGCCTCCCAGTTTTTATATAATGGAATAAAATACTACAACTTCCTTTATTAGTTTTAGAGATAAGTGTATGCAGATTCTCTCTCACTCACTCTCTCTCTGTCTCTCTGAATGCGTGTGTGTGTTAACAGCAGCCACACTCCATTCATTTTACACGTTATCTCAGCTACTAAAATAGTAGTTCAGTCTGACTTTATGTAGTGCATCTGCTTTCTATACTCTGAGACAAACTGTGGTGTCTTGTTATTGTCAATGTAGCCTGGAAAACATCTTCAGATTTAAGTCCAAACTGAAATCTCCAGTTTTAACATTTGTGATCTCTTCAAGCTTTCCGAACATTCATCCGTTAATTGTATGTATTTTCCATGGAAAAGGAATTATGCTCAAGTATGCTGTATATCTTGCATGCATTCCTGATAGTTCCCATGAAAGTTATGAACAAGAATGGCTGAGGATTGACACCATGGAACTTTAAGTGGTCATGACCTACCTATGCAAGGGCAAGTGGTGATAGACTAAGGGCACAATCCAGAGTAACTACGGGGAGTCCTTGCTCCGGTGTAAGAACAATTTGCTGTGGATTGCAGTATAAATTTCCCATAGGTTTTCATTAGATGGTGCAGTAACTACAGGTACACGTAATGTCTCTTACATGCTCCCGTAGTTACTCTGGATTGTAGGGTTAGGCTGCAATCCTAAACACCAGTTAGGCCGGCGTAAGTTCCAGCACAAGTCCCATGCTGGCCTGAGGCTGTCACAAAAATACAATAAAACACCTTTGCACCACTTCTGGGGGGTTAGGCCAGTGCACAGACATGTGCAGGCCTCCCACACAACCACAGGAATAGGGAGACAGGTGAATTACACTGGCCTAAATTGGTTAGGATTGCACCCTGAGGACCCAATCCTATGGTCTCCCTACACTGCCAGAATCTGCGTTTCTGGGACAGAAACCAGATGCTAAGGTTCTGTCGACACTAGGGTTGTGGGCAATGAGGGGGAGGATAGACTAAGTTTTGGGAAGGAAGAGGAAGGTGATGTAGATCCCAGTATCAGCAATTTCCTGAGATCATATAAGAAACTGGACTAGATGGGCCTTGACCTGATCCAGCAGGGCTTATGTTCTTATATTATTATCCTTTTCTAGTTAATGTGGGGTGCTTGAGGCTCATAGGTTGGTCTTACACAATTCTTGTAAAAGGAGAATCCTGTGAGTATAAAAAGAAGTTTGTATAGAGACAACTCCTGGTAGAACGGAATGTTTCTTTTCATTGTGCACCCAATAATGAAGCCAACAGACTTTCACAGGAGATAGCAAATTTCTGGAAACTCTATCCTTGTGGGGAGATTCAAGACTTGTCAGGCTTTATGTTCGGTTCAGGTTCATTCATAGGCAAAAGAACTTTCCATAGAAAAATGGTTGCAAAAGTGCTTAAGATATTATGTTAATGATTTTTCCATTCTATATTTAGGAAATAATGTCAGCCAATGGGATGACAGGGTAAGCAGAGGTCACCAAAATTTCTCAGTTGAAAGTTTCAAGCAGATATTTACATCAACATCACTTTATTCAAGGAACCACTATTAGCAAATACATGCATTTTATAATAGTACTCTAATTCCTTGGTAATCAGGTCTATTGGTTAGCTAATGCACTATATATAAAATACTTTGAAAAAGAACACAAAATAATTTGGGCCAAAGTCTGTCTTCTGCTAGACATTTACAGCCTCTGCTGCATCCTACGGGCTGGCTGGGAGCCGTGCTGGTGGGAATTGGTAAGTAAAGACTACAGGTTGAATCTTCTCATCTGCGACTCTGAGTTTCAGGAACCTTCTCACCTACCCATTTTTGTGTTATACATAGCATTTATAAGAAGGGATAGTTAGGCTGTAAAAATGTGTTGGCAAGCTTTGCCCCACACTGAGCCATTTGGAAACCCCCCCCCAAACATCAACAAACTCTGTACTTGAAGAGAGATTTCCTGCTGGACCCCTGATCATGCTGGATCCCTTACCTTGACATAGGTAATATGTCCCTTAATAGATCCCTTAATATGATCCCTTAATATGTGCCTTAATATGATCCCTTAATAGACATAGGTAAGGTGGTAAAGGTGTCCCCCGCAGGTTGTATTGCTAGTGTGATCAACTGGAAGGTGCAGTGCTTGTCTCTGTTTCTAAGCCTTTAGAACCAGCGTGGTCCAAAGACACTTCCATGGTCATGCTGGTGGCATAACTATATGCCAAAGTGCATGGAACTCTGTTACCTTCCCACTAAAGTGTTTCTTATTTTTATACCGGTAGTTACATTTACATGCTTTCTAACTGCTAGGTTGGCAGGAGCTGGGCTAAGAATGGGAGTTCACCCTGTCTTGCAGCATTTGGTTCTGATGGGCAGCCATTAACTGCTAAACCACTGCAGCACTGATGCTGGATCCAGCTAATTGTATACATGGATCCAGCAAATTCTTATATTCTTATATCTTATATATCATTCTTATATATTATTTTATATACACGGTCCAGCTAATTAATATATAAGGTGAAGGGGTAGTTTCGGCAAGCCAATTAAAGGCATATTAATTCAAACTTCAGCTTTCAGAATGGATTTAAATTGGAATGCAGACTTTATTTTACTGCAAGTATATCTGGGTGAGTGGAGCTATAGAACGGACTACAGAAATCAAAAGCTTCTGAGGTTGCATTTGCATCTCCTTTAATGTATCAACTCTCCTCTAGTGAATTAAAAATACGTCCAGTTTCCAAAAGCTAGAATGCCATTTGACAGTGTGCTTTCCTTTTGCTCCGTAAATATAATTTAAAAAAGGTTTTGTAGATTGTTTCTTGTTTTGAATTAAGGTTGTTTTGTGGGGTTTTTTGGTGACATTCTCATGACTCTCCACTCCTGATCCTGACCCTTCTGCTCCAAGTTCTGGTGACAGGAAGTGGGCTGGAATGCTGCAGGATGGACT
Source organism: Cryptoblepharus egeriae (assembly GCA_030015325.1). NCBI lineage: Eukaryota > Metazoa > Chordata > Lepidosauria > Squamata > Scincidae > Cryptoblepharus > Cryptoblepharus egeriae. Next base: position 20,927,210 of record JAREYC010000004.1, on the reverse strand, counting down.
TAGATCTCCAGGAGGAGGATGCTGTCCCCAAACCCAGCAATTGATGGAGGTCACCAGGTCTCTCACATACATTCCTTTTTCTTTTCCTGTCCTGAGGGGCAACAGCTTTAAATAACAATCAATAACAAAAGGGCTTAACAAACACCACTGTGGCTCAGATTGTAGGTTTTGCAGACTGTGTTTTTGGCAAGCACTGGATTCAAATCATTGTGTCCATTTTCTTTTGTTCAGTGGCTGCCTTTAAAATACAGATTGATGGAGGCAGTAATCAAAACCCAGCCCCTTTGTGCAAAATTAAACCCAAAACTATCCAGAAATCTAAGAAGCCAAGATCTCCGCCTTAAAGTACACAGCACTGAAAAAGATCAAGGAAATGATCACAGAACAAGATACAACAGATGAAACAAAATCTGAGCTCCCGTTGCTGACCCACCTGATATCGACCACAGATTGCACATCACTTGACTTATGGTGAAAAAAATGACAAGAACTTGTATTTAGAGCACAATTCTAATCATGTCTACTCAAAAGTGAGCCCCATTGGATAGGAAAGTGTCTAGATAAGAAAGTGTCTTTAGGGTTGCAGCCTTAGGGTACAGAGAAACTACAGAGAGTCCTTGCTCCAGTGTAAGAACAATTTACTCTGGATTGCAATATGAATTTCCCATAGGTCTTCACTAGGTGGTGCAGTAACTACGGGTGCACCTAATGTCTCTTACGTGTTCTTGTAGTAATTCTGGACTGTAGGGTATATGGTTATACTGCCATCCAGGTGATCTTTAACACGCAACACAATCCTAAAAAAATCTTGCTTCAGACAATCCTAGTTCAGATGAATGGGCCTTAAAAGCTTAGCTTCGTACAGACTATTCATTTATCTTCAAAACTTTTAGATATTTGTAGAGATAACTAGAATTGCATTTTTCCTCTTGTATTTCTTTCTTATGGGTATTAAAATCATTCTTAAACAAGTACTGTACTTCAAAACTAAAAATATATATATTTAAAAGTAGAGATTTATTGTCCTACTTTTTCAGAATAAAACAAGTGGGAATTCAACTTGTTTTAATTCAATTCAAGAATTGAATTCAGTTCAAGAATCAGGATAGGAAAACAGAGATGGTTTTGGTAGAACTTCAATAATTTGAACTCTGTGTACTTTAATGTGAAGCTGACATGAAATTTCCATTCCAGATATGGCAGATTCCAATTTGAGAAACTCCATGGGGGTTGCAAATGGATCTTTTCCATTTGGATTTAGGGACAACCTCGAGGGTGCTGGGCTTGGTGAGATTCATTTCAGTGATTCTTAAAAATATAAAATGCTTCAAGAAGGTGAAAGAAAACAAACCTTTTTTTGCACATATATAAATGCATGTAGATTTACATGTGTGTAAATTCATCATTTTAAACATCAATCCATAACACATACTGATTTGGGCATGAAAGGTGTGAAAGAGACACTCTTCTTTCCAACCATAACATAATATTCTTTCTGATGGTAATCAGTGCTGAAATGGGCCACCAGCAGACGGTGGAGTTAAATTGAGTTCTTCCCGAATTTCTGAAGTAAGGTTGCCAGTCGTTCAGAATTCATCTGGAGTTTCCATGAATAATGAGCAAGCCATGAGAAAATGAAATCAGTCCTGAAAAATTTAACAGTACCTCCTTGGCTTAACAAATTATGTTGTGTTATAAAGAAAGAATTTTTAGAAATAATTCCCATCAGAATCGGCAACCCTAATCTGAGTCTCCTTATGACAACTACTACAACCAATATTTTGCTCACCAGTGCTCTTAATAAATTAAAGAGAAAACCATTCTTTCTGACACTTTCCGTATATATGGTAACCCACTCCCTATTTTTGTGTATTCTTCTGAGGGTCTGCAAGGAGATTACAGCTGCTATCCTAAAGACACTTTCCTGGGAGTAAGATCCGTTGAACGCAATTGAGTGGACATGGTTAGGATTGTGCTCTACATCTGTACAAGTTGTATGCTTACTGTTCTCTCAAGTTGCTTAAAGTTGCAATTGATTCTTCACTTAATTGAAAGGAAGGCCAGTTGAATTCAATGGGGTTTACTTCTAAGACATTAATAGAATTGTGTATTAAGAACATCTCTTAACACAGTCTTCAGCCACATGTGCCGAACATATTAGCACTGGTGTATGTACAGGGTGACCAAATCTCCTCTTTTCCCAGGACATTTCCTGAATTTGAGCCTTGTGTCCTGAAAAACTTCATTGTCCTTTTTTTCATTGTAAGCAGGCAGCGTATAGCCTTTCTTGTCGTTAATATATTCTATGGGATATTAATTATATCTAATAGTTTTAAATGTAATAATTAACATGTTTAATTAGCCACAAGAAACCAATATACATGAGTGTTTTCAGCTTTTATTTTGTCATGTCCAACATTTTGCTAGGATGTCCTACATTTTGGGGGGCTGGTCCTCTTTTTTGGTTATGGCATATGGTCACCTTGTGTATGGTCATCCCCTGTGGGGGAAGGGAGTAGGGTACCATACCCATACCCTGGGGTACCATACCCTGGGGTACCATACCCATGGGGTGGCAGCACCTTCTTTATCACTTACCATCCTTCCTCTTAAACCTAGTATTTGGCAAAAACCTGATGTGACATTTAAGACTTTACTGAGGTCTGAAGAGGTCACATATGTCCTCCTTGGGCCTCAGATGCGCCCCAACATAGGGACAGCAGCATTCTTGTTGGGGGGGGGGTTAGCATTCTGCAGACATGGCCCTCATGTCTGCACAGCAAATTTATTCAGTTGAATCCACTTTATGTCAGGATAAAACACAGGAATATGCTATTTCTTAAAACACTACACTGGTTCATCTACACCAGGATTGTCTGCATTGGATGTCAGTAGCTTTCCATGATTTCAGAGGATTAAAGAGCACAATCCTGACAGTGTCTACTCAAAAGTAAGCCCCATTGTGTTCAATGGGCCTTACTCCCTGGAAAGTGTCTTTAGGATTGCAGTCTTAGCCTGTCAACTTTCTGTGTGTGAATATATGGGCCCATCCCTGACATGGGAAATTGGGCACAATTCTGATTTTCCCCTGTTTTTCACTATCTATATATAAAAAAGAGAAAAGTCACTCACTGACTCACTCACTGACTGACTCATCAATGCCCTGCCAAAACCGCTGGCCCTAGAAGCGTGTAATTTGGGGAGGGTGTTCCTTTCGTGACCGAGGGGTGCACTAAGAACCAGTTTTCGGAAATTCCAACTGGAAGGGGGTGAAAAGGGGCACAAGTTCGCAACGCGTTTTCTTCCCTATACTTTGCATTGGAGAATTGATGACTCACCAACATTCCACCCCAACTGCTGGGCCTGAAGCATGGAATTCTGGGAGGGATCCTTCTGTCACCTGAACTCCCACCAAGAAGCCATCTGGAGAAATTTAACACTTCAGGGGCTGAAAAGGGGGCAACGTGTTTTTGTCCTATACTTAACATGGGAGACTGACCAACATCCAGCCAATTTGGTGCTCTCTGCCTGGTGCACTGGGGAGGGGGGGGGATATTGTTCGGAGAAAGAGGTTGCACTGGCGAGGATGCTGCGCATGGGGGGATATTGCACATGGGGGGATGTTGTACATGGGGGGATGATGTGCATGGGGGAAGTTGCGCATGGGGAAAGTTGCGCATGGGGGATGTTGTGCATGGGGGGACTGATGCGCATGGGGGACTGATGCGCATGGGGGAAGATGCGCATGGGGAAGATGCGCATGGGGGAAAGTTGCGCATGGTGGATAATGCGCTTCAGGGAAGTTGCACATGGGTGGATGTTGCTCATGGGGGATGTTGCTCATGGGGGAAGTTGCGAATGGGGTGTTGATGCACATGGGGTGTTGATGCGCCGTGGGGGGATTGCGTATGGGGAAATGTTACTCGCATAACGTGTGTACGCTTTTCGCTAGTTAACTTATAAAAATGATAGGTGATAATCTCTGCAATTAGACGTTTGGATTCATACTGATAAGTTATCAGGGACGTGCTTTGTTTTGGTATTATATTCTGTGTTCATCTATGGAAGCATAATCTGCTGCTTGAGTGAATTCTATAAGTCTCAGCTTTGAACATAAATTACGCTGCAGATGCATATGCATGCCATATTGGCTGGTTTATTTTTTGTCCTGTGCTATGACCTCAGCTGATTTTAAGAGTTTACTTCAAAGCCAAAGGCTGGTAATACATTGTCTGAAGTTCAACAGCCCTCAATCCTTACGGTTATTGCTTGTGTTCTAAGTCAAACTGCAAAATATATGGGTTCCTTTGCACATTTTAAATATTCCATATGGCAATATTCAACATTGCTGTCCTCTGAAATGCTTCTTTGTGTGTGTCAGCAAGACAAACTTGCTGAATCCAGTAAGAAAATATAGATCAGACGTAATGGTCCATATTCTATGCAACTCATGTTTAGGTCACCGAGCAACATCTCCTAACCAAAGCACATTAAAATGTTGTAAAGCTCTGGGTCTCATTTGTGGCACACATTTTCTGCCTGCGCACACTGCACAAATGCACACACACACATTCCATGTCCTTGAGTCCCCTTTAACATGTGGGAACTCTCTATTTAACTCTTTACAAGTGGGTGGAAGAAAGATCAACATTTGGGAACAATTTGGCTCCAAAATGTCATGCGGTTAAATCAATCTTGTTGTGCTCTGGAGCTTATAGACGGTTCTCACTGCATGGCCTATAAGAGGCTTTTAAGAACTACTATTTGGGGGACTTTTGGGGCCCTCCTTCACTCCTGTTCTCACTGGAAAAAAGGGACTAGTTCCTGATGCCATTTCCCACTAACCCCCAAATCCAGAGTAACTACAGGAGCACGTAAGAGACTACGTGCACCCGTAGTTACTGCAACACCTAGTGAAAACCTATGGGAAATTCATATTGCAATCCAGAGTAAGTTGTTCTTACACTGGAGCAAGGATTCCCCATAGTTACTCTGGATTTTGCCCTATGTTATCATATACATAGGTGAATCAGGTGGAAAGCTACAGCCCAATAGTATCTTGCACACCAAACCAGAGATGGGTCCAGCCAGACCCAAGATCTGGTTCGCCAGAATTGGGGGGGTGGGGCAGGGGTCTGGGGGTGAGGCCATGGGTGGACCCCAACCCTGGCACACTGCGCATGTGCCAACACCGGTGCATGCGCAGTGCATCTCCTCCAGCTGAAGGAGACACACTACGCATGAGCCGACCCAGCTGGAGGAGACGTACTGCGCAAGCGCTGACCCCCGGGGTCGGCACGTGCATAGTGTGTCTCCTCCAACTGGCGCTTCTCCAACCTCGGCGCTTGTGCAGTGTGTCTCCTCCAGTGGGAGGAGATGCACTCGTCTCCTCCCGCTGGAGGAGATGCACATCGCGCATGCTGACTCTGGCTCGCGCGCTGTGTGTCTTCTCCAGCAGGAGGAGACGCAGTGCGCATTATCAAAATGATGGCAGCTGGCGCAAACTAGTCCGCCCTCTTTTTGGCTTTCTCAGCCGCTGGCGTTTCGCCAGCGGCAGGGAAATGGGAAGATCCAGTTCGGGTGAGTAGGCACAAACCGGCATCTGCCCACCTCTGCACCAAACCCAAAATCACCAGCAGCAGCACTGAGTGGGTGCTGGTAGTGTTCTGCAAGTGAAGGGCCAGGAATTGGGGTGATTCAGGGGCAGGAAGGGGCTGGATCTCAGCACCAGTGGTGTCCATCTACCAGATCTGGGACCTCTTTTCCAGCTATGACATGTGCTTGGCAGGCTCTCAAAGCTATACCAGTTCCAGAGTTGAAGGGGAGCCTCATTGGGGACCATGCAGTAGCAAGGAAGGTAAATAGTAAATTTACCAGTAAATTCCTAGTAAATATTAAATTCCCAGCTAGCCTGTTAAGCAGGATACAGCAGACGTGCTGATGGATTTGGCCATTCATGTGTGAGCTGGGGTGTAAAAATAAGCAGCCATCTCTGTAACTATGGCATGTGTACCAACACATCACAAAAATCGGACATACTTGCAGTACCCTAGTTCTTATCTAAGAATTGTAATACCTGTCTCTCCCGCTATCCTACCTTACATTGGCAGGCTTTCTCTAGTCCACTAGCACATGCAAGGAGGCTCTGGTTTCCCTGTTGGTGTTCCAGCAGTGTGCAATTCCATGTGCTGTCAGAATGCCTTTCACAACTACCATAATAATGGTTCCACCATTGGGCTTTTTGACAGATAAAACCTAATATGGGAAACACTCATATGTTTACAGGGCTTATCATATAGTCCTGGGCTGTGGGTGGCACAAACGGTTAAGACGCTGTGCCTGTTAACCAGCAGGCCAGGGTTCAAGACCTGGGTTGACCCCACAAGACAGGGTGAGCTCCTGTCCTTAGCCTAGCTCTGCGATGCCAGCTGGATCCAATCATATGGGCTCTGCCTTTCCATTGGACTAATTCAGTGGCGTGGAGAGGGGGGATTTGCTGCTTGGGTAACAGCCTATCCTCCATAACAATCCAACCCAGGCTTTCGTGCTTCACGTGCAGCGTATGCAGCACCAAATACGATACCATAGTCTTTCAAGACTGACGGAGGCCTGCACATAGTCCTGCAGTGATGTTTGTTTTGGAATGTCAACAATAGGTATTATGAGAGGGTTAACATAAAAAATTAATAGTGAGTTTCACAGGAAGGGATTGCAAATCCCAAAGGGAGAGCAAGAGGGAAATTTCTCCCTGTGGGCTCTAAATAAAACTGGAAATGTTTACGCAGATAATGTTCCTTTTTGCTGCATTCCTCTAGAGATTTTATTTTCTAAAACATCAGTAAGAACAAACCGCCTTAATATTTTTTAATACTAGGCAAGAGATTGGATGCTATTTTTATGAGCTGAACAAAGGAGGGAAAACAATGACTGACTATTGTCTTTGCCAACTAAGGGATCAGCAAGTCTGAGCTAGAAATAGGAAATTTTGCAACTGGAAAACCCAAACTCACACTTAGAAGAAATTATGTAAATCCATAGGATTTCATAGGTATTATTTTGATAGGTCGGATTGATATTCATCATAAACAAATTCAGAATATCTTTTTTAAAGTTTAAAACACATTTGATTTTTTTAAAATGAAGGAAAAAAGAAAACAATATAAACGGAGAAATATGTCACCAGCAGTATGTCTTGTGCGAGGTCCAGGGGACCATGTGCTCTAAATGGCAGATGTGTAGGCTTTTCTACCCTCACGCCTTCTGCTTCCCCAGAGTTGTTGCCTCCCTGTGGCTTACCTAGATCATTTGGCACTTGGGGCGCACAAACTATTTAACATCCCCATAATCAAAATCATTTAGTTAATTATTATCAGTATTAATTAATACAATTTATCAGATGTTAATTAATATTTTCATATATTAAAAATCACCTTACCAACTATGGCATTGTTTTATTCTTTTTTGAGAGGGGAAGGTGAGGCAGCCTTCTGGAGCCCTTGTTAAGCTCCACTTTCACTGGATTGGGACCATTCTGGTAGCCTTGCATTCTTCTGTGCCTGAACTGAACATGAGCCAAGGAATCTTTGTTTGCTCATGAGTAAACACAGCTGTGTAGCTCAGTTTGACTTTCCATAGGGCTCAATGCAATTATCAGGGACTTCCTTCTGGGTTGATTTATGGGACCATTCTGGAGGCACTGGATTTCTCTTAGTCTGCCCTTTCTAATGGTCTAAGGTACATTTGCCTACTCACGAATAAAGGCGTGATATGGTTCAGTTTCACTTTCCGTGGGGATATATACATTTTTTTAGTTTTTTGAAGATAACTTCGATAGGAAGGAGATATTTCAAAGCTGTTTTTCATTGGATTTGCATTGGATTCTGCTGGAAAATACGCATCCAACAGTATATGACTTGATGTGGATATTTCAAAAGATTTTAAAAGTTTTTAGTGATTTTGGTCACCCCCAATGTATCACCACTCTGAAGGTGGTACCCAGAGTTCCTCTAGGAACACCACTGTTGTCTCCCCAGGCCTTGGAAGACCTTCCAAGGCCTTCTGGAGACTGAAATGTAACAACCTTCTGAAGGTTGGAGGGATCATGTTGGCCTCTCCACCCTCCAGGCAACCCCTCTGAATGCCTGCAAGATAGGCAGTGGGTTCATGAGGTGGTAACTCAAGGTTGGAGGTCACTCCCATGGATGTCAAGTACCATGGTGGTGAGAAACACCACTGTGTATCATAATACTTTAATCAAACTATGTACATAGGCACGCCCTGGTATCTGCTAGAGATATGTCCTTGGGCACTTTGTGGATACCAAAAAACCATAGAAAAGAGGGAGCTCTAAATTAAGTACAGTGGTGCCTCACATAAAGAGCTTAATTCGTTCCGGAGGCATGCTCTTTAAGTGAAACGCTCTTTAAGTGAAGAAGATTTTTCCATAGGAAATAATGAAAACTCAGACAATTGGTTTCACAACCCCCAAAATATTCATATAAAAATATTAACTGGATGTAAAAATGATGACAAAATACTAGAATTGAATTCAAAACATGCATTAAGTGTGCATGATCCTATGAAGTCTGCTTAAGCTGCAATCCTAAAGGCACTTTCCTGGGAGTAAGCCCTATTGAACACAATGGGGCTTACTTCTGAGTAGACATAGGAGACTGCAATCAAAGACACTTTCCTGGGAGGTTTACCTGGGCTGCTGCTGGAGGTTCAAGGTGGTTGGTGGGGGCACTTGGGGGCAGTTAGGGGCAGCTGCCTCTGGCACCCCCAGGCAACTGCCCCCAAGTTGGGAACAGTTAGAGGCAGCAGTGCTGGCCAGCACCCCTTTTAAAGAGCCTCCGTGCAGAGTGTCAGGGCTGCATAGCACTCGTGCCCATAGCATGCTTGCTTGTTAAGTGAAGCGGAACTTGTTGTGTGAAGCAAGATTTCTTGGAAATTTTTGCTTGTTATGTAAAACGCTTGTTAAGCGAGGTATCACTGTATAGGATTCTCTCCCCCGATACCTCCTTTACTTTTTTGGTTCCTCCTTTACTTTTATAGGTTCTTAATGGAACGTGGCTACCAGACCTATCATACCTCTGATTGCCTGATCACTACATTCCAGTTAGTGGCAATTACCTTCAAGGTCTTTAAGCACTCTGTAAAAGCAAGAATCTTTGTTGTTTATCCTTGGTGTCCTTGTTTATTCAGTGCACAGCCTGTGCCGATGGAAGGGCACACCTGCCTTTACCAATTCCTGACCAGTGTGCTGTCCTTTACCATCAGGAAAACCAATCCAGGACTTTGCTCCAAGACTCCCAACAACCTGGGGCCAACACTTAGAGAAAGTAGAGCAGCAGGTAACTGGTGTACCATGGGTTAAACAGTGCAGCATTTGACATGCCCCCTTTCGCACTAGGGTGACTTATTGTACAATCCTAACCATGTCTACTCAAATGTAAGCGCCATTGTGTTCTATGGGTCTTACTCCTAGGAAAGTGTCTTTAGGATTGCAGCCTATGGCAGCCTTTCCTATGGTATTTTAGCATTTCACAAAATGCATAAAACTCCAGCTACTGCATCATTGCATGTATTTAACTTCCAACTGACATATATAAATGTAGTCTTTGCAGAACATGTTCTAGAGGAGGGATGAATAAACATTAACAAGCAATTCTGACCTTCCTAAGCCTCAACCTTAAAGCTCTCTCATAATTTATGACTTGATTTTTGAAAGGATTATTTTTTTGGGGGAGACCAGAAAATGTATGCATAAAAAGAATCTGTCAGTCAAGAGTACATATAATACATATGCACATGTTCCTATTTTTTTTTCTTTTTACAGAAAATATTTCCACTATCATGACAAGGAGAAGAAAATTTGCTCTTTTGACATTTGTAGGATGCCTGCTATATTTTCAAACTTAGATATGCTGAATTTTGACACAAAATCTAAGGCGGGACAAGATGTCTTAAATTTTCTTTCTCTTTCTGAACATCTGGGATCTTTAAAACCTAAAAGGCTTTATGATTTATTGTCCCTAATTGTTTTACACTGATGTTAGGCAGAATAGATTATCACGACAAACGAACATAATGCAGATGTCCCAATGCTTCCACATCAGTGGAGAAAGTATAGTATTTCTTCTTTTCTCTCCCTCAGAAAAAAAGAAATCTTATCTTTTCTAACTTTTTCTTGACACATTTTCTATTTATGGTTCAGTTGAGAAAGACATTTATGGTCAAAAGTAAGGCAGTGCTTATGTTCCTAAAGACACACTTGATGTCCGAAATCCCTGCTGACTATGAACTCAACAGGAAACCATCCCACAAAGTTGCTCCGTTCCATTGTGAAATAAATGTCTCTGACTGGGAGTCAATGTTTTGCTACATGCATCGCTAAGATGTTAGTCTGCACAGGTTGAGTCTTGGCATTTGTAGTGTTCCATTCCCAGAACCTCATGCCACTTCGGATGGTGCTACCAAGTAGGAACTATTTATATCAGCATCTTTGGGATGGTTCACTTTCAGGGTGACCATATGCTTCACCTCAAAATGTAGGGTCCCCCAAAGTCCGGATTTTCAGTCTCAAGCGTGCCTGGCTTCCTGGCGCCTGGCATCAGCGCTTGAGATGAGCGAGCGGTCTGCGGAGGGATGGGTCTGCAGCTGCAGACCGCTCTGCTAAGAGACCAGGCGGTCTCACAGCGCTAGATGTGCACCGTTCTGAGCAGTGTTTTATGTGGCACAAAGCACAACATGCCTGGACAGGCTGGACAGGAAGCCAAATTCCAGACCTGTCCGGTAGTTTCCGGGCATCTGGATGCCCTGTCCACTTTAGCGCTTCAGTACACCCTTGCTCATGTTACTTATCATCTGATGACCGACCAGCCTGTTTCAACTCAACACCTTTTTCAATATTTCAATCTGGCCTCCCCCTCTGTCTTAAGCATATCTTATGGAAATAGTGATCTGTTCCCCGTTGCAGAACAGCTAACTGAAAAATTAGCCAATTCTTTAATTAATTCCAAGTGTGGCTACATTGAGTATTTAGTAAAGATGCTTATCACACAGGCAGCCTCTATCTTATGCTACCATTTTAGCAGTCAAGTGGTTTTTAAAAAAACATTTTGGTCACTTTCCAAATTATTTTTTCTCATTTGGCTGTAGATTTCTGAGTTCTGGCAGAAAATAGGAAACAGGAGATTCAGTGCAAAATCCATCTAGTCTCAAATCTAGTTTCTTTCAACCAGCCACATGCCTGGTGTACTGATGCAGATCATCAAAATGATGACATTATCCAATTGTTGACCCCTTCTCAGAGTTATGCATGGAACATTATGCTTAGGCATTGTAGCTATTGATTCGTGTTCATGAACATGCCTGATCTTATCATAAAACCACTCATGACATGACGTGATAATCAGGCTAGAAATTACTTCAGGGCAGCAATTTCCAATCTTTTTAATCTCATGGCACATTGACAAGGTGTAAAAATTCTCAAGTTATACCATTAGTTTTTTGACAATTGATAAGGCACACTATGTTGTTGGTATGGGAATCAGATCTCCCAAGTGACATTTCCCCCAAGCTCTTGTGGACACACTATGGGCAAAATCCAGAGCAGTTACGGGTTCAGGCAGTTAAGTCACCCTCTAGTGTTATCTAATGGAAAGTCACCTTAACTGCTCCGGAGCAAAGGGCTTAATTTGACTTTAGGATATGGGCCTGTGAATCATTCATGGCACACTGATTGAAAATCACTCCTTTAGGGGAAAGTTAGATACAACTGGAGTTGCCCTCGCTTACTTTTTTAGGTAGTAAATGGCAGCTGAACTGGTCCTGATCAACTGGTACGGACCATGCATGGGAGGGATGGGAGGCTTTTGGCACAATCCCCATCAGCATGAATGTACCCGCACAGTTTAAATAAGTTTGGGTTGCCCAATGTCTGCCCCTGTCTCAGTAATGAATCAGGTTTTTTCTGGAAGAAAGGGACGCTGGAATGGACAAAAGGCAAAAGTGCACTGAGAGTTATCTGAATAAGGGTGATGACACTATCAGAAGGTTAAACTCCCCCTTCTCCCTTTCTCAGTATGTGAAGGGACCTGGTCTGGGTGCCATATTTACTGGGGAAGAAATTTTAAAAAGAAAGCACACATTAGTCCCAACTATCCCAACTACACACTCAAAATGACATGAAACTGATTCATCACCAGGCTGGAGGACATCATCAGATTGAAATGTCTAGGCAGTAATAAAGCTTTTAAAATCCTCCACACTTTTTAAATCCCAGGAGTCCTCGTTTGGATGTTTGTTTGGTAATTCCATATTGTGCCTAATGTTGCTAAATAATTATGGTTTACATAGTTGTTGCCAAGTTAGGGATAAAACCGAAAAGAACATTTCAGCGCTTAAAAGCAAATTGAAATGGAAGAAAAAAGCAGGCCTCCGTCAGTCTTGAAAGACTATGGTATCGTGCTCAGCGCTGCATACGCTGTATGTGAAGCATGAAAGCCTGGGTTGGATTATTATCCAACCCAGCATTTCTCAAAGTGGGGGTTGGGACCCCTTTGGGGGTAGCCTAGAGCTTTCCTGGTGGTCGCCTAAAGACCCCTGGTGCAGGGGGCCAGGTCAGGCTTGCCAGACCTCTGGCTGTAGCTGCCTGTGCACTGGGGCTGACTGACAGCCTCAGGGCCCAATCCTATGCATGCCTACTCTGAAATAAATCCCATTATAGTCAGAGGAGCTTTTATTCCCATGTAAATGTGGATAGGATTGCAGCCTCAGGGCCCAATCCTATGCAAGCCTACCTTGAAATAAATCCCACTGTGTTCAATGTGTGCATAGAACACACATTTCATTTGTAAGAATGAAAATACATCCTGCATATCAGATAGTTACATTACGATTCATAACGGTAGCAAAATTACAGTTATAAAGTAGCAGTGAAAATAATTTTATGGTTGGGGGTCTCCACAACATGAGGAACTTATAAAGGGGACACGGCGTTAGGAAGATTGAGAACCACTATTATGGAGGATATGCTGTTACCCAAGCAGCAAATCCCTCCTCTTCACGCCACTGAATTAGTCCAACGGGAACCAATACGATTGGATCCAGCTGGCGTCGCAGAGCTGGGCTAAGGACAGGAGCTCACCCTGTCTTGTGAGGCCGACCTGGGTCTCGAACCCTGGCCTGCTGGTTAACAGGCATAGTGTCTTAACCGCTTGCGCCACCCACAGCATTCTGCTTGTTTTTTAACTCCCGAAATCTTAATTTGTCACTTTTTTATGCCTTAACTAACTACAGCTGATGACATATTCCTTCACTCCCCCTGCAGGATTGTTAAGAACATCATTTAAAAGAAAGAGAAGACTTCCCATCAATCATGACCTAACTCAAGACTTCTCCTGGAGTGGTGGAGAAGAGCTTTGCGGCTCTTTTTCAACACCCCCAGGTCAGTATGTAACTTGTGCCACGACTTGTGCTGGCCTAATTGGGGTTTGGGATTGCAGCCTAAGAGCACAATCCTAACCATGTCTACTCAAAAGGAAGCCCCATTGTGTTCAATGGAACTTACTCCCAGGAAAGTGTTTTTAGGATTGCAGCCAACGTCTAATAGTTTTAATTTGATATACAAGTGATGTCTTGATAAACAAGCAAAAAATTGTCCCGGCCAGGATACAGCCAGTTTTGGCACTCAGCCAGCACCTGCTAAGCCTTTCCCAAGAGACCACCCTATGCATGTCTACTCGGAATAAAGCCTGTTACAGTCAATGGGACTTATTCCTATGAAGGGGGAGCAATGGAAAGGAGCCTGAGAGACTTAGGGAGCAATCCAGAGTAACTACGGGGAGTCCTTGCTCTGGTGTAAGAACAATTTACTCTGGATTGCAATATGAATTTCCCATAGTTTTTCACTAGGTAGTGCAGTAACTACGGGTGCACGTAATGTCTCTTACGTGCTCCCATAGTTACTCTGGATTGTAGGGCAAGCCTTGCATGTTTACTCTAACGTAAGCCCTGTTATGATCAGTAGAGTTCACTCCTATGTAAGGGGGCAATGGAAAGGAGCAGCAAGGCCTAGAAAGTCATATAAAGTCACAGAATCATAGAACTGGAAGGGACCCAGTGGATCATCTAGTCCTATCCTCTGCTTGTAGCAGGAAATCCTTGTCTTTTAAGGACCCAGGTCTCGAACCCTGGCCTGCTGGTTAACAGGCACAGTGTCTTAACCACTTGTGCCACCCACAGCCCTGAGTGTCTATGTGTTTGTCAATCAAAAGGTTTGATTTGGTTTGATAGGGTGCCATGATGTTTATAACTCAAAAACTTGACCTAATAGGTGAAAATTACTGTTATATTTGAAATCAGTGCACCAAATATACTTAGAATCAGCTCACAAAACCTCAGAAACAAAACCACGGTTGGGCAGTGTTATAAGTTAGTCCTATTATAACCAGTGGGGCTCATTATTGTGTAAGGCAGCCTGAGAGTCCTGAGAGAATAAGTGCAGGTGAATTCATTTTATTTTTCTTTATATTTTGTGATTCCTTTAATATTTTGTATTATATTATAGTACTAGTGGAATTTACCCGCCATTGTAGGAGTAAAATTTCAAGAATATCTGTGGGACTGGGCACAGCTGGGCACTACTGGGCACTGGGGGCAACATCCCCCTTTACAACATCTCCCCCATATACATTTCACCCAAGAAACATCCCCCCCCCGAGTGAAAGGTGCCCCCCACTGCAACATCCCACCCTGAGCAACAAACCTTCCTTGTGCAATACCCCCCGGTGCAACATCCCCAAAGCTGCAACAGCCCCCCCCCCTGCACCAAGTACCACCATCCCCTGTGCACCATCTGTCCATTGCAGTCAGTAAGTCTTCAATGTTAAATCTTGGGACCAAAACACATTGCACCCCTTTTCACCCCAAATTTCATGCTTCTAAGTCCAATGGTTTGAACTGGGCATTGATGAATGAGTCAGTCAGTGAGTCAGTAACACTTCTGAGCTCATTATTCAAGGTTATAGAACTCAGAAATACACAGTGTTGCACATACACATACGTGCAACTCTAATTAAATGCATATGTGGAGGCCGTAGCTGCAAAGTGGGTGAGAGGGCATTTTGAAAGAAAGCTTTGAACCATTATTAAGAAGATCAGTATGTAGGTTAATACTATAAAGATTTGTAGATTATTTTTCCAAGTAAACATTAATGTTGGATTGATAAAATGGCAGATGTACATATAGATGCACAAATTTTTGACTCTCCTGGTCTTTTGTTGTGACATATAGGCTGCAATCCCGGGAGTGAGACCCATTGTATTTACAATGGGATTTACTTTTGAGTAGACATGTTTAGGATTGTGCTCATACACAGAGAACTGCTCTTACTTGGCTTTGGACCGTGTTGCATTTCTGATTTACTAAAACTTTATGAAAGCATCTGAAACATGTTTTTAACTTGGCATGTCGCAAGGTGCAGCTATGATTGCTGTCAAGTAAATAAGGGAGCGACACTGATCCTATTCAGAAGTCTGATACCACATACTGTGAAGCCGATAGGCTCTTTGCCAGCATTCTCTGAAGCATAATTTGAGAACATTTTCAACAATAATCTCAGGCGGAAAAGGAAAAAAATGTACACATGCTGTATTATTATTCTGCCTAATGACATAAAACAAAAAACCTGCTGTATCGAATGTGTGCTGTATCACTGCAGAGAACAATAAGAAGCACTTGGCAAGGCAGTTCACTGTTCACTGTTCCCATTGGAAGACCCATGGGAAGATAAGTTGTTTTCCCTACAACTTATCTGCCTAACCTTCATCTGTCAGATCCTCCACTGTGACTGTGTTTCATGTTATTCCCTCCTTTGGCTAGACTTGAGAATGATGGTAGTACACAGATGATGATGATGGTGATGATGATGATGGTGATGGTGATGGTGATGAAGACGATAATGATGCTGACAGTGGTGGTGGTTGTGATGGTGATGACGATGATCATGACTTATGTAGGGTGACCATATTTTATAACCTAAAAAGAGGAAATGGCTGTACCAAAATAGAGGACACCCAAGAAAAATGTAGGATATGGCAGAATAAAAGCTAAAACCACTTGTATATATTGCTTTCAGGTTTTCAACACTATATTACTTATGATTAAATTTAAAACTATTTCATGTTTATTTAGCGTATGGCAGTTACAATTGCTGGATCTTTGTGAGGTCCAGCAGCCAGTAAGTGTAGATGGTTTATGCCTGGGGTGCAGGGTATCTATGTTGTTCTACGGACAGCTTGTTTAACTCTTTCCCGGTGGAATCCTTCACAGTGTGGTCATCATCCCATCTGGTATCAAGAGATGCCTTCAAACTTCCAGCAGCAGTATTAAGGTCAGTCAAGCTGTAAACGACAACACCTTCTGGCTCTGATGACTCATGACAAATTATCAGGTTGCAGTCTCCCATCCAGGAGCTGTCCAGGTTCTTCCCTGCTTAGCTTTCTTCAGCAGCCCTGCACTCAACCACCAGACAATGACAAAATTCAAATGATGAATTTAAATTTCATAAAATTTATTACATGTAATTTATCAATTACAAGAAGGCTACCTGTTGCCTGTTTAGAAAGAAAAGAAGGACAATCAAGATTTTTTTCCAGGACACAAGGCTAAAAGAGATGACATGTCCTGGAAAAAGAGGACATATGGTCACCATGAACTTAAGTATCACTAAAGTTTACAAGGCAATTTACAGACAAAGGCTGCAATCCTGTACACACTTTCCTGGCAGTAAGCCTCATTAAACTCAATAGAACTTACTTCTGAGTAGACATGGTTAGGATTGTGCCAAACATCAACTAATTAAACAGTTTCCTGTCCCAAAAAAGGCTTGTGGTGTAAAAAGAAATTAAAAGAACACCAGCAAACATCCATTAGAAAATACACTGCGCTGGAGTGTAGAAGGACAAATAGTCCCCTGTGAAATATAAGAAAAGCACTGCTTGAAAAAGTGTACAAAATGCTTTTAAAACTTGCACAATGAGTTGACTCACCAAAAATAAAATTTGAAAGTGCCTTTAATTTTTCTCTGAAAGAAAATGCTTTAAGATTACCATAATGGATTTATAAACCTTTAATACAAAGTGTCCTTAACAGGCCAACAAGAGAGCTTCCTTTAGAAACCCTAGATCTGAAGTAGGAAGGAGGATTGTTGGATATTAATGGTTCCCACCCACCTGGCAGGCTTTGTGTAACAGATTGGGAAACAATTATCTGATGGCACTAATATTTTTTAATGTTTGCATTGAAATATGAGTTTAGCTGGTTTCAGGCTGATGCTGGTAATGGGAAAAACAGCCTCTTCCAGCAGGTTTAGGAATGAAGTCTAAGCCCCATCATGGTGCCCGTAGTCCATTAAATACCTTTATTATATTACACATGTTGCTTTTTAGTATAGCAAAGATGAACTGTTAAAAATTGGCTGCTTTGCTATTAAATTCTTCAATGGCTGGAGAAATAACAGGCAACAATCTTTTGGGGTGGTTTATGGGTATTCAGATTATTTAATGAGTATATATCCAGAGTCTCTTAATAAACAGTTTGCCTCAAAAGCATATGTTGTGTTTGGCAGAAAAGTTATGTGTACAGGTCCAACCTTTTCATACATGGATTTTTTATACACTGATCTGACTCAACATGAATGGCCACTGCAAATCAGTTTAAAAAACTGCTTTTTTACTGTTGTAGAGTGGCATTCATGCAAGCAATCATTCCATTTTTCAATACTAGAATCAAACCCTTGCAGATATTGAGGCACTGCCATATTCCATATGCTCAATAGAGGAGCATGAAACCTGGAAGTGAATCTTTAAACCTGTTTTTTCATTTTTTCTTTTTATACACTGATTTTATTATACACGGGAGGTTCTGGAACTGATCCCTAGGGACACTTGTAGTCCCTGCTTTGAAGGGATCTCACCTTCCTAGGTCTCTCTTCCCAGAATTGATGCAGGGATCTAACTCCAGAGCCCAGGTCGATCCCGATGGGTAGACCTGTCCTCATGATTGAATTTTGGCTCCGTGGCTGAGATTAGCAGGGTGGATTGATCTGGGCTCCCACTTGGACTTGAAGCCCAGATCTACCTGCCAGGGAAAGCTTGGGCTGTTCCATATTCCCAGTGGGAGCCCTTCTCCCTGGCATGGCAGTTTTGGGATAGAGAACACATCGTGCCCCCCACCTCCAGATCCACCCCAGACATATCTCAACATGGCACATCTGCATCAGAAAGTGTTTTCATATCTGCAAACAAGGTCAGAAGGTCTTTCTCGAAGATGAGTGTCAATGACGTTTTGGATTTAATGATGGTTTCAACTTGCTGAAAGGTAATGAGCAGGCAAGGCAACTTTGAACTCTTGGAGACATCGCTAGTGAGATTGTCCCTGTTCTCAGGCTTTAGAAAAACTTCTTTCTGGAAAAGTAATATTGCCTTGCTATATCCCTGTTGGAAAAGTATAGGAGCAACTACTGAATGTTCTTCCCTGATAAACTCTTGCCTATGGATAAGACAGGATGAACCCAATGTTGAACTTAATTCTCTCCCCCCTTCCTGAGCATCAACCTCTTTAGCACACAGTAGGGCAGCAAGGCCAAACAGTGATGTCTCGGTAATACAATGTGCAGTCAGTCAAAACAAGCACCAGTCCTTCGATATTAAAAACATTCCTGCTGTGTCACATCATGGCGCCGGCATAAAGCTAAAGTCAGGACTTTTATATTGTCAAGAGGCACTAACTTCAGACTGCATTTCAGCATGGATGTTTGCCAGCAAGCATAAATAAAGGCCTTGCTCATAAACAATATCTTCAGGCAGTATGTCAAGCTGGTTTTTCTTTCCTTCGAAAAGGGGAAAAGTTGGCTTCGTGTGGTTATGTACCTAGCATGATGGGCTCTTTAGGACCCTCCATTGCCCTGTTGATCACTAACTTCTAAGAAAAGTCTATGAGCTACTGCCAAGTGCTGATGGACCTAAAAAGGGCAGTTACAAGAAAATAAATGATATAACAATTTGTACAGCCGAGGGTGTTCTCTCTCTCTCTCTCTCTCTCTCTCTCTCTCTCTCTCTCTCTCTCTCTCTCTCTCTCTGTGTGTGTGTGTCTGTCTGTCTGTCTGTCTGTCAGTCTAGAAAAAGGATGCTGTGTGTACATGGGCAATTTGATGGGACAGTGCATTTCTGTCTGAATCTGTTTCTCATCCTCAATAGAGGCATTAGGAAGGGAAAAGGATAGAAGCATGTTGGCAGAGGCGCATCTGCTTTCCATGTTTCAGAGCACATAGGGTTGTATATCAAGACCAAATGTAAAAGATTAGAATGTCAGTTTGGCTCTGGCTAATTTTTTTAATTACCAGTCACAAGGTTTCATAGTGGGGCATCAGGAGCAGGACCATGGTTGATGGTGCAGCTAGAGGGATGGAGCATTAAGTCTCATAGGGAGCCTCACCCTTTTGGAGTCATTCCAGTCTGGGTGTTGGGGGAGCAAAACAGACCCATACAGGAAGGCTGGGAAAGTTATGCCTTCCCAGTAGCAAAATGAATAGTAATGCTGTTATTGTAGAAAGTGCTTTATGATGCTTCTGGGACACCAAAACCAATGGAACACCTCTTTTGCTGGTGCTAGGATGCATAGGATTGGGTAAAGCAACCTTATATGTTCATACGCTTTCAATCTTAGAAGGATTCATGCAGACAAGTTGCAACTGTTTTAATAAGCTTTGGCTTAAATCTTGTCCTTATCTCCCCCATCCCCAAATACAGTAAATGTTTTCTGTCCCAGGGGGCTGGATTCTGATGCCTGGCTGGATCTACTTTGACCTGAATCAGTGGTGCAAGTCTGTGTTGTTCTAGGTTGGGAGAGTGAAGTTGGAAAGGGGAAGGGACTTGGATTTCAACACTGCTGCCTTCAAATCCCAACGCGTTTGTGGATTCAATCCATGTTGCTCCCTACCTATTCCACTCTCTTCTGCCCCAACTCCTCCATCAGCTAGTGTGTGGTAGGTGACTCTGGCCTCTCTGCAGAACATAAGATGTAGTTCTCCCCTACAATGATGCACACCAATATATACTTGTATATGACAGGCACTAACTGTGGAATCACTAGGATTTGCGTCACCCAGTGTGAGAGGCCAAGGTGTCACCCTTATCATGGACCTCCTTCCATTAGCAGTGGGTGGGGCAATGTCTGAGGAGAAGACATTGGTTTTCCCCCCTATAAACCAGCTAAAATATATTCTATATTTTTAATGAAATAGAGATATTTCAACTGGGCTGTGGGTGGCACAAGTGGCTAAGACACTGTGCTTGTTAACCAGCAGGCCAGGGTTCGAGACCCGGGTCGGCCCCAGAAGACAGGGTGAGCTCCTGTCCTTAGCCCAGCTCTGCGACACCAGCTGGATCCAATCGTTTTGGCTCTGGCTTTCCATTAAACTAATTCAGTGGTGTGGAGAGGGGGGATTTGCTGCTTGGGTAACAGCCTATCCTCTATAACAATCTAACCCAGGCTTTCGTGCTTCACATGCAGCGTATGCAGCGCCAAGCACGATACCATAGTCTTCCAAGACTGACGGAGGCCTGCTGTTTCAACAAGGTTTGTTCCATGAAATCACACATTAGTTGATGTACGTATAACATGATGGTATTTTTCAAAATTATCAAGTAAAAATTTTTTTTTGCCAGTAGAGGTGTCACCCTCCCACACACATAATCTGGTATTGCCTGCACCTACCCTTGCAACACATCTAGGAAACTATCCCCCAAATCCAGAGTAACTATGGGAGCACGTAAGAGACCTTACGTGCATCCATAGTTCCTATACCACCTAGTGAAAACCTATAGGAAATTCATATTGCAATCCAGAGTAAGTTGTTCTTACACTGGAGCAAGGACTCCCCGTAGTTACTCTGGATTTTGCCTTATATTTATTACATTGGTATGGTTATTCTTCTACAATGATGGACTACATCTTTCTTTTGACTTCCATATTTGCTCGCTTCTTGTTTCTCTTGAACTCTTGGCACTCAATGTTGGATTAAGAGCAAACATGGGTAATGGGTTTTTGTTGATTGCATTTGCTGTACATGTTCCAGAACTGAATTTTGGCACAGAAAACAAATTCCACGGTTCATTTTGAGACCTGGTCATCCTCATGCCGGTACAGATCTCAAGCACTGCCAAGCTTTCAGTTTCCAAATACCCACAAATCTCAGAAAACTTCAGAAAAAGCTATAGTCCTTGACAACCAAGGCTGTACATTTTTTGTCTCTGAGTTTAATATGTCAAAGAGCTGAAATCCCAAAAGGAAAGCTTTTGCTTGGAGTAAGCAATTGTCAGTTCTACTGCCTCTTTCTTGCTCTGCTGTGAAGCTGTGCAGCTGTGGGGAATGAGTCACTGAACAGGCAACTACGTTGTGACTGAAGCAGTTACATTAATTTCTGTAGCTTTCCACAACTTTTGTCCACTGAAATGTTAACTAAGCATTGAATCAAATGAACATTTTGCTCCCATCCTGGGCCCTCTGAGTGTTTTGGTGCACATGTGACATTTCTTTACACACTGTTGATTTTATTCAAAGAAGGAGCAGATTTGTAGTGCACACAAAGAATCTATTGAAAATATGGGGTGTGCCTAGGGTCGAACCTGTAGACAAAAAAAAGCATAGGCATAGAGGAAAGGAATGAACCCCAAACACTGTTAATTCATTTTGTTTTAGTAGAACAAGATAACTGATATTGAAAAAGTCTGGGGGTAAGGCAGAAGAGTTAATTTTTTTATTTGTAAATCACTATATCCAAAGGTTTTTAAAAGAACCACAAATGCCAGTGTAAACATGTGCCAGGTACATAGATAAGATAAAAGTATTGCACATATAGAAAAACAAATCTTCCACATTTCTTAATGATATGATACTTCATTTGTCTAAGAGGGTTCTATGTAGCCATTGGAACAGCTAGAGGGAGTGTAGGAGTGGAAAGCACTAAGGGTGCAATCCTAAGGACACTTTTCTGGGAGTAAGACCCATTGAACACAATGGGACCTACCTTTGAGTAGACATGGTTAAGATTGTGCTCTAAGTTTTTCCAGGCACCAGAATGTGTGTACAATGTGCTTCTTCCCTTGAGCCATTCCCTGGCAGCAAGAGCAAAATGGAAGCATGCGGGGAGAGAGAGCAGCTACTTGCACTGTGCGTTCGGGTGCCTACAAAACATAGTGCCATGCACTCCCTTTAGGTATGCCACTTGTAGTAGATATTAAGCCCATCCCTCTGAATAAACTATCATTATAACTACAACACAGTATTATTTACAAAAGAGACACAATTCACTTTCTTTTTTACTGAGTGAATCTGCATTAATGTAAACAGGTTGGGGTGCAGAAATGGGTAGAAGTGCTTTAACAGTGAGTGATAATCTTTTGCAAGTTGCAAGGGCATAGAAAAATAAAAGAATGTGGGCAAGGGGAAGCTGCCATCCTGATCTGGAAAAATCCTTGATTTTATCCTAGAGATCATTCAAACTTTTGTATTGATTGATTTAAAAGATTATTTTCTAAACCACACTTTTCCTTCTAAAAGGTTTCAAAGTGACTTACACAATCCAAGGCTGCAATACTATAGCCACTTACCTGGGTACCACAAGTAAACATGTATACGGTTGTACTGTATAAAACTCAAAACCCAATAGTCAAAATGAAGCATGTTAATAATAGCGGTAAAATAATGTCTATGTGTACTAAAATGACACTACACCAGGAGTTCCCAAAGAGTGTATTGTGATGCTTAGGTCTTTGCAGGGCAGAGGAAAGGGACACCGTTTCACAAAAGTACCCCAGAATGACCTGATGGCCTCTCCCACCTTTTCTACCAGGCACCAGCATCTTGGATACCTCATGAAACCGTGTGATATTTGGACACTGTTACCTTATATCGTGTGGAATTTCATGAGATCCAAGATAGCTGTATCACTCTGAGCCAGGAAGAAAAGGCTACGGGGTGCAGTGACCCTGGAAAGTTTGGGAACAACTGCATCATTAGCAATTCAGCTATGAAACTCAAAGCTTTCTGTACTCACGCTGAAGGGGAGCTGGCCTGGCTTCAACAAGGCTGATCTTGTGAATCAACACCTCTGTAGAGCCCCTGCTCTCAATTTCTGAGTCATCAGGAAACCTAATTCACATGGATATTATGTTGGTCAAGATATTCTTGAGCATCTGCTGTAAGATGGACGCTATACTGGGCTTAAGCATTCAGCTCATGTGAAGCACCACTTAGGTCATGAGCTGGAATTATATGAGGCTGTACCAACACTCCTCCTCAGCTGTGCATGAAAGATGTAATACTGATGAACAAATGTTTCCCATTATTGATTTTCTCATTGAGAAACACTGGAGGAACTATAGACCTCTCTGAATTTTTCTCCTACTCTGGATCTTTGATTTCCCTTCCATTCATGTGAAACAAGCTAACACTAAATTCAGAGATTATCACCGTTCCATGCAATTCAGTACCGTTCAAAAGGCCATGCAATATAGTGGTGTTTGGGATTTTGAAGTTTGGGATAAGATGCATCAGTATAAATCAGACATGGAAATGCAGTCCATTTTTTCTCTTCTAACTGAAAAGCAAAGCAAAACTCTTCCTGGTAGATATTAATAAGAAGTCTTCTAAAAACTATAATTAAAAATAGTTTTTTAAAATCCACAATGTTACTGTTAAGAATACAATAAGGATTAATGTTTTAGTATTTTCTAGTTACTGACTTCATTACAATGGGGCTATTTCAAGCTTCTCTCGGCGTGAAAACAATATATATAAGGTCTTTGTCTTTGTCTATAAGGGTTGTGTCATTAGGTGTTATCCTGGATAATTCTGTTCTCTGCTTGGAAGAATACTAAGGCAGCATATACAAAGAAGTTTCAATGCACAGTAGGATGGAGTCCAGGATTCAACTGTCTTTCTCCGTTTACTAGTCCTCTGACAATAGACTATATAGCAGTTCTGGTTTTGTTGCAGGATTACCATTCTTGGAACAGGTGAACTGTGAATATGTGGTATAAAGCTGCACTGACTAAAGGGGTACTATAGGTTCAAAACTTCACACAGGCCTTTAGTCCACTAGTTACACCAACATGGTCTGAATTCATTGTCGTGAGAGGTCTGCTGAATCAGTGGAAGTCACTCCCATTAGGGACTATTAACTGTTGTTAAGATAAGACACACTGCAAATCTTCTGTTGGATTTGATCCAGTGATTGTCTTGTTCCAACCTACACATAAAAGAAGATGTAATATGCTCTTAAACATCAATGGATGTAGCAGAAAGGGAAGAATTACTTCACTAGAAAAAAGATAATCTTGACTCAGAAACCAGATGTACACATAATTCTCTTGTGTGTGCCATGTTAAGAATCTCAATGGTTCCCTTGAAATTTACACACAAAAAGAAAGGTACATGGAATTGGCTACTTCTTCTGAAATTAATGGAGATATCATTCCATGTGGGGGAGCTCCATGCACACACTGAAGTTGTCATTCCCAGAACAGGCTTTTTGGATTGTGTAAATTTAAGAACGAAGGATTCTGAGTGGTCCAGTGAAGATGGAGAGTAGAAGGAGGTTCCTGATGTGGTGCATTCTGTGATAGCTTTCCTAGAAAAGTCATGGGAGCAAACAAACAAGCTCACTTCTCATTGATGTCAAATCAGATCGGATAAATTAATGAAGGCTATTTTGCAGGGTTGAATCTGGTACCCAGATGTGGCACAGAGAGGCTTGTTTTGCTTTAAATCATGTAATAATTTTTCCTTTTTCAGAATCTTCAGGGACTGCTCCAACTGGAACCAGAAGTTGAGTAAAGTGGACTTGTGCTAGTGAGCCAAGAAAAAGCCTCTCTTGAGAAGGTTGGTGAATGGGTTCACTGAAAATGCTTCACAGCATGATGTTTTCCTCTCAATTCAGTCTGGTCAGCTGCCTTCTCTGTTTGTGGCTTCAGTTGCTAGTAATACTAGCATAATTGGAGGATATATAATTTCCTAGATCCTTCTCTAGAATCATATGCATATACATCTCAAGCCTGGAGCACCACATTCCCTTTCCTTGATAACGGGGACGAAATACATAACATTCATCTCTTAGGATGTTCGTGGTGTGATGTCATTAAATATATGGCAGGTTCTGTGCCTTTGGGAGGAACGTTTAACTGGATCAGGGGTCTCCAAACTTTTAACTTCAGAGCTCCTGGTCTTTTAACAAGTGTGTAGAAGAGAGAATTCCAGCTTGTGATCTGTGAGATGAGAAGCTGCACCTGCTGAAATTCCCCCTCCTTTAAAAGGTCTAGGAGCCCTGAAGTTAAAAGTTTGGAGATCCATGGACTAGATCCTCTAATTAACCAGGGTCACTTCCAAGGCCCATGATTCTATACCATAAATTCTAATCTATAAAATAATATTTAATTCTGCTTCCCTCCCAAAACACTTTTATCTGGTATGTGGAATGTGCAGGATACATTCACTCTATTTACATGTGAAATTATTGAACTGTTATTGTCATAAAAACTTCAGAACTAGTATTAAGATGCCCCAAAAAAGAAGATGGAAAAATAAATAATTGTGCCTCACATATGAAGTATTTTAAAAGGCTACTTGCTCTTCGGAAGTACTTTGCTCTTCGGAAGTACTTCCACAGTACCAACATATATTGCTTATCTCCCTGAGCCAGAGTTTCATAAAAGTTCTTATCCGTAGGGAGGGGCTGCAATGTTCTGCCATTATACAGTAGTGTTTGAACATGTTATGCTGATGATTGACATCTAATCCACAAACCTTTCCATCTCTGCCTGAATCTGATTAACCAAGTGCTTTCAATGCACTTTCAACCAGATGTTTTCAAGGCAGTGATAATCTTCTTTTCTGCCACCCCTGGCCAATTTGTAGTGAATGAATGCGCAGAACGCTGCATAGCTCAGAATGCAACCTCTTGGCAATCTTGAGTTCAAAGGAAGGCTCCTGGAAGATGAAATCCCTTGCACATCTCTGCTCCTGATCAGGACTCTTTGTGTTAATTACACTTCTCTTCTACGAGTCAGTAGTCTTGTCGTTAGTTAGCTGCACCCTGTCGGCCATGTCGTCTCTAGGAGGTCGAGCTCGGTCAAAGAAACCACACTAGAATACAAACAAACACACAATCACATGCAAAGAAGGCAACTATCCATCGACAACACTAATGTTCTTCAATTGGGGGGTCAGAACTTCAATGGGTCACAAAGCTTCAGTAGTAGAATTATGGCAACCAAAAGGAATGAAAAAAAAAACATTAAAAACCATTTGGACTACTAGTGCATCATTATGTAAAGGAGGAAGCATCTGGTTGTACCTCTACAAGTATCAGACCTGCTCAGGTTCTAAGCAATTGTGATATATACCAGTAGATACTGTTGACTGATGTACTGATAGATGGATTGTGCTAAAATAGATCTCACTATTGCCAGGCTTAATGATTGCATTTCTTACCAACCTGCCCTATGCTTGACCGCTTGTGTATGATCTCCACTGGTGAGAGAAGCTTCAAGCATGGAGCGGATAGTAAAATTACAGGAGCCTTGCATTGGGCAGGATCTTCTTACCTGGTTGATCTACTGGTTTCAATTTTCTGAATCGCTGCTTTGGAAATCTTTTCAGTACCAACCAATATGACAGAAAGGAATGGAATTTGTTTTAATTAGATCTCTCATGGAAGTCTTTGAAAGGGAATAAAGATAAGAGGGCACACCTGCATAGAAGAAAAATAATATGGGGGCAGGTAGAAATGATTGGAATTAGGTTGCGATCAGATTGTTTGTGGTGAGGCTCAGTTTGGATTCATACTGGCTAAAAAATAAGTTGAGATAGTTTCTCAAGGGGAAAACAACCCAACTCATTTTAGAACCAATTTGAGTTAAAGAGGGACTAATCCTTTAGTAACCAATGGGGTAGCTGACATGGGGCAAAATCCAGAGTAACTACAGGGAGTCCTTGCCCTGATGTAAGAACAACTTACTCTGGATTCCAATATGAATTTCCCATAGATTTTCACTAGGTGGTGCAATAACTACGGGTGCACATAAATTCTCTTAGGTGCTCCCGTAGTTACTCTGGATTTAGGGGTAGGTCCCTATACATATGAGAAAGATCAAAAAGAAATGGCATTAAAAAATAGGAACGAAGCTCTATCTCCGAGTGCAAATGTTGTGCTTTATATACTTTGAAGTCAGTTGTTTCCAAGTCCCTTTAACAAAAACTTGTAAACTCTTAGTGACTCCGTGACTGCAAGTCTTAAGTCCTGTAGTAAAACATCAAACAGAACTGGCTGATATTAAAATAAAATCACTTGCAGCCTTACAAACACAGTGTTTCTTTCTATCCAAAGAGGGTGGCAAGATCATGTTACAAAAGTAGCAAAGCCAGAGGTGCTTCTTTGTAACATGTTGCAGAAATCTCTACTCTCTGGACAAAAGCGAGTTGGTAGATATTGGAAATCACAGCCAATTGCTCGCTGCACACTTATAACTATTCCCTTAACAAATGCAAGACTTTGAAAACAAGCTGCCTCTTCTGAAAGGTCACGCAAGATCCAGAATAAATAACACACCCATCTCTTATGTCTATAATGATTTAGATCAAAGGAAGATCATACATCTGCTCTTCTCTATTGTTATGTTAGCATCCTCCCCAGTTAAACACCAGTACATATCATACCTTCCACAAAGCTAAGGTCAACATGGCCAGAACCAGCAGTCCAAGGAGTATGGCCAGGACGATAACCCACAAGGGGATTATAAAGGAAACATTTGGAGTGGTCCAAAGAACAGATGTTTTGATCTAAAATGGAAAAAGGAGAAAAATTAAATAAAGTGGATGTGAAGAAAAGTGTGAAATATAATTGAAGAAAATTGTTTCTATGCTGAGTCTGAGAAACCAATATGTATATTTGTAAACTACTGCTTTAAAACTTGCCACGTAATATTAATTGTTAACTTCACAAACCTTAGCTTGAAAATAATGAGGTGCAGAGGCATCATGTACCATTTCTCTGAAGTTTGTCTTTTTATTATGAATCTATATCCAGTATATATAAATGGAAAGTCACTCACTCACTCACTCATTAACACCCAGGCAAAACCACTGGGCCCAGAAGTGTGAAATTCGTGGTGGGTGTTCCATTCATGACAGAGGGAGTCACTAAGATCCGGTTTTTGGAAATTCCAACCAGAAGGGGGTGAAATGGGGTGCAACCCGTTTTCCTCCCTATACTTTGCATTGAAGAATCAGTGTCTGCAGGATGCTCTGCCCCAACCCCCGGACCGAGAAGTGTGAAATTCGGGGATAATGCGCATGGGGAGATGATGCGCATGAGGGAGATGATGCGCATGGGGGATGTTGCACATGGGAGGTAGATGCGCATGAGAGTTGATGTGCATGGGAAGATGATGTGCAAGGGGGTTGTTATGCTTGGGGGTTGATGTGCACGGGGAGATGATGTGCATGTGGGTTGATGCCCACAGGGGGTTGATGCGTATGGGGAGATGATGCCCATGGGGTGGATGTGCATGGAGGGTCTGATGGGCATGGGGGATGTTGCACATGGGGGTTGATGCACATGGGGGGGTGTTGCACATGGGGGATGATGCACATGGGGGTTGATGTGCATATGAGGTTGATGTGCATGGGGGAACATTGCACACAGGGGTTGATGTGCATAGGGGTTGATGCACATGGTGGAATGTTGTGCATGGGGAGATGTTGTGTATCGGGCATTGATATGCATGGGGCATTGATGCACATGGGGGGATGTTGCACATAGGGGGTTAATGCACATGAGGGGTTAATGCGCATATATTGTTGATGCACATGAGGGGTTGATGCGCAAGAAGGGATGTTGTGCATGGGGGTTTGATGCACATTGGGGGATGTTGCGCATAGGGTGTTGATGCGCATGGGGTTGATGCGCAGTGAGGGTATGGCGTACAGGGAATTTTACTCCTGCAACATGGGTATGCTTTCGCTAGTCAATATATATAAACATTCAGGCATTTCTTACAAAGCCAGATGTTCAACATGTGAATGTGTCTACCAAAGCGCTATATGATAAACAGTGTTGCATTTCCAGTTATGGGAAAATGGAAGCTTTGCAAGGTAAATCAAGAAGAACCCACCCTAGAGATCCAATTAAAATAGGTGCAAAGCAAGCTGCCTTCTTCTGATTTCATTAGGGTTACCAACATATTTATAAAAGCCCACAATGTAATGAATGTCAACGTTCATCAGTAAAAAACCATCCTCTTTTCCAGCATCTCATCTTCCTGTATTTTCAATGGTAGCTGGGATGTTGACAGTTGGAAAGTTAACAGTTCTCTCTCCTCAGCCTGCTTGATTGACATGGAATGTTGGCCAGAAGATGCAGACAACTCATACACAGTTTAAGGCATTTGTGAAGATAGATGACATGTTGAGAAATAAATAACCTCCATATATAGCTTCTGCCAACCCTACAATCCTACCATTATTCCCCCCCCCACCCCAGTCAGTATTGTCCATAGTGATTGGCAGCAGCTAATTTCCGACAAAGGATGCCTGGAAATGCCAAGAATTATATCTAGGATCTTTTGCATACAAAGCATATGGTCTATAGGTGAGATACTGTCTCTCCACAAATTTTGTTCTGTTCTGATTTCTGATTACGTAGAATTATCTTGACACTCCAGCTCTTTTCACTCATTTATACCAGTGAGTTACCATGCATAGAGGGAGGACATGCTGTCAGTTATGGCATATATATTGTCATTGAATGGATGAATGAGGCCCCCACATGTGGGTGTACTGTTCAGGAGTTCAATGACTGTGCAACAAAAGGATGGACACTTCCATTGTGTTGTTCACAACATTAATGAATGAGAAGAACATACAGCAATAGACTGTATGTTTGCCATAGACTTTGCATAAATAACCACTTGTTTGCTCACCCATAGGAAAGCCTATAAAGGCAGCATTGGAAGTTGGAATAATATACCTTTGAATGACCTTACAATCTGCAGTCAGACGAAGCTACCGCAATCATCCTAACTGAGGGACTGGCATTATATATGGGGGACAGATTCACATCAGAACCACGGTGGCAGGTTAACCTCCATCATGCTAAAGTCCCAATGCAATGAACCTGCTGTTCACTAAGGAAAATCTAAGCTCACCAGAGTTAAGTACATTTTAAATACCACGTGTAGTGCAGCCTGATATTGTGGTCCTAGATATCTGCTAACATAGCTAAATGCCTTTGAAAAAAATTGGGCAAGAAGGCCTTTAAGAAGCCATAAGACAAAACATAGAAGCCATTTGTTACAGCAATAACAAGGTATCAGAATGAAATTCTTACTCTGTGTAAATATTTCATACCATTTCAGAGGGAAACTTGTGTACTTGGAGAATAGCAGCTAACTGTACTTTAGCCATGCCACTTACAAAAACAACTTAAAAATTCAACCAAAACAAAA
Organism: Cryptoblepharus egeriae; assembly: GCA_030015325.1. Classification (NCBI taxonomy): domain Eukaryota; kingdom Metazoa; phylum Chordata; class Lepidosauria; order Squamata; family Scincidae; genus Cryptoblepharus; species Cryptoblepharus egeriae. Next base: position 20,896,640 of record JAREYC010000004.1, on the reverse strand, counting down.
AATGAATTAACACAATTTCCCGACATTCCTGCTTAACCCTGACCACAGAAGCTGGCCCAAATAGAGAGATCTTAACACCGCTTTTGAAATATTCTAAGTTTGGCTTTGCTTAGTCTAAGGGGAAAGATTATGCCATTTCCAGCAAAGAAAAATTATGTATTTTTCCAGTCTAGCATATTGTCCAACATTTTAAAAACTCCAGAAAGGAGTCTTATATATGAAGTACCTCATCTCCATCTACCTGATGTTTATGATTCTGCTGACTTATAGTGTGGCCCATACAGATTAATGGTGTGTTAAGTGGAAGTTGGACACTGAAGTTCATACTTTACACGAGATTGTTGGTGCAAGGATCACTTTTGAATCATTACTAACAATACTGGAACATGGCTCTTACTTCTGGTTAAACCTACAATGGATTCCGGAGCACACAGTTCTGACCACAGATGAGATCTACAATTGCAACCATTCGAACATTATGTTAGCGGCATAAGCATAAGTGAGGTAAATTTTGGAAGACCCACTTTAGTATAATACCTAAAACAGTTCTCATTATCAAATGAATAACCGTGTCCCTTGGATTCTAAAGAATTAATTCCAAGTTATCATATTTCCTGGCTTATTACACGCACCGGACCATAAGACGCACCAATGTTTAGAGGAGCAAAACAAGAAAAAAAATATTCTGAATCAAATGGTGTACTAATATATTTAATAAAATATAGCAGAATAATATTTCAACCATGTAAAGTCAACAGTGGTATTAAGAACCATTATCACTGTCATTAACAAATGAGGAAAGACTTTAAGCTTCAAGCACTCTTCTAATTTTCTGAAAACCCCAAAAACTCATCATCTCTAGTGTCAGTGATAAAGTCAGTGATTTGTGACTTTTGCACAAATCTCACTGCAGATTATCAGACACCAACATTTTGCACAAATCTCATTGCAAATAGTCCAGGAAGGCAGGTAAGTTGGGGGGGGGGGGGTTCTTTTGGGGGTGGGGGGATCCAGGTAGGTAGGGAAAGGTGAGGGGATCTAGATAGGGAAGAGTGAGGGATGCACAGGCATGGAGCAGCAGGGACCAGGTCTTGTGCATATCTACTTTGGAGCAAGTCTCCAAGCCAAGGAAGGCTGCTTAGGACTGCAACTGTGCCAGGGTGACCAGATGCCAAACCCAAAATTCCTGAACCCCAAGGCCAAAATTCCTACCCCCTCAGGGCAAAATTCCTACCCCCAAGCCAAAATTCCTACCCACTTAAAAAATGGCCAAAAAATGTATATTTTTTGTTTTTATATTTTTGTTTTTTGGTTTTTTGGCCATAACTTTTCACTGGAGAGAGAAATCTCAAAACTGATTTTTGCATTGGATTCTGTTCTTCAATACGACATATGACATGATGGGGTAAGGTGCTTCACTTCATGATTGGCCCTATCACTCTATCAGACACACAGACATTCCCGCCCCCCTTTGGGGAGGAAAAAAGTGTGTCTTATAAGCCGGGAAATATGGTAATGCTACTCTTTGACCCTTGTTCACTTTATCGTTGAATTCCTCTGTCTCCCTAGTTATACATTTGGCACAGCATAACTTATCCTATCTCTCCATAAATCTGCAATTAGTCATTATTAGTATGGATTTTCCAGATCAGACAACTTGCTGAGTTCATTTCTAAAACCTACAGTAAAATGGGTTATCTAATATTACTCATGTCAAACTCTGATTAAAATACACTTTGTGATGTACTGCTTCTACCTCTACTATTCACATCATTTTCTAAAGTGAGAATTGCTTATTGTTCAGGGCTGACACTACTGCTAATCTTCTGCATTCAATTTATTTATTTATTACAATTCTTCTAGGAAAGCATGAAGAAAGGATTGTAGTTGTGCATCTATGGGTAAGCAGTGACTCAACAACTGGGAAAGTTGCCAAAAGCAATGGGAAAGAGCAGAGTAGGAATACTGGAAATTCATAGAATCGTAGAGTTGGAAGGGACCTAGTAGGTCATCAAGTCTAACTCCCTGCCTATAGCAGGAAATTCTCCTACAGCATCTCCGACAGGTGCTTGTCAAGAACAGGTGAGGAGAATAGAAAAATGAAACACAGCAGCCAGGGTCTGCAACCACTTAAAAGAATAAGATTAGAAAAAGGGTTAGATGTGGAAGATTTTCAGTCCTGTGATTGAATGTGAGCTTTTACAAGAGTTGACAGAAAAGTTTCAGTTTGATGGGAAATGCCACCAAGACTATATGCTCCATAACATGTTATGGGGAGAAGTCCACCACTGTACTATTTTGTTTAAGGTAGTAGAATAAACTCTTATTCTTTAAAACAGAACTAGTTTTGTCCTGATGTCTAAATGCCAACATGGAGAGCTAGGTCACCAATAAATAGTTAATTAAAAGTTTTATGCCAAATTGCTGGCAGGGTGATTACATCCAAACAGCATTTTTAGTTAAGGCAAAGGCACATTTTAAAATCTAAAAACACCCCAAATTATTTGGCTAAGGTAAGAAAATTAAATTCAGTGCTAAGTCGCACCACCCAATGTAAGGGAATACATGGCATATCTCTTAAATTAGGACACTTTTTAGTGTTTGGGGGGCATCAATTATACAGCCTTTCACTGTCAGTAAGCTGAATGACCCCAGTTGAAGTGGCTCATTTCAGTTCAGCTCATGAATATTTTTGAATGGATCGCCTTGTTTCCTAAAAGGGCTCTGGCTGGTGTGAAGATATAAGGGCAGGATGAGCAAGAAGAGAAGTTCCGCTGCTCTATTTGCAGTGATCCTCCACACAAAACACTCTGTTATGGGCAAATGAATGAATGCAAAATGCTTCATGATGTGAAGACTGCAGTAGACATTTCAACATCTGGGACTGGCTCAGCCAGAGAACAGCACTCAGAATGTTTCTCTCCTTGGGGAGGGTTGTACAATCTATGCCGAATCAATGGCACCAGGTATATTTGTAGTGCGTGGATATGTAACTTTATTGTTACATGCCTGCAGTTTCCAAAAGTGGTGACTGAGAAATTTCAGAGGCAGCTGGAGCAGGTTCAGTTCCCTTTGGATCAGAGAACAATGGAGACTGCAGGCCAAAGTAAACGTTAATGAGAGATCCATAACTGGAACACTCAACATCTTTTCCTTTCGACAAAACTGGAGGGAATTTAGATTAGGTTTAGATTTACTAGTCTATTCCTCTGGGCCACTCTTTTGTCAAAGCAGGGCATGCTCACAGAGCCCCTGTGTTGCCTGCTTCGTGTAAAGAGTCCATACTGAGGAAGAGCATGGAAATCTGGCTCCCCCATGTTTCTCTGCCAGAAACTGTAAAAGGACCTGGCAAGGGAAGGAATAGGATTGCTCTACCTTTTAGTATTTTTAAAGAAAGGAAGCAATGTGGAGTGGTTTGGAAGTGATCTCGGCATGTTTCACATTTCTCATTGATTCACAAGTAAACATGGAAGGAAGACCCAGGCTAAGCTGGTGCGGTGGTTGTAGTCACAGATCTATGAGCTGCCTCAGACAACCCAATAACTTCAGCCAATCTTGGCTCAATCGGGGTGGTGAGGATTGAACAGATAGGGAAGTTCTTTCCCCTTTCACAGCACACAAAACCAGAGGCATTCACTAAAACTGACTGGCAGTAGAGACAGAAGAGAAAAAGAGAAATATTTCTTTACCCTGTACAAAATTGTACTGCAAAATGTCTTACCACAGGCTGTTGTGATAGGACATGGTCCAAATACCTTTAAAATAAGATTTTAGGGAGGAAAAGTCCATAATAGGTTACAGGCCATAATGAATACTGTAAGTATTGGAGGTAGACCATCTCTGAATACCAGATGCAAGAAAGTGGAACAGGATACAGGCTCCTGCAGTGCAATCCTTTTGCAACACTCTTTGCAAAACCCTTTGGCCAGAACAAGGGATTTGTGGCAGCAAAAATGGCAATCTGGATTGCACCTTTATTGTCTCAGGTGCTTCCTGAGGCATCTGGTAGACCACGGTGATATACAGAAATCAGCCATTGGACTGATCCATCAAAGCTCTTACGTTCTCGTGGCTAGAAAACTTGTAAGCATGAAGAGACTTGGGGTGCAGTGCTAACCTAGGCTGGCAAACTCATTAGTTTTCCCATTTCATGGTGATGTAGGGAGGCAAGCACATGTCTGTGCACTGGCCTAACCCTCCCCCAGGAATGGCGCAGAAGTGTCTTACAGAATTTTTATGACACCCAGGCCAGCATGGAGTTGGCCTAACTGGGAGTTAGAATTGCAGTCATATGGATGATTCACCAGAGGATAAGAAGAATGGATGGTCTTCCCACTGACTGTTGCCTTTTCTTTTACAAGCTTAGTTTGAAAGCAGACCAAACATGATCCAAAGTTGGATTTTTTATTTATGAGTTCACCTTAACGTGTGTTCTTCAACTTGGAGGACTCCTGAAATTTCCCATGTGGTTTTAGGTAATAATAATGTGCTGTGTGAACTGGGAGCCAGTAAATAGTTTAGAAGTCCTTTATCTCTTTTTTTAAAGAAATTCTTTGTTATTGCCTTAACAAAAAAATTATAAAGACTGAAGAGTTCTTGAAGTTAATATGAAGATGAGCGGGTGATAAATAACCATGATCTCTCCTTTCATCCGAGGTGGCCAGTTACAGTGCTGTGAAATTTTTATATATTTCTGCTGCCTTGGCAGCCGATGTTTTCAGACACACTTTGGCTTCCACAGACTAACAGTTTTCAACAGAGAGGCTTAATAGAAAGAATGGCCTGGTTATTTCTATATCAAATTAAGAATTATTATATCTGGAGTACTGCCATAGACAGGATTTGTAATTCTGGGATGCGCAGAATCATCATGTGAATTCTCACCTGTACTACAGAAAATACGATTTCCCTTTAAGATTTTTCTCAGATGACATGCATTTGGAGAAATCCTGACAGTCCAGGATGGAGATGGCATTTGGCAAAAGCCAGATTAGAGGAAGGAGGGATCAGAAAGGCAGCAATATGTGCCAGGATCCTATCCCCATCTCTACTATCCATCCTTCTACTTACTCTCTTTGGATTGATGCCACTAAAATACCCTCTTTACTCGATTATAACACTTTTTTCAGCCTAGTCTCCAAAATTGGAATGTATATTAGATTTGATGGCACATTAGATTCAAGTAAATACAGTATTTTGATCATAAGTATTGGTCAGTAGTAACCCTTAGATGACCAACCGGATTTATTGTCCTGCAATTATAATTTATGCAAATTAGGCTATTTTTGTAACCTAAATCCATTGTTCTATGGGTTTTATTACCTAATGCAATTAGTAAAAATAAAAACATAAACCCACTGTCATATTATTGTTGTCATATAACTCAAATTTTGCACCTGCTTTGCAGCTGTGCATTACAATCCCCAGTAAACTCTTTTATCTCAAAAAATTTTTAAATTGGGGTATGCATTAGATTTGATGGCACATTAGACTCGAGCAAATATGGTAGCTTTTTTAGATCCAACAAGACCCACTGAGGAAGCAGAGGTCTCTGCCCCACCACGCAGGATGCAGAGTGAGCCCCAATGGCATGGCTGCATTGGGCCTTGGGAAATTAGGATTGGGCTCTGAATAGGGCTTCACAGGTCTACTGTCCTGTGAGTTATCAGCATAAATTAAGATTTCCAGTAAATGAGCTGTCCTTGTAATGCTATTGGTACTTGGGTGCCCAACTTCCTTTCCTCTGATCTTTAATCACTTCTGCTTTCAGGGTTGCAAAATCATAAATTATGCTCTAATAGTCCTGCATGTTATTCTCAAATAAACATTTTTTATGTTTTTTAAAAAGGGCCCAAAGCAGTAAATAAAAGTTCCCCTGAGCTCCTCATCATAATTAATATTGACATGTGTGTTTGTGCATTATAACTCCCTTGTATAAATATACTTCACAGGGAGCATAAACATGTTTAATATTTCTGTCTAAACATTGATTTTGTGGAAATGCCACTTAAAATCTACAGATGTACATACAGCCACATGCTATGCCAATAGTAACCTAGGTTTCTAGGTTACTAATATCAGTTACCCCAGGTGACCATATTTTCTGCTTTTCCAGGACGTTCTGGATTTTAGCCTTGTGTCCTGGAAAAAAACCTCAATGTCCTCCTTTTTCATGTAAACAAACATGTAGATATCTTGTAATTAATAAGTTATGTTTAATAAATTATACGCAATAGTTTTAAATTTAATAATAAGCAGTGCTATTTTTCTGGAAAATAGGTGTCGGTACTCACAGGTACTCACGTGTGTGTTTGTATCTATGTTTGTGTGTGTGTGCCAGTATTCATCCACGGAGGTGCCAGTACTTTCAGAGATGACGGTACTCCATATGGGTGTGTACCCTCTGAAAAAGATCCCTGATAATAAGTAATGCTTAAATTAACCACCTGAAATCTATCTATATATAAAGTGTTCTGAGCTTTTATTTTATCATGTCCTACATTGTTCTTAAATGTCCTACTTTTGAGGGGGCCTCTTTTTTATTATGGCATATATTCATATGGCATATATTATGGCATATACTATGATGGCATATGACCTCATTTTTATTATGGCATATATTCCTGAGTTACCCATTTTAATATATTTATTTTTGTACCTGTCCAAACATATGTACAAATACATAATTAAATACTTTTAAACACTCCCACTATAATAAATGGGAATAAAATGTTTACCTTTGAACTTTACTTTCTGGGGAATTAAATTAAAATATATAGGGTTATTGGAGGGTGATTGGATGATACATCTTACTGCCAGAGCACCTGCCTTGCATACCAAAAGCCCCAGATTCAATCCCTGGAATCTCCAGGTAGGTCTTGGAACTAGGATAGAGAGAGATGGAGTCAATATGGAAAGGTGACTCAATAGGAAGCAATGTTGGCAGCATTCTCAGAATTATCCTATATCTTTCCAAATGGCAACTTTTTACAAGCCTTTTGAAGATGTTGGAAACTATGATCTACCTGCAGTATTCCAGATATTCTGAGTCACAATGGTGTGATTTATCAGGATGGATTCAACAATTAAATTCATAACCGATTTCACTTTTCTCCATCTATGCACAGGATAAATGGATGGCAAACAAGGAGTGCAGGCTCAGAATGCTTACTGAGGCCAAGTGGAACAGAAACCCAGCACTAAGTTCAATGAACACAGACATGCATTTCTTTAAGATCTTGACCAGAAAGCTGAAGAACCTGAAGGAAGGAGTTTGCTGTGCTCCAAATACCACCAAAGCCCACTACTACATCTAGTGATCTTTCCAGTCCTACCAGGAGATGCTACCAGGTAGGACTAAAATCATGGGTGGGCTGGCCCTGCTGGAAACACACATTTATACAAATTTCCATATGCAAGATAGAAACATGTGGAGCCATCACAACTAAGAAGCACTTCCAAATCCAGAGGCCTTATAATCTGTCAACCAGATGCTAGGAGTACTTTTGGTAAACTACCTGCCATGCACCTTGGCTTGTAAACTTCTAGCTCGCATCTGTTGGGGAAAAAAATGCTGGAAGAGAAGGCTGCTATGTCTGATCCAGAAGAGCCTCCTCTGGATCAGACAATCTAGTTCAGCTTCCTGTATCACACAGCGGCCCACCAGATGCTTCAGGGAGCACATATGACACCTGCTTCCAGGTGCCCGCCCCTGCATCTGGCATTTTGAGGTTCTACACACTAGTTATCATGGATAACTAATCCTTGATGACTCAAGAGCCCAAAACTCCTGAGTTAATCAATAGTTGTTGACTCTCACTTCAATTCATAGCATCCCCTTATATGATATGAGAGTCAACAACTGCTGACAAAACCAGAAATTTTGGGCTCTTGACTATCTTTCATTCAAGCAGGGATAATACAAATAGTAGGGTTGTTTCTTCGAGTGGATGAACCTGTTCCACAGGGAAACTGATACCTTGTGAATGACCCAAGACAGCAAAGTTGGTTGAAATATTGGATTTCTTTTTTGTGTATGTGAAGGTGGAATCCTAGCCAATTTTCCAGGTCCATGAGAAGGGCTATGCAATCCAAGGTAAGGGAACAAACATTGCCTTGTCTTGAGAAGGCATCTGTGATTGCTTCCCACCAACTGCAGGATGCCCCACTGGCTCTGTTATGCCCTCAGGATCACCTCCTTATAGGAATAACCTATGCAACTTTATTATGTGAGTAAAGAAGTTGTATATATGTCATTCTATGCAGAAGACATGATTATTATAATGAATTATGATTATGCAAAAGGGTGGTTATGGAAAATCTCATTCTCTGTCTGCAGTGGCATCACTCCATTAGAAAGCTTCTTAGCCTTTCAAATAAACCCTTCAAGACATACTCTGAATTAACTATTGATAGATTTCAGGAGTGAAAATAGAAAGAATTGCCAGCAGTAACTTCAAAAGAATGTCTGCCTACAACACATCAAACTGTACAGTTGGCAGATCTCCGCTACCATGGCCAGATCTGAGAGGACATTTTTTAAAATGCTATCGTTTCCCCAAGAATTTATGGTCATCTGGCAGTAAATCAACTCTGCAGAATAATATGCCTCATTCTCAAACAATACCATAAAAATGCTTATCAGATCACTCACTGTAGCATCTGAGGTTTGTTGAGAAGAGCAGATGGAGATGGTATTTAGCAGCCATTTTGAATAGCATATGTTTCTGTTATGGAACACATGCATAGGGAAAACAAAACCAGAATTCATCTTTTACTGTGGTATCTTTGAACATCTTTGGAGGAGCAATGAACATGTAGGATCAAAACATTCTGTTCCCAGCCTAAAGGTAAATCATCTCTGTGTAACAGGCATCAAAGAGAGAAGCCAGCCATGAGGTAGACCAAAAAAAGCCTGTTTATTGGTTCAACCCTTCCCTGTCTCCTAATACCTTTCTCATGATGTTCTGAGACTGATTACGCATAGGGACATGTCCTCATTCTTAATAGCACACATTAAGCTCAAATTCTGTTCCTAAAAGAGTTGGAATTAACATCCAAAGGATAATCCTTTACAGTACCCTATTGTAGGATCTACTCATGGGTTTCTTTTTGAGTTTGTATAGTTGGCCACGCATTGACCAAGCCAGCTTATTTTCATGTTTATCTGAAAGAGTCCTTACGTATTTTCTCCTGTGATATAATAAATAATGGTTGCTGCTTTTAAAATATGACATAAGTCCCCACAAACTCTTTAGCTTTAGATGCCAACTAATCTATTGCCAAAGATAGCGAAAACATCTGCCTTTCTCCACTCAGTATGGTAGTTTGGAACACAGTACAAGGTTTAACTGAAGATTTGAACGTATGGCCTATTTCTAACAAAGAAATATCTACATGAAAGCCCCAGGTATGAAGCCTAGGCTGTAGACTTTACCACCTCAATAATACATTATAAGGTGAGCTTAACTGTTGTAGACACCTACAGTTGACCTTATGATATCAAATGCTGAGAAATAGGTTGCCAGACTCCTAATTTTTGAACATTTATATCCCATATTTTGCTGCTGCCAACCCAAGCTGGTTTATGTTACTCCACGTACTCAACACTTGACAAGCTGCCATTTTTGTAAAAAATAACAACCCCAAAACAGATCATTGCAGCTGTTCCTTCTGGCAATTGTGGCTATCTCTGGAAACTGGGGGAGGTAGCATAGAAATAAACTGCTCTCGTGGATAAGCTTAATTAGAGATCTACATAATATCTGGTGCATTACTGAATGATGAAAGTTGTGAGCAAAGCCCCTTTTCAGTACAGCGGAGAACGAAAGGAGCTGTTTGGCACAGAAGGTAGCTGTCTAAAGCTGTGATGAGGTGTGATAGCAAACTAAAGCTTTTCATTGCTGCAGTTCTTATGTCTATTGCTCTGGGATGCAATCAAGAATGTGTTTAATAATAACAGTCCAAAATTATAACAAAACACGTCAAGAGCAATATCTCAAACAATGGTTGGTGTTCAGAATCATGGCTCCCATCAAGGGATTGGTATATGTAACCCATACCAATCTGGCAATGGGATCACTTGCAAATGGATCAGTCAGCCTTGATTGTGTCAGCACCCTGAATGCAGCTGGTTTCAGGACAGGAGGCTCAGTTTAGGCCTGGGCTTTTATGACTTTTGTACAAAAAAACTCCAGAACAACTAGAAGGAGGAATTCGTTATGTAGTTTACATCCACCTTGTAACCTATGAGCAATCTATGAAACCAGGATTTAACCCTTCCAGCCAGAACCAGTCTATCCACAATACCACTGTAGTGCTTTCCAAACAGTGGTGGGATCCAGCAGGTCCGCACCTACTCTATAGAACTGGTTGTTAACAAGAGACAGGACATATAAAGTTTAAAAATAGCCATTTAAAAGTGGCTGCAAGATGGGCATAGAATCAGTTGTTAATATCTTTGAATCCCATCACTGTTTCCAAAGGTAGCAGATTGATCAGAGTTGGCCACATCAACCTCCTTGCCTCTGGTGCTCTTGCTAGCCCATTACTTAGCTCTCTTCCAAACTGTCTCCTGCTCCATCTCCTTTGTTTTCTGATCCAAGGACTGAGTGCGGCAAAGGTGTGCGCATGCCCAGGGAAAGAGGAAAGCATTTAGAATGCTACTTCAGGTGCCAAGCAGTGGCATAGCTAAGAGGGAGCTGGAGGGCCATAGATATCATGCAATGAAGAATGTCAAGGTTTCCCTGGGCCTCTCTCTTGAGTACTTGTGACCGAGGAGAGGTGGCATCATCATGTCAACACAATTACTTTTAGGTCAGATTGGGGAGGTGATTGATGTCGAGTGTCCCAGCACAATTATAACAAAATAAGTCAAGATCGATATCTCAAACATAACTATGCCATAGACCAATATCCATGCCGTTCAGGCATAGTCCAAAATCATAACAAAAGAAGACCAATATCTCAAACAATGGTTGGTGTTCAGAATGGTTTGGACTGGTCTCCTTATAGCTCCTTCCGCCAAACAGAAACAGGAAAGGAGATTTTTCTCACGGAAACATTCTGAACAAATGATTTAAGTTCAAAACAGGCTTCCTGGGGTAATCTTGACATGCCAAAAGATAAATCAGATAAATAGTAAATGACAGTATAGACAGTCTGCTTCAATGCAGAAGAACATTTAGAGACCCTGATTTTGCTGATAATCAAATCAGGTCCCCTTACCCCAATAGCACAGACCAACTTACAGCTGAGATAGTCCTCTGGTTCCTGCTGGGCATCATTACAGTAGACATATGATTATTTTACAAATGCTGTGATTATTTTAAACTCTCCCACATAAATTTCCTTTAAATAGTGGTCAAAGGATGAACCTGCCTACTAAAAACACAGGAAATGCTTATCTTGACTTTCTCATTTATAAATACCTTCCATGGTATGAATCATGACTACCAAAATAACGCACATGTTTTGTATGAATAGGTTATTTTTGATGTTACTCACCGCTATGCTTCCTTCAGGGTATTTCGCTGGCTGAACTTTATATGGCATCTTTTTTACTTCGAATGACACATTGACAGAAAGAGAGTAGTGATCGTTTTTTCTCTGGAAAACAAGAAGCAAATAGGATGTCAAAAAAGTATCTTCCTGTATTCCACTGACATAAAAAATCAGTTTGATCTCCCTTAGGTCTATTTTTTTAAAGTGTTAGTACAATCTGTACAATCTGTATTCACATTGTTAAACATGAATACGATACTGTTCTGCTACAGGAACATGGTGGTGACGATGGTGGTGCGAGGAAGTACATACAAATGCTGTTTTTAAATACAGAAACACAAACTAAACAGAGCATTCTAATGAATCCCTATTGCGTGTTTATAGCAGGTAAGGATCTGGTTCTCAAAAGCAACACCATTATTAGATATCTGCTCCTCCTAGACTTGATGAGTGGCCAGGGACTACACTGGCTCAGAAACAATAATCTCCAGATAAAGGTTTTGCCTGAATCCATGCATAGCACTAATTTTCAGCACAACTAAATAACAACAGACCTGTGAGGTAGTGGCATAGCTAGGCAGAGTGCAAAGCACTAAGTTTCCCTCATCGCAGCATGCAAGCGGCCCCACCACCTTCCCTTTTGGGCCATTCCAGGTTGTGGGAGTAAAATGGAGGAGAAGGAGAGGGGCTTCTTGTACAACAAAACCTAATGCTTTGCACCCCCACTAGCTACACCACTGCTATGAAGAGCTTCATTAGGCAATGCAAGAAACAAGGGAAGAAGAAATGCATCATCTTCCCAAATGACACCCTTCTGCAGAAAGAACTGCAATATTCCCTTACTTCGTAGTGCCGTACGACACCTATGGAATCACTCCATTTCCTCTTTTGTTTTGCTCTTTAGCTTTCCTGTTGGCACGAGTCCAATGTGGAAATCTCACTGTTCCTTCTGATATCTGGCATCTGGGAAAGAGTTCTTTGTTTTGAAGGAGGATCTCCCTTCAGCGCTCTGGGAGAAGCAGATTCTGGGGCTCTTTCCTTCTACACATTTTCAATTACAGCAGCGCTCTCATCTCAGCAGCGCAAAATGTTTATATTCAATGGTATTTCCTGCAGCATCAGCTTTGCTCTCCCTATAACTTGAGCAATACTTTTTCTCTTCACAGCTGGTGTTCAGAGTAGGCCTCCTCCACTTATTTTATCTCTCATCAGTGAAGAGTATTTATGAGTACACTAATTCCTGAACTTTGCCCTCAAAGGCAGGACGTATGAAAACACAGGCTCATATGAAAGCACATGTATGCTTGAAAATGTGTCACTGTTCCACAAAGCATAGACCCTATTCCTTTTTTCCTCTTAGCTAGCGAGAGGATGTCAGTGATTAGCCCTCTTCTTGAATTCACTGTCATACAAGTTTTAAATTTTTCATTCTCAAGGGACATCTTTCCAGAATTAAGAGTTTTTTTTATCTCCCTATGGTTTTCTTCCCACCAGGTGTCCAGTTGCCCTTGATTCTTGCTTTTGACCCCTACCTCGCACTGAAATAATTCAAAAATTATTTTAGAAAACCAATTTCTGGAATCAGAGGAAGCCCAGCTTGTCAGTTGAGGTTTCAGAAACAGAACCATCAATGATGACTGAGATTTTTAACATGATACAAAGAGAGGATATTTCATCAAAAAGTGTTTATCCATTTGCAGTTCATTCAAAGAGGATGCCTAGAATATGAATGGCTGGTGGATTTTCCTCCTCTCCCAGCAGCATACTTTGTGGTCTTCCAGGCTCAGACAAATAATCTACCTTGCCTAGGTTGTTCTGTCTACACAACCGTTATTTTCAGTTCTCCCTCTGAGCTCCTGGTCTGATGAAACATCTGGGCACATTGGATACATTATGCAAAAATAGCTTGTGGAAGCCAGTTCTTTCCTGTAGATCCCACTTCCTCTTTTCCTGTAAATTACATAATTTCACCTTCACCAGGTAAAGCCCCCATAGCAAATATAGATGGAGAAAGCAATGAAGAGATCTGAATTTACATTGGTTGCTAATCTCAAGGAGCATTAAATCTAAGGCAGAATTCTGGTGGCCAGTTTAGTGGTTTTTCTCCCTACATCTTGCATTGCTTTTATGTACATGATAATGTTAGGAGTAAAGACTGTAGGCAATGTGTGTTCTCATGGTCAAGCAAACATACTATGCAAGACTCTGAGAGGTGATGCCAATGGTCCTTTTTAAAATGGAAAAAGAAACTGTGAGAGCAAACAATCAGAAACAGAGAAGTGAGGCTGGCTGAACCGTTCTCTCTAGCTCACAGCCAAATCCTATCAAGAGCCTTTGCTGGTGGAACACGTTCTGTCCCTGTTAGTATTGCAAAAATGCCATACAGCAGATTGTGGCAGAGCAAAGTCCGGGCATGATACCAGGTTGTAGCTGTTCTTCTGGCATGACAGAGTAACAGAGGGGAACCACAGCAAATTACACTAAGGCAGGAGGGGGAGCTGAATAGAGCATGGGGAGGTGATGGAATGGGTAGATCGGACCCCAGCATGCATCAAATCTCAAGGCCCAGATGTTGCTGCTGGAGCTTACTTTGGGGCATGAGGACAAATGTCATCCCATGTGTAAGGATCCTTTCCTTTCTACCGCTCCAAATCTTGACCCCTTCCCTGATATGACCTTTAAGAAAGCTTCTGGCTGCTGTTACTGTATATACGTGTGTTCTCTATATCATATATTTTGGATCTTAGCATAGCTTGCCCCTGTTTGACACAGCATACAACAAGAGAAGTGGAGAACACCTAGTCTCACCATCAAACCCTTTGCTCCAAGACAGGCTCTGCTGTAATCCAAATGGCACTATGATTCTGGAATAAGTCACACATATAGCTGTGTTCAGTCAGTTTTCACTTCCATTATGTTTTGAAAAGTAATGCTATTAAAAGGGTGGGTGGCATAGAAATATCACAGTTCTTATGTGGTATACAATGAGCCGCCCCTCCTTTTGAGGGAATGAAATCAGATTTTTCAGATTTTTCAAGTGATCAAAATGCTTTGGACAAATGTATGCACCAATTCCCGGAGCTCAAATCTGTCAGGAAATTATGAAAATGATATTGATATTCCTGAGCGGCCATACATGTGTAACGTTAGTATGTTTTCACTTATAATTACAAGCTTTCCTGTGATTTCTGCCTTTTGCGCCACTCTACAGGCACAATTAATAACTGTACACAAGAAGTCCTGCTCTAATACACTGACCCCCATGATGTTTTTTGCATATCTGTTCCTTAGATCTTTTTCTTCCTCTGTTGTTTCCAGCTGCTGAATTCCCAAATGATAGCAAAAAAAGTTAATTATTGTGCTTGCAACATTTTGCACCAGTCAACTTCATTCTGTTTCTATTACTTGAGTTCACAAGGTTACCCAGTTCACTCTGCAGAACTTGATCCTCATCTGTAGTAATAATACTGTCTCCCTATTTGAGGTCATCAGTAAATGTCATCAGTATACTCCAATTTGCCTCCCACTTCTTACAGCAAAAACAACACAATAAAATGCAACCCACGCTGGTCTGTGAGGAACTTCACCACTTCAAGCAAAATCCTCTGTGTCTCTACTTTAGTCTCATCATCTGCAATGGATCTTGCTCTCAGGAAAGCATCCACAGGATTATTCGCCTTCGTTTTGAAATTTTCATTTTTTAAAGTCTTGACCTTGTTCCCTTTATCTGTTTTTATAATGCCCATTTATATCCATATTTTCTGGCCTTCTGATTACCTATTACAGGGGTCCCCCACTTTCTGAGGGGTTGTTTTCTGATGGTTCCGCTCTTTCAATACCTTTCAATTATACCCAGGATTCATTCATTCCTTTCCACGTCTCACCCTTTCCACCTCTCTTTGCTGGTCTAATGGCTAAAATTGTCTTCCCTGATGTTGATTTGTATGTGACATGATGATCACACTTATGATCATCATCACACTTATGATCACACTTTGCATTTCCTTATGACTTTTGTGACTTCATCTTTCAAATACATAAGATATTCATTGCCCACACATGCCTTTCTTCACTTTATTGTAATTTGTTGTATATTTTGGCTATGTGTGAATAGACTGCAATCCTAAAGACACTTTCTTGGGAGCAAGACCTATTGAACACAATGGGGCTTACTTTTGAGTAGACATGGTTAGGATTATGTCCTATATGTATATTATTAAGACCAATAAAAATGATATTTGGTTCTTTTTGGTGACTATTTTTCATTTACGAGCTGATAAAGACCAGATTCCACTTTTCAATGGTTTTCACATTTGGACTGTGCTGCGGTCCCTAACCCGTCCAAGAAGTGGGGGTGGGGGTGCCCGTACTGTGTCATTGCTGAAGTCTAAATCTATATATAAAAACCTGAAGAGCCTTACTCATCAACTTACTGACTTACTCACTGACTCATCAACGCCCAGCCAAAACCACTGGAGCTAGAAGTGTGAAATTTGGGGAGGATTTGATAGAAAGAACACCCTCATAAGAACATAAGAAGAGCCTATGTTGGATCATGCCAAGGCCAATGTAGTCCAGCTTCCTGTATCACACAAAGGCCCACCAGATGCCTCAGGGAGCACAGAAGACACTTGCATCTAGGTGCTCTACCCTGCATCTGGCATCTTTCCCCTCCTTTCTTCTCACTGGTCTGCATCTGACTGGCTTGTCTTCAGTTCTGGAGGGGTACAGAGTATTGATGAACTTCTCCTCCATATGGTATGAACGCATGCTGACTTAAGAGCAAGCACAGATGAGGTTGAGTTAGTACTTGGAGGCTTACATACTTAGAGTTCAGGGGACTAGTGCACAAGGGAGAGGCATAGCAAGGGACAGAAAGCAGTCAGGAACTGTGTTTGCACTTTTTGCTGGCTACCTCCCCCTTTGGAGAAGTCCTAAATCAAATACAGTTCCTGGCCAAAATCTACCCCTGCCTCCGCAGCTTGGGGCGGGGGGGGGGGGGAGTTGCAGTCCAAATCAGCTACAGGGGGGATCAACCACTAGAGAAGAATCAGAATAGTGTCTGTTCCAGGTATGATGTGCTGAATGGGGGGGGGGGGGGAGAGGAGGGCTAGTTGCTTGGCTGGAGCTAATGGAGTGAGCTTCATGGCTGAGCAGGTGTTTTAACCTAAACTGCCATTCCTAGGCCCTCCACCTGGTATAGCATGCAAATAGCTGTACTATATAGTGAGGACGAGTTTTAGAGTGGCTTGTTTTGGGCAGGGGGCAGATCGGGAAAGGGAGGGGTGGATACTGGCATCATTGGTATATGCCATCCTAACTACTTTTTAAAAAAAATATCCCTCATTTCTCTCTGAACAGAGAAAACGATATAGCTGGTATAGGTCTGAGCAGACCCTTAGGCCATCAGGAGGCCTATGGAGAGATAAGGAAAAATATTTTTCGTTACCTCTCCTGTGCCTCCTGATTGCCACCCCACAACCACAGCATGAAGCACACACCTCCATGGCACAGATGCATGCTACATTAATATTCTGCCTTTTCTTAGTTTCTCTGTACTAGAGAATAATTATTCCATGACAAGCAATTAAGTACCACTATCCCCAGGGAGATTACGTACCCATCTACTTACACCTAAGCATGTTACTAAACTTACTGTATATAATTTCCTTGAAAACAAGAGCATATCCCGCCTTCCCTATTAACCTGACAGCCTCAGCGAGGCCCACACCATCTGATTGACGGATGAGCAGTAAAGGGCATTAGCTGTTTCCAAAGAGCCTTTACAGGAAATATATCAACCATAAAAACTTCTTTCACCATTGTGTATGTTCTGTTTCAATTTTAAGCTTGTATTACTCGTAACAACTCTGCCGGCGGGCATTTCCTGGGGATTAATGTCTGCCAGGACTTTAAAAATCCTTGAACTGTGCCTTGGGCCACTGAATCCTCACAGCCGCTTCTTAAGCTCCAGGAAGTACTCTGGAATTCAATTTCTATCACTTCATAGAAACTGAAAGTGGGGGAAAAAACTCACACAGTACAACTCTGCAATATTCACAGAGGAATTCTGTCTGTGGTAAGTGGGGCGGTCGTACAATATGTGCAGTCAGCAACATCCTGAAACTGAATCCCCTCTTTTTGTTCAGACATCTCATGGACACAGAACATTATTTATGTTTTCCTTTCCAATGTATTCCAGTGTAACCTCCTTGGTTTGTTCTCCAGCTGCAAATTTTTACCCATCATAGAACAAGATTTAAGTCTCTCTTGCTTTCATAGGGTTTACTGGGAAAGTGAATGTCTGTGAGTGTAACTTGACAGAAGATGTAAAGGTTGTGCATCATCTTCTGGAATGCCTTCAGATTTGTCCTCAAGCTGAATTCAGGATCACTCCAGCTTAACGTAGCCGCCTTGAGCTTCCTCTTGCAGGGGAGGAAAGGCAGGATACAAGTTAATTAAATAAATAAATAAACTGCGGTGATATTGGTATTAGATAGGTGAGAGTGATGCCCATCACTTGCTTCAATTTGCCTGCCTTCACTGATCCTCCTCCTCCTTCAACTTTTTAGATTTAAAAAAAAGAAATTGGAGAATGGAGTCCACTATCCTAGCCTACTGCTCCCTCTCCTCTTCCTTACCTTCTCTTCCTTACGTGTACCTGAACTAGATGCTTTAAAAGGGGATTGGACAGATTTCTGGAGGAAAAGTCCATTACAGGTTACAAGCCATCACAGGTTACACATGAGGGTGTTCCTCATGTGACATCATGAAGTTATCACCCACCAAGGGTGGATGAGGATGAGATGGATGTCACCCACCAAAGGATGAGGATGCCACCCACCAAGAACTTTGAGAAATTTAACCCTTAAGGGGCTGAAAAGGGGTGCAACATGTTTTTATCCTATACTTAACACTGAAGATTAACATCCAGCAATTTGGTGCCCAGTGTCTGATGTACTGGGAAGGAGGATGCCCTGGGGGGTGGGGGGTGATGTGCATTGATGGGATTCAAAGAAATTAACAACCGGTTCTATGCCCATCTGGCAGCCACTTTTAAATGGCTATTTTTAAACTTTATATGTCCTATCTCTCGTTAACAACTGGTTCTATAGAGTAGGTGTGAACCTGCTGGAGCCCACCACTGATGATGTGCATGGGGGGATGATACACATGGGGGATGCTGTGTATGGGTATTGATGCGCATGGCAGGATGATGCGCATGGCGGACGTTGCGCATGAGGGATGTTGCTGCGCATGGGGGGATGTTGTCCAGGGGGCGTTGCGCCTGGGCTGATCATGTGCATGTGGGGGTTGTTGCGCATGGGGGGATGATGCGCATGGGAGGATGGTGCGCTTGGGAGTGGTGCACATGGGGTGGTGGTGTGCATGGAGGGATGTTGCATGTGGGGTGTTGCATATGGGGTGATGATGTGCATAGAGGTTGTTGTGCATGGGGGGTTGTTGCACAGAGGGGGAATGCCCTATGGGGGAATTTTACTCCTGCAATGCGGGTACATTTTTGCTAGTATACTTACATTCCTTTTTGGTTTCAGAGGGTGGGAAAAGTACTGCATTAATAAAGACAGCAGCTTACACAGTGCTGGGAAAGAGGAGAGTCATCTGGTGTGCCACTTCAGGCAATCAGAAGTTTTGGATCAGCCATGGTGGAACTATGTTGTTAGAACAAGCATGTATTTTTCCAGTTAAGAACAGTAGTTACTGAACTGCACTCCAGGGATTAAAGGATCTAGGGCTTCAAACCTCAGCCCACAATTGCACTAATACTGTCTTTCCCCTCAGTAATACTACCACATTACCTAAACAAAAATCACATATGCTCTATCAAAAGAAGGAAAATGCAGAAGCTTTATGTCAGCATATGTGAAACACATGGGCAACTTGAGTCAAAATATTTAAGCACATCCAACAAACATGGTGTACAGTATCTGTCTGCAAAGCATTTGACCACATACAGAAGTAATTTGGAAAGCGCATCACCTTCCTGGCCCACCTAAGAGTGAAATCTACGTTAAAAGGCCTGCTTTGGTCCCAATGAGGCACAGCAGCAGAAGTCCATAACCCACTCCAATAGATACAAGATGGAGGCCAAGCAAGGCACTTAAGGACAAAAAAACTCATCTGGCTAGCAGGTGGAGGAGGAAAAAGAAATAGTTTCAGCCAGTTGGACTAGTTCTCTGGATCTAGTAAGGTTCATACATTCACCTTCAGATTCAAATGATGTTCCAACCTTAGAGAACGTGTTGGCTGCTGCTCCAGATGGACCAATTCCACTGTACTTCATTTTTCAGTTTCAGAGGCATGTTTAAGGGGAAGACTTCCTTTTCAGATACAATATCACAAACCATTTTCTAAGAGAAAGAAACTGAGAAAGCCCTTCCATTTCCGTAATGGAGATCTTGTGGTAACTTTGCTTCTCCAACTGAAATACAGTGCTAGATACAATTTCTAGCAATAACATTAGTCTTGCATCATTACAAAAAGAAAAAGGTTTCACCTCATTTCCACTGATGTTTGGCACGTTTAGATGGAGAAGACTGAGAAATTTACTATTACTATTTAAATGTGTGCTTTGAGAATTCATCTGCACATCTTCTCTGCTTGGGATCCATCTACTGCAGGCATTTTTAATCTTTTGTTCCTCATGTACTCTGAAGGTAATTCATTCACCACCACCCCAAAATATGTTTTGTTTATTTTATTTCAATTATTTTGTTGCCATTTTCCAGAAGTGAACATACTGTATAAGGCAAAAAGTAGCACATTTTACTATTTAGTATTTAATAGTAAAATAGTAAAATAGTATTTTACTATTTAATAGTATTTTACTATTTAGTATTTAACAAATTTAGTATTTAACAAATACTAAATTTCAGTCTTGGGGGAAAAATGCATTCCCATGCAATTTTTCTTTCCTAAACCATTTCATGCACCCTGTAGGGCGCACTCCCCACTGGGAGTACAATTGGGAACTTAACAACAGCCAAGAAAAAGACCCTCAACAAATACAGGTAATAATTTACCCACATTTTTTAATTCATTAAAGCTGTAATATTCTGTATAGTCTCACTGGAATAAGTTTCACTGAACTCTGTGGAACTTAGGGCAAAATCCAGAGTAACTACGGGGTGTCCTTGCTCCAGTGTAAGAACAACTTACTCTGGATTCCAATATGAATTTCCCACAGGTTTTCACTAGGTAGTGCAGTAACTATGGGTGCACGTAAAGTAAATTATGGGTGCACGTAAAGTCTCTTACGTGCTCCCGTAGTTACTCTGGATTTGGGGGTTACTACAATATGTAGGATAGAACTGTAACATTGCCTTAATTATGCATGTATGTTGTTTATGAGCAGAAGCATAATGGAAGGAGAAGCTACTTGAGGGAGATTTGACACAGAAAACCAAGAGATTAGGAAAGGAGAAAAAGTCCCTTTCCTCTTCTCTTATTTTATTATGGAACTTTGTAAGCAGCCTTGAGCACTTGCTTCAGCATCAGAAATGCAGGATATAATTTCTTTTTAATAAATCATAAATTAACCCCAAATCCTATGCTGACATGGAACATGTAATTTATCCTTGATACTAAAGTTATATATATATATATATATATATATATATATGGCAAATCTGCAAATTATATATATATATATATATATATATATATATATATATAAAATTTATATATATATATATATATATATATATATATATATATATAATTTGCAGATTTGCCATATATATATATATATATATATATATATATATATATATATATATATATATATATATATATATATATATATATATATATATAAAATCTCATATGCCATACATCAAATGATTGGAGAACTGATGGAGAACTTTTTTTCTTCTTTGTGTGAGTTAAAACATTTGGAGATTTGCAGGTTTAGCTAGATGGACGATAGAACTTAACATATGTTTACATATGCTTTCAAGCTTTGAAGTTATGCCAAATATGATCCTGTCCCTTCTTGGCTTCATTATCTGTGCTGGTTTATTGGTGTCTCTAGGCTGCCTGTTTATCAAATAATTCTCATTTAGAAAGTTTTTTGCATTTGTAATTAGTGATTTTTAAAAAAAAAAACTTTCTCTAATATGAAAACGACACTTGCTGACCTAACTCTCCTATCTATGGCAGCTTGCTATTCACCTGAAAATTGAAAATGTTATCCCAAACTGCATTTATATGAAGAAATCCTATGAAGAATATGAATTTATTGATATATGAATAAGAATATGAATTTATTCATTTTTGAAAGAAAATACATATAATATATATGTATATATTTGCCATATATAAATACTATATATTTGCCAAATATAAATACTGTAGATAGATACATACTTAAAATTATAGTTGATTAAATACCAATCTGGATGATATTTTCAAATCTAGAAAGAGAAGACTTAGACTTTGTCACGTTGGACAATCTGGACAAGATATTTGGACTTTTAAAAAAAAACAAAACAAAAAAAACATTCCTCTCATCATTCCCCCCTCAGGACATTTTTTTTCACAGAGGGGGGATATGAGAGAAACAAGGCACTGATTATAAAGAAATGCCTTTGATTCAGCAGACAGGCTTTGATTCAGTTCCTGACCTTTTTGACTTTGATTCACCTTTTAACCTTAAGGTTAAAAGTTATAATTTTTTTTTAAATTTTTAAATTTTTAAAATTAAAAAAATTAAAAATTATAAAGTTCCTCTCTGTAGGAAAAAGTTATAAATTCATGCACTAAAAAAACAGTTTGCCAGTTTCTGATCGTTTTAACTGTAATATGATTAAAGAGGTTAAAAATGTTTAGGTATTATAAAAGAAAGTGATTAAAGATATTCTGGAGCAGTTTAGTCTTGTTTGAGAGTAGTAGATGAAACATGTATAACTGATGTATACATGTATATGTATACCAATAACATACTAACCCCCAAATCTAGAGTAACTATGGGAGAACTTAAGAGACTTTACGTGCACCCATAATTACTGCACCACCTAGTGAAAACCTATGGGAAATTCATACTGGAATCCAGAGTATGTTGTTCTTACACCAGAGCAAGGACTCCCCGTAGTTACTCTGGATTTTGCTATTAATAGTAGTCTTGGAAACTTAGGAAAGAATTTCAGAATACTGAAAACATACTGAGAAATGTTTTTATTTTGCCTAAAAATATTTCCTAATTTGTATAAATGAGAGTTTTCAGCAGATAGGCTGGAATCTCTCATCCCTTCTCATGGTTTTTAGAGGAAACCAGATGAGAACATTTTGCCCCTTTTCTTGATTTGGACAGTGTACAATAGTTTTGGGAACAACTCGGTTTCAGACTGTGCTTCTTAAGAATGCTTTGACACTTTATCAGTGTCCTTTGAGTTATGGAATGAACAATGCAATGCAAAGTAGAACCGTGTCTACTTAGAAGCTGAATAGCACTTCCTCTGAAATAAGTGTGTACAGCAGTGATTTTCAACCTCTTTCATGTCATGGCACACTAACAAGCCACTAAAATTTTCAGAGCACACAATCTGTCTTTTTTTATACTGCATGCTGCTTCAAACGGCAGGGTTTTGTTTTTTTGTTTTTGCCTACCCTAGACTGTTGAGGAAGGACAGCACAGATTTCATGTTTTAAAAATTGGTCACTTGTGCTTAATATAGTGGTCCAAGTTAAACCCAAGCTGCAATCTGGAGTTTTCATTGGGGGTGTGTGTGAAGGTAAATAGAATGCCATATGTAGAGAAGAGGCAGCAAGATGCAAGTATATTGTGGCTATTTTTACATTTTTGCCATATCACATTAAAGGTTAAACATCCCTTCCCACTGCCTCCCCTCAGATATATTTGAAAGGGAGGAATGAAGACTACAGCTAAACTAAATGTAATGGATATGAGGTGTATCTCTGCTTACACAAGTGAAATGCAAGTTAATTTACTAACACACCATACAAAAACTCCAGGTATTTTCCACTGTATTGTAGCATGCTTTTACTCACCTGTAGAAATGTTGAAGCCCATAACCGAGATCGTATTTTCAGCGCAGCACTTTTTCCTCTTTCTAAGAGTCCTACAGAGCAGGTGATCAATAAGCATTCCACGTTTGTGCAATTCTGTATAAGAAACAATACGACATTGTACTTGACACAATATCATGGCATTTCTATACGCAGACCTCAGTGTGGGATCTAGAAACTCAACAAGGCAGAATTACAACAGAGTCTTTCCATTTTTAAGGGAAAAAGCAATTTAATTTGTTTTAAATATTGTTCTTAAATACTTTTGTAAAAAAAACACATGATCAGCTCAATCCTACCCAATCCTACAGAAGTTCTCTTTCCTTGAGGATGCATCTGAGACAGCCAACCCCATCCCCCAAAATGGAGCAGGACATACAGTATGCTCTGAACAACTATCCACAGGGGAAGATGTTATGTAGGATTGGGTTGTAAGCATCCCTTCTGTTAATATTTTGTAGTTATTTGAAGATATTTCTAGCCCTCTGTTTCTATCCCTTTCAATTCATTAACACTCAGTGAGGTGATTTACAATAAATTTAAAATTTATTTAAAATTTATTATTATTTATTATTTAAAATTTATTTAAAATTTAATACAGCAATAAAGAAACATAACAGCAGCAATGAATAGAACTGAAATATGAAAACTATGAAGAAGCATAGATCATCTAGCAGATGAACCCTACAATCCAGAGTAACTATGGGAACACATAAGAGGCATTTACTCTGGACTGCTCTATGCATTTATCATAGATTTCCCATTGGTGGCACCGTAACTGTGTCGGTGTAAAAGGTCCTGTATTTAATCTGGATTGTAGCCCTAATCTATGACACTGTAAGAAAGCATCAGCTGTATAATGTCTATGTCTAAAATCTCTGCCTTCCCTACTAGATTCTCTAATGCTTCCCCTTGATGCTCTAATGTTAATTTCTGTAAATAGAATCAAAACTCAGGAAAGCAAATGGATGCATATAATTTTATACACTTGGAAATGACAGTGCAGTTAAATCTGTACATTAAATTATATGGTGTTGCTTTGAATAGGTCCTCCATTAGAACTAAATTAAAGTTTTAAAATTCCCATCAACTTCCTGAACAAAATCTTGATTATATAGTGCTTACCAAAAGGCAGCATTTTAGATGTTTGTTTAGCATCTCTTATTTAATCATTCTTTCATCTAGCCAGATTTGTTTATTTCTCCATCTTGTAAGAACAAGAAAGGTATTTTTATTTTTTATAACCAGCCCAGAGCAGAAAACAAGTCCATCATCAAAAGCTTAACCAGATGTCAAACTACTTTTGAACCAGATGTACAGCGTTTTTAAATGTAGGAACTGAGAGCCCAGTCCTAAACTCATTGCACTGCTGGTGCCAGGTGTTTCAAGTTGCCATGGGCCATGCACAGGACACTCAGTGGCAAGTCTATGCTGGCACTCAGTAGCAGTATGTAGTGAGCCCAGTGCCAGATCTACCTACCAAGAACAAGAGCACTGGACGGAAGACAGGTTTGTCTAGGTGGGTGGGGTGTTCCAGGGATGGTGGATGGAAGGGGGAAGGAAGGATAATAAATAAATAAATAAACAAACAAACAAACAAACAAATAAATAAAATAATAATAATAATAATAATAATAATAATAATAATAATAATAATAATAATAAACTTTATTTAAATCCTGCCTTTTTCTCGGAGGGACTCAAGGCAGTTTACGAAACAATCCACAAAAGCATCCAATTCATCAATACAGGATTCTTAAAAACAATAAATATAAAACATCAACATTAAAACACTGACTAAAACATCACAAAAGAGTTGTGCAGTAGAAATATCCAGACTAAAAAAACCAGCAGACTAAGAAGCTCAGAAGGCTGTTCTAAAGAGAAACGTTTTTAGGCCAAGCCAAAAAGTTTTGAGGAAGGGGAAGGAAGCAGGACAAGAGGGAGGTGGGACCACAGGAACCCAGATTTTCCAAATGAGATCCTGGGTGCCTTTCTACATGATCGCCATCATAATGAGATAATTTAGATTGGTCGACCATCAGTCAAAGAATAAATCCAAAAATGCAGACTGCAATGGTTTGGCTACATCAGCAGATTGAACACCAATCAGCTGGCACAGAAGCTTTGCTCATGAGAGCAACCTCCCTACTAGAGAGTTCAACAGGCAGCACCAAGGAAAAATGGGTCAGACACATTGAAGGAGATCAAAAATCCAGCATCTATGAGGACCAGCAACGGGGCTAGAAATATTGCCAACAATTGCCAAGAGTGGCACATGGATTCCAGCAACACCTACAGCAACATATTTGTTGAGAGGACACCCTGCTTCCCAAATGCTAGCTTAGGACTAAAGAAGGAGAAGGGAATCCCAAAAGCTGTTTTGCATGATTTAAAAGGCTGTTTAAAAAGGGAGGGGAGAACATCAGAAAATCTACTGCACTCAACACAAGCCCTTAGATTGGTCAGAAATAATTTTTTAAAATTCTAGCCATGGGCTGTAATGAATGGACACTGATGTACAGACGAGGGTCCAGGTAAGCCAGGCTATTTCTTACTCCCTATAGTGCAGAATGTTCTGTAAACACAACAGAATTGCTCATGTGAAGTATTCTTCAGCCCCAACATGGCAGTCCCTTAGTGGCCCCCTATGAGTACTGGAATCATTGCAAGAGGTCACCAAAACAAAAGCAGAACATGTGCCTCCCTTTCTGTCTTCTCCCTCCTTCAATGTTCTCAGCTGCCCAAAATCATCAAAGACATGATTAGAGAAAAAACACTGTACCAAACATTGTCGGACTAAATCCAAATACGTTACGTTGGATCAAACTACTGAATAAAAGAAAAAAATCTGGTTCTGCTTATTCGGCTATATAAAAGGCAGATCCCACACAGAGTTACTGTCTGTGCTAACTACTTGCAGTTGCTGATGTTCTATTGGCAATGCACAAGACTAGTCAAAAAAAGATAACAAATTATGATAAGGCAGTACCCTGGACTGCATTAACAGTGTTTATGGCCAATTGTCAATGTATTTAAACGCGCTCTTGTCTTTGTGGTCATCTGCAGAGAAATATCTTGAGCATAAGTAACTATAATGTTGACCTATGCATTCATCTCTAACTTGGGGAGAGGGGTGGGGTGAAGAAATAGGGGAGGCCTGAGACAGATGTGAATCTGAAGGTACAATCCTAACCAATTTAGGCCAACATACCTAGCTTATCTTCCTGTGATCGTGTGGGGATTTTGGCATATGCCTGTCCACCCATCTTAACCACCCCATGAGTTGGGCAGAAGTGCCTTACAGCACTTTTGTGATACACCCAGGTCAGAACAGGACTTATGCAAGGGCTTATACCAGTCTAACGAAAGGTTAGGATTGCAGACTGAGATAGATAAAAAGTATTTCAATGGTGTATGGAGTCTACCATCTTCTGGTTCATATCCAGCTTTCTACTATTAAATGATTTTAGCATGCTGCCAAAATGCCAGTTCTCTGGCAGGAATTGTGATTTATTTTCAGAGGTTTATACAAATGATTGGGCAAGACATGCAATAAGTTAAACCTTGAGTGTTCTGTTATCTTGTTTCTCCGCCACCAAAGACCCAATACTACAAAGCCACTGCATCATCATATGCCAAATTAAGCAGAGCTTTTATTGGCAACACTAACACCAGAAATAAAGTATTCATCCTGTTCTGCATTCAGAGTCTGTGTTGCCACAATTTCAGCCATCTCACCAGAATTTTTGCGGAGTGCCTTTGGTGCTCCACGGGTTTGGCTTCCCTCCGCCCAACACTGTGAAGAACAGAGGAGGAGTTACGCAAAAAAGCAGCAAGTTCTGGAGTGTCCTCTGGGACCACAAACTGCCGAGTGAAAAAGAACAAAATATTAGTAGTAAACTTACCCAACAATTGGTATAACAGATATGTTGCTTCCAAAGATCTTGGCCTTTGTATAGATGTAGGATTTTTTTTCCTTTTTAGCAGTACTACAACTGCAGTGGATCCAACCAACAGGAGGATTGACCCAGAAGAATGTTGTGAACTCGTAATTTTTTTTTAAAGGGACTAGATAACCTTTCAATTTTTTGGCTACTGAATTCCTTTTGCAACTGCAGTTTGAATTAATTCACCTTGTGGACCAGATTCTGGCAGCCATTGCACAGGTGGAAATTTAGCATTAATCCATGGATGCCTAGAAATCTTGTGGTTAGTAGTTAATAATTTTATTGGCACATGTAAATACTTTTGGTAGGATCACTTTTAAAGGTTTCTGGAAAACTAATTATTCCAACAGAGGTTTTCTGCATTTGGAGAAATGGTTTTCTGCATTTGCATCATGACATATGAAAAATGTGCAAAATAGATCTTAGAACCTATATCTGTTTTTACTGATAGCATTTTCTTCTACTTGCAAATAAAGTATTAGATTTGTATTTGTTTTCCTGTTAACAATTTTTTTTTGTAAATTATGGAAACAGCAGAATAATTCTATTCTAATTTCACCAAGGTTGAGCAAACAAAATAATCATACAATGCAATCCTAAGCATGTCTACTCAGAAGTAAGTCCCATTATGTTCAATAGTACTTACTCCCAGAAAAGTGTGGTTAAAATTGCAGCCCATATAACTTAGAATTTGACACTGCGATTGGCAAAAAACAAAAAACAAAAACTGAGACTGGTATTAGTTCAGCAACTCAGAAGTCGTCACAGAAAGTTGAGGAGGATGAGTTTTTTTCATTTCTTTGTGAACTGCTTTGTGAACTTTTTCGTTGAAAAGTGGTATATAAATACTGTTGATAGATAGATAGATAGATAGATAGATAGATAGATAGATAGATAGATAGATAGATAGATAGATAGATAGATAGATGATAAAACTATTCAAACACATCACATGTGGCATATGAAAGAAAAATAAACATGCAAGGTCAAATTAAACAATGGACCAAGACGTCCAGGAGAGTTGAGTAATATATATATTACTCATATTTTAAAACGAGATGAGATTGGATGGTCACTCAAAGGACTGGTTTCAATATAACACATTTCCAACCAAGCACTTACGGCTGATTGTAATACTGTATAATGTTTTTCCAAAATTCATTAATAGACCTGGAAAATGTAATTATAATACCTGATTTCTGCTAATTCCTACTCATAAATTTTTCTTTGCTTAAAAACAATTTCCAAAAGCATTGTTACGAAGGTATTCTGCCTAGAAGAAAAATGTTACATCACAAGCCTTTGTATGCTTTAGGGCTTAAACGAAACAATCTAAATTTCTTCTAGCAAGAACATAGTCCTGAGATATAGCAAAAGGGGTACACAATCATCAAAGCTTATCTTATGGCCAAATCAATACCTGAAGTGTCATACCTTTATTTCCAAACTGTTGATGGCAGAGCTCGTTTGACATTGCAATGGTCCATGGGTTTGGATGTGAAGGATGTAGAGGAGGAATTCCTTTCTGCTCAGTACTGGCCATTCCACATATAAGAGTGTATCATTGATGGCACTGGGTCCAACATTGTGCAACTATTGAGAATCAATAAGCAAAAACATGAAAATAGAAATGTCAAATTACATGAAAAGTAATGTAATAAGAGTGTCAAAATTCATGAAAGTCAAAATTCATGAAAGTCAAAATTTTATATAAATATGTAAAATTGTCCTAGTAGCGCAACCGTATAGCTGCATTTGTTGTCAGGCCACAATGGCGCAGTAACAGAAGCTACAATTCTGCTACTGGTAGAATTCCAAGCACTGCATGTGATGCAAGTCTGGAACAGTACTTCCCAAATGTTACTCTGTTGTAAAGCCCTGATATTTTGGATGTAAGTGGTGATGACACAATGATATCATTGCTACTTAATTATGAGTAAGGAAAACAGATGTGACTATATAAAGAGTAATAAGAGGCTCAGGGTGGGCAGGCTTTTCAGGTGTCAAAAACCAAGCTGAGCCTCTGCTCCACAGTCTTTGGCATCACAGTTACACCCCTGGAACATGAAAAGCCCACTTTGTGAATCAGAGGTCTAGAGTTAAGACACTGGAAGCTTTTGCTCCCTTTGTTCTATCCCGTCCTAAGCATAGCATTAAGCAGCTAGGTGTGAATTACAGATATATCAAGGGTGAAGGGAGGAGACAGCAAAAGCCTTAACTTGTGAGGAATCAAGAAGAAATAACTGAAGAATAATTTAAGAAATATAGTTCAAGAAATTGGACGGGAATGTTCCAATGTTACACCTTAAGTTTCACTCTAAATTATGACTGGAATAGCAGGATCTCTTTAGAGATTTTGCATTGTATAATTAATCTCAGCACTTGCCCTGCCAGATTTAACCTTGTTATTTTGTTTAGGTTTTGTCATCCATATTTCCCTTTGAGATTGTCCATCCTGCCCTGCCTACTGGCTTGCAAACGGGAACCATATGTGAGACATCCTGTTTCACTCTCTAATATGGATCAACCATCAAATTCCAAAGAGGTTCTGAATTCATTACATTTTTCCCCTTCAAAGTGCTGATTACTAAGTTCTATCTCCTTTTTTTAAAAAATCAGTCAGTCATAAGGACAAGATGATGATGTTATGATGGAATATATTCCTTTTATGATGTGGTTTTTAATTATCTTTTAATTTTCATTTCATTGTAATTCTCTAACTCATCTAACTTGGCATGAGTGAGCAGAAACCATTTTGGAATGTCTTATTTCTGGGATTATGGTAGAGAATTAAAAGTTAAGAGTAACATATCATCTCTTAATGTTTAATTATTCTCATAATATTGAAAGAAATGGCCCTCAAGGAACATGGAAAATCTTTGCCTAGAACAGTGGTTCTCAATCTTGCTAATGCTGTGACCCCTTTATAAGTTCTTCATGTTGTGGGGACCCCCAACCATAAAATTATTTTCATTGCTACTTTATAACTGTAATTTTGCTACTATGAATCGTAATGTAAATATCCGATATGCAGGATGTATTTTCATTGTTACAAATGAAATGTGTGTTCTATGCACACATTGAACACAACAGGATTTATTTCAGAGTAGGCATACATAGGATTGGCCCCTGAGGCTGCAATCCTATCCACATTTACATGGGAGTAAAGGTCCCCCTGACTATAATGGGATTTATTTCAGAGTCGGCATGCATAGGATTGGGCCCTGAGGCTGTCAGTCAGCCCCAGTGCGTGCGCAGCTACAGCCATAGGTCTGGCAAGCCAGACCTGGCCCCCTGCACCAGGGGTTTTTAGGCGACCTCCAGGAAAGCTCTAGGCGACCCCCAAAGAGGTCCCGACCCCCACTTTGAGAAACACTGGCCTAGAAGATAACCTAGAATGGTTATGGCCCAATCCTAACCAATTTTCCAATGCAGCCACAATGCAAGCCTGATTGCATTGGAATAAACATCCCCATATCCTCAAAAGGCAGAAAAACTTCTGTCTGCACATATGAACCAGGTCAAGGTCCAGGCACCATATCCAATTATGGGACATTTAAGCCCTTCATAATTTTCTGGTTAATGGTGAATGTCAACAACATAAAAGATTTTTGTTGTTTGCAGATATTTTTTTACCTCATATATGTGCTCTACCAATGGCCCAATGTCATCTTCTTTGGTGGGTTCATCTTTTGGTTTCCAGTTATGAATTGGCAAAACAATTTGCAGAGGATGAGACACTCTGAAATGATTCACACATGAAGCCATGTCAGATCTGCTGTGTTTAACAATGAAAAAGTACTAAACTCAACTGAAAAATCAAATAGGGAACACATTAACTGGGAACTGATTTTAGGAGGCTGGAAACAGTTCCACGAGCATTGCCAGACAGAGGCTCACATGCAGTTCTTTGTGAAGGAAAAAAATAAATGCAACTATGCAGCAGAGTGATGGATCTGAAATTGTTTGCAGTCAGAAGGTGTTTGGAGAAATTCAAACAACTTCAGTGGATCTGAATTTTTGAGCGTGGAAATAGTGGAAGGAATCAGACAAATTAAGCTCAACTATTCCCCTTGCCCACAAGATTTCAAATAGTTCAAGTTACTGGTGCTGGACCAAGATTGGTGCCAAGTATCAAAGAAGGGTCAGGGAGGGGAAGGTTTCTTCTTTTCCTTCCCCTTGCCTGTCTGCAGTCTTAGCAAAATGAAAGTCAAAGATTACTGTTTTTCTTTCAAAGCCCCATTTATGTAGTTATGACCCACTGGGAATTGCGCTGGCTCAAAATTCCATTTCCGCATTCATTAACAATAATTAGATTTAAAGCACCATCACAGTTAACACTTATAGCAGATTTGCTGTATAAACAGCCCTGTGTAGATTTCAAAACTGCCACCCTGGCAGATAGCTTTGCAGTTTCAACATATTCTGTCTACGCTTTTGTGCCAAGTGAAAATTTAAACAAACTGTTAAACAATCTATTGCACATTAATTTTCAGTGCACATTATTTATATAGACATTATTAAATGAAGCTGCTCTCCATCCCAAGAAACATAGGAAAGTGGTTTTGTTTCTATTGGTTAGAAGGAAAAGGGAAAATGAGATACAGTTGGCCTGCGGTGCTGGACAAGCTCCCTGGGCTTCTTGCATCCCAAATTTTGTAAGGTGGCCTCTCCCCAGTGGAGTGGCAAATAGGGGTAGGGTGGTTCACTCTTAGTGCCAGACTGAAAGGGGTTCCTGCAGCGTGTGAGTGAACATTTGCTCCAACCTCTTCCTGAGTAAGTGAGAACAGCGGCTGGAGCTTCCAAAGTAGGAGAAGATGTGCAGCAACCAGGTTGAGAAGTTGCCAATGCAACAGTCTTCTCTTCCTATAGAAGTACCCAGAAGTGACATTAAAATATTGCATGGCATCATGACATCTTTGTCCTGGTCACCAAATAGCTGCTCTGGGGAGTGGGGAATGAGCGAGAAAAGAACATGGAAGAAAACGTTTAAATGCTCCCTTCCCCAGCAAGCTAAGTTTCAGCATTCCAGAAAGCAGATACTTTTGGGGTCCATCCTAAGTTCTCTACAATGAATCCCATACTGTCCCTGTGTTATCGACCACTGCTAAATATCTATCCACACGTTTCAACAAATAAAGGACAAAATTTTTTTGATGGATTCTGCATTGTTTTTGGAGAACTACTTAGCATTTTTCTACTTTCTCCCAAAGGAGGCCCAATGGCTGGATAGGAGTATCAGAACTTTGGTACAAGAATGTTAGGAATTTTGGATGGTGCCTTTAGAGATGAGGCTATATTTTAAAAAGCAACAAGATTTTGTGGACCATCATACAGTAAAAATGCCTGTCTTTGGCATTTTTGGATGGAGGTGAAGTTTAGCTTTCAGAAAATGTCTGATACTTCAATTAGTAATGCAAAAAGCCAGACCACTTACAAAATTAAAGAATATCTGTTTAAATAGTGTGCAAATGAAAAACAATAGTCTTAACAGTAGTTCAATAGTTTTTCAAGAAAATACTCTGAAGGGGAAAAAAGGAGAGAAACGCAGGCATTTTAAATGGGGTGTTTTTCAAACCAAACAACAGGCATTATTTCACAAACAGCTTTCTTTTCAGTAAGAGTATCCATTTTAATTGTCCTTTAGAGATTAGGAAGTTGATTCATTGCATGTGACTTGAGCGAAACCTTGACAGGATATACTTATAGGAGCCACACAATTATTGCTAAGACAGACTGTGTCTAAAGAGAAGGTTTGAGCTGAAGAATTTTAACATCCTGTGTCGTTCTTTGCATTTCACGAGCTACATTCATCCTAGCAACAGATGTTTAGATTTAGATGCTTGATTAAAACTGTATGGGTAGGAATATGCAAACAAACTTTTTTGGTGGGATAGATTTTATAAACGTTATGCTAAGATAGCTCCTATTTTATGAAATAAATTAAGGCTACAGTCCTGAACCCACTTCTTAGGATGTACAGTATGTCCCGTTGAACTCAGTTGGGCATACTTCTGATAAACACACATTGAATTGGGTTAATAGGGAACTTGCTCACTATCCAAAGAATTGCACAACTGGTTCCATGTGCCTTCAAAATCTTAGGATATATGTTATTGAAGAGCTCCCTATGCTGCAGTAAAACAGTTTGGAAAGCTGGAGAGATTTCAAAAACAGTCTGTAAAACAGTGTGGGGAATGTTGATCCAGGAGAATCCTGCTGAGTGCACAGAAGTCCTTAAGAAACCTATAGGAGCTCACTGGACGATGATCCTTAGCTAAAGTCTTTAGAAGACTCTGTAGAAGACATTTCTACATATGAGTTTAGACAACTCTAAGCTCAAAGTCCAGCATTTACTGTTGAAAGGTAAAGGAAAAGGGGAGAGGAGTGGGTTTGGAACTATGTTCCTCAGTGTTGAGCACCACTGGTCAAATTATAAAAAGGAGTTCCTGTAATCCCATTTTGTCCAGCGAAGAGAGGGAGAAGCAGAGGAAGAGAAAATTACAAAAGGATGGCAGCTGATACAGCTGATCAGATTCAAAACATGACTCTCAAGTGCTCTGAAGCTGAGTCACACCACCACAGGAATGGGGTACAGGTGAGTTTTGCCGGCCTAAATTGGTTAGGGTTACACCCCTAGACTTTCTCAATCCATTGACTTTGGGTCAGCACACAAGTCAGAAAAAGTCTGAGCCTGAAGCTCAGAAAGCAATGCTTCATGAAGATAAATGAGATTAGGAAATAGAGTTCAGCTTCTCTCTTAGATATGATGAGAACAAAATCTTGTCTGAATTTGAAGACATTTTGAGGCCAAGCACCATCTTGGGTCTAATCAACACTGAGGACTGAATCTTGCATAACCACAATCAATGAGAACAAGAAAATTTGTTCATTTTCATTTGTTCATGTTCATTTGTCCATTTTCAAGTCTGGCTTTCACTTACCCTCTCAATTGTACTTGAGCCACAGCATTTATGTCAATCTGAAGGTCAACCAAGTTACTGTTGGGATTAACCTTGTTGGAACTAAAACAGATTTGTGACAAGGTTCATTAGAATTCAGATACATAATCCTAAAAGTTCACAGATCAAGTTAAACTTTCAGCCTAAAACACTGTGCATATGAAGCATGTACATCACCACTGAGCAACAATTCCTTCCCAATGAGCTAATGTATGGAAAGCCCCGCAGGTACTTGCACTTAATTTACTGTTAACCATCCCTGCGCCAATAATTATCTTTATTAGTTTAACACCATTACAGTGTCCAGGGATTAATTACAGCTTTATTTCATTCTTGAAAACATTAGCTAATTTCCAAAATAAAAATGCTAACAGAAAGGATATTATAGGGACACATTTAATTGAATAAGAAAATACATATGTTTGCTGTAATTTGCTGATTAGCTGCATATTATGAGAAAAAAAATCTTGTTTAAACTGTAAGCACTATTCAGTTTTAATGTATATATTACAGTTACAATAATCGCATCAGTCGTTCCACTCAAGAAGCCAAACCAGGCCATCTGAGTGCAAACTTGTGATGTGGTTATAACACACATCCAGTGTGATGACAGCTGTTCTTTGAGAAGTTTTGTTTTAGCTCCATTGTATACAACTATTCTTTTCTAACAATTCCTATTGATAGGAGAAACCACTAAAACGCAAGGACTTTTCGGCAGGGTGAATGAATAAATCATTTTCTGCTTTGTCAGTTTTCATTTGAACATTTAAATTGAAGAAAATATGGTGAGATGCTTAAAGAAAGCAAATGCCTTTGTGAAACTTTCCTACACTTTGAGGGCCAAACTGTACGTCACAATTAAAGTATGTGTTTGGTGCAGAGTTTTTTTAAAATCTCTTTTAATGTAAGGAAAGGTTTGGTGAAAAGGATCCTTACCATGGCAGAGAGTTAGGATTGCTTTAGCACTCAGACCGCACCATCCTTATATGCCAATAAAGGTTTTTGATTGATTGATTGACCCCACTATCCTTATTATTACAATTTCTTCCCCCATGCATTATTTCTTCATTGTCCTAGAGATTGTCCTGCGTAGGTTCAGGTCATGCAATACTGATAGTTTTTTTTAAGCTTTCAAAGAAGCTTTTTAAAACTACAGATAGCACATGGGTGCACATGATCAGGAGAGGAAGTGAAACACAGGCTAGAGCTCCCTATCACACTGTTTTGAGCCAGTTAGTGTGTCCCATAAAAGCACTATTTGTTAATCAAGGGGAAAATGAAAACAATGGCCAAACACATGCATGTCTTGTGTTGTACAGTGAGATCCAAAGTCAAGCAAAGATCAGTTGCATGGCTGGGAAAGAAGTACCTGGGGGTACGCTGACATGATGAGCACCCCCTGTGCTCTGCATTACTCCCTGCACCTGAACAGAGACTATATGTACTACTACATCTTGAGTTGTATGGGAATGAGGGAAGGCAGGAGGACACATTTTACAACACTTCTGAAAAACCAGAGTGTATGTATTATCAGATCCCAGAGGAGATGGTGGGAAACCACCACTTTGCTATGGAGGAGTCAGTTGACCCCAACCTAGATCCAGTGAAGCTGCACCTCTGGCTAGGATCAGTCTAAGAAAAATTAAGTTTCTCTCTTATCAATGTCAGGAAAAATATTGGAGAATCAGTATTGCCCTCAGCCCAATGTAGTCAAGGATATTTTTCAGCAGACCACTTTCTGTTCATGTAAGAAAATTCACATTTATTTTTCATTCATTTAGTATATCCTTTCCTTAAACTTCACTGCATCAAAGAAAGCTAAACTGTCAGAATAAATTATGCAACGTGTATGAATTTGCACAGACATCTCTGTTCTACATAGCTTGCTGTGTTCCCTAGGGTAAGATGTTTAAAGTCTTTAGGCATTTTTTGTAAGTAATTGATAATTGATAAGTAGGCCAGAAAGTAACTATGTAAACAGAGTCAAGGCAAACTGGTTTACCAATTAAAGGTACACAAGAAAGGCATTAATCCTGCTCACTGGGTAAAGAGGTCCCTTTCCAAACCAGTATATATTTATTTTATTGCTACTAATATTAAAAGAAAAAACAATAAACATAATTTTTTTAAAAATCAAGAAAATTATGAAAACCTACGTAGAATATATCTAACAGTGTAGCATGAGAAATGCCAAAAAGTCAAATTACTTACTGCCTTTATGCTGATAATCTGAATGTTCACCCCAACATAAGTAATATCTTCAACAGTTCCTCTTATCTTTATAAATTTATATACTCCAGATTATTATTCTTTAATATACCTTTAAAAATAATCATTTTAAACTAATCTTCAAATAAAAATTCATTATTTAATTTCTCTCTCGCTCTCTCTAAATAATTGGTTTCCAATTGTTCATAAAACTTTGTTAAAAGATGCCCTTTTTCCAAGGCATGCTTGTCTTACATTTAGAAGGAAGAGAACAATTTTCAGAGCAATCCTAATCCCGTTAGGCTGGCACAAATCCCTTGCAATAGTCTGGGGGTTCACAAAAGAGCTGTAAGGCCATTCTGAGTCACTCCCAGAAGGGTTAGATCATTGTACAGACATCCTTGCCACCGCGAGAATGGGGCAACAGGTGAGTTTCACTGGCCTAAACTGGTTAGGATTGTTTTCTTTCCCTATTAACTCCAGCACAATGTCATTTTTAGAGGCCGTTCTGTGGTATTCCTTCTGCATCTTTTTAATATTCTGAGCCCTTTTGCAACAGGGTGCTGTATACTTATTTGATTTACATTGTAAATGGTTTTGTGACCATTTTGATGAAAAGTAACATATAGTAATAATATTTGTGCTTTAAAAATTTTTAAAAAAATCTTTACCTTCTCACTTGCAGCTCAAATCGGATGTTGAATTCGGCATTTTCAAAATGTTGAACAGTAAATCTGATTCCGGTAGAGAACTAGGGGACAAATTTCAGATATTAACAGTTGAACATAAATACACATACAAATTGTTCTCTCAGTCAGACTGAACTGGCCTATGAATGCTTCCATATTAGCTGCTATACTGCAGCAACCTTGAAATACAAGATAAATACATGCACAGTAGCAAATAATTATTTAGAATTTTTTTCTCCATATCCCTATCCATTCTATCTTCCATCTGACCTTAAAGAGTGAATGGCTCTTTGCTGTTGACCCTACCAGATTTGGTTAGGAGAGAATAAAAAAGCATGCCCCAAAAGAAAGGAAGGTGGTTTGTTAACTTAGCACAATCTTTGTAGGTGTGCATCTGGGGTAAAAACTGCAATGCTGACAAAGTTCAGAAGTGCCCAACCCCCCATAATATAAGTAGTATTGGCATCCATCAGTCTCGAATGACTATGGTATCATGCTCAACGCTGTATGCAAAGCACAAAGGCCTGGGTAGATTGATATGGAGGATAGACTGCTACCCAAGCAGCAAATCCCCCCTTTCCATGGCACTGAAATAGTCCAATGGAATGGCAGAGCCAATACAATTGGTTACAGCTGCGTCGCAGAACTGCACTAAGGAAAGGAGCTCACCCTGTCTCAAAGTAACTCTCCAACTAGGGGCCCAATACTAGTGCTGCTGCAGTTGTGCCAGTGGAGTAAAAGTGCCAAGTTCTATAGTGAGGAAGGCATATTTGTTCCTTTACCTAGGGGTTGCACTGATACTAGAAGGTTGGATAGAACAGGGCCCTTATTTTCACAGAAGTGTCTCAGTTATCATCCAAGTTAACAATTTTATTCAAAGCATCAGTAATGAATTATTTTGCTTCTTTCCCATGAAAGCTGACCTTCAACTTATTAACTATCAGCAGGACACTGCTATATTAAAAAGATGTACTATAATGACAATAAAAAATTAGATGTTGATATAAAAGAAAATGAGTTACAAAACTGTGAAGGACTGAGCTACCTAGACATTATGCAAGAATTTAATGGGTTTCATTTCAGCTGACAAAGAACTGACACATCAGTGGCCCAGAATGAAAGGGGCACCTATGGAAATCATACACCTCCCACCTATATTCCCATCTAAGAAACTAACACAGAATGTTCTGGCACATACCAAGGGAGAAGATGCAGGTGCAAATTCACAGTGCAATCCTAACGTATAATTAGGCCAGCACAAGTCCCTTGCTGGGGGGTCAAAGGCCGGTGCAGACATGTGCCGACCTCCCCACATCGCTTTGGAACAGGAACATGAGTGTGTTGTATTGACCTAAATTGGTTAGGATTGGGCCCGACTTATTTTAAAGTGGAGTACAAAGACTTAACTTCTTGTAACCTTACTTGTAACCCCCCATAGTAATTCCATGCATTTTATGTGTCCTTCCAATGTGCTATTTGCATAATAAAAGAAAAATAGGGCCATAGCTTCTATCCTTCTAAGAATCATCCAAAACCATTAGACCAGAGGTGTTGAACACATTTCATACAGAGGGCCCAAGTTAGCATTAATGGTGTTTCCCGAGGGCCGGAGTCCAATCTTATTCACCTTTACTCGGAAGAAAGTCCCATTATAGTCAATGGGGCTTACTCCCAGGCAAATGTGAAGGAAAAGTTCTCGGAAGCCATTTCAAATGGCGAGGCAGGCCGCATTCGGCCCGAGGGCCATATGGAGCTGATGAAACTGTCACAGCTTCTGTACCGCCTTAACTACTCAGATATACAGTTGCACTTATGTTCACCAGAGGCACAGTCCAAATTACACTGCCTAGTTATCTGTCTCATTGCAAGCAATGGAATAAATTCACAAGTATGCTGCCAACTCTTGCTTATTCCAAGTGAATTTCAGTTGATTAATGTCCTCTGGTGTATGGCCAATTTCACAAATTAGCTAAAACAATGTGATATATCTATCCCTTTGCAATGTTATCATC
This sequence comes from Cryptoblepharus egeriae, assembly GCA_030015325.1. Classification (NCBI taxonomy): domain Eukaryota; kingdom Metazoa; phylum Chordata; class Lepidosauria; order Squamata; family Scincidae; genus Cryptoblepharus; species Cryptoblepharus egeriae. The sequence goes on along the minus strand of JAREYC010000004.1, from coordinate 20,857,269 downwards.
TGTTATAGCAACAATCTCCTGCCTCAATAATTTGTTTCTAGTAGCCACAATTGACACAAATCCCTCTAATTGTGCTAGTTTGCCATTAACCCCCTAAACAATTCAATTTGATAAAAATCAACAAATGTTTCTGGTGTTGTCTTACATTCGTTCCAGCTGCCATGGGGTTCCCGAGGTCACAAATCACCATTCTGGTTTCATTTTCCATCTTGTAATCACAGCTCAAAGCACGCAGTGTCTGCAAGAAAAGAACACCAACATAGAGGTCAAAGGTCAGTCCAGAATGTAGCATGTTGGCAAAATAAAGGCCTTTTAAATTGCCAAATCTGCTGCTGATTTCAAGCATCTGAACACAGATTTAATCTTTCATTTTCAATGAAGGAAGGTTTTGACACTCAGAAAGCAAGAAATAAGAATTGTGTCTAATAATTTAAAAGGGGTAGGGATAAACATTGTATTTTTTTGTGCTATCCACTTCTTGTAACTGTTCACTTTGTTATTTTCCTCATTTTGCCTTGGGAAACTGCAGTTGACTTCTAATGCATGTTTCAAGTATAATTTAACCTAGTTGGTTCTTAAACTTTTTAGCAGCCCTAAGTTGCTGCCTGATTTATAAATGCCACGGGGTATGGCTACTGTGGTGCCTGGCAGATGTGCTTCCCCTCCCAAGAAGCATCTTGCATAATCCTTGATGCTTTCAGTCTAATCTGCCCTGTCAGTTTCTCAATCTACCAAAAATTGGGTCAAGACCCCCACTACTGTTGGTTATATATGAATCTGTGCTAAATCTGCAGCCAGAAGCTGAAAAGTTCTCTCTATAGCAGTCCTATAACTTTCCATCCACTACTTAATCCCATTTATATGAAATATAATACATATTCAGAAATGCCATGTTTCGACAAAGGTCTTATTTTTCTTCCCTTAAAGACACTCCTGATCTTTCTGTGTATTATCTCTGGCCCCAACTCACTGGTTGGATCATCTGTATAAATACAAAGGAACAGAAGAAGAAACAATAGGAAGTTACAAACAGTAGAAGTTGGATAACATGTACTGAAACAAAAACAAATCCAGTTTTCTTTGTCTTTCCTCTTTGGCATCATTAGTGGAAGACTTACAATCAGATGAGCAATGTATACAAAAGAGCTTCTAAAAATAACAATAGAGACAGAATTACTATTGTCCCGTGTGTGTGTCCCCTGTGTAGTAGTTTGCATACAGGCACTTGCTGACTTACATGACAGTTCTGTTCCAATTTATATGTAAACTGGAGCTTAAATATGAATTCATGGAAATTCACCTTCATGGAAAGGTTTAATTCACCGTAGAAAGGCTTCATGGAAAGGTTTAAGATTAACCGGGGGAGAACTACACATAGAGAAGATGGGTGGTTGTGGGGATTTGGAATAGAGGCAAGAGGTGCTTCCCACACTTGCTGCACAGAAAAGAAAACAGGGCAGGATTTTGTGGGCAAACCTTTTCCCAACATGAGGTACAGCTGGAGGAGTAACATAGATCTGTCTGTGAAGAACAGTGAACCAACTTTAGAGGCACGAAGAGGTAGCAGCATAGATGAAGATGTGATGCAGAAAGCAAATTCAATTGCTCAAGTAATATTTTTTCACCCCTATGAACAAGACTATAAGATTTTCTATGAAAGCACATGTTGGTAGAAATGGATTTATTGTACAGTGGTACCTTTCATAACAAGCACCTCAAATAAAGTATGTTCCACATAACAAGTCTAAATTCCCAAGGAATCCTGCTTTGCATAACAAATCTGCTTCACATAACAAACCCCTCTGGTGCCTAATGGGCACGTGCGCTATGCAGCCCTGATGCTCCATGCAGAGGCTGTTTAAAAGGGCTGCCAGCTAGCGCTGCTGCCTCTAACTGCTCCCAACTTGAGGGCAGTTGCCTGGGGGTCCCAGAGGCAGCTGCCCCTAACTGCCCCCAAGTATCCCCACCGGCCACCTTGAACCTCCAGCAGCAGCCCAGGTAAGCCTCCCAGGAAAGTGTCTTTGATAGTAGCCTTGTAACCATGTCTACCCAGAAGTAAGCCCCATTGTGTTAAATGGTCTTACTCCCAAAAAAGTGTCTTTAGGATTGCAGCCTAAGTGTCATCATTTTTACATATAGTTGATATTTTTATATGAATATTTTCTGGGTTCTGGAACCAAACATCTGAGTTTCCATTATTTCCTATGGGAAAACCCGCTTCACATAAAGAGCGCTTCACATAACAAGCATGCTTCCAGAACGAATTAAACTTGTTATGTGAGACACCAGTGTATTTTTATTGACCTTTAGGTAGTTGTCTAAAGCTACAGTTTCCCAATTTCCTATATTCCGGGAGTTTCTTGGCCCCAAACCCAAGGGATATATTCCAGGGGTCTCCAAACCCCGGCCCCGGAGGCAGATGCGGCCTCTTGCCCCCAGCAAGACCTCTCTATCCGGCCCTTGGACAAGCCTTGTAATCCAGTCCAAAACATTCTTATATATAAATTTATTCAAATTTGAAATGTTAATTAGTTTTCTGGCCCCTTACACCACGTCAGAGAGATGATGTGGCCCTCCCGCCAAAATGTTTGGAGACCCCTGAACCTAACTAGAGAAATCCAGCAAAAGCTGGACAGCCATCTGTTCGAGATGCTCTTGCTCTTGATTTCCTGCATTGAACAGGGGTTGGACTAGAAGGTCTACAAGACCAACCAAATGATTCTGTAGCACATATGTGGTTAGTGGAAGACATTTACTAGGCCTCTTAGCCCTCACTGTTACCACATGTGAATTAAAACTGTGACCTAGAAAACGGGCTGAATAGAGCAGGGAACCACTGAAAGTAGGTAAACTACTGAATTTGTTTCAGATCCTCAGAGGATGAGGACTGCAGTTGTTCAGAAGCAGAGTACAGATTCTGGCTTAGTCCAGAACAGAAAGTCACGCAGTGAAGGTCAAGTATTGAAAACAGTAATCAAGGGGAGGACAAGACAAAACTGTGACTATTCTAGAAACACCTTGCTCAGACAATCCCAACTGTTCTCATCAAGAAAACCTATTTTATACCCATTTATTTCAAGTGAGGGTAAGATTGAAGAAATGCACATCCATACTAATAAATACCTGGATTCTTTACAATGGAAAAGAATTGACATGTGTTCTATTGGCAGCTCCCAATCACATATGTAAATCCATCAACATCTGTGTGCATTTAGCCACTCTAACCTTTTACTAGACCAGAGCAGCAATTCCTTTTTCCTTTTATAGCAACACATGGCCTATTTCACAGCTCCGAACAGTAGCAAAACCTGACCAGTTAAGCACTGGGCACAATCTGGATTGTGTTTCAAGTGGAAACAATTGGAATGCGGATGAAAACAAACAGCCCACTAAAACTCTTAGATTAATTCATCTATAGGCATTAAAACAGCAGAGCTCCTTTCATGATGATGATGATGATGATGATGAATCACTGGCCACAATATTTTCCCAAAGGCCTGGAAATTAAGGAAGCAAGTGCCTTTTGCTGACAATCTAACACTCAAAACCTGGACACAAATAATGTAAAAGCAAATGTCCCAAGAATCTATGACGCTTGATACTGAGCAAATATATTCAAATTCTGGGAGCCAATATTTTTTTCCTCTGTTGCGAGGAAGAAGTTCTAAGATGTGTAATGGTCCAAATCTTGAATTTGGCCCAGGTTAGAAAGCTCACTCAGCCACAGACTTAGAGCACAATCCTAACCATGTCTACTCAAAAGTAAGCCCCATTGTATTCAATGGATCTTACTCCCAGGAAAGTGTCTTTAGGATTGCAGCCTAAGGGCGCAATCCAGAGTAACTACGTGGAGTCCTTGCTCCGGTGTAAGAACAATTTGCTCTGGATTGCAATATGAATTTCCCATAGGTTTTCACTAGGTAGTGCAGCAACTATGGGTACACATAAAGTCTCTTGCGTGCTCCCGTAGTTACTCTGGATTGTAGGGTTAGTTGGTGATCTTGGCCCATTCATTATCTTTCAACCTAGCCTTCCTCACAGGGGTGTTGTAAGGATAAAAATAAAGAGTAATTTGAAAAATAAAAAATAAATGAAATTGAGCTCTATTAGCAGCCAATGAGTCTGACAGGGAAACGGGGCATCACTTATGTCAATTCCATATTGGTTGAGACCAGTTGTCATTTGGAAGATTTGTGATGAGATATCCTGTTGCCTCAGTGGCCATTCCTTCTGGTCATGATGCAACTGTTAAGCTAAGCTTTGGTATATGAATCAGTTTGTATTCTCCTACCCTTTGTCTTTTAAAAGGACTAGAAGGAGGAAGGAAAGCATTCCCTCCTTGTTTCCATCACATTTAGCACGTTACCTTTTCATCAGTGTGAGTCAGGGTTCAACAGAGATGGGGAAACAAAGTCGATGGCTGCTACTCAAGGGAAGGATGACAATAGTGTGACATGGCATTTGTGCATTTTATTTCTGGAAGAGGCATTACATCCCTCCTCACATCTTGAGAACCTGTAATTTCATAACATGATACTAAGGTCTGATATAGCCATGCCAATGCTGTATGTGGTGTGTGGAGGCAGTCACAGGTAGCCTTCTACCTGTGGTAGTAGGCCTCCTCGAGGTAAGGGGTTTGTTCCCTTTCCTCAGGACTGCACTGCGGCTGCATTGGCACTGGAAAGTTGGAAAGGATCACGCACCTAGATCTTCTCCAAAAATGTACGTGACTGAGAAAACAGAACACCCAAATACATTTGTAGGTTATGAGACATCAGGATGTTTTGAAAGATGTTTCTGCACACACACAAGATGAAGCTTAGATTAATTTAAAATACAGCCTCCAAGAATAGCATCAAGTTCTTTTCTGGTCAGTTCTTGTGGATATTTTTCTTCAGCAAGTTTTATATCAGCAAAACAGGCTTAGAGGAGGATGTTGTTTTCAAACACCTTATTGCTATAAAGGAAATCAGCTTGGCTTCCCTTAGTTCCTTTTTTGGGTGCATGCTCTGAACCATCCAAAATAAAGTTCACATTGTATTAATTTGCTGCCTTTGTAGTTGGATGGGTTGATGGATTCTTCTTGCCCAGTAGTGAACACATGAGTTGTCTGTGTGTTTAGGGGATTGAATTTCACTGTGGCTCCTCCAAGAGCACCCCCTCTGCGCCTCGGAAACCTTTCAAGTAAAATGAACTATGTCTGCCTCAGTTCAAGCTACACATGGCTTGTTAAACAACATTGCTACACCCTTTTCTCACGCCCCATACTTTCAAAACACATTTTCCGAGAAAGGCATGCATTTGAGGGAAAATGATGGGGTACTGCAAGACTCAAGAGCATCTATCTGCTACCTTTAAATCACATCTATCTCCTCCCAAGTAATTAGTAGTGAACCTAGTACAGAACCTGTGCACATTTCTGTCTGTTATATAACTATTAAGACCACACAGCCTCTGTCAGGAGAAAGACAGCAACCCAAGAAACGTCTGCAAAACATTACCTTGCTGTTACGCTCCACGCCAGTGTAATCTGCCTCAGGAGGTATCTTAATATGTAGCTCAGCTTCATACGCTCCTTCACCCTCGTTTCTTGAATTTATCATAAGTGTGACACAGTTCTCTTCCCCAATTATGATCTGATCTCTGTCTCTGTCAACAAACACACATATTCATAATTGTTTTTTAATTCCTAAAAAAGCTGAGACTCAAAATACTATCACTTTCTTCTTATGTGAAGTGGCATTCCCAGGTTTATGTCACTAATCAGCACATTGTATCCAGTGGAGACATGGATCCTGCATCTGTGAATCAGGAAAGGACCCCAACAAGTGGTTTGACACAAATCTAGATTGTGACTCAACATGTCTTGAAAATTTTTGAATAAAATTGGGTTGAGGTTTGATTTGCATTTGTGCTGAACTCTTCACAAATCCAGCTCAATAAATGCAAGTCATCAATGTGTTGACTTCAAGCAATGTCAAAAATGGTTGTGCACACATGTTCTGGGTCAAAACAGTCTAATCTAAACAACTCTAATCCCTGATACCAAGAACTCTCTTTGGCCACACAGGGATGAGACTACCTGAATTGCAGGACATGTGCTTTGCTTGCAGAAAGTACCAGGTACCGTCTTGAGTTATTCCAGGTAAGGATTGGAAAGATCCCTAACACCCTGAGAGCTGTGACTGACTGTAGCTAAGATGGTCCTATGATCTGGCTGTGCAAAAGGCAATTTTATATGTTCATGTACTCAGGCAGGAACCAGCCCAGGTCTGCTCGTTGCGTAGCGATGTCAGGAATTAAACATGAGCCCTGCACCCATACATAATAGCAATAGTATCTTTGTATCTGTGGACTGGACATTAACATTTGATTCACCATGTTCATGTATTAAATGCCATATGCTAAATCAATCAATCAATCAATCAATCAATCAATCAATCAATCAATCAATCAATCAATCAATCAATCAATCAATCAATCCCTAGGAACAAACGGTATGGACCATCTTATCTCTCTTTCTAAACAGCACCTAGAGCAGATAATTTTTGGCTATGTCCCCTTAGAAGTTCTTCTTGGGTTCCAAGACCCCACTGTCAAACAAGGATACAACACACACAGATAAACATAAAATCATTTGTTATGGAACACCAAGAAAATGTGAACATTTAAATGTGCCAGGGTTCCCCAAGGGACCATATGGTTCCTGTTGAGAATGGCTGGACAGGAACATTGGTGCCACATACATGCTGAAAATAATATTTGTTTGGCAGTCGTTCCTTTGCACTTTTGGATACAGCCAAAGAAAAAGAAAAGAACAGCAAAAGAAGCGGGGGGCAATCCTAACAACACTTTCCTGGGAGTAAGACCCACTGAACACAATGGGGCTTACTTTTGAGTAGATGTGGTTAGTCAGGTTACCTCTAAGTCAGGTTACCTCTAAGTCAGGTTACCTATCCAGCTAGTTCAGTTCTATCTATACTGACTAGCAGCAGCTTTCCAAGGGTAGGCAAGCACAATTCACTGCAAATTCCCATGCAGTGACATATATTTTGATATAGCAATGCCAGCATGGACCATGCTGCATTGTGTGCAGGAATTTTGCATGCTGGAGGTTCCCAACAGTAAGGGAACATTTGTCCCAGAGTAACATTTGTCCAGAATATGGTAAGGATTGAATCTGGGACCTTTGTATGCATAGCAAATGCTCTATTACTAAGCTATTTTCTAGCCATTTTCTGAGCTGTTACGCACTTTTAGCGCACTTTTTGATATGGACTCATATTCTGAGCTATTTTTTCTAGCTTTTTCATGGAGAACTAGCTATTTTCATTCCTGAAGTATACCTATGTCCACACATCAGTTGGCAAGATGAGGCTAAAACTGTTACCCAAAGTGGCATTGCACCTCAACTGCACCTCAAAAATGCTTCAATAGCATTTTGGAAGTTGGACTGAGACCTGGAATATCTAGGTTCAACTTCCACTCAAGCTCTGAAGATTCATGGCTTCATCTTGGGCGAGTTACTATCTCTCAGTCTCACCCACTTCACAGCTCTGCTGTGAGGACAAAAAGAAGGACATCACCATGTACACCAGGAGAAAAAATGATACAAGAATATGAAAGTAATAAGAATAATATCCCTTTGAAATCATGCAAAAGAAAAGCCTTGATGAGTAAATTCATTATAGTAAAATTCATTTTGAATATGAGAATAGTTAAATTAATTTTTTCGCTGAAATAAGCAAAGCATGTGAAGCAGAGATATATAGAGATGGTTTAAAGAGGGGAAAGTGGAAAATCTCTGAAGCAACAGGGTAAGTCAGACACTTAAAAGTTCATCTCAGCATGTGGTAGTTCAGTTCTCCTTATCACAAGGGTAAAGTTTGTTTTTTCTTTCCTGAGCCGTTTTCTCATGAACACCTTTATTCTATTAACCATGATACACAAGTTTATTTGTTCAAACTTACGGCACAGCGGAAAGTTTCAAGTCAGGAATGCACACGTTGTCCTCTCCGCACTCCACAAGAATGTAAGCCTGTATTGTTCAAAACATGCATCACTCATGTTAGAGCTGTTTGAAAGGAATCTCAGCCATTTCCGTTTGTTTGTTTGTTGATCATCAATAAAAATATCTCCCTGACAAGTTGTGATCCTTCCAAACCCTGATCCCAATAACAAGGACAATGGCAACTGCTTACATATCTAGAGCCATGTGCATTCCACACATTTAAAGAGTGTGTACATCTTCATTCCTGCAAAAAACACGTTTTGCACGCTGTTACAGTTAGCCGGGTTTAAGAGAATGAGGACATTTAGGAAATGCAGACTGGAAGAGCTTGAAAACTTTCAGATAGATCTGGTTCAATTAACACACTATAACGAAAACATTATGCTCTCTTTACATGTTCTGTGTGACTCCTGAAACCCTTAAAAAGCATCTTGTAAAAAGATGCCACACAGCATGCTAAAACATGTTCAATGCTGAAATGCATCACAAACAAGCAGTTATTTATTTTACTTACATTAAAATTTCCATCCCAGTTTTCCAGTTATTCAAGGCAACTGAATGATATTGATTATAAAACTAAAGCCCAATCCTATAAGCTGTCTAGCGCTAGTGAGACAGAGACTCACTGTTATAAAATGGTTGCTGAAGACACATAGAGCGCATCGTACTAGTGTGAAGTCATGCAGGCCAAATTTTCTTCCTTCTTTTGGAAACATTTCTAATCCCAGCTGTTCTTGGACATACATTATATATGTACAGTGACGCCTCACGCAAAGAATGACTCACGTAAAGTATGTTTCACGTAACAAACAAAAATTTATCTAGGATTCTGCTTCACGTAAAGAACACTTTCGTTGGCAGTTGGGGCAGATGCTTTGGCCGGCAGCCTGTTTAAAAAGCATCAGGGCTGCCTGGCGCACTTGCCCATAGTGAAAGCAACACTTCCATGCTGTTCCTCCTGTGCTGGGTGTCCGCTGGGCAGAGGGAGAGAAGAGCAGTGGAGAAGAGGGAAGCAGCTCAGAGTAGCCAGAAGGGAGCAGGGGAGAGATGCTCAGGATGGAGAGAAGGAGAAAGAGGGGAGACACTTTGAAGGTGTCTTGGATTGCAGCCTCCTAACCATGTCTACCCAGAAGTAAGCCCCATTGTGTTAAGGGGCTTACTCCCAGGAAAGTGTCTTTAGGACTGCAACCTAAGTAGACTTCATAAGATCATGCACATTGAATGCATGTTTTGAATTCAATCCCAGTGTTCTGTCATCATTTTTACATCCAGTTAATATTTTTATATTAATACTTTGGGAGTTGTGGAACCAATCGTCTGAGTTTCCATTATTTCCTATGGGAAAATCTGCTTCACGTAAAGGATGTTTCATGTAAAGAACATGAACGAATTAACTTTGTTACGTGAGGCGCCACTGTATATATCATATATCATATGTATATATATAAAATGGCTGGTGCATGTCTGAGACGACATTCAGGTGATCAGAGGGCCTATCTTTACTGTCTCCTGCAAGTGGTAGATCATTGTCCATCACATCACAGCATGCATGCTATATAATGTGGCAGGGGATAGGACTGGGGCAGAAAGCAATCAAAATACATTGGAAACAGCCTAAGAATAGAATAGAATAATTAGCTATAGCAGAAAAATAAACCAGAGTCAAGAAAGTCCCTATGCATGCGTACAAGGTCTGTACCTGCTCCAAAACAGTGCTTTCCTGGTAATAATTCAATATTGGATTTACAGCCAAACCATCGGAAAAAGTTGATTCATCCAGACTGTAATTCAAGCTAATGCTGATTGGAGATAATTTATCTCGAAATTCATTTTCATCCTGTGGGAGGTAAATTACAAAGACAGGAAGTTCATGGAAATGAATGTAGGTACTCACTTATTAAGACTTATTAAGAATAATTGTTCATAGGTACGTTCTACAGACATAAAAGAAAGACTATGGAATATAACAGCCTTATTTTCTTGGGCAAGAAAGTTATCAGTGTTTTTAAAAAAATTATGTTCATTCATTCATTTTAGCTACAATCTTAACTTCCAGTTAGGCCAGCCTAAGCCCTGGCAAAAGTCCTGTTCTGACCTCGGGGTGTCATAAAAGTGCCATAATAAACTTCTGCACCATTCCTGGGGGAGGGCTCGGCCAGTGCATGAACATGTGCTTGCCTCTCTACACCACCATGGGAAGACCAATGAGTTGTGTTGGCCTAGGTTAGGACTGCTATCTTTGAGCCCAATCCTATGCATGTCTACTCAGAAGCAAGTCCCATAATAGTCAATTGGCTTACTCCCAGGAAGATGGGAAAAGGATTGCACTTTATTATTCCACCTTTCCCTGCTCAGTTGCTAACAAAATAGCCAACAAACAGGGATACAGCACTGCTAATAAAAACCATTCCAAAACAATAAGCACAATCCTATGTATGTGTACCCAGAAGAAGGATCCACTGTTTCCAATGGGTATTACTCTGAAGAATTTATTGGAGCGTTAATTAAAACAATTTTTAAAAATCAATACAGAAAACAAAGCCATCAACGCTCATAAGATATACGAGACAGCAATAGAAAGCCACAAATCCTACCCCACAAAAGGGTAGGATTTAGTGTTCTTCTCTAATCATTCACATACCAATTATTTTAGAAAATAATTAAAAGGTAAAAGTAGTACCACAAATGTTGACCTGCTAACCATGAGCAACTTTCAAGTGCAGTGCTCGTCCCCATTAACATGATGAAGAGCCAGTGCTGTCCAAAGATCCCTGTGTGCTCATGTGTCTTGCATGATTTAATGGCAACAAGCACAGGTCAACAAGCACAGTGTCTTAACCATTGCAATGAGCCATTTCAAGCCTTAATAATTGCCTAAGTAACATAACTGCCTCCACCCTAATATCAATAGTAATTGCACCAGCCTAATATTTTTCTTGACTGAGTAAAGAACAAAACTTACTCTGAGAAAAGCCATGAAGTTCTTGCAAGTGGGACGCTTCTGCCTGTCTATCACTAGCTGGAATACATGCTGTGATTGATGGTCATCCAGGAAGAGGGTCCGCTTCACAGCTCCTTTCAGTTTCTGTGAATCTAACTGCAACTCAGCTCTCAGGGCTGACAAATACAAGCAAACCAAATACAATTGGAACAAATCAATTATATGTTCTGCTACAATTCTGGATTTATCCTGGCCATTCCATAGAAGTAACTATCATGGCTATTTACAAATTTGATTCTGCCCCTGCATGTTGACAAGTCATTATGTATCAGGTATGGGGGGCAGCAGGTGGGGTAGAACAGATCTGTCATAGTCAGGGTGACCCTGTCAGAGTCAGGGTGACCATATCAGAACTGCAAAAGAGGACAAGGTTTCCCACAAAATGTAGGACACCCAAAAGATGTAGGATATGATAAAATAAAAGCTAAGACAGTCAAATATATTGCTTTCATGTAGTTAATTTAAACATTACCTTACTTATTATTCAATTTTAAACTATTACATTAACTAGTTTCTGATTGTTTCAGCACTTTTAACACCTTTCAATTATACCCAAAACTCATTCATTCAAAATATGGTCTAAAGGCTAAAATTGTCTTCCTTGATGTAGATTTGGATGTGACATGGTGAACAAACTGTTTTTGGCATTTCCTTATGACTAACTTCAGCAAATAACCATCATTCAAATATATAAGGTATTCATTTTCCACACCCTTTGTTTATTTTACTGTAATTTGTTATCTATTTTGGCTACGTGTTAATAAATATGTGTTATTGAAGCTTTTGAAAGTGATATTTATGTCTTTTTTGGTGGCCATTCATGTTTGGATGGCGGTCTGGTCCCTAAACTGCCCAATAAGTGGGGGATATCCATATGCACAAACTAAAACGAAAGAGTCCCAGTTCACATACAGAGAGGTTTATGCATGTTCAAAGCAGCTTACAAGGTCAATTAGAATGATAACAGTAATTAAAACAGAATCAGGAAAAGCAATAAATCAAGCAAACATAGAAAGCATCTGGTGAATTATCAGCAGGGAGGGACACATCCATACAATAAAAATAAAAAAAGCAGGCCTCCATCAGTCTTGAAAGACTATGGTATCATGCTTGGCGCGGCATACGCTGCACGCGAAGCACAAAAGCCTGGGTTGGATTGTTATGGAGGATAGGCTGTTATCCAAGCAGCAAATCCCCCCTCTCCACGCCACTGAATTAGTCCAATGGAAAGGCAGAGCCAATACAATTAGATCCAGATGGCGTCGCAGAGCTGGGCTAAGGACAGGAGCTCACCCGGTCTTGTGGGGCCGACCCGGGAATCGAACCCTGGCCTGCTGGTTAACAGGAGTTAAAGGCACAGCGTTTTTGCCGCTTGCGCCACCCACAGCCATCCATACACCACAAACATACAAGGGAGGAAATTCCACATTTGGGGGGCTGCTCTCTCATGTATCATCACTAACCAAACCTCAAAAGGCAGGCGTGCATTCAAGAGAGTCTCCCTTTCTGATCTCAATGTACAGAATGATTCCTATAGAAAAAAGCAGTCCTTCAGGTATCTTCACCTCAAGCAATGAAGGACTTTAAAGGCAATAGCCAGCACTGTGAACATATTGCTATTTGTATCTCTGTGTTGTTGAACAAAGAAAGGGTCTTTGCCTAATAGAAAACTGTCCAGATATTTCTATCATAAATGGAATAACAAAGAATTTAGCAGAGACACGTAAGTCATGGACTTGACTTGAGTGGTCAAAACACATATTTTTTGCAACTCATAATGACTCGAGCCACGCATGTCAAAAACTCAAGTTACTGACTCTTTGGTTTTAACCCCCAAAAATGAAGGTCCTCATGGGCTTTCACTACCAGGGTGACCAGATTATTCCTTAAACCCCATGGCCAAAATTCCTGAACCCCAAGGCCAAAATTCCTGAACTCCAGGGCCAAAATTCCTAATCCCAGGCCAAAATTCCTGCCCACTTAAAAAAAATTGCCAAAAAGTATATTTTTTGTTTTTGTTTTTCAGTTTTTTGACCATAACTTTTGATAGGAAGGAGATATCTCCAAACTGATTTTTGCAATGGATTCTGCTCTTCAATACAAATCCAACGACATATGGCATGATGGGGAAGTGTGCACTATTGCAAAGTTTCAAAATGAAGCCAAAATATAGGACAATGAAGCCAAAATGTAGGACACCTGGACAGGAGGCTAAAAATCCGGACAAATCTGGGTTTTTATGGTCATATGGTCACCCTGTTCACTACATTCACTACACTAGAAAATAGATCTAAACAACTGAAGATGATTGCAACTTTTTCCAGAGAATCCAACAAGTTAAGCAAACGTAAAAAGTTCTTACCGATTTTATCTGAAATACCTTGGCCTTCAAAAGTCATGCAGACTGTTACAGCAAGACTACAAGCAAGAAAATGAAGTAGAAAATAACATGTGTGAATTAACATGTGTAAACAATGTGATGGGCATTTTGTAATTATACTGCCTTTTTAGATGTTCTGACTTTTCAAAACTTGTGACAGAGACCATTTGGTGTAACTAGATGGACGCCCTTCAGTGTCCTCTAAGACTTTAAGCAAACATTTTTTGGCATGCAAAGGTTGCATTGTTATTTTATTATGACCATTGTTGTGATGGGCTGCAAGACCAGAGATACTACCTTCTTGGAGCTAAACACGACTGAAGAGACTAGGAAGAGATGTGATGAGGAAAACATCATGTCCCCACCAAATATTTCCCTTCAGCAAGCCAGAAGCAATTGGCGGTAATGTCAAGAAGTTATCACATCACCACCAGTTACTTCCATGTCTCCACACTCAGTGGAGTAACACCACAAGCGACTGACCAGGGTGGCAACGAAGTTTTTGTAGCATCACCTTTGTTTCCCCCCTTTCCATGCCCCTTTTCCATCCTAAAGTCAAATTAAGCCCCTTGCTCTGGAGCATAAGATAACACTATTGGGTGACATAACTGCATGGACCTGTAACTGCTCTGGATTTTGCCCTAGGAAAGTTTTGTATGGATAGGTCTTTTGGATCAGGGTTTGAGAAATAATTATTTCAATTTTCATGCTTGTCACAAGTGCTTCTTACCCTTCTTTTCTGCTTGAACAGATTTGTTTTTATTCTAGTAGAAACTGTTTTTAATATATATACAGTATGGCTGTTTCTTCCAAGTCCAATCATGCGGTGAACATAAGCTAAAGATGTTATATAGCCCATTTTTTTCTGACAAGACTGCCTTTCTGAGAACATTTTTAGACAGACGATCCCCAAAGTACACACTGAAGTGCGCTCAAAGTGAAATACATTCCTAATATTATGAAAAAAATAAATTTTTAATCAAACATTCAAAGGCTTTCACAAATAACCACATATGGTTTCCTTCACCTATATATAAAAAAGTTGATCCTTTTAGAAAAGTACAATTTCCTGCTAATCAGTGTTGCTGCAAATCCATCATTCGTCACTTGCTCTTGATGACAAGTAAAACTTACATGCTTACAGCTGAAACTGGGGAAAAACTGAAATGAGGGGGAACCTTTATGCACACTAAACATCCTTAGGACAGCAGGCAAAGAACTACAGCAAACATTAAAACAAGAACAAATTTTTCTTGGTACATACCCTACAATCCAGAGTAACTACGGGAGCACATAAGAGACATTACGTGTACCCGTAGTTACTGCACCATCTAATGAAAACCTATGGGAAATTCATACTACAATCCACAGCAAATTGTTCTTACACCAGAGCAAGGACTCCCCGTAGTTACTCTGGATTGCGCCCATAATTGATTTTTTAAAAAAGATGTAAACCCTGAAAGAACTTAAGTTTACTAGATATGTTCACTACACTTTTACCATTATTTATTATTGTTTTTGTTGTTATAAATCTGTTATTTTATAAAACACATAGAAGACAGCAATTTGGACAATATCCAACATTAGCCATTCCTCTTCAATCCAATCTTACTAAGTAGATAGCAACCCTGTGAGTTCAAAACCTCTGGAATAACCTCTAATCTTATTAGAACTGTGTATCAGCTTCCTCTGACAGTCCTAATGAAAATGTGCCACATCTGGGATTCATATATTGTGCTTGACATTATTCAACATCTTCCTTCAGGGCAAATCATTTGCCACATATCATTAGGCAGGGCTTTCCCATAGACTCAAAGGGATGTTATAAAGGTTTCTTTCAGACCCACTGAAAAATCACAAATTTTGAACTATTTCCTTTTCCTTTGGAATTGCCACAAGATGAATAACTGAGCATGACTTTAATTTAAAGTGCAGTATGTAATAGGGAATTACCGTATTTGCTCAAATCTAATGCACACCTTGATTTAGGAGACTAACTGCACAATCCTAACCATGTCTACTCAAAAGTAAGCCCCATTGTGTTCAGTGGGTCTTACTCCCAGGAAAGTGTCTTTAGGGTTGCAGCCTAAATCCAGAGTAACTATGGGGAGTCCTCGCTTTGGTGTAAGAACAACTTACTCTGGATTCCAATATGAATTTCCCATAGGTTTTCACTAGCTGATGCAGTAACTACGGGTGCACGTAAAGTCTTTTACATGCTCCCGTCGTTACTCTGGATTTGGGAGTAAATTGGCTGAAAAAGGTGAGAGATTCGAATAAATACAGTATATATGAATTATATCATATATGCCCATGGCATATATGACGGTGAGAGTACAATCCTATTTCCTGCCAGTCAAAAGTGTACAGGATGGCTAATGGAGCACTCATTGCATGCTATGTGGGTCAGCAGAAATATACCGGTAAGTAAGATAAGTAACATTTTTGTTATCATAGCATAAGCTGCTTGGCTGCCTAATCTTTCCCCATTCCTTTGATGGATATAGTTCATGTTTCTTGGAATCAAAAAGAATTGGGCTCACGGTTCTCCTCTCCAACCAAAATTAAATTTAGGGTGCTTTGCCCATATTTTCCATATTTTATTGACTGAAGGAAGCAAAAAGAGAAGGTCATGCTTTAGGACAGCAATTTTGAACCTTTTTACCTCACAGCACACTGACAATATGATAAAATTGTCAAAGCACACCATAAGTTTTTTTATTAAAACTTTTGACAAGGCACACCACACTGCTGATAGGATGCTCAAACTCCCAATTCCCCTACTAATTAATGGCCCTCCACATAGTCTCACAGCACACCTGCAAACCATCCATGGCACCAGTGGGGCAGGTAATGATCATATAGCCCAGTGCAAAGCTCAAAATGTTGCCCAGAAATGATGTGACAACCAGATATGATGTCATCCTCTGAGTTTTTAAAAAAAGAAAATTGGGAAAAACCTGTACTCCTCCATCTCATCAGTTCACCACCCATTTGCTTTGCTAGTGAAAAAGCTAAAGCACCTATTTGCGATCTGAAGTCAACTAAGATTTTGTTGCCCACCTCCTCCCACAACAACAAAATCAAATTTAATTAACCCTACAATCCAGAGTAACTGTGGGAATATGTAAGAGACATTTACGTTGACATAGTTATGGCACCACTTAATGAAAACCTATGGGAAATTCATATTGCAATCCAGAGTAAATTCTTCTTACGTCAGAGCAAGGACTCTCTGTATTTACTCTGAATTGCGCCCTAAGTAAAAAAATGAAAATTGTGTCATTTATTGGTTAGGGAAACTGTGCTGGGGCAAAGAGGAATGGTTATTCTTTCCCTGCTGAATATAAGAGGAGCACAACTTAGAAGTGCCTGTAGACCCTGTAAGACCCTGTTAAGGGCAACAAACTTTAGGGGGCTACAAGCTGAGCTTGACACTAATGGCTATAATTGTCAAGAATGAGGTAGGTATGAATGATAATACCATCATATTGTTAGAAAGGTAATTTAATGCAGAATTCAATGAAATTAATTGTATTGGATTATCTATATTCTATCAAACTTTATGGCCGATTAACAAGAAAATGAAAACACAAAAGCCTATGGAACACAAAGTGGATTACCTTAATGCAGAACTTTCCTATGACACTGATTGCACTAAGAGCCTTTCTGATACCATATGACCTTCTGGAGGCATGCTTGTTACATGAAATGCTCTTTATGTAAAGCAGATTTTCCTAAAGGAAACTCAGACGATTGGTTCCACAACCCAAAAAAATTTCATATAAAAATATTAACTGTATATAAAAATGATGACAAAACACTGTAATAAAGAAAATACTGTACAGTACTGAACTGTACTGTACCTTTGAAAACCTTCTTGGCTGATGTGAAGGTTATAGAGAGGAGGATGACTTTGGCTGCAATTGTAAAGACACTTTCCTGGGAGTAAGACCCATTGGACACAATGGGGCTTACTTCTAAGTAGACATGGTTAGGATTCTGCTCTGTCACAATCACTAATGGAGTTACTGCTATCCATTGGCTCAGTGTAATCTTTGTCTTTATGTGCAACTTTAACATTTCCAAGCTGCTGATGGGGAGCAGCACTAGAACATTGATAAGGCACACCTTCCAAGCTGCCACACTCAGATCCCACATACAAACTTGGCTCAGTCTGCTCCCCCTGGACCCCCCATGAATTCCCTGGCCATTGAAGCCTATTCTAAACTTTGTCCAGGGCCCCACTGTAGCTCAAGCTAGTCCCCTCGTCCCCCTGTGGGTTCCCTTGTCATGGAAGCCTGTTCCTCAGAAACTTCCTCAGAAGGGCTCTTTACTCAAGAAAGTGCTCTTTATGCAAGTCAAAATTTCTGAGAAAATTTTGCTCTTTACACAAAATGCTCTTTATTCAAGGTACCACTGTACATTGCTATGAGAAGGTAGACTACAATAGAAAGTTTGCAAATTAATACATTTTCTATAATTGTACACTGACTACAGATTTTATTATTTTCAATATTATTTAATGATACTCCCATGTTCTCCAACCAGAGCACGATACCATAGTCTTTCGAGACTGAAGGATGCCAATGCCAACTCCCATGTTGTACGCACCACTACCTATTAATTATTAAAACATGTTAGGTTTGAGCTTCTAATTTAATTCCAAGTTATTATTTTTCCCAAGAGGAAAAAGGTTTGCATGATAAAATCCTGGACATTTATACAGAGCCACGAACAGTGTGTTTGTTAGGATAAGTTCTGGCAAAACCTTTTGCATTGGGATATTTGACTGTAAAACACATGTATAAAACACATGTATTGTATAAATTATGAAGTCCGCACATGTGTTCTACATCTGGGGTTTTTCCCTTGTAAAATATACAACAATGG
The DNA here is from genome assembly GCA_030015325.1 of Cryptoblepharus egeriae. Taxonomy (NCBI): domain Eukaryota; kingdom Metazoa; phylum Chordata; class Lepidosauria; order Squamata; family Scincidae; genus Cryptoblepharus; species Cryptoblepharus egeriae. The sequence goes on along the minus strand of JAREYC010000004.1, from coordinate 20,838,984 downwards.
ATGGGGAATTTTTTTCCCACATTCTGTGCATTTAAAATGGGGTAGGCACATGTTTGTGCCCACCATAATTGCTGTGGTATGTGTGCAATTTGATGTCAGTATGTGAGCATGAAATATTTCTCCTCCCTTCCTTACTGGACAAAGTAATACTAAGTTTTTTCCCCCAATCACAGCCCTACCTCCTACTTAGATTTGGCCTGGCCTGATCTGTTATGCTTTCCCTATTCCATTGCCTTCTGACAGTGAAGTCACATCAGCATGTGCGTAAACGTTTCAGTCAGAGGGCCATATCAAATACCTGGCATGGTGTAAAGGGCCAGAAAAAAATTAAATATAAAATTTATATAAATACGTTACAGATTGAACCTAGATATATGAATAAATGAAAATGAATGGGCTCAAATTTCTAGGATTTCTCCAAGGACCAACACAGATCACAGAAATAAAGCCCATACTCAAAGGGATCCCCTTTTCCTAAAAACCCAAGAACCTTCTAAGGCCTACAGAGGGCTGGCCCTGCTTCTGCCTGTTTACTTATTTACCAAGTCCAGAAAATCTTGTGTAAAAGGTATAATATTTAAAAATTTATGTGTCATTGTGTGTTATAACTGTTGTCAGGCTTGCAATAGAAGCAGCATGGCCCAGTACAACACTGGATGACCTGGCCTTCTACTCATCTGGAACAAGCAGTAGGCACACAACAGCTGATGGTGCCCAGAGTCACATCAGAGTCACATCAGAAGTAGATGATGTGATGATGTCACTGCCAACTATTTCCATTTCAGGCCAAACAGAAAGGCAGACAGGAAGACAAACAAGTGGACTCACTCCAGTTGCTGTGCCAGCCTCTTGACAAGTGAGGTGCTAACTGTGGCAGTGGACAACCTGTGCACCATCCCAGTGTGGGGCCTCTATATGAATGGGGCCCAATTCCTTCAAAATATCCAAATTGTCCTGGGTGTCATGTCTGTTTTACAAGACAATTCCAAGCAACAAAACTTCTTATAGAAACTTTAATCTACCTAGTTTTGCACGAAAATATATTCAGTGCTCATCTTGCTGAATCCAGATTGAGACTGAGTTCCACACAGTTTGAGCCTCCTCTACAAACAGCCATTTGTCAGAGCAGTTTTGGAGAGGGAAATGTAGCTTTTTCATAAACATAGTAATCCCTAAAACAAAACAAAAAATATTCCCCATAATTATTAGACTACATGTTTCAGATTTATTAATATTTGTAAAGAAGTGGAATGTCTGGAAAGTAGACTGATGAGATAGTAATCAGATGAAACTGGTTGGTAATCTTATTACAATAAGATCTTTGGCCTCTCAAAAATCCTGATTCCACACTGTAGAAAGAAGATAATAATATCCATATTACACTAACCCCCAAAGAGTAACTACGGGAGCATGTAAAAGACTTTACGTGCACCCATAGTTACTGCACCACCTAGAGAAAACCTATGGGAATCCAGAGTAAGTCACTGGAGCAAGGATTCCCTGTAGTTACTCTGGATTTTGCCCTAAGCTAACTTGTATGCTGCTGTTTCCTCTACTTCCATTTCTTCAGTCCACTTCTGGAAATAAAGGTAACAAGTGTTGACACTGTTCCCTAATAACATCTGACAGAATAAGAAATACTCCACATTGTTTTTTTAAAAAGTCAAGTTATGAATACCTTAGGAATTATAAAACGTAATCTGCAAATCAAAAATAATGCAAAAAGTAAAAAACAGCCCGTTCTCAACACTGTGATTGTAAATTTGCGTCACAATCATGTAACATGTAACTTGAGTCATGTAACACATAACTTAAGTCATAACTTTTTTGTCAGAAATAAAATCTTATACATTTTAGAAACAGTTTCCCACCTGGTTAAAACAATATTTTCCTAATACGGTATAGTATAGATTAATGCAATTCTTTTGATTTCCTGAAGCTTTCTGGGAAAGATGTTCTTCTTTCATTCGTTTTATTTTGAAATGTCAATCAATGGGCATTTTGTAAAAGTTGCACAGCTGGCTAAGAGATACAGAAATCTATCCCATGGGGGAGAGGAAATATTTGTCTGTTGGAGTTTCCGAAATAATTGTTTGCATATGTACAACACGAGGTTATAACAACTACAGAGAAAAATTACAGCACGGAAAACCAACAGCTGCTTTTCAATCACTCTGCAAGACTGAATTAATTTTTTTTATATAGCAGCAGCAAAATCCTCAGGGAAATATATATTATAATATAATGGTCAGAAATGTAACCATCTATCTGCTATGACATCTATATAACATAGACATTTTTATATATTGATGAGAAAATTCACATTCAAGCAGTCCTTTTCCCATAGGATCTAGTTTTTTTGGAAGTCAGCAGAAATTTAGGTGAATTTAGGGTTACACATGAGAAAAAATTAGAGTTGTCCCTGGGATGGGTGCCACCTGGTGCTGTGGAAGAGCTCAAAATTCTGGAAGTTCAGGGGTGACATAATGGCATAATCACATCATCCCTCTAAACTTCAAGGCCATCACATTGGTTTTAATGTGAAAATCCTGCCTCTGGACCACATCCATTTGGCAAACTCTGGCCAGCTCTGGGACTAGTTGCTTCATGTTCTCAATATCAACAGACATAAACAATGATCATTTGCAAGACCATGAAGAAGCTGGACCCAGAGATCAATAAATGGAGGCTTGGGCAGTGTGGAGCACTATATATAATTTGTCAGGATCCTAAATCACAGACATACAGTATACATTATATAGGTGGGTTCAAGCCATACAATTAGCATAAGGGTGCAATCCAGAGTAATTACCGGGAGTCCTTGCTCCGATGTAAGAACAGTTTGCTCTTGATAGCAATATGAATTTCCCATAGGTTTTCACTAGGTGGTGCAGTAACTACGGGTAAACATAATGTCTCTTATGTGCTCCCGTAGTTACTCTGGATTGTAGGGTATGAGATTCTGTACACATCACTGTATATTTCCACTAAGGCTGCAATCCTAAAGACACTTTCCTGGGAGTAAGATCTATTGAACACAATGGGGCTTACTTTTGAGTAGACCTGGTTAGGATTGTGCTCCAAGTCCAAGGTAAAAGTGGCCTAATGGATGCTGCTGAAACTCTAACTCAGTATGACACTGAGTACCCACATGTGATGGGTACAATGCTTACTGAGCACTGTTATGCTACATTCTACATTGAGCCTTAGTCCAAATATGTGCAGTGTCTCCTTGCTCATGCTGACCACTGAAAATGACAAGACATTTTAAACATGAAAACACTTACAGGTCAAAACTACACTATGCAAGGAATACAAAATCCAGAGCAACATGGATCACAGCTATATGATTAGTACTGAACATTTTTCAATGTTTAATGCAGTTAACAATATTCATTTTTTTAAAACCACAAAAACTATGAAGACATTCCAGTTTGTAAGACAAGAGGATAGTCCTTCAGCAAAGGAGGTGGTTCAGTTGTACCAAAAGGAAAGAGCTTAAAATGAGAAAGAAATTTTACAGGTGCGTCATTTGACTATGGGTGCAATAGTTCTGGTTCATGTACTCTCTCCGATTGCTACAGGTATTCTCATATACCTCCATGTCCAGCAAAAAAAAAAATCTTCCTCCTTTGAAGTGACTGTCAAAGACTGCCTGCATGGAACTCACTGGACACAATGCTGTACATTTATAGGGTTGCCATTCGTCCCGGATATCTGGGACATTTCTGGGTTCAGGGGGTTCAGAGATGATATTCCAGCCAGGAATCATGTCCCAGCTGGGACACAATGAGCACCTGGGCTGGGGGGGGGCAGCTTCTCTAGCTTCTCCATCCCTAGCTTCTCCTCTTCCTTTCCTGCTGCGGGCCGCTAAGCCCTAAAGTCCCAGCTTCTGCTGCAGCCCACTCAGCTGGCTTCTACAGAATATAATTGACTATATTGCGGCTTTCTTCTGAGTAGATATGCACAGAGCATTTTCCCGGTTTTGCTATGGTCTCATCCCATCCTGGACCTGAGGAAGGGAATTACCTGAGGAAGGGAATTACTGCAACCCTATACATGTAAGTCACAAGGTGACTGATCTGAACATTGTCTTTGTTACGACCAACAACTTACCACGCAACTGTAGTTAAAGAATCTGGAAGCTGACAAGTTTTATTTTCAGGATTTATGATCACTGGGAAGAGCAAGAGCTGAGCATCCACTGTCACAACTGGTCTTGCTCTGCAGGAGACAAAAACAGAAATTCAGTAAATAAAAAAGAGATGCATGCAGCAGGAACACCCTGCTTTGAAGGTTAAATGGCAGCACAATCCAAAGATTGCACTGGGCCAGCACAAGTCCCTTACACCAGCCAAGGAAGGTCACAAACATTCCATAAAGCATTTGTAAAGTTCTGTAAGGAAGCAGGACTCTCCCTCACTGGGGATCTTCAAGCAGAGGCTCGACAAGCATCTGTCAGAGATGCTCTAGGAAGATTTCCTGCTACAGCAGGGGGTTGAACTAGATAACCTATTTGGTCCTTTCCAATTCTATGATTCTATAAGATGTCCTGGCAAATGGAGGTGTGCCAACCTACAGATGCTGCATCCAGCCTCTGTGGCAGCACAAGGTAGGACCTCCACACCAGCCGAGCTCAGCCAGTGTGAATGTCAGAGGGAGTGTGAGGATGCTGGGAAGGTCTTGCACTGATTGATCTGAAAGGCAGGAAGCCCAGATTGAGGCAAGATTAATTTTTGAGTAGCGTATTTCACTAGAGACAGGAAAAAACTGCTTTAATCTGCTGCTATCACCTAAATGGGATGGATGGATGGATGGATGGATAGATAGATAGATATTGATATACAGACAATTTTTTTAGGAAAGCCTGTCTACTAACCTTAAATTATGCTCTCACACACTATAGTCTCACACTATAGCAGAATCATAATCTCAGTGGTAAAAGCTGAAGAATGTATTCTGCTGACATAAATCTTTCCACATGCTGGTTCAATCCTAAATAGGCGTGACTCTAAGCATGTTCCTGTCTATACATTCAAACAGCTCATGAAGATCAACAGAACCAAATTGACACTTTCTCTGCACAGGCCATATCTAGCTTCTGGATGTCAGCATTGGATTCCTGTGTTGTCTTTCAACAATCTAGTTTTTTTTAAGATAATATTTTGTTTCTGTTTTGCCACATTTTGTATTTGTGTTTTTTATGGTCTGGGAAAGAGAAAGAAAACATTTAAAAACTGCTCTATGGTACAAAGTGACTGATAGATCTGAAGCCAAACGGTTCAAGGAGACCAAAAAATGGACCATAATAGAAAAAGCAGCTGGAAACAGACACAACGACAACAGAGCTGTGATTTACTTAAAATATTTCCAAGTTACTGCTGGGAATTAATTGGATGCTTTTCATTCAGAACTCTTTGGAACAAAACTGAATAAGAGGAAGACATAAGAGGTAAGCAAGTATAGTAAAGATCTAAAGATCACTGTATCTTGGTTCTTGGTTCTCAGATCTTGGTTCAGGCCAAGAACCGGCAAATGTTACAGCTTGCTTCACCTGGCATGGCATCAAAGCACAAATGGCAGTCGCTGCTTCTGCAGCCGCTACCATCCACCTCCACAACCATTGCTATTCATTCTCATTGCCAGATGCTTCAGTTTATCATTCTCATCTCCCCCACATTTTCCCCTTCTTCTCAATTCTCTATTCTTTTAAATCCAGGACATGCAGGAAAGAGAAGGACTACCATAAATTGCAGAAGACTAGTAGGCAGGTGGAGAAGCGGGCTGGAGGAGGACAGGGACAGAGGTCTGGCCAATTCACTGCTAAAGGCAACCTCTTTAATCCACCTTAATTCATGGACTGGTAGGCCTAACTGCAACGATAAATATAATACACTAGCAATATTGCAGAATATAGCAGCATTTTTGTAACTCTTCCTAGAGCAGACTAGATAGACTCTTTCCCAGATATTTTATTTATTTTTTATTTTAAATATTTATATCCCGCTTTTCTCGGGCAAATTAGCCCGACTCAAGGTGGCTGCCATAAAACATAATTAAAAACATAAATAGAACAATTTGATAAAAACAATTAAAACATACAGCTAAAAATAACATGGATTAAAAACAATAACAACGAGACAAAAATACAACACCTGGTTTTTTCAGCCCAGTTTAGTGTAATGTTGCAGTCACTATTCTGATGTTCTGGCTCTGTTTTCCAAAAATGAAGGTTTTTGTTTTTTTTAAAGGTTCATGGTTAGACTAAGAAATAGACTAAAAATTTGGTCAAAGAAAGAACGGAAGAGAGAGTGATTTGATGATGACTGAACATATGTTTATGTTTTAAAAAATGCAAAAAAATGCTATAAAGCACAAAAGCACATACCTATAAACTGCGACTCGCCCAGCTCCAAATGCACCTACAATTAAATCTGCAAAATTAAAAAAATTGGAACTTAGAAAACAGACACAAAACTGAGTGTTTTTCCAAACTAAAATACTTATATTGTCCTGTAACTTCCATGAGTGACGTTTTAATCAAGGAGCAGGAATTTCCTGCCCCATTGGTTGAAAATCTGCTTCTGAGGATAGATCTGCTCGGGTTGGTCCATTAGGACTATGCAAAGGTTATTTAGCAAAGGATTGTTGGGGATCGTCAGGGCATGATGAGCTGACCCCATACGATGCAAATGCACATGGATACTTTGTATATCCGTACAAGCAAGTACATGTATCACAGTCAAAAAAGAGAAAAGGTTCAAAATTAGCAAATCACACTTTAATGTGTTCAGTCCTCTGGATTTGTTTATAAATCACTGGTTGTGCATGAAAGTGCCAAGCAGAACTGTAGTAAGCTTCTTGACTGAAAGTGTTTCTGCTATTCCAGAGATAAGAAAATGTCACCTACATACAATATAAAGAATAAGCAATTCTATCTGTGCATGAAGGATAACTCTGCCCTAACATTTATCCCATTCTTCCAAGGAGATCAGGGATGCATGTAAGAAAGGGCTGAGAAATAATGAATATGCATATCTACCCAGAAATAAGCCCCACTGAGTTGAATGGGGCTGATTCTCAGGCATGCATTTATAGGATTACAGACTTATATCCCTTTTGGGGCCTTGCATTACCAGAACTCACAGGACGGGGTGGGGTCTTGGGCAAGGATAGAGGTGTCTCAAGGGTAAAAAGGAAAGCAGGAAGGCAAATGAATGCTGAGAAGGGTCTTCAGCAGGAGCGCATGTCGTCCCATCTGGATTTAGAAGGAGGGCAGCTCAATGCCATCAACAGATGGCCTATAAATTCTGACGGATTCCCTCCCTATCAAAGCCTCCCTTGTCAAATCAGACTGTCTCTCTTGGGGTTGAATTTGATGCTTGGAAATTGGCTTTGAAAACAATGTGAAACAGGCACAACTAAATGCATAAAATTAATAATGAATCTAATCTGACTTTAATGGAACATATAATTAAACAAATAAAAGATTTAATAATGAAAATGATGGAACATGAAACTTTTATTTCTTTTACACACATCTACTCTTGCTTCATAACCAGTTTTGGCCCAGTTCATTGGTGACCGAAATAAATAGGTTTCCCTTTTGAAATTCTAGCTAGACATAGTTTTAAACTATGTGCCAAATTCATTAATGAGGTTTATAAACATTTTATGTTCTGCAAAAGAAAATAATCAAAATCAAGTGTTCCTGCTATCTACATTATTTGTAGTTTGGCAGCCCTCTTATCCTAAAAACAGAGAAACACTTAGTCATACATTCATATGTCTTCTGTGAAAAAATGTCACAGATATAGTTTCCTTGCTAAAAGCAAAATGCTAAAATCAAAGAATACAGAAATTTTTCAGCAGAGAAAAAAATCAAGCTAAATGTCTGTATCTTTTCCAAGGGAAACTTCGGAGAGAAAAAAATGTGAACTGAAAGATAAAACTATACCATTTCATTTACTAGGACTTGACTTTTTTGAAAAAGGAAATAAATCTCTATGGCTTTGAGTTAAGGAAACACTGTCTATAAATCTACTGAGATATAGCTGTAAGAAACACCACTAGACTGGACATTCCAAAACTGAAATCCATGGGTATGTTTTGACCTCCTAAGGGGAATAATCATCTGCTTTCCAGATAGATAATGAATAATACCTACCAATGCCCATGGGGGATGTGACTGACTATTTATGAAGTCTCGGACAACTTTCTTTTTCAATGTTTTGTTCAAAGTTCCAAGACCATCTACATATAGTAGAGGCAGGGGATACCTTCAACCATCCTCTGCAACCCTGGGTTATTGACACAGGGTCAGAACAAATAGTAATGCCAAGGGGATAGTGTGCACCCCTATGTGCTATATCTAAGCAAAAGGAAATGCAGATAAGATAGGAAGGTATCTAATATGAGTTAGACCATTGGTCCATGTAGATCAGTATGATTGACACTGAACTCTCTCCTAAACTTGGTCATTGATAGAAGGTCCCAGGTTCAATTCTGGGCAAATCTTCTGTGAAATCCTGACAGCTACTGTTTCTCAGGGAATTGGATGCTAAGTGTTGAGGACATACAACAGTGGATCTTGCCATTCATTCCATAAGACCAATCTCGCTGCACAAAAAAACTGTGCTATCTCTGTTTTGGAGCTACCAGTGAAAATAGCTGTCATCTCCATGTACCCACCATTGATGGACCCAGCCCATATCAGAGTATGCAAGGAGCAAGTGGGGAGAGGAGAGCAGCAGCACATGCTGGAATGCTATCTCCATTTTCTCAGCCCAAGACTCCCCCAGTCTCTCTCCAGACTTATGCCAGCAAAATAGCATAAGTCTTCAAGGAGACCCATTTCTAGCCAGTAACCTTTCTTACTTACTTCTCCCAGCCTATCTTGTCACCGTTCCAACATTGCACGCTGCACAGATCCATTAGCACAGAAGCATGGTAGAAAATAGTTGGGGGTATAACAGGGCTTGTAGTCACGCAAAGGAAGCTAGTAATGACTGGAAAGTGCTATCTGTGCTCACTATGATTCATCAGACTCAAGTTGGACCAGACCCATGCAGAACTGATGAGTGGTATATGGAAGCTTCCCAAGTTGGCAGGGCTAGTTTTCCTATACCTGGAAAGCAATGTAGGCTGGCACAAGTCCAAACACAAGTCCCAAGCTCACCTAGGAATGTTGCAAAAATGCTGTAGGGTACTTCTCCTGGGGAGTAAGGGGGTGAGGCCAATGCACAGATATGCACTGACTGTCCCACACCAGGAACCAGAAGAAGGATGAGTTATATGGCCTAAATTGGTTAGGATTGCACCCTAATGCAAATAATCTCACATGCTTTCCATTGCCACCCCACTTCCACTACCTATCCAGTATACAGAGAATAGTAGTTTTGACTACTGGTTAGTTTTTCCCATTTGCTGATTTGTACATTTGCAGCAATGTAACAAACACCAAACTGTTCCCCATATATATGGAAATATATAACCATTTCAATTTACTATGAAGCAAACTCATAAGATGCTTGCAAATAATTCAGAAAGAAACTGAAGACAAACCTCTTGTCAATTACTGACAGTTTCTTTACCTTGCAATCACAACAGCTCTTTGCAAAAGTGTGTCCTTGCCTCTCTTTCTTTCTCTTCGTTCTTTCCTTCCCTGCCATTTTCTGAATAAATCTCCAGAACTATGTTTAGAATAAAATAATCACTTAGTTGATAAGTTTTAAATTTCTAGCAATTGGCTTGCATTGATAAAAAAAATCTTGATATCCTTCACAATCTCTGCTACTAAGCAGTTGGAGGAGTTTTCCTCCTACTGTAAATCTAGATGCACTTAGCAGATGGAACTGTCAGCAAACAGTATTTCAGAAAGAGAAGGTAAGATGACCTCTGGTTATAGGTGTTTTCAGTCCATTTATTATCAAGAAGACAATTGCCTTCTTGAAGTTAGGATGGCGTATATTTGGTTAATATAGAACACATTTTTTGAAGAATAAAGTTAATTATTTTAAATTGCTTGTAAATCATGAGTAGTTGTTGATTACCATCTTAGAAGGAGATAGCACTTTCATTTTATCCAGCATTTGATCCAGCATAACTGCTGGATACAGTAGCATTTGATCCAGCATAACTGTTGGGTCTGAGCCCTACTCCCTGTCTACCCACAATTCCACCCACTGCCCATTCTTCCCTTACCCCAGATGTTTCTCATCTGCTTTAAACCGCCATGTTTTGTGAACAGTCACAAAACAAACAATCCCAAATCAGTTGTATAGTAGGTGAGCAGAGCACTGTGGCGATTCCAAATATCACAAATATTCCAAAATGTTCATCCAGAATGTCCTATTAATTCCAATAGGGCTTATGCCAGCAAAACAATCTTAAGGTTTGGACTCCAGCAGTTCTACTGTGTGGGTTATGTTTCAAATGCCAAGAGCCTTCTCAAATCCCGACAAAGGGAAATGTTGCGGTCTGCCGTATGCACGATCCCAGAGGAGAGGGGAAAACAGAGAATGAAAATTATACTGACGTTGTGCATTTAGACTACAGATGGTGTTGGAACGTCGCCCCAAACTGGATAAGATCCACTTCAAAAATAAAGAGTACAGGCTGCAATCATGAAGCGGTGTTGATAAATACCAGACGACATCAGTAATATATTAATCGGTAAGGAAAAACATTCGAAACCAAGCTAATTAAAAAGTATGATCCAGCAAAATGAGCAATGGAAGAATATTTGCAACCACAAGTGCCTTTTTATGTTCCGAGTAGCATAGGCAGTTAATATTTAACATTTTTTCGAACTAATCGAAATAATGCACATATAACTTAGTAACTGGTACATCAATCCTGCGAAGTAGGGTAGCATTATAATTACTTCTGGATTATGGATATGCGGCTTAACAGCAGTAGTTGATGAGAGCCCAATCCTAGGGTTTCTCCCTGCTATAGCCTGCAGCCAAAACAAAATGAGTTACACACAGCATGCTATGATGGAAAGGCCGATAGGGAGACTTGGAAGGGGAAAGAGAAATTTTCCTTTCCCCCTCCATAAGCCTACTGATTGCTAATGGGTCTCCTTGGACTCACACCATCTTTTTAGCAGGCACAAATTCAAGGAGACAAAGTGAGCACATCAGTTTGCTCTGGAAGGGACCACAACTGGTACAAGTTGCCTACATCAGGTGCTACTCACTCCCACTTCTGACATACACTGGCCCACACCTGCTATGCCCACTCCCTGCTCCATTATTTTTATTCTACCAGTTCACCAATGAAAGCACACCTTCTTGTCCCCAGCACCACTTGCAGAACCTCCACAGAATCTTTGGTAGCAGCCCAGAGTGTGCATTTCCATGCACTTCACAATCACCATTCGCAATGGCCATAAAGTACACTCAACTTTTAGTTCTGGTGGAAGCAATACTGAATAAGATTTGGTGGCTAAAGTAACTCACCGAGTGCAGTCCTAAGCATGTCTATTTAGAAATAAGTCCCATTATGGTCAATGGGTCTTACTCCCAGATAAGTGTGCTTAGAATTGCAACCCAAGTCTGTAACTCAACTGATAAGTGAAACCAGGAACTTTCAGTCAATACTCCATCTATAAGCTATTATGCCACATCACCTTTAAGTGATTTCATTACAGTTGGGGACTTAAAACAATTCTACATTCAAATTAAAATAAACCATACTTGAAAAACTCTTTAATCTGAAATTCTAAACATAGTTTAAGTCTCATACTCAATGAGACTTAATTCAAAGTAAACATGTACTATAGGTACAACAACTGCAAACACAAAAAGTACATGCCTTTTTGTCTATAAAACAAGCAGGCCTCCGTCAGTCTTGAGAGACTATGGTATCGTGCTCTGTGCTGCATACGCTGCATGCTAAGCATGAAAGCCTGGGTTAGATTGTTATGGAGGATAGGCTGTTACCCAAGCAGCAAATCCCCCCTCTCCACACCACTGAATGAGGCCAATGAAAAGGCAGAGCCAATACGATTGGATCCAGCTGGCGTCACAGAGCTGGGCTAAGGACAGGAGCTCACCCTGTCTTGTGGGACTGACCCGGGTCTTGAACCCTGGCCTGCTGGTTAACAGGCACAGCGTCTTAACTGCTTGCACCACCCACAGCCCATCTATAAAACAACAGGACTGTAATTACAAGGAGAATAGAATTTCATAATTTCTTCTGCTTCTCAACTGGATTTTGCTAATTATAGTGACAAATTTATGTTTTTTAAGCCAGTTTGGGAATCTTCGTAATGACAAAGGGGAACACAAGTACGTTTTCCAGAATCCTAACCCTCCACCAGGAGTGGTGCAGACATGTCTTATGGCATTTTTGTGACAACCCCAGGTCAGCATAAAATTTATTTCGGGGCTGGAGGTTATGACTGCAGCCTTTGGTCCCAAGGGGGTTATGAGTTGCTAGAACTAGTGTTGCAGCAGTGCAAGGTCCTTTACAGCAAAGTGAAAGCCAAAAAACCACTGTTGCAGGGTGGAATTTGTGGGGTATAACAGTGGAAGAATTTTCTCCTCCACTTTTCAATCTGCCGTGTCCCCACTTCTCTCCTTGGACATGTGCCAATAATATTGCTAATGTAGATTTGAAGAAACCCATAGGTGATCAGGCAGCCTACTTTGGTGTAAGAAAAAAATATTTTAAATAGGGGTTTTAAAAATATCTTGCCAGTTGTTTAATACCCACCTCCAACAAGGTATACAGGGAAGCCTCTGTGTTGTGATTGCATTTTATAAAGCGACAGTAGGACTGGACAGTAAGTGTAGTGCAGTGGGACATTTCCCCTTTTAAACAAGATGCTAAAAAACTTCTTGCCAAGTAAACCCTTTACGACTAAGAGTTTATTGCCTGATCTCGGAAGAGGGTAGGTGTTTGAAGTCTGTCCCTGTTCTAACATATTCTTATTATTCCTGTAATTCTATTGGCATCATGTGGCCCTTTAACTGTAACCTGCTTGGAGAACAACTGCTGAAAAACAAGCTATAAATTTGCTAAAGAAATAAATAAAAGTCAGAAGAAAAGCAGGCCAATGGCTGGGTAAATAACTCTTTGATTCAGATTTTTGACGAGGAATAGGATTGTTAAGATCTAAAAATAAAAATAAAACCAAGAACACACCCACAAGCCAGTTCAGGTGTTTTGTGTTAATGTATCCATTTCAGTCCATCTTGCATTTCTTACTATTCCTCTTGAGAGGAAATAGAGCATTTGTTATATTCAACTTCATATTCACTGGGAAAACCAGACCTTCTCACACAAAAGCTGTGCCTTTTGATTAAAAAAAATCTCTGCCTTGCAAAAAGGACAGTTTAGAAATTATGTTTTTTCCAGAGAAAGGGCAGATGAAATCCTTTCTCTTGGGGAAGAATCTTACCTGGGTAATCATTCTTGTCTATGTCTGAGTCTCCTCTTAATGTAAAACCAAATCCCGCAGGCACAGACTGGGAGGCCCACATACCACTGAGAACCTGGGAAGGGTTAGGATTTAACCCAGTGCTGACTCCATTGTAAATAAGCACTTTCCCTCTTCGGTCTTCTCCTGCAAATGGCACACCTATCGCAATGTCTGCAACAGAATAAGAAGAGATGGCAAAATTATAAGGGCAATGGAACTGATTCATCCACATGGGTAGGAAAAAGACCCATCTGTTTTAGGCAATGCTAAACTGAAACAGGGAGAGGGGCAATGTTTCGAACACCTTTTTGTCCATACAGCAAGCGCTCCCCTTTAGAAATGCAGTAACAATGGACAAAATGTACATGCACCTTCAAATGTGGCTGTCATCCATGCACATTGCATTAATTAAGGAAGGGGGAACAGAAGGTGGGGTATGGATCACCTCTGTCCATAGAGTTTTGGGAGGCACACTCATTACAGTATACAGTTCAACATCTCCAGCTGGGACAGACAAAAACTGATTTCTGAAATCCTGGACAGCCATTACCAGGCAGTGCCCACTAGATGAATAATGCTAGATGAACCAATAGTCCAATTTGGCATAAAGCTGTTTCTTAAGTATTCTTCTATATTTTGTTAGAAAAAAGTATAAAAGTACTTCAAACAATGACAATTTGATTTTATCAGAGTCACTTTGGCTGCAATCCTACAGACACTTTCCTGGGAGTAAGACCCATTGAAAACAATGGGGCTGACTTTTGAGTAGACATGGTTTGGATTGTGCTCTTTGACTTTATCAGAGGGCACAAGAAGCAGGTAAGAGTAAGTGGCAGTCATTCATTTGGGGTCTCCAAACTCCGGGCCCCCTCAATGTGGCCCCCAGCAAGACCCCTCTATCCAGCCCTTGGGCAAGCCTTGTAATCCACTCCAAAACACGTTATGTGTACATTTATGTAAATGTATTCAAATTTAAATGTAAATTAGTGTTCTGGCCCCCAACACAGTATCAGAGAGGATGTGGCCCTCCTGCCAAAAACTTTGGAGACCCCTAAGCCAATGTGGAATTTGATCATTAAGTATCAATACTCTTTAAAGATTTTCCAGAGCAGGGGGAGTTACATTCTTGAAACCAAACAGAGCCTTCATTTCATTTACCATATAAAATATGCTTAAATAACAACAACTCATGGTGACCTTACCATGACTAGAAAAACTATAAAGCACACAAGGGTACTTCACCATGACAAAAAGAAGTGATTGTGTGGGAAGCAGCCCTTACAATAAATGCAATGAGAAGTTGCATGCAGATGTGCTTCCTCTACCTTTTATATGGCACAACAAAAAAATGGAACCACTCTCATGTTCAGCTACTCTGGCAATTTGGGTGGCTCCTCTAAGAGGACTTTTCTAAAGCAGAGATTCTCAAACTGTGGATTCAGGACCCATAAATGCATTGTGACCCAACTTTTGGTGGTTTGCAAAATGGCAAGCAGAAAACAAGCTGCTACTTGGCGGGGGGAACAATGCTACCCAACCACCACTACAGCCACAACCCTTGGCTCTTATAAATCAGGCTGCAGCCTGTAGGGCAGTGGTTCTTGTGCATTTCAGCCTGTGACCCCCCCTTCTGAAAAAGAAAGGTTGTGTGGGGAGCCCCCCTCTGGAAATATATCATCGACATGGAAGTGATATCACTGTTTTGTCAGAGTTCCTCCATGTCTACTTGGAAGTAAGTTCCATTGTGTTCAATGAGATTTACTCCCAAGAAAGTTAAAATTGCAGTCTGAGTGTTCCATTTCAAGCTGGCAGCTCCCAGCTCTTTATGACCCTCCCGCCCCATCACAAAAATAAAGTCATGATCCCCCATATGGGAAGTGACATCACTGTGGATCCCTACTTTGAAAATCACTGTTCTAGGGCATCTAAAAAGTTTGAGAAACACTGATCCAAGAAAATACATGATGGAATTACCGTTATATCCATCCTGGTTTAAGTCTCCAAGGTGTGCAATGGAATTCCCAAATCTCCCAAACACCTCTGTGCCAGAGAGTGTCTGTGCATCCCTGAAGGAGAAGGCACTCTCTTGAAGGTATAAGTACACCTGCCCAACTTCTTTAGGGTTGCTCTCAAATTCACGTTCCATAAAGAGAGGAGCACCAACTAGGATGTCATCCAACCTGTAGGCAGAAACGAAACACACACAACTGGTTTAGTCTAAAGTTCACTTTTTTCCTATAAATATAATGCTTGAAACACACACACACAAACACACACACAAACACACACACATGCTGTGAGGAGAAAGTATTGGCACACAATCTTGGTTAATGCATCCCATACTACTGTTGATGAGAGCCATTTGAAACACTTATCTCCAGCCAATCTTTATTGTAATTTTCATCACAGTCGCTCCCACAGGGCAAAAAGGTTTGATGTAAATGGCAGTTTGCTTCACCAGCTATGGAAATTTCAGCTGCAAAAATGGAAAAAAGTGCTCCAGTTGCATGTGTGGTTCCCTCGTACAAAGTGTGGCCTCGAGTGAAAAACACCAGATTTGTTGGAACTCTTCTAAATCTATTCTTCTTGCAGGTCAGTCACAGATATTACACACTGTCAACACATTTCCTTGTACTGTGCACCAATTCAATGATAAAACTCCTAATATTGTATTTAATTTCCTGGAGATATTATGCAGTTCCTATACACTGGCTTGTGCTGGTCTTCCATTCCTAGGAAGAGCATTGCTTCTTTTTGCATGCTGCAGACAGCTTCATTCAAATCATGTCCCAACATTCCCCCTTCCCAAAATAAGTCCTGGATGTAACACAGGTGAATTGCAGAGGAAATGAAAGCAAAACAGCATTAATGGCTGCGATGACATGGCATGACACTATGTCCTCTGATTTTAGGACTGCCATGACCACAATGTCTCATTAGCCACATTGTTCCTACCACTCTTTAGTGCCTTTGCTGTGCTCTGTTTTTTGTGTTTCAGTTCAGATAACAAAAACAATGATGTCAGTTTCTCTTCTCCGTGTGCCCCCTGGCCACTTTCTCCTTCGGCATCCAAACTGCGCATGGGGAGTTGTATGTTTTATAACATCTGTTTGCAGTAGACATTTTTAAACCGAGGAACATTTCTGCTTGTCTGCAGTTATAAATAGTTCCATTTCTGAGCCAAACACACAAGCTAAAAAGGACTGAGGAATAATGCTGCAGTCCAAAGCCTTCGATTTACAATGGCATTTAATGGTTGTCCCACTTTCATGACTGAGCCACGATCTTGCAAGGACCATAAATCGAACAATTTGTTTTTTCCCAGCATTGGAGCGGCATTTGAATAAAACAGCATTTTAAAACACCCGCTGACCACCTGCTGAAACTTTAAATCATTTGCTGTATATTCCATTCATGTTATACCATGTCATATACATATTGGGCTGTGGGTGGCGCAAGTGGTTAAGACACTGTGCCTGTTAACCAGCAGGCCAGGGTTCGAGACCCGGGTTGGCCCCACAAGACAGGGTGAGCTCCTGTCCTTAGCCCAGCTCTGCGACACCAGCTGGATCCAATCATATTGGCTCTGCCTTTCCATTGGACTAATTCAGTGGCGTGGAGAGGGGGGATTTGCTGCTGGGGTAACAGCCTATTCTCCATAACAATCTAACCCAGGCTTTCGTGCTTCGCATGCAGCGCCGAGCATGATACCATAGTCTTTCAAGACTGACGGAGGCCTGCATATACCATATCAGTTGTGGGCTGATGCAGAGTTTGCAGTAGGCACATTGGGAAGCATCAAAAGGTTAGGCCTTGAGCATGTGAATCTTTGATATGGAACAAATAAAAACTAAGGCTGCAATCCTAACCCCCTGTTAGGCTTCCCTAAGACCCAGCACAAGATCCATGCTGGCCTGGGAGTGTCATAAAACTACCATAAGGCACTTCTGCACCACATCTGGGGGAGGGGTAGGCCAGTGCACAGACATGCACTTGCCTCCCTACGTCACTAAAGGAACAAATGAGTTGTGCCGGCCTACGTTAGGATTGCACCCTTGGATCTTTCAAATAAAAGACTGCTAAAGTGGTTTTATTGGACCTGTGGTTTCACCCTAACATAAATAATTCAAATCAGCTCTACAAATGTTGTGCAATAATCTTGTTTTCCTCCTGGCAATGCTCATTTCAATTACTGGTGTCTATTTAAACACTGCAAAGCAATTATAGAATGACCAATGCAAGAGACATCCTGCACTGTTAACCTAGAAACCAGAAATCAATCTAGAATCTCTCTCAGTTTAAAACTAGGGGGAGTACCCTGTCCTATACTAGTTAAGCACCAGTGCCATAAATTTACCATAAGGGATGTGTGCAGTGCCTGGGGAAGAGGAGCTGCTGGCACTGGTGACATTCACTTTTGGCACCAAAAGGGAGGTGGGAGGGACTGCTTGCACGCTGATGTGGGGTTCCCAGCAAAACATAGCACTTTGCACCCCTTCTCGCTACACCACTGGAAATATGCCCCAAATTTCATTACTACTTATATGGTCGACAAAATTTTGAATCTAACAAAGAATATGTTCTTGAGCTCGAGAAACTGGCTTTGGTTTCTGGAATGAAAACTTTACACTTTTATTTGTTTAGGTCTGAATCTCAAGGCAGGATAAACATAACAGAAAACTCAAGTATAAACCTTAAAACAGTCAACCTAAAATAATCAAGATAAAATTCCTGTCAAACCTCCAACTAAATTAAAAGCCCAATTGCCATTTCTCCTCCCCTTCATCTCTACCTTGTTTAATAAATTTATTTTCCTTTCCCTATATCTATGAATATCTCTTGGCTTGACTAGTTCAGAAGATATCCCAAATCTATTCAAATCTGTAGAGTCAAGAAGGTCAAGAGACTTGACTTACAACAATTTTGGCAAATATGGCTGTCAGAAAACAATAAGGAGTTCTTATGGGACGGGAGGTGAGAATAGGCAGAAGGATGAGGTCCAAGATCTGTTTCATTTAATAGATGAGTAGCCCGATCCTATTCCCAGCAGGACCTCCATTTCGCTCCCACTGCCCAGAATGACTCTAAAAGGGAGGAGAAGGGCCACTTTCATATTGTGGTGAGGCTCCTTACAAATCTTTGCACCCCTTAGTACTCTGCACCCATTCCAGCTACACCACTGCATATCTCCACTCCACTGTACCACCTACTCCATGTTAAATACTACATAAGAGACAAACTTATGCATTGTTTAAAGTATTATTAATCCTGCTGAAATTTAACAAAAATATAAAGATTTTTAAAATAATAGCCAGAATACGTAGTAGTCCTTAACTTACCCATCACCATTAACATCTGATACTGCAACAGTGTACCCAAAGTAAGATGCCATCTGTAAGGGAAAAAAAGAATGCCCTTATTGTTTGCATCATGTATATTTTTAAAAATTCTGTTCACAGCTTGCAAAGTTTTATCACATCCTAAATAATACTTAAATCTAGTTTCTCCTGCAAACCTTTGAATAGCATGACAACCACATCTTAGAATATTGATGTGTGAGATTTCCATCATGCTAATCATCTCTATATCATTTCAATTCTAGTAAATGTGCTGCCAAAGCAAGTGCTGTTGATTTGTATGACTGAAATCCATTACCTGTTCACCGGTGAAATTCTGAATAAAGGTCAAATCTGTAGAATTAAGAATTGAAACCTAGAAAAAAAGTATATCAGTTAGTTATAACCAAGTCATAAGTTTTCACAATATATTATAATAATTTCAATGATTCCTGATTCTCAAGGATGCTCTGAAAAGGAACTAATCCTCTGAGAAGAACATGTTGTACACTTAAATTATCACTTTAATGGCTCTTTAAACTTTTCAATAAAGATATTTTACAGTTTCATTAAGCAGCTCATCTTTGGCCCAATAGGATACCTTGTCTCATAGCTAACCTATATCTAATTTTTGTACAATTCAAAATCACTGATAGTGCTGTGCAACACCATTGTCTCTTACCCTACAATCCAGAGTAACTACGGGAAGAAGAAAGAGGCACTCTGGATTGCTCTATGCATTTCCCCATAGGTTTCCCCATAGGTAGCACCATAACTAAGTGGTGTAAAAGGTCCTGTAGTTACACTGGATTGTAGCTTATGGGTGCAATCCAGAGTAACTACGGGGAGTCCTTGCTCCGGTGAAAGAACAATTTACTCTGGATTGCAATATGAATTTCCCATAGGTTTTCACTAGGTTCTGCAGTAACTATGGGTACACGTAATGTCTCTTATGTGCTCCCATAGTTACTCTGGATTGCAGGGCTAGTCACTTTCCTCTGCTGCATCCAAATCTATGGCACAGTCCTAAATTGCAGGTGCATCAGCAGAGCACACCACTGACACACCAGTGCTTTGTGACAGCATAGTTCGGCACCAGTGGGAAGCCTGCGTCAGTCAGCCAGTGGAAGACCATACACTGGAGAAGGTAAGATCCATGCTAGGGAGCAGAGAGGGCAGGGCAGGGAAGGGTCGGAAAACGGTGTGATGCGGCAGAGGGAGGGGATGATGGTGCATGTTGGGCCGACGGTGAAGTGGGATTGATGGTGCTAATGCACACCATATCCTATTCCCCTTCCCAGACAAGATCAATTGATGCAGGTCCACTTGGACTAGCACTGGTAAATTAGCAAGAAAAGGTCCAAGTGGAGCTCCAGCCATGGCTGGAGCTTCCCCCAGGGCAAGGGGACAAACATCCCCCAATCTTGAGAAGATCTCCGACTTTCCCATGCAGGAAGCAAAATAAGCTAAGCTGGTGGTGCAGAAAAGCTAAGCCATGAGTGATAACTATTTAATCACGCTAATGTAATATTTTTTGTCCTCTTTAAGTAGGAAGACACAGATCTATCTCATGCAGTTTAAATTGGTTGGGGAAAAATAAAACATTTAGTACATTACATACATAGCCAAAGTTCTGTGCACCTCTTGGGACTCCAGCAACCAGCTCTAAAGAGAAATTAACCTTTTATAAGTTAATGCCTACAAAGCAATACCTAACCTCTATATCTTGAGTGGATACCAGTCCTATTGGGCACATCAATAGGATGTTTTCAGTATCACATCCCAACCTGTTAATACCCAGATTCTCAAGTCAACTAAGTTATGCTATAGGAGGAGTGCAGTTCTACTCTTCAGTTTAACTCAGGCAGAAATACGAGAGGCCTTAAAGTGTTAAGCCTGAGACTAAACCATTTAATTTGCTTGTATCCAGTGTCCTTAATAACAGATATTTTAGATATCAAATGCTACTTTTTCCAAATTAAACTAAATGTTTGTGGGAAATAGCCTGTAAATAGGCAGGTTTATATCAAGGAGGATCATCTTTCAAGGACTGCACAGTCAGGATGGAGGGAATATACACTAATTAAGACCACAGCTTAACTATAAGCCAGCACTTCCACTGAACTGCTGCTACTCATCGTACCTGATCTCATCACAAGGGTGCTCTGGGCAGTTGTGTTTGCCCAGTGGTTGGGACTTTCTATAGCAGTGGTTTTCAACCTTTGTAGGACCACAAGCTGGTTCCAAGGGAAAAATTTTCCACGGACTGGCAGCTAGGTGTGCCTGCACAGTTCACCCTCAGCTAGGCAAACCTCCTGGACAAGGGATGAACTGTGCAATTGCACCCAAGCTTCTGGATGCACCTGTGCTGTTCACCTCCAGCCTGGCAGAACTACCAGGCTGGGAGAGAACTGTGCATGCACACACATCCCTGTAGTTAGGACATGCATGTCCAGTTTACTCCCAGCTCAGTATTTCTGCTGGGCTCGTGGCAAAATTGCAGCTGCCTCCAATCAGAGAATTTGGGGCATCCCCTGGCTGGAGGCAGTGGAGCTCCTGCCTATGGTCCTGGCACAGCCTGACCACAAATGCCTTATGGACCAGCTCTGGGACATGGACTGGGGGTTGAGGAGCCCTGCTGTATGGGATCACAAATTCATTTCAGGGGGATTGCAAAAGCTATATACCACCATCTTAGAATCTGGCACTTGGTGTAGCCAACTTGGAAATGACCACTCACGATGCAATCCATAATTTCCTGGGAGTAAGTCTTATTGAACACAATGGGACACTTTCCAGTAGACATGGAGGAGCTCTGACATCAAAGTGACATCAAACATCCTATTCTGTGTCACTTCCAGCCACGACATCACTCCCAGGTTGATGATATCACTTTTTGGGGAGGTCCAGACTGTCATTCTCAAAAGAGGGTTCTGGGCTGAAATGCTCAAATACCACCTGCCTAGAACATCCTTGTGACAAGATTGGGTGCCAGAATAGCATCAGCATGGTGGAACTGTAAACACTGGCTGGGACAGGAAGGGATTTCCAGCTGCACAGTGGTCTCCAATTTGGAGACAACTGGTCTAAATACTTAGACAAACAGAGTGGGAGAAATAATTATAGTGAACAGAATAATAGAGTTTACATCACTGGTCATCAAACTCATGATGGAAAACAGCAAAATGAAAAATTTGGACTGCAGCTTACTATACCACTACACTGCAGGATGACTAACAGTACAATTGGGGGATAGGGAAGTCTGTTGCCTGGCATACCTGCCCAGAGCGTCCCTGTTCCCTGATCTCACTGAAGTTCATGGGGCAATATGGCAGAAGAGTAAGCCTCACTATCGGGTGGAAGGTTTTGTCTAAACCCTGGATCTGGCCATTTGGAAGACTGTGGTTTACACATTGATATAGCTTCTTACCTTGTTGGAAATCTCCAGTGAATTCGCCAGCAGCCACCGAGTATGCTGTTGAAAAACAAACCTGAAAGGATGAAACCTGACAAACCACTTAACCTATGTTTGAAGAGACCAGCTTCTGAAAAAAATAATCTACCTTCTGTTTCAATAATGTCCACTTAAAAAAAATCCTTTATAAACTGGAGTATCTGAGGAAAAGGAAAGGAAAACAATTTGTCCGAATTTTATGACTAACTCCATAATGTGCCTCCGAAGCATCATAAATCTAGAGAGTGGAATATCAGGGACAAAGTATGACCGTAATTATGTCTCAAGATGTGCTGCTAGAGCATTGATACTTTATAATTCATCTATTGTAGACATATTGTTTTGTCACTAGTAATGGTGTACCGTCCCCACAGTCTGAATTGTTCATATGCAAAATGAAAGTGAAGTGAAAAGTTCTTCTGTTATATATTAAAAACAACAGCTCTTATTCAAGAGTCACACATACTGTCTTGCCCTGTGCACAGTGACAGAGCACAAATTAGGTTAATCTAGCTAACTGAAAGGCTAATTTATCAACAAGGGCCTTATAACTTACTCCTTATGTGTATTTAACAATGCACGTCATGCCTCACTATCCACTGGGGTTCTGTTCCGGATGCCCTAATGGACTGAAAAAATATCAGTGGATACCAAATGAGTAGGGAAAATTTTCTGAAGACGCTGTCCGTGTTTTTTGCTCCTTTAATTGTTACTCCAGAATGCATTGGTATAGACTGCAGGCCTCCATCAGGCTTGAGAGACTATGGTATCGTGCTCAGCGCTGCATATGCAGCACAAAATACTGGGTTGGATTGTTATGGAGGATAGGCTGTTACCCAAGCAGCAAATCCCCCCTCTCCACGCTACTGAATTAGTCCAATGGAAAAGTAGAGCCAATACGATTGGATCCAGCTGGCGTCGCAGAGCTGGGCTAAGGACAGGAGTTCCCCCTGTCTTGTGGGGCTGACCTGGGTCTCGAACCCTGGCCTGCTGGTTAACAGGCACAGCGCCTTAACTGCTTGCGCCGCCCACAGCCCATTGTGGTATTGTGGTATACACACAATACCACATTCAGCCACTAGATGGAGTGAAAATGGAATCTCATGGGATAAAAATTATTATTATTTAACAGCATGAAAACAGGAAATTTGATTTTGTTGCTTTTTTCTTGTTACAAGGCATTTAAAGGTGGACCTTGGTATCAGTAGTAAGTCAACTCAGTGGATACCAAATCAGTGGATACCAAGTTTATACCTGTATCTAAAATAGCATAATACATTTGAAGGGTTATAATACAAAAGACTATGGGCAAAATCCTGAGCAGTTACAGGTCCACGCAGATACATCACCCTCTAGAGTTATTTTATGGAAAGTCACCTTTGCTCTGGAGCAAAGGGCTTAATTTGACTTTAGGATATGGGCCTTTATTAAGTAATTTACAACCCTGTCCTTGTCTACTCAGAAGTAGCTCCCTGCGTCCACTGGGGCTCACTCTCGAGAAAGTGAGTATAGAATTTTCATCTTACAAAAATAAAGGATCTATCTATGCCAAATGTTTGGATGATTAGAGTTTCATCAGTCCTACATTTTGATTTCAGATTGATAATAGATTCAGTTCTTTGAGCATTCACAATTTCCTGTAACCCCAATCCAGTTGTAATGGTTACATGTGTAATACAAAACAATTGGTGCCCCTTGAATCAGATGTATGCTCCCATTTGTCTGCCATTTCAATAAGGTCTGCGTAAACATTCTCCATTTCACTGACAAAAGGTGCAGAAAGCCTCTTACAGATTTAGATCCCTCTTCCTGAACCAGAATGAATTAATATATTTTCATGTAATATTTCCAATCTCAACATTTCCATATAACTTACCCAGATAATTGTCGTCATATATCGATGGTGCCACTCCAGTTTGCTTTTCCCGTGGTAATTTTCTTAAAATATTCTTGAATGAGTAGTCCGTGATAATGTCCACGATGCTACTTATGATAATCTGACCTGTAATTCAATATTGATGACTAGTCATAGGGCAACTAGCTAACTAACCAAACAGCAATTAAGCTGTATTTGTAATCTTGGTGAAATGTGTGCTCTTTTATAATTGTTTATTGTTGCCAGGAATGCAACAAAACAGAGTTGTGGAGGGATAAGCCAATCAGTTAAGCAGGTTGAGCCATAAAATTGTTCTATCTCAATATTGCAATTGGAGTTTGTTCAAAAGACTGAAATAATATATGTTAGTGTATTTTAAAAGGCATCTAGTCTGAGACTCAGAATATAAACCTGGACCAATTTCACTATCACTACATAACCCAAAGCATGCAGAAAGTCTCCATTTTGAAGCACACAGAAAGCGTCCATTCGCTTTTTTTGGTGATAGTTCTACCAACCAAGTCCTGGCATCTGATCACTGATATTTTACTCAGTTTCAATTAGTAAGACTTTTCTACCAGGGACTTATCTACTCGAAAAACTTACTGCACAGCCCATACTATATAGTGAAGATCTCCCCAGCTATAGTGGCATCACTCCATTCGGAGTCGGGGGCAGCTGCTTTGTAAATCACACAAAAACCATTCCAGATTCAGGCTAAAATCCTTAGTGTACTTCCCAGGAATAAGTAGACATGACTAGGATTGTGCCATGCAATGAGTAAAATTCACTTTCATTACAATGCCCAAAAATGTGTACAGACCACAAATGTCAGTAAACCCCTTCTATTAGACATCAAAAGTATCAAACAAGAAATAGCAGCTAGCAAAAAGAGAAGCATCTGTCTCACTCCATCTTCTAGAGAGAACCTTCTAACTTCTGCTATAGTCCATGTAGCTGGTTATGTACCTGTCATGTTGCATAGCTTTCCAGATTCCCAACAACTCCAGCTGGGGTTTGGAAAGACAGGTCTGAAATGCTGAAAATGCTTGAAGTGAGCAGGGACAATACAGCTGGCTTAGCATTTTGGGAATATTCCATTCCTGGAATCACCCTGAATGCCAAAACCCATGGATAAATAAATGCGCAGATCTGTACACTCACTTGACCTCCAAACACAACTGGAAACAATTTCTGGTCATGGAAGGAACCTTCAGAAAGGAACCTTCAGGTCTTGGAAAATTTAGAAGTATCTTACCAACATCTCTGGGGGGTTTTCTGTGGTTTGGAGAGCCCATGCATGGTCTCCCCAGTTCTCAGAAAGCCTCATGGATGCAACAGGAAAGTGATTCTAGTCACATCAAGGAGGTCAAATGAGGTCGTCCATTGTGGATTTGGAATCTGGGGTGAGTCAAATCCACAGGTTCTGAACCCACAGA
Organism: Cryptoblepharus egeriae; assembly: GCA_030015325.1. Classification (NCBI taxonomy): domain Eukaryota; kingdom Metazoa; phylum Chordata; class Lepidosauria; order Squamata; family Scincidae; genus Cryptoblepharus; species Cryptoblepharus egeriae. Next base: position 20,813,447 of record JAREYC010000004.1, on the reverse strand, counting down.
TTAAAAGAGCCCATCACCGCCCCCCCTCTCTATCTACAGTATTTATATACTGCTTTTCAGACTAGATAGTTGTGTACATTTGAGGCATAAGTCACAGAGAGAAATTTTTTCTGCTGCTAAAGATAATGATTAATACCACATACTGGAAAACAGAAGACTGTAAAAACTAGCCAGTCTTCCCCTTGCACAAGACATTCTACTTTTGGTATATCCCACTACAAATGAATATTGTTTGCAAATATGTAGAAGGATATGAAATGAAGAAGTGTGGAAAGGCAAAACAATGCATGGTAATTGTGCCATAAAGCAATGCAAAGTTAACCCATCCAACATGTAACTGCAAATATAACTGCTGCAAAGGAAGATTATGCCACGTGGAATCGATATCAGATATGCATAATATCGATATGCAGAGAAAAATGAATCTTTCCTGTCACCTTCCCCACTTCATTAATGGATAAACCATTATAATGGATTAAAAGTTTAAAAAAGTTTGCTTCATTTTCTGTACTGTGTAGTTCAGAAGAAGATTCTGACCTGCCACTTTTAAACTAAAGGGGATTTATTATAGATACTGTCAATTTAAAGCCGTGTGAATAATGATGGATGAAACCTATTACAGTCTTGCTTGCATTTTATATACGGTATATTTTTTCACATCACTTTACATTTCATCCCTTGCTATACAAAGAGATAAACGTACCTTGCCAATAAAAACTGCCAGGTCCTCCCACTATGAGATCTCCATTCTACATACATGACAGACAAGAGCAGCATTAAATTAGGATTAATAATAGGCCCCAGAGACCAAGAGCAAACATGCATTCATCAAATGGCATCATTTAGCTAGCCCAGATGGGAAATAAATAGAGGAAGTCGTACTGCAATTTGGAAAAGAACTGCAATGTGTACACTGTTCCAACTGAAACCAATGAAGTAGGATTAAAATTCTGCCACTGATTGGGTTTAACCATCTATATTTAAAGCATTCAAAGTAAGCCAAGTCTTGGAGGGGCTTGGCTTAGAGCGCAATCCTAACCATGTCTATTCAAAAATAAGCCCCATTATGTTCAATATGGCTTACTTCCAGGAAAGTGTCTTTAGGATTGCAGTCTACGGTAAACAGCTTAGGTAAAGTGGAAAAAAAATAAAATATCCTTGATGTCAAACCATGTTCACATTTAGTTGTTGAATTAGGATCTTGACTATAAAGGCTCATTTTTTTTACACCCATCATCTGATGATCATCTGTTTAATTTATTAATCAGCTGACATTTAATAAATCATGTAATTAATTTAAGATCCCTTGAATGGACAGAGACAGATCACAGTTCTCTGGTTTAATAAGAATTAGGAAGACTTCCAGCTGTAAAAAATCTGTATGAAATGAATAAGTTTCAGATATTCAACATGGTCAAGAAATTAAAAAAAAATTCTGAAAAAATGAATCATTCCAAAATTGTGAATTAGAGGTGCAATGAATGCATTGGATGGTAAAGTGGAAAGAGTTTTATAGAACAAGGAACAAGTCAAACATGGTAGTCCCTTACCTTGAAAAAATCTAAGCTGAATCCCGCTTGACAGAAACCCTGCCCCTCAGGATCCGGATTGTCTGTAGTTTTCAAAAGAATGGACATCAAATCAATTGCTTGCTCTGGAATGACAAGCTATACAACCGCTAATGAATATTGTTCTCTGAAAAAAAGGCTGCAGATTTAATACGTTATTTTTGTGCCGCTATTCAGTCACCAAATGCAGAGCAGAACGTTAGTTTCAAAGCAAAACTTGACCATCAGATGATGACACTAAGAACAATATATGAATCCTGCCAAGAAAACGAAGACACAGCCAAGTCAAATTCACAATCTGTTCTGGTAGACTGGAAGGTGAATAACACTGCAATCCTCTGCTTAGACGTAAATCCTACTGAATTCACTTGGACTTACTCACAGGAAAACATGTTTAATATTGAAGCCTCAAGATAGTATAATTATTTTACCATAATTGGTCACAGATAGGGGGTTAAAGGAATGACACTGGATTACTCAGATATTCATTATGGGTCATGAATAGTCATCATACTTTCTGGCATCAATAACCACCTTCTTATGCGTATATAATCAACACAAATGAAATTTATAGAAAGTATACAGGAGCTGCACAATTTTCTATTATATAACCATTGCACATCCCATGCTACACCATAGCCTACTCACGAAACGGAATGATGATCTTAGCACAGGTTCAACCTGCAGGCTGCCAATTCCACATAGAGAAAGTTCCATTTGGAACCATCAGCTGCTTTTAAAAGTTGGCTTCTGCTTATCAAGATCTGTTTGCTATATTAAGAGCCCTTTTAAATGTAGCCAATTCTGTTCTTGCATGTCAGCATAATAGCGCCAGCCACATTTTTACTCTTTTAATTAAATACAAAAGCATTCAAGTGGAAACATATAATTTGATGCCTTTTTAAGTGAAATCCCTCTTTGCAAGGTGCTGGTATCCTTCATTGCTGGCATTTCGCCAAAGCAACACCTGAATTAAAAGCAAAAAAATGCACATTATTTAAGCTCCCCATCAACCAAATCATGAAAAAAACCTCACTTACTATTGCGACAAGGAGAGTACTCAGCATAGGCACTGAAATTTTGAATCGCTACATAGCAGGTGCCAACTGGATCCTTTTCAGGTAAAGCCTTCAGGGTCCTCCAGTGATATAGGGGAGCACAAGCCTATCAAAACATGGTTTGCATAGCAAAGACATTTTAGGTGTCACATGTGTTTAGTTAAGGTTTTTCTCCATTAAACATCAGATATACCATTACAGTTCATTCTTGGTTTTCCCAGATGCATTTGTACAAACTCAATTTTCACCTTTATCCTAAAATTACAATTGACAGGTAAGACTCACTGATTCCAATGCAACCTCTTTTGCATGCACAAAATCCATCCTCCAGTTTTTCCAATTAAAATAATACAATCATAGATTAGGAAGGTAACTAATCAAACCCCCTGCCTGTAATAGGAAATCCTCCTAGAGCATCTCAACCAAGTGCCTGTTGAGCTTCTGCTTTGAGATCGCCAGTACAAGAGACCACTACTTCCTTTTGCAATATTTCTCCATTGCTGAACTGCCCTTTTCATCAAAAATTTTCCCCTTATGATCATAGACTTTGTGAAAGACCCTGGAGAGTTGTCATAATAGATAACATCTGAGTAATCATTAGATGGACAAACGGCCTGACTTCATAACAGGGAACATCGTACATTTGCATTTACATTCATGTAAGGATGCTCAAGAGTGTATAAGTGCAAGAATGTATTCTGATGACTGGGAGACAACTGGAGGCTACTTAAAAATCTCACTGTATCGTTCCTGGAAGCAGCCATTGGCACTTGTATCCATTTGGCAAAGTGCAACATCACTGCCTATCACTTCTGATTTTGTCAGGCTTCTGAAATGGAAATCTATTTTCAGTCTTACATATGGAGTAGACAGTAAAAACAGACTTAGGCAGCAATCCTAAAGACACATTCCTGGGAGTAAGGCTCATTGAACACAATGGGACTTACTTTTGAGTAGACATGGTTAGGATTGTGCTCATAGGCTCTTGCCAGAAAAGGTTGACAACCACTGAGCATCACTGTTGATGCATTTGACAGAAATGGGGTATCTGAGGGACCGCCTGCATCCATACAGTCCAACCAGTGATGGGCTTCAAAGAAATTAACAACCGGTTCTCTGCCCACCTGGCAGCCACTTTTAAATGGCTATTTTTAAACTTTGTATGTCCTATCTCTTGTTAACAACCGGTTCTATAGAGTAGGTGCGAACCTGCTGGAGCCCACCACTGAGTCCAACCCATCACTTAAAGGGGGGGCCTGCTGATCATGCCACCACAGAGAGAAGTGAGAGATGTGGCAGCTAGGAGCAGGGCCTTCTTGGTGGTTGCACCCCAGCTCTGGAAATCCCTTTGTCTTAAGAACTGCTCCCTCCACGTACTGTTTTTAGAGGGGTCTAAAAACATTCTTGTGGGCAAAAACTTTCTAGTTAATAGGGAGTATTTAGGGAGTTAATAGGGAGTAATAGTTGTGTATTTAAGCAGCTTTTAGCCATGATTTTAGCAATGTTTTAATGATAATTTTTAGGGTGGTGGGTTGTTTTAAATTTTTTAATGATTTTAGATGAATTAAATGTTTTTATACACATTGTTATTAGTATTTTTTAGCTGCCTTGAGTCAGCTTCACCGTGAAAAGGTGGGCTAGAAATCCCGTAAATAACAAATAACAATAATAAATGGCACATAGATGTTAATAACTACTTGATTTTGAAAGAAATTTTTCCCAGTTCATAATTTTCAGATGTGTTATGAAACAAGCATTATTTTCCATGTTTTTCTACTAGGCATGTCAAATAGTCCAGTTCTGTACTTAGGAGACTAACAGGACTGCTTTGAAGGAACATGAAGGGTATGTTAAATGAAGGAGAATCTTTAGCAAATCGCACAAAAAGTAATAGCTGCTTTTAAATGCTGTACCCTAATCATAGGTCAACAAAGCCTCAGAAACTGAATTTTCAGGCTCCAGGGAATTCCTGAGCTGCTGGATCAATTCTGAATCAAACCCAGAGGAGTCTGTCTATCACTTCACATGTAGCTCAGGGGTCTGGGCTGCTTTGATGTAGATTATGAACATGCTCAATAGACAAAAGGATGTGCAGGAAGCTTGGCTCAAGGTGGGGCTTGGCCAGCACAAAATCCCTAGCATCTGAGATGGTATGCCAAGCCCTTTCCCTCCATACCAGCTGACCCATAACCCCAGAGTATATCCCCATACTAGCCAGTATTTCTTTCTAGACTGAAAAATGAAGTTGCAGAGGACAAGAGGGAGTGTGGAGGACAAAAGAATGGTGGAGGCCAGGTGGGGTAGAGTGTCAAAACATTTCCTCTTCCACTCCAGTTTCCTTTTCCAGTTCAGAAAGTGGGCTCAAGAGGAACAGTAGATGCGAGTGGACAGATGGAAGGGGAACTACCTGCTAAAAAAAGTAAAGGTGTCCCCCACAGGTTGTACTGCTAGTCTCAGTCCCGTTGTACTGAGTCTCATTTTACTGTCCCCCACAGGTTGTACTGTAGGGTGCTCAGTCCCGTTTCCAAGCCTTTAGAGACAGCATTGTCCAAAGACACTTCCATGGTCATAGGGCCAGTATGCTATTTTACCTTCCCTCCAAGGTGGTTACCTATTTATCTACTTGCATTTGCACGCTTTCAAACTGCTGCGTTGGCAGGAGCTGGGCTAAGAATAGGAGCTCAACCTGTCTTGTAGGTCCCGGGTCTCAAATCCTGGCCTGCTGGTTAACAGGCACAGCGTCTTAACCACTTGTGCCATCACAGCCCACAACTACCTGCTAGTATGCTGCTAATCCAGCCACCTCAATTAGCCTCGGAGTTGGGTTGGTCCTGATTTAAAGCCTCTGGAGAGTGGGAATCTGATGTAAGGTATCAGGACCAACTGCTCTTATCTAGCAGCAATTTGCCTCTACTTATTAAGCTTAGCTTATAATTTGCCTCTACTTATCCCATTCGCCTCTACTAATCCCATTTGCCTCTACTTATTAAGATTAGCTTATAATTAAAGCAGATATTACATAGACATCACTTTTCTCTTATCTAAAGGTCCTGTAAATCCTATAACACTGCTCGCTGGAATGTTTCCTGGCTTAGGAAGCGAGGGGTGCATAAACAGCATGATCTTGCATGCGACTTCTGCATTTCTTTCAGTTCTGGTCCAGAAACGAAACTATGTTGTGTGTCTTTGATCTTATGATCTGGCAGAAAACAATCCCACATTTGAACTTCATGGTTGAAAGACACCAATGACTGTCAGGTGATATGCATTTAAGCATTTAATGAAACGTTTAATATGCAAATGAGACATTTAGTTCTTGACAGTACTTTCTACATAGCAATCTACTTTGCAGCCTAAAAAAGAGAGCATGTGCAAAAGGGATATAGATATAAGGTGTTCAGCCTGGAATTGAAGAGCTGTGATCCCTCAGAGAAGAGGAATTTGACATACATGCTAATGTTGTAAAAGGAGAAGGTGCTGTTATATTCATCACCTGCCTTAAGACAAAAAATATTTTGGGGGGTTAACCACATGAGTGAATATTTAAAGTGAGGCATTTCCTTCAGAAACATACACTCCCATTAAGAGAGGAATCAAACTGTTTTCAAGAAAATCCCAAGATAACACTTGTAACTGTTGGAAAATTGAGCATGACCAAACTCAAGGTTCACAGCTCCAGATTCTTTGTTGTCATTTATAAAGCTTTCTTTTAAATCCATTAATGTAAAAATGCCTGTGTGCCTAGAACACACCACCATGCTGGTTAATAAAACCACTCAAGAGTACACAAGTTGATCATTATGTGCTTCCACCTGGGTGGTTATATCTGTGCTTGCAAAAAGCCCTATAGAAAGATGATGCATATGTTGAGGTTTTGGGAAAAAAATTGTCAGACTCAGAAGACCCATTGGTCCATTAGCCTCGCCACAGGGCAGCCATGGTTTTGAACTGTGAGGTAGGCCTGCCTAATGAGGTGCAGGTGGTTGCGATGGAAAACGTCAGCTCCTTCCTGTTCTCTCCAAACCCATTTGTGTCTTTTTAAAAAAATTTATTTGTTACATTACAGTATTTCTCTCTTGTTGATCCATAAAATGCTTGAGGTAGCTTATAGTATCATAATTTAAAACCATATAATCAATAACAGAAAAAGAACAACCTTTTTAACAATACCACAAAAAATCCCAATCAGAGCAACCAAAAAATAAAATTTTCATTGATTGGATCAAGTAGCAAAACACAATCCTATTCATACCTAATAGCAACTCTATGCTCATCAACTTTGGGGCAAATGTCTGTTGAAGACTGTCAGAGAATGACACATTATTCCCTTGGATGCTTAATAAATTGAACAATTGAGTTGATAACATGTTGGACATGTTGGCCCTACATACTATAATGCCAAGTGTACTATAATGCTACATACTATAAAATCAAGTGTTTGCAAGTTATAGGAAGGGCAATTTCCATCAGCAATGGACACTAGTCCTTCCACCACCTTCCAGATGCATCCTAGGTGCACATTTCAAGTGCGTACATCGGCAATGCACAGAAGGAGCCAGGTAAAGGAGCCAGCACAAATGAAAATGAGGAGCCAGGAAAAGGTAATAGCCAGATATTCATCACTTATCACTTAGCCAGATTAGTAGTCCCTTTTTATCTAGGTCTGGTTATGATAATTTTAATTTGATTATAATAATTATTTGTAACTTTTTACATCTCTCTCTCTCTCTCTCTCTCTCTCTCTCTCTCTCTCTCTCTCTCTCTGTGTGTGTGTGTGTGTGTGTGTGTGTGTGTCTGTGCATGTGAGTGAGTGAGTGAGTGACGGAATGAGGGAACGAGGGAAAGAGGGAATGAGGGAACGAGGGAAAGAGGGAATGAGGGAATGTGCATGTCCATTTCCACAGATTGAAAAGTAAATTGTTTGAACACCTGAAGAAATATCAGAAAAAATATTTAGAAATGTGGGAAACAATTTAAATCCTAACTTCCAAGAAAACAGATCATACAAAGGATATGTTTTGAAAGGCATAGACCAGTATCCTTTGAGTTCTGAACAACTATCACATTTAAAGTAAAACACATCAGATAATTCTTGAACCTTTGGTTCTACACAAAAGCAAAAGAACACACACACATTTATAGGTGTATTTGCACATTTTGAAGTTGATTGACTAAAAAAAAAAAAGAAACAGGTCTGGCAAATAAGTACAAAATGCACAATAACTTACCACAACCTTTCCTTTATGAGCTCTGACTGTTGCTCCAAACCACTGATTAGATTTAAACTCAACGGATTCCCTTGTGCCATTAACCTTGATTTTTCTGTTGTCTGGAAGAGAAACAAAGAAGCAGGATGTGTGCATTTTCATAGTGTAAAATGTAAAGGTATAATCATAATAAAATAGGAGAATACAGAAAAGTACATCATTCTACACTGAACCATCCTATCTCATTATTACTTCAATTTCTATACACACAGACTCATCCACTGAAAGCAATAGTCTTTCTTCCAAATAAGTCCTTAGAGGTTCAGGTCATCAATGTATAAAGTAGTTTAAAGTTATTGAATCCTTATAGAAAATTTTACCTTTTAAAAAAAAACTCTTTTGGGATTTTCCAGCACACCAGTTGCTTTTGTGATGCCTCAACAATTGAAGATACTGCAGAATCATGCAGAGGCAAAGGTACCAGCTATCACACTGTTTGCTGTCTTGAAAGTCAGACCTCCCTCTGGGTATATTTGGAGAGCTGTTTCAAAAAAGAAGGTTAGTGTTGCCCTCTCTCAACTATTTTCAAGGAGATGGAATAGCCTCATTAGTGAGACCCAAATCCTAACCAATTTTCCAGCTCTGTCAGTGGGGCATAAGCAATGGGGTTAGGGAGACGCAGTCATAGATGCCTCCTCAAGGTAAGGAAAAGGTACTGTACTGTGTTGCTCTTATCTCAGTCCTGGAAAGCTGGTTAGGACTGCACTATGAATACTTCAAGTAACTTCCATATGAGGAAGCCTTCGCCAACTCCTTAAGTTAGGGTTGCCATAATCCTCTTCTACAAAATTGGGACAGGACCCTCTGTCCCATTTGCCAGTATGTGAACACAATCCCCCAAAATCAGGATTGTCCCTGTTTTGGGGGACATATGGCAACCTTACTTTAAGTCAGCCTGATGGTACAATAAAAAACTAGGAAATTAATGAAAATGCCATTTAGCACTGCACTATAACTTGAGATGTCCCTCTAATCAGGATATTCCAAGACTTTTCAGTATTTTGATTATATATGAGCAAAATATCTATAAAAGATCACTGTCTGTAAAGTTAAAGGGACTTTGTATTCCCTGCCCCTTTGAAGGAAGGCCGAGAGCTGTTTTCACCATCCGTTATTCTACAACCGGCAGAGAGGACAGCGGAGGACTTAGTTCTGAGCAGAATGACATGTGTACATACCACCACCAGAGACAGCTCTTTAACATGGCTTTATATACACGTCATAGATGTCAGCCTAAGAAAAGCCATCTGGGTAAAAACTCAATCCAATTATAATGCAGTTCAGGTTTTTAATAAAAAACAGACATCTCTCTTCCTTTCACCCTTGGTTCTCTGAAGTAAAGTGTTTTCCCACATGGTCCTAAACTACGTTCGTCCCGCCCCAGTCACTCCTAATGAACTTCTCTATTTATACTACCAAGGAAACACATAGGGCGAAATCCAGAGTAACTACGGGGAATCCTTGCTCCGGTGTAAAAACAATTTGCTCTGGATTGCCATATGAATTTCCCATAGGTTTTCACTAGGTGGTGCAGTAACTACGGGTGCATGTAATGTCTCTTACGTGCTCACGTAATTACTCTGGATTTGGCTGATAGTCCCTGTTCCCTCCTACCTGCGTACCCCTGGATCATATCAAGAAAGATTTCACCAAACATGCTCATGTTATTCAAGTTAAGTACAAATAAAAACACACAGGCTGTCAAAGAAGGAATTTAAAATATTTTTTCAGTGTCAAATCCTATTACATGCATTTACACAAATGAAATGCAATCGCACTTCGGTACAATGCTTGCTTTTTAGCCCAGTACAGAGAAATCCTAACCAAAAGTTGTACACTCTCCTTTCCTGCACGAATCCACCCCATCCCTTCAGAAGTTTGCTTGAAACATGGAGGATTATCATGTTTGCATTGATACTCAGTACTGTTTTTTTTGGAAAAATAGGTGCCGATACTCACAGGTACTCGCGTGTGTGTGTATATATGTGTGTGTGCGTGCCAGAACTCACCCACAGAGGTGCGGGTACATGTGTGTACCCCCTCAAAAAGACTCCTGCCTACTTATTAACATGGCTACTGAGAGTGAGGGAGACAAAGGATGGGTTGACAACAGCCCACAAATTTACTGCTTATGGTTTTTATAAATTTGGCATTGGAACAAACCTCTAAGGCTACTGACAGTTCAACCACCGACCAAAGAAACAACCAGCCCACTTTGGTGATCTGTAGTAAGAGCAGCTAAAGGAAATCCCTGATTTATCTCTATTTTAGTCTATTTCTCTCTATTTAAGGATCTTCTTTAAACTACCTCAATATCCTAAAAAGTGTGCTAAGCCATCTGAGACAGTAACCATGTTCCCAGGACACCACCGCTTGTCTGAGCCCTTCTCTAGGCAAGTAAACAATTTAATTTTCAGCCATGAAGTCCATCTGATGTCCATGAATTTGAACTGGAGATTCAGAAATCCAGACGATGCCCAAATAACTAATTCTGCCAGGTTAAGAAGGGTGAACACTCACCTTAGTGTAAAGAGGGGCATGCATACCCTCTTTTTGGTTGTTTAGTACTACAGCTGGAAGATGTTACTGCTTTACAAAAAGCATGCTTGCTCATGCGGAATAAGGAGGCAAATAGGTTGCAATGCTTACCAGATTGCTTATTGTCTGCTATGGTTCAGTAGCATAGCTTGAGGCAGTGCAAAGTTTTTTAAGGTACCACATCATGGCATGCAAGTAGCCCCTTCTCTTCAGAGTCATTCTGGCCCACTAGAGTAAAATGGAGGCATCCCCCGATTGTTCCAAAACAGAGGAGTTCTCTTGCACCCTGCGATGGGACACCACAAAAAATGTAGTGCTTTGCAGCCCCTCTAGCTATGGTATGGCTAGGTTTGCTTTTGGAAGAGGCATAATAAGACAAAAATCTGTATGGGAAAGGGAAACAGATGAGAGTGTGCAACTTTCTCAGGCGTGCAGCCTATGCGTACGTACCTAGAAGTAAGCCCAATTTATTATAATGAGTTTTACTTCTGAGTAGTCCCAAAGATTTCCCAAACTCCAATTCCCAAACTCAAGTGGTTTTCTATACCCATCTGCTTTATTTTTAGACTTCATAAAAAAGTACAGTGGTATCTCTCTTAACAAGTGCCTCACTTAACAAGTGATCCACATAACAAGCAAAAATCCACATAACAAGCAAAAATTTCTCTAGGATTCTGCCTCTCATAACAAGTGTTGCTTCACTTAACAAGCACACTTGTTGGCAGTTGGGGCAGACGTGCTGGCCGGCAGCCCTTTGAAAAAGCGTCAGGGCTGCCTCGTGTGCCAGCCTGTGATGCGGGTGGGGGGAGGTGATGTGTGTAGATGGGGTGGTCCCCATATTGAGGACAGCATCTTCCCCGAAATAATGCCATGGGGAAGTCGGTGGGATTTCCAGAATAACGCTTTTACTCTCCTCCTCACGAGGGGTGCAGTTCATGGTTACAAGTTTTCAGGTAAGTTTCAACAGTCAATGCCAACCTTAATACAGAGGCCCCTCACAACAGGTAAGTACCTCCTCCAAAACCCCCAACTCTGGAACAGGTAAGTGTCAATGTTACACCAAGCACTCTCTTCTCTTCCCGCCACCTGCCTTCCCGCGCTCTCTCCCTATATATCCCTCCAAGGTCCACGCCCCCTAGGGAGTTTCCAACCCTCCTGTCTTGGAGGGGGAGGCACTTTGCTCCACAAAGCCGGGCCATGATCCAACCCTGGCCTCCTAAGGCTGTAACTGGTTGACAGTCCTCCAGGCTCCCTGTAGGCATGTGCCTTCCTCCTCCTCCAGTAGCCGGCGACCATTCTTTTCCTTTCTTCTTCCATCCTCTGGTCCCGGTCTAGCATCTCCTGCCACTCCCCGGGTGTCATGGTGTCAGCCACTATTGCCTCCGCCTCTTTCTCCCGCCTCTCCTGTTCCCAAGGTGGGATACGAGGGGGGTCATGACGTGTGGCTGGTCCGCAGTGGCACTCAGGGTCTCCCTCCTCCCTGGATATGTCCAGCCACATCATGTCGTCCTCCAACTCCTCCTGGGGGGTCATCCATTGCCCCTCACACAGCCCATAGCGAAAGCAACACTTGCGCGCTGTTCCTCCTGTGGCTGGGAGTCAGCTGGGCAGAGGGAGAGAAGAGCAGTGGAGAAGAGGGAAGCAGCTCAGGGCTAGCCAGAAGGGAGCAGGGGAGAGAGGCTCAGGATGAAGAGAAAGAGAAAGTGGGGAGCTTTGAAAGTGTCTTGGATTGCAGCCGTCTAACCATGTCTACCCAGAAGTAAGCCCCATTGTGTTAAAAGGGGCTTACTCCCAGGAAAATGTCTTTAGGATTGCAACCTTAGTAGACTTCATAGGATCATGCACTTTGAATGCATGTTTTTAATTCAATTCCAGTGTTTTGTCATCATTTTTACATACAGATAATATTTTTATCTGAATATTTTGGGGGTTGTGGAACCAATCGTCCTATGGGAAAATCCGCTTCACATAAAGATCGTTTCATGTAACAAACATGCTTCCGGAATGAAACTTGTTATATGAGGCACCACTATAGATCTCTAGCTTTTATACTTAAAAAAAATGAGCAAGGTTTCATCCTGTTGAGCACCCAGTAAAATGTCAAGCTACTATCACCTTTCAGTAAGTTCCTACATCAGATAGGATGTAACCAGCAATGTGTCGACACAAGAGAGCAATTTGCCCACTCCAGAAAAGTTAGGGAAGTTTCCCAGTTGGCAAGAAAACCACATGCCTTGTTCATGGTTTGTCTTGTCCTGAAACCAAAGTCCATAAAAGTTAATGTTGTTATGACTCAATGGCCCAAAGAAGGAGAGTTTCATATTTTAAAAAATATTCTTTTTTAGCAAACCAGGATATCTGAACACAAAAAGTCACTCAGGTATGCAATCTTGATTGCAAACAAAGCTTTCAAACCCTGAAACGCAGACATAACTTTGGCTTAAAAAAGGAAGAAATGTAGACATTGATGAACCATTTTTGGAACCTTTTAAGGACTTCTTGTTTTTCATGCAGGGAACTGTTGCATACGAGCCTAGGTAAAAATCGTACTCAGAGTTTTAAAATGCCATGTTCCCTCAGCTAAAAGCAATTTTATGGCAACAGCTCTTCTGAGAATCGGTCCAAGGTGGTGGCTGGGATTTCACAATCCCTGAAGAACCCCATAAAACAGAAGCTCATAAAAAGAAGAAACTTGCTGGAGACTCAGCATCCTGTATACCTCAGTGGCAGAAGTCCTTCTTGGCACTGCAGCTTTCCAGAAAGTGGTATTTTTCTGTTGGACGGGAAGATTCTATAACAGCTGATCACCACTGATTGTACCACCCTATTTAGACGATCATTTAGGCTAACCACCATTGACAGATCTATCTTCCTTCACTTTCTTATTCTCATTTTAAAAGTATCTTTTTAAAGTCCTATTAAACTTTATTCAGTGACAGCAGCAGCAACACCTGCAACAAAATATCCATAGAGTAGAATTCCAAAAGAGAAAAACTGCACATAGTTTTTCTAAAATGATATGAAGACTTAAGGAGTCAAGACTTGTATCTTCTATTCTATTCTTTAGATAAAATTACAACCCAATCCCATTGGGCTGCCCTGCCAGCGGAACACATGTTCCACCAGTGCTGGCTGCCATAACAGAAGTATCTACTACCAAGTCCAAAACAGTAGTACATATTTATTATGCAGTCCTAACCAGCATTAATGAAACTAGTGTGTTGAAGTTTCAAAAATGGCAATGCAAAATCAGGGCTTAAAATTGCCCCCATTTCCCCCCCCCCCAAAAAAATATTCCTTCTTCCCGCCCATTTTGACATCATGGATTAAGTTTGCCTTCCTTCCCCGGTGCTCCTCATGGTGTTAGGAACACGTCTTCTTCTTTTCCCAGAGGTCTCTCTCTTCCTTATACTTCCTCAGAGCAAAGAACTAAAGCTACCATGTTGGCTTGGCTTGTCCTAACCTTAAACCTTAACAGCTCTTAATGGAGCTTTTGGCTGGGGAAGCTTCTCTGCATTTCTGAAACATCATTTGGAGGAATTATTTCCAGATGATGCCAGCTAGTAATTGTACAGTGCAACACCAGAGCATCTTCTGAGGCAATCCTTTACCTGTCCCTGACCTATGCAAACTGTATCTTCCTTTCCTCTTGTGGTTAACATTTTCCTCTGCTCCCATCTGCAAAGTTCTGGTAGATCTGCCCTTGCTCTATGAATGTGAGAAGGTATCTGCTATGCAACAGTCCATAAAGAAAGCCAGGTAGTCCTGCGCTCACTGGTGCATCTATGGTATGACGTGCCAGGGCAGGAGCGCTGGCACCTTTTGAAAATGGATTCCAGCACTGCTGTGAGTGTGAACATGCTTCCACGTCAGGAATCAATGGATATTCTTGTCACCTGGGTGCTCAAAACAGTGGCTGGAGTGATTTTGCTTCAGCTACCACCACAAATTCATACATTCACGTGGCATGTATGACTTCACATGGTGTTGTTACATTGCATTATGTCACATGATGTCACACCATTGTTGCCTGGGGTGCCACAATCCCCGTTATGCCACTGTCTGCCCACCCTGAATGCCAGTGGTCATCCAGATCCATGGGGCCCTTCCAGTTTCCTGCCACCTTATTATCCTTTTGGGATATTTACATGCAAAGTATGGACTATGCCACAAAATAATAGTTGCTCCCCTTTCTCAGCACTGTGATCAATGTTATCTCTCCTCTGCAGAGCTTACAGAAGATGCCTTCATATGGTAGTGCTGTTAAAGTTCTTGCCAATGTCATCCTTTTCACACAAACTGTGTCCATGTCAATGCCAGATGTGAACAGGGACGTGCAGTACAGATGTGGAGAAGTTCTATACAATGACACAAACATTTGGTGCATAACGCAAACCTTTGATGCTGTGTACATTTGTGGTTTACATCAGCCTCTGCTGGGAGGGGTGGGATTTTTGAATCAGCCATAGTTCCTCCCTTTTCAAGAAAAAAATGCTGCTCTGATTAGTCACAGAATTAAAGTAAAAAGAAAACAGAATATTAATAACATCATAGATCCTCCCCTATCTGAGGCTTATGGACATCATCAGCAACAAAGACAACGCATGATTCTATTGAAGTCACTCTATTGAAGTCATATCAGGGCATGGGGACAAGAAAGACACCGGGTCACCCAGGTAGCTCCAGGGACTCTGCAAACAGAGCCCCAATAATATCTTTCAAAATCCACAGACCTGTGAAACTGAATCAGCACAACCAGAGGACAGAATGTACATTGTTAAATTTCTATCTCTCTGTAGGATCTAGAGCAACAATTTTCTTCTCGTGGCACACTGACAAGGTGCTCACCATCAGTTTTTTTGACAATTGAGAGGGCACATTGTGCTGCAAGGAGTTGGCCCATACCCCCAATGGCTCTAAGAATAAATTTCCCTTTCCCAAACTATCATGGCATACTGACAGACCATTCATGGCACAACAAAGTATAGTAGAACACTGGTTGAGAATCACCAATCTATCTAAGCATACGAAACATAGAATTTTCAAAATTAATCACACATGCGCTCTCTCTCTCTCTCTCTCTCTCTCTCTCTCTCTCTCTCTCTCTCTCTCTCTGTGTGTGTGTGTATGTGTGCGTGCGTGCGCGTGTGAATAATAGCTCCAAGAACTGTTCCTCCCCATCAATTGATCTTTCTAGTATGGGCACCTTCATCCATGCAACCTACTCCTTCTGTAACACATAGGGCAAAATCCAGAACAATTACGGGTCCACGCAGTTACGTCCCCCTCTAGTGTAATCTTATGGAAAGTCATCTTAACTGCTCTGGAGCAGGCCTCCGATAGTCTTGGAAGACTATGATATTGTGCTTGGTGCTGCATACGCTGCATGCTAAGCACGAAAGCCTGGGTTAGATTGTTTTTGGAGGATAGGCTGTTACCCAAGCAGCAAATCCCCCCTCTCCACGTCACTGAATTAGTCCAATGGAAGGGCAAAGCCAATATGATTGGATCCAGCTGGTGTTGCAGAGCTGGGCTAAGGACAGGAGCTCACTCTGTCTTGTGGGGCCGACCCGGGTCTCAAACCCTTGCCTGCTGGTTAACAGGCACAGTGTCTTAGCCACTTGCACCACCCACAGCCCTAAGGGGCTTAATTTCACTTAGAATATAGGCCACAGACTCTTAATTGTTATTCCACACAGAAAAATCTAACCCATATCTCAACATCATAATGTTTGAACTTTTACACAGTGAGCAACTAGCCAAAGCCGTCCTGTACATATGGATACACAACAAAACAGTTTCATTCATCACACGCTATGACCTACATGTGGCTTCCACAAATTTTCCAAGAGAGAAGTGATTTCCATATAAGACTAATTTAATGGCTGAAGGGGCCACTGGCATCTAGGAAACATGGTAACTAACTACTAGCAGAGTGTCTAGGATTCTGAAAATCTATAAACCTACCACAAATAATGTAACACAGCTTAAAGACTGCTGAATTTGCAAGTCTCATTTCATTTTGTAAAAAGGCACATGATGAAATAATCATTAAAATACTGCATCTAAGATCTTGTGAATCCTATCCTCGGCACAATCCTATGCTTACATTGGCGGATCTCATCATCTCCCCTTTAGCACTTTATTCAGCCTCTATAATTGGAACTTTCCAAAGCTGCCTTTTCAGCAATGCTGCTTCTGCTGCAGGAGAGACGGAAGGAGGCTTTGGAAGGCGAGAAATGCTATAGGGTAATAAGGGGCACACAAAGAGGGATGAGAGATGAAAATGGTGGGAGAGCCCAATGATCAAATAGGTTGCCCTTTGAGTAACACCACTTTTGCTGAAGTATCAGTTCATAGGCTCGAAATTGAAATGACCCTGTGGCAGAAGCAGTGCTGATGAAAGGTGAACCACATAATATTTGGGTTCTCCTAGCATGACAACTGGCCTCTCCAATAGCTCGAAAATATAATCAAGATTTACATATACAATCAATCAATTGTATGTATATACTGCTTTTCAATAAAAAGTTCATAAAATGGTTTAATTTCTTATTTATTCTGTATATTTGCATATTTTCTTCTGTATCATTTGCATATAATGAATTTACGGGAGAAAACAGGTACATTTTTGCAACTTAAGTCTGAATCTCTGACTTGGGTTCCCAATCCTGCTTATTTGTTTAATGACACCACTGCTTAACAACATCAATTGCTTAATGACGTCACTTTCAGACCTCATCAGGCGCCAAGAATGCTATTCAACCTACTTCAAGAAACCATTTTAACACCCCTGGATTATATCTTCCATCCTGGACGCAAGTGAACTAAGCTGCATCTGTTCACTCCTCAAAAATAAAGGGAATCAAAACACACACCATATGTCAAAATGTGGTCAATGGATTGTGAGAGGTGAAGTTGAGATTCCTTTCTCATATCAGAAGCAATGAGACAAGCTTTTCTCAGTAACTCTTGACACCTAAACCCTATTCTATAATAATTTATTATATGATCCCACAGGATCACTCACCATCTTCATGGTTAATAGTTTTTGGTTTTTTTTTTTGTTTTAAAATTTAATTAAACCTTTGGACTCTCACAATGTATCCCTCTCCTTAAGGACTACAGTACCTGGCTTTTGTTACAATCAGCTCTGCTTCAGGCCAGATTGACTCATGTTTTATCTCAGCTGCAGGATTTGCCAAAGATTTCCAATCTTTATTTCAGACAGAAGGTTCATACTTCAGTTGAAACACTCAATCTATCTGACCAAATGTGAGTAAGGAGACTCACGGGAGCAAATAGCACACCAAATCCTCCATGATTAGCAACCTCTCGTTCAAGCCTTTCTAGGCTTCTGAACTTTTCTTTCTTTCTATTTTTTAAATAAAGCCTGCAATCCTAAAGACACTTTTGCTCAGAGTTATTATCCAGAAAAGAGATATTTTTAAAAGTGTGTTCTGATAGGAATTCAGATTTCACTCTCAATCTGATGCTTGAATTTAATATTTGGAATCTAATATGAGTTATCTTCTAACACTCTCTAGCTACTCCTTCTGGCCTGTTCAGAGAATTACAATATGATCCTCTGTACTTTCAGAGACATAGAGCACAATCCTAACCTTGTCTACTCAAAAGTAAACCCATTGTGTTCAATGGGTCTTACTCCCAGGAAAGCGTCTTTAGGATTGCAGCCATACTGTATTTTATTTATTTAAAAATTTTGACCACTGTTTCATGTCTCTCAAAGTTGAGCTATCTCTAACGTTCACATGCACACATACAATTTTTTTTTAAAAAAACCCACATAGATCAAGAGCGGGCTGATAAAAACAACACAAGTCAAAACAGAAAAGGCAAATTCTGAGCTCAAATACAAATTAAATCAGCTGCAGCTTCCCAAAAGCTGATAGGTACAGAATGCCTTGATTTCCCACTTGGAAATCTGTAGTGAGTTGAGCTTCCCTAGAGACGGCCCACTGTGCACCAACTTACTATACTCTGATTATATGTCCAAACAGTTACCCTACAATCCAGAGTAACTACGGGAGCACGTAAGAGACATTAAGTGTACCCGTAGTTACTGCACCAGCTAGTGAAAACCTATGGGAAAGTCATATTGCAATCCAGAGCAAATTGTTCTTACACCGGAGCAAGGACTCCCCGTAGTTACTCTGGATTGCACCCTTAGTTTCAATGCTTGCATGTATTTCCTATCCAAGATGGAAAAAGTTCAAGGACCCACACCCTTATTAAAGGACCCAACCAACTGGGCCAGTACCAAAGATAAGCTAAAAGCTAAAAGTCCCTGGCAGATTGCCCTGCCAGCTGTGACTGGCTGCAGGTTATCCTGCTGCCTATACAAGCATCAGCCACAGTGTTGGGTGCAGTCCTCATGCCTGATTCAGAGCCAAGAGCCAGAGCTGTCAGAAGACTCCTCTGTGGTCACATGGCCAGCATGCCTGCACGGAATGCTGTTTACCTTCCTACTGAGATGGTACCTATTTATCTACTTGCATTTACTGTACACACTTTCAAACTGCTAGGTTGGCAGGAGTTAGGCTGAGGACAGGAGTTTACTCCGTCTTTGCAGCACCCGGGTCTCAAACCTTGGCTTCTCGGATGACATGGTTGGTGTTTTAACCAGTGAGCCACTGCAGCCAGTGCTAAGTGTGTCATCTGGGGATACGTAGGAGTGCCAGAGGTGGTCCAGGGCTGCCAGCAACCTAGGACTTGCACTAATCATTTCTTTCTTCCATCATGAAATTCAAAATGGTTTAAATGGGGTTCCTGAACAGTAAGATAGGCCACTGCACAAACAGGCACTTGTCCCCCTACATCACCACGGAAATGGGAAGACCCATAGATCAAGACTACACCATTAGGGACTCCGCTGCATCACCTCAGGAGATGAGATTGGGGGTGAAGGAGCCTCCAAAGGCTTTGCAAGTTGCTACAGTCACAAAGAACTGTTGCCAGTTGCAAAACAAACTTTTCCTGTAAGCCATTATTCAAGGATTTTAAATGCCTGTGCATGTTGGTCAAGTTACAGTGCAATCTTCCACATGTGGAGTTCTTCCAGATAAGTGTGTTTTTGAGTGCAACATAGTTCACTGACAAGCTATTGGATTAAAGCTGTGATCCTAAATACATTTCCCTAGAAGTCCCATTTCAGCAGGACTTATTTCTGAACAGACATGCATAGGACTGGGTTGCTAATGCTGCAGTCTGTGAAGTCTTATATGGTATGTACAGTCCACAAGGCCAGTTTTCCGTGTAATAGGCCACACATTAGTGGGCATGGTGCATGGCCCCTTAAGGTACTTCCATCAGCAGGTCAACAGCGCTGTTCTATGATTATCACTGTGGAAAAACCAATGTATTAGCTGCAAAACAGAGCATTCATTTCTAGCATCAGAAGCACTTTGTGTTTTTTTCCAAAATACCAAGATTAAAATTTTTTCAAATAGTGGTGTGACTTCCTTGTGTGCATCACTCTACACAGTCAGCAGTCCTTTAGCAACAACTCTGCATGCTGCCATTGAGACACTTTAAAAATTATAGGAGGAGGGTTAAGATCATTGAGGCTGTGGTCCAGTGCACTGTCAGATCTATGGGAGCCATCACAGATGAACTCCCAACACTGACATAAAGCCAGACTCTGGTTTGAACTGGTCATGTATCATGTGCCTTGTGTGGCAGCAGCCAACTGCACTGCCTTGCCGGCATGTCGCTACAGTGGCTTCTAATCTGCGTGTGCATCAAAAGTATAATTCTTCCAAAGCCCACTTAGACGAAGAGTTCTCATTCCTTTGTTGCTTCATTGAGCATGCAACCGTTATTGTTGGCACAGAAAGTAAGAACGCATCCAAATGGGTTTCACAGTCTCCTCACATTGGGAGATTACAAGTATTAGAAAATGTTCTCTAATCTGGTTTGCTCAAGTGTGTGTGTGGGGATGAAAGAAGGGAGAGCAAGTCCTAGACAGTGTGGAAACCTGTCAAAGGATTTCCTGGGATCAGTCTTAGAAAGAGAATAAAACCAGAGAGTGATGCAGGTCTGATACTTTTATTGTTTGCCCTACAGTTGTGCTTTCTGATCTAGTCTTAAGCAGCAGTGATGATAAACCATCAGCCATCTTCAAGAATCTAGAAAGAAAACATCAGTGCAATGGAATTTAAATTTCTGGATATTCAGACTTGAAATTTCTATAGGAAATGTGTCCTCCTTACTAATAGGATTCAAATTCTACAGTGTAGGATTAGAAACAGTCCCACTGCTAAAATTAAAGTCCACCGGAGTCCATTTCCAAGTTTGAGGAGATCTTTTAGGTGAAAATAATGACGACACACTAGATTATGACAGTGGTATTCTCAGAGGGGGAGCAAAAAGTGTTGGAAGGTGGTTCATTGTATCACAAATGATCCTCTGGCCAGGATTTGTCCACCCCTGACCTAGATCAACTTGTGGAAAATAGACTAACTCACTTTTACCATGTAACTAATCCACTGAATAGAGTTTCTCAAAAGATAATGAAGATGAGCACTAGCAATATACCACCCAAAAACTCATGATTTACTCTAAATATAATAAGGTTGGAGAAGTTGCATGCCTTGTGCCAAAGAGGTTATGAAAGAAGGATCAATATTCTCAACACAACTATACAAAAGAAAACAAGACCACTGATTGACAGGTCACCACCAAAGTCTCAGCCCTTTCTTCTTCATAAAGATCCTCCAGGAATATTCATTGTAGTCATAGAATGGAGCTCTTGGGACGGCTCTAGTGCAGCAGCCCCAGCAGTGTATGGAGAGGGTTCTAGGTTCAATCCATAGCATTTGCAGGTTGAGCTGGGAAAGGTTCATCAGCAGTTACAGAGTACAGTGCCGATAGCTGTAGGCCATTCTAAGCTAGAATGAATTATTTAGCCCAATATCAGGCAGTTTCATAAATTCCTCATCCAACATTCCCATTTTCCAGAGACAATAATTAAACTGAGGGTGCAATCCTATGCCTGTCTACTCAGAAGTAAGTCCCATTATATTCAAAGGAGCTTACTCCCATGAAAATGTGTTTGGGATTGCAGCCTATCTACGAAACCAACCTTTATGCCACAGAATAATTTGCCTATCTGTTAATGAAGACCACTGCGACGAAGGAAAACATCCATCAGTGGTGTAGCTAATAGGTGCAGGGGGTGTAGTTGCACCGGGCTACAACGTTTAGGGAGGCTTCAAGCTGAGTTTGATACTAGTGGCTAAAACTGTGAAAAACAGGCAACATATGAATGATAATACCATCATGTTATATATCATTGGAAAGGTAATTTAATACAGAATGCAATGAAACAAACTGCATTAGAATATCTATATTATATCAAAGGTTGTGGCCAAATAAACAGAAAATGAAAACCCAAAAGCCGATGGAACAAAAAGTGGATTTTCTTAACTCAAGTTTCCCATGATACTGATTGCTCTGAGAGCCAATGAGATGCAATTCTGATATGGAACAAATAAAGTGTTAATATCAATCAGCTCTCATTTCTATATACATAGATAACAATACAGTTAATTCATGCTAACTAGGTATACAGGCACTTTTAAGTGGTACTCCTCTTATATTTAGCAGGGAAAGAATAACCATTTCTCTTTGGCCCAGCAGAGATTCCCTAACCAATAAGGGGCACAATTTTCATATTTTTATTTAATTAAATTAGATTTTTGTTGTTGCAGGGGAATTTTTTTAAAAAAAAACCTCAAGATGACGTCCCTTATGGTTGTGACATCACTTCTGGGGCAACATTTTGAACTTTGCACCAGGCTACATGATCATTAGCTACGCCACTGCAGCCCATCATCTGTAGGGATGTGTCTTAGGACAATTCCGTCTCCAGTGTCTTGTTCTTAGTGGAAACTGTGACAGCACATTTCAAAAGAAAAGCTGCCATCTGTTTGGGGGATTGAAGATATTATTGGACCGTTGTCTCTACTTGACTCAAAACAAGAGAATGTGTGCAACTACTTGATATTTCTCTCTATTGTCGCATAACCACGTCATGGGCAAAGGGCTTGTTACCAATTATAGCTCTGATTTACCCACAGCCCATCAAGACTTTGCTTGTTTGACTGCAGGCATGCTGAGTTTTAGTTCCAGGGTCCTTCGTCTGTGCCCCCAGCAGATGCCGGTGCATTCAAAGGGTATCATCTTACATGTTGATTTTGTCTTTCCTTCATAGGGATGCTTTGAAATCTTTGTTTGTAGAAATGGGGTTTGGTATCCCATGCGCTCATGAAAGCACTCAAGTTAAACTGCACTTGGTGAATCATAACCATCACTTCTAAAGCTCATATGTGTCTAAATTAAAACCGTTCAATGTAGTGTTCAGAAAACACTAGCACTAAATGCTTTTCAATGGGAAAACAACAGAAAACATAAACAGCACGAATTGTCTAAAATGTGTTTTCTCTTTAATTAAATAAGAACCATCTGTTGGTGTGGGTGCGGGGGTGGGGGAGGAGTTTGAATGAAATGGATGTAATCCATATTATGCCTATATAGGTTTCCATCCAGCCTCCATATTTTGAAGGGAAAAAATTTCTCTTTCTGAAAAGAATTAAATAAGCATAAAGACAAGGTACCTTTTCTCTCTTCCAAACTAGAAAGAAAATTCCTTGAATAGAAAGATATTAAAAATTTACAGTAATTCAGCTTTTAAGAAAGAAATGCTGAACAACAATAATAATAATAATAATAAACCTTTATTACGGTCTTAGACCAGCACAAAAATGCTGAACAAGATCTGGTTTTCTAAAATAATCCTGTTTTCTAAGTCTCTAAAAAAAAATTGAGTATCAATCATAATGCTAGAAAACATTTGGGTGAGTTGAAAATGTAGGATAGCACATGTAAGGACAAGCCCTGGAGGTCACACCACTGTTATTCCTCTTGGGACCATTAAATGCTTCCCCACAAGCACATATATACAAACATGCAACAGTGGTATTTCCTCTGGGGAGCTTCAGAGTTAGATCAGACAAACTAACATAATTGAAGAGAACATCCAAAGCCACACGCAGACAACCTCATCAAAACCAGAGTCCGACTGAGTGTTCCCATGCAGACGACAAGGCAAAGCCAATTTACTTACTGGTGTTATCAAAAGGAATCTGTTTGCACTCCGTTGCTGGCCAAGGGCAATAGTAGACAGCACCTCCTTCCACTATATCCGGCTGGGTCGTGTTGGCTTTAGGGGCACCCACTAGGATGCTAACTCTGCAAAGACGCAAAAATGTCCATGAACAATTGTGATGGTTCTGAAACATGAAGATAGTCTTTCTTCCTTTAATCTATCTATCTACAGTATTTATATACCGCTTTTCAACTAACAAGTTCACAAAGCGGTTTACAAAGAAATGGAAAAATAATAATAGCTAATTAATAGCTAATGGGTCCCTGTCCCAAAAGGGCTCACAGTCTAAAATGCAAAAAAAGAACACCAGCAGAAGCCACTTGAACAGACATTGCTGGGGTGTGTAGGGCCAGTTACTCTCCCCCTGCTAAATAAAAGAGGAACACCCACTTGAAAGAGTGCCTCTTGCTCGGTTAGCAGGGAGCTAATAGTGGTGTTTACCCCCACGTACACACACACACATCATCACCTCCACCCATCCCATATCCATTTTTATTGTATTGTTTCTAAGTTGCCTGAGGCAAGAAGGGGGTATAAATATTTAAAATAAATTAAATTAATACCAAGGATGGGCTGTTTTGTCAAAATGTGAGCATTTACAGAACATTTGTCCAACAGATTCAAACATTTCTCTCTCACACACACTCACTCACACACACACACAATGAGCAAAACAATAACACATTTTATTTTAAAACTCAGATTTCTTGGTCCATCTAATTCAAATGAAAACATGTGGTTCTCACGATGCTCGAGTGCTGGTTGTGGAGTTAAACAAGGAGAACAGTGGTAAAAGAAGCTGGGCACATTATTTATTTAAACATTTTCTCAACCACTTCCTGCGAACCTGTTTGACACATTCCACTATTATGTATCACATATGTATTGCTATTCATTCTGTATCACACATGACTTTTTGTATCACATATAACTTTTTACCCATGCGCTTTAAGATCTGCACAGCAGATTACGTCACGTGTAATTTGAGAACAACTTCAGTGCCAAGAGGTATTTCTGAGAAAAAAGAGCATCATTTATATGACATGCATTGAACCATTTTCAACTCCGTCCCTGCATTTTGTTGTTTGTTTGTTTTTTTGTCATAGATTATATGCTGCCAAACTGTTCTAGGATTCCTTCTGCAGAACATGCCATTTGATCCTAAGGAGGAAGAAGACCTGCCCCACAGAATCACCATTCTGCATATATTGTAAACCCTTGAAACACTAGTAAAAAATCAAGATAAATCCAACAGTAAATCTGGAGGGTTTGTCCTATTTTATTCAACTCAGTCATCTCATCCAAAGATGCCACCCCCTGAAGTTGTTTCAGCTGGTCTCCATGTGAGCCTCATTTACTAGATTATGTATGTGAAATGCTTTGAACACACTAAAACTCCATAGAAATTGAAATAATGGTCCTCTTAAACTGCAGAGGCAGTTACCAGCACATGATGATACAAAACAAAAAGTTCTTAACGCAACTTATCAATGACTTATGTCATTCATTGGCACAGAATACTGAAATGGCCAGCAGCATACTTAGGACTTTTTCTTCCTTGCCGCTATTGTGAAAGGATAAAATAAATTCACAGAGGACAGACCTAACCAGGGCTATAATTATTCAGAATAAAACCTTCCTTACTTCACTTGCAGTAAACAGTACCTCTAATCGGCAAATGCTGGAAAAGGCATCTAAGGACTGTGCCCAACTTGTGGATTTTTCAAGACATCTGTTGCAAGCTAAACAGGGTTTTGATCTACTTGACTAAGGAAATGCTTATTTCTCAGTAACAATGGAATTAGCTCCTTCGCACATAATGTGTGTTGTTTTCTTTTCATAACCATGTCTTTTTCAAACAATTTTAATAATAATGAAATCATTATTTTACAGTGCAATCTACAGTGCATGTGTACTCAGAAGTGGGATTTAGGGCACAATCCAGAGTGAGGGCAGTGAGGAAAGCCCTAGCTGGGCTGTCCCAACTGTTCTGAATCCAAAGTTATGCTGGATCCAGAGAGTCAGGAAGCCTGGGCTGCCCTAACTGCTCCAGAGCATGCTCAGTAGGCACCAAGTCAGTGATACCTGGGGAGGCTTGCTCCTGAGGAGACTCCCCCTCAGATGACACTGAACAAGGAACAGCTGTGGTGCCTGCCTTATAAGGAGTCCCTGATGAGATAGCCAGTCTACAGAGACTACAAGGTCTGCTGTATCCCCAGATTAGTGGGCTACCATCATTGTGCCATATCCTGAAGTTAAGAGGTAGGGGTTGCAGCTAAGTTAGCCAAGAACTCAGATTTTTGGTCAACACTGCCATTCTTACTCTGCCTTATCATGGACCTCTATGGGTCTATTCATTACTATACCTGCTCCTGATGTGGTATAACTCTGAGGAGCTGGATGAGGGCATTTCTGCCTAAAAAGGGCTCTGGATACAGAGTAACTGCTCTAGGCAATGCTAAACATGCCCTCAACATGCCTCTGCTGACATGCCCAGTTAGGGCAGCCCAGGTCCACCTGTCTTGGGACAGCCTATGTTGCCTTAGGCTGAGCCAAGCCTTTTCCAGAATAACTAGGATGGAGCATCTTGCAGTTGGGTCAGCCCAGTAATAGATAGGGTAACCCATGCACTTCTGGACTTATTCTTGGGTTACCATAATTCTCTTCCACTAAATTGGGACAATTCCCATTTGCCAGTATGTAAACACAAATTCCTGAAATTGGGATTGTCCCTGTTTTTAGGGACATATGGCAACCCTAACTTACTCCCAGTATAGGACTGCAGCCTTAAATGAAAGAGCTAGGCAGAAGTCTCACATATTTGGGAGTACTGTAAGTCCTATGGGATTCAGAAGGACATACTTCTGGATAGACTTACACAGGATTTCACCGCACAAAAACTGCATTGCACAACAGACTCACAACTTGCTCTATCTCAGTTTCAAAAGTTCTCTACTGAAATGTTTTTGTGGACCTTCTCAAGAGAAGGGAGCTCCTGCACTTTCAAGAAAAGGGCTAAGGTTGCAATCCTATACACACTTTCCTGGAAGTAAGCCCCACTGTGCAGAAGGGGACTTATATAGGATTGTGCTGTAAATTTCAGTGTCTATTGAGGGCAACGCCAAAAGCACATGAATACAGCAACCTCTGCAAATAAAACATGGGGCGGTTATTTCTAAAAAATACCAAACAATAACATAAATGGAGAAACTGGTTCCTTCAATGCAAATGAGACAACTATGCTGAACTACTCACATATTTTGCCCCAGTTCCTACTGAATAGATGCAACTTTGTAGTTTTGTTGAGTACAGTACTCAAGAGTAGTAACTCCAAATATCAATCCACCCTTGGCACTCTATGGATTTGCAGGCTGAGAGTAAATGACACAACGAGCACATTCCTTACCATGTCTACTCAAAAGTAAGCTCTACTGTGTTCAGTGAGTCTTACTCCCATGAAAGTGTTTTGAAGACTGCAGCTGTTACCTCTATGGGGTCCCATCAAGGGAAAAAGAAGGAACAAGCATCAATACTGTTCCCTGGAGGAACATGCACACTTATGGCATAATCCCATGCATGATTACTCAGAAGTAAGTCCCAGTATGTTCAGTGGGGCTTTCTTTCAGAAAAGCATGGATAGGATTGGAGCCTTAATCTGCAATCTTATCTACATATTTTCCCATTGAAAGGTGAAAGTGAAGTCCCATTGAATATAATGGGTCTTACTACTGTAAATTCTACAGGATTCTACTAGCCTTCTCAAGAGTCAGAGGTCTGCATTGTGTAGTCTTCCTTGTATTAAGGTTCAATCATAACACATCCACTGTGGAAGCAAATTCCATTGAAACTAGAAGGTGATTAACTGCTGTCTCAACCAGATCCGATCCACACTTTCCTGAGAGTAAGCCCCAATTATTCTAATAGGATTTACTTTTGAGGAAATATGCATAGGATTGCATGTCTAAGAGTCCAGTCCTATCCATGCTGTCTATCCAATGGGATTTACTGCTCCTAGGTAACTGTGGATAGGATTGCAGCCTAAACCCACCAGGCAGCATGTCTGCTGCACACATTACTTTAAGAGTGTCCTCCTCCCAGGGACTCACAGCCCAAACTGCATATATCTACCCAGAACGGTCCCATTGTGTTCAATGAGACTTACTACAGCATCCATAGGATTGCACGTTCACAGTTCTCTCTACTTCACAGTTCATGTCTATTCACAGGTAAGTCTATTAATTTCAATGAGACTAGCAGGAAAGTGTGCTTAGGATGGCATATTCACAGTTACATCCTATGCACTACCTGGAATGCATGCATAGGATTGCACCCTCTGTGTTCAATGTGTATACTGTGTTCAATGAGACTCCCAAGAAAGTAACTGCACCTTCACAACTCCATCATCCACAAGAAATCCCATTAGGTTCAATGCACAGGAAAGTGTGTGCACTGGATTGCAGCCTCAGAACCCAATTCTAGGCATGTCTACTCAGAAGTAAGTACATTGTGTTCAATGAGACTTACTCCCAGGAAAGTGACTGCACCCTGACAGCTTCATCCTCCATGTGTCTACTCAGAAGTAGGTCCCATTGTGTTCAATGGACAGGAAAGTTTGTGCACTGGATTGCAGCCTCAATACCTGGGAAGAAGTAAAAGGCACTTTACTCTGGATTGCTCTATCTATTTCCCATAGGTGACACCATAACTACGTCGGTGTAAAAGGTCCCGTAGTTACTCTGGATTGTAGCCTTACTCTCAGGAAAGCGTGCATTGGGGTGCATCCTCAGAACCCACTCCTAGGAGCATCTACTCAGAAGTAAGTCCATTATATCCAATGGGACTTCCTCCCAGGAAAACGTGCACAGGATTGCAGATTCACAATTACATCCTACGCATGTCTACTCAGAAGTAAGTCCCACTGAGTTCCATGGGACTTACTCTCAGGAAACCGTGCATTGGGGTGCAGCCTTAGAACCCACTCCCAGGGGCGTCTACTCGAAAGTAAGTCCACGGTGTTCAATGGACAGGAAAGTGTGTATTGGGGTGCAGCCTCTGAACCCACTCCTAAGAGCATCTACTCAGAAGTAAGTCCCATTGTGTTCAATGAGAGTTACTCCCAGGAAAGTGTGTATTGGGGTGCAGCCTCTGAACCCACTCCTAAGAGCATCTACTCAGAAGTAAGTCCCATTGTGTTCAATGAGAGTTACTCCCAGGAAAGTGTTATTGGGGTGCAGCCTCTGAACCCACTCCTAAGAGCATCTACTCAGAAGTAAGTCCCTTTGTGTTCAATGAGACTTACTTCCAGGAAAGTGATTGCAGCCTGACAGCTCCATCCTCCATGTGTCTACTCAGAAATAAGTCCATTGTGTTTAATGAGAGTTACTCCCAGGAAAGTGTGCATTGGGGTGCAGTCTCAGAACCCGCTCCTAGAGAAGTGGGTTACTTCTACTCAGAAGTAAGTCCACTGTGCTGAACGGGAGCTACTCCCAGGAAGGGGTGCAGAGGAGCGGGGCATCCCCGGGGACTTACGCGTGTGTGTTGGGGCTGTAGAAGTCCAGCGCGTATCCGAAGTAGCTGCTGTGGGGTCCGCGGTAGACGGTGAGCTTCTCCTGGTCCAGGTTGAAGGCGCGCAGAGTCCGCAGCAGCAGCAGCAGCAGCAGCAGAAGGGACCAGCCCGGCCGCCTCCACATCCTCCTCCTCGCTGCGCTCCTCTCCGCGTCTCCAGGCGCAGCTCCGGCTCAGGATGGCATCGCGTGGCCAGCAAGACTCTGCCAGGCTCCCCAGCAGCGCAGCCCACAAGCACCAGCACCAGCAGCAGCAGCAGCGCCACCGCCTGTCCTGCCCGCACCAGCGCAGCAGATGGAGCCGCACCAGCCCCGCTCCCTCCCCAGCATCGCCAGCACACGCACAGCCCCCAGAAACACAGCACAGGCTCCACAGACACACACAGGGAAAATGTTGGACGATATAGAAAAATGTAGGACTATCCATCCATCCATCTATCTATCTATCTATCTATCTATCTATCTATCTATCTATCTATCTATCTATCTATCTATCTATCTATCTATCTATCTATCTATCTATCCATCCATCCATCCATCTATCTATCTATCCATCCATCTATCTATCCATCCATCTAAATGTATATGTATATGTACGATATGTATATGTATAAGTATCTATATTTATTTATTTATCTATTTATTTATTTATTTCATAACCAGAAAAAGGCACACACACACACACACACACACACACACACACACACACACACACATTGAAAATGTAGGACAATATGCAATATAGAAAAATGTGGGACTAGCTATCTATATCTATATCAGTACCTATATCTATATAGATGTATTCATAACCAGAAAAAGAGGACAAGTTTCCCCAAAATGTTGGACACCCAAAAAAATGAACATGGCAACATAAAAGCTAAAAGCTAAAAACACTCATATAACTCTGTGTTGCTTGCTATTAAATTTAAAGCTGTTATATATAATTTATTACATCTAAATTCCAAAAAAGGTTACATGCTGCTCACGAGGAAAAGGGGGGCAATGAAGTTTTTTTTTTTTTTTCCAGAACACAAGACTAAAATCTGGGACATGTCTTGGGAAAAGAGTCTAGATGGTCATCCTGCATCTTGTCTGTCTATTTGATCCTGTCCCTCCTTCTTCTCCAATTCCCTGCACTGGAAAAGAGGGGCAGAAAAAGTGGTGATGAGTTCTGAGCTACAACACTAAAGGGTGCAAAGAGCAGAGACTGGCATGTTGTTTGACACTCCTTTGACACATGCCAGTCATTGGGAGATCTTCTAATCCAGGTCTGGCTAGAGATAGCAACTCAGCACTCTAACCACTATACTACACTGCCTGTTCCAGATGTGTACCAGCTTTTTACCAAAGCTAGGCTGCTGAATAATTGCAAATGAAGAGCAGGAGTAACAGTGCACTGTGCAAAGAAGCCATCCCTCTGCAATGTGGACAACTATCCATTTGCTTCCACATTTCTCACTCCATGCACACTTTGATCAGGCCCATAATATTAAGCAATCTCATCCAAAATCCAAAATTCTGCATCTCACAGGGGTCAGTTTGATATTTCTGGTAGCTCCCAAGCAGACCATTCATGAAAAGGACAATGATGTCTCCTCTCTGATATTGAGAGATACACACTACCTTTTTGTTACTGCTCCTAAGAGGTCAACCTCTTCTCCATGAGGGTTTGCAGAGTACAACTCCTGGGTGTTATGCTGCTTTCAGCATGTCCAGCTTCTTGGGGGCAGACAATACAGTCCAGAATTTTCTGCAACGTTGCATCAGAGGGGACCCTGTTGGTTGTGCTGCCACTAAAAGAAGTAAGGCATGGCGGCCAGAAACAGGGCCTTCTCGGTGATGGCACCCACTCTATGGAACACCCTCTCCACTGAGTTAAGGAAAACCCTCTTATTGCTATCCTTCCAGCAAGGCCTTAAAACTCTTTTATTTAGTCAGGCATATGATGGCTTTTAGATGCTTAATGTTATTGAACTGTTACCAGCCTGTTTTTTAACTCCAATTTTACTTTTTTTTACTGTTTTTGTATAGTTTAATAGCACTTTAACTGTATTTATTGTTATCTGTTTTTATGGTATTTTATTGTTGTTTTAAATGTTGTTGGCTGCCTTTGGTTTCCTTTTGTTAAGGAAGAAAGGCAGAATACGAATCAAACAAACAAACAAACGCCAGGCCATGTACAGGGTGTACTCACTCTGCCCCAGGGAGGAAAAAGAAGTCAGCCTTGGGTCTAACTAAGCCATTGACTTACTCTGAAATGACCAGGAAAGATATACCATATTTACTCAAATCTAATGCGCCATCAAATCCAATGTGCAACCTATAATTATCAAAATACCACATTTATTCAAATCTAATTAACCATCAAATCCTGATGGTTAATTCATCAAAATCCATCAAATTTGATGGTAAATCCATCAAAATTGGCACATCCTGATTTTGGAGATTAAATTTCGCTGAAAAGGGTGAGCATTAGATTCGAGTAATTATAATAATCAGTAGCTCTAAAATGATGTGGAAATATATTTTATTGGCTTTTATGTCAGGCTGGTTATTGCCTGCCTAGCTTTAGCTGAGCTGAAACTGATAGAATAGCTCAGTGTTACCCACTGAGCATGTGCGGAAGAGTCATTCTAATTGGTTAACAGAAGTCTCTTGTTTCTGAGGTAATTTTACCTCAGAATCTGAGTTATCTCAGTGCAAGGCAGAATTACCTCAGGAAAGGTAGTGAGTTGAGATCTTGCTGTGGCTGTACATGTTTTTTACATGCTCTTACTGGTGATTTATGGAAATTGACATTTGGACTGGACTTATGACCACGCCTTTATGTCTAAACTGACTGCTGTGTAAAATATACAGGGTGATTCAAAATGAATGGGACTAAAAGGCACAGGTATGTTTTCTTTTTGTCCCATTCATTTTGAATCACCCTGTATATGTAAATAAAATTTCTTCGTGACAGAATCTCAAGTGTCACCACATTTTTTTCTTTCACACACACTGCCACAGCTGTTAGCTCTAACAGACTGATAGTGCAATCCTAAGCATGTCTACTCAGAAGAAAGTCCCTTTGTACTCAGTAGTACTTACTCCCAGGAATGTGTGGTTAGGATTGCCGTATCCTGCAATTCCGCTGAGTTCCACTGAGGCGCACTCTTGATAATTTTCTTTCTCAAAAGAGCTCTGTCAGTGTTGCTTCTTCCAGTTTAGGAAAGCCTAAACTATAGAACTATATATAGCAGTATCTATATACTGCTATAGAACTATATAGCAGTATCACACCAATACATAATTCTGATAACATTGATCCCACAATTCTCAGATCCTTAGACATAGTCCAGCTGTCACATCTTCACAATGCTCCTTTCCAGAGCAGTTTATGACCATTTGCTTGTCAGAGCAATGGTAGGTAGAGCAATGCAGGTAGAGCAATGATATCACTATGGTTTGTGTTACCTGTAGTGGAAAGTAACCAAAATCCACAAAATTACCTGCACATGGTAAATCAACTCCGGGGAGGAAAAGTTTCACACAGGCTCTATATTTGTTGGTTTACTACATGCAATTTTCCCCCCTTATTCAAAGACATAAACTGCCACTACCAACAGTTAGGCTGCAAACCTAAAAACACTTTCCTGGATGTAGGACCCACTGAGCACAAAGAGTCTTACATCTGAGTAGACATGATTAGGATTGCACCCTCTATGTTGGAAGAGGAACAGTTCAGAACTCCACCACTTCAGCTACATTCCAGTGCAAATTGGGACATGCTACTCAGTAGGGTCACGGCAGTGAAACTTTCCAGTGTTCTCCGCTACAAGGCAGAGAGAGTAAGAGAAAGCCCAACAACAGCTCCATGACAAACACCATTCATCTTTTTTTCTGTTAGGCAAAATACGAAGCCAAGGAACGACAGCTTAGTCCTCTTCCTTGCCCGCTTCCAAATGCTGATCTTTTGAGGCTAGCTTATCTGGAAGCTTTGGCAGGGCAAACAAAAGTCACGGGAGAAGAAATATGGAAAAGCAAACCGAGAACATCCGGAAGGAAGTCACTGTAAGACTGGGCCTTTTATCAGGGACTTCAACTAGCGTGCAAATGTGTTCGCTGCAAATGGAAATTCCTTGAGCAAGTCCTGCAACTGCAATTCAAAAGTGAATTTATTGCAAAGGTTAAGTGCACTGCCCTAAGCTGTCAGCACCAGCTTGCACGTGGCGTGCTGTCCTTTGGCTTTTCTAGAGTCTCTAGTCTGCCTGCAGTGTTAAATGATACTTAATAATCGTTGTTGTGCAACTGTTTGAGGACGAAATGGACAAATCTGCTGTCCAGTCAACTTGCCGAAGCAGGGGAGCAAAGCTGTAGCAGCCTCTTACTTCTAGAAAGCAAAGAAACAAAACACCATGATTGAAAACACTAAGCTAGTATTATAGGAGGCAGAAAACACTTGAAGGACTAGGGAGAACCTGCTTTCTTTCCGATGGGTGGAAAATACTGAGAAGTCATTTTTGGATAGAACCAAGAATTTCCTGACTGCAAGACCTGTCCAGCATTGGAAAAGTCTAGTCTGCCTTACACAGTTGTGGGATCTCCTTTGTTAGAGGTTTGCAAGCAGAGGCTCGACGGTCATTGCCAGGGATTATGTAGTAGTGGGACAACCAAAAATTAAAGCTACCTGCCTTCTATAGGATTGTTCCTATGTTCCTGACTGTGCCCAACAGTACAGAATTAGGATCAGGACTTACTGATCCTAATGTCCAGCATCCCACTGATTGTTTCACATTCACTTCACTTGTTTTTGTGCACCTTGCCCTGTCCCTCATTGCCTTTTCAGTCTGTCCTTAACTCTCCATAAGATTTTGCTTTACCTTCACTGTCTCATGGAAAGCTTAGCTTTGCAATAGGATTGTTAAACTAACTGTATGCTAATGCAAAAATATTGAACAGGATTGGAACAGAATGGGACAGTTACAAGTTGCAAACACCCCATGGCAGCACCATCCCCTTTTCCATCCTTCATAGGCGACAGTTTGGAGATAGTTGTAATTTCTGCAATATTTGCAGGGAGTCAATAACTAGAAGTTAGAAACTATACTACACATCAGTGATTTTCAACAATTGTGTGCTGTGGATTAATTATCTGCAGGTGTGCTACAGGATTTTGGGACGTCCTTTCCTAGTAGGGCAATTGGGGGAATTGAGCCTCCTATCAGAAACATGGTGTGTCTTGTTAATGGTCAAAAAACTGATGGTGTGTGTTGACAATTTTAGTACCATCAATGTGCCATGAGATGAAAAAAGATTGACAATCACTGCTGTAGATTGTATACTACCCACACTGTAAAATTATGGGCATGGAAATCTTATAGGTTTATAAATTTTTTCTTATTATTTTTTCTGGTGTACTGGGAAGGGGAAAGCCTCCACTTTTAAGAAGAGGCAGCTTCTACCTAGGAAGAGGTAGAATTACACTAACAAAATCTCTTATCTCTCAGAGGAAACCTATGACAGGCTTTCTGGGGAGGGGGGGGAGGGATGGAGAAACTCCAAAAGGAAACTTTGACCAAACAGAACCTTCTTCTTAGGAGGGTTTGAGTTTATTTTATAAGGTCCTTGCCCACCCAGAAGAATATACAAACAAAACTCAACCAAAATCTCCATGTAGTTTCTGGACCTCTTCCCTTTAAAGTTGAAATTAAAAACAAGGCCATCTAAACAAACCCGACAGAATTTCTGCCCCCTTCCTCCCATTCTGCCTCTTTTTTGACTTTCCTGTCCAAGGATGCCGCCAAGTGGCCCCAGCTTGTCCAGCCAAAGGGAACTTAGGTAGACTTTTTACAGGCTTTCTGTGCTAGAATTTAATTGCAATACATTTCCACACAGAAGCTTTGGATCCACAAAATAATTTGTCTACTTGTGCCATTGAGCACTGTTGCCAAATGAGTTAAGTCACAAGAGCCTTTAAAGAGATGGATTAATAGATTACTATCTTTGGGAATAGCTGGAGATCCATGCCAATAAATGGTTAAAAGGAATTACAAGTGGTGTCTCAATATCCATGGGGGATCAATTCCCAGTCATCCCACCACCACCACGTGTACCGAAATCTGTGGATAATCACATCCACGAAGTGCAGCACCTATCTTCTCATTGCAACTAGAGTTGTGCTCTGATCACATTAACAAACCCTCTGGAGGTCTCCAAGACCAAAAACCTGCACTTCCATGCTTCCAGCAGAATTCACTGCAAAACACTTTAAGACAGTGTCAAACTCAACCACTCTGTAGAAGTTTCAAAATATTCATTAAAACAAATTCCATAGGACTCTTGTTGAATAATTATGTGTAAGGCACTTAAGAAAAATTGCACTTGGAAATTCAAGCAAATTCTATGCTAGAAAGGCTCGAGAATTCAGCAACAGTATGACTGATTAAACCCCAACATGTGCATACAACTCAAAACTCCTTCATACCGATAGTGAAATATTTCTTTTAAAGATAACTGTACACATGTGCATTTCATAATCGAGAAGATTCATAAAATTTTTCAATTGATTCTGAAATTTGAAGTGCTAAAAGTAAAACAAAGTCTATCACAGATTATACTTGAGTATTTTTGCTGAAAGAGTATCTATGATCAGGGAAACACTTTTTTTTACAATATCCAACATATTGGTACCCAAACCTCATAAGATTTTGTAAGAGCCAAGATGGTTGCACTCCAATGGTGCAAAACTTTGAAGCTGCCATCCTGGATGTGGCAAGATTTCATGAAATCTAAGATGGTCCAGAGAACAGTTGGAAGGGATGACCAGGAAAATGAATCGCACCCTAGTAATTTGTGCCACTCATCATATGATGTGACACTAGGGCAGCATAACACACAATTTGGGGTCCCTGTACTAAGTGAATGGAAAAAACCTGGATATGAGCTTTATTCATTATAGCATGAAAAATAAAATGTTCTAAGGGGGCACAACTTTCACACATAAAAATAGTAGTTCCAAACCTTTGTTAGCAGGAGACCTTGAGAATTAGGTTTAAACTAATATTTTATATAGTATTTCCCATTATAAACATATTCCAAAACATTTAAAAAGCACTGTCCAAGGCAAGGAAGCAAAATCACTAGGTCACTATTTGGGTACAATTTTTATTTAGGCCTTGCTAGATAATAAATAATGGACTATCCTACCGTAAATAACAGATGTTTTCATGCATGTAACACATACAACAGTGCTGACTGACTTATTTTTGTTAGGACATACTGAGAAGAGGTATTTGGCAAATAAGCATCTGAACAGTTTCAAAACTCACAGCACAAATCCTGTTATTAGGAGTCTTTTGTTTGTGTGTGCCTAATGGGTAAATATCTGGAATAATGTAACAGCCAATAAATAGTATTTATTGTTTATAGATATCCATATTATCAAATTCATAATTTTTGTTTCATGTGTGCTGAAACTGTATAGATTAAAAGTCAGATTTCCCAAGGAAAATCGAAGTTTTTCACCTAAACATTTGGTGCAATTCCAATCTGGTCCTGAAGCTGCTGTGAAGTTTAAAAATGGTTGACTTGGGTCTGGCTCCATCTTGTAAGCCTGCAGCCATTTGTGGGCAGCTGCAGGAACAGTACTAGTTAGTGAATTGGGAAAGATCCCTATCATGAATGTCACTTTGGCCAGGAAGAGGCCTGATAATATTCTGGATTTTCAAGATTTCATCAGTTGTGAGTTAGCTGCAGCTGTGACTCTCCAGTTGGGAGAACCAGAATGACCAAAAGTGGCCTCAAGTAAAAAGATCATTTCTTGAAGCTTAGGTTAGTCCGAATCTCTGTTTGGTACAACAAAACAAAATAAAACCCTGTAGCTTAGAGGGTATAAGCTGATCTTTACCACTCCATCATAGATGTCTGTTTATATCAGCTAAGGTATAAAATGTAGAAGAGCTACCTTTGCTTAAGTTCCCAGTGTTAAAAACAAGTAAGCTTAGCTTTATTGTTTTAGCATTGTGTGTGCAATGTATTTATTCTGTGAGTTACCCAAATGGCTTTCAACGTATCATGTTACCATAATTCTATTTTTTAAATAAACCATTCTATTACATGC
Source organism: Cryptoblepharus egeriae (assembly GCA_030015325.1). Lineage (NCBI taxonomy): Eukaryota > Metazoa > Chordata > Lepidosauria > Squamata > Scincidae > Cryptoblepharus > Cryptoblepharus egeriae. The sequence continues at coordinate 20,776,162 of JAREYC010000004.1, read as the reverse complement.
ATGTTTTGTGCAAGTACCAACTGGATTTACTGAAGTCTGATCTGGACCACTTGGGCTGCAATCCTATCCACACTCACCTAGGAATAAGCCACACTGACTATAATGGGACCTACTTCTGAGCAAACATATGGATGTTCAGCCTAGTGGAACAATCAGCTACTGGAACAAACTAGAGTCTTGAATCCAAAGAGTTTAAAGGAGTTCAGTGCTGCAACAGCTGACAGATTAGCCTAGAGGATTTCAACTTCCTCTGGACTGGCTGTTATAACAGGTGGTATCACATACTGGAGGGTAGTTTGATCTGAGGATTTGTATACCAACCTGTTTGGTGCTTTTGGCCAGATATGTTTATGTGCGTAAGGAACTGTACTCAATGTTTGGCTTTATTTCCTAGAACTCTACCTTGCTCTCTTGGAGTATTAAGACTCTTACTATTAAAATACACAAGAACAAATTAGGAACATGCATTTCTGACTTACTGGGGGTGTCTAGCCAGTGATCCAGGAGTGTGTAAGGTGAGTAAATGAGCCCCTGGACATGGATGAAGGACAAAAACCCATCTGGATATTCTTCTCAAACCTAACTGAAATGAATGGGAGTGCCACAATGTGCCTTTGGAGAGTTCCAAGCCCCTTTTTTTCAGTGAGGCATGAATAAGAGAAAATCTAGGACTGAGTCCTGAGACAGTACAATTAAAATATATGGCCAAATAAGTGTGTAAACAAGTGACTATCATAAGACAATTTTAACCTAATATGCAGATAGTGCATGAATAGATCAATATTTCAGGTTCTTTGAGGCTGAACAAGGAGGTATTGGGGTGAAAACTCACATTTAACTGCACTACAATGGCCAAAAAAAGGAAGTAGCTGGTAAACAATCCAATTGTTAAAAAATTAAATATTCTAATTAACACTGAAAAAGTGTTTATTTACAGTTTCTCAGTGACACCAGTGTATAGTCACATAGTCAAAGTGGCAACCATCTACCCAAACTCCTCCATTCAAACATTAGATAGTAGTACAAAGTTTCAACAATATCAATTTAATGAAGGGGATCGATCTGTAGTCCAGAGTAGTTCTACATAAGGCCATTTGGTCTGCAAACAGCGCTTGACTGGAGTATCATCCGTCTGTAGCATTGGGTCTTCAAAGCCCATAATCACTGCTGTACCTTCTACATACATGACCTGCCAAATGAAAATACTTGGTTTAGTCTATGTTTAGTTAAACAACCTACAGTAGAATGGTTTTCCTTGTATTTTAAGGAAAATTGTATCTTGTTGAACTCTCAAATTGCTCAAAACTGCAGCTGAAAACCACATTCACACACCCAAGTTTTTTTTTTGTTAACATTTCATACACATTATTCTAATACAGGGGTTCCCAAATCCCAGCTTGAGGGTCAGATGTAGCCTGCTGGAAACCTCTATGTGACCCATAGCAAGCCCTCTCCATAAAGTCATAATCCTCGTAAGGGTCTTCTGAGGGCTGGGGAGACAGCACACAGCTCTGCTCTGTATATGAAAGTGCTTATGACTTGGTTTGAAGATCATCCTTCACAAGTGTTTATGAACCAAATTGAATTCATTCATTCAAAAGTTTAGACTAAACTGATGAGATAAAGAAAATCTAAGTCCTAATTAGCTTTTCTTCTCTTATGGTGGTCTTTGGATATCTGGCAATAAGTATAAGACAGGTGCTTGTTTTGTCAAATTGAGAGTTGTTCACTTAGAAGATGTCTAAGTCCAGTATTCTGAAATGGGAATATGTAATTGCACATGTACATGGTGTACACAATTGTTCACCAGTCCTAATTAGCTGCTGTATTCACCATCTCTCAAGCTACTTTACCTTTTCATTATAATTTGATTGCTTCAGTCCATTGTAGTGGTATACAGGGAAAGATTCTTGACCCTTGGAGTCCTAAAAACAAAGATAGCCATAGTTTCAAGTTAAAGGTTAGTATTGTAGAGATTATTTCTTCTCTGTCTTGCTTTGAGTTGCACTTATAGCTTATATGTAGGAAGAACAACTGCAGTTCAGGAAAAAATCTAGTAAACTTGGGTTGTAAGATGAAAGTACTACAGGCATGAAAATTACAGATGATCGCTGCTAACTGCTAGGATGAGGTCCCAGCAAACCCACACAGGTTACAAATTCAGTTACTGAACAGGTAACTGGATCAAATAATTCTACTGGATCTACTGGATCAAATAATTCCTTATTGGATTTTTTTGGGGGGGATGTGTATCCTATCTGCTGCATAAAAGCACTCCTTGCTGGTGCCATTATGAATATCCCTGCTACACATAGGAACTTTCTGAATGCAGCAGGAACATTCAAAACAGCACCCCTGAACAGTACATAGCACTGTGAAATAATTAGTGAGGCCTCAGAAGTTTTGCCTGGCTACTTCAGCATGCTTTGTACTGCCTGCAGATACTATTTTGAATGTTTCTGGAAGGTCTCTGCTGGCCAGGAGAGATTTTGCAGAGGCAGCAGTATGCAGAAAGTGAGACCATTTGCAAAATGGTGCTAAGTGATTCTCAGTCTTGATCCTCATGGATAGACAAATTTGTGACCAGCAAGGATTTGTGCCAAGGATTGTCTCATATGATACCTATCTCCAGTGGTGGGCCCAGCCTGCCCTAACAACCGGTTCTCCGGAAGTGGGCGGGGCCAGGATGGATCAGGGGCAGGGCCAGAGGGCGGGGCGGGGCAGGGGAGGGCACGCCACCTTAACCCTTAGTTTACCAAAAAAATTGTATCAATTGTGACGGCATCAATCAGTATTAAGCCCCTGGGTTCTGTGTAATTTATTCCTATGCATTATGCCTTGTTGCGCTCTCAGGGGGAATGTGTGCCACAAATAAGAACATAAAAGCATAAGAAAAGCCTCCACTGGATCACACCAAAGACCCATCTAGTCCAGCTCCTGAATCACACAGCAGCCCACCAGCTGCCTCAGGGAGCACATATGACACTTGCATCCAGGTGCCTAATACAGCAGACACACCACAAGTTTCACAGGTGGTGCTCATTCCACTGGTTGAGAAACACTGATCTACAGTTTAGGACCAGAGTTTGTGGTGTCCAACTGCAGTTTGAGGTTTGCCTCTAAGCCACTACTTAAGGCTACAATCCTGTCCACACTTTCCTGTAAGTAAGGTCCATTGAATATAATATGACTTCTGAGTAGTCAAGCAAAGGACTGAGCTCTTAGTAACCAGCCTCTGGCTGCAATCCTATTCACTTTCCTGAGAGTAAGCTCCACACACTCTAATGGGACTTACTTCTGAGTAGGCAAGAATAGGATTGGGCTCTAATGCTGCACTCCTCTGCACACTTTTTTGGGAGTAAGCTTCATAGATTGAAATGGGATTAACTTTTGAGTAGTCAGGCATAGGATTACAAGCTCTTAGAAACCAGCTTTTTTCCAGGGAGTAAGCTTCACTATTATAATGGAACTTACTTCTGAGTAGACATATGATTGGTCTTTGAGGCTACACTCCTATCCTCACAGGGGAGTAAACCTGCTGACTTTAATAGGATTTACTTCAGAGTAGGCAGTGGACTGGGCTCCTGGGAGGGGGGGCAGGATGGGAACTGGGGCTATTTCTTCAGGTACCCCCCATACTTCCTGCCCACAATCTCAGGTAGAGAGATTTCTCAGAGGGGCAGGATGAGGTGGGGAGATCTCTGGGGGGGGGGGGGGGAGCAAAAGGTCTACAGTGTGGATAGGAATGCAGCCTGAGCCCAATCCTAACAGTGTTTACTCAGAAGTAAGTACCATTCAAGTCAATGGGGCTTACTCCCAAAACTGTGTGGTCAGGATTTTAGCCTTACAGTCCAATCCTATGCAGGCTTACTTAGAAGTAACTCTCATTCTAGTCAGTGGGGCTTACTCCCATGTAAGTGTGGATATGATTGCAGCCTCAGAGCCCAGTCCTAATCATGTCTACTCAGTAGAAAGTCCCATTATAGACAGTGGGCTTACTCTCAGGAAAGTGTGCATGGGAAAGTAGCCTCAAATCCTATGCTACTCAGAAGGAAATCCCATGATAATCAATGGGAATTGCTCCCAGGAAAGTGTGGCTAGGATTGTGGCCACAGGCTGCAGTCCTCTACTATACAGTGTGGCTTACTCCTGAGTAGTACTGGGTAGTACCAAGTAGTTCTCCATGCCTAGTACTGGGCTGCAAAGGCACCCAGGGAAGGAGGGAGGCAGGCAGGAAGGCTTGCTGCTATTACTCACCTCAGCCTCCCAGAGGTTTGTATTTCCTAACCCTGATTTTAAAGCATGGAGCTAACAGTGATGCAAACACCCTCCATCTCAGCAGTCAGAGTCTGGATGTGCTGGGGATGGTCACAGTGCTCTGTCTGAATGATGGTAAAAGGAACACTCTTTGTATTTTAAAATTAAAAAAAAAACAGGGAGGGGAAGGAGGGAGAAGGGGAGGGGGGCTCAGAAGGGGAGGGGAGGGAGGAGGAGGAGGGAGGAGTAGAGCTTCAGCTCTGGAAAGACAGACCCAGAGGCCCTTTAAGAGAAATTCAAACACACTTGCATGCAATTCAAGGATGATGGCCCCCAATTAACAACCGGTTCGCTAACGTCAGCCCCTAATTAACAACCACCTCTACAGAACCGGTCAGAACCGGCCTCAGCCCACCTGTGCCTATCTCCCTTTTGCTGTTCAGATGTCATCAGCCACTAAGACTTAAAGTTTAAATTCAGAATGCTACCGTTTTCATTCTCTCTCTCTCCCCCAATACCTAGGAGGCAACCAGATTTACTGAAAAAATTTATGGGAAAAATGTCCCCCATCCTCTGGTGAATGCTAAAGCTGTGATAAACAACTGTGATACTCCTGCCATTTTAGTTGCCATCAGATGCCAGCTCTTTCTGAACCTAAGTGGAATGAAACTGACTGAAATGTTAACAGAAAAAGGAGGGAGAAGAACATGTTGGGATTCCTGGCCAGCCCCACAGGAATGCCTTAAATTTATTAAGAAATGTATGTTTGGTAATTTGTAATACACAGATTGGAAAAGGAGAAAGAAGGTGGAACTAGAAGAATAATAAGAAAAGAGGCAGGTCATTTTTGAAACATATACACATAAACAACCTTTCAAGGCATCACTGAACAGATCTATTTACAAATGCTCTGTCAGAAGGAAATACATTATACATTGCTGCATTACCTGTTCAGGGAAAAATTCTTGGAGAAAGGGACCTAGCAATATGATTCCTAGTCCTTCTGGATCCAATTTCGTCTTCATGAGATTTACGCTAAGACAACAAAGCACACAAAATATCCATTTGGTGTTTTTGTACTCATGCATGACTAAGTGTGGGGTTCTGCAACACTTTAACTGCCAAAAACAATGAAGCTGTTGTATTTAGAATCTTAATAGCAAATGCAAAGGAATGGCACTGTGTTGCCAAAGTCAAGTTATTTTTATACTAAAGTAATCTTATTTAAAATCAAAGTAGCAGCATAATTGAGACACTACGCCTTATTAGGTAAAGGTTTCAGAATAAGAACATTATCTAATTCCTAGGTTTACATGCAAGACAACTAAGGAACACTGAAGCCGGTCCTAATCTTTCAAACTTTCCTGCAAAAAAACAAATCTCATTTTATTTTCCGGATAGCCACAATGATCCATGTCATACATTTTACATGAAAGGTGCTTGAATCCAGACTTGGTCAAGAACATTTTTTTTCTATTCTTTGCATCTTCCTCCCTAATGTAGCCCCAAATTCCTCAAAAACCTAGTTGCAAAGGCCATGAGTTCCTTAATAACAAGCACAGAATGCAGAGTGAAGGAATGGGGGCAAGTTAAGGTTCTAAATATTTGACTCATATGTGATACTTAAAGTCAAATCTCTTTTTCTTAAATAAACATGGAAGGAGTTGTTGATATTCAAAAACTGACATTTTTCCAAAGTGCTCCTGACATACAGAGTGATTGAAAAGTAACTCCTTATTTTAAAACACTTATAAATTACAATATAGGGAGTTACTTTCCAATTACCCTGTATATAAGTAGTAATTTCAGATCGGGATGTCAAAAAGTTGAACTACTTACATCATCTGTGACATTCTCTAGAGCAGTTACAACTTGAGTTGCATTTTAGAAGGGCTGATACATCCTATTGCAAAAACGAAATATCCAGCTTTTCTAACACAAAAAATTTGATAGAACAAGCTCTCTCTCTCTCTCTCCCCCTAAAGCTAGATTTTGAAGTCTATATGTAAACTGCTTTATTATGCTCCCTTATGACTGATACACATTTAACCAATGGAGCAAGTTTGCTGAGTGGAACCTTAGCCTTAGAAAAATTATCAATTCTATGCTTTAAGAAGTTTGTGCCTAATTTACACTTACTATTCAGGATCTGATACAAGTTCCAAAGCCTTCATTACATCTTCTAGGAGCGTATCTGGTATGAAGCCATTGTCTGAAAATACAAAATTGCTTAATTAGCATGAAATATAAAGAGGTATCTGAATATTACCTATACTTTTAAATGTTTCTGTAAGTGGATTAATGCTATCATTTTTAAACATGTAATTAATAAATATTTCTGTTAACAGATGTATGATAATCATGCCTCCATACAAGTTTCCCCATATAATAAAAACATACCTCCAAATCCAGAGTAATTATGGGAGCACATAAGAGACTTTACGTGCACCCATAGTTACTGCACCACCTAGTGAAAACCTATGGAAAATTCATATTGGAATCCAGAGTAAGTTATTCTTACCCCAGAGCAAGGACTCCTCGCAGTTACTCTGGATTTTACCCAAATTCTGGCATTTTCAGAACAAACTGGTTTATCTTTCTGTGAGGTACTGTCATCACAACAAGACCTTCTTTGCCTGAACATTTCAACCATGGTGGAATATTAAACTCCACTATTATTTACATGTACTCACAGCAGCCATTTTGAGCCATTACATCCAACAGTCCAAGTGGCAAGAGGTTCTTTGTTGACTAGGGCTTCCATGAAGGCTGAATTGGGGAGCCACAAATTGCCTCTAAGTTTGCCCACACCTGCTCTAGATATACTTTCTAATATTATATAAAATTCTGCTTTAAGTATATACAACTAGCCTTCAGTTTTTTTCAAAGTTAAACACATTACATGGATTTTACTGCAAATGAACATATTTACATTCAAATATTCTTGATTCTTCTAATGATGGATGTTCTTGCAACACAGTAACTTCTCTTGGACAGGGGTCTAAATGTATTTACATTGCTCAAAACATCCATAACTGTTCCAAGTACCATCAGTTCATGTCTCCGTGTGTTTTCTCCTTTTCCTTGGCCATTTTTAAAAATACCCACCACCTCTGAACAACTTGTATCTCCATGTGTTTCTGGCTTGGTATGTGTGTTTTATCTATTTAAAATTATCTGGAAGACAATTCATAATTCTCATGTGGTTCTACATACCCATATGTTCTCACATGTATTATAAAGAAGCTCAGAATAATTCATTCATATACAGTCCAATCTCTAATATAAACATTTATGTAAATTTGCAGTGCCTGTGTCCAGGGAAATGGAACCCCAGACTTATAAAGCATTTACTGTAACATCAAAACTATGAATCCTCCCATACATGTATAAGATTGCTCTGCTCAGCTTACCTTCAGGATCATATGTCTGAAAGACTCTTCGGGCTTGTTCCGAGGGTGCTTCAGGTGCAACAAGGGCTAAATCCTTAACAGAAATATTCCACAAGATTAAGAACTTCACAGTAAAAAACACATCTGAAGTTATTAAACTCTGACAATAAACAGGGAGTATAGCAGCTTCTTAGGCAAAACAAGCCTCTAGTTTGATAACTATTGGATTTTAGCAAAGGAAAACATGCTTAGAGAAGTGCCATTCCAATTCAGACATAACACTATCACAATCCCAGAAACATATAATTTGATTTCCAAACTGACAAATCACTATTTGCAATTCACAAACCATATTTAAATGAGTTTGCATGGTCTGAATAGCCTGAATTGAGTTTGCATGGTAGGTTGCCTGAATTGCCTCCAATGGCATGTAGACCCTGGGGTGCAGATTCAACAGAAGATGAAAACAGAGAGGTGGCTCAAAACCTCTGTTACTTTTAAGTATGGTTAGTAGAAACTGTATTTTGGCAGTAAGAGTACAATCCTAACTATGTCTACTCAAAAGTAAGCCCCATTGTGTTCAATGGGTCTTACTCCCAGGAAAGTGTCTTTAGGATTGCAGCCTAAGTCACTGCTAAATGCAGCAGGCTTCCATCAGTCTTGAAAGACTATGGTATCATGCTTGGCGCTGCATATGCTGCATGCAAAGCACGAAGGCCATATATTCTTTAACTGCATTGTTAGATATAAATGAAAAACCCTCCTGTTTTCAGTAATAGTTCTACAGAGTGAAGGATTATTGAAATTTGTCTGAAGTGTTTTGGGATTTTTCATCAAAAAGAAGTCAATTGTGAATGGATGAATGGTTAGTGACGCCAATTCTCAAATTTGTAGTCCTAATTCTTTTTCTACTGCACTTTCAATTCCCTCCAAAATGTCAGGGCATTAAGAACATTTATCAATAAATGTAAAATATTAATAGACATGGAAACTTTTTTTCATGGTAAGGAAAAGCCACCACTGGTCTTTCTGGAAATCCTAAATAGAATTCCAGGTAGAAAAGAGACACTTCTTCCACTACTAGTTCAAGTATCTGAAGTCATTTTAGGATATTGTGAGGTAAGTAGAGCAAGGCGCTCAAGTTAATACCCTCATGAATATAGTCACAAGTGGAAGATGCTACAAAATGTCAAGGTTATTTCTATAAAGCTTCCTTGGGACCACCCCTACACTGCTCAATTCAGTAAAAATTGTTTGATTTTGTAAATAGCAAGCAACTCATTCACTTTGGGCAACAACACAAAAAAAATGAAGCATCTTAAAAATGTGTTTCATGTGCCAAGTTACATAATTTCTGCCAAACAGACGTTGAGGCCTTGCTAAACTGTTATCTAAAACACCCAAATCCTCAAATCTTCCATAGAAGGAAATATTATCTGTGGTTTATCTAACATTGGGTACAGAGTACACTATGTACCAAAGACAAGAGTATCATGTTTCATGCTTAGGAACTTACAATAATTCTATCAAAATGTAATTTTGTTGCCTTTTAAATGCCGTTTTGTTGCCTTTTAAATGCCATTCGGACAACTCAAGCTTATTTTAGAACCTCATGTTTACACTTAAGACAAACACAAACATCACAAGACAACGTAATAAAGATTTCTCAGCAGTTTTCATTCTCAAACTAGAACTACCACAACCCCTACAACTCCTCTTGTAACCCCAAACTAGTTAGAACAGCATTTCTCAAAGTGGTTGTCAGGACCCCTTTGGGGGGTTGCCTGGAGCTTTCCTGGGGGTCGCCTAAAGACCCCTGGTGCAGGGGGTCAGGTGGGAAGACCTGGCAGAAACGCTGGAGCCGCTGCAGCTGGAAGAAGCTGCTCAGAAGGAGCCTCTGAGCTGCTGTGAGACCAATGTGGAACCTTGGGGGTGGGGAGGCACCCGACATACTCACCACAGACGGCAGCCTCCCCCTCCCCGCAGATCCTCAGTGCACCTGCCGGCTGAGAGTGTTAAGCGCGCTGAGGTGTGAGCATGGCGCCAGAGCTCTGGTGGGTGGGCTGTTTGGTGGGCACCCCACTTGTGCACTGACTGTTGTGCCCTGCTCCTTGCGCTCTACTCAAAAGTAAGCCCCCTCAATGCTGTTGTTGTTCATGTTAAGTGAATGGGACTTACTCCCATTAAAGTGCTAGCCTTGCAGTCTTAGAGCCCAATTCTATGCATGTGTACTCAGAAGTCATTCCCACTGAGTTCAGTGAGGTTTACTCCTAGGAAAGTGTGCATAGCACTGCAGCAGTAGCAATGAAAATTTATGGCTGGGGGTCCCCCACAACATGAGGAACTTATAAAGGGGTCACGGCATTAGGAAGATTGAGAACCACTGAGTTAGAAGCTTTAAAAGCGCATCACTGAAAAGGTTGTGGGCAAAATCCAGAGTAATTACGGGGAGTCCTTGCTCCAGTGTAAGAACAACTTACTCTGGATTCCAATATCAATTTCCCAAAGATTTTCACTAGGTGGTGCGGAACTACGGGTGCACGTAAAGTTTCTTACGTGCTCCCGTAGTTACTCTGGATTTGGGGGTCAGTTTCAATAGCCCCTGTTACTTAACAGCACAATCTTACACATGTGGAGTCAGAAGAATGTCCCACTTTATTCAGTGGGGTTATACCCAAGAAACTCTGCAGCCAACATGTGAGGAAAAAGCAACTGTCTACAAAACATGTGAGGACTACATGTGAATTTTCTATCATCCTAATTCTTATTCATAATCCTAATTCTTCTAATTCATCCGAGGGAAAATTAGACCCATGGTGACAATATGTATTTTTAAAGCCTGCTCTGTCGACAGCAGAGGACACTCTCAATTCACAAGATGTAACTTAATATAGAAAACTCAAATTTCCATGTAATTTTATCATACCATAGTGACTTTAAATAATTCTAGAAATCTCAGTTTCGAAAGCCTAGAACATGCAGGAGAATCTAGAACCCATTCCACATGCGTATAAGAATCTAGAATCCCACCCCATCTGTACAAAAGAATCTAGAACTAAATTCCATCCTGAGTGCTGGGTGTCCAGATATCATAACCACAGAAGTGGACAAGGGACCCAAAATGCAGAACATGGAAAACTAAAAACACATATTGAATTCATTGGATTAAACACTTATTAAATTTAAAACTACAGTAAAGCCCTGTATTGAGAGTGTTTTGTAAGACAAAAAAACATTTCTAATAAATTTTGTCTTGCTTATTACAAGCGAACTAATAGTCTCAGCTGGGATATGGCAGGTTTCGGTGCTCTGCCAGCATCTACTCAGCTTCTCTTCTTATCTCTACTCAGAAGTAAGCCTATTACAGCTAATAGTAAATGGGGCTTACTCTTATGTAAGGGGCAATGAAAAGGATCCTCAGAGACCTTGCCTATCTACTCTAAAGTAAGCCCTATTATAATCAGTGGGGCTCACTCCTGTGTAAGTGGGACGGCTGCAGCCTGAAAGACCTAGGAGACAAAGTGCAGGTTCATTTGTTTTATTTTTCTTTGTATTGTACACTATTATACTTTGTATTTTATTTATTATTTTATATATTTTAATATATTTTATGTATTTATTTATTATAGTTATTTATTATTATATTACAGTACTGTATTAATTTAATATGTATATTTTTGGTTGTAGAACGAATCGTCTGAGTTTCTATTTTTTCTTATGGAAAAATTCACTTTGATATACAAGTGTTTTGGACTACAAGCATGCTTCTGGAATGAAAAGACAATAGTAAAGGAAAGAATCTCAGAAAAGCAGGCAAACTCGGCCATAAGCAACAATGGATTTGGTCCGTTAGGAATATGTGAAGTAAAAGAGCAAAACAAAAAAAATTGCTTTTATTTTGCAAAAAGCAACCGTGGAGTTTGAAAATGTAAACTAAGTGTGTACACTAAGATTGTAATATCTGATAAATTAATAATTTCTTCCCATATACCCAGGAGAACCAAAAATTAAATAAAATCTCATCTAGATGTTTAGCTAATGGTACAAAGGGGAAAAAAGCCAGACTATGTCTAAAAGCTTTAAGAGCAAGACGTTATAGTCTTTGGATATTTTTACATACAGTTCTCATCTTAAACTGCTGTCTTAAGGGAGGATCAAAAACATGACTATGTAGTAAAGCATTTTATAAGGAGATATAAGGAGACAGCAAAAGAAATGTAAAACTAATTTCCTACTACATCAAAAAGACTATGAAATTGATTTTCAGGAATATTACTTGCACTTGGAAAGGACGAAACTACATGATAAAAAGTTCTCTGCAATGTAAGTGGGGATTCAATTGCTGTCACATTATTGTTCTGATGATTAAAATAGCTAATAGTCCAGACAAGTCCGGTAAGGTTTTGTGACCATGTGTTTATACCAGTACTAGCAAAAAGCGTACCCATGTTGCGGGATTAAAATTCCCCCGTACGCCATCCCCCACTGCGCATCAATCCCCCATGCACATCAAACCCATGTGCAACATCCCCCATGTTCATCCACCCCATGCACATCATCCCCCCAGGCGCATCATCCCCCTTGCACGTCATCCTGAATGCACATCAGCACCCCCCCACGTGCATCAACACCCCCCACATGCACCAAACCCTCAATGTGCAACACACCCCCATGCGCAGTGCAACCTCCCCAGTGCAACCCTTCCTCCAAACAACACCCCCCCCCACTTCACCAGGCACCAAGCTCCAAATTGGCTGGAGGTTGGTGAGTCTTCAATGTTAAGTAAGACAAAGACACATTGCACCCCTTTTCAGCCCCTTAAGGGTTAAATTTCTCTACATTGGTTCTTGGTGGGTGTTGATGTCACTGAAGGAACACCCTACCCAAATTTCATGCTTCTCTGTCCAGGGGTTGGGGCAGAGCATCCCTCAGTCAGGGATTCTTCAATGCAAAGTATAGGGAGGAAAACGTGTTGCATCACTTTTCACCCCCTTCTGGTTGGAATTTCTGAAAACTGATTCTTAGTGACTCCCTCCGTCACAATAGGAACACCCAATCCAAATTTCATGCTTCTAGGCCCAGCGGTTTTGGCTGGACGTTGATGAATGAGTGAGACAGTGAACAAGTGACTTTCCTCTTTTATATGTATATAGATTCACATAATTTTGTACATTTCTATTAGTCTCATATTAAGAATGCTGAAAGCATTTCTGAATTTGACACATGCTAGGCAATACTGATTCGGCTGAACAGTATTACTTTGTTATCAAGAATACTGTAGGATCCAGAAAGCCTCACTTGATATCTGCTACCAATTATTATTTGTATCCAGCCTTCTTCATAAGGACTCAAGGCAGTTGTATGCCTCTTCTACTGCAACAACTTAATATTTTTTTTACCCTTCAAACTAGCTATTTGATAAAAAAAGGTAAAAGGTGTCTCTTGCAGGTTATACTGCTAGTTGTAACCGACTGTAGAATGCGGTGCTCACCCCCATTTCTAAATCCTTAGAGCCTGGGTTTCCAAACTGTACTTTGTAATGGATTGGGCAACAAGAAGCATATACAGGTCACCTGGCAGGGAGATTGCACTCCACCACTAAACAGCAATTGGAGTTTTGGTGCAGTGGAAAGAGCTTCAGCCCATGATAAATGAACACTGGGAAAATTCCCCCGAACCACTCCAAATTACTCACTGCTGTTGAAGCAGCACACAATGTGTCTGAAACTGGAAGTAACTGGCAATGACATCATCAGTCACTTCAAGGAGCCGCAGGGGATATCATGAGTCCCAGCACTTTTGCTATTCTTATGCATAGTTCTTATGTTAAAACTTTGGTTAAAGATTCTAAGTAGCATTTTACAACCAAAAAGATATGCAATACATTCCATACTATTTAATTATAATTAAAGATTTAAATGATATTTAAACTATTAACAGCATAAATATAAATTAATTAGAAATGGAATTTATGTCAAACCACTTAGAAGTCTGAAATTCTAAACTTCATGATGATCCTTAACCCTTAAATGATTTGGCCCTGTAATTTTGAAAGCATGTAATCTGAAGGAAGGTAGGTTACTTTATACCAAACTATAAACTGTTGTTTCCCATACTGCAAATACTTTTAAGTACTTCAGTAGCCATACCTATGCAAGATGTTTTTTCTGCTATTTCATGTGGAGCTAGCTCCTAATATCTTGAAGGAAAACAGATGGATAATGGATTTTTCCCCCAAAAGGAAATAATTTGTACTATCACCTAGGGGTATATACAATTACATTTTCATGGTCTACATTTAGCCATGAACAATGACCTTTTAGACTACCATATTTAGAGTCTATACACTGACAAGGTTAGTTAGCAAAACCTTAAAGTGCTGAAATCAGTTAAGCAAAGTAGTTTTGTTTTGCTGACATATTTCTCTAGTGCAGGAAACGCCAAAATACGACATATTTAATTGCCAATGTTATAGCTTAAAGGCAAAACCTGAAATGGATTGGCATATTATAGATAAGTAAAGGTAATGTTCCATATGCCCACACCAGTTTTCCAGATTTTAATTAGACCTAAAAGGCAATATTATTTTTTACTAACAAAATAAAAATAACCCAAATTTAACAACTGAAGTTTGTGAGAACCCAAAGCAATACAAGGCAATTTCTTCTTGCTTTACACTCATAATTTTGGGTAAAACTTGCACTTTTACCCAAAAGAAGTGCACCCCTGGGGGTGGGGTTAGGCCAGTGGATAGGAATACACTGACATCCCCTCACCACCAGGGGAAGATATGCCAGTTGAGTCAAGCTGGCTCAAATTGGTTTGAATTATGCCCCAGATCACCCTTATTTCAAATGGGTCCTGCCATTTTCTGCACCCATTTCAGCCAATGGCAATGACTGGGATTAGATACTGATGAACTACTTTTGAGTTCAGGTAAAACTGAAGTAGTGCCAGCTAACAGGAGACACATTTCATCCTTCATATATTATATAGATCAATGCAATACGAGAACCTGCACTTCCAAATCCTGCACTGATTAACAATAGAAAATTCACTGAATAATAGCATTTGTTTCTACATCTGAGAAACAGTGATTGATACTTTACACAAATACCCATCTATGGTCATGATTTTATCCAAGCAGAATATAAAAGGTCTTCAGGATTTTACTCCTAGCCCTATAGTGGTAATGTCTAGGAAATTATGAAGATAAGTCTTTCATCCGTGTTCAGTCAGTTGTTGAAAATTTTTTAGATATTCACTATATTTACAGGAAAAACGTTGCCTGTAATTTACAACACTAGGAAAGTATTTTAACTCTTTTGCAAATGCTTCATTCTAGAAACAATAGGAACTATAGGCTTATATAGTCTTTAATTTGCCTGGAGTAGAAAAATAAAAGGAAAGGAATCTTACCTTGGCAAAAAAGACTGTGAGATGCGTTTCACTGCCAAGTATCCAAATAGGGTATTTTGGTGACTTCAAATAGGAGCCAACCTTAATAAAAAAAGAAGAAATTGATCAGCAACACAACATAATCTTGTGCCCCTCAAATACCACGCTATAACAGGGCTCAGTCCCCTGTACCAAAACACAACCATTTTCCAAAAAAATGCACACATTCTGTAACTAGTGTTACAGAATGCTAATTTTGCATTCTAAGATTCAGATTCTTAGGTAAGGTGAAGAAAGGGAGTTCCATCTACAAAGACTAAAAGGAGAAAACTGGCATGAAAATTTGGATACCCTTTGAAACAGAGTAAGGGTTGAAAGAGCAGAGCATGTGTTGAATAAATGATTCTAGGTATAACTGAAAGGTGTTGAAAAAGAGGATTGAAAGAAAATGAAATGTCAGAAAGTGGGAGATACTTGTACTTAGCGTTACTCCCATGCCAATACCTACCTTGTGCTACAACAGCTAGAATAAGCAGGTTGACTGGCCTTGTTTGATATTATGCACAAAGTTGTGTTTGTGCAGTAATATAATATATATATATACACACACACACAAAGACTGGATAAAACCTCAGACACAATTGATGTAATCCAATTCATTATATATGCAGTGCAGGAATGATACCGTTAGGACTCCACCAAGTCTTACTTTCAGGCCTATACCAAGGGGTTATTAGGATGAATGATAGACTTGGTGCAAAGTACTCACTGTTCCACTTAAGTTGTACGGAGGCCAGAAAGCAGTCTGCAGGGAAAGTGTGCAAACTGCCCATAAAAATCTCCTTAAAACTCTTTGAAAAGATGTGGAAAATCAGGTTCTACTGAGCCTTTGAGATTCTGCACAGCAACAAGGTGCACTTTTGAGTGGAAAAAGGCGTTTAGAAGATTGCTTCTCTGTAACTTTACATTTTTTAGAATGGTCATCTCTATTTTACACATACTTAATAGAGCTCTGTCTACATGCAGACTGTGTAGTCTTTTCTATATTTATAAAAATGAAAAGTCAATCACTGACTCATCACCGCCCTGCCAAAACCGCTGGGCCTGGAAGCGTGAAATTTGGGGTGGGTGTTACTTCCGTCACTGAAGGGTGCACTAAGAACCAGTTTTTGGAAATTCCAATCAGAAGGGAATGAAAATGGGCGCAATGCATTTTCCTCCCTATACTTTGCATTGAAGAACCGGTGACTGAGGGATGCTCTGCCCCAACCCCCAGACCTAGAAGCATGAAATTTGGAGAGGGAGTTCCTTCTGTCACATGAACACCCAGCAAGAACCAATGTAGAGAAATTTAACACTTAAGGGGCTGAAAAGGGGTGCAACATGTTTTTGTCCTATGCTTAACATGGAAGACTGACCAATTTAGTGCTTGGTCAGCCAATTTGGTGCTTGGTGCCCGGTGCAGTGTTGTCTGGAGGGAGGGGTTGCACTGGGGATGATGCTGTACATGGGGGGTTGATGTGCATGGGGGAATTTTACTCCCCCAACACGGGTACGCTTTTCGCTAGTACATATATATTCCCAGCCAAAACCACTGGCGCTAGAAGCGTGAAATAAGGGGAGGGTGTTCTTTCTGTGATGGAGGCATCCACTAAGAACCAGTTTTCAGAAATTCCAACTGGAATGGGGTGAAAGGTGTGCAATGTATTTTCATCCCTATACTTAACATTGAAGAATCACTGATCAAGGCTCTGTCCTAACTCCTGACCTAGAAGAATGAAATTTGGGGAGGATATCTCTTACATGACATGAGCATTGTTTTCTTTCACTCGTAAACTCTAAAACTTGCTATTGTTAGGAACACATTTCATTGCTCAGCATCTACATTCAGTAATGCCTGTGAAATATGATAGCACATGCTTCATTCTTGACATTATTCTTTCATAGTTCAAGTCTATAGTCCAAATATCATTTTCAAAAGGACCTTGGAGAATAACTCGCACCAGGACCTTCAAAAAGCTTACCTTACAGTATCTTAGTGATTCCATAAGTGTCAAAAAACCAACAGTTGCTTGTTTATGTATTCCAAGTAGTTCTGTAGAGAAACAAAATCTATTACATATTTAGACATATTTATTTGTACTAATTTCACTTTAGAATAAGACCTCTGGCTTCTTGTCTTGCTTCCTTCTAAGCTACTGCCTTGCTGCATGCTGGTATCGTGTCCCTTCTCTAAGACCATTCTTTGCCTAGGGAAAGAATAGCTTGACAGACCTATTGTCTCCATGACTCAGTAATCTGAAGCCTTGCAAATGGGGAGAAGTACCCTTGGTCTACAGTGCTGCCACAGATTCACATCTGCCATCTCTTGTCTGTTTTTTTGTTGAAGTTACACTGATAACACTTAATAGTTACACTGACTGGCTTAAACGCTATTGGTACTTTCATTAGTTTCAAGATGGGGGAAACCTTGCAATCACTCTGTGGGGGTTTCTCCAGGGATTCCCCTTTTCCCCCAGATCCAGAAACCACCTCTCTTAGGTTTGGAAATAGTCCTTCCTCTTCCATTGCAGGGGCTTGAAATGTGCTGCTGATTTCCTCTTACTCCACTTCTTAAAGGGAGTGGGGGACCAATATATGAACTGGAGGGTCACAACCTAGTGCTATAGTGTAAACTATATATGTGTGTGCATAGTATAGTGAGAAGCAATATATAGCAGTATAGCAGATAGTTTTCCTCCCATTTTTGAGAGGTATTTAAAATTCATTTATTTTTACTTTCTTCTGTTAAAACAATTTTATTCAAAATTTTCTTGCATAGACATCCAATACAGCAATAAACTAATAGTACACATATACTACAATTTTTCTTCTCTATTTCCAATTTTGACTTCCCACAGCTTTCCCCTTTCACCTCTAGACATCATTAGAATCCTTTAATCATCAAATAACCAAATTAAATTTGTTTCACCTTTGCTTTTTCCTAAGTAAATTTTAAATTTTCGCCAATCCTTCTCATAATTCTCAACCATTTCATCTTTTAAACTTCTTGTAAGTTTATCCATTTCCATAATATATAACATCTTTTCCATCCATTCTTCTTTATTTGGTATTTTCTCTTGTCTCCAATATCTTGCATACATCATCCTTGCAGCTGTTACCATATACCATATCAGAGTTCTATCTTGAATTAACACTGTTTCTAGCTTTAATCCTATTAGAAACAATTCTGGGCTTTTATCTATAGTATAACCTAATACCTTTGACATTTCTTTATGTATTTCTACCCAAAAATATCTTGCTTTCTTGCAAGTCCACCACATATGGTAGAAAGATCCTTCCTGCTCCTTACACTTCCAACATTTATTAGATAATTTATTTTTCATATTTGATAATTTCTTTGGAGTTAAATACCATCTATAAATCATCTTATAGCAGTTTTCATTTATATTATTACACACTGATATTCTTAAAGATTTCTTCCATAAACTTTCCCACATGGACATTGTTATAACTCTATTTATATTTATTGCCCATTTAACCATTTGCACTTTTACTACTTCATCTAAAGTATATTCCTGGATTAGCAGCTTATAGATTTTTGAAATTTGTTTTTTCTTTTCTCCTATCAGCAATGCTTCTACTTCAAAATTTTCTTCCCTAAATCCACTAATTCTCTTATCCCTCTCAAATAACTCTTTGATCTGTCTATAACTAAACCAATCATATTTAAAACTTCTATCTTCCCTGCTCTTCATCTCCATTCCATCTTCCTTTTTCTCTAATAAATCCACCTATCTTCTGCTTTTGAAGCTGATGCTGCCTTTATTACCTCTGCTGGAACTATCCACAACGTTTTTTTTACACACCATTTCGTAAGGAGGAGTATTTATAGGGTTTGGGAAAGGTATAAAAAACAACTAGGGGATTCATTTTTTACTTTCTTGATGCCTGCTGCCATCTTGTGGCCAAAAAGTGAACTTTAAACATTTACTGCAATGGTCCATTAGAGTCAATTCCACTCTGCCTTTTTAGTCTGGAATGCTGGTATCTACCTTTAGTTAACAGGTTTTTTTCCAGAAAATTCAGCAACATTGTTGTCAAACCATTGGACTCCCATGAGTTATATTCCTACCTTCTGATATTTATGCCAATTTTTCTGTATTTTATAAAACTGAACAGAACTGAAACAGGGGGTAAGGGATCAATTGTCTAATCCTCCCAACTTTAAAGCAAAAACACTGAACATAAGAACTAACCATGATCCAAGGAAATAAAGAATTAGGAAAATATTAAGTTGAATAACCAACCAGAAGTGATATGTTTGCAATATGATCAGCAATCAGGAAAAAATAAATTTAAAGTCCAACAAGTCATTTAGCTTTCAATTATTTCATATGCACTTACATTCACATTCCCATCCTATATGCTGCTTACATGGTTACCATAATAACATGAACACACCTAGTCAGTAGAAATCACACTATTCTGAAGTCACTTGGTAGGCATATGAAGAGTATCTTACACCATTAGTTCCTGAGCACATATTCTCCACATACCTGTAGTGTGGTGAACATGGACTCAAGCAGAACATTCTACACATAATCTTTTCACCAACAAAGCAGAAACTTAATGGGAAATTAGTTAACACAGCAGATTAACTACATTTTGAATAAACAAGGATGACCACAAGTACAGTGATACAAGATGAACAATGGCAATAACTATAAACAGGAAAAAGCATTCCTATAAACCACAGCTATGCTTTGTAAGATCACATTCCATGTAAAAAAGAAAGGTCAACAAACTCAATTATCCAAAATACACACTCACGATTTGTGATGACCAATCACACCTAGACAATTTAAATACAAACTTACTCATCCCGGAGCATTCCCTATCTCCATCCCAAACGTTCGAAACTGCATGCCCCGTTAACAAGAGGTTAATTAAGCTTTGGCTGAAAAAAACAAAAAATCAGGCTTTCAGATATACAGATATTTATTTTTTAACCTAGACAAGTGCAATTTAAATAGCACTACCACATGTTTAACAAATATTAAAGATATAGTAGTTCAGCATTGCAATAGCCACCCCAACTCCATAAAAATTGCTAAATATGTACAAAAGATATTAGTCTCTTGATTTCTGTTTCTTTATAAATTGATTCTTAGAACTGTATTTTAAAAGAAATGCTATTTGTTTAGAGAACAGTTTTTTAAGCAAGCTTACCTTCCATGACCATAAACAGGATCTATCAAAGGTTCTGTAGCATCTTCAATTTCATTCTTTATATTTTCAATACCCTAAAAAATAGAGTATTTACTGGTATATTAACATGTCTTAACCATGTTACATGTTAAATTATTTTTTCCCCAGAAATCATGTCAAAACTAACATGGAACATCTGTCCCTTAAATTTCTGCTACAAACTTGACTATTGGGGCAAGTCAACATATTGCATTTGTTTCTGGCATGCTTAATTTAGATTCCCAGGCAGGTCAATTCTACCCACATTTTTAATTTATGAAAATTAGTCTATTTTTAGATGGGAATCTAAGCGTTAACTACAACAGCAATTGTAAGAAAAGTCCAATTTTGACTGGGACTGCGGTGAAAGGCAAATGATTAAAAACCCTTCCAATTCCATGACTGATATTTAGCAGAGATAAGCATGCAAGTGTCAGTGATGGGCTTAATGCCACATGGAAATTTGTCCTCACGTATCCAATATAGTTAATGTTGGTAATTGGCTATATTATTTTGGTCTAGTGAAGCACAATCCACAATGGAAAGAATGGATGTTGGATTGAACAAAGTTATCTATGAACAAAGAATGGGCTTGCCAATTAACAGCATTAGGGCTAGCGTGCCAAACATCTGATAACACCTGATTGGGACGGAACAGAACAATTTTAAAACCTAAGTAAGACTTTATCTTTTAAAACACAGTATATCGTATTCAGGAAACAATAGCTAAGGAGACTCCAAAGGAGTTGAAAAAGTATACTTGTGAAAGATGCCAAATAACTACAAATAAGAAAGTCATTTTCTAGATTATGAATTGAACATTTTAAGACACTTCTTTGTATCAGTGTTAAACATTTGATCTCAGAACAAACCTTGGTCAGTATCACAGAATAAAGAAAAAGCAACACTCCAAATTTGTTTGTCCAGACTGAATACTGATTCCAAACTGCATCTTTAAAATCGGGAAAGTTTTTGAATGATTGCTTGCTGAAGATTAAAAAGAAAAAGAAATCAGATATTGTGCTGGACTTCGACAATAATTACAAAGTGTGATTTTTGCATTTGATAAACAATGCAGAGTAATAAAAGCTGCTATTGAATGTTGTGGTCATGCGGTAGTATCTGTGAAATACACTTCCAACATTATCATTTGCAATTGTCTGCAAAAGAAAACCAAGTGGTTATAGCAGGTAGTATACAAGATTAGTGGTGTCAATATGCCATCATCTGTCATAATTTTATAAGTCAGATTTTTCATGTGATGTTGATATTAGTGGTTCTTTTATGTAGATAATCACTACACTTCTCTGATGCTAATTTGTGAGTGCTGACTGCAGTTAACTGCATCTTACATAACAGTTCAAACTATATCTTAACAGAACTAGTGTGAAATAAAAATACCAGCTATACCGGCTCTGATTCAGAAAACTGCAAGCACAGAATGCTACAAACTTGCTGATATACTTACATAATACCCCTTCTATCCCAATAGGAAATGTGCCCCTTCCTGTGTCTGCCTTCCTACTTTTAACAGCTGAATAATACTGTGAGTTTTCTTTCAGAAACAGTCCACAGCACAGATCTGCTTATATCAGGAGCCTGAAGTATACCCAACCTTGAAGTAACACCAGTTGATAGGCACATTTATCCACGTACCAGCAGTAGGTTAGATTTTGTGCTCTTATAAAGTGACCAATTCAAGTGTGCAACTCCTCCAAACACAAATAACTGGGGTGACTGAACAAATACCCAGACTGATTAAATCATGCAATATTTTTGAAAATTTATGCGTCTCATGGAACTACCTTGCAATCAGAACCACCTTAAATGAGCAACTATAAATCTAAGCCAATGCTGAAAGTTGGAAAAACTTAATTCAGACAGCTAAACAAATCAATTTAGAAGTACAGATTTGGATCACTGATGCTTTAAATTATCTAAAAAATATGTAAATTATCTTGCTAGAATCTACCTATAAATCGGTGTTAATGTTTCTGTTCAAAAAAATTAAACCTTAAAGAAATTTTGCTTATTGTGGAATACAAGATTTAAGCGTTCCAACACGTTACTTACTGAATTAATGCATGAAATCGCTCAAAGCCAAGCTCTTCGACAGCCAAGGCAGCTATACACAAGAGACACTTTTCAGCACTACACATGGCAAAAAGTAACACAAGAACACATAGCAAGCTAAAATACTTTCACACCTCTTGCATTTTAACTCCATTCCCACCCCTATTTGCAGAGCTACAAGGCACAAGCCAGTTTAATGCAACTATCTAGGTTTTCACCAAACAGTTAACTTGATGCACAAGCAATTAAGACAATATAGGCCAAGACTAATAAACCAGTTAAGTTCAGTAGCCTTGAAAATTTTCACAGTCCATTTTGCATGAGTTATGAACCACATGGGAGAGGGTTATCAAGCATATTACCAAACACAATCTAATAGTCCTCTTAGGAAGTCTACTTGACAGGTGAGTGTAGTTATTTGGACCATTTCAGAGCAGAACTGAACATAAGGACGCTGTATTTTCATGTTTTTCTGCATCACAATCAATTACTTTATTTGTATCCCCCCTTATTCTCAAGGACTCAAGTTTGCTGTAACACAGCAAATTAGATTTATGTGGCATGTCTTTTAAGACAATATTGGTCTTTCTGTATGCAATTTAAAAGTTTTTTTTTCTTAAATCTTGTCAGATACCCAATAACCAGGAAAAATACAGCAATTAGTGCCTTCCCAGGCTCAGCGGACTATATCACTTTTTCCTCATTTTTAGAAAAGAAATTAAAAATTTTATTTCCAAATCTGATTTATGTAAATAACGTGTTTGCAGGATATAAGAAAATGGTCAGCAGTTACCACCTAGTGAATTTAACAAGTATTGCGGATAAGCAATTCAAGCTTTAAAAGTTAATTGCAAACCTTTTTAAAGGCTAAGAATTAAGATATATCTGCAAAACCAATGCACTCAAATGTTAGCATTATGAGCAAATCTAGCATTGATGCCAAAGGAAAAATTTCTAACTAACTTTTGTGACTGAAGGCATTCCTTAAAAAGCAGTCCTGATGAAATATTCAGAGAAAAACTGAACTGTACTAAATTAGGTCTTAAAAATAATTTTGGATAATGTAGTACAAAACATGCTATGCGAAGCTTCAGTGTTAACAAATGCTTATTTTAGTCCCATGAGTAGGGATGAGTGATAAACCATAATAAAAAATATTCTGCTTCAGGTTTTCTTTGAATCCATTATGAATGATTCAAGAAATCATTGAGGAAATAATGATAAAAAATCCCTGAACTTGCAAACTGCACTACTACAATCAATGGATAACAACGAAGTCATAGAGGCATACAACATAAAGCAGATGAAACAAGTAGACTTTGCATTGGCAATCTGTGAGCCTTGACTGCCAATATCACACTGATACCGATACTGATCTGATTAGAATGGAAAAGTAGTACATTGAAAGGTTCACTCTGAACAGGAACTTCTAATACTTATTGGAAAAAAATCTTATGTAAAACTGGTAGGTTATACTAAAGCAACAGTAGCCCAATTCATTGTTGGACAAAGAGAAAAAATGTCAAACTTTATGTGGAGTCAGATCAGATCTGTATAAAAACCGTGATGTTAACAACAACAAAAAAATTTCTGGAGTAACCAGCATGCACCAGAAAAATGTTTAGATTTACAATAAAATTATTATTCTGGTAAATCACCATGGGCTGTCCACTACCACTATTTTTCCCAGCCTCCCAATGCAGAAGTCAAAATACACACTAGCCTAAGACTATAACTATTTATAGTATTATCAAAGAAGATTCTGGTGGGACTTAAAGAGACACCCACATACGAAGGTGGTGGCGGCAGAGAATGTTCCAGCAATCCCTCCTATACGGTGGAGTGCTGCTCATTATGGGCAGAGGGACTTTAGAACTCCACACCTAGAGCTCTGGTTCCTGATACTGCAATGTTACGCAATTTTAAGCATCTACCTCACTGTATTTTGATCTATTCCAAAATAAATACATTTTTTCCTCTTAATACATTCCATGCATTTATAACTGAAATGTTGCAAGTCTCTATATCTAGTTGTGGTACTTAAGAGTACCACAGGGAGGAATTGTGACTCTGTTCAGTGTTGGAAAAGGACATTAAAATTTTTTATTTTCCCAATAGTTTTAAAACTTAGGCTTAATTTGTTTTTCATCTACTGTGTAATTCTGCTAGGATGCTTGTGTTTTCCGACACTAGGTGACTTCTGATGTTTTAAATTTAATTGCTTTTTTGGGAGGGCTTAAATATAAATACACTCAGGACAGCTAACTGCAAAACCATCACAACAAAAAATTCAGCGAGAAAAACAAAAACCTTCTTCAGTGGAAATTCTTGAAAACTAGAACATTCCAACTATATGCATTATCAGTCCAATTTCATTTTTTTAACTCAAAACCTAGACTCTTCATACACTCAATCTAAAAGTTGATACTGAATATTTTCTGTAACTCAATTTATTGAATACTACAAGGGTGGAATTAAAAATATAAAAAATAAGGAGAAACTGAGATAAATTGATAAATATTATGTACAAGCAAGATACCACTAGCATAATGGTAGTATGGCTCTGTCTTTTACTTGAAGCCAATCATAATGAAACAACAAATCATGAAACAATGGTTTCTTAATACTTTCTACAAGCAGCTGCAAGTCAAAAATATGAATACTTTGATCTTCAGTAATGTGTCAATTATCAGAAGTTACTTTGTCAGCGAAAGGAAAGGTCTTCCTATTTTACTGTTACAACTTCATATAAAATCAATTTATATTTGATTTTATAAGTAGATTGACAAGAATAGTCACATACAGAGTTATGAATCTCGCTTTCACAAAATCACCAATCACTCAACCTGACCTAAAAGTACCACACTGCAAAATGGGATGGACCTCAAACGGCAACCATTGTAATCTTGGGACAAACCAAGAATTGCAGAACAGTTTGGGAAACCTATACGTTGTCAGGTCATCAAGACTAGGAGAGAGAATCTCTCAGATAACTACCTTCTTATTGGCAGCTACAGAAGTCACGGAAGCCTTGAAATTCATCCAGAAAAAATATAAAGGGCTACTACAACTTCCACAACAGGCAGTGAAAATCTCTCTGGCCCCTCTAAGGCAGCCATATATGATTTTGTTTTATCTGACTTGTATCATTGTTCAATCTAATGCCATGAAACCCAAGAAGAGCTTCAAAGACAGCAAAAAAAAAAAAAGAGATTAAGAATGGCTGCTCTAGGGTCTCTAAAATAATACCCTATGGGTTATTGGGGGAGAAGGAGAGGAAGAGTATGACTGGATACATGATTTGGCTCTCGGAGACAAATTTGGTCAGGATTCTACCAGCAGCAGTTGGATCTTTGCCCTTGACAACCTGCTCATTGACCTCTTGATAATGGAGAAGAGCTTGGTACTTCCTCCTTCCCCTTCAGAGATCAATGATGCTCCTAGCAGCAGCAGGACCTCCATCACTGGGTTACACAAGGGTAGATGAATCATCTTACCTAGTGGTAGGACAGAGAAAAGCTGAGAAGGAATGAGGGACAAGGTGAACACATGTGTGCACAGGGTCACTACCCTTGTTTGTTTCCCCAAGGCAAGAAGACCATGGTACAAGCTTGTGGGTCCTCATCAATAAAACATTTTAAATGGGGTTATCACACAACTAAGGAAGTCTTGGTTGGCCAACTGTGAATTTTCAATCAATTAAATTTACACAGTAGTATGCAGCTTTCTGGTGTATGAATGTGCACACATTTGTGAAAGAGGCATTTCTATCACTCACATGAGGAAATGCCTCTTCTAAAATAGTGCCTGAAAAATATAGCTATTATAAGTTCTTGTATTAAAAATAATGGACACATTTTTTAAGCCCATTGTCTGAATAATCAAAACAATTTTTATAAACAAATGGTCTTAATTTGAACAAAACGAACGCTGATTTTTTAACCGTTGGGTTGACTGGTGCTCCCAAAATAGGATACCTAATCTGTCTTTACAGTTTTAGATCCATAAAATTTAAATGAATGTAATTGTGCTGGAGCTAAAGTTCTGGAATAGTATGGGATGAGACAAAACAACAGAAAACTATGCAGTACAATATATGTATAAGCCAGCCATTATTACAAAAATGGAAAGCACTGCTTGAAATCACATTACATAACACATGTCTTACAGGGCTGCTCCTCTTCATGGCTTGACTCAGCCGAGCTCTCAGAAATACTAGAAGATTCTTCAGCAGTCTTTCCTCTCTGCCATGTTGCCAAGCAGTAAGATTCTGAATGGTCAGAGCAGGCTAGTTCCAAAATTTCATACAATGTATGACAAAGTAGATTCTTCTGCTCTTCCTCTGAAATATTTGAAGAAAAAACAGAATTTTTTTAAAGGACAATCCATCTAGCAATAATCAGTATTGTTCCATCTAATCTGAGATTTTCTACTGCCAAACATTAGCAAGTTGAAAGGCAACCTCTGAGAAGGGTAGGCAATTTGCAGCCTATGAATTAAATCAATTCCTAAAGGATCCATCATGCACCTCAGTTGTCGGTCCAAGTTCTCCACTTAGGTAGAAAGCCATTTCAGGGACTGAAAATGTATTTTGTGTTTGAACATAGGAGGAAGGCAAGCAAACGTGAAGACATATTGTCTTCCATGAAGCGGTCTCCTTTACTCTTTCACTTGCATTTTTCCACTTATTACCTCTACCCCTGACAGCAGGGAAATGAGGAGTGCATATTTGAGTGAGAAAATACAGGAGGCATGAAGTGGGAGAAAAAAGAGTTAGATGATGGCAGTTGATAAGGCATTTTTGCCTGCAACTATATATTCTCAGTCAGTGGGATAATTCAGAGTAAACTGATGAATTCAGATTTGTCTTAAATGTGCAATTAGAATTTAAAATGTACCGCATATTCTGTGAACCTGTTTCATTAGTGTTTGTTAGTCTTTAAAAATTAGCGTTTAAAAATTTAGCCTTTCAAACACTCTTATTATTTGTGTTTAGAATGTGTCAGTTTTGCCAGATCCCTGGAAATTTCTTCCTTGCTTTCTGAAACATAACCCTGTAAGTGAGAGTAGTTCCTGCAAAGCCTCAAAAACATGAGGAAGATGGGAAAGACTTTTTCCACTTGCTATCGATTCAGTATCCTTTTTTATTGATTGCAATGTTCAACAAGTCAAAGCCCACCATTTCCATTTCCAAAAGTTCAGCCTAAGAAAATCTTCCATATATGTGAAAGAGAAAAATCACTGACTCACTCCCCACTCACTGACTCACTCATCACCGCCCTGCCAAAACCATCGGCCCAAGAAGCGTGAAATTTGGGGTGGGTGTTCCTTCTGTGACGGAGGGGTGCACTAAGAACCAGTTTTTGGAAATTCCAACCAGAAGGGGGTGAAAAGGAGCGCAACGTATTTTCCTCCCTATACTTTGCATTGAAAATTGATGACTCATCAACATTCCACTCCAACTGCTGGGCCTAGAAGCATGGAATTCTGGGAGGGAGTTTCTTCTGTCACATGAACACCCACTAAGAACCCATGTGGAGAAATTTAACCCTTAAGGGGCTGAAAAGGGATCAACGTATTTTTGTCCTAAACTTAACATGGGAGACTGAATAACATCCAGCCAGTTTGGTGCTCAGTGCCTGGTGCACTGGGGGGATGTTGTTAGGAGGAATAGGTTGCACTATGGAGGACGCTGTGCATGGAGGGTTGGAGTGCATGAGGGGTTGGTGCGCATGGGAAAAGTTGTGCATGGGGTTGATGCACATGGGGGGAATTTGCGCATGGGGGGAATTTGCGCATGGGGGGTTGATGCATATGGTGATGGCATATGGGGGAATTTTACTCCTGCAACGCGGGTACGCTTTTTGCTAGTACTCCAATAAAAGTAACATTTATTTTTGCAATTGTCTTAACTTGCACAATTATTCCATTTGCAGGATTTGAGGCTTCACAGTGGCCAATTTAAGGCTTTCAGTGCTGAACTCTATTCCTTTGTGAAATCAATACTGCAGTCAGAATACAAACGCATATTAAAATGACTACAGAAGAGCATTACTCACTGATAATGATGTACTATGGTTTTGCTTAGCACAGTTCTTTTGCTGGAAAATATTGAATCAAAACCTCTTGGAGTAGTAGATTGTAGTTACCTTCACAATGTCTCCAGGTAGATTTCTCACAAGTTAAAAGCTTCTTCAGAAGGAATGCCTTATATTAAAAATAATATTGACATATCAGAAATGTATGATCCATTTTTTCCTTCACTGGTGCAGTGTTCCTATTCACCCTACCAAGCCATTTTCAACATTTTCCCCTTTTCTTGGGCTAGGAGTAAAGCCAATGTAACATAGTCCCAAAGTCTAAAGACCATTTCCCTCCCCTTAAAATACATTTTAAGCTTCTTTAAAAAGCTCTTTCTGTCATTTATTATACATGGTTGATCTGTTTACAAAATTGCTTAGCTTTAATAGTACTATATGCACTGGAGCTGACCAGTTATCTCATGCATGTATAACTCTCTCAAGAAGTCAAGTGTGGGAATGTAAATCTTCCTCTATCCCAGAATATTTACACACTGACAATTTTTATAAAACTTAAAATACTGTAGAAATACAAAGAAAGGAAAACTTAGAAAAATTGGGCTGAATATTTTAGTTTTCCACTTACTGGAAAAAGTATAATTCACAGGTTTCCCCCTTCCCTTTTTAGCCCCGCTTTGCTGCATGTCATTCTACTGCAGAAGACAATAACCTTAAAGAGTAATTTTTCAAGGATCATAGAGAAGAAATGGCACAGAATTCAAATAAGAATGTCTCAAATTTGTATAGTTTCCACAATTTACTGTAGTATTACCTGAACAGGTGCAATCACAGCACAAGGGCCTCCTTCAAATTGTTCTAATGCAGTGGATTCTGATTCACTGAATACAAACCCTAAGAATGAGAATCAAAATTACATTAGTTGTTTCCAAAATAATGTTCCTTGATCAAGAATATTTTCCTTGACAGAGTCAAGCTATCTCATCTATTGCCCATCATCCCAGAAGGCTGTGCAAAAAGATGTCTGGGCAAATGCAACTGCCCAGAGTGTTCCTGTACAGTAATCAGGATGGAAGAAACACCGCACCTTGGCAAATCAGAAAGCTCAAGTTGGATGGGGAGGCGTCTCTTGGATGGTCCTTCAAGAAAGGTGAAATATAAACTTCAAAGCTAAACAACAATTGAAATACCAATTAGCTATGTTGTTTGTACTGGCATGAGGTTTGACAAACTGCATAGTGTTTTCCAGAATAAATTCTTGGGGCATGTGTAACTAAACTGCACATAGTAAACTGTGTGGTAAACTACACAGAAAAGGAACTGTCAAAGTACTGAGGAGTAAATCACACTGAGCATAAGGGGAGGAGACCCATACAAACACGGTAGCCAGATCCACATAAAAAGTAGAGTGGCAACTGTGCAAAATTTGTATTACAAGCTTCCCCACTGTTACCATGTTATTAAATAGAAATACTGGTTCAACACACAATCATAGCAACAAATTAATGTTTTGCTGTTGATGGAACATGTTAACCATGACCAGGTTTGCATTCGGGAGAAGATGCTGCATGACCACAGAAAAAAAATCAAAGCATTATCTGGTTGCCTATTCAGTGCCTCTGAGATTTATCACTGGACAAGTGTTCAGTAACCTTTAAAGGCAAAGATCACCTTCAGTTGGAAACTTTCTTATCTTTTTTCAGGAAACTTCAGTTGCAAAACAATAACTTAGAGTGCAATCCTAAGCATATGTACTCAGAAGAAAGTCCCACTGAATTCAGTAGTATTTACTCCCAGTAAAGTTTGGTTAGGATTGCAGCCTTAATTAGCCTGATTGTTGTAATGCAAAAGTATGCTCCGGTTGGCAGAAAGGAGGGCATGATTAAATATTGTCATTGCTGGGCTAATATAGTGGCTTTTTTCCAAGTTGCCAGGGAGTTACCAGGGCATGGTGTTATGACTGATTTACTATGATTGAAATATTGTAAACAGCAAGTTCTCAACAGTAAAAATGAGCAGCTGCAAATTTGGAATTAGTTTAACATAGTACAAAACTACTGGCTGAGTGCATGATACTGATGTGTTTCTTGTGGTTCTCTTGGCTGGACCACAGGATTGAATTACAATGTTAATTACAATCCTGCAGCATTTACAGTATGTAAATTTCCAGAGAAGAGAAATTACTAGGTACAGTTCTAAATGACCCTACCAAATACAGATAAACGTTAATGAAGAGTAAAAAGAAACCTGGTATCCAGGCAGAGAGATCACACGGTCAACACAAAATTTTGAATTTGGCATGGGGTACCTTTCATATATTACCCTATCACAGATGTTGTTCCTACTGCTCCTTAACCCCCTACTACAAAGGATTTTTAAAAATGTTTTTACACTCATTATTTGTGGATAGGTTAAATACCATTATCAGTGTGGTTCCATCATTTCTAAAGTTAACCAAGATCAAGCCTTATTACACATACTTTTGAATTTGACTTGCTTTGATTTCAAAGTTGACAAAAAAGGATGTCAGACTTCCAAGTTAGAAAGCATTTGTAGTCAGTTTTATTAGACAAAAAAATGCCATTTCCTGGGTAGCAGCGAAATAGTCTACATGCCTCTATAGTTTTGCACACCCAGGATTTTTCTGAATCTGACAGCTAGACAGGCAAAATAATACGCAAAAAGGCACTGTGGAAACTGAGCAGAAAAACAAGTCTGGAACAATTATCCAAAAGAGCCTGAAGCCCTTGACCTACACATGTGATCAAATGCAACCAATGGTGTTCATGTCAACAATGCAACAGAGTTATTTCTATTTACTATAAACAGAATTATTCTGACACACACACCCCACTAGTAAGGATGATTATTTTGATTATAGACAAAGATAAGGGAGTACAAAGAAGAGGCATATCACCAGCAGCAGATGATTTAAAGCATAAAGTTTAAGGACAAAATCTGACTCTTAACAACATTGTGTAAATGAACTCCCCTCACAAATCATGCAGGAAGGAACGAGAGGAGAACACTCACCTCGTAATAGCTATCATGCTTATGCTTACCTTGGGATCCCTGGATCCCTTCATACCACTTAAAAGACAGGAAGGACAAAAAGACACAAAAGGGGGCAGAGCGTTTTGTCTTGAAAGTGACATTACAAACAGATCACTTACGTATCCTTCACAATTACCACATTATAAAAACATTCCACTATTTCAAAGCCTGTGCAAAGACTCAGATCCAGTCCAATAATGGGACTTTCCTATCAAAACTAAGTACAGCACTTGATACAATCCTACGCAGAATCTTCTTGCAGCCTTGTCCTGCAAGACAAGAGGCTTGCGAAGGCTGCTACCTACAAGGTTGTAGTAAAGACAAAAGTAGTAAGGGAAACGGGGCAAGCAGAGAAGATTGGGTCTTGAGAGGGGAGTGGGACTGGTGGTGGGTCCCAAGTCTCATGCTTTGTTTTGATTGTGGCATGAAAAAGGTTAAAGACCAATGACTTAGGACACAGTCCAGAGCAAGTTCAACCTGCTCTGCCCTAACTGCTCTCTCCTAACTATTCTGTATCCAGAGCAGAAAGTTATGCTGCATCCAGAGAGTCAGGAAGCCTGGGCTGCCCTCACTGCTCCAGAGCATGCTAAGTCAGTGACAGCTGGGGAGGGCTTGCTCCTGAGTAGACTCCCCTCAGATCACACTGAAGAAGGAACAGCTGTGGTGCCTACATTATAAGGAAGCCCAGCAGTTCCTGACAACCAGTTACAGCTGCAGTTCTTCTAGTGCAAGATGGATGCTTGGAGTGGCCTGCTGTATCCTGAGGTTGAGAGGCAGGGATTGCAGCTAGGTTGGCCAAGAACTCAGATTTTTGGTCAACACTACCATTCTTACTCAGGCCTTATCATGGACCCCTATGGGTCTACTCATTACTATACCTGCTCCTGAGGTGGTATATCTCTGAGGAACTGGAAGAGGGCATTTCTGCCTTGAAACAGGCTTTGGATACAGAGTAACTGCTCTGCCCTAGACAATGCTAAACTTGCCCTCAACTTGCCTCTCCTGAGCTGCTTAGGCTGCCCCAGTTAGGGCAGAGCAGGTCCACCTCTCTTAGGGCACCCTATGTTGCCTTGCTCTGCCCTAAGCTTCTTCCAGAGTAACTGGGCTGGAGCATCTTGCAGTTGCTCCACCCTAGTGATAGATAGAGGAACCCAAGGGCTCTTATGTGCACAGATTAGTTGCTCTGGATTGTGCTGTTAGACAGTTTATCAAGTACAATGCAGCATATAAAGGGCGAGGTGCATTATGCCTAATTTTCATATTTTCTCATAAATATCACATAAACATAAATAACCCTAAATAACACTTTTGTCATAAATATCCCAGGCAAAATTGAAAAAACCCAACTGGCTTTCCAAAGTGGAAATAACCACATCAAGATGCAGTTGAATGCCCCAATAAAAATAAGTTATTCCATAAATATGACTTCTCTTGTGTCACCCTGCATATGAGAACCCATGAATGAAGAAGGCGAGAGTAAGAAGCCCTGGGCACCCAGCAGCAGTTACAAGTGTTGGTGGTTACAGATGGGGATAGAAAGATGGCAAATAAAGGGGTTCCAGGTGAATAATCAGTCAGAAGGGAGGTAAGGGAAACAAGATGTTAAAGACCAAAAACCTTTTTCTTAATTACATATGCAAAAAGATGCTCATATAGGGCAGGGCATGGGTAGGTGGATTCCACCTTGTTACATCTGTCATGTTCATGCCCACCTTGGGACCTTAGTACAGTGGTTGTGAAAGTAGGGGTTGGACCTCCTATTCGGGAGGCCATCCATCTTGGAACAGACCATTCAAGTGCCTTTCTTAAGAGTAAGTCTCACTGTACACAATGGTACACAATTGGTACACAATGGTAATTACTTCTGAGTAGACACAGAGGATCTCTGGAATCACAGTGATGGGGGTCCCAGGCTAAAAAGCTCAAGAAACCGCTGCCTTAGCACCACTTAGTACAAAACGATAAGCAAGGGGAAGGAGCATCTTGTCTTAATAGTCACCTAATGGAACGATCCCACTACCCACAAATTGATAAAACCCACCTCTTGGCAGTTTGATTCCCTGTCAACAGAAAACAAATACATACAGAAGCCATGAATGACCAAGGGAAGCACTGGCCTAATTCAAAACTGGGAAAACTGGGAAAACTGTAACTGGGTTACAGACTGGTACAAGAGTGAGGAAAAATTAACACAGGGCAGAGCTGGGTGCACTAGAGAGAGGCTGGATAGACAGTGGTCAGAGGGGGAGGGGCAGTACTGGTGGGGCAGAGTAGTGGTCAGTGGGGCTGTGTGGTCAGGGCGAGGAGGACAAAGCCATTTAGCCTAGGGAGGGGAGGAAGTGGGGGAGGGCCATAGTGGTCAGTGGGGCTGTGTGGTGAGGGGGGAGAGAGGACTATGGCCATTCAGCCTAGTGGTCAGTGAGGAAGTGGTAGTAGTGGGGGAGGGCCATAGTGGTCAGTGGGGCTGTGTGGTGAGGGGGGAGAGAGGACTAAGGCCATTCAGCCTAGTGGTCAGTGAGGAAGTGGTAGTAGTGGGGGAGGGCCATAGTGGTCAGTGGGGCTGTGTGGTGAGGGGGGAGAGAGGACTATGGCCATTAAGCCAAGTGGTCAGTGGGGAAGTGGTAGTAGTGGGGGAGGGCCATAGTGGTCAGTGGGGCTGTGTGGTGAGGGGGGAGAGAGGACTATGGCCATTCAGCCTAGTGGTCAGTGGGCAAGTGGTAGTAGTGGGGGAGGGCCATAGTGGTCAGTGGGGCTGTGTGGTGAGGGGGGAGAGAGGACTAAGGCCATTCAGCCTAGTGGTCAGTGAGGAAGTGGTAGTAGTGGGGGAGGGCCATAGTGGTCAGTGGGGCTGTGTGGTGAGGGGGGAGAGAGGACTATGGCCATTCAGCCTAGTGGTCAGTGAGGAAGTGGTAGTAGTGGGGGAGGGCCATAGTGGTCAGTGGGGCTGTGTGGTGAGGGGGGAGAGAGGACTAAGGCCATTCAGCCTAGTGGTCAGTGAGGAAGTGGTAGTAGTGGGGGAGGGCCATAGTGGTCAGTGGGGCTGTGTGGTGAGGGGGGAGAGAGGACTATGGCCATTAAGCCAAGTGGTCAGTGGGGAAGTGGTAGTAGTGGGGGAGGGCCATAGTGGTCAGTGGGGCTGTGTGGTGAGGGGGGAGAGAGGACTATGGCCATTCAGCCTAGTGGTCAGTGAGGAAGTGGTAGTAGTGGGGGAGGACCATAGTGGTCAGTGGGGCTGTGTGGTGAGGGGGGAGAGAGGACTATGGCCATTCAGCCTAGTGGTCAGTGAAGAAGTGGTAGTAGTGGGGGAGGGCCATAGTGGTCAGTGGGGCTGTGTGGTGAGGGGGGAGAGAGGACTATGGCCATTCAGCCTAGTGGTCAGTGAGGAAGTGGTAGTAGTGGGGGAGGGCCATAGTGGTCAGTGGGGCTGTGTGGTGAGGGGGGAGAGAGGACTAAGGCCATTCAGCCTAGTGGTCAGTGAGGAAGTGGTAGTAGTGGGGGAGGGCCATAGTGGTCAGTGGGGCTGTGTGGTGAGGGGGGAGAGAGGACTAAGGCCATTCAGCCTAGTGGTCAGTGGGGAAGTGGTGGTAGTGGGGGGCAGAGTGGTGTTCAGGGGCTGTTGGTGAGGGGGAGAGGGGACTGAGGCCGTTCAGCCAGGGGTCGGGGGAGCGGACTGAGGCCGGAGGCGTGCAGGGGTTCTGAGGGGCCGGTGGTGGAGAGGGGGCTGGGGCGGGTCTGGGGGGAGCGGCGGGGCTACCTTGTCCCCAGCGACAGAAGATGGTGTCTGCCAGGCCGTGCGAGGCGGGCTTCTTCCCCCAGACCAGCTGGACGACCTCCTGCCCCAGCTCGGCCATGACGGCGGCGGTTCTCGGGCGGAGTGAGGCGGCGGCGGCGGCGGGAGGGGGTCCGGCGCGCGTTCCCTGAACATGGGCAGGGGCGGTGCCGGCGGGGGGCGCTTGAGGCAGGGCGGAGAGAAGGAGGGAGGCTCGGCCCGCCCGTTGAGGAACTACCGGTGACGGCGGCCGCGGGGAGCTTCTCCGCACAGAGGGCGCGGCCCCGCCCGACCCCCTCAGCCAAGGGCGGGGCCTCCTCAGAGTTCACTGACAGACGCTCTCACCAACCCGCCTCCTCAACAGCCCCTCAGCGCCCTCCCACCGCCTCGCGCCCAACAACAGCACCAACAACCAATCGCAATAGGCGACACAGTTTGCCTCCTTGCTAATGGACCATCCGTATGACGAACAGGGTTTTCGTCCAATAAAAAGGCGGCTTACATAGGGCTGCGGACCCGCCCTCCTCCGAACTCGGAGTAGAAAGTGGGTGGGGAGCGTGACAGAGAAGGGGAAGGGCCTCTCTCACACACAGATCAACAATTGGCCGGGGCTGGCTCTGATTGGACCATCAACTGACAAGCAGGCAGTTCACCCAATCCATGGGTGAGACGTAAGGCGGGGGCGGGATGGAACCTGTCATCTGAAATCATTCAAGGGAATGAACGGGGCTAAAAAGTCATGAATGCCTAGAGCGCCTCTCTCTTTCGTCACTTCCGGTAAACAATAGAGTTCTGTGTTGCAAGTATCCTAGAGTGGCTCTGTGAGTGTCAATCACACACCCTGTGAAAATCCTATCCAGATTTTCTTGGGAGTAAGCCCCATTGACTATAATGGGACTTACTTCTGAGTAGACATAGATAGGCTTGGGCTCTTAAGCTACAATCATTTTCACTCTTACCTAGGAGTAAACCCACTGATTATAATGGAACTTACTTCTGATTAATACACTTAGGCTGCAATCCTAAAGACACTTTCCTGGGAGTAAGACCCATTGAACACAGTGGGGCTTACTTTTGAGTAGACATGGTTAGGCTTGTGCTCTTAGGCTCTTTAAACTACAATCTTTTGCATTTACCTGGGAGTAAGTCTCATAATCCCATTGACTATAATGGGACTTACTTCTGAGTAGATATACATAGGCTTGAGTTATTAAGCTACAATCCTATCCACTCTTAGCTAAGAGTAAGCCCCATTAGCCACATTTGTTTGTTTCTTTGTTTGTTTATATCCCACCTTTCAACTCTTGAGGCTAACATGACATGTACAATGGGATCAGCTTCTGGGTATATGTGTGTAGGATTGTGCACCTAGTATTACTGATAATAATTCTAAGAATTCTAAAAATTTTTTATACATATAAAATATAAAATTTATCAGAGCAGGTGAACTTGGAATTGCACTGTCAGCTTGTTCCTGTCTTAAGAACATTTTCCATGGGATTTATTTTTTGCTGGGAATGCAAACAGGCCTCCTTAAAAGCATCCTTAAATAAAACATCCTTAAAGCAGGCCTCCGTCAGTCTTGAAAGACCATGGTATCTTGCTCAGCGCTGCTTACGCTGCATGCTAAGCATGAAAGCCTAGGTTAGATTGTTATGGAGGATAGGCTGTTACCCAAGCAGCAAATCCCCCCCTATCCACACCACTGAATTAGTCCAATGGAAAGGCAGAGCCAATACACTTGGATCCAGCTGGCGTTGCAGAGCTGGGCTAAGGACAGGAGCTCACCCTGTCTTGTGGGGCTGACCCGGGTCTCAAACCCTGGCCTGCTGGTTAACAGACACAGCGTCTTAGCCATTTGCGCCACCCACAGCCCTTTATACTGCACCATTTTAAAGCACTATTTAGCAGCCTGCATTGTGAGGCAGTGTAATGACCACTTTTCCATGTTATTTCCCAGAGACATGTAGGATTTTACTAATAAGATATTCATGCACATATAGACAGACACTAAGAGCACAATCCTAACCATGTCTACTCAGAAGTAAGCCCCATTGTGTTCAATGGATCTTACTCCTAGGAAAGTGTTTTAAGGATTGCAGCCGAAGGGTGAAACCCAGAGTAACTATAGGGAGTCCTTGCTCTGGAGTAAGAACAAATTACTCTGGATTGCAATATGAATTTCCCATAGGTTTTCACTAGGTGGTGCAGTAACTCCGAGTGCAAGTAATGTCTCTTACATGCTCCCATAAATGCTCTGGATTGTGCCCTAAATGTTGTTACATTGCTTGGAAGTATTATTTAGAACTACACAAACACCCTGTGACAACATCAACAAGGAACAGGTAATTCCTGCTTACTGAATTCTTTCCAGCCTTTTGAAATGAATTAGATTGAAGTTATGTATCTGTGCTGTATAGAGGGTGGCCTGGCGCATTGCAGTCAGGAAGAGTTAACAAGTTAACAACTCATGAGTCATGACCGATTGAACAACAATATCTGTGATGTTGATCTTCTAAACTGTAACAGTTTATAATGTGTTTTGTGTTTTAATAGCTTCAATTGTGTTTTTATGCTCTTTTATTTTTATAATGAATTTTGTAAGCTGCCTTGCTCCCATTTGAAGAGAAAGGCAGGTAAAAATACTAATGACAGACAAACATAAAATGCCATTTTAGGCTGCATTAAGAGGACTGTAGCTTCCAAGTCGCGAGAAGTTCTAGTTCCTCTTTATTCAGCATTGGTCAGACCTCACCTTGAGTACTGTGTTCAGTTCTGGGCACCTCACTTTAAGAAAGATGCAGCCAAACTGGAGCAAGTCCAGAGGAGAGCGACAAGAATGATCAGTGGGATGGAAGGGAAGCCCTACCAGGAAAGGTTGGGGGAACTTGGGATGTTCATACTGGAGAAGAGGAGGCTGAGAGGAGACATGATTGCTCTCTTCTGATACCTGAAGGGCTGTCATAGGGAGGAAGGGGCTCATTTGTTCATAGCTGCTTCTGAAAGCAGAACTAGAACCCATGGGTACAAACTGCAAGAGAGGAGATTCCGGTTGGATATCTGAAAAAAATTCCTGACAGTTCGGGCGGTTCGGCAGTGGAACAGATTGCCAAGGGAGGTGGTGGACTATCCCTCACTAGGGATCTTCAAGCAAAGGCTCGACGAGCACCTGTCGGGGATTCTCTAAGGGGATTTCCTGCTGCAGGCAGGGGGTTGGACTAGATGACCTATTAGGTCCCTTCCAACTCTATAATTCTATGATATGATAATTTGATCTGTAATGACTGAGAGAACAATGGCTCTTATCTGTGATAGTTGTGACTAATCTCAAACCTCAAGTAAGAAGAGATCAGAATTCAAAATCTCTCTTACAGAGAGAGAGCGAGAGAAAGCATAGAATTATATAGAGCAATCACAGTCTAAAGATGAGGGCAGTTGAGGGATTTGAACCCCCTACATGATTTTGCCTTGTCAATGATAAAAAACTGACCATGTGAATTGACAATTTTAGCACATTGTCGATGTGTTGTGTTATGAAAAAGGTTGAAACAGTGGCATCACTAGATGTCACGGGTCTGCCTTCTCCTTCCTCCCCCCCTCTTGTCATCTGGGGTTTGTTCTTCCAGGATGACAGAGATCTGTGTCTCATCTTCGTCTTCCCCCCGAGTATACATGACACGCGTGGACACCAATCAGATAAGTCTCAAACAAGTTTACTTTCCTTCTTTTCTCCTTCTCGCTTCTGCTCTTCTTTTACTAACAAGTTTCTCTCTTTCAACAGGTTACATGTACAACAAGTGTTCCCACAACAGAACCCCACCACCACAAGCAGGTAAGTATGTCCCTTTTTAACTTATAGTCCATCTCCCTTTGAGACGCAACTCACTCTCCTCTTTTCTCTCCTTTACAGGTACGATCTTCTTCCTCCCGGCCTCTTGCACCTTCCTCTTTGACAGCTCGATCCGGTTTTAACTCAGGGGTGGGTTTCTGGAGCTCGGGTCTCAACCCGAGGTGCCGCTCTTGTTCCTTGAGGGTCAGGGTCTCCAAAGCCAGGTTTGCGGGGTTCTCCCTCCAGGCCTTATAGGTGCTCCTCTCTCTCCACGGCACCTCTTCCCGCCAAAGGACCTCCTCCACCTCACCCTCTCTCTCTCTTATATCCTCGACTCCCCCGCCCATCTCTTCCTGCCAGGTTCCCACCAAAGAGGGTACACCCCCGTGTGCGTACCAACGGGTAGATGGCCCCACTGTTGTTCCCCTCCCTCTTGGTCCTCCTCGTCCTCTGGTCTGCCACAAGTCCACCATGTCTTGCATAGACCAGACTTCCACCGAATCAGGGAAGTCCTTTATATCCGGGGGGGGGGGGGTAATTTGGCCTCTTCCACACCCGGAGGCTCTCTCCCATGTATATCCCCATAGGTTCGAGGTTGTAGTGCTGGTAAGCATCCCAGTCCACGTGACACTAGGGTTCGTGTCAACCCGTTTGGGAGATCAGCGCATCACCCCCATTCCGTGAGAAGAGCAACAGCCTGGATGGTGGACATGTCTATGTGCCTATCCCCCACCTCCATTGGTTTTAATTAAAGATATTTCAAACTGATTTGCTTCATTACATTATGCTGTAAATTATATAACAACTAGCGAAAAGTGTACCCGGGTTGCGGGAGTAAAATTCCCCTGTATGCCATCCCCCCATGGTGCATCAATAACTCAGGCACATCAACCCTCCCTGCGCATCAGCCCCCCATGCGCATCAGCCCCCCATGTGCAACAACCCCCATGCACATCATTCCCCCATGCGCAACACCAGGCATGGGCTGACACTGGTTTGGGCCGGATCGGCCGAACCGGTACTTAACATCAGCCCGCCGGTTGCGATCCGGTTGTTGTGCGGGCTGGCCATAACGGCCGAACCGGTTCGGGGGTCATTTCCGTGTTAACAGCCACTGCGGCCGCCATTTCCCCCGCTGGCTGGGAGGGCTCCTCAGTGCTGCGCGCTCCTCGTGCCCAGAGCCCGCCTTCCCCCCACTGGCCGGGAGGGCTCCTCAGCGCCGCATGCTCCTCGCACCCAGAGCCCGCCTTCCCCCCGCTGGCCGGGAGGGCTTCTCAGCACCGTGCGCTCCTCAGCGCACTGCCCAATGGTGTCCAGTGCCCAGAAGGGATGCCCTGTGCCCACAGCCTGGTGGTCCCTTGTGGTGCTCGCCTGGTGGTGCTCATTGCCGGGAGGGCTCTGAGGCGCTCAGAGGGCAATGTGGCTGGGACTGCAGCCTGAGATCCCAATCCTTTACATGACTACTCAGAAGTAAGTCCCATGAAAGTCAATAGGACTTACTTCCAGGCCAGTCTGTAGAGGACTTCCGCCTCAGAGCACTATCCTATGCAGGTCTACTCAGAGGTAAGCCACATGCTTAAATTTTTTTAATTTAAAAAAATTATTCCTGGCCCCGCCCCTGACCTCGGCCCTGCCCCTGACCTTGCCTGGCTCCGCCCACTTCCGGAGAACCGGTTGTTAGGGCCAGGCTTCTAGGTGGGGGGGGGGGTTAGGGCAGAGCATCCATCAGTCATCAATTTTCAATGCAAAGTATAGGGAGGAAAATATATTGCGCCCCATTTCACCCCCTTCCAGTTGGAATTTCTGAAAACCGGTTCTTAGTGCTCCCCTCCGTCACGGAAGGAACACCCACCCCAAATTTCACACTTCTAGGCCCAGCGGTTTTGGCAGGCGTTGATGAGTCAGTCAGTGAGTGACTTTTCTCTGACAGACAGACAGACAGACAGATAGATAGATAGATCACATTGTGGAGCATTCACTGAGCTCTTGGTGCAAGGATCGCCAACACCCATGGGTTGAAAATTGCTGCTGTAGAACTTATTCAACATCTATCTAGCTCACTACATAACATCATTAAGCCCATCCAATGTATGTTGAATCAATTTTTGGTATACTTCTTGAATGGAAAAAACACAGAAAGAACCTAAGAACAGTCCCACTGAATCAGGCCAAAGGCACATCTAGCCCAGCTAAACTAACTAAACTAAACTAACCAAACAAATTAGGTAAAACAAACCAGCAGCAACTGAATAAGAAACTTCACCAGCCAAACAGGAGGAGGAACAATTTTATTTTCAAAGCAATACTGTTTATTTAACACCAGGGGCCACTACTGCTCTTCCCCGCCACCATAACTTGTCGGTTGTCATGTTTAACTCTATTTTGTGAATCTCTTCCTGGTTTCCTTTGACTTTGGTTTTGGTTTGCGTCCATTACTTGCCATCTTATATCTTCTATCAATATTTTATGCAGTGGGTAGTTAAATGCTCTACTGTTTCTGTTTGTATTAGAGTGGCTAGGCATAAAATCAGTATTATCTCTATGGAGGTTAATTAAAAGCATGTGAAGAAGAGAGGATATCTATGTAGAATAAGTTTCTTTAGCTTGCCCTCTTAACATTTCTACTTTGTTTTCCTATTTTTCCTTTTCTTTTTTCCTTAAAAAATAAGCTTTATTTTTGTTTTACATGTATAAAGTCACAGGCAGACCAATCCTAAGTTACCAGGAGTGCTGGAAATGGCACAGTGCTGAAAGGCCTGCCTCAGTACCCTATGCACAATCAGGAAGCCACCAGTGGTTTCTTGCATGAAGGGCATTTTCATCCTCTTTACTCGCGTAAGGGAAGTAGTGCACATTGGAGCGACTTGATTCTGTAGCAATCCTTGGTCTACTGTAGAAACAAGACCCTCTACACTGGGC
This sequence comes from Cryptoblepharus egeriae, assembly GCA_030015325.1. Classification (NCBI taxonomy): domain Eukaryota; kingdom Metazoa; phylum Chordata; class Lepidosauria; order Squamata; family Scincidae; genus Cryptoblepharus; species Cryptoblepharus egeriae. The sequence continues at coordinate 20,734,183 of JAREYC010000004.1, read as the reverse complement.
CACAATGAGGCTCTGGGTCTGGCTGAGCTGAGCTCCACTGGTCCCAACCACATTTATCTACAGTACTGTCCCCTTTCTTTTGGCACCACTGGCTATGTAGTCTCAGTATGAAAAACGTGAAAAAGCAATGGAACCCAATGCTTGGCTTTGCTCCTTAGCATCGGCACCTAAGGCACCCAGTGCTTGGTTTTGTGCTTGTTGGCCTTGATAGTCTGCTATCAAACAGACTAGCCCAGATACACTATTTTTGTTGCATCCAAATCACTGTCCTTCACTGAGTGACTGAGCAAAGTGAAGGAGCAGTGGCCTCTATTAGTTTTGGCCTCTGACAACCATGCAGATCAGATGCAAAAGAAAAGGAGATGGACCCACTCGGTGAGACCCATCTTGCCAAAGATCTTCCAAATGCAGAACTTACACAGAATATCTACCCAGTAGTCCAACCCTATGTTTGTCTACTTAGAAGTAAGTCCTATAAGCTTACTTCCAGAAATGTTGCAATAGGGACGTAAGCACACAAACAAGAATGTATAAGAACATTTGTCTCACCAATGTTTGTGGCCTTTAATGACTGGAATTGACTATAAAGCATGTTTAGCCTGATCTTTGCAGTTGGCTAATCGATTTGAAGCAGGTACGAGTTTAAAAAATTGCAGACACTGTTAAATTTGGATCACAAAACAATAATAGAAAAAAAAGATATATTTTTTTAAAATTTCATAAAGTTTTTCTCATGTAGATAGCTTATGTATATACTCAAAAGCAGACCTCCGTCAGTCTTGGAAGACTATGGTATCATGCTCTGTGCTGCATACACTGCACGCGAAGCATGAAAGCCTGGGTTGGATTGTTATGAAGGATAGGCTGTTACCCAAGCAGCAAATCCCCCCTCTCCACGCCACTGAATTAGTCCAATGGAAAGGCAGAGCCAATACAATTGGATCCAGCTGGAGTTTCAGAGCTGGGCTAACGACAGGAGCTCACCCTGTCTTGTGGGGCCGACCCTGGTCTCGAACCCTGGCCTGCTGGTTAACAGGCACAGTGTCTTAACCGCTTGTAGCAAGTTGATTTCTATATAGATAAATACAAAATAATCTGGAACAAAAGACCTGACCAGGACCTGACCAGGAATAATCAGACCAGATGCTGGTAGGGATATTTTTGTAAGGGATATTTTTGTGGAAATAAATATCCCAAGACTAGCTAAGTCTTTGTGTAGCTTCAATGACAACGGAGAAGGAATAATTTGCTACATATTGAAAAAAAGAATAGCAGCACACCAGCACAAAATATAAAACTAAGGGCACAATCCAGAGTAAGTGCAGTGAGGAGAACCCTAGTTGGGCTGTCCCAACTTTCCAGCAGAAAGTTATGCTGGATCCAAAGAGTCAGGAAGCCTGGGCTGCCCTAACTGCTCCAGAGCATGATAAGTCAGTGGCAGCTGAGGAGGGCTTGCTCCTGAGGAGAACCCCCCTCAGATCACACTGAACAAGGAACAGCTGTGGTGCCTGACTTACAAGGAGTCCCTGATGAGATGCCAGTACAGTCTACAGTGAATACAAAGGGGTTCTTAGAGTAGCCTGCTGTATCCCCAGGTTAGTGGACTGCCCTAGTTGTGCCACGTCCTGCAGTTTGAGAGGTAGGGGTTGCAGCTAGGCTGGCCAAAAACTCAGATTTTTGGTCAACAAAATCTTGCCATTCTTAGTTGGGCCTTATCATGGACTTCTATGAGTCTACACATTGTTATACCTGCTCCTGAGATGGCATAACTTTGAAGAGCTGGAAGAGGGCATTTCTGCCCTGGAAACAGGTTCTGGATTCAGAGCAACTGCTCTGCCCTAGGCAATGCTAAACATGCCCTCAACATGCCTCTCCTGAGCTGCCTAGGCTGACCCAGCTAGGGCAGCCCAGGTCAACCTGTCTTGGGGCAGCCTATGTTGCCTTAGGGTCTCCAGTTTCTCTCAATGGCACTATCAGTATAAAAACCACAGTAACAATTTAAAGTTTAGAAGACATCTTCAGCATTTACCGTACTTAAACTTCATTAAAACACCAGAAGTTAAAACAAATTGTGTTCATTAAGAAAACAGGATGACAAATTCAGAATCAGACATGGGAAATACAAAAAGCCAAAAGTGCATCAAAAATCAAGAGTAGCACACTGTGGGAAGTAAGGGAACATATGGCTTCATAATTAGCAGAAATGTCAAAGTTTCCAACTGCTTAGTATGTCAGGAGTGATTGTGTACAATTCTGAACTATTAGAATCAATGGGAATGTTGCCATTGATTTCAGTAGGAGGACGGTGGCATGTGTTCTTCATTGGCAGCAAAAACAAAATTCTAGGCACAACTGAATCAGTGAACAAATCTATTTATTAATCAATAAATATGTTCGTTTCTAATAATCAATGATAAATTAATAAGAAATTGTTTGAAAGTTATTAGTTTATTCATGTTGCCAAGAATTAAGAATCCATATTTTGCCTTAAAATTATAGCTTTCTATCTATTTGATTTTCTTAACAAAGGCTTCTGAAGCATTGCTAGCAACTGCTAAGCAAATCCAAAGTCCCATCATCTGCGTGATAAGAACATAACAAATGTTGGCATTTGCAAGGTGTATACAGCAATAAAGCAATGTTTGAATAATATCCGTATTGGAACATTGGTGTTACACTGCTTTTATATCCTATTTGATCTATAACTGAACATGATGCTGATTATGGATTGTACCGGCCCTGTCTGGGGTCTGTGTGTGCCTTTGTTGCACAGTAATGCACTTCCACTGAACTCATGATGGTTCACATACTGCTGCTGAATTTCCGATGCAGAAATGTTCCCTGGCTCATGCCCAGATTCACAGGAACACAAAAATCTGCCATATACATTATTGAAGCAGGACATTGATCTATCTAGCCCAGTACTGTCAATACTGGCTGGAAGCAACTGACCAGGGTATTGGATGCAAATATTTATCTGTCCTCTCTGGAGATGGAACCAGGGAGCTTCTGCAGACAAAGCACGTGCTTTGCCACTGAATGATAGCCCCTCCACCTTCACTGAAATGCCCAGGGCTGGCCCTACCATGCAGCAGACTGGAGCAAGTCGCTCCAGGAGGCAAATTTGGCAAGTGGAATATTTGGATTTATGCCCCCAACTAGAGCTGACTCGAGATCTTCTTCAGTCCTGCACTGTCTCAATCCCCCCAATGATACTTTTATGCGCATGCTTGGACTTGCAAACACACAAACAACACATGGAGGTGGGAGTAAGACTGAAAAATAGGTGAATGAACTGGCATGTGACATCACCCCTTCCTTTTTTATTTTTTATTTATTTAAAATAAATTAATGTTATAAATTAATTATACTATTTTACCGGTATATTAATTTTAAAATTATATTATAGTATAATTCTAATTAATTATATTAAAATTAATACTATAACTTAATTATTATAAGTCAATAATAAAACTGAGAAAAGGGGTAAATTGCACTGACCTTTCCAAGCCAGTGCAGGCACTTGAGGAGGGTACTGGAGGGTGGGAAGGTGGTGGGAGGGAGTATTCCAAGATAGGGGTTGGGTAGGCAGAGGGTGGTCCTGGGAGGGTGAAGCAGGCTTTGACCAGCAGTTATAATGGATCACCCTCCATTCCTGATCAGCCAGAGGCTGATACCGCTTGCTTGGACTTAGGCCACCTCTGAAGTTGCAATCTGGGCTGCTGCCCCCCGACCCCGGGGAAGTGGAAAAGTTTTCCCTACCCCACAGTAAAATGGAAGCAGTCCCATAACTAGCACTGGTTACAGCGCAGGCTAATGTAGCCTGCCTGTTCCAGTAAAAGTTTGGATTGTGCTGCCCCAGTCCAGTCCTATGCATCTCTGGTTATAAGCAAGTCCCACTATGGGCACAATGCAGAGTAAAATGGTGTTTTATTCTTCTCTTATGTTAGCCGCCTTGGGCTCCCTCTTGTAGGGGAGGAAAGGCTGGGGTATAAATTAGGAAATAAATAAATAAACTATGGGGAGTCCTTGCTCCAGAGTAAGAACAAGTTACTATGGATTGCAATATGAATTTCCCATAGGTTTTCATTACATGGTGCAGTAACTATGGGTGCACCTAATGTCTCTTATGTGCTCCTGTAGTTACTCTGGCTTGTAGCCTACGTTCAAGGGCTAATACCTAGTAAAATCTATAGCGGAGCAGCCCTATAATGTATTTTGATGTGTTTTTTTACTACAATTTTGCCAAGTATGTTTATAAAACATAGCATGTGTATATGTTAGGTTATTTGTATATGTATATGTTATGTGTAGCACAACATTCTTAATTAATGGGAGGGCCAAACACATCGGTCTTAGCGATCTAATATGCACTGTGTTTGTACATATTATTCCTTTTTGAGAAATGCAAACCCAGTCCTGAATTCTCTGCTGTCTCGTTCAGAATCGGATCTGTCAACTCATGTGACATTTTTAGATGCAGTAGTAGCTGCAAAGGAGCATGCTCAGTGATGTTGGAATATACAGTAATTGAGAAATTGGCTTCATTTATTAACCAGTCAGGTATTACTGCCAGTAGAGGACACTGTCGTTCTTAACATACTTTTCACAACCGGCTTCGCTCAGCTCAGTGCAAAATCCTATTGTGAAGCAATCTACTAAATTAGAATTTCAGTATTGGGCAGAGATGCTAAAGTTGGCTGACATCCTCACTTGAACATACATACCTCTCATATATGATCATAATAAGTCATCACTTAGCTCAGCTACATACATAGAGCTACATATATAGCAACATACATAGCTCTCATACTTGAACATAGTCCTCACGTAGCTCAGCTATGAGATTTTGCAACAACCATGATTTCACTATATCATGCAAATATCTGCAGTTATGCTAATGTGGGTTACCTTTTCATGCATTTAGACATTGAAAAAGTCCTCTTCCCATCTCCTCATCTCTTCTTCCCATCAACTTCCCATCTCCTTGGCATTACAACTAACAAGAAAGTTGTCTTCATTCTTGCCAAACTGTGTTTAGCTAAATGCAGTATTTCCCTTACATCAAGATCAATACTGTCTAACATTTTGAACAACAGTACAGTATTGTATTTTGTTGTCAAGTAGGAATTTACTTGATACTCCAAATGTGGGAATATGTAGATGGGTAGGTTTGTGCTACAGAAACAAACATCTAATGAGATGGCTTTGAACCAATATCAGTTTATTCAACCAATCACTTTCCAAAGCTGTCATTGTTCTAGTTTCCTTCTAGATTATGATTTTCTACATATTCTGCCTACATTAGGGTTTCATTGGCTGGGAAGCAGAAGAGGAATTTTTCATTACCATGAGCTGAAAATGGAGTGTGCTGGTTCAGGTGATCTGTCTTTGATGGCCTTCCATAGTCATCTGAAGATCTTGCTTTCTAGCTAGGCTTTGTTCCATTGACTCCTTATGGCCTAAACGTATTTGGACGTCAGCACAACATCTATCATATTCTAAGCCAACCCTGAGAAAGCTGTAGTGGCTCAGGGCTTGTTGATTCGAAGGTCAGCAGGTAGTTCAAGACCAAGTGAGCTTTCATCCCTTGTCTGGCTTCTGAAAACCTAGCAGCTTGAAATCATGTCAGTACAAATAGACAAATAGGTAACACTTTGGTAGGAAGATAAAAGCATTACATTTCATTGGTGTTTATTCATGACCAGGGAGATGTTGGTTCTTCAGCCTTGTAACAGGGATGAGCACCACACCCTATCAGTCAAGACTATCAAGGGAATCTTAAGGGGATACATTTACCTTTAAGACTGTCCTGGCAACACAACACTGACAGTGCACCTATGCACACGACAGTGCGCCAGTGCACAACAAGATGGTCACGCCACGACAAGAAAGTAGGAGGGGCCACAGGGTACATCCCATATGTCCCTACAAGTGCACCATAGCACCCTATAATGCAGTGGCACACAGTATGGGAACCACTAATTCAAGTTGTGGTTGGAAGATATGCACATTTTTTAATTAATGCTCCAAAAATTAACTTTAATTCTACTCTTTCTCTTGAATTTTCAGGATTCCTAAATATGTGATCTGTGAACTAAAAACAACCCACCTTTCTGGCCCCAAAGAAATACCGGTAAATGAGCCATGCCAGAATTTATTGTGGCATGCTATCCATTTTATCTTTTGAAAGTTTCCTTAATTCAAATGCTTGCTGATCTTTAAAGTAGTGGTTGATCCAATAAAAGATATAATCACACCAAATCCATTTCCAAAAGAGATTGCTCTGTGGACAGTTGAGAAATTTCTTCCTTATTTTTTTTCCCTGAGGAAATTGTCAGCAAGCACAAAATGCAGCAAAAAGGTCTATCTGCCTATAACTGCTAGACAAGCTCTGCAAGTCTGTTATTATGACGATACAAAAAAGAAGAGAGTGAATAGATATAGCGAGATGATGGCAATGCTTGTCCTGAGATGTCCTGGCCATTCTTTGGAGACCTGATGAGAAAGAGCCTGACATTCAGATACTCCACTGGGTATTGAGGAGTAGCTGGAGCTGGAATGTGTTCTATTGAATAGGATGAAGCTGAATGGCATTGATGTGTATCACAGTTTATATTGTTATTTTGACCTAAGATGCACACTAGTATAATATTATCTAACTTTTAGTATAAAATAGAAAGCATGGGTATGAATTTCAAACTTACTGCCTTCTCGATAACAGAGCTAAGAGAGACATTTCGACAATGCATGAATTTACTCTTAAGTTAATTTTAATGCTGTTTTCCTGTAAATGCCATCTAATATCTGAGAAACAAATACAATTTGCCTTTTCCACCGCAAAATTCCATCTTAGTAATTTCATCCAAGGACTGATTCAGGGTGCAATCCTATCCAAACTTACTGGCGTAAACTTCCTTGACTTTAATGGGACTTACTTCTGAGTATACATGCTTAGGATTGTGCTGTTAGGGTGCAATCAAGGCTGCCTGACGCTGAGCTGGGGAGTCAGCGAGCAGGCATGAACTTCAGCTTGCACCTGTGCATGAGGGTGGGTAATGGGACAGAAGGAGGGCGTCCCAGATTGCCCTCCTCCTATCCTGCCGGGATCTAAGGTTGCCTATTATGGCAACCCTATGCATACACCATCCAAACCATCACTCCATCTAAGTGACCACCTGTGTGTAAGGTGTTCCACATGGCCAAATATTGTTGTGCTGTGAGCTATTCACCACAATGCTTCAGATTTTCATTTGTTTCTATGCAGTAACAAGCTCATGGTGTGGCTACTACACTGTTTGGTTGTGTGACTCCAGCAGTGGGCCTGCAATCTGGATCTCAGCCTTTGGCCATTTTGCTGGACAGTGGAGGGGTAGGTGGGGAAATGGGGGAGACAGAAGGGAGGCATTCCAGTAGGGCAGGAGGTGGCCGGGGGTCATAGGGTGGCCATCTGTCCTCCTTTTCCAGGACATGTCTTCTCTTTTAGCCATGTGTCCTGAAAAACATCTTCCTTGTTCTCCTTTTCCTTGTGAGCATGTAGCCTTCTTGTAATTAATAAAACATATGTAATAAATTCCATGTTATAATTTTTAATTTAATAAATAATATAGTGTTTAAATTAAAAATATGAAAACAATATACATGAGTATTTTAGCTTTATTTTATCATGTCCTGCATTTTTCAGGTGTCCTTCATTTTGGGGAGGGGGGAGCCTTGTTCTCTTTTTCTGGTCACCTGGGAGAAGAAGGTGTGGCAGGGTAGGGGGTCAGGACCAGTGGAGCTCAGCTCTTCTGGATCTGGAGTCCTATGACAAGCATCATGTCCTAACATGGGACTTTCAGATTCTGATCCAGCTTAAGAACCAGCATAGAACTGAGTAGCTCCATTGTGGACTTTCCTTACTTGAGGGAAGGGAACAGAAATCCTCTTTTGAAGAAATGTGCTGGATGCCATTTTTTGCACTGCTGCAGCCGTGTTCTCCAGGCCGCTCTGGATTGTACTGTCCACCACCATCACCATTACTACTCGCTCAAAATCTTCAAATTGGCCCAGGCTGAAAGAAATCCAGGTTTTGCTCTTATTAATTAGTGTCATTCAGGAATCTTCCAGGCTACAGACTGATTTTTTTTTAAATGACAGGATTATAATCTTCCCTAGATGTGACAAAAACATTTTAACTTTCTGATGTTATTGTGGGGGTAAACTTTTCTTCTAGCTAATGTCGTATTTCAATGTTTAATTTTATTCAGAAGTAAATGGTAGTTATAAAATATTACAGCCTCACTCAGGGACTACAAAAATAAACAATGTGCAAGGCAAAGGCATATAAATCATCACCAAAATACTCCATCAACTTCTAAATGTATATCTATTATGTAGGGTGTTATGTGCAATTTTTGCCCCATAAACTCAGAAAGAATAAAGGATAAGAATTTACTGTTGCCAATAAAGACAAGGGATAGGGGAAAGTGGGAAACAAGTGAAATAATTCAGCAACTTCGTACAGTTCAGCAGATAACCAAAACACATGAAGCCCAAAGTGGTGCCCAAAATGTTTATAATTCCCTGTTACTCTCTCTTTAATGAACATAAAATCAAATCAGTGACATTACTTTTGTGGCAATTTGCAAGTTCTGCCTAGAATGCAAATCATGAATTTGCAACAATCAGTTTTCTTTATTCAATTCCAGAAAAAAAATCTGACTGCTCCCAGAAACTACTATAGAGCATGTTTCTTGAATTAATTAAAACTTGATACAGCTTTATTCCAACCTTTACCCCTGCCACTTCTTGCAGTGTGCAACAATAACACAACAAATTATAAGGTTATAATAATAATAATAAATCCTTTATTACGGTCTTTGACCAGCACAAAATAGGCAGTAATTACAAATGCATCCAGAGATAAGAGTATAAAATAAAAATATAAATATAGCAACTATAAAAGTGCAAAGGGACATAATATGCCCTAAAATCATTAACCATGATTAAAATATAGATTAAAATTCTAAAATAGGCCAAATTTAGATAATAAAAAGCAATACAGCAAATAGACAGTGTTTATTCTGTGACATTCATAATAGTGTTTCTAATTCTCATGGCAGCAGCAAGGAATTTTGCAACAGCATACACAGAGGCTGAGTTTCCATCGGCCAAAAGCATATATAAGAGTTGTTGGCTAGATCTCCCAGGCGAGTTGGACAGCAATGGGTATATAAGTGAGATTCGCAGGTCTTTATAAAAAGTACAATGCAGTAAAGCATGTTCCGAAGTCTCAATCTTGTCCAGACCACAGGGACAAATCCGTTCATGGTAAGGGATTTTTTTGTGACGTCCCTCTAGAACAGCAGAGGGTAAGACACTGAAATGAGCTAGCATGAAAGCCCTCCTGTTGCTTATATATTTCCAGGTGGGACAAGTACAATGCCATAGTCTGAGGTCTAAGATCTAGTATGACAAGGGGATCTACAACATTTGCCAAGTCATTCTGCCTTTCGATATCAAGTATGCGTTGCTTTATAACTGTCCTTGTCTGCTCAAGGCCCAAGAGGGGCAAATCAATCACTGAGAGCCCCAACTGAGCTAATTTCTTCCCAGTGCTCTTTAGCCAGCCATGGTGCATACCATCCCTTAAAGTAAGAATAACAATGCCCTCTGAGTTAAATAACAACCTGAGCCAAAATGAAAATATGTTTGTCCAAATCATTGCTTCGACTCTAACCTGCCCCATCTCCAGCCGTATCCTAGTTTTGGAGACATCTCTAGGGGCACCTAAGATTGCCCTCAGAAATTTAGATTGTACACGTTCCAACACTTTTATATTAGAAAAAGGTCCCAGCTGTGAGCCATATAATAGCTGGGCCAGAACTTTAGAACGGAATAACTTAAGAGCGGCCGGGACAGAATTACCGCCTTTTGTTTTGATATATTGAATTATGGCTGAAGCGCTTCTTTGTGCATTTAGGGCAAGGTAAGAGCCATGAGCAGTCCTAGAGTTGTTATTTTGGAATATCACCCCCAAATACTTAAATTGAGTGACTTGTTCAATCCGGTGCTCATTTATTTTCCAAACAAAGGTCTTGGTTCTTTCCCCAAAAGCCACTACCTTAGTTTTACTGTAATTAATTTCTAACTGGTTGTCTCTGCAGCAAGTTGCCAAGGCCTGTAGGGCTCTCCTCAGACCCACAGGAGTCCTGGAAATTAAAGCTGCATCATCCGCATATAGTAACAGAGAAAGATGTCTATGAGCAATTTTTGGAGGATGAAACTCTAGTTGGGTCAGGCGTTCCACCAAGGAATTAATGTAGAAGTTGAACAGGAGGGGTGCCAGAATGCAGCCCTGCCTGACTCCTCTCTGAGTTGGAATTATGTTTGAGAGGTGGCCTTGTGGAGTGCATCTCACCTGCAATCAGGTATTTTTATGTAAGGCCATAATAAGACGCTTATCGATGTTTGAGGCCATTAGTTTCTCCCAAAGTTTGGCCCTGGGAACAGAGTCAAATGCAGCCTTGAGGTCAACAAAAGCTACATACAGTTTCTTGTACTTCCCAACAAGGTGCTGTAAGACCAGGCACTGATCAATGGTTGAGCGACCATGACGGAAGCCTGCTTGCTCATCTGCTATGACCTGCTCCTGATCCATCCAATGTTCCAATTTAACATACAGATGTCTTGCATAGATCTTGCTAATAGTGCTTAAAAGGCTAATTGGCCTATAACAAGATGGGTCATCTTTAGGGCCTTTTTTGTAAATCGGCACTATTATAGCAGTGTTCCAATCCTCTGGGATGTGGCCAGTCTGGTCGATGTAAGTAAACAAGGATGCAAGAATAGGAGCCCACCATTTTAGATTAAACTTGATAGCCTCTGGGGGTATTAGATCTTTCCCAGGAGCTTTACCACATTTCAGCTGATCACCAAGATTATGTATTTCTAGTTCTGTTATAGGAGCCCAGGATGGAGTTGTTGATAGGTCAATAGTCGGTGCTACATCAATATCGTCTACAGATTTATATAATGTCTTAAAAAATTCTTCCCAACATTGAGGAGTGATATGACAATCCGGAGTAGGGGGCCCACCTTTAGAGGATGAACGAATGAGGCGCCAAAATAGGGAGGTATCCTTAAGCTTAGCAGCTTGTATCAACCTTCCCCAGTTAGCCTTTAAAGTAGCTCTTTTCTTTTGGGCAAGTAGACGCTTATAAGGTTAAGAAATACATCAAAAAAGAAAATTGAACAACCACCTATAAGGAACTATTGCTGGCTACCCTACTGGGGTATAAATATAATGTGCCATTTCAGATAAAGATCAGTTAAATAGGTAGAGGAGGAGGAAAGGTGTGCCCACCTTCATATCTGTGTGGCCTTTATAGTGAATGTTTTCTTTACACTTTAAACCAGTGATTCTCAACCAGTGGTATGGGTATCACCAGTGCCACTTGCAGTGATATCTGCAGTGAGTGGTACTCACAGGATCCCTAGATCTGTGCTGCTTGGCAATGACACTAGGAACTGGAAGCAACAAACAACTGTAGGAGGCTCAGCAGGTAGAGATCCAAACCATGCTTTTCACACTCAACAAATCTCTCCCATCCATCCTGAACCTCTTACTGGTGTTTGTTGCACTGCTTCTGGCCTCCCAACCCAGAAGTAATTTGCAATCATGTCATCATCAGTTACTCCCAGTGGTAGATCATAAAGGAGGATCGTATGAAGTGGTACAGTGGAGGACAATCTTTGAGGAAAAACTTGCAAAGAGAAGAGAGGCAAAGAGAGAACAAAGGGAGGCAGGAGAGTTACTAGGGGGTGCATGATATGTGGCCTGCACCAGATCAGGAGGGGTGACATGCACTGGGGAGGCTGTGACACTCCAAAACCATAACTTTGTGATGGTGTGCAGTACCCCATCATGTCATAAGACATTGGATGGATATTGAAGAGCAGGCTCCAATGCAAAAAATTATTTGAAATACAGGTTGAACCTCCCCATTTGCAACATTTGGTTTCAGGAAACTGCATGATTAACTATTTTGCATTATTAACTATTTTTGCAATTAGTTACTACATTAACAAGGCAGATAATGACCCGCAAAAGCTGACCTCTTGCAAAAGAAGCTCAGCTCCTGCAAAAGCTGACCTCCTTTAAAAGCTACCTTTAAGCCATTATCTGCTCTTTAAGGGAAGGTTATCTTTCAATTTAAAGAGCCAACTTCAGCCACTTTGAGACAAAATTGCATGTAAATAGGCTACACCTATATCTCCTACCAATCAAAAGATATTGCCAAAAAAACTAAAATAAGTATTAAGTTAATCATATTGTATCATGGCTTTATCTGCAAGTACATGAACGTGCCATAGTTGCCGGAACGTGCATAGTTGCTGAGAGGAATCCAAGGACACCAGAATGGTCCTGATCCAAGTAACATAGCCCCCACAAATCACCCCAGAAGGAAGCCCCTGATAATTGCATTGTTCTCTATGGGAAGTTAAATGTATCCAAATTTTGCCTTTACTCTCAAGTAAGCAAACTTGCTTAGATCATTGGAAAAGGTAGGCTGAGAGGAATCTGATCTTGATCCAATGAATACAACTCCCCAAAAATCACCCCAGAAGGAAATCCGACTTCCAAGCTCCGTTACATTAAATCCTATTGAAAGTGAAACTGTGTACGTGTTTACTTGCAAGTAAGCAAGCATGCCTTGCTTGATGTGGACAGTCAGTCGAAGGGACTGCAAGGCTTCTCCTGAATGATCCTGATCCTGTCCACCTGGCACTCAGCATATGCTACACAATGCAGGCCCCCACTGGATTCAGCATGGATAAGGTGAACAAAAATAATTTTTAAAAACTTGGAAATCCTATAGTCTGAACTCCTCCTTCCCCTCCCCACCTCCTAATTTCTTTTCTACATCCCTCTGGGGCTTTAATGCTTTTTGGGGAGAGGAAAGAGGTGTTAAGGCTGTTTTGATTTTTGTAAAATATCAGTCTACCACAAATAAAAATATGCTGGATTTAAAACTGATTTAAAACAAAATCACACTCAAATTGAACTAGGTATTGGGTAAGGTTAAAAAACTGATTGGAAGCAGTTTAGGCTAGTCACTTTCCAACTATTTTAATATATTTGCATGATGATGTGACATCCAGCCATAAAAACACTTCTGGTGGGTCCTGGACAGATTCTCACTCAAAAAGTGGGTCCCAAGCAAAAGATTGAGAACCACTACAATAATCTACATCTGCATGTACAGTATTTATATACCACTTTTCAACTGAAAAGTTCACAAAGCGGTTTACAAGAAAATGAAAAAAATTAATAGCTAATTAATAGCTAATGGGCCTCTGTCCCAAAAGGGCTCACAATCTAAAGTGCAAAAAGAACACCAGCAGAAGCCACTAGAACACACATTGCTGGGGTGTGGAGGGCCAGTTACTCTCTCCCTGCTAAATAAAAGAGGAACACCCACTTGAAAGAGTGTTTCTTGACCAGTAAGCAGGAGTAAATAATAAGCAATAATGACTTAGGCTGCAATCCTAGACACTTTCCTGGGAGTAAGACCCATTGAGCACAGTGGGGCTTACGTTTGAGTCGACATGGTTAGGATTGTGTCCTCTTTGAGGTAACAAATACCCTTAAAAGGGGGGGGGGGGAGCTGACACCACTAGTGACCAAAATGGCTAAAATCATGGTTTTTAGAAATAATAATACCATCATGTTATATACTGTTGGATGAGTAATTTACAGCAGAATGCAATGAAACAAACCACTTAGAAATTTATTTATTCTGTCAAACATATGGTCAAAAGCACAGCAGATGTGGGGCAATGGTACATAATTTTTGCCCTGCGCACTGCATGGGGGTGACATGTTGGCCTCCTGCACTGGGCGGCAGAAACTCTTGTGATGCCACTGAAGGGAGGTGGTAAAAAGAGGATTTTTGACACTGGAGGAGGAGGGTGCACATAGGTGCCATTATTACAGAAGGTGAGTCATCAGTGGTGATTCAGGGGCAGTCTCAGGCAGCAAACCTGGTTGGCCCAAACCAGCATATGTGTGTAACAATTTTTTTCCTCCAGAGGAAAATGACCCTTGCCAGGAGTTTCCTACTCTTAAAGAAAGGGGTAGTCAAACTCTTTGTGGACAGTTTCTGGTTTAGTTGCATTCTGATGAAACCTGTCATTGATAAAAGAGAGCTCAGACTTCACTAAACCAATTAAAATGTTTTTGCCTCAGGAGGTAAATAAAAACACATGATAGAACTTAAAGCAGAGTGGAGAGTGGTAATCAGTACAGTAGTTCAGTATTGAACAATATTGAACACTGTAACAATAACACATAATAAATCATTTTGAAAGGTGCATTCGATAAATTTTTCCAAGGACGAACAAAGTATACTCTTGAGAACTGAAAGGAGGCCTACTGTTGGCTTTATGATTCATTTTAGAGAGGAATGGCAATTTCTTTTTAAAGGAAGCCATTCCTGTCTTGCACTGTGCAAGGTCCTGAATGTGACTCTGTAAAGGGGAATATGGCAAAAGAGACTTCAGAAATATGGCCAAAGAGGGTCATTCTGATGTATTTTAAGAAAGCTTCATGTGGCAGCCACAATTTTGTCCTCCTCATCCTACTATTACGGAAATGACGAAGGCCAGACCAGAAAGTTTCTGCAGAGAGGAGCTTTATTGAGCCGGCGACCCCACCCTAAGACATGTGTGTCTCTCAAATGGAACTGAGATCCAGAGCAAAGACATACATACATTCTTATACCTTCTCTGGTATGATAATTAGCATCATCAAGATCCCTTGATTCCTATTTGTAGATCAGTTGGCAATAATAAATTCCAGGCCATTTCCCGTCCCCCTGCGGTGCCACCAATCATCCCAATACAATGTTATTCTTTGAACATGCATAGCTAGCTCTGCCTTTCTTTATCATTGGAGACAAGGTCAGTTCCCAGGCCATTCTGGTAAACTCCTATTATATTATATTATATCCCAGGCCATTCCGGATGTTCCTGCAATATTTCCTTATCTGATGCTGCAATATTTTCTGCAATATTTTCCTTATCCTGCAATATTTCCTTATCTGATGATAATGATGACATCATCATCATCATCATCATCATCATCATCATCATCATCATCATCATCATCATCATCAATGTACTACTATTTAAAGTCAAATCCAAGAAATCCAACAAAATGAGGTTACCGAAGAAGGATGTTCCAGCTTTGGAAAGAGAAATTCTCTGATTCTGATATTACTATTACTATTATTATTATTATTATTATTATTATTATTATTATTATTATTATTATTATTATTATTATTATACTGAAAATAAAACATAAATACACAGCAAACAATATCATGCTGGTTTCATTCACATCACCAGTCGGACCCTTCCCAAGAGTCTAGGACTATGTGATGTAGCGGCCTATAATTCGTGCTGAACCCAGAAAAGCGGCTTTCTGCCATTGACAGAGTGATATTTTATCAATGCCAATAGTTTTCAGATGCCTGCCAAGGTCTTTGGGCACTGCATCCAGTGTGCCAAGTACCAGTGGAACCACCTGCACTGGCTTACACTAGATACGCTGTAATTCGATCCTTAGGTCTTGGTAGCAGGAGATCTTTTCCAGTTGTTTCTCCTCAGTTCTGTTGTCACCTAGTATGGCGATGTCAACAAGCCACACCTTACTCCTGATGCTGATATCTGGAGTATTATTATTATTATTATTATTATTATTATTATTATTATTATTATTATTATTATTATTATTATTATATTGAAAATAAAATATAAATACACAGCAAAGAATTTTGTGCTGGTTTCATTCACATCATCAGTTGGACTGTTCCCAAGAATCTAGGAGTGTGTGATGTAGCGGCGTATAATTCTTGCTGAACCCAGGAGAGCGGCTTTCTGCAATTGGCAGAGTGATGTTTTATCAATGCCAATAGTTTTCAGGTGCCTGCCAAGGTCTTTGGGCACTGCACCTAGTGTGCCAATTACCACTGGAACCACCTGCACTGGCTTACACCAGATACGCTGTAATTTGATTCTTAGGTCTTGGTAGCAGGAGATCTTTTCCAGTTGTTTCTCCTCAATTCTGCTGTCACCTGGTATGGCGATGTCAACAAGCCACACCTTGCTGCTTTCTATGATGGTGATATCTGGAGTATTGTGTTCCAAGACCTTGTCTGTCTGTATCCTGAAGTCCCACAGAAGCTTGACCTGCTCATTTGCAACCACTTTTTCAGGCTTGTGGTCCCACCAGTTTTTTGCCACTGGCAGATGATACTTTTGGCATAGATTCCAGTGGATCATCTGGGCAACAGAGTCGTGCCTCCGTTTGTAGTCAGTCTGCACGATCTTCTTGCAGCCACTTAGAATGTGGTCGATGGTTTCATCCACTTCTTTGCAGAGCCGGCATTTGGGGTTATGGGCTGATTTTTCAGTTCTGACCTTGATGGCATTTGTCCTGATTGCCTGTTCTTGGGCAGCAAGTATCAGGCCTTCCGTCTCCTTCTTCAGTGTTCCACTCGTGAGCCACAACCAGGTCTTATCCTGATCCACTTTTCCTTCGATCTTGGCAAGGAATTGGCCATGCAATACTTTATTCTGCCAACTGGCAGTCCGAGCCTGAATTGGACTATTGCGATATTCATAGTTGGTCTGCCGCACTTTCAACAACTTTCTCTTGCTGACTTCAGTCAGAGCACATTCCTGGCTCTCTCGCACATCATCTGCTAGGGCATGTTTTTCTTCTTCCACCAATTGCTTCACTTGCAAAAGCCCTCTGCCCCCTGATCTTCTAGGCAGGTACAGCCTGTCAACCTCACTACGTGGATGTAAAGCATAGTGAATGGTCATTAATTTCCTTGTTTTCCTGTTCAAGTCATCCAGTTCCTTTTGTGTCCAGTTCACAATGCCAGCAGTATACCTAACTACAGGTATGGACCAGGTATTTATAGCCTTTATAATGTTACCACCATTCAATTTGCTCTTCAAAATTTTTCTAACCCATTGTATGTATTCTTTGCTGACCACAGTTTTTACATGCCCGTGCTTGATATTGTCCAGCTGCAGTATGCCCAGATATTTGTAGGCTTCAGGCTGGTGGCATTTAATGGTTTGGCCATTCGGCATTTCAATGCCATCACTTTCCGTGATCTTCCCTTTCTTTAGTGCCACTGTGGCACATTTGTCCAGGCCAAACTCCATGCTGATGTTGGTACTAAAGACTTGGACTGTATTGGTGAGTGACTGGATTTCTGCTTCTGACTTTCCGTAGAACTTCAAATCATCCATGTACAATAGATGTGAAATTTTCTGTGAATTTTTGGCAGTTTGGTAGCCCAGATTCGCTTTCTGTAGGATCACTGACAAAGGGATCATCGTGATGACAAACAGCAATGGGGACAATGAGTCCCCCTGGAAGATTCCCCGTCTAGTGTTGACAAGTCCATAACTTTCATTGGCTACGAATAACTCTGTCTTCCAGAGTTTCATTGCATTTTCAATGAAATTTGTAAGATTTTTGTTGACCCCGATGGACTCCAGACATTTTATGATCCAGCTGTGTGGCAATGAATCAAAGGCTTTTCTATAGTCAATCCAAGCCATGTGCAGATTGGATTTCCGGCTTTTACAATTCTCCAGTATCATTTTATCAATCAGGAGCTGGTCTTTTGTGCCTCTCCTTCTCCGTTTATTGCCTTTCTGCTCCACTGGTAAGATGTTATTTACTTCCAAGTAATCCTGAATCCTATCAGCTATGATGCCTGTCAGCAGCTTGAACATGGTGGGTAGACACATTATTGGCCTGAAGTTTCCTGGTGCTATCCCTTTTGCTGGATCCTTCTGTATTAGTTGAGTCCTTCCAGTTGTTAACCACTTGCTGATGTTACCTGTTCGTAGCATTTCATTAAATTGTTCAGCCATTTTTCCATGCAGGCTAGTCAGGTGCTTGAGCCAGAACCCACGGAGCTGATCATTACCAGGCGAAGTCCAGTTTTTCACTCTTTTCACTCTCTGTCTGATCATTTCAGCTGTTATTTCCATCTGTTCCATTTTGTTCTTGGAGAAATGTTCTTCAAACTCTTTTATCCACCCAGCACCTCTGTTGTAATCTTTTTCGGTTTCCCATAAGTTTTTCCAGAGTTGAGTAGTTACATTTTTCTCAGGCTTTATTACTTTTATATCTGCTTTCTGGTTGAACGCCTGGTAGAACTGCCTTTGATCTGACTGGAACATTTGGTTTTGTCTATACTGGATGATTCTGGCTTCATATCTTTCAATTTTTCTGGCTGTTGCTGTTATCTGCTGTCTATATTATTATTATTATTATTATTATTATTATTATTATTATTATTATTATTATTATTATTATTATTATTAGCTGTCTTGTTGTTAAAGTCAGGTAGATACTGAGAAACAGTTAGATATTGACTGACTGTCAGCTTATCAAGGACCTGGGATGGTCCCAGGTTTTTCCCAACTGTCTGCAATTTCTTCCTTGGGTTAATAAGTACATTTCTTATTTCACCAGCATCTGTATGTAACCAGATTAGAAGAACGAAAAAGACTCATTCTTCACAGAAGAGACCCCACACAGATGATAAAAGGAAAAACTGGAGAGAAACATTCAGTCAGAGAAGTGGTCTTAAAACCCAGAGAACCCACACAGAGGAGAAAGTGCCAGGAGTGTCAAAGTGCCAGGAGTGTCAAAAGAGCTTCAGTAAGAGTGGTGAGCTACCAGAGCCACCAGAGAACCCACACTGGGAAGAAACCTTATAGATGCCAGGAGGGTGGAAAGAACTTCAGTGTCAGCAGCAGTCTTATTGGCCATTAGAGAATCCACACAGGAGAGAAGCCATATAAGTGCCTGGTGTGTGGAAAGAGCTTCAGTGTCAGCAGCAGCCTTACACTTCATCATAGAACCCACACTGGGGAGAAAGTAACCCTATAGTTGCCAGGAGTGTGGAAAGAACTTCAGACAGAGAAGTCACCTTATGAGCTACCAGAGAACCTACCCAGAGGATAAATCCTGTAAGTGCAAAGTGTGTGGAATGAGCTTCAGATGGAGTTGTGATCTTATGCGTCACCAGAGAATCCATACAGTGGAGACACCCTATAACTGTCAGGAGTATGGAAAGAGCTTCACATGGTGTGGTGATCTAATGCATCAACAGAAAACCCACACAGAGGAGAAATACTATATGTGTCAAGAGTGTGGAAAGAATTTCAGCAGCAGCTATATACACCATCACAGAATCCACACAGGGGAAAAACCCTATACGTACCAACAGTGTGAAAAGAGCTTTCAGAAAACGGCAAGCTTATACTCCATCTCAGAATCCACACTGGGGAGAAACCCTATAAGTGCCTTGTATGTGGAAAGAACTTTGTTCAGAGTGGTAGTCTTATGAGCCACCAGACTCCACACAGGAGAGAAACCCTATAAATGTCAGGAGTGTGGAAAGAGCTTCAGTGTCAGCAGCAACCTTATACATCATCGCAGAACCCACACTGGGGAGAAACCGTATATATGCCAGGAGTGGTGTACTTAAGCAACATGAGAGAACCCACACTGGGGAAAAACCCCATAAATGTCAGGAGTGTAGAAAGAACTTCAGTCGGAGAACTTACCTTAGGAGCCACCAGAGAACCCACACGGGAGAAACCCCATAAGTGCCAGGAGTGTGGAATGACCCTCAGTCACAATAGTGCACTTAAGAGCCACCATAGAACCCACACAGGGAAGAAACCCCTTAAATGTCAGGAGTGTTGAAAGATGCCTTATTGGCATCCATCAGTCTTGAAAGACTATGGCACCGTGCTCAACGCTGCACCGAAGGCCTGGGTAGATTGATATGGATGATAGGCTGTTACCGAAGCAGCAAATCCCCCCTCTCCATGCCACTGAAATAGTCTAATGGAACAGCAGAGCCGATATGATTGGTTCCAGCCCTAGTGCTGCACTATTAGTCAGTAAGCAACAATTAAAGATCATGGTGTAAGCTACAGTGGTATCTGTACCAGCAGTATCAGAATCAGTATTTACATAGACACCCAACATTTCTGCCCAATTCCAAATGAAACATTATGAAACATTTCAAAATACAATCTGAAAAACTGAAAACAAATTCTTGAAATTAACCTCTCAAAAACCATAGCCTTATTGATAAAACTTTTTATCAGTGTTTATTTTCAATGTATTATTACAGGATTATGAAGCTACAGGAAAATGATTTAAAGAATTGGTATTATTATTACTGATAAATCTGGAGGTAATATGTTAAATGTTATCTTGCAAAATACAATATTTTACACTGTGGTGGTCTTTGTTATTTTTATTTTTTTTAATCCTAAATCCAGAAATATAAATTATTAGGAAAGTTAGGAGAAATTGAATAGAAAAAAATCTATTAGGAAAAATGGCTTGATAATTCCTTCTCCACCTTACCCCACTTCATTTAATCTCCAACAATTGCCTCATATTCTTTGGGGTCAGAACACAAGAAACCACAGTGAAATTACGAGAGGAAAAAGTGTGACATGAGGCCAAACTCTCATAGAGGGAATATCATGTCAAGCTCTTTACAGTAAAATTGGACCCTTGGAGAGATTTTGGAGAATGCTGTTCTGTTAAACTGTTATATAGCTTTGTTCTTGAACTGGACTTTTACACACAGTCAAGATCCTATGGGAAATATCCTTGATTTAGTTCAAACTCTCAAAAGACAACAGGCCTCATCATGAGGCAACACACATGCGCCAGAGAAAAGCATCACAAGGTTTGATTTGCTTTAGCTGCTCTGTACAAAAGTCCAAACATGGCATATTCTGACCTTTTCGGACAGTTGTTAGCAATCACATGGAGTGAGCACCCTTTGGGAAAGTGGTCATATATTGTAGTTCTCCATGCGGCCGGTGTGTATGTGTGTGTGTGTTTGGGCGTGTGTACTCATGCTTAACCTGGCATTTACCTACCTATTTTTGTATCACCTGTACTATAGTTTGTTACATATAATGAATAAACATTGCATCAAGTTTTAGTATGGGACCCTATAGGAAGTTAGTGTGTTTTTTAATGGAACTTGTTATTATTTGATAAGAACTTAAATCTTTAACTGCTAATCAGACAGTTATAAATTCAAAAGCATGAATTTTGTATCACCGATTACCTCCAGGGTCCAGTGGACCCTGTACATATATATGGTACATATAATGAATAAATGTAGCATCAAGTTTTAGTATAATTATTTTATACTAATTTTAATTGTGAAATATTGTGAAATTATGAATTTTGATGATAATTTTAGTTAGCAAAATATTGAATAACCAGTGAAGAACAACATGGGTCCGATGGACCCTACCAGTATTTGATGCTATAGTTTGAATTTACAGAAAAAATGTGAACTCAAAACATTCATGCTTTTGGATTTATAACTGTCTAAAAAGTCATAGCAAATAAAAATAATAAATTCCATTAAAAAACACAACACTAATCTCCATTGGGGTCCCAGGGACCCAGTTGGTACTCAGCATGTTAAGTGGCTGATTATCTTTACGGCATATCTTAACTATATTGGATGTTACTATTTACAATCAGATCCCTGATTTTAAAGAAACCACAATGAAATTGAGACTATCTATTGCTGTTGAAAAGTTTTTCATGCTGCAGCATAAGAACTACTTCTGAATGTGGGAAGCCAGATGAGCATAACAGACCTTCATCATGCAAAGACTGATGTCTTGAGATTATGCACAGTTTCTATGTGAGATGTGGAAATCTCTTCTGCCTGTCAAGCCTGTCAAACTAGCCATGCTGAAGATTTAACCCTTAGAATACCGGGATTTTTTTCACGCCAATGACGGCACGGGTCAATTTGACCCATACGACCCTGTACTATAGTTAGGTACATATAATGCACATATGCTGTACATATATTATACATATAATGAATAAATGTTGTGTCAGGTTTTAGTATAATTATTTTTATTGTGAAATAATGATTTTTTAGTACAATTTTTATCACCTAAGAGATGGCACGGGTCAATTTTGACCTGCGTGACCCTGTACTATAGTTAGGTACATACAATGTTCATAAAATGTACATATAATGAATAAATGTTGTGTCAAGTTTTAGTATAATTATGGTTATAATTAGTATGATGATTTTTAGTACAATTTTAGCTAGCAAAATATTGAATAACCAATAAAAGGCAACATGGGTCACATGGGTCAATATGACCCACATGGTATAATATGTAAAAAATGGATTTTACAGAAAAACTATAAATTCAAAATCTTCATTCTTTTGGATTTGTAACGGTCAAATTAGCAGTAAAAAACTCAGAAAGTCTTGTCAAGTAATAATAATAAATTCCAGTAAAAACACAACACAAACTTCCAATTGGGTCACATTGACCCAGTTGGTATTTTAACCTATCATTTCCTCCACTCACAAAATCCTAAAAATGATCGTTCCAGGTCAGGGATGTCCAAATACTGGCACGGGGGCCAGATGCAGCCTATGGCAAATCTCAATGCAGCCTGTGGCAAGATCCCTCCTTCCATACCAAAGGCAAGCCATCCAATCCTCTGGATTCAATGCACTTTTATCTGTATCTAATACACTCTTAAATAAATACTAGCAAAATGTACCCGCATTGCAGGAGTAAAATACCCCCATATACACCATCCCCCATTGCACAACACCTTCCCATGCAGTAGGGTATTGGTGTTGTGCTTCTTGAGTGAGAAA
Source organism: Cryptoblepharus egeriae (assembly GCA_030015325.1). Lineage (NCBI taxonomy): Eukaryota > Metazoa > Chordata > Lepidosauria > Squamata > Scincidae > Cryptoblepharus > Cryptoblepharus egeriae. Next base: position 20,711,405 of record JAREYC010000004.1, on the reverse strand, counting down.
AATGGCACCACCCCCAAAGTCTTGGCACCCTGGGGCATTTGACCCCCCCCCCCCCCCGCTTTAGGTATGCCAATGCTATACAACTCATTCATTGTGTCTACATATAGCACAGGTATGTTTGCTTCCCATGTTAACAGCTCTGAACAGTCATATGCCTGCACTACTAACTTTTCAAAGACATCCATGCAGTTTTAAAATGCCTATTCAAAGGAGAAATATGGACTTAAAAAATTACAACATAAGGTTTGATGGCAGAAATAGAAACTGTCATGATATTTTATAATATACATTATATACATTACGAGAGCGGCTGTGCAACACAGCTTTACTATTTCCAATTAATTGTGGCAAAAATCTGCTGCCATTAGTTGAAAAGTAAAAGTTAGCCCAGCACTAATGATAATAAATGACAGCATTCATAACAGTTCTTTAAATTGGTTTTGCCTTGGTGTTTGAGCCCAGCTGAACATAATTTAACTCCTTTTTCTTTTGTTTTGCATGATGTCATTATGTCTAGCCCATACAATGTCAGGGTAATAATAATAATAATGATATTCTAATATTAATGCAAGGAAGAAAAAAAGAAAGGTATAGGTTTTTGATGAATAATGGCCTTCAGTTTTTGGATCTCCTTGCCAAGTTGTATTAAAATGACAAATAATTGCAATTGCTCTGCAGGCGAATGGAACAGGCGCTGTAGTCAAAAAGCGCATTAGGGACTAGTGGTGTCCATTTGTTATCCTTTGTCAGGAAAACATGGTTCTTAATGAAAGGGAATGAAGGGACACTGATTGAGGACAGTGACACTAAGCCTCTGTCTCAGCAAGAGTCCTGACATGGGTATTAAGAAGCAGATTGAAAGGTGCAGGCACAACTTTGGAGCTCAGGAATCATGACAGCTTCTGAAATAACACACCCTTTGCAATTTGCCAAGATTGCCATTTGCAAATGCCCGACGAAGGTGCCCCGGCCACTTGAGGTTACAGATCACTTTCTGAGCTTTAAGATAGCTGTTTCTCGGAGGTTGCAGAACAATGTCAGTTTTGAAAACAGAGACAAGTTATGCTTTTAAAAAGAAACCTTATCTGCACTTTCCTGCCTGACCTGCTTCCTTTCCTTTCCACTTGTCTCCCATCCAACTTTCCTGCTGCTAATCACTGCAACCAGGACATTCCCCCACCCTGAAAATTAATGAGTATATTCCAGATGAATTGATGGTCTGTACAGGTACAATTCAGCCATAAGTCATTTGGAGCTCAGACCTTCAGCTGATGCTGATTGGGGTTGATTTACTGAAGTAAGTACGCACACACACAGACCCCCCAGCTGATCCTGTCCAAAACAGGGGCAACTGCACCCAGTTTTGTTCTCATCTAATTTCAAGGACCCTGGATACTCAATGCAGAAGTAAAGCTCCTCTTGGGCTTTTGAACAGATGAAGCTTCTTTATACAAAGCTGCTTTATACAAAGATTGGTCTGTCTGTCTAGTACAGTATTATCTTTTCCTGGCTGGCAACACAGGATTTCAAGGAAAGGTCTTTTTAGGTGGAGAAACAAAGGTGACCACCTGGGACCTTAAGCATGCAAACCATTGTCATCACTAACAATGTGCCTCACAAGTTTTCAGTCCATCATGCCTATGTATAGTAGATCAAGTAAGTTTAAATGTAGGGAAGAATGTTTCATATAAGAAGGAGAATGAAATAAGGCTTCACATGTAATTTATCTTTATTTAATTTATTAATCAATCTTCTCTGCACTGGTACTGCATTTGAGATGCTGGCCAAAAAGTGTATTGCAGTGATCTGAGATTCTAATAAAGTTCTGGCTGGTTCTAGAAAACCACAACTTCAGATTTTTTGTTCCTCAATCTGATCAACGCATTGCTGTGGATAGTCATATACACTATCTCAACTGGATTATACATTTGCCCAGTGGCTTAGGACTGCCACTTTTGGGGATCCTACTGTCTACTTGATCTTCAGCCCAATCCTACGTAATCTACCCACTCCCATGCCCATGCCAAAGCAGCCGCACTAACAGGGCACATGCTGCATCCCTTGGGAAGGTTTAGGTCCTGGAGATCTCCTTTTTACACAAAATTATGTGTTACTTTTTACACAAACAAACCTCTGCCCTGATGTGTCTACAGAGACCTGGACTAGCTAATTTGCTAGCACAAAACTGAATGGCCCTTGGTACCTGAGTCAAGGATCAGAAGGATGAAACAAAAAATGCTGATACTGTTACCCTTCCTAGCCTAAATCTACCCATTTCTCACACCAGTCTTTCCCCCCGTCTACACCCTCCTCATCCCATTCTACCCACACCACTGCCATCCAAACTGCCTTCCTGGATCAAGTGACAGGACTTTCACACAGTCACTGTTTGTAGCAGCACTTCTAAATTGGCCACCATTGACCCCGTTGAGCATGCCACTAGAGGCCTTTATACAATAGAACTGACTGAACATTTTTTTTTTGCTCTGGCTTTCCAAGGCTTCATGTATGTTGGCTCCAGAGTCTGTCCTGAACCACATAGCTTATCTCTAAACCTATATCTAACCAGATTCATTCAAGGGGACAGGGCAGGAAAGGTGATTTTGGGCAGCAAATGTATTTTGAAGGTCCACATGACATTCTCTTCTCATGTCATCTATAAGACCCTTCCAGTTCTAGAAGTGGATAAAAAGGTTGGATAGGTGAGATCTTGGGAAAGATTCATTACAAATAACTGGTAAGAATGAAACCAGTCTGCCAAAGATTATAGGCACATTTTCTTTAATTTCTAAATTTTAGAATGTGTATGTAAATTTTTTATATGGGTTGAAATAACTCTTGGTTTCTCTGAGATCATAATAAGTCTTTTTTTAAAAGCATTTTCAGAATCTCTATTGTGGTTTTTGGTTTTTTTTACAATGACAAGAGGAACAAATTGTTCATAGATCTTACGTGGCATCCCTGATACAGTATATTTTCAGTCCTGTAATTTTCATGTGCAATTCTTGGAGTTGGAGAAGGAAGAGACAGAATGCCAATACCTTGGTGAATAATGGACTTGTATTTCTTGTTTATAGTTTGATCTTTCTGGACTTTCATCCTCAAACTCCTTGTTCTAATGAGACCGGAGTGGATGATCCAGTAATGTGTTTTGGACTCTGACTTAAATGTATAACTTTATATAGGAATCCAGCGCAAGAAATCATGAAAGACAAAAATGAAGTAGGGGGAAAAACACCTGCAGATTACCAGGGTCTTAATGCAGCCCAAACATGCATGGCTGTGAACATGATACAGGTGTCATTTGTTGTTGCATTACTAAGATATGCCTCCTTTTTCCTGGACAAATCAGATCTGATGAAGTCCTGATCTGATGAAAAGTCTCTCAGAGAGAAGCCAGAGGAGAAGTTGCTTTGTACTGAGTCAGGCCATTTGTATCTAGATAAGCAGTAGCTTTCCAGGGTTTCAGAAGGCATCTTTAATTCACCTGGAAGAATTAGAGATTGAACCTCCAGACCTTCTGCATAAACAGTGAATGTTCTGTGACTAAGATACAGCCTCTCCCTAATTAACTGAAGAAGAAACAGAAAATAAACTGCCCTGGTGTTGTGCTTTATTTCTGAGTATTCAGCTTCTGTGCAATGAGCTAGGAGATTAGTAAGTGGTTCTCATTTATCTTAATTTATTTGCACTCATAGTACCCGGTGATGCTAATTTTATTGAAAGCAAATGTTGTCCACTGATTATGGTCTGGATATAAGCTGTTGTTTTAAAAATACTGTTCCACCCTAGCCTCAGTTTCTCTCTCTCTTCCCCCCATCTGAGTTTCCATTTGTAAAATAAGAAAAAAACCAGCTGCTTCTCAGAAATTTGAATATTCAAAAAATATAGCAGAAAGCTGCAGAAGTTGAATTCATTGCTTATACAAGTGTGGCCTACTTATATGCGATTTACTGTTGTGCAATTTTGTCAAAGTGACTTGAGATTGGATCATTAAATTGAAAGATAAGCTTCCCTTAAGGATCAGTTAATGGCTTAAAGGCAGTCTGCTTACCATGGCAATTAAGCTTGTCTTAATTGATCATGAACTTTTATTTTTTGTTCAGCCTGGATGCAAAGCCCCATCTTGATTCATCGTTGCCTTGTTACCATGATAATTGCTTTTGTATAACATGAAAATAGTTAATCACACAGGTTCTTGGAACCAAATGTTGTGAATAGGGAGGTTCAACCTGGAGTTTGTTGAGTTTCTCAGGTCTTGTTGTAGTTCTGACTAGCCGTAGAGCACAGACTCATAGAGTCTGCAAGAGTATAGAATTGCAGCCTACTATAGTCAGGATCCACCTATTCCTGGAGTCCTAAACCATGAAGACCTCCAGGGAGAAACAACACAAGGCCTATGGAGAACCAGCATTCCTTCATGGACAGCCAAAGGTCACAACTAATATAAAGCCCCAACAAAGTAGGTTATCATGGCTGCAATCCTAAACACACTTTCCTGGGAGTAAGACCCATTGAACACAATGGGCTTACTTTAGAGTAGACCTGGTTAGGATTGTGCTCCATGTCAGGATCCCAATGTGACATCCATCCAGATGATTTACCATCACCCCCAAAATTTCAGACATAGAGGCAATGATCCAGACTGGATCCTAGATGGAACATCTGCTTGGCAGCTTGAGGTCTTCCCTTCTCTTGAGGAAGAAAAGGAAAGCACTAGCATGTTCTCCAACTAAGATATAGGAAAGCCTCAGAGTGCAATCCTACCATGTCTACTGAAAAGTAAGCTCTTTGTATTCAATGGGTCTTACTCCCAGGAAAGTGTCTTTAGGATTGTAGCCTTAAGGTCTGCTGTGCAAACTCAGTTACTACCTGATCATGGGCATAAGTTCTGGGAGAGCAAGTTCTTTCACTTATCTTTGCAAACTGAATTCTTGCAACTCATGGCCAGCTAAACAATTCCCTTACTGGTCCTGGCTTTCCATCTTGGAGCCTGCTCTGACTGCATGAATCCTGCTGGACACTTCATCTGACCTAACCCTCCTTGTCTTTACTTTGCTTCTGCCTGACTCAGGTTTTGGTCCAAATATGCAACAGTAATGCGAAACATTTTGCTTACTTAGCAATTTGTTGAGTAAGATGAGCTACAGGATCTGCTCTTCTTTTGTTAGGAGAGCTACAGGGTCTGCTATTTTGGCCACAATAAACTTACATAGCAACCCCTCTGGAAATCTGAGTAGTAACAGCCGTTTTTATTGGGTATGCTTAATCAAAATAATTGTACTTTTTCCTTTTTTTGCAGCTATACCTACTCTAAGCAAAGTGCAGGGTTTTAGAGTTTTAACTGCATCTGTCTCTCTATCCCTGATCTACTTCTTTCATTCCCTTTCCTTTGTGCCCTTTCCCCTGTTCTAATTTAATAGGAAAACCAGTCACAAGATGCCAGGCAGACAAATGTACTGAAGCCCCGTTAACATTTAATCTCTTTTTAGATAGATGCAAATATTGCTGTCAATGGTATTGGAGCCGGGTCCAGCAATCATTCAGAGAGCTGGCTCATCCATTTTCCCAGCCTATGCTCATTACTATCAGTCACTGAAAATTGGGATCCAGAATATTCGTTCTTGACGAAAACAATAGAATTAAGCCACCCCAGCTTCAGAAAATTGCTTTCATATTCAAGCAGTGCTACACACATACAGACACCTTGCTGATGATTTTACTGCCCTGAAGAAAATATATTGCTCCTGCCACAAACCTGTCTTTTGGTGCTTTGTCACATACAAGTGATGATAAAATTCCAACAGAGAGACTTCTTTTTAATCTTATAGGTCATCGTTTGTACTCTGGACAATCCTCCCTTTTGTCCTCATTTAGTCTAGATAAGGAGGAAAATTTCTTTTAGTTGCCTCCAAACTTCTTTGAAATTACACCAGGTTAAAGTCAGACTTCAGATTGAATATGTTTAAGAAAAACACTTGTACTCTTTCCCCCCTCTTTGTAAATAGAAAGTATTTAAAATCTTTTTATGGAACAGCATTGCAAGGTGCATAAAGTCATGTATGTACAGTACTAGACACAAAATTGAATTCTAAGCACCTTCAGTTACAGAATAACTATCGTTACCCAGCGTAGGTTTGTCATTAATCAATTGTGAAATTCTGGTGGAAGCATCTTCGTGCCCATCTAATCCAGCATGTGAAGATGCTGGAAGGATTAACAGAGAAAAATTAGAAGCTTCTGGATATAATTGGAATTGTCTCTTGAATATCAAAAGAAGGGATTACACGAAGGAAGCAAGAACCCGGCTATGGAGAGAAGCAGCAGTTTTAGTGTCTGATCACAGTATTGATCTTGTTATTATAGTGATCTCATAAGATGTAGGTTTAAGAATATTTTTTCTGGCACCATTCTGCCCAGGAGCTCAGGACAACATCATTGTTCTCTCCCAGTTTTCTCCTTAGAACTATCCTGTGATATTAGTTAGATGAGCAGCCTACTCCTAGCAGCATGTTCTAGTATATTAAACAAAATTATCATATTAAACAATAGAAGCCAACGGTGGAGATATGGACATGAAAGAATAGAGCCATGTAGTTGGGAACTGTAGCCTCTTATGGAATACAACTGCAGAAAACTCAGAGGATGGGTTTCAGTTTTTCAGCAATGTAAGTGGTTGGCCCTGTATAGTCTCCTGGCAGAGGGACGATGCTGGACACAACCAGATAAATAGTGGTGATTTTTTTGTTTCATATAAAAGACTTTTGCTGAACTATTTTTGCAGAACTTATTAGGCAGCAGAAACATACATGTTCGCATTGCCTGGAATCTGGTACTGTTTTCATGACCTGTGAGATCTATAAGGGCTGTTGACGTTTTTAGCATTGTGAACTACTGACTACAATCAGGATGTTTGTATCTTGAATAGCATCCAGACATGCTTGCTCTAGATCAGTGGTTCTCAATCTTCCTAATGCCATGACCCCTTTATAAGTTCCTCATGTTGTGGGGACCCCCAACCATAAAATTATTTTCGTTGCTACTTTATAACTGTAATTTTGCTACTATGAATCGTAATGTAAATATCTGATATGCAGGATGTATTTTCATTGTTACAAATGAAATGTGTGTTCTATGCACACATTGAACACAATGGGATTTATTTCAGAGTAGGCATGCATAGGATTGGGCCCTGAGGCTGCATTCTATCCATATTTACATGGGAGTAAAAACCCCCTGACTATAATGGGATTTATTTCAGAGTAGGCATGCATAGGATTGGGGCCCTGAGGCTGTAATCCTATCCACATTTACATGGGAGTAAAGGCCCCCCTGACTATAATGGGATTTATTTCAGAGAAGGCATGCATAGGATTGGGCCCTGAGGCTGTCCGTTAGCCCTAGTGCGCGTACAGCTACAGCCGGAGGTCTGGCAAGCCTTACCTGACCCCCTGCACCAGGGCTCTTTAGGTGACCCCCAGGAAAGCTCTAGGCGACCCCCAAAGGGGCCCCGACCCCCACTTTGAGAAACGCTGCCCTAGATGGAAGTTTCATGTTCTAGCATTTGGGGGCCCTCAATCACAAGCCCTAACCTCCCCCCCAATAGCATGCACACAAATAAAACCATTTCCATAGTCTACCTGAGGAATATGGAAACTTTGGAAGAAATGCCAGTTCAGAAGTAATTAATATTAATCCAGTTTAGATATGCAATGTCTTTAGGGAGGAAGTGGGACACAATTAAAGCCTCCGGGCAAGATCTAAAAGATAATTAGTGGCTTCCATATTATGGTGTGCTCTCTAGCTAGCTTTCTCTTGCCTGTATTTAATTTATTTTTGTGTTTCAGACTTGGGTGTATGAATTGCTAGATTAACGGTCAGTCCAATGATAATAAATAAGGGAGTTATCTTGAAATAATTATGCATGAACAACATTTGCCTCGAGCCAGTGAATATTGCTCAGGGCTGAAATGTACATGTGATGGTCCCTCTCTCCCCTATGCAAAAGAAATAAGTTGAGGCCGTTGACCATGATATCTATTTATACCTCTGGATCTGTTCCCCACTACTGATGTGAAGGGAGGAACTCAACGGTACAGAGGTTTGATGTATACATTGAAGCTCAAACAGAATTTTGGTTGAGGGAAAAATGTCTTTAAAGATTTTCCTTAGCTATTTTTAGTTTTTTTCATTCTCCCCAATTTTCTCTCTTCCATTTCAAATGTTAGCCTGTAATCCTGATCTCTACTGGCATAAGTCCTGTGCTGAGCTGGGAGTGTCACAAAAGTACCATAAGAAACTTCTGCGCCAAATCTTTGGGGAGGGTTAGGCACGTGCCTCTCTACATCACTATGAGAACAGCAAGACCAATGAGTTGTGCCAGCCTAAGTTAGGATTGCACCCTAAAGAGCATTGCTAATGTTCTATGTGCTTTGTTTATTGCTAGTGCTTTTTGCTGGAATTATGTTCTTTTTGAGCATGGAATAACATGCCTTTAAAGCTCTGCCTGCTGATCTGAGTCAAGCTTCCTTACAACTAAATCCAGAGTAATTACATGAGCACATAAGAGATGTGATGTGTACCCGTAGTTACTGCACCACCTAGTGAAAACCTATGGGAAATTCATATTGCAATCCAGAGTACATTGTTCTTACACCAGAGAAAGGACTCCCCGTAGTTACTCTGGATTTTGCCCTTAGTGGTTTTTGTTGTGTCACATTTCTGGTCTCACTGCCAGGCCACAGGGCCTAAGGGACCAGCAAGTACCACCAGACTTTAGGTATACCTCTCGTTGGACAACACTGTTCTAAGCTAAGATCAGAAGCAGTATCAGTCCTACCTTCACTAATAAAGGGGTAGGGAAAATTTTTGGAACATGAGATTAGAAAGCATTGCAATGAAATCAAGATTTGGTTCAGGCACAACAGAGCTTTTTCATTTACTTAATAATGAAAAATTATGTTGTCACTAAGAAAACATAAGGCTGTTCTGATCATGGAATTTAAAAATACAAGGAAACATGGTCTTGAAATATTTAAAAAAGAACTCAAACTGTATAATGTACAACCATTAGTTTAAAAAGTTAGAGAATGACAGTATGCATATACCCATATTTTCTCAAATCTAATGTGCTATCGAATTGAATGTGCACCCCAGTTTTAAAAGGCTTGAGATTTTTAAAAATGTTTAGTGGCAACTGTAATGTGCAGAGGCAAAGCAGGTAAAATTTTTTTAATTTTACTGCATGCAACAATGATGCAATAATAATATGACAATACATTTGTGTTATGATTTTTACTTACTTGCACTACTTTTTACAACAACCAATTTATGTTACATTTTAATTACAATATAGTAAAACTGTTAAACTAATTATAGAGCCAATTAAACTACTGTATTTACTCAAATCTAATGTGCCATCAAATCTAATGCGCACCCTGATTTTCAAAACTAAATTTGGCTTAAAAAGGTGCAAGTTGCATTTAAGTATATATGGTATTCACTTTCTTAGGATATTAGAAAGCATGAAAATCCAAAGACCAAGATCTCTTAACAGGGGAAAAAATGAAAGCCCCACTTGGACTGAATATCTGATTTACGGGAGTTATGATGTTATAGGGTGGCATTTGAGGTGCCTGAGGCAGAAGACTCTGCAGGTAATAGTGAGTGTATTTGATTATGGACTCAATAAAAGAGAAAAAGAGAAAGAATGTTCTACCAAGTCTCAATCAGTCTCTACACAGCACTCTGAAAATAGACATTTTCCATAATCATAAGTGAAGCTTGCCTCTGCTGGTGCGGATGGTTTCTGCTGGAGTTCCTGCTATTGAAAGTGCCACTTCTCCCAGTTAAAAGCTGTTCTCCCTTGCATGTCTGCAGTGATTATCAAACTTTTTAGCACCAGGGCACACTTTTTTAAAATGACGCTCTGTCAAGATCCACCAGAAGTGATGTCATTAATCTGGAAGTGATCTCATGGCCAGAAGTGACATCATCAATTTCATAGTCTATCTCATATGGACCTTCTCCTGTTTTATCATGTCTAGAATTTGCCAAAGATCCAGGATGGTGCAGTGGTTCTGGAGTTAGACCTGGATGATCCAGATTCAAATCCATGCTTAGCCACAAAGGTTTCATGGTGACCCTAGTCTGTCACTATCTCTCAGCCTCACCTACCTCATAGGGTTGTTGTGAGGACAAAAGGAGGGAAGAAACATAATTGTAAAGAGGACAATGCCCCTCAAAATGAAGGACACCCAAGAAGAATGTAGGACATGACAAATTAAAAGCTAAAAACACTCAAGTATATTGTTTTCATGTGGTTGATTTAAACATTATATTACTTATCAAATTTAATTTAAAATTCCTACATATAATTTATTACATACAATTTATTAATGTCAAGATTGCGACATGCTGCCTGCTCACAAGGAAAATAAGACAATGAAGATTTTTTCCAGGATGTAAGGCTGAAAAAAGGAACATATGTTCACCTTGATTAGAGGTAGGAAACCTTAACATGAGAGCACATACAATAAACATCAGATGTTCAAAAGCTGCAAGAGAACACCAACATTTAAAAAGCATTTTAATTCTTTAATATAGTTACTCACCATCCTTATTAAACTTACATTTCAGTCTGATGGACTCTCAATTTATACCCAGTAAATAATTATGAAGCTTAAAATTTTTTAAAGTAGTAAATTTATCTGTTAAGTGATGCAAAAAAGAACTCAGCCAACATATTTTCATGAGCCACAGATATATGTCAAAGTGCTGCATCTGGCTCAGGAGCCACAGTTTGGGCACTCCAGTATATATGCAGTTATCCATATTTCTAAATAATTGCCTTTAGGTTTGTGGTTCTAGTTTAGTTCCAAAGAAATCCATATTCTTTAAAAGGGATTATCTTTGTTACATTAAAAAAACCATGCTTTGCTATTTGTGGCACAGATGCAACTTAAATGCTGCCCTGACTAGCAGACGGTGTGGTCTTGGACATTCAAAGTTGCCCACATGGCATTGCTGAAGATTTATTTACTCTGTTTAGAACAGTCATCAAATTTATCTCTTTCAGGATCATAGGTCTTCATTCAGTCAGATAAACCATATTTTGATTACTGCCCTGGAAAGATATAAATGCTAAATGCTGTTTAACTTTATTTTATGAGATGGAATGGTGTATATATATATATGTATTTTTTCCCTTTCCAGTGACCTTTTATTGCTTTGTGAATAAAAAAATAATTTACCAGGCAGTCAGAGAAAGCTGCGATTTATGGGCATGCCAGCTCCACGAAAACCAAAGGATAAAATAAATACAATGGTCTCAGAATAAAAGTAGTGGGACTATCTATTTTCCTATTTGCAGAGCTCATTGAAAAAAGAAAACCTTTGCTTCCCAAATCAGAGAAAACACTAATTTCATCACCAGATAGGAAAGGGGCGCAGCTTGAAGTTCTTCTGTGTTTAAAAACTCTGTCTGCTAGACTGATAATTAAGATGTGTTAGCAAGAACTTTCCACCAAATCCTTAAGAGTTCATGAAATAGAAACAAAAAATTGCAAACTATTTTGAGCTTTTACATGCCAGTAAGCATTATTTTGCTAAGTTCTCAGCCTTCTTTGCTAAAGCATGAAGAGCTGTATCAAATTCTGCTAATGAATGGGTTGACAGTTATAGGACCAGTTTGTGATCAGAAGGAAGGAGATAAGCTGTAAGGAGGCATGGAAAGAGTTGAGATTTGGGAGAGAAGCATGGATAGGGTTTGCTCAAGCTGAATATACAAACTCTGCATGCATATTAGAAGGCTAGTTTAACATTACAGTCCCTTCTTGTTATCCACTGGAGTTAGATTCCTCGAAAAAGCAGCAGCAGGTACCGAATCAGCAGATACCAAATCATTGATCCTGTTGGAGAGAAGGTTAGGGAAGATGTTGCTAACCTGGTCAGGCATGCCATCAATGGATGTCTTCAGAATGGCTGGGGAAAGGTGAAGAACATCTATGTATGGCTTCAGAATACCTGCAGAGAACTTCAGAATGACCATGGCTGAATGGCTGCAGCAGTGGCGTAGCTAATGATCACCTAGCCTGGTGCAAAGCTCATAATGTTGCCCCAGAAGTTATGTCACAGCCAGAAGTTATGTCATCCCTGGGTATATTTTAAAAAGAAAATTTGGGGGAAACCTGCTTCTTCCTCCTCAGCAGTTCACTACCAATTTGTTCTGGTGGTGGCAGAGCTAAAGCACCTATTTGCTATCTGGAGTTAAAGGAGATTTTGTTCCTCCCTCCCCGCAACAACAAAATCAAATTTAATTAAGTAAAAAAATGAAAATTGTGTCCTTTTTGGCTAGGTTATTCTTTCTCGTCTAAATATAAGAGGAGCACCACTAAGAAGCACTTGTATACACAGCTCGCATGAGTAACTATATTGTGATATATGCATGGAAATGAGAGCTGATTCATATTAACACCTTATTAATTCCATACAGTATCACAATTACATCTCCTTGGCTCTCAGAGCAATCTGTATCATGGGAAAGTTTTGAGATAAGAAAATTCACTTTTCGTTCCATAGGCTTTTGTGTTTTCATTTTCTGGTTAATCGCCCATAACTTTTGATAGAATATAGATATTCCAATGCAGTTTTTTTCATAGCATTCTGTATTAAATTACCTTTCCAACGATATATAACATATTGGTATTACCATTCATACATGTCCCATTTTTCACAATTCTAGCCACTGTGCCACAGTTTGCCATAAACAGGCTGTGGAGCCTGTTTGCGTAACTTTAAGTTACGCAAATGCTGGATATGAGAACCAAATGCTGGACATGAGAATTGTCTGTATTTTTCAAAAACGCATGAAAAATTCCAATGTAGAAAGAAATTGTTTTAAGATGCCTCTTGCTGAAATGCTGTATTTTTAAAACACTATTTGTTTCATTTCTTGAAAATTCAGTATAAATATTTATCAGCATATGAATGCATAGTGCAATTCATAATTTAATTCCAATGTATTATTTATCCAAAGCTATTTATTATTTTTTTAAAGATGCACATATTAAATACAATATACTAATGGTGAACCAGTTTTGTATTTCACTGGGCATTCAGTTATAGAACATGAAAGAATTGCAGTTATGGAATATTAAGCAGTACACACAGTCATTATGAAAGCACCGCAGTGTGCTTAATTCTTTCTTTTTCAGCGTTGGATCTAGAAGCTTGTGAGATGGGGAAGAGAGGAAACCCCCATACTGGGTATAGAGATTTTCTATCTTTCCTTCCTTCCACCAATGTTAGGACTTAAAAAGAAAAAGTCTTGAAATCACACTATGGAGCAAAATTAAGCGGGAGCAGTTCTACAATTCTCTGGAATGGCAACCTCTTGCTTAACAATTGTGTTCTCCCTTGCAATTTTTTTAAAAGGCTGTCTTGAGTTATGTTACTATAAAAGGAGGTTGGTGGAAAAAGTTTGAACCTTGGAAAAGCAAAATTGGCCTATGAGATATGCAAATGGGAAAAAAAGGGTCCTCAAGGGCTCTTGCCACATGAACTGAAATATCTATCTTTGTAAAATCAGTGTAATTCATAATTTTTCAATGTTTGTTTTAAAGACAAAGGGGGGCCAGGCTTGGTATAGATTGGGGGTGACCAAACCGAGAAACTGACAAAGATTACAACAGAGGTGCTGGGTGGATAAAAGCGCTTGAAGAACATTTCTCCAAGAACAAAATGGAACAGATGGAAATAACAGCTGAAATGATCAGACAGAGAGAGAAAAGAGTTAAAAACTGGACTTCGCCTGGTAATGATCAGCTCCGTGGGTTCTGGCTCAAGTACCTGACTAGCCTGCATGGAAAAATGGCTGAACTATTTAATGAAATGCTACGAACAGGTAACATCAGCCAGTGGTTAACAACTGGAAGGACTCAACTAATACAGAAGGATCCAGCAAAAGGGATAGCACCAGGAAACTTCAGGCCAATAATGTGTCTACCCACCATGTTCAAGCTGCTGATAGGCATCATAGCTGATAGGATTCAGGATTACTTGGAAGTAAATAACATCTTACCAGTGGAGCAGAAAGGCAATAAACGGAGAAGGAGAGGCACAAAAGACCAGCTCCTGATTGATAAAATGATACTGGAGAATTGTAAAAGCCAGAAAACCAATCTGCACATGGCTTGGATTGACTATAGAAAAGCCTTTGATTCATTGCCACACAGCTGGATCATAAAATGTCTGGAGTCCATCGGGGTCAACAAAAATCTTACACATTTCATTGAAAATGCAATGAAACTCTGGAAGACAGAGTTATTCGTAGCCAATGAAAGTTATGGACTTGTCAACATTAGATGGGGAATCTTCCAGGGGGACTCATTGTCCCCATTGCTGTTTGTCATCGCGATGATCCCTTTGTCAGTAATCCTACAGAAAGCGAATCTGGGCTACCAAACTGCCAAAAATTCACAGAAAATTTCACATCTATTGTACATGGATGATTTGAAGCTCTACGGAAAGTCAGAAGCAGAAATCCAGTCACTCACCAATACAGTTCGAGTCTTTAGTACCGACATCAGCATGGAGTTTGGCCTGGACAAATGTGCCACAGTGGCACTAAAGAAAGGGAAGATCACAGAAAGTGATGGCATTGAAATGCCGAATGGCCAAACCATTAAATGCCACCAGCCTGAAGCCTACAAATACCTGGGCATACTGCAGCTGGACAATATCAAGCACGGGCATGTAAAAACTGTGGTCAGCAAAGAATACATACAAAGGGTTAGAAAAATTTGGAAGAGCAAATTGAATGGCGGCAACTTTATAAAGGCTATAAATACCTGGTCCATACCTGTAGTTAGGTATACTGCTGGCATTGTGAACTGGACACAGAAGGAACTGAAGGACTTGGATAGGAAAACAAGGAAGTTAATGACCATTCACTATGCTTTACATCCACGTAGTGATGTTGACAGGCTGTACCTGCCTAGAAGATCAGGGGGTAGAGGACTTTTGCAAGTGAAGCAATCGGTGGAAGAAGAAAAACATGCCCTAGCAGATTATGTGTGAGAGAACCAGGAATCTGCTCTGATTGAAGTCAGCAAGAGAAAGTTGTTGAAAGTGCAGCAGACCAACTATGAATATTGCAATAGTGCAATTCAGGCTCGGACTGCCAGTTGGCAGAATAAAGTACTGCATGGCCAATTCCTTGCCAAGATTGAAGGAAAAGTGGATCAGGATAAGACCTGGTTGTGGCTCACGAGTGGAACACTGAAGAAGGAGACGGAAGGCCTGATACTTGCTGCCCAAGAACAGGCAATCAGGACAAATGCCATCAAGGTCAGAATTGAAAAATCAGCCAATGACCCCAAATGCCGGCTCTGCAAAGAAGTGGATGAAACCATCGACCACATTCTAAGTGGCTGCAAGATCACACAGACTGACTACAAACTGAGGCACGACTCTGTTGCCCAGATGATCCACTGGAATCTATGCCAAAAGTATCATCTGCCAGTGGCAAAAAACTGGTGGGACCACAAGCCTGAAAAAGTGGTTGCAAATGAGCAGGTCAAGCTTCTGTGGGACTTCAGGATACAGACGGACAAGGTCTTGGAACACAATACTCCAGATATCACCATCATAGAAAGCAGTCAGGTGTGGCTTGTTGACATCGCCATACCAGGTGACAGCAGAATTGAGGAGAAACAACTGGAAAAGATCTCCTGCTACCAAGACCTAAGAATCAAATTACAGTGTATCTGGTGTAAGCCAGTGCAGATGGTTCCAGTGGTAATTGGCACACTGGGTACAGTGCCCAAAGACCTTGGCAGGCACCTGAAAACTCTTGGCATTGACAAAATATCACTCTGCCAACTGCAGAAAGCCGCTCTTCTGGGATCAGCACAAATTATACGCCGCTACATTACACAGTCCTAGACTCTTGGGAAGGGTCCGACTGGTGATGTGAATGAAACCAGCATGAAATTGTTCGCTGTGTATTTATGGGTGGTGGTAATAATAATAATAATAATAATAATAATATATATATATATATATATATATATATATATATATATATATATATATATATATATATATATATATATATATATATATATATATATATAAAAGAGTGATATTTTATCAATACCAATACTTTTCAGTATTGGTATTGATAAGTAACCTGAAAACTCTTGGTATTGATAAAATATCACTCTGCCAATTGCAGAAAGCCGCTCTTCTGAGTTCAGCAAGAATTATACGCCGCTACGTCACACAGTCCTAGACTCTTGGGAAGGGTCCGACTGGTGATATGAATGAAACCAGCATGAAATTTTTTGCTGTGTATTTATGTTTGATTTTCAATAAAATAATATAGTAATAGTAATAATATACTTTATTTATATTCTGACATTTTCCCAGGGGACTCAAGGTGGCTTTCAGAATCAACCAAATCCATAACATTGAATTGAGCCTGGAAACTTAAATCCTAGTTTATTCTGGGCTATGCCTATGAATTCTCTTAACCCACTTCCTGTAACCTGTGATCCAGTCTCTGACCATCTCCTCCCCACTAGTTACTGCATTTCTGCTGCCATTTTGCTTAGCATTTCCAAAGCTGGCCGGGGGGGGGGGGGGGGGAGCTATCAGTAAGAGCCAGGATGACATTGTGGTTAGGGAGCTGGACTGAGACCTGGAAGACCTCCGCAGCCATGAAGCTTCTTGGCTGACGTTGGGCCAGTCACTCACTCTCAGCCTCACCTTCCTCACAGGGTTGTTGTGCAGACAGCAGGAGGGAAGGAACTAAAGCTTTGTAACCCACCTTTGGCATTTGCTTTGGCATGGGAACGGTAGGGTATAAACAAACAAACAAACAAACAAACAAATAAATAAATAAATAAATGCACGGGCTTCACTTTCCCCACATCCCAATTTGATGAGTTGCAGAAGTGAGAGATGGATGCAGAAATGAAAGTTTCTGCGCTGGGGGGGGGGGCTTGAAAGACTCCTTGATTGCTCTCATTTGTCTTCAAGAGCTAACTGGACACTACCAGGGAAATCTTGGCGTATCGGCAGTCTTATATCCTCACTTCATTCTCTTTTCCATTTTCCTTTCCTGCATTCTTTATTTTTTTCCAAATTGTGCTTCCATTTCTGAGTAATTTCCTCTGTAATGCATGTTGTGAAATATTTATAACTATTTGAATTGCAAGCCTATTAATTAATCATTGGCGTGTGTAAGTATTTGGTTTAATCTGATTTTATTATCTGTAATTGTCTAGTTTCATGGGTTATTGTGAGCTATGAATCACATTCTTGTCACAATTTGCTGATGAAGTAACGTGTGTTACTACTGTATACATATTGTTGGCAGGTACAGAATTCCTGTTCACGGGAGTTCTTCATTCAGTTCACACTGAGTTATCTGTGTATCTGGGGGAGGGGAAATTAAATTTGGATTGATTGACACAACCTGTCTTTGGGTTTGGTTTAAAATTCCCAAGGAGTAGAAAGGCACAGACATTTCCACTCCTCTTTACCACTGCACCCCCTCCTGCTTCCTGGATTCAGAAAGGGAGAAGGGAATGCAGGAGAGAGGTGTGATGAGCTAGAGCAGTGGTAGTAAACCTGGTAGTGGTAGTGGTAGTGGTATGGCACCCATGCAGCAGTGGGCACTCATAGCCATCTCTGTTGGCACACAGCCATAGTGCTCGGTGTGGCAACGATCTAAGCCCAGTGACAACTGATGGTGCCAGTGCACAGTGCACATGCCTAGAAATCTGGGCATGCACATTGGGCCAGAGTGCCCTGTGCCCAGTGTGCATGCTCAGAACTCCGGGCAAGCTGCTGGGCACCAGTGCGCTTGATTGGCTCTGCTCTGAAGAGGAGTACCCTGCTCCTCTTTGGAGCAGAGCATTCTGGTGTCCAATGCACATGTCTCTAACTCTGGGTATGCACAATGGGCTCAGGGCGCTCCTGGCCCCATGTGCATGCCTGGAGTTCAGGGCACACACGCTGGGCACTGGTGCCATTAGTCAGCACTTGGTGCCAAAAAGGTTTGCTGTCTCTGAGCTAGTGTGTCTGATTGTTTAGTCCACCATTCTCTTCTCAGCTCTACTTTTTCTTTCTTTCCATCGTATCTAGGAAGTAGAAGGAGATTCAGTGGAGGTGGTGGTTGGTGTACCACTGCTTTTGCTGAAATCTATAATAAATTTTATAGATTTATTATCAGCAGCTTCCACTTTTCATGTTTATCGTTCTCATAATATATGCAGGGTGATCGTATGGCTGGAAATTTCTGTTTTTGTCCTCTTTTTTAGCCTCCTGACCAGGATGCCCTCCAAAAGGCTTCATTGTCCTCCATTTTGGCTTCATTTTGAAACTTTGTAATGGTGTGCAGTACCCCATCATATCATATGTCGTTGGAGTCATATTGAAAAGCAGAATCCAATGCAAAAAATCAGTTTTCAAATATCACCTTCTCATCAAACGTTATGACCCAAAAACTAAAAATAAAAAAATATGCCTTGAGCTCTATGGGAAAGTGAAAGTGCCCAAAATTGAGGCTTTATTCATGTGTAGGCAAACATGCCATTGTATGCTGGAAAGGACAGGATGAGAGAAATCCAAAATCTTGTCCTCCTTTTGAGGTTTGGGCATATGGTCACCCTGAATATGTGGAAACTATGCATAATGTAGTAACAGTACATTGGGTGTCTCCTCACCTCTAATAGGTAATGTTTTGATAGATATGTACAGTAGGAGGGCATCACCTCATTCATTGATTGTACTACACATTACAAAGAAAGAGACTCACCCCTGAGACACCCAGAGGAGAGGCCAAATCCACTTCTCCCCATGAAGTAGAATCCAAATCCACTTAAGAGCTGCAATACTGAGGGATGCTTTTTCAACATGAGTCAGCAATGTGATGTGACTGCAAAGAAGGCAAATGCCATTTTAGGCTGCATTAAGAGGACTGTAGCTTCCAAGTCATGAGAAGCTCTAGTTCCTCTTTATTCAGCATTGGTGAGACCTCACCTTGAGTACTGTGTTCAGTTCTGGGCACCTCACTTGAAGAAAGATGCAGCCAAACTGGAGCAAGTCCAGAGGAGAGCAACAAGAATGATCAGTGGGATGGAAGGGAAGCCCTACCAGGAAAGGTTGGGGGAACTTGGGATGTTCAGCCTGGAGAAGAGAAGGCTGAGGAGACATGATTGCCCTCTTCAGATACCTGAAGGGCTGTCATAGGGAGGAAGGGGCTCATTTGTTCATAGCTGCTTCTGAAAGCAGAACCAGAACCAATGGGTACAAACGGCAAGAGAGGAGATTCCGATTGGGTATCAGGAAAAAATTCCTGACGGTGAGGGAGGTTCGGCAGTGGAACAGATTGCCAAGGGAGGTGGTGGACTCTCCCTCACTGGGGATCTTCAAGGAGAGGCTTGACGAGCACCTGTTGGGGATGCTCTAGGAGGATTTCCTGCTGCAGGCAGGGAGTTGGACTAGATGACCTACTAGGTTCCTTCCAACTCTATAATTCTATGATTCTAATGAAAAGGGAGCCTCATTTTAATTGCCATTTAGTTTGTTTGTATTTCCCTGGACAGAAAGTGGGAACTGGATTGTGACCAGTGCTTCTTGTGTCCTGAAGAGTTAATATGGGGGAGATTTAATATTTTGTTGCAGGTCCCATGTGTGTTTGCCTCATGTCCAATAAGTACATCCCTTATCACCAAATGATAAGGATACATCCCTTATCACCAAATGCTTCCTTTTTTATTGATTTGCTTGAAGTCTTCTGCACTCCACAGATGTGGAGAGCCTGAAGGAACTCCACCTGAAATGTTTAAATTCCAGATTCCTAAAGCCGGTTCTTAAGTTGAAGGTGGTTAGACATCTCTAAGGTACGATCAACCAGGTACTGGTCATAAATCACAAAGAGTGTTGTTTACCACTCTGACTAGGATCAATGTAGCTCATTCCTCAAATCTGAAACAAGCACTTAGAAGAGAAGATGTCACAAAAGACTGTTTTATAAAAGAAGGTCATACTTTACTTCAACAGAGGCCCTATAAATTAGGGACAAATCTGTTTCCGTTTCATCTGAACTTCACAGAGTTTTGTTTTATTTCTATTCTGCTAAATTTTGCTAAAAATTGCCAATCTTCTTCATACACAGTCAGACTTGCACTAACCCTGGTGTTAATTACATCTACAATTATTCCACTAAGACCTCTAACTAAAGGCCTGAAAGGCTACTAACATGATCAAGCTGAGGGTAAGCAGGGCGACTAACTTTTTTACCATGAGGAGGGTGGAAAATCTTGACGGAATAAGACGAGTGTTCTTGTTAAGTTTAATTTTAATTAGCTTCACTTAATTATACATACAGCTGTGTAACACATTTGAGATCACTGTGTGGGGGAACTGTTTTAGCAGCTTGGATCTAAATGTCATGTTTTAGCACAAATGTGGTGCACAACATACACAGCGAAAAAATGAAAGGGAAATTTTTCCTTTAGTCACATGTCCTCATCATCACCCATCTTACACCAAGGAGCATTTGAAGGTACATGTTTCCTAATCCACTTTGCTTAATGCATTATTAAGGAGGACATATAAAACCCAGATTCTTTATTTAGTAATTTACTCTTCCTATCCTCAACAGATCCTCTACAACTATTAAGAAGCACGATGGGGATGGGGAGCTTCTAGCAAAGGGGATGTCATTTCTCTACAAATTTAGGAAGGAAAAATGGGGGTAATTGTTGTTTCCTGGCTACAGTGCCCCAGAAAGCTATATCTCCCTTGGTCATCCAAAACCATTTATCTTCACCCTTTATTGTGCCATGACTCCAATAAGCAATTCTATAATGAGGCTGGGCTGGGGATCCACTGTTGATCATATCCCTCTCCTGGGATCCTATTTCCCCCCCTCCTGCTCTCACTGGCTGCAGTAAGAAAAGCTCTTTTCAAACTTAGCACTAGTTTTGCTAGTTAAGATAATACACCCAGGGCACAATCCAGAGTAACTACGGGGAGTCCTTGCTCCGGTGTAAGAACAATTTGCTCTGGATTGCAATATGAATTTCCCATAGGATTTCACTAGGTGGTGCATTAACTACGGGTACACGTAATGTCTCTTACATGCTCCCATAGTTACTGTGGATTGTAGGGTCTCTTGACTTCCATATACGTGCAAACAGGTTACTGTAAAGTTATATAGGATGGCATGTAGAAGACAGCAAAGTCCAAAAGTGGAGCAGACTCAATGACATTTGCATATTTGTAAAGAGTGTGTGACACTCCCAGGCCCATGTGGGACTTGAATTGGGACTTGTGCTGGCCTAACTGGGGATTAGGATTGCAGCCTTTCAGCCCAATCCAGAGTAACTAATCTGTCCACATAAGACCCCTTAGGTTGCCCTATCTAACACTAGGTTGGAGCAACTGCAAGATGCTCCAGCCCAGTTACTCTGAAGGAGGTTGAGGGCAGAGCAAGGCAAGATAGGGTGCCCTAAGAGAGGTGGACCTGCTCTGCCCTAACTGGGGCAGCCTAAGCAGCTCAGGAGAGGCAAGTTGAGGGCATGTTTAGCATTGCCTAGGGCAGAGCAGTTACTCTGTATCCAAAGCCTGATTCCAAGGCAGAAATGCCCTCTTCCAGCCCTCAGAGTTATACCACCTCAGGAGCAGGTATAGTAATGAGTAGACCCATAGGGGTCCATGATAAGGCCCGAGTAAGAACGGCAGTGCTGACCAAAAATCTGAGTTCTTGGCCAGCCTAGCTGCAACCCCTTCCTCTCAACCTCAGGATATGGAACAAACTACGGTTGCCCACAAACCTCAGGATACAGCAGGCCACTCCAAGAAGCCCCTTGTATTCACTGTAGAATGTACTGGCATCTCATCAGGGACTCCTTATAAGGCAGGCACCCAGTGGCGTCACCAGACTGGTGCGGCTGATGTGGGCTGCATTGGGTGATGCGCTCCGTATGGGGTGATGTGCCGGAGGAGTTTGACTGTCCTTTGGCAGGCCCCGGGCGTCAGCACCCCCATTCAGGCCTGCTCCAAGGCTGAGCAGCAGCCAGAAGCTGCCACTTGTCTGAGGAGCTAGCCTGAGGTGCATCTGAGGTGCACTGCGCAGAAACACACTGAGCATGCCGAACAGCTTCAGAGGAGACTTCCTTAGAGCAGAGAAAGTCCGCGCCTCTGCACAGCCATTCGGCCTCACTCAGGAGGCGGAGCGGCAGCCGAATGGCTTCAGAAAGAGTACTGCACAGGCACCAACTCTGACACCTGCATAGTCTCCCCCGAAGCCAAAAGGCTTCAGAAAAGTACTGCGCAGGTGTCAGAGATGGTGCCTGCGCAGTACTCTTTCTGAAGCCAGTTGGCTTCAGAAACAACTGCGCAGGCGCCAACTTTGGTGTCTGTGCAGTCCAGGTGGGGGGGGGGTGCGCATCCCAGGGATGACGCACAGACTTCCGCACCAGGTGATGTGCAGAGTCATGTCACCACTGTAAGCACCACAGCTGTTCCTTGTTCAGTGTGATCTGAGGGGTGTCTCCTCAGGAGCAAGTCTTCCCCTTGTGTCAATTACTTAGCATGCTCTGGAGCAGTTAGGGCAGCCCAGGCTTCCCGACTCTCTGGATTCAGCATAACTTTCTGCTCTGGATACAGAATAGTTAGGAGAGTGCAGTTAGGTCAGAGCAGGCTGAATTTGCTCTGGATTGCAGCCTGAGTAATGCACTCAAGGTAGTACACTCAATGCACTCAAGTAAAGCACTCAAGGTAATACGTTTAGCATGTATTAATGGATTCCAGTGATACAAATAGCAGCCTTGCCTGCATCACCATCCCGTTGCAGGATACAGCAGGTATCATTTTGATGCCACTGCTTTGCTACATGTGTGTTGATGGATAAAGTTTTGTAGAATTCACCTGATCAGGCAGGTTGGACCAGTGAATGTATTCAAAGATTTCACCTTCCCTTTCCTACATTTGAGCCAGTATTCCTGTAATTTGATGGCTTTCCCAAATCCACTATAAGAAGGATGATGAAACAAGGGTTATGAATCCAACAACGGGTTTTATCAAATTCCCTTTTTACAGAGAGGGGGAAAGAAAACACTTTGAATGGTTTCCAAAGCAGACGTTTGAATTCCTATGATTATACACTTGCTGATTTTTCAGTATAAAAGGTATGTCCTTCCACCTTGTATCAACAAGGATAATGAACTATTTTAAAAGGCAAAGCATTAATAAATAAACTGTATTTATTTATTACTGTAGGAACAAATGCTACATCCACAGTGCGCGCCCAACAATGCTTTCTTTTTTTAAAAAAAATGGCTTTTGTAAAAGCTTCCAGGCAAGCAAAATTCCTCCTGAATAATGCTGATTGTACTCCTCGTTGAGAAGGAATAATTGAAAGGAATCAGCTGATAAAGGAAATGAATGGTGTCCGATTAACACAAATGGTGATAAATAGAAACGCATCGGAACTGCTTACACTCACACTAATGTGAACAGGTCAGTACAATTTAGCTTTGTTTATTTATTTATTTGTACCGTTCATGGGCCAGCCTGTTGTCCCAAATCTAATATTAGAATGATAAATTGGAAGGAGTGAGTCTGTCTAATCAGCAAGTAGGCAGCAATACATCAGGAAAAACAAAGAAAAAATCTCCCCTGAATTTAAGTAGCTACAATCTTAGGCATGAATAGGCATGGTTAGGATTGAGCTCTAGGTCACCCTGAATTTAGACTTGTCTAAACATGTCTTAAATTTGATTTAGATTTAGACTTGTCTTAAACATGTCTACGCAAAAGTAAGCCCCATTGTGTTCAGTGGATTTTACTTCCAGGAAAGTGTGTTTAGGATTTCAGCCTTGCAGCACAATCCAGAGGAACAACAGGAACTATGTTGATGTAAGAGACATTTACATCAACGTAGTTGTGGCGCCACCTGGTGGAAACCTATGGGAAATTCATAGAACGATCCAGTGTAAATTTTTCTTATGTCGATGTAAGAGCTCCCGTAGTAACTCTGGATTGTACTGTCGGTTTTTTCACAACCTCTTGTTTTATAATGGGAGGGTAGCAAACACTTAACCAAAGGGTGCAAGGCAGATAAAGTGAGGTGTATGAAGGTTCTGTTGATATGAATGACTTGTAAGGCCTTCATGGTATACAAAGTTAGCCAGTAGGGAAGAGGAATTATATATATATTACTGTTGTAATATATATGTAATATATATAATTGTTCCCCCTGTAATTGTAGGGGAACAAACATTGCCTTACTTTAAGGAGGCCTCTGTGATTGACCCCACACGTATATCACTGGCACAGCTATGCTGCTGCTGGAAAGTCGGTTAGGATTGCCTCACTCATGCATCATTCATTCATTCAGGCTGCAATCTTAACCTCTTGTTAGTCTGGCATAAGTCCTCTGATGACCCAGGGATGTCAAAAAGTGCCATAAAGCACTTCTGCCCCACTCCTGTGTAGGGGAGAAGATTAGGCCAGTGCACAGGCTTACTTCCCTGCACCACCATGGGAAAATATGCCAGGTGAATTATGCCAGCCTAAATTAGTAAGGATTGCACCCTCATTCACTCACTCATTCATATTCCACTGTTATTTTCTGCAGTAATTACAGTTTCCAAACTGTCTTCAAGGGCAACCCCACACAGAACTCATTATAAAAATCTAGTCTTGACGTCACTGTGGCATGGATTGCTGTGATTAGGTCTGCATGATCCATGATTATCAGGTGCATTTCTTTACTGTAAATATTTTATTACAAACAGTGCAATTCTAAGCATCTCTACTTAGAAGCAAGTCCCATTGTGTTCAGTAGTACTTACTCCCAGGAAAGTGTGGTTAGGGTTGCATCCTAACTCTATCACTATTCTATTAAAGGTAACGGTTTCCCCTGCAGGTTGCCTTGCTAGTTGTGACCGGTGCAGTGCTCATCTCCTGTTTCTAGGGCAGTGATTTTCAACCTTTCTCATCTCACACCACACATAACATGGCACACTTGAAATTCTCAAGGCACGCCATCAATTGTTTTAACCATTGACGAGGCACACCAGACTGTTCAAATCCCCCAATTTTCCTATTAATGAATGTCAATCCCCAGATTCCCATGGCACACTTTAGGACTCTCCGTGGCACAATGGTGTGCACACTGGTTGAAAATCACTGTTCTAGGGCCATCAAACCGGGATTGTCAGAAGACACCTCCATGAACATGTGGCCCACATGCACACAGAACTTGTTATTCTATTATTATTATCCATAAATACACAGCGAACAATTTCGTGCTGGTTTCATTTACATCACCAGTCGGACCCTTCCCAAGAGTCTAGGACTGTGTGATGTAGCGGCGTATAATTCGTGCTGATCCCAGAAGAGCGGCTTTCTGCAGTTGGCAGAGTGATATTTTGTCAATGCCAATACTTTTCAGGTTTTATATTATTATTATTATTATTATTATTATTATTATTATTATTATTATTATTATTATTATTATTATTATTATTATTTTCCATAGCTATGTAAAGCATTTGTGGCCACACATTGAAACAACTGATATATGTTGGAAGTGCAGCAATATATTTTCCCCATGGGCAACAGGCAGCCTTTTCGTAGCATTTAAGTTTCCTGAGAGCTGGCTCGTTATTTCAAATTGATGGAGAAGGAGACGAATCCAAAAAGACACCAGATAAAGGTGGCTTCAAGTGTTATATTAAAAAGGGGGCAAAGAAAGAGAACAGCTAAAAGAACAAAACAGATGGATTCTTTAGCCCACAAGAATCTGTTTTGTAGCCTACCCAATTCAGCTTCGAAATATTCAAATTCTTCTTTGAAAGCTGCCTTGGGGGTTGATTCAAGGTTGAAAGGTAGGATACAAAGAAACAAACATGTAAGAATAGCACATGTTGAAACTGCCGTACTATGCAGCATATCTATGACTTATTTTCTGAAATATGTAATATTGAGGGCAAAAACAGACTGAGTTGGGAGCATGCCGTGTGATCTCCCAAAACGGAAGCAAACTATAATCCTAAGCATGTCTACTCATAAGTAAGTCCCATTGTGTTCAACAGTACTTTGAACAGTCCCATTGTGTTCAACTGGAAAGTGAGGTTAGGATTGCAGCCATAACCAGTGGTGGGATTCGAATAAATTAACAACAGGTTCTATGTCCCATTAGTAAATGGTTCTCAGAACCAGGCACTCATTAGCAAAGGGTTCTATAAACCCTATGAGAACCCCCTGAAGCCCACCACTGGCCATAACCAAGAAGTCTGTTCTTTCCTAGACTCTGGTATTGAGTGTAAAGTCATACACTTACATGACCTTATGAAATGCCAAATTAGAGTATAAACAAAAATGTCCTCATTTTTGCAATACACAGTTGAAAAAATATATGAGGTTTTTATTTAAGATGAGGCAGTTTGCCCAGAAAAGTCCAATGGATATAGCATGGATATAGCAACAACCGGGGAAGATCCAGCAAGTGTGAAGCATTTCTGCCCCACTAATGTTAATGGGATGAATTTCAGTAAGTGTTATTTTCCAGTGGCATCCAAGGGACATAAAAGCATTTGCTTTGGCTGGTTTGGACCTTATGTCTTGAGATGGCACATTTAAAGGATGTGTGAACAAAGCTCTTGCAAGTCTGTAAATACGTGTTTTAAAGCCTTTGAGGCACACCAATATACAGTAATTGGCTAGAATTCCTCTAGAGTAAAGAATGCATCGATATAGCAAGTGATGTGACCATAGATACTTATGCAAAACTAACAAGAGGTTTATTTAATGTAGGGACTGCTGTTTTCCCTATATCTTTTGATTGATTGCTTTGCGGTCACGTTCATTAAACAGTCTAATTCGAACCACAATTAGATTTTATCTTTTTTAAAAGATAAAGCAGATTCCCAAGTCATTAATTAAAGGACTTGACTCAAGAAGGCTACAAGATGGATGTTAACGTTCTTCCGCTGATGACCCAGCTCAGCAAAACAGAACACTTTTGCTCTGAGAAGCAAACACTCCCAAACTAATTGAATGCAAACTTTGCTGTGCTTCAAAGCGGTGGGAGGAAGAAGAAGATGGTGATGGTGATGATCATCTCACAGCCCTCTTTGTTTTGTTGTAATTCACTATGCCCTATACAGCATGTCATGTGTAGCATTATTATTTTCACGTGTAGCATGTCATGTGTAGCATTATTGACCCAACACTTGATAAGCTGGATAAAAGACAGAGCACTCACTTCAGCATCAGATGTTACTGAAATCCATCTACTCTGGGGTATCCAATCTTTTTGGCAGGAGGGCCACATCTTCTCTCTGACACTGTGTCAGGGGCCAGAAAAATGATTTAGATTTCAAATTTGAATAAATTTATATAAATTTACACATACGTAAGTGTGCATTAGATAACATTACAAGGCTGTCTGCAGGCCAGATTGAGGGTCTTGACGCGAGGTGCATCTGGCCCCCGGGCTAGGTTTGGAGACCCCTAACCAAATGCATGAGGTCCAAATGCATGAGGATAAAGTGGCACCACTTATTAGGAACCTACAAAGGAAACTTGAATGAAAGCAATGATGATGATAGATCAGTACCAGGGTGACCAAATGTCCCTTTTAGCTTTGTGTCCCGGAAAAGAAACATCAATGCCCTACTTTCCCTTGGTTTGCATTCAAGTGGGCAGCATGTAGCCGTCTTGTAATTAATGAATTATATATAATTAGGAAAATATACCCATGTTGCAGGAGTAAAGTATCCTCCACATGCCATACCCTATTGCACAACATCCCCATGTGTATCACCCCCATGTGCAGCAACCCCACATGTGCATCATGTGCATCAAACCTGCATGCACGTTACCCATGCGCATCAACCCCAGCATGTGCATCATCCCCCATGTGCGTCATCCCTCCATGTGCAACATTTCCCCATGCAAATCAACCCCATGTGCATCAATCCCCCATGTGCATTAACCCCCAATGCACAACATAGGTACTAATTCTGTGGTACATTACAGCATTACATGCACCTTGGCATTTAATGATACTGGCTGTGTGACCCGGGAAACGTCTTTGGACAACACTGGCTCTTCAGCTTACAAATGGAGATGTTTCTCGACTTTATTTTGTAACTGTGATTGGTTTTAAACTGGTAATTTTAGATCTTTTAGCATCTATGCCAATAAAGGTTTCATAATCAATTAATGGAGATGATCACCTTGCCTAGAGTTGATCATGAATAGTAGGTATAAAATCCTCTAGGGGACCACCTTTAGTAACGACTAACTAATCCCAACATTAATCCTAATAATTAACTAATCCCAAAGTATCCCAATGGGAAGGAAAATTTGAGTTGTATTTGTTGGGTTGCAGATGAAATGCTTTATAATCCATTCGTTATATATAGGGAGTCAAATAAAAATCACAGAAGTTCAAAGAGAGAGTCAAACAAGATGGAAATGGTTGCTTTTAAAGGAAGAATGCCTACAACAAATGTAAGATCCAACAATACCTACGACTGCACAGTCATAAATACTCATCAATAGGAATGGCCCAGCATTGATTCCCTATGAAACGGAATTCACATACCCAAACATGGTTCCGTTTTCTTCTAATGAGCAACAGAGTAGGGCAACTGAATGGATTTGAGAAGGACAAATGAAGGCAAGGAATGAGTAGCATAGTCAGGGATAGGAGATGTTTTACTTTTAGGCAGAGTCAATCTTATAAATTTGAGATATCAGAAATAAAGCGTTGAATCAGCACAGCTAGACACATCAGGGCAGGCGTTGGGTGTGTTGGGGACGGGAAAACAGCAGAAAAACTGCAGATATGCAATACGTTGACAAATCAAGTTTGCAGTATGAAATGTGGCTGTCACATTCAGGTTTGTTTCAGAAACTCTAAAATGATGCTCATTTGTGTAAGTTGTCAGTTTCCTGGTGGGAAGGGGAAAAAAGAATCTACACAGGGTCACAATGAAATCTTCACTACAATTCAAAATTGGTTTCATTAGGATGAATAATAGCTCTTGTTGTTTGTATAACTTGTTTGTGTTCAATGTTCTGCACAAAGATTATTTCAGAAAACCTTATAGTGACCCTGTAAGGGAGGTCAGTGTCATGATCCCCACATTGAAGATATAGTGACCCTGGAAGGGAGGTCAGTGTCATGATCCCCACATTGAAGGGAGCAGGGTGACATTATGACTGGAAATTTCCATATTTTTCCTCTTTTTTAGCCTCCTGTCGGGGTGTCTTCCAAAATGGCTTCATTGTCCTCTGTTTTGTCCTCTATTTTGGCTTCATTTTGGAACTTTGCAATGGTGTGCAGTACCCCATCATGTCATATGTCATTGGGTTTGTATTGAAGAGCAGAATCCAATGCAAAAGTTGGTTTTGAAATATCTCCTTCCTATCAAAGGTTATGGCCAAAAAACTAAAAATAAAAAAATGCATTTTTTTTTTCACTGTCGGAAAGTGAAAGTGCCCACTATCGTGGCTTTACCCATGAGTAGGCAATTGTGCCACTGTCTGCCAGAAAGGCCAGGCTGAGAGGAATCCATGACCTTGTCTCATCCTTTTGAGGTTTGGGCATCTGGTCTCACTGGAAGGGATGGGGTTGAGAAAACATAGGTTTCTTTTAAGGCCACCTGAGTTCATGGCTAAGGTAAGATCTAAAAAAACAACACAAGAAGAACCCTAATGGGACAGGGGAAACCAGATGGCAGATCTCAAAACCCAGGGAGAGATCCAAGCCCCACTCTGGGGCAAGTCCAGGCTGGCAAAGATGCTCGGTGTCATCCCTCTGGAGCAGAGCTCTGCCGGTCCCACCTGACCTGATTCCTTCTCCCATCCCATCCCATCCCAGAAATCTCCCACCGGCATCTCCCAGTGGTCATTTGGCACTCAGGATCCACAAATTTTTTAATACTCCAATACATCAAAATAATTTAATTATTTTCAGTCTTAATTGATACAATTAATTAGATATTAATTAATATTTTCATATTTAAAAAATCACCCTACCAATTAAACCTTTGTTTTATTCTTTTTTGGGGAGGAGAGGTGAGACACTTTTCTGGAGCACTTGTTGAGCTCTACTTTCACTGGATCGAGACCACTCTAGTGGCCTTGCATTCCTCTGTGCCTGACCTGAACACAAGCCAAGGCACCTTTACTTACTCATGAGTAAACGCAGCTGTGTAGCTCAGTTCCACTTTCCATAGAGCTCAATGCAGTTATCAGGGACTTTCTTCTTGGCTGATTTGTGGGAGCTGCACTCATTGGATCAGGACCACTCTGGGGGCATTGAATTCCTCTCAATCTGCCTTTTCCAAGAGACTTATGCATATTTGCATGTTTGTGAGTAAAGGCAATATATGGATCAGTTTCACTTTCTAAGCTTTCTTTTCGTTTTTTGGCCATAATGTTTGATAGGAAAGAAATATTTCAAAGCTCTTTTTTGTGTGGATTCTGCTGGAAAATACGCACCCAATAGTGTATGATTTGATGGGGTCATTCCAAACTATTTTAGCAATTTTTGTTATTTTGATGGTACTTGAAGCCCAGGACCCCTCAGCCCCCTAGGGACACCATAGCTTCTCCCCACTTTAGAACACCTTCCCCCTGCCCCCTGCTATATCCGTGAAATGGACCTTTCTTTTTGTAACTGACAAGGATGTTCAGCCTGCCTGCTAGTTACCAGCAATCCTTGACTCACAAGTGCTTCCTTGTTATTTTGTATTTATTTTGTGCTTAATAATTGTCAATAATCTCTGAGGTTTTGGAACAAATGATCAATGCCAAACAAATCGCTCTGCTGACAGGAGAAGAGATGCGGGTTATATGAGCATTTCAAATATCTCAAACTGGGCTGTGAAGAATAAGATTAGGATCTAAAAGAGATTTGATTGCCATCATCCCAACAACAGGATGTTGACAGCTAGAATAAATAACTTCTCAGGAGCAACTTGTTAAACTGGGTTAAAAAAGGGATGGGAGGTGATGAGCCCCACTCCAATACCTCCTCTCCATCATATTAGATTTTATTACTCAGCTGAACTGTACAGCGTGATTCAGTTTGTGGTTAACTAACGGGGTCGCATGACATAAAATGCTCATATCTCCTAGCAGGTTTTTTTATGGCAGAAATTGCAGATGGAATAGAAAAAGACTGGTGTCAGGAGAAGAGGGGGGAAACCCTTTTCACACTTTTAATTTTACATAACAGTTTTGTTTTGGAAGTGTAACTGAGAGGTCTTGTTTCATTTGTGTTGTGATGATGTGCATCTTTTAAGGTTCTTTTTCATACACCCTGATGACAGAGTATATGTTTTGATTGCAGAAAGTCTTGGTTTTAGTCTGTAGTATCCCCAAGTGGGGCTTAGGAAAACTGATTCTGAAACTCTAGGGAAGTATTGATTATAAATATTGGAAGCAGGAAGAAGGTCTGATCAACCAGCGAATTCATGCAGTTGTCCAGTGATGGGATTCAAAGAAATTTACAACCGGTTCTCTGCCCATCTGGCAGCCCCTTTTAAATGGCTATTTTTAAACTTTATATGTCCTATCTCTCATTAACAACCGGTTCTGTGGAGTAGGTGCGAACCTGCTGGAGCCCACCACTGCAGTTGTCCAAGCAGAGTTATAGCCATTGGCATCTGATTTTGCAGTTGCAGCAACAAACAAACAAATAAATAAAATGGATAGATTTATGGAAGAAAAGTACATCACGGGTTACAATCTATGATGGAAATACACATAACCTCCTGGTTTTAGAAATTAAGCCATCTCTGAATGCCAGATTTGCACCAAGATTCAGGAGTCTAATCTTGTATGTTCCTTGAGCATCTGGTGGGCCACTGTGAGATACAGGAGGCTGGACTAGATGGATCTTTGATCTGATCCAGCGGGGCTGGATCAGGCCAATTTGCTAGAAAAGCAAACACTGTGTGCCTCTTGTAAGGTTGTATCATCTCAGCCATTTTGGGAGAGAGGGCACATCCCAGCAACATTCATAAAAGAGCAAATTAGATGGTCACCTACAAAGCATGAAGAACTTGTTTCCCAGCTGGAGTCACGTCTGTAAATATTGATGACACCAAAGAAACACCGGGAGGCGGCAGTGAGAAAAAGAAATGAAAATTAGATCAGTTCACAATTGCTCTGTTCTCAGCAGAGTCACTCGGTGTGCCTGATGGAGATTTTGGTGCAACAATTCACTAGTTTTGTGTTTTAAAAGCCTTTTTTCTTTTGTTTTGAGATGCTGGTCATGCTTCATCTTGGCTTCTCTTGAATGCATTCTTCCTCCCAATAACTGTTGACAGGTCTAGCCCTAGAACCATCTGGCTCATGAAGTGAGACCAAATGAAATGGAGCTTGGAGAAAAAAAATTACGTTCTTTCTTTTATCTATTAATAACTGAAAAGTGTTGATTTGGGTGACAGCCTGATACTTGATTAGGAAGCATGTTGGTTAATTAGGAGAATCATAATGAAGATTATATGAAAATGTGTACTGTATCTCCCTGCAGAATTATACAATTAAAATAATAATAGCAGTAATTATTAGTCTCCATCACAGCCTATGCTGGGCTGATTATGTTCTGCAATATGGGATCTAGACAAGATGAGGATGATGATGATGATGACAATTATATTTGTTACAGTCAGATAGAAGTTATTGATTGTTTTATCCAGACAGTCCTTCCCATGGATCTGGAGTGTCTGTTTTTATACTGTTTTACTGTTATAAATATAGTTGCATGAAGCTAACTCCATTAAAAGGCTTTTATTATACCCCCGATACTTTTCAGGTGCTCTTCAAGGTGTTTTTGAATAGTACCAAGGATACCAATCACCACTGAGATCACCTTGGTGTTCTTCTGCCACAGCCTTTTAATTTCTATTTATAAATCTTTATATATTGTAATTTTCCCCCCGTTCTTTTTCTTCTACTCTGCTATCACTTGGTATTGCAACATCAATGATTTTGACTTGTTTTTCTCTTTTCTCAGCCACAGTTATATCTGGTGTGTTGTGCAATAGAGGCTTATTTTTAGTCAGAAATAGCATAATATTTTGGCATCTTCATTATCAAAATTTTTTCAAGGGGACGTGTGTTAAGACAGTTCTATGGATGAATAATTCACAGATATTGAAGCCCCCCTGTATTCATGTTCAATTTTTCTTTTAACTTTAATATATTTGATATTGTCTGTTTGAAGTATAGGTGTCCCCCACTTTTCTGACAGGTTAGGGACTGGAGCTGTGGGGAAAAGTGGAAATGGTTGAAAAATGGAATCTGGTCTTTTCGTTAATTTAAAGATGTTGCCTCTGAGGCTTTTTAAGCTAGCAAATTGCAAATGCCTTTTTAATCATGTGAATTCCTGCTATCCCACAAAGCTTTCTGCAGATGGATCCTCATTATACTTCTCTGAATATGGGAATAGAATGGGAACTAAAGTGGCCAAGCGTGCTCTCTCTTGCACACAATTCATGCTAAAACAGTCTGAATGAACATATCACATGCAAATCAATATGGGAGAGGGCAATTTTAACCTTTAGGGCAGCTGAGAGAGGTTGAAAGAGCAGAGCATGTGGTGATGACCATGGTCTCTGCTGGATGTCTAGAGGACTCTAGATATGAGGAGAACAGAGCTCTCCTTGCTTTCCAAGGGTGGATCCTCTCAAATCCATGGTTTCAGATATCCTCAGGTCCTGAGATGGAACTCCATGGATGTTTATATTATTTATTTAAGGGCTGTATGCCTGCCTTTCCCAAGCCAAAGTCAATGCCCAAGGTAAATTACAAAACTTTTATCCTTTGGTCCTTACATCAACCCTGTGAGGTAGGTGAGGCTGACAGTGAGAGACAGGCCCTACATCACCGAGAAAGCTTAATGGGTGACCAAATCAGGGGATTTGAACCTGAATCTTCCAGGTCTCAATCCAGCTCCCTAACCACTATACCATCTTGGCTCTCTATAAAGGCACCTCTGTATTTTCAATGATGCTATGTCATAAAATTGCTTGCAACTCAAAGATTTTCAAGTTGTCCATTTTGTGCTCTCATCCTGGCAGTTTATTGATGTTTGAGGTGTTTCTTGGTGACAGTGTCTATCAAAATGGGATCTTAGCCATCAAAACAGATCATAATTGCTAATATATACTTTCCTTTGCGCTGTGATTATTCTGTGTGGGAGAAATCGGAGCCTCTCCTACGTGGATGGGTTGCTAG
This sequence comes from Cryptoblepharus egeriae, assembly GCA_030015325.1. Classification (NCBI taxonomy): domain Eukaryota; kingdom Metazoa; phylum Chordata; class Lepidosauria; order Squamata; family Scincidae; genus Cryptoblepharus; species Cryptoblepharus egeriae. Next base: position 20,677,115 of record JAREYC010000004.1, on the reverse strand, counting down.
CCATATGCTGTTCATTTGCAATCCTGTTTCTCAAAACATGAAGCAGGGCTCCTGAAGCAAGCCATTGATGCAAGAGATGCCAGTACCTTGTTAACTCTTTAATGGCCATGACTTCAAGAGATAGAACATGGCCTTTTGGCACCCAGAAGTAGGTATTACAGTCAAAAAAGTTAGATCCAGGGCCAGCCCAGCCACAATGCCAACGAAAGGCAGCAGATTGGAGGGTTGCCCAATTCATCCACCCATTTGTTCTAATGCTCCTCTGCTGCCTTCTTTCTTTGCCTTGGGTTGGAAAGATGGCAGATTGGAAGAGAAAGAAAGAGAAGTAAAGTACTGAGCTATAGTGGGAGGCAGAAAGAGAGACACATCAATGGTAAGAGGGGCGGCGTATGACATGTAGCCTCAGGCATCAGAAGGTCTTAGTTCAGGCATGGACAAACTTCTCCAACTTGATTATGTGTTCAAATGAAGCCAATAGTAATGCATGGCAGCTTATTCGTACTATCCTGTGTTTGCTACTTATTCATAGTTTCAGCTAACCAAGGAGGGTGGGTTCCAAAATTGAACTCCTACATTAAGGGGGTACATCTGTACAAATCTCTCCCCACCTCATGTTGTTTATTTGTTTTATGGCAGGAGGGAAGCTACCATTGACACCAACAGTGTGAGACATGCCCTACAATCCAGAGTAACTATGGGAGCACATAACAGACATTTACGTTGACATAGTTATGGCACTACATAGTGAAAACCTATGGGAAATTCATACTGCAATCCAGAGCAAATGGTTCTTACGTCAGAGCAAGGACTCCCCGTGGTTACTCTGGATTGCCCCCATGTCAATTTTGGATGCAATTTCCAGGCAGGAACCTGGATCTGATCTCCTGTCAGTCATTGTTAACATCTCTAAGATCCTGATAGCTTGGCAATTGGATGCCAGACTTCTCTGTCTCTAGCAAACCACTTATGCAACAGTTAATTTAACTATGGACATCAGCTACTAATTGCCACATATTTATCCTGCCTCTTGCTAGTGTGTGACATTTTCTAGACTTCTGTCATAACATGTTGCTGTCAACAAGCAGGTACTGAGTTCACATATAAAAGATCTATTTCTAGTGTATTATATCTTCCATCTTCCAATGTATAATCTTCCAATATATAATCTCATAAAAGCACATCTGTCTCATGTCAATACTTAACACTATGAGATATGCATTTACTCAAATATAACACTCACCTTTTTCAGTCAAATTCAGTCTCCAAAATCAGGGTGTGCATTTGCGTTGATGGTTAATTAGATTTGAGTGAATACGGTATTTTGATTATATGTATGGGATGCACATTAGATTCAATGACACATTAGAGTTAAGTAAATACAGTATGCATAGTAGCGGTTCATAGATCCACTTTTTAGAATGAGAATCCATCAGGACCCACTGAAAGTGATGCTATTCCTGGAAGTGACACTATCAAGAAAGAAAATATTTGACAATCCTAGGGTGCAATCCTATCCAAATTTATCCAGTTGCGAGTCCCATTTGCAATAATTGTTAAACCATATACTTTACATAGTAGCTTGTTAACAGTATAGATCTGTACCATACCTCCCAAAGCAGTCATATACCATAGTCATCATCACTGGCATCCTTCAGTCTCGAAAGACTAAGGTATCGTGCTCTGATTGGAGGTCCTGAAACAACATCTAGTGTGGCTAAAAAGGCCAATTTGAGAGTGGCAATCCCTTCCACACTGAGGACAAATAAATTCCGTCCCCTGCCCAGGCCCCAGGTTTCGCTGCTTTCGGGTCTGTCTCTTTGCTTTAGCCTGCCGAACAAGTGTCTCTTCCAGTTGGAGAAGGCCACGCTGGGTCTTTTGTCTCCACGCTGAACGGTTGGAGGTCAAGGTTTCCCAGCTGTTGATGTCCATTCCCAAGGCCTTTAGATCCCTCCTGCAGATGTCTTTGTATCGCAGCTGTGGTCTCCCTCTAGGGTGCTTTCCCTGCACTAATTCTCTATGTAGGAGATATTTTGGAATCCGACCATCAGCCATTCTTACGACATGCCCAAGCCAGCGTAGATGCCGCTGTTTCCGAAGTGTGAACATGCTAGAGATTCCAGCATGTTCCAAGACTGCGTCATTTGAAACTTTGTCATGCTAGGTGATGCCAAGAATACGTCAGAGACAGCGCATATGGAAGTTTAATATATTAAAAATAAAATATTGAAATTAATGTGGACCCACCTGAAATTGGCTTATAACCTGACTAGTGGGTCCTGACCCAAAGTTTGAAAATACTGAGAACAGTATTCAAAAGAGTTATTAGTTCTTTCCAGTCAGTGAAGATGCAGTATTGTCAAAAATGTGTGTGTCTCAAAAAATGTGTTTCAAAGTCATAGCTGGATGAAACTCTGGAAGTGTCTATAATGACAGACAAACTTCATATATAATACAAACTCTGGCAGCTCAGAAAAACTTTTGAGAAACTTTTTCCCTTTCTCTGGGTAATGTAGTAACAGCTCCAGTGGGTCTACTTGGATATGTGTCACCAAAATCGGTGCAGATCCGAGCAGAACAAAACAATCTGGAGTTGATGTGTGCTGCCCAGGAAAACAGGGCTTGGATCCAGCACAACTATTGGGTCCCAGGCCTATCTCCTGCTTCATGCCTGCTTACTCACAGTCCTCCTCCTCAACCCCTTGCTCTGCACTGCCTGAGAAACAAAGCTCTTTTTTCATTGCAATCCAAGGCACATCTACATCTAACTGTTAACTTGCATTCAAGTTTCTCCTGTGGATTTTTCTTGACCCACTCAAATGCTTCATTCCAGTTTTCAGTGCTTAAATCAGTACTGAATTCAGTCCCTGAAAAGTTCCAATATGATATTTTCCCCAGTCCCGAATTGCACACAATAAGAAGTCAATCATAATCTCAACTATGCAAAAGAATTCGGGGCTTAATGTAAAACAAACATTGCTAGAGCAAACAGTATCTCTCATGATGGAGATCTGAACGCTACAATGTACCTCTACAATGAACTCTACAATGCACAATGTACCTGTACATAAATATAACAAATACACTACATCAAATCAAAATACATTGCATCAAATCAGAGATCAGTCTTGGGCCACTTCTGATCCACAAGATGGTGCCACTGTGATAAGCATCTGAGAGCATCATGATGGAGGCTTAAAAATTAACATTAAATGGCAAAAGATTTCCTGAGAGGTAAGTCTTGATGAATACAAATATTACTACGTGTGCAGAAGAATTTAGGTTTGTGATATATTTAAAGGATAAATAGGTTCTTGAAGTCTAAGGTTAATGCAACTCCTGACACATCATGTGCAACACTCAGGGTGCAATCCTAACCAATTCAGGTCAATGCAATGCATCCACCTCCCCATTCCTGCAGTGGCATAGGGAGGCTGGCACATATCTGCTCACTGGTCTAACACTACCAGGAGTGGCACAAAGTGCCCTGGTGACACCCACAGGCCAGCATGGGACATGTGTCGACCCCAGGGGTTAGAATTGCACTGTAAGTAAACAAAAACATTGTGCACTTGGGCCAGAGTCTTGCAGAAAAATAGGCACAAAAAATAATAGGCTTCAATTCTGATTGAACTGTGGCTCTGGTGCAATGTTTTGATGATTTGAGCTCATATGTTACAGCCATCTTTGTGAAGCTAAGCAGGTTTATGACTGTTTGGTATTTGGATGGGTGACTGCCAATATACAGGAACCTAGGAACACAATCTACAGTGCCTTGAGCTATAAAATGGAAGCAAATAAATAAATGCAAAGTGATTCATGTAGCAATATATCGTGAAATGTAATATTTTTTGGACCTTTTGCTATCATTCCCTCCTCCACCATCTTGCTCATTGCTTCCAACCTTCACACATTCTACCATCCCCTTTGTAATCTAGATATTTTTTCCTGGGCCTATCAGTTAGATTACTCCTACCAATTCCACGTAATGAGATGCACATCTAGTTTGTCCCTAAGAGAAGTGAGTGGGGTGAGAGGTATAAGTGCCCACTGCAGGTTGACGTTACACTGTGTGGGCTACGGAAACCCAGTTGGAGTATACAGAGCTGTATCCATGTCTACACATAAGTCTCAATTTTGTCAATTCCAGTTAAGGGTGGCTAGGAATACAACCTTATTTAGGATGCAGTCCTAACCTAGGTCAGCACAACTCAACACCTTCCCATTGTGATGTAGAAAGGCAAGCACATGTCTGCGCACTGGCCTAACCAGTGGTGGGATTCAGCTGGTTCACAGCGGTTCTGCTAATGAGCACCAGGTTCTGCAGAACTGTTTGACATGTGGAGGGTGGGAGGGTGCTTGGGGCACTTAGGGACACAGTGGCTGCCCAGGCATGGGGCAGCTAAGTTTGGTCATCCGAGCAGCCATTTTAAAATGTATTATGCTGCACATGCGCGCACAGTCGTTCTCTTCTGAAAGGCTTCTGATGCAGCGCTTCCTATGTGGACAGAGCATCCCTCCTCTCACTTTCAGTTTCCTTGAAGTGGAGGCACGTGTGGTGAGGTTCCAGGAGGGATGCTCTGCCCATGTAGGAAGTGCTGCATCGGAAGCCTTTTGGAAGAGAAAACTGCGTGCACATGCGCAGTGTAATACTTTTTAAAATGGCTGCCCAGATATCTGAACTTAGCTGCACCTGGGCAGCCACCACTAAGTGTCCGCAAGCATCAGCAGCCTAAGCCTCCCCAGCAAAGGTAAGCCCCAGTCCCATTGATGTCTACTGAGAAGTAAGCCCATTAAGACACTGGAGCTTACTCCTGAGTGAGGGGGTCAATAGGACATTGAACTGGTTGTTAATTTACATGAATCCCACCACTGGGATTCCCCAGTGGCAACCCTTCCCCAGGAGTGGCACAGAAGTGCCTTATAGCATTTTTGTGACACCCCTTGACATGCAAGGACTTATGCTGGGACTTATGCCAGCCTAACTCGGAGTTAGGATTACAACCTTAGTGTGTGCACAGTTTTAAACCTGTGAATTACGACATTTAGGCTGGTCTCTGATCAAATGTTTGTGTATAGTGGTCCCAGTCAGGCCACTGGATGGAAGAAATTTGATGAAGCTAATGCTGAAGCTTCATAGGCCTGGATTTTGGGTGGGAAACTTCTTGGGGAACAATCAGGTGTCACTGGTTGGGCACCTTCTTTGCCTGTAAGATGGGCTCAAGTTCAATCCTCTGATGTCTTCTGGTAGGGCTGGAAAGAACTCCCTGTCTGGAGCCATTGCCACAAGAATCTGAGTAAGCTGAACAAATAGCCTGACTGGTATGTGGCAGCTTTCTATTTGTCCCACCTTCAGATATCACTTTGTGTGTCACCTACCATGTGTGTCTCAACTATGCTGCTTTTGTATCCCACCTTCTGCCTTGGGTTCCCTTCGGGGAGAAAAGCAGAGTACAAATCTAATAGATCAATGCAGAACAGGAGACTATCAAGACAAGCAAGCCTTGCATTGCTCGACTTCATCATAAAAGTTCCTCGTTTCAGGTTGTTTGGTGTATGCTTCAGCGGGTCCAGTCAAGGTTGAACGGGTGAAGAGGGAAGCAGAAGGTGAGCATCTTTCGGGACCAAAGTTGCTTATTAGACACAAAGCTTAAGGAGATGCCAACTTCCACTTGGCAGGTGTGGTAAGCACCAGTACCCTCTGCCTGTGCTGAGTGTCCTCACTTCTGTAATTAAAGCCTCATTTGAAGAGAGCCTGCTGTTCCCCTCTCCTTCTGGAAATGCTGACAGGGGCTGCTTTGGCGAACTGTGACAATATTTCTAACACCTCTGCATTTGTTGGGTGGGTTTTTTTTAATCAAATGACAACAAATTACAGCCTCTACCTTTACAGAAGTTAAATTGCAAATCTGAGAAGAAAAAGGGGAAACGGAGAATGTGAGAACAACTCCTCTCTAGTTTAGAAGGCCACAGCAGAACTGCAAACTGTAATGAGAGGGTAAGGCTTTCTCTCCTAATTGGGTTTGCATTTGGAAGAAAACAAATTGATAGCATTGTTCCTTTTTTAAAAAATAAAGATTATTTAGTACTTTGGGGAGAAAAGGGAAAAATTTAAAACCGCCAAACCTTTGGAGTCATTCCAGTCTGGGAGGTGGAGCAATATTGAGCAGTATGGAGCCGTTGGGGTGAGGTTCCCTCCAAGACTGACTTCTCCACTTCCCGTAGCTACACCACTAACCACACCAATATAGTAGCAAACGTTGGTGTTTCTTCCACTTTGCTGATGTCCTTGCAAGAAGTTTAATCATACTGTGTCAGGATGTCACAACACAGGACAGGATACAAAACGTATGCTAGGAAAATGCAAGTATTGATACAGTATTAGTGATTCAGGGAATTAATATTTGCCATTTGTGTGCCTAGGAAGAATGAAATATTAGCAAGAAATACCACATGCTTGCTTCCAGTCTTAAAACACCACTGCTCATGACTGGTAGCGTGTGCGCACATGCTCACATCAGCTGTTGAGCATGAAAATAATGTGATGTCAGTGAAAAGGCAGGCAGGAAAGAGATAAATATCTCACTGTCGGTCATTGTTTTATTCATGATTTCTGCCAATAAAAGAATTCCACAGAAGTGAAGCACTTCAAAGTCCTATTTATTTCAGTGAGAGAGAAATTAAGCACACACTTCACTCTCCCATTGCAATCAATGGGACTCCATTTTTCTTGCATTGCACCGAATTGTGTACTTTTAGTTACTATGTTGAAACTTGTCTTTTTCGCAGTGGTTAGCAGTTTAAAATAATGGCTCACAATGTAAGAGACACAAGATACAAATAAGAAGGAATGGAAAGGGAAAGAAATGAATTGCCATGTCTTCCATTCTATTGCATAATGAATGGGTGCAGGGGCTGTAGAACCCAAAACACGGCTTGGTGCTTCTGTGCAACAAAAAAGCCCCCAAACACTTTCCCATCTTCTTGCACACTGCAATAAACCTGGAAGTCAAGGACTTCCCATCAAAAGCACAACTAGAAGGCTTGGCACCCAGGCTAATGGCATCTTGATATCGTATGGCATTGTAATGTCACTTCCAGATTGTTCTTGGAGGAGGTTCTGGTGGCTTCACCTGTCCTATTTTCCTCCTGTGGAGGCTCCCCTTTGAAAGGAAAGTTGGTAGGCTACAGCATCAGGCTTAGAATAAAAGGCAGCCCTAAATCCCCCCAGATCCTTTGGAATCTGATGTGGGCCACTGATACAACCCACATTATGTAGTTGCATGGAGGACTAACGGAAACCAGGTTTTATGGTGTCTGCAAGCAGAATCCTGGAAGGGAAGAGGCCAATGGCAGAGTTCCAGCCAGGGCTAATGCGATGGCGGACACATCATAGAAGGAAATAATAGCTGTTTTCCAGCTCAAAAACCACTTCCAAAAGTGGTAGATGGGTTGAGGTAGAAGGGGAAAGGAAAAGGAGGTAGGGAGATCAATCACCTCCTCCTATCTTTTAAACAACTATGCTTGAATACGCTGCTTCCTGACACAGCACTTCATTAAAATAAAGCTGAAAATTCATTACATTTTTCCCATGTTTAATATGTTTTTGTCTCATGGAACGGTTAGTGATGGTATACAGAAATTCCTTCACAAGCACTGCTAATTAAGCCAAAGCACCATGATTTAATAAAATGCAAAGCCACAACTTGTGACCCGCAGCTAGGCCTGGGTGTCGATGCGAGTTCTGTGCGTACTGCTCTTCTGAGTTCCTCTGGGTGTGCTGAAATCCCTATGATGGCTCCGGATGTTCTGCGGAATGACTCCAGTGAAACAGAGTGTGGAGAATGAAAATGTAATTCGCATCATGGCTATGATATACATTTATTTTAACTGCCAATCTTATAGTTGCACAATATAATCCATGAATAAAATGAAGCAAGCCTGAGCATAAACAGTGATTTTTATAGAGACACCTCCTAGGCATGGACAATAAATCAGAAATACAGGGTTGACCCTACAACATTTGCTGAGCCTCTGACAGGAAAGCAGGAAGCGCATAACTTCCCATTTAGGTAAATAGGCAGCGAGAGCGCTATAATTTCTATTGTTAGACTAGAGAATTGTCCTGCAGTCAGCACTTTTTGTTGATATGTTAAGCTAAACCGATGGATTGTAATTTCTTCTTTGTCCCAATAGATTGGGCCCTGAGAGGTCACTGAGCAAAACGGAATTGAGACTGACCATCTTACATTCAGAAAAAACTTTAATACTAAGGTCTGGCTCATGAAGCAATAACATGCTTGTGTGAATGGGACAATCACAGGTAAGAACTTTTGTAATCTATCCACATTACCCCTCACATGCATATCTGTGTTCTTAATTTTCTGTTTGTCTCCTTCACACTTTATATTTTAAGTGGCACCCAAAAACATAATGTGTGAAGAAATCCTAGCTACTTCCTCACTAGTAGCTGTTGTGGTAGTGAGATACTAGTGGTATTCTCCCACTAGTAGAACTACCAGTAGAACACTAGTAGCTGTTCTGTCCTTAACATGTTATTTTACAAGTCCAGTGGCCCCAGTTGGATCCTGAAAAACCAAATCCTACAATTGTTGGCAGATGTACTAGAGATTAACAAGCTGTTTGGGTGAAGCCATCACAACACAGTTCCCTTCTCACTGTTCAGCTCAGGATTGTGCCAGTTTGATGTTAAGTCTTCCATTAGTCCTAATACAGCACTATCAAAGTTGTTCCCTGTTTTGCATTGTAGGACCACCACATTTTTATACTGCCCATCCTTTAAGCAGCTCAGGATGGTGTGCATGGAGCCTTCCCTCCTGCTGCCCTCGCAACAACTTTGTGGTAGGTGAGGCTGAGAGATAGTGAATGGTGAAGACCCTATGGAGCACAATGGAGTCTGGAGCTTCATGGCTGAGTAGGTATTTGAACCTGGATTTTAAAGGTCTAAATCCTGAGGCACTGTGCCATCTTGGTTCTCTCTCTAGAAACATAGAAATAAGCTTATCTATTTTATTTTTTAGAATGCTATTTATGTTTTAATAAACATTTTGATTTCATTTGGTCTCTTTTCTTCTGCCAGCAAATAAATTTTCCCCCCATTGTGACAGAACTTTGGGACAAGACAGTGAACACTGAGAAAAACATGCTGTATATGCTCCTCTGAGCCAATGGGATAGAGTGGGAGATCAATCAACCAACTGAATTTCTCCAGCAAATGCATCTTCTTACAGTATGTGTCGTTCTCAAGGACTAGGATTGAAGTACTTCAATAGGTGCATCTGTTTCCACTATGAAGTTCAGTAATGGAGACAGCTGCAGCTATTGAAGTTCTTCATTAAAAGCACAAAGTCTCTTGTCAGGAATGTCTGCAGCTCAATCCCATTGGTTTCCATCTCATTTGGAAGAAGATTCTACCTTCTGGCATTTGTTGATTTTTTTAGAGACCCAACTATACCTCTCGGCAGCATCTGAATTTAAAAAGTTCTCTTTATATTATTTAGAATTAAGCATCATAGAAACATTCTGTTAACATCTGCCTGCTTCAATTTAAGGAGTGGAAATTGATTCATCAAAGGAAGTTCTGGCAACAGATGTGTACAGAAGAGCTGGATTTAAACCAGAAACAAAAATCACACACACGCACACATACTCGCACCCCACTTTTTAGGGTAAAGAATTTTGCTGTTATCAGAGGAAAACATGGCATACAGGCATGGTAAAGGATTTTTACAGATTTCTTTGACTCTGGGATTCTCTGCTGAAATTGTGTTTGCTGAAAGAAAAAGAAAAAGAGCAAATAAGGTCTATGTAACATTCAGAGGAGCGCTTTATTTTGCTTGAAGAAGTTGACTGGTCAACCACTTCCATGCACTTTTCGGAAAGAACAAATGCAACACACAAATGCAATTTGTAAGCCTTTGCAAAGTCTCCTGTAACAATTTCAGGTATATGGATGTATATCTTAGCTTAGAGAAAGCCTAAGAAAGGGGAGACACCAGTGGTGGGTTCCAGCAGGTTCGCACCTACTCTATAGAACAGGTTGTTAACAAGAGATAGGACATATAAAGTTTAAAAATAGCCATTTAAAAGTGGCTACCAGATGGGCATAGAACCGGTTGTTAATTTCTTTGAATCCCATCACTGGGAAACACCTGTTGAATGTTCACTATGCTGCCTATCCAAAGTTAAGAATGGCAGAACAGTGAGTCAACAAAAAACATAGCAGTCCTAAAGGAACCATCCTTCTCTTCCCTTCCCAGCACCAACAAAGCCAAACAAATGTTATTCTATCTCATGCTTTCCCATCCTAATCAATGGACGAAGTTCCAACAGTCTCAGAAAGAGATGTCCATGTTAATGATCTCCAAGGTATACATTATTCTCCCCTTGTGAAAAGAAGTTGTTTTAATTTGGTGGATTTTTCATTTTCCAAGTACCATATTTTATCAATCTGGGATCTGTTTTTTTTTTAACTGGGACACAGATCCCAGCTGTAATGGGTTCCCAGAACTGCTTTTTTGGTACTTAACCATACTGCCTAGGAACATAATGTTTAGTACACAGACTTGTAAGAAAATGGAGAGAGATATATATCTACCTGCACAAATGATAAATGTGACCAAAATACAATGAACAAACAACCAACAATATACCATCCTGTTCATCAACATAATTGAGCTCTATAGGACTGCTGGCATTTCATGGAAAGATGCTTGTGTCCAGACTGTTCAGAAAGAACAAATGAGCAGAGAAAAGAGAAAGGTTTTTTTTTTAAAAAAACTTTCTCACTTTCTTAACCCTGGTTTTTGTATCTGTGTTGTCACCAGATTTGTGTTGTTTATGGAATGGAAAGAAAAGGGCAAAAGAAATCAAGTTACTTTTGGTGAGTAAAAAAAGTGGGAGTCCATTCACCCATGATTCTCAAATATGCCGGAGAGAAGCATAGGTCCCCTATCACGTACTTTAAATATTAAACCACATTAAAACATTACTGTTTTGGGGGAGCACGTGATTATCCAATGGTACATATACATACATATCTTCTTGCTCATGCACTTCAGAGGGCATTTTGGAATATCATTTCAACCAGAGGATGACCACATGAAACAAAGAGTTTTCTGACGTAAAACAAGCCTAAGTAGGGTACAAGAATATATGGCTGGTGATATATTGCATGCTACATTCTAAGGAGAATCAATGTGTTTCTAATCTCCTAGTATGGGCAAAAAAGAACAATGATGAGCCCATTCCAGGCCCAGTTTCTTCATATTTTCATCACTGAATAGCAAAAAAATAATCATAGGCAAGAGCATAGGCAAATGGGCTGAAGATTACTGAATGGATGCTTGAGTAGCATGGTGCCACCCCATCCGGGGGGGGTCACCCAGAGTGGCCTGCATTGGCCACCCCCTGATTTGCGATGCCCCTGCTTTGCATATAAGGTTGCAACAACTACTTGCAGAATAAGCCTCTGCATATGGCACAGCACTTAAGGCTCCAAGTGCCCTTTTTGTAAATTTGAAATAGTTAAACTCTGGAAACTATCTTGCCTTAGCTTTACTTTCCAATGCTTCTGAATGTCAGCTGTTAACTGTAGTTTTGTATGTGCTCAGCATATCCTACAAGGTAAGGTTAATTCCCAAGGTCAAAACCTACTGGCCTCTTCCCCCCATCTCATTTTCAATGATCACAGTATTTTCATTTGAATTATCAGTTTCATTGAACAGTCCTTGCTTGGGAATTTTGAAAAAGTATAGGGTGTAAAGAGTAATTAAAGGAGTCTGTTTCTACAGCACGTTCTGTCTGTTTCTTCTTTTCATTATTAGATGTGATGACACATTTGCCTGTGTGGCTTCCTGCAGATGGCACAAAAATTTTTGTGATCAACTGGTAAGAGTAAACCAACTGTCATCTTGGATCACAGCTTTTCATTTTGTTTCCCCTGTGTAATGGGCTTTGCTTTAATGAAGTATACTTTTTCAAGTGATACTATATAGGGCACTAGAAACATGAACATTTATCTTTTTTAAACGAGAAAGTGAAGGTTTGGTGCAATGTGACACTCTGATTGGCTATGTCCAACCAGCAATATGCTTCCTGCAGTATCCTTGGAGCATTGTTTTTCAACCATCAGTGATACTTGAGATGTTGGCTAATGTATGCAGGACCCAGATTGCTGTCATCTGTTAGAGAGACCAGCAATGCAATGCAACGAACAGTGTTAGGAGGCTTGACTCAGTGGGCATAGCTCCAGCATGTGCACTCAAAAAAAGCCCTCTCATCTGTCCTGAGCCTCTTACAGGTGTTTATTTACTTCCAATCTGGAAGTAATTGGCGATTACCAGTTACTTCTGGTGGTATTTCAAATGCATGGACCATGCAAAGTGGTACGGCGGGAAACTAACATTGAGAAACACTCTTAGAGCATCAAAAAACTCAGGGGATGCAACAGGTTTTGTAGGCCAGGGCACCGTCTTTTCGCACACTAGACTGGGACAGCGTGGACTGCAGCTGGGGCAGAGATGGGGGTATTGGGGTGGAGAAGGGACATCTACCAGAAGCAACCACTCCACTGCTATCTTATCCTTCTTCCCAGCCTTGATCCACCTACTTCCAGCAATTAGTAGCACAGATCTGAGTAGCATAGGGGCAACAATGGCTTACCTCAGTGCAAGGAAAGAAATGTTACCTGGAAGAGATTTACCGAACTGTGTCTTCTGCATGCTGCAGAATGCACTCCAGTATCACAATGGCTCCAGAGGTGGGGTGATTTTGATACAATTGAGCTGTAAGAAAATGTTGACTCAAAATGTTCAATGGGTTTTACTCCCAGGAAACTGTCTTTAGGTGTCCTGAAGTGCCCTTGGCGTACCCTATCTATCACTGGGATGGCTGAATTCCAAGTTATACCCATCCCAGTTATACCAGAAAGGCCTGGGGCAGTGTAAGTCAACATAGGCTTTCCTATGTGCCCTGAAGTGCCCTTGGCGTACCCTATCTATCACTGGGATGGCTGAATTCCAAGTTATACCCATCCCAGTTATACCAGAAAGGCCTGGGGCAGTGTAAGTCAACATAGGCTTTCCCAAGACAGATGGACCTGGGCTGCCCTTGCTGGGCCACTCTAGGCAGTTCAGGAGAGGCATGTTAAGGGCATGTTCAACATTGCATAGGGCAGAGCAGTTACACTATATCCAGAGCCTGTTTCCCAGGCAGAAATGCCCTCTTCTAGCTCCTCAAAGTTATACCTCCTCAGGAGCAGGTATAAATCTAAGTAGATAAAACAGAGTTAGAATGGCAGTGTTGACAAAAAGATCTGAGTTCTTGACCAGCATATCTGCAACCCCTGCCTCTTAACCTTAGGATATGGCACAACTATGACAGCCCACTAACCTCTGCAGCAGGCCACTCAAACAAGCCCCTTGCATCCACCCTCCACTCCAGGTACTGCTGAACTGCAGTCTCACGCTGCAGCTGGTTGTCAGGATCTCCTGGGCTTCCTTATATGGCAGGCACCACAGCTGTTCCTTGTTAAGTGTGATCTGAGGGGTCTCCTCGGGAGCAAACTCTCCCCAGGTGCCACTTACTTGGTGCCTACTGAGAATGCTCTGAGGGCAGCCCAGGCTTCCTGACTCTCTGGATCCAGCATAACATTCTGCTCTGGATACAGCCTCCTCGGGGCAGCCCAGCTGGGCCATTCTCCCTGCCCTAAATCTGGATTGCACCCTTTGTCAGATAAAACTCAGAAATGGGAATACGTGGCCCCAAGGCTCTAAGAGAAAGTTTGATGGAATGACAGAAACTTGGCCAACTCCATCCAGTGAGCTTCAGAACTCAAAAGGAATTTAATCCTGGGGTTTCCATGTGCACAACATTGGGTCAGTACCAAATGTTGCAGTGGCACGAAACTGATGATAACATAGGAAAGATGAAAGACATATCTTTTCCTCTCTGGCTAATAAATATAATTCAAGTGAAGGAGACATAATTCAAGGCTAAGGGGAGTAAGTTCTACCAAATGATAAAGATCAAATGCATATGTTGAATGAAGTAGTCAATGGAAAATTGGAGATTCATACAGGGAAACAGATTCCCTCTATTATTGGGATCAGCTTGAAATGTTCTCTGTTATTTCAAGAACAGGAAAGAGCTGGGAAAGCTTGTTAGAGCAAATGATTCACGTTTTTATATAAATTCCTCCCCACACTCCTGGTTACCAGAATTTATCCATAGATATAGGCCAGTCATTCTATGAAGGGGGAAAAATGGCAAGCCTCAAACAAATTGTAACAGAAATTGTGCATGGGTGTTTGTACCACATTCATAAAAAAATGTCCAGATCAACATATCCAAAATCTGCCAAAATTAAAAATGGAAAGGGATATCATTTTGGAACATTGTAAGCAATTTTTACTCTAATAGATTTTGATGGAACTTACTCCAGTGTAGATTGGTTTCAGTTTGCCCTGTTAGTATAAGACAGTGAAGCAGAAGGTAATGCTCAGCCCTGGAAAGCCATGTTCTTTAAAATTAAATATCCACCCCATAATCTGACTCTATAGTGTTCTTTCTTTAATACACTGAAACAAACAGCTTGCTTTGAAAATCAAATATGCTTCCTTGGGGTCTTGTTAAATTGCTGAATGTAAATTGCAATTGAAGCTGACTATTAAAGATCTTGGTGGAATAGGTTTAACATCTGCTCAATTTATTATAATTTTATTTGTACTTTAGCTGTAACTGGTGCAATTAAGCCAATCAGAGCAAGCGAATCAAATCTAATTTGCTCTCTAATAGACTAAAAAGGAATGAATAAACACAGTCCTACAAGATTCAAATGATTAAATATGTCTCTGCGGGTCTCCCCTCACTCCACCTATTTCAGTCAGAGCTTGTACTATAATTAACCACTTAGGAGTAAGGTAAACTAGTTTGAACAGACATTTATTTTCCATAGGTCTTCATAAAGACATGAAGCAAAGTGTGGACAATTTAATGAAACTGAGTTTTTCAGAAACTAGATAAGTTTACGCTTCTTGTGAAATAATTTTCTATTCAAAATTATGTAACTGGGAGTAAAATGGGGAAAGTTAATGTAGATCCCACTTCATTTACGTAAAGGGAATTATTCATTGTGTTATGCCGTTGGTTTTGTGATAGACAACATCCACTAAATTTTAGCTAGCTACAAGACATCCACTAAAATTGAGTCTTGGGAGAGTTAGGACAGCAAAAGAAACTATTTCTTTTAGCAAGTAATTAGACCATGGAACTCCTGTGATGGCATTTAGCCTGGATTCCTTTAAGAAGGAATCTGACAGTCTCTGGAAGAAAAGTCCATCACAGGTTCCAAGCCATGATGGGTGTGTGCAACCTCCTTGTTTCTTAACGATCCAGCAAATAGGACTACATCCCTGGTGATCTTATGTTCAACCATATTCAAGTCTGCACCAGCTATTTAGCCAGTGCAGAGTAAAGTGTTTTGCCAAGAGGCTCGACACAGAGTTCTGGATCTGTTGAAGAGCTCTGCTTGTGCCACCCTGCTTCCTCCCCCTTCATCTTCCCTGGAGCACTCCT
Source organism: Cryptoblepharus egeriae (assembly GCA_030015325.1). Classification (NCBI taxonomy): domain Eukaryota; kingdom Metazoa; phylum Chordata; class Lepidosauria; order Squamata; family Scincidae; genus Cryptoblepharus; species Cryptoblepharus egeriae. The sequence goes on along the minus strand of JAREYC010000004.1, from coordinate 20,661,521 downwards.
CATGCCCTGCTCTTGCTCACCTGTCCACCTTCTGGAGCAAGAGATGAGCTCTAGGTGGTGTGAAATAGGCCTCATGCAGGTGTTAGCTCAACGTGAGCCAGTGCTTGGCTGGTACCTATTCTGACCCAATATGGAGTGTTGTTGATTGGAAAGCATTTTTGGAATGCTTAGCATCAGCAGTGTTGCTTAGGACAAGGCTCTAAATAAGGCCGAAATCCTATATACAATTGTTTGGGAGTAAGTCCCATTGAAGTAAATAGAATTATTCAACTGAAACAGTCAAATTATAAATTGCTCTGGAACAGCCAGGCCCCAACATGATGGGATCAAGGATGGTTTTCTTCAGTAGGGGACATAACTGTCATCCTTAAGATACGTAGTTGATAGTACAGTACGTCATCTGTTAAACATATATTGACTACCCTCCCTACCCATTCAGTCAGCAAGCAATGCTGAGCTAGAGTAAGGAGGACAGGCAGATGGACTCGCACTCTAGAGCTCCATCCACATTCTTAGGTTGTACAACCAGAAAATACCATTTCAAATGCATTCCCCACCTGCCTGTCTTCAACAGAAGGACAGATTTGGAAGAGATCAGAGCATCACCAGATGACCTCAAAAGACGTATGCAGAGTTTATGAGAGGAGGCAGAACTTGTGATATCCTGTTGTGTTACAGGGAACTGAGTTTTAATTTGCCATTTATCACTTGTTGCTCTGGAAAGGATCTTCAGTACGCTTCCCTGTTATTTTCACAATGTACATTGCCTGGTGCTCAAACGGTTAACCTAAGATTATGTCTAATGACTTATTAAAGAAGTCATTTGCTAAAGTGCATACTTTTGTCAGCAAAAGTTTAAGTAGCTGAGAAGATTTTCATACAAGGTGAAATGTTTCAGGGGTTCTAGTCAAAATGTTATTAATTATCACCTTTTAATTCTATGGCCACCTTGTCTTTCATTTACAATGCCTGCCAATATACCAGATCTAAGAGCCTCCCATAGCCTGAAGTCAATTTCATTATGTGAAAGAAGGATACCTTTCAGTTTAAGACTGAAGATACAATTTGCTTCCCTGGTTTGGGGAAGCAGTTAGACACTGCTATTTGGGTCTTATTCAAAATCTACATGACCGTATTAAAACAACAACAGTGTGAAACAGTATCTGACGTCTTTCAGACTTCCTTCTGCAACAAGATTTTATCAGATCATGACTGTCCATTGACCTAATAAGGCCTCTGTCAAAATGTCCCCCGCTTTCCAAGAACAGTTTTCTTCAACAGGATCTAAAGAGTGATTCCAAAGGGAGTCTATACAGTGGCTTTTCTACAAAAATGATAAATGTCAATGAAAAACTAAAGCATTTGTTGGAAAATGAATCATACAGCAAAAAGCAAAATCTGTAGGCATATACTGTATCTTTCAGGGCCAAAGCTGATATTCAACTCAAAACATTTGCCTACATAACTTTTTTTCTTTTTTACATTTATTTTTTCCCCAGCACTGCAGTTGGAAGTTAAGCAACATGCTTAAACAACTTGCCAAAGCGAAACCATTATCTTTATTTTCAAAGTTGCAAACCAACTGAAGTCACGATGAATAATTAAATTAATGGAAAATAATTTATTTCTCAATCCATCTACCCATTAGATGCGTGACATTAAAAACACAGCATAATTCTTTACCACCAGACACAGCTTTCAAGTATCTTGGAGCCAGTTTGGACACGCACAGGTATCAAGGGCTGAATTTTTTTCAAAACATGTGAAGTTCATGCAGATTAGGGCCAGCTGAATGATGATACAGATAAATGGTCTTGTGCCGAGTTGGGGAACAAAATGAAAATAGAATTAATCCTCTCATTTCTGAACAGTTTCTTCATTTGAAATCAAACCATATTGGACTTTCTGATGAACTTAAAGTGTGTATATACAGTGAATTTGATAGCATTAAGATTGTGATTTCAGAGATAATCAACACCACTTCTGTAAAGATAAGTTCTGTAAAGTGTTGCCTCGCAGACCTTTTAGAATTCTTTGAAAAGGTCAACAGGCTTGTGGATGTGGGAGAATCTGTGAACATTATATATATATATATATATATATATATATATATATATATATATATATATATATATATATATGAAATTTCAGAAGGTGTTTGAACCTCACCAAAGACTTCTAAGAAAACTCTAGTAAGGGAATTAGAGGGCAGGTCCATTCATGGATTAAGAGCTAGTTGAGGGCCAGGATACAGTGAGTAGGTGTCAATGGGCGATTTTCAGAATGGAGAGAGGTGAAAAGTGGGGTGCCCCAGATTCAACATATTCATAAATGACTTCGGGTGAAATCCAGAGTAACTATGGGGAGTCCTTGCTCCGGAGTAAAAACAAATTACTCTGGATTGCAATATGAATTTCCCATAGGTTTTCACTAGGTGGTACAGTAACTACAGGTGCACCTAATGTCTCTTACATGCTCCCATAGTTGCTCTGGATTGTGCCCATACAGACAAGTTTAAGCAGCAAGATAGCCAAGTACACAATGATACCAAACTATTCCAAGTGCTGAAGAGCAGAAGTGACTGTGATGAGCTCCAGAAGGATCCCTCCATGCTGGCAGAATGGTTAACAAAATGGCAGATGTGTTTTAAGGTGGGTAAATGTTATGCACATTGGGGCAAAGAATCCTAACTTTGCATGTAAGCTAATGGGATCTGAGCTATCTGAGACTGAGCAGGAGAAAGATCTAGGAGTGCTAATGAATAGCTCTTCACTGTGGCAATAATGAAGAAATCCAATTCCATGCTTCGGTATTGAGAATTAAAGGTATTAGATTATACTGAGAATAAAACAGCTAATATTATAATGCCTTTGTACAAATATATGGTTAGGCCACACATGGAGTACTGCATCCAGTTCTGGTTGCCACAACTTAAAAAAAGGATATAATGGAAATGGTTCAGAGGAGAGTGACCAAAATGATTGATGGTCTGGGAAAGCTCTGGTATGAGGCGTCAGTGCTTGGGACTGACAGCACTTGGGACTCTTACTCTAGAAAAGAGATGCATCAAGGGGGACAGGATTGAGATATACAAAATTATGCAAGGGATGGATAGAGAGATACTAGTTTTCTCTCACATAATACCAGAAATAGGGAACATCCACTAAAATTGAATGTTGGGATTGTTAGGACAGACAAAAGAAAATATTTCTTTACCCAGCATGTAATTAGTCTGTGGAACTCCTTGCCACAGGATGTGATGATGGCCTATAGCCTCAGTGGCTTTAAGAAGGGATTGGACAAATTCTTAGAGGAAAGGACCATCCTTGGACTTCTCTACACATTTGAAAATGTTGGACCAAAATGTCCATCACCTAAACCATTTTTGGAGGGAAAATATCTTGTTAGGAATTCTGTTTGGAATAGGATTTTGGCCATGATAGACCTTTTAATTTGATGCTTCGGGACTTTTTTGATGTTCTCCTTTTTAGCAACTGTGTGATACCATCTCAGTGAAAGTTTTAAATGTTACAGCATGGATAAATATGGACTTCATATGGCTTATGCAAAAGAGACAGCCTTCTTTTAGTAACACATTGTTTGCCTCATTTACTCAGCACCCCCTGCTACAAGCTCCTTAAAACAATCTGTTGCATTTCACGACTAGACTGTACTGATTAAGCCATCAACAGTTTTTTTAAAAGCCACAGAATAAGTTCACTAACTTGCCATCAGTTTAGACATATTTTTACCTTTGGTAGTAACACCCTATGTTAGCCTGCTTTTCGTGTGTGTCACTCTCTCCTTCTGCCATTCAAAGTATCAGTGTTCCCTATTAATGAATGAACCATCTGTCTTGTTGAGCATGTCCTTATACCTTTGTCTTTCATGAAACCCAAGATGTGTTTTCATCTAATATCTTTTCAAATCCTCTTTAGTCTGAGCTATTTTTTGTCTGCTTCACTCAGTGAAGCTTTCTGTCAAGGATCCAAAAATTGCCATTCCAGGTCAAGTATTTGTTTTTGCAAACAGCATTTCCTCAAAAACGGTACTGTATTTAGTGGGGTACCAAAGGGTGTGTGGGCGACACTGGGTTATGCGCATGGCGGGGTGACACCACTACTGCCCAAATCTGAAACCTCGCTGTGTTGTCCACTAATATATTTTCAAATCCTCTTTAGTCTGGACTATTTCTGTCCTCTTTGCTGTCATCCAGAATTGCTCTCTGTCTAGGATCCAAAATGACACTGCAATTTGCAAACAGCATTCTGGAAAGTATATTGGATTCAGTGGCATTGCTAGAAAGGGTGCAGAGGATGTGGGCCGCACTGACGTATGAGCACAGGCATAGGGGGGTGGCACCACTACTGGCCAAAGTTTTTAAAATCTTGGTATTTTCAAATAGTACCATCATTTTATATATAATTTTATGTGTAATTTTATGCAGATTAACAATGGAACAATAGGCATGGAAATATGAAAAGTTACAAACAAACAAAAAACCCAGAGTGGGTGATCATCACCATACCCACCATCATCATCATACCCAGAGCATCACCATACCCACCATCCAGGGCAATGCCCTACCCACTGTCTGGGACAATGTTCATCATGGAGGTGATGTGCTGATGTCCTGCATCAGTTGTCACAAACCCTAGTGATACCACTGATTGTATTTATAACGGCATCCATAAATTCAGTTTCTTCCTCATCCCTCATTTAAAACCCCTTTATACGGCTGGGTAATGCCAATTTATTTTGCGTTTTCTCTTATTGTTTAGTGCCTTCTTATGACTTCTTATGCCTTCTTTTTAAATTTTTATTCCTTCTTTCTCTGTTATTCATCAGGGCACCACCCACATTTCCTCCCCTTGCCATCTCTATAGTGAATAAGCCAACCAAGGAATTAATTTAATCATGCTCAAGGGCATTATTCCTTCCCTTTTGAAGGATTTACAATGTTTTTCCCCCTTTGTGAGCAGAACCTCATGCCATAACATGGTGCAAATGAGAATTCTCTCGGAAGACCAATAGCAACTGGAAGAAGAGGAGGAATTTTTATCAGGAACATGGCATGAAATGCTTTCTGTGAGCCCTGGTGCCAATCTTGCCTGAGACCCCCTCCCCAGTTACTATTGGGGAAAACTCAAACAGAAATTCTGATACATTTAGAAAAATATATTGCCAAACCCAAGCAGGCCATTGTTAAAAACTATTAAAACTAGACTTTTGGTGTCTGCAGATGAATGGAGCACATTGAAGGTGTGTCTTGGACAATCAATCAATCAATCAATCAATCAATCAATCAATCAATCAATCAATCTATCTATCTATCTATCTATCTATCTATCTATCTTTCTATCTATCTATCTATCTCTTGTGATCAAGGATAAACAAAAGGGCCTGTGCTGTAAATTTTTAAAAATGTTCATGCACATTGGAGAAACAACGTTTGTGATGACCACTGAGATAGCTGACTCGCAAAGGCACTTATCTATACAGTCTGAGAACCACTCATTCCTGTCTTGCTGGGAAAAGTCATTCTGTCACTCAGAACATTTGGAGTATCAAGTGATGGATCTTCCTCTTCTTTGCAAGGCACTTGATTCACTTGGGAGTCTTTAGTGATGGATAGGCTTTTTTCCAGGATAGCAGCTGCTCTAGAGCTACTGTACAAATTAGGACTAATCTCAGCTCCGTCCTAAATGTGAGTGTGTCTGGATCTGGCTTGGGACTGGAAATCATAATCAGTCCAAAGGAATAATATCTGCTTGCTGCATCATGGGCAGAAGCAAACAAAAGACAGCATTTCAGATCACGTAATAACAGTTGCACATCCGTAGGATAAATGAGATTGCCCAGAGGTTGCATAAACAGAAAGTATGAGAAGTGTAGCGGAAGAATGGATTTGGAATAAGCAGGAATGGTGCAATTCAATGCTATGTTATAGCAAAAGCTAGGTATGGCATGTTGGAACTATGAATGCCTATTAGTTTTCAGAACAAATGGAAATCAATTCAATAAGGCATCCCAATCCATGCTTTCCAAAATTGATATGTTTAAAATATTCACTTGTTTAAAATAAATATCACCTCAGCAGAACAAGAGCTGGGGTTGCCCAGTGGCATAGCTAAAGGGGGTGCATTGCACTAAATTTTGTAGGGAGTTTCAACGCAACATGCAGATGGCCCCTCCCATATCCATTTGGAGCTATTCTTGCCAGTGGGAACATATTGCTGCAGGGTCCAGGAATGATGTTCTCCTTTTCATGGGACCTGGTGAGATCAGAAAATGTGAGCTCCTAGGAAAAGGCTAGGCTCCCTCCTTTGGCTCATGAGTCACTTTTTTGCAGTTTACATCCTGCTCATATCTCAACCTGCAGTATGGGATCTACCCTCAAGAGCCCAGTTGTGCCTTTCTCACTCTACTCCTTATTTTTTTCCAGGCCAACTGGAATCACACATGGCAATCACAAACACTCCATTTTGAAATGCAGAAGAGAAATAAAAGAGGAAGCAAAGCAGGGCAAAGAACGAAAGGATGGGTGCGAGACTGAGGTGGACTACTGTAGATTGGAAGCTTCTTAAAAGGTAAACTTCCAAAGCCAAAATCCTCATGATTTTCTTCATCTTGGGGTGCAATCCTAACCCATGCCATCATAACTCATTGGTCTCCCCGTCCCATTCCCTTGGTGAAGTAGGTAGACACAAGTCTGTGCACTGGCCTAACCCTCCTCAAGGAGTGGTGCGGATGTGTCTTACAACACTTTTGTGACACCTACAGGTCAGCACAGGTTTTATGCCAGGACTATCTGGAGGTTAGGATTGCAGCCTAGGACCCTTAGCCCTATCTGCTCTTCAAACTTTGTAGGCCTGAGCTTCAAACAAAATGGTGATGGCTGCCCTGACACAACCCACTTGTGGTCAGGAGAAGACTCACTATTGTTTCCCAACACACCTGCTGAAGACCTCCACTCTGAATAGCCATGACCACTACTCATTGCTAGACTCAAAGGGCTTACCAACTTTAAACTTTGGCTATTTGGTATGCAAATCAGAAAGACAGGAAGCAATTTGATGCGCGTACTCATGGCTTACACTGTAATTAGATGAGCTGCAGACATTACGGCCCAGACAATCTTTCTTCCTGAGCCTATACATTCAAGCATGACAGGATGTATGAAACCCGCGTTGTCAATGGTTACTTGGCAGATCTTTGATGAAAGTGTATGAACGAAAAAAATTGCCTTTAAATATTGTGAAAGTCATACTGCTAGCACTGAATGGAATGAAGCTAGCTAATTGGAGTATGTGTGAAGGGGATCTTTTTAAACCACAGAGTTTTCCGGACATTACACTGAGTGTATAATGCACATTTTCATTAAAATAATATTCCGACAGATCAGATGGGCAAAGTATTCCTTCGTTGAGTCATCCATAGGTCACATTACATTGTATTTGCCAACATTTAAAGCCAACTAGAGAGATAAAAAGTATTGCAGTAACAGAGTTGAGATCTTGGAAGATTGATTTTGATCTTCTTTGAAACTCAAGCTGGACTTGAAAGGAGTGGTATGTGTTCACAAAGCAATTACAACAACATAGCAGTGGGTTGCACCATTATGAAGGGGCAGGAGGTTTGACATAGAGGTGAGAGCCACTATTTTCCATTGGATCAATTCAGTGGCGTGGAAAGGGGGGATTTGCTGCTTGGGTAACAGCCTATCCTCCATAACAATCCAACCCAGGCTTTCGTGCTTCGCAGGCAGCGTATGCAGCGTCGAGCACGATACCATAGTCTTTCAAGACTGATGGAGGCCTGCTATACCCAAAGATAGCATCCAAAGGTTGCTGCTCGAGAAACTTCCATGTACAGTCAGACCCTAAGAAGCGAAGGATGAGCTGAACAATGTTGCTCTTTAATGAGAGAAACAAAGTAGTATCTACTGTCCTTCAGGGAAAGAGAAGGAGCTGTTTGTCAGTCAATATGAGAGGCAACTGTGGCCAGAATTGATACCAGACAATGAAAGATTCATCCAAAACGTTATTTGTTTTTGAAAGATTAGTACTTTGTTATTTAAAAAAAAACAAAAATCTCTTGGCAGCTTAGAGGTAAGCCTGCCTATGTGAACCACCTTGGATTTAGAGCACAATCCTAACCATGTCTACTCAAAAGTAAACCTCATTGTGTTCAATGGGTGTTTACTTTACAATCCTAAAGACAAAAGTGTCTTTAGGATTGCAGCGTAAGTCAAAGAAGTAATATAATGACCATGAAAGACCATATACAATACAGATGGTGGTGATTGTGGTGATTATTATTCTAGAGCCAGAGGTAAGGACCAATGGGGAGAAAGAAAAGTGAGGAGATACTACTTTGCATTGCAGAAAAAAGGTCAGGTTATAAGACACTTTATGGGACTTCAGGTCCATATCCTAAAGTCAAATTAAGCCCTTTGCTCCGGAGCAGTTAAGATGACTTTCCATAAGATAACACTAGAGGGTGACATAACTGTGTGGACCCGTAACTGCTGTGGATTTTGCCCTTCATGATCAATGGGAAAGAGGAATTTGGACACCAGTGCCAACTTCCCATCAAGATTCATTTGCATAAAGTTTTTGAATCAGTTGCTCAGTGCTAAAATGTATTCTTTGCATGAATGAGGCTTTGGGTCCAATCATAATCATTCATATTTCCCATTAAAGGATCTCCAGTAGCAGCTCTCTGTAAGATCCCTGAGCCATCAAGAAAGCCATTTTATCCCTACACAATTGCATTCCACTTTTGTAATCCTGCTTTGCAAAATGGCTCAGTATGGGATAGTATTGGGATGTCAAAAGATAATACAGGTCAGACCTTGGAATCCATTGATTTGGTATCCACTGATTTGATTCATCACTGACACACACCTTTAAATGCCTCATAACAAAGAAAAAAAATCAAAATATAATTTCCTACATCACACTGTTAAATAATTATAATTTAATTCCAACAGATTCCATTTTTCATTCCATTTGGTAGATGAATGCAGTACAGCATTTATACTAATGCATGATGGGGCTACAATAGAGGTGCAAGAAACCTGGTAGTGAGTTTTTCAAACTATTTTTCTACACATTTCATATCCACTGATTTTTTTTTAATCCACTGAGGTTCCCAAAGTAGATAACAAGGCACAACCTGTACTGAACTTGGTGGACCAATGGCCTGGCTCAGAATATGGCCGCTCCATATCATATGTCATTTATAAATAACAGCAGTCCTGGTGATGCTTAAATAATTGGAAGAATTAGGCTGCAAGCCTATACATACTTTCCTGGCAGTAAATCCCACTGAGTATAGTGAGACTTACTTCTGAGTAGATATGCATAAGGTTGCACTGTTACTTTGAACAGCTGTGCTAGAGGCATGGATTTGTAATATTTCCAGATGGATATAGTGAGTCTGCTTCAAATATCAAAGCATCAAGCAACACCATACTGTGGGTGGAATGGGGACAGCTGATCATCTGGCTACTTGAGCTGTGAAGCCGCTGTTTTGATAAGGGAATGTTTACTATAACACCTTTTTAAAAGATGTAACCCCAGTGAACGGAAAACACAAATTTTCAAGCAGATGTTAAAAATAGCAGTGAGATATGTACAGAATTTTGGCTATGATGCTTAAGAGAAGAAGCAGTTAACTTGGCAATTAACTTAAGAGAAGAAGCAGAAGAACAGGTGAGCAGAAGGGAAGATAATAATTGCTAATTTTGGTATCTTTTCAAAAAGTCTAACCTTTTTCTTGTAGCAGAAATGATAGGGATAAAATTTGAAAATCCAGAGAAAGATGTATCACCTTTCAGTTTCCTATACAGTATGGAAAACGAAAATATTGACTATGCACCAATATCCTACCTACATATGATTATCAACTCGATCCTGTTTTTTCCCCACATTGATGCAGCTGCACCAAGAACAATCCCAGAGGATACATTCTGGAGGTAAGCCTCCAGAATGCAACAGCGAAATTATAGGTGCAGTACCAAGCATGTCTACTCAGAAGTAAGTCCCATTCTATTTTATGGGACTTACTCTCAGGAAAGAGTCTTTAGGATTGCAGCCTTCTTCTTTTTGCTAATTCTGCCTGTGGGTGGATTGGGCCACAAAGGCCATAAAGGGCACAGAGGATGCTCAACATGGTGTTTCATACCTGATAAGAGCCTAGCTGGAACTATGCCTATTTTGGAAACACTTTCTAGCACAAATATTCTATAGGACAATCAACAGCTTGATTATTTGCAGATACTTAACAGGGATCAAATAACATTCTACTGTGACACATAAATGAAAAACAAGTCATTAATTACATAGAAGTGTCTTGCTCTAGATATAATGAATGCTCACTTATAATTGACACTTGGCTAGCCCCATTTCAGCAGTTATGTTTACTGATAAGATGCAATTTGAAAAATGGTGATCCTGAATTTATTTGGAATGGTGGATAACGCATTCATGTGTATACTCTATATGCTTTGAACAGCAGGCTGCTGAAATCATGGGCACAGAAGATGCACAAGTCCAGAGTTAACTTGAAACAAAATAGTATGCTAGAGAAGGGTTACTTCTGAGCCTACAACATGTCAAGAGCAATTCTACATTTGAAATATTAATCATATAATGTCAATAATACTTTGCTTTGATAAATATTCTATGGGTAAGGCCACTACTTATCAATTATCAATGCTGGCAATGAAGAGTTGGGAATAATTGTACCTGCTGCTCCTTGACTCAGTAGTGAATTGTGTCTTTACTATTGGCCTAGATAGGGGACCATTTACCGCATTTTACATTCAAATATGCAATAGGGGACCATTTACCGCATTTTACATTCAAATTTTGCATTCAGATATGACAAAAACCAAACATTCCATATATTGGTGATTGCCAAAATATACATCTTAGCACCTAAGTATCTAGATTGCCACAGTTGAGGTTCTAAGTTGTAGACTTCTGCTTGCAGTTCATCCAGATGTTTCAGGCACTAGCAAGCAATACATAGATTTTTAAATGTCCTTGGCAAAGCTTTTCATTTGCTCTTGCCTTTAAAACACGCCAATTATAAACTTCACAGCATATGCCTGCAAATTTCTATATCCTGCAACTTTCTTCCGGAAGCTGAAATAAACCAAGAATTGCTTAAATTACTGCACAGGCTGACCAGATGACCAGAAATCCCTGGACCCCCCAGGAAAAAGGGGAGCTATCTGGAAAGGGGAAAAAAAACCTCCTCTCTGGAATTCCCAGGGCATTTCTGGGCCATCTGGCCCTTTAAAACAAACCAGATCGGGAAACCAAGAGACGGGACCAAGGAGGAGGTCCCTCCTCCACCTCCTGGTTGACCAGCATTGCACTGGCCACCCTCTGAGTCTTTCCTGGCTGGTTTGGCTTCTTCTGTGCCTTCTCTGCCACCTCTCAGCCTTGCCAGCCGACCAAGCAGTGGCCACTGTGCCCCTTCGCCATCATGCTGGCTGACCCTCTCTGCAGCAACCACTGCGCCAATACTCTATCTGGTCAGCCAGTCTGGCACCCCAGCAACTGACTCTGCAGCCCCACCAGCCACCCATCCACCCAAGTAAGTGCCCCTCCACTCAGATTCCCCTTCCCTACTTACCTATCCCATCCTTATACCCTTCCCTACTTATCTAAAAAAGCAGGCCTCCGTCAGTCTTGAAAGACTATGGTATCATGCTTGGCACTGCATACGTTGCATGCGCAGCACGAAAGCCTGGGTTGGATTGTTATGGAGGATAGGCTGTTACCCAAGCAGCAAATCCCCCCTCTCCACACCAATGAATTAGTCCAATGGAAAGGCAGAGCCGATACAATTGGATCCAGCTGGCGTCGCAGAGCTGGGCTAAGGACAGGAGCTCACACTGTCTTGTGGGGCCAACCCAGGTCTCGAACCCTGGCCTGCTGGTTAACAGGCACAGTGTCTTAGCCACTTGTGCCACCTACCTATCCCACCCCCTATTCACAGTTGGCCCAGACCTGTTCGGTCTGATTCTTGGGAACCGGTAGTTCCCATTTCCCCGCTGCTACTGGTTCGGTAGCAGCGGGGGCCCCCCAAAACCGGCTGAACCGGTTCGCTGGCACGGCGCGCAGCAGCAGCGTTTTATTTTTAAATTTGCCACTCCTGACAGCAGTCCAGCGAAGCGCCCCAGAAGCCTCAGCGGCTGGGAAAAGAATAGCGCTTTAGCTTCTGGGGCGCTTCACTGGACTGCTGTTAGGGGCGGCAAATTTAAAAATAAAACAATGCCCGGCTGGCTGCTGCAGCCTCAGAGCACCATCCTAAGCAGGTCTACTCAGAAGTAAGCCACATGCTAGTCAACGGGGCTTACTCCAGGGTGGAGTGGAAAGGACTGCAGCCTCAGAGCACCATCCTATGCAGGTCTACTCAGAAGAAAGCCACATGCTTAATTTTAAAAATTTTAAAAAGAATTCCCCTTTAAATTCTCCCTGGCCCCGCCCCCTGACCTTGGCCCCGCTCCCTGACACAGCTTGGCCCTGCCCACTTCTGGAGAACCGGTTGTTAGGGGAGGCTGGGCCCATCACTGCCCCTATTCCCTTACCTCTCCCATCCCCTTCCCTACTTACCTATCCCACCCCTATTCCCTTACCTCTCCCTTCCCTTTCCCTTCTTATCTCTGCCACCCCTCTCCTTCCCTATTCACCTATCTCACTTTCCTTCCCCTTGCATGTGTTGTGTTGCTGCAAACTGCTTTGAGGCCCTCTTACATGTATGTATCACAATCATGGATGTTAAAGTAACTTGCATGGGTTGTGCTGCTGCAAATTGCTATGAGGGCATCTACATGTCTGGGTCAGAATCACGCATGTTAAAAGGTTTTCAATTTTTAAGTGTTGAAATTAAGTACAGGAAATAAAGATGAGTATTTTTGCTTTATTTTAACATGTCCTACATTTGTCCTACATTTTTTAACCGGGTAGGAATTTTGGCTTGGGGGACAGAATTTTGGGGAGCTTGAGGGGGGGAATTTGGGTTCTGCATCTGGTCACCCTGTTACTGCACCCAATAAGCATAAAAAGAGAGATCCAACAAAATGGGCAATCTGTATTGATAGGCATGTGTGAACATGATAATCTGTTGCATAGCATTGCTGTGCACACTTGAAACAAGGCACAGCCATGCCTGTGCATAAGCTGACATGCACTGTGTTCTGGAATAAATATGCATACTTACTGGGGCAACAAGAATAGTCAATGGTGTTGTATATGAATCAAGACAAAACAGCAGTTTTTTAAAACATGCATTTTTAGATTTATCTAGTAGCACCTCATCTTCTCAAGATTTACAATCCTTTGATATAGATTACTGGCAATGCTTCTGTTTGCAGTAGGGAAATCATCATGCTGACCTGTGTTATGCAGCAGTTGTCAGATGGCCTTTATGTTGTCTAGGGAAAAAGATATGGGAAAGGGATAACCTCAAAAGATTGCCATGTCCTCAGGTAGAAAAACCTTTGAACATTCTTATATTCTCAAATCCAGGAAAATGCCATAAAAATTCTGCATAAATGGTATATTTCCTCTCCACCAGATTGGATCATATGTGCAAAAGTCTTACCCTTTGATATTTCGGGGAGAAGAAATAGATCCTTACTTCATCATGTGTTTGAATAGTATGATGGTGAAATTTTAGGTTACTGTGGCAGAGAGGCCCAGAGCCAAATAACAAAATACTACAAATGTGTAGTGTGATCCTCTAATTTTGAGCAGATTTGAAATAGTGTGAAACACTGGAGAGAAGAAACAGGCTTTCATTCTCTTCCCCTGTGGTTTCCACCCCACTCGCACCTTCCCACGCATGCTATTTGGCTTTCAGTTGAAGAAATTATTTACAATAAACATAGTACATAGAAGGCATGATCGGAGTGGGAATTGTGATGGGGACTAGTCTCCCTATTCTCCACCCTGGTTTCATGCAATTTTTGTTCCCTTCTGATGCTTGGCAGTGAACAGAGGAGACCTTTCGCACACAAAGAAAAATTGGTTCTGTTTTTGCAAACAACAGCAACAAGGTTAGAAATAGGTGTTCATTGGAAATCTGCCATAAATGTTTCTATTGATAAGGATTATGATAGAGCACAGTGCAGAGAGCGATTTAAAAAGCTGACACAGCAATTTTTTTTTTAAAGAAATGGTCCAGTTTGCACTTACTTTATAACATGATGGCCATTTTGTTATTCATGAGACTAGAAGTAGTGCTTCTCTCCAACCTCCAACAGCCATCAGCCATTTTTAGACAAATATGTTGTGGCTAACATGTTGTGATTATTGCACATGCTCTTTAAGTATAACTTTTGGACTGAATCTGCACACACATCAGTAGAGCAAAGATCCTGGCCCTCTTCCTTGCCAGTAGAGCCATTCTGGGCTTATCCTGGATTCCTTTTTGGGTTTATCCTGGATTCCTTTCTGGGAAACCTATCCAGAATGGATTCCTCTTCCCTTATCCTTAAAGATGCTAAAGGATGAGCAATGCAAAGCTGATGGCACAGATTCCTCCTGAATCAGCATGTAAGTGGCTAATCTCTACCCCCCAAAAATAGAGCCAACTGGGCAAAACCAAGGCCAATTTTTGATTCAGCACCCCGAATATATCCAAGAGTAGATCTATCATTTAAGACAACAAAATATTGTACAATAAACATTGCTTAAGTACATTTACTAGCTGCACGGAAGAGGGGATTTCAAGACCTGCATCTTTTCTTTTATAGACAAGAGAATTGTGTTACTGTCAACTCAAAGGCTATCTCCTCTCAATATCCTGTAATTAGAGAAACCAGGGATATAGGCTTGACTCTTCAACATAAAAAGTCATGAGTGATCCCTGAATTACTTTCATCATCCATGCCATAGGGAGAGTGTGTGAAAAGCTCCCATCATTTAAAAGACACCTGATCTGATGATCCTCTTTTATATGGCCAGGAGGTGGAGTGCTGTGCTTTTAATAACAGCCCAATATGGAAAATGCTCCCTCCATCTAAGCAGAAGACCAGGTTTTCAACTGTTACCTTCCATGAACAGAAAAGAAAGCAAATTCCACACATATTTTTATTTGTGACTCATCATACTGCTATAGTTCTTTCCTGTTTTTGGTTTGTTTCCTTTTGGCGCTGATGATGTTCTTTGCAGTTCAAAGAAGCCTGTTCTGTCATCCCCCAGAATAGAAGTTGGGTAAATAGGCCTAGAAATTAGGAGCAAACCCAGGAACACTCTCTGTTGCCCCCACAGCACACGCCACATGGGCCTGGTTTTCTTCTCATTATAAACAAGCATCCAAATTCAGAGCTCGTCAGCCGTTTTAATATCCTCCAAGCATCATAGAATGTGTTTAGAGAATCTGGAAATGCTTTTCCGTTCAAGGGATAATCAGTGTGTTTTCATGTTTCAAAATTATTAACCTGCTGCAGTTTTCTTTCACGCTTAATCATCATAATCACTTGTTGACTCTTGCACACTGCCATGCGAGACAAGGGGATTGAATCCCCTATAAATCCCCTATTAATTGGAAATGTCCAGTTATGGCCACACTGATCCACCATCCAAAACTGGCTGTTCCACTGGCCCTCCCCAATTTCTGCCACCTCCATGCACATGAGAAAAAAGATGAGGAATTGGCTAGGTAGACTAATTCACAGAGGAATATGCTTATAAAAGACCACTTTTGCTTACATGTGTTAACTAGGTCAGGGTGGATGAGATCCATTTATTCATTCTAAAATGAAGTGACAATTCAGTCCTATCTTGGGCTTGCTGATACTTGCAGTGACACTGGCCGAGCTTCCAGTGTATTCTATGGAGCATTTTGAGAGCATGATGCAATGGTCAGAGAGCATGACATAAAAAATAACATTCTTATTTATCTATGCCAACATGCCATGACCTCCAATGGCCCTACTTGAATCTGTGCTAGCCCTTCGTCTGGTGTAAATCTGAGTGGCTCCAAGAGAGTATGCTGAAACCAGGAGGAGGGCATAGGATATCACCCCAGACCTATTGCACCCCAGACCTCTTCTATCTACCTGTCTATTTGTCTGTCTTCTATCTATCTATCTATCTATCTATCTATCTATCTATCTATCTATCTATCTATCTACTATAGTATTAATATACTGTTTTTCAACTAAAAAGTTTACAAAGCAGTTTACAAAGAAAATGAAAAATTAATAGCTAATTATTGGATAATGGGTCATCCCCAGCCAGTTCCAATCCTCATCCCAGTTTTCCCTTGGAAAACCTTCCCTTCCTCTCAACCCCATTATTCCACATTCCACTGTGACCCACCCTCTTCCACCACCCTACCAACTTATCTCCATCATCATCATCTTATTGCTACTCCTGAGTGCTCCAGCCTTCCCACTAGTGGTCCAGCAACTCATGGCTTCACACAGTTTCAGAGCACTTCTTACAACTGATAGACTGCTTTGACTCAGTGTCACAATGGCTGGGGCATATAGAAATGGCTTGTTAGTGTCATCCTTCTGCAATGGCCATACACTATAGAACTATAGATGATATAATACTGCTTGGCAAAGCTGGAGAAAATGGTCCATATGGCACAATGATTCTCGTACATAGTTCATTTCAGTGCATTCGTATCTCACTGCCAAGTGTATTTGGAATGGGTGGGAAAAAATCAATTAATGGTGCAAGATTTAATGTGGAATACAAGATAAAATTTTTGGTAATTAACACAAAGTAATATTAACATTAATAATTTCTGCAGGCGTCTGAACCTCCATTTGTCACCCACTCGCTTGGCATAAATTCAGCCCTGGAAAACTTGTGCCATTTGAGTTAGTAATATCTTTCCATATTCCCACTGCAAGCTTAATTTTCATTTTGTCATCCGGTAATCTTTGCAGTTCATCTGTTTTGTCAATTTCCAAATTTCTTTTGAAAAGTGAGAAAATGTAGCACTTCTTGAAAAGAGGAAGGAGGATGCTTAGAACTTCCAAGAACCAATTGACACACGATGTGGCAAGAGATGGTCGACTAGGATGACAGAATTCTGGAGCAAAATACTCTCTCATTAAGCTCTCTTTAACAGCCCCATCTGGAGTAGCGCCACACACGATTGCTGTTTATTTTGAAAA
This sequence comes from Cryptoblepharus egeriae, assembly GCA_030015325.1. Taxonomy (NCBI): domain Eukaryota; kingdom Metazoa; phylum Chordata; class Lepidosauria; order Squamata; family Scincidae; genus Cryptoblepharus; species Cryptoblepharus egeriae. The sequence goes on along the minus strand of JAREYC010000004.1, from coordinate 20,644,360 downwards.
ATAAATAGCATGTAGTAGCAGTCCCACATACATGTATCTGCTAGTTTGGTTGTTCGTCCATTAGTTCATTCTGTGTAATGTGTAAAACAGTGGTACACAAGGCACTTATAATAGCACACAGTGTTGTAAAATAGCTGTTAGTACATGCAGCCATTTTACATAGTACATGCAGTACATGCAGCCATTCGTTGGCAGCCATTTTGTGCACAACATCAACAGCGGTACAGCTTTAAACTGCATTCTCCTGTGCATACTATTACCAGGGTGGGGGAGTGGGTTCAGCGTGCAGAAGATGGGTATATTGAGGGAAAGAATGGGGACTTCAGGGAGAGGGGACCTGAGGGCAGGTTGTGGACAGGAATTGGTCAAGCCTTCTTCACTGGTATCCTCACAATAATTTTGCCCTTGATACACCCCTTTGGGTCTGCTTGGATTTACACATGCAAAACAGCTGGTGCAGAGCAAAGTAGTCCCATTGGAGGCTATCAAGGCAGATCAGACTTATCTCCCATCTAACTTACCTTTATCATCTTACTTACTTATATTTTTACATACATATGGGCACAATCCTAAGAAATTTAGGTTAGCCAAATTCACCTGGCCTATATTTCTGTGATGTTGTGGAAAGGTTGGTGCATCCCTGTGCATTGGCCGAACCCCAAGGGGAGGGGTGCGAAATGTCTTATTGCACTTTTGAGACACCCCCAGTTCAGCGCAGGACTTACACCGAGGCTTAGGTCGGCCTAAGTGACTGTAAGGCGTGCCACCTATATCTTACTTGCATCTAGTAAGAAATCTATCTTACTTACCCCCATATCATCTACAACTGCCCTCAAGATACACAGGAGCCTGTGCCAGTGCTACTGTGGCAGCATTTACTTAGAAATGGGTCCTAACACTCATAATTTTCTTAAAGGTAAAGATGTCCCCCACAGGTTGTACTGCTAGTTGTGACAGACTATAGGGTGCAGTGCTCATCCCTGATTCTAAGCCAAAGAGCCAGCATTCTCCAAAGATGCTTCTATGGTCATGTAGCTGGCATGACTAGAAGCCAAGGAACATGGAACACTGTTATCTTCCCACCAAAGTGGTACCTGTTTACTTGCATTTCCATGCTTTCAATCAGCTAGGTTGGCAAGCTGGGCAAGGGATGGGAGCTCACTCTGTTTTGATAGGCACAGCGTCTTAACCAGCCGGCTAGGGTTCAAGACCCGAGTGCTACAAGACAGAGTGAGCTCCCATCCCTTGCCCAGTTATAGCCTTGAGGGATATAGCCTATATCCTTTGAGCCACTATAGCCCTCATAATTTTCCTAGTAGTGCCCATTTTTTTCTTGCGGGTGGTCACAAGTGTCTGAGAGACACAGTATGACTATGTGTTGCACAGATTTTAGAGGAGCTACTCTATGTACGAAAATGGTTGACAAATGAACTGTGCACCACTTGGAGCATCAGTAAGTGTTGTGCACTAAACAGCCATTGGTATGATATTATTAATGGGGAAATATTTATGATCCTTTAAATCCACTTTTCCATGAAACCTTTGGCACCTCTAGTTCCCTGAACCTTGTTGTAACTAAGCCTAACTGGATTTAACAGACTTTAAACACATCTTTTTTTTCCAGAGGTAAAGCCAGAGGTCAATCTAAAGAGGCACAGTGCATCAGCCTGGCCTGCAGAGGCTCTCCATGAGCCTCAAGCCCTGTGCTCTCAGACCTGTGCTCTCAGCTCTACTGGTTAATCAAAAATAGGGAGAATTTCAGAAATGGAAATTAGTAGGAGGGTTTCAGTTAAGAGGCATTTGAGTTAAGGATCTAGAGGGGACATTTGCAGAGAAAGTAACTCAATTTTTGTACATCTAACAGAATTAGTAACTCTGCAATGCAAAACTTTTTACAGCGTGGGAAGGTGTGAATTTTTTCCAGCTCTTAGAAACGAATGTTTTGGCACAGATCACTGGAGGAAGCATTTCTTAATGTTACTCTTCAAAAAATTCAGCTTCCTACAGTTTGTTACTGGACTTCAATATCATTTTCAGTTCACACACATGTAAACTGAATACATGAGAGTCTGTCCACATGGCTGTCTCACACATATTCTGGGCACAAATGGTCACATTCTTAACATTCAAAACTGAAAAAGACATTATTGATAAAGACAAGTTTAAATCGTGAAATGAACTTTGTTTTGAGAAAATAATTATACTACCTCAAAATGTCTGTTGTGTCAGTGATCAGTGATTTTTAGGGCTACACTCAGGTATCTAGTTTTACTCCCTACTGTGTTAAAATATTTTAAAATCCTCATCTGTAGCAGTAAGGTGATGAGTTGCACCAGGATCAGCCCAAGATCTTGTGATTATCTAATATAAGCACACTGTACAGTTTGCCAAACCTCCCCACACATTGGGAAACCAGCTGCTGCTGTTTCTTCTCCTGTTTCCATTTTCTGAATTCAAAGACACAAATCAAATGTAAGAAAGAACACATAGGAGAGAAGAGTGGCAATGCTAGAGAATCAGAGATATTCTAGCCTACTACTTTTTTCCAAACTTTCTTGTTCTTTCAAAACCAGGCACAAAGTACTGCACTGCCTCTGCTGTCACATTTAGTACTACCACAGTCACTGGAGCTGGGTGATCAAGGGTTGGAGCCAACAAGCAGGCCCTCTGAGGAATGTGAGCCCATGACCAGAGCTGTTGACCAGAGCCAAGGGTGATGTTAACCCAACATCACCCTTGGTTAGAATGCTGGGTTATGATTTGGAAGACCTAGGTTCAAATCTTCACTCAATCATGAAGCAAACTTGGTGACCCCAGGATAATCATTCTGTATTTCACTTCCAAAGCTACCTCACAGGATTGTTGTGAGGATAAAATAAAAGGAGAACCACACATATTGCCTTGAACTCTTTGGAAAAAGGCAGGAATAAAATATGAATAGAAAGATAACAGGAAGATGTTTCTTTCAAATTATATATTCATACTAGAAGAGAAAAGCTCTAGACCAGTGATTTTCAATCTTTTTCATCTCAGGACACACTAACAAGGCACTGAAATTCTCAAGACACACCATCAGTTGTTTTTACCATTGACAAGGCACACCAGGCTGTTCAAATCTCCAGTTTTCCGATTAATTAATGTTAATCCCCAAATTCCAGTGGCACACCTGAGCACTATACATGGCACACCTGTTGAGAATCACTGCTTTGGAATGTTAGTTGGGTTCCCTGTCATGTTACCAAGATAGAACTAATGCCAGGGATTGGAAACAAATCGTACTTAACCTTCTGAACCCCAGATGAAAAGGGAGATGAAAGTTTGCTTTTGATCATCCTAGTTTATTCATGAGCAGAGTCAATAAGTATTTCCTTCTAGCTTTGATTCATGGTTCTAATTAGCCTGCCTCTTGGGCCCAGTTTACAAAGTAAAATCTAAGTCCAACGTGCATTTGGAAATTTCAACAAGCAATCTGAACCCATGCCAGCTCAATAAAATAATTAAAATGCCATCAGCCTGTTAACATACTCTCTTCTCTGCCAAAACATACACATATATATATACTTTCAAAATGTCAAACTTAACTTGAAATTGTAAGGGGAAAAAGTGTCTTTTGCTGTTCTCCTGGCTGTAATAAATTGTCAGATTTCAAATACAGACTAAGGGCGCAATCCAGAGTAACTATGGGGAGTCCTTGCTTTGGTGAAAGAACAATTTACTCTGGATTGCAATATGAATTTCCCATAGGTTTTCACTAGGTGGTGCAGTAACTATGGGTGCACGTAATGTCTCTTACATGCTCTCGTAGTTACTCTGGATTAAAGGGCAATGAACTGAAGTAAACTTGTGCACTGTTCTGCAGATATAAGGTTGTCATCTTGGATACAGTGCAAGTGGCATGCTTGCAGGTCTGGGCTTACTTTGAGGTTTCCTTGGTCAGTTGCCTAAGGGATGGGTGAACAGAGTTGGAAATGAAGGTTTCCATGTTGGGGACTAAACTGGGGTCAGAACCCTAACTCTGAGTGACTTGTTCTGACTTACCTTCATGCTATTATAAGGCATCCTGAAAGAGAGCAATGAGCACTCATGCGGTAGGAAAAAAATCCGAGATAGTAGGAGTAGCTGAAGGAATGGAGCCCATATTTTTGGAAATTGTATCAACAACCAAGAACATATAACAAATTCAGCAAGCCTAGGTTCATGACGTTCTATTTACTACGCAGGATGTTAAAACAAGTAGATACACCATAACAACAGAACCTACAGCATAACCTACAGCTATGTGAAACCTAAATGATGATTCACATAGGTATATTCAATAAACATTATGGAATACCAATATAGCAAAATTAATGGCTGTGTTGGCTCAAGTGATTAAGATACTGTCCCTCTTAACCAGCAGGCCATGGTTCAACTCCTGGGTCCTACAAGATGTGGTAAGCTCCCATCCTTAGCCAGGGTGACCATATAGAATGGAGGACAAAGTGCCTGTACCTTTAACCAGTAATTTTTCAACCAGTGTGCCACAGATAGTCCCCAGGTGTGCCATGGGAATTTGGGGAGGGACATTTATTAATAGGAAAACTTGGGGATTTGAACAGCCTGGTGTGCCCTGTCAATGGTAAAAACAACTGATGGTGTGCCATGAGATGAAGATTGAAAATCACGGCCTTTAACCATTACATAGAATAGGGAATTTAGGCAGGTACTGCTTTTTAAACTCTTCTATGTTGAGCTAAATCTGCTTAAATTCCATTTTCTATACAATGGTTAAAGGTACAGGTACTCTGTCCTCCATTCTATATGGTCACCCTGTTTTTAGCTTAGTTCCTGCCATCCTAGCAGTTCAAAGGCATGTAAATGCAAGTAGATAAATAGGTACCACTTTGGTGGGAAGGTAAAACCGCATTCCATGCGTCTTTGGCAGTCATACCGGTCCCATGACCATGGAAATGTCTTTGGACAACCCTGGCTCTAAAGCAGCTATTTTCAACCTTTTTCATTTCATGGCACACTAACAAGGCAGTGAAATTGTCAAGGCACACATCAGTTGTTTTTACCGTTGACAAGACACACTAGGCTTTTCAAATCCTTAATTTTCCTATTAATTAATGACCTCTCCCAAATTCCCATGGCACACCTGAGGATTATCAATGGCACACTGGTTGAAAATCACTGCTCTAAAGCAGTGGTGGGATTCAAATAAATTAACAACAGGTTCTATGTCCCATTAGTAACCAGTTCTCAAAACCAGGTGCTCATTAGCAAAGGGTTCTATAGAACATGTGAGAACCTCCTGAAGCTCACCACAGGCTCTAAAGGCTTAGAAACAATCCTACAGTTGGTCACAACTAGCAGTATAACCTGAAGGGGACACCTTTACCTTTAATTTGATAAAACAGCCAACAAAAGGTGTAGAACAAGGAAAGACCTCTCCATCGGGCCCACTTTTAAATTCACATTTATGTAAATTTATTCAAATTTGAAATGTAAATCATTTTTGGCCCCCAACACAGTGTTAGAGAGATGATGTAGCCAGTGGTGGGCACCAGCAGGTTCGCACCTACTCTATAGAACTGGTTCTTAACAAGAGATAGTACATATAAAGTTTAAAAATAGCCATTTAAAAGTGGCTGCCAGATGGAGAGAGAACCGGTTCTTAATTTCTTTGAAGCCCATCACTGGATGTAGCCCTCCTGCCAAAACGTTGGGACACTCCTGGTATAAAGGATGGATGGGAAGTGCCATTGAATGAAGAAGGTTCTGGTTCACAAAGGAGGAGATTTACTATTTAATTTATGCCGGATGGTCACAGCAAAGGCTGCTGCCCCAGATAGTATGCAAACTGTCAACATGCACATTTCTTATTCTGAAACCTGTTTCTTCAAATGTATTCTCAAGTGCTTCTCACTTAAAAGAAGGGCCACCTGGGTATTTTGAAGCGGCCAGCTTTATCAGTCTTCTCATTGGAAACCGCAGAAACAGATTGTGAATACCAACACAGATGATATCTCTTTTGAATTGTGCAGCCTTTCTGTACTTTATGAATAGGCAAATATATTTCGCCTGCTATACCCAAAATGGATGAAAGAACAACATGTTTACTCCTGAGTTGCAAAGACAAGTTAGAGACCCAGTAACATTCAAGTTTTAAGACTGTAGCTGCAATCCTAACCACACTTTCCTGGGAGTAAGTACTATTGAACACAGTGGGACTGACTTCTGAGTAGACATGCTTAGGATTGCACTGTTCGGCTCTTAATGCCAAAGTAAGCCATTAGGAATTAGTCCCCAAATCTTAATATTTTTAATACAAAAATGTGCTCAAGATACATGCATTTATTTACTCACTGCTTCCCTTCCCCACTTTTTTATAACAAACCCTGCTTTTTTACAGAACTTTTTAAAAAACCAAACATACTTTTGGATTCTAACGTTTTGATGAAACTCCTACAAGAAGTTCTGAAGATGAATATCTCAAATCAAATATTCAAAACTACACAGGGAAAACACATGGTTGGTAGTATATATGAATTGATGTGAGCCATATCCTAGCTTCTGTTCTCCCGCACAGCAATCTCCTAACTCTACCCTTTACCTCCTTTACCGCAGTGACCCATAGCTGGTGGAAACCTGTTGTGTCATTGCAAAGGAGAACCTAGTTGAGCACAGCTGTGTCTAGGTCAGGGGTCTTCAAACCTCGGCCCAGGAGCCAGATGCAGCCCGTAGTGACCTCTAGGCAGGCTCCTAAACATGCAAAGAGGTCATGTCATATTGGGTGGGCTGGAGAGTGGGTTGGAAGATCCTGCGTCTTTGGAATGGGAGGGAAGGCAGAGGAATATGCAGAAGTGGGGAGTTAAAGGAATTTTTTGCTTCCTGCCAGAGTAGGGAGTGGGCTTTGGGTAGGGGGAACACTGAAGACAGAAGATCAGGGGATTCCTAGCTGTGCTTTGGGTGCGTGGGGGCGTGGAGACAAGTTAAGGTGAGAGTAGCAAAGGGGAGATCATTTTGTGTCCTGGAAAAAAACTAGAGTATCCTTTTTAACTTGTGAGTGTGTAGCATGTAGCATGCAGCCAGCTTGTAATTCATAAATTATTTGTAATATTTTTAAATTTAATAAGTCACATAGTGTTTAAATTAAACATATGAAAACAATATATATGAGCTTTTCTTGTCATGTCCTACATTTTTCTTGGGAGGTGTATCTTGTCCTCTTTTTTAGGGTTATTCTACATGGTCTCCATGGGTAAAGGTGCAAAGGAAAGAAGATCCTGTGAGCCAGGTTGACCATATGCCATAACCAGAAAAAGAGGACAGGGTCTCCCAAAATGTAGGGCACAACAATATAAAAGCTAAAAACACTCATATATTGCTTTCAAAACACTCATATATTGGTTCATTTAAACTCTATTACATATAATTTATTAATTGCAAATATTAATTGTAATAAATATAATTTATTAATTAATTGAAACGATTACATATAATTTATTAATTGCAATAAGACTATCTGTTGCCAGTTGACAATAGCAAGATAAAGAATTTTTTCCAGGACATAAGGCTAAAATCCAGAACATGCCCTGGAAAAAGGTGACCTATGGTCATCCTACCTGTAAATGCAGTTGCTGAAGTGGAGAAATTGTGGTTCTGTTTGAATGGGGAGGAAAGATGCTTGACATGAGTTTCTCCAAGTGTATCTTGCTTTTGCTTCTTTTTCTTTCTTGGCAAAATGCGTGTACTTCAGAAAACATCCTCCTATTTAGACTTATGTAGACTTACCCCCAAATCCAGAGTAACTACGGGCACACGAAAGAGACTTTACATGCACCCTTAGTTACTGCTCCACCTAGTGAAAACCTATGGGAAATTCATATTGGAATCCAGAGTAAATTGTTCTTACACTGGAGCAAGGACTCCCCATAGTTACTCTGGATTTTGCCCTATTCAAATTAGAAATGCAAATTAATTCATCTCCCCTGGCCCCTGACACAGTGTCAAAGAGATGATGTGGTCCTTTGGCCAAAAACCTTGTAGGCCCCTGGTCTAGGTCTAATCTGCTAGTCGTGCCTGAATCAAAGTGCGGCATTCATCCCTGTTGCAAGGTTGACAAGCCAGCATCCTCAGAAGACATCTTCATGATCATGTGGTCATGATTCCAAGTGCGCATGGAATATTGTTACCTTCCCACCAAAGTCGTACCTATTTATCGCATTTACAAGTTTTTGAACTTCTGGTTTCCAATGTGCCTGAAAAATCCTGGCCCCGAGTGACCCGCAGATAAGCCACGGAGATTATTTATACTCTACTTGATTTATTGGCAGATGTTTGCTGCTTATAGGTGAGTACTTGAGAGTATCTACAGAACTTGGGAGGAAGTCCCACTGAACTCAGTGGGATATTTCTGAATAAACATGCATAGATTGTATTACATATTATGCAACTACTTTAGTATTAATGAAGAAAAAAATCCTTTTTAAAAAATCATCTTGTTTACTTCATTTTAGAATCAAACAATGTAAAATTAATATTGGGACGAGAAACTAACTTCTATTAATCTTTTCAGTGCTTATTGTCATAAACAACATTTAATTTGCCTGGATCAGTTTTGGCATCTGAAACAGCTTGAGTTCTTGAGAGGAAAAAAAAAGAACTCTTAACAAGACATAAATATTTTAAAATCCCTCAAGTACTCAAGTTATAAAGGCTACCAGAGAATTTTATCCCAACACAAAATTTGTATGAATCTGGATTATGTCCCAATGAAAAGCATGTTGTCCACATTCTTCCTGTTGTAACTGGAATAGATTGGGCCCGTGTGGGGGACCTACCCACCCCCAAATGTTTCCGGTTCGTCCCAAATGACGCTGTGCTCCAGATTTTTTTAAAATAAATTCATGAAGGTAGACAACAAAGTCCTATCTGCCTATCTGCTCAAGTCCTATCTGCCTCCGTTTTTCAAAGGTGACCAGTCTTGTTATATTCACCCAGGGTTGCCATAATTCTCTTCTACAAAATGGGGATAGGACTCTGTGTCCCATTTGCCAGTATGTGAACACAATCCCCCAAAATTGGCATTGTCCCTGTTTTAGCGGACATATGGCATCCCTATATTCACCCCAATTTAGCATCTTTGCTAATGACTGTTTACTGGTGTTTGTACTGATTTTAATAGGTTGTGAGGACTTGTGAGGTCAGGGAACCATTGATTTACTTATATGGAGCCCTATCCGAACTGTGTTTCTTGGGCTGCTAGAGGAACACCACTCATGTTGTCACTGTTTCCATCAGAAGGATGGAATGTTGCAGGGTACCAGCCACTGCAGACCTGACAAGCAGTAAATCATAATCGTCATCATCGTCATCTGGCCCTGTCTCATAATTGTAACATTTTGTAGGCAATGCCCAACCCCCCAAAGAAAGTACAATGTTTCTGAAGTATAATAAGATGGAAATGCATATCTTTTGTTCTCATTTTGTACACATAGATGAACACATAAATTAGACTGAAAACTGTATAATCACATTTGTGTTGCCAAAAAACCACCACACATTTGCATGCATCCATTGGAAATTGTAATATGAAAAAGCACTTGTTATATTTTGCATCTGGTCACCCAGAAGAAAATAAATTCTTAGATAAACAATAAAGATCACATGCAATCCTCATGCTATCTAGACAAGTGTGCAATGTAAGATTTTTTAAACATTCCTACTAAGGAGCTAGAATGAAGCAATTAAGAATTAAGCACATTTTTGCAGTGTGAACCATAATGCAAGCTCCTTTGTGTACATGCGCACAACAAACTTTTGCTTGGTATAGTACAGATGGAAAAAACTTTCAGAGTCAAGGCCAATATCAGCTGCTGTCCTAAGAGTCAATGTTTTCAATCTTCCACTAGGGAGTATACCTATTAAGCTTCCCAAGCCCATAAATTGTCCATGTTGTTAGGATTCCAGCCAAGTCCCCAAGAGTCCATCTCAAACAAGGGCAAACCAAATTGCAGATCTGAACGTTTTAAAAACAAAAGCAGGCTTCTGGTGCTACGATTTTAAATATGCATACATGTGCGCACATACGTATGCAGCATGCACATGACCCACTCACATCCTAGATTACATCTGGAGAAGCTTCAGTGCTTGATGCGTTGAAATAATTATACAGACCTGGTGAGCAAATGTCAAAATGAAAGAAATTTAGCAGAAAATGGGGGGAGGGAAGCAGCCAGAACGCCCTATTAGCACTTGCTGTACATCTCACAAGACAGCTGATTCCCAGCTCTGTATGGGTTCCAACATCCAGTGATTTATTGGGTAATTCAGCATTTGCCAGTATGTCTTGTGCTAATTAAATGCATCGCACTCTATTCAGAAATGTCACAATTGATTTGTCTTCTGCAAGCACTGACTTTATTTCAATCTTCTAAAAAAGATTTTATGAGCCCCAGATAACTTATCCTGGCACATTCATCTCTCGGGGCAGCTTCAGTGTGTGAGGCCAGGAGGAGACAAAAGCAAACAGCCAAAGCAGCTGTCTCTTTGGACAGCTTGTTTATTGGGTAGGTGTTGTACATCCAGACCTATATACATTGTGTGTGTACTTTTGTGTATGCACACACACACACACAGAGAGAGAGAGAGAGAGAGAGAGATGTTATAATATCATGTAAAAGCTGTTGAATGGGACAGCAGCTCATATAGACCAGCAGTAACAAATTTTATTGGTTGATAAAGTCGGCAAACAAGGTGACTTGCAATCTGTACCAAATATGTTTATTTATAAACTCTGTTTAGATTTAATTTGTCTATTAAACAATATGAGCTGTGCAGAGATAGATTCCATGGGGAAGCTCATGAGAACTAAACTAATAGACCAAACTTGGCAAAATATTAAAGCTGTTGTTGTGTCCTGCATGCATGTGTACAGGTACCCCCCATTTTCTGACAGTTCGTTTTCTAACAATCCACTCTTTCAGTTTATTCATTCAACACATTTTATGCTCTTTCAACCTCTCTCTGATGTTCTAAATGACAAAATTGCCCTCCCCCATGTTGTAGCTCCTGTTTAATTGCATTCCCAAAGGAGTTTATGAGAATCCATTTGCAGAAATCTTTGTGTGGCAGCAAGAATTTGCAAGATAAAAGGGGCATTTGCAATTTGCTAGATTAAAAAGCATTGGAAGCAATATTTACTATATAAACTAAAAAAGATAAAACAAAATATTTATAAATGAAAAACCACTTTTCAACACATTTCACTTTTGGATGGTACTCTATTCCTAACCTGTCCAATAAGTAGAATGTGCCTGTACTTTTTCTTTTTTAAAGTGCAGTGGGGTGGGGGGTGGATATAGCACAATGTTGTGACATCATGAGGAAGGGAATGGGGAGCAATGGGAGCATATTCACTGGCACTATCTCCAGTGGATTCCCAGGTTACTTGCTTTGTTTTGCCATTGGGCAGATATGCCCCTGTCCCTGAATCTCCATTTTATGGACCTTGGTGAGATCAGAAATTGAAAGATCCCAGATTTTCAGGCCTCCATGATGATATATGGACCCATTTCTGATCCTGGGTACAGTCATCCTGATCTGAAGGGCCCTGGATTCAGAGATTACAGCACCCTTTTTCACACAGTGGCCAAAGACAAGCATGAGAAGAATAGCCCTCCCTAACAGTTGCTGCCCAGCAGCTACTGTGCTCAGAGATATAAGGAAATTTAGGGGCAGTATTTCACAACATTGCACAAACACAAGCACTACAACTTTCCAATATTAGAAGAAAACCCTAGTATATGTTCTGATCTCAGCCAGAGAAGAATTCCTTTCCCACTTCCCTCACCTCCTATGACATGGAGGCAGTGACCACAGCAAAGGGGAGACATTTTCTGTCCAATTCCCAACATCTGGGAATTGTAGGTAGTTTGGTAGGAAGATGGGCAGGCCAATCAAATCCAAATGGCCTCAGAAATAAGCTATTTCCCAATTTGATAGTGGAAACCTGACTTATTTCCAAGTCAAAGCAACTCGAGACATTAAACGCTTGGGGACTTCTGCAGGAAAATTGGCGGCAATCTTTTGATGAGTATAATCCTTATAGACAAAAGCAGAACATAAAAACAAATGGTTAGCTGATCCTGAAAATTCTGTTTATATTCATGGGCACAGTCCTCATGCGGGATCCAGTCCTGTCACTGTTATTTTTGGTTGCATGGTTCTGTGAATTGATCCCTCCTGTCATGCATGTGGGGGAGGCTGCGGGGAAAAATTGCCAGCACTTGCCGGAGAGAAATATGAATGAAAATTAACCCCTATGGTTTGTCCAGATGGCAAGGAGTCAGAATTCTTTGGCTCATGTGCCTTTTGTTTTTCCCTGTTGCTCTTGCAGGCGGTGCTGTGGCAAACAGGATGAACAGAAAGGATTGGAGGTTGTTGTTTGGAGCATCCCCCCCCCCCTCAAAAGCTTGCAACAGGAAATACAGAGGAGGTGAATCAGAATAGGCACAGGCAGAATGAGGTAACAGGAGGTAGGCACCAAAAAGGGCTGGCATGGGGGGTGGGTGGGTGGAAAAGCTCTGCAGGAAAAGCATCTGAACGAGGATAATAAAATGAATTAAATCTGGGATAAAATTAAAGAAGCAATCCTATGCACACTTACCTGTCAGAAATTTCTATGAGGACATCTTAGATGTGCAGAGGTCATGCACAACATGTGCCTTACAACACTACAGGTCATGGACACCCTCCACAGATCTCAATATCTATAGATTCAGTATCCATGGGGAGGAGGTGAGGTGTAGGTTCAGGAACAGTTCCCTTATAGATACCAGGGAACAACCTATACAGAATCAGGTCATTAGTTTATCAGTATCAACACTGATTGACAAGCAGCTCAGTGTTGAGTTTGAGAAGTCTTTCCCAAACTCATCAAGCAAAAATAGAGATTGAACTAGATATGTTCTGTACGCAACAGAGGTCTGTATACAAAGCAGGGTGAACCCAAAACCTCACAGCATGCAAAATGCCACCTCCAAATTCAGTGATGTGCCAGCCTATGTTGCCATGCTGAAAGACCCACTACACAGGGTTTCAAATTGCCCATTCTGGGTTTGCAAGGCCTTCCCTCCTGATTCCTCTCTAGTGACTGATCTGCATGCATTAGAAGGCAATCTAGCAAAATAAATAAAAGCTTCCAAAGACAATCAAGAGAGAAAAATCATTTTGTCATTCTCATTGAAAGTCTACCCCTTGGTAAGGTCAGTGGTTGACTGATAGACCTCTATGACAGTCTGGACATGGGCTGGCAGTCAGATTGCCTCTCTTGGGAAGTTCACACAATCAGTTCTGCGTGGAGAGACAGTCCTTTACAGAACTGTAATGAGCTTACCGTGAAGCTTGCAAAATTCAAACATGCAGCAATTCCACAATTAGGCGTTGGAAATGTCAGATCCTCTTGCATGTTGTCACACATTTTATTTTTAGTATTCTTAGGATCTCTGTATTTTTTCTCTTTACTGTGTAATATGCAGTAATTTGCTTTATTTATTTATTTATTTATTTATCTATTTATTTATTTGGGGGATCATAGGAAATAATAATTAATTGATGGGCGCACATCATAAAAAGCCTCTAATCATTATTAATTAATTTGATGTTGCATAATTTCCTAAACACTTCATGCATTAATTTGGCCTAATTATGAATCTAACACAAAAGTCCCCAGATGGCAGCTATAATTGAGCATTAATTAATGTGCTTGCTATACTTACGGTTAACAAAATCCAGCTGAAAGGAGAGCTATGGTGAAATGGCCTTCCCTGTCAACTACAAAGCCTAGAATAATAAGGGAGACAGAAATACAATTGAAAGCTTCCTGTAGTAAGTACTGAGATTACCTCCTACAGCCCCTGTGCTGACTTATCACTGCTGGAGCTTATTTGCAGGACACTGGCGCACAGCTGCCCCCACTCCTTACTTGTGGCCATGGCTCAGCAGCATGCCCAGATATAGGCAGTTACAGAGACGACCCTACACGAAAGGTGCCAGTTTTTGACCCACCTTGCCAGCATTTGTCAACTCTGAACAGGATCTGTAACCAGCACGGTGTCTGCCAGCACTCACTATTTAGGTAGGGTCTTGTATCTACCCCGCAGAGGTGAGCTTCAGCAGGTTCTTACCTACTCTATAGAACCTATTGTTATAGGACATATGTCTATAGGACATATAGGACATATGTTGTTATAGGACCTAAGTCTATAGGACATAGAACCTGTTGTTAATTTATTTGAATCCCACCACTGCCTCAGAGTGACTGTGATACCCCTCAACCATATATTCATCACAGTGTGTCCGAGTGTCCATCAAGAGCTTACACTGGGCCAATGTCTGATTTTTTTTCAATATAGCCCACTCTGTCCTTGAATGACTGGGTGGACTAGACATTAACATTTGACTTAGCATAAGTCCGTGTAGTTGCCATATGCTAAATAAACAAGCGGCATGGAATTTGCAACTGCGATAAAGCACACACTGTGTTGCCCAAACATGAGTTCAAGGGTGTTGATATGTCACCTCCATAAACTGATCACATTATGGTTGCAATCCTAATCTAGGCCGGCACAATGTCAGTCTTCCCATTCCCGTGTTAAGGTAGGGAGGCTGCATATCTGTGCATTGGCCTAACCCTCTTCCAGGAGTGGCACAGAAGTGTCTTACAGCATTTTTGTAACACTCTCAGGTCAGCACAGGCCTTATGCTAGGGTTAGGCAGGCCTAAGTGAAGGTTAGGATTGCAGCCTTAGTCCTTTCAGAGCATCATGAACAAGTATTGCTGGACAATTTCTTGACTTGATGGGGTCAAATAAAGTGTCCTCTTCCCCCCTCATTCTTAGGAGATACTTGTAAAGGTTTGAGGAAAATGGAGACGATTAATCTTCCACTGGTATGACGTTTTGTGACTGCCTCAAAATGCCAAATGCTCCCTGAGGTATCTGATGGGCTACTGTGAGATCCTGAAATCTGGCCGAAATGGCTCCAGAGAGGTTCTTATGTGGAAAAGAAAAGTCTTGCAGTGGCCATTTACTTCTTTGGTGAAGTCTGTAAAGCGTGGTGGAAGGAAAAGAAAGGTCCATATTCTGGCTGTAATTCCAGCCAGATGGACACAGGAGCCTAAAAGAAGACAACATATGACTTCCCTTTCTCTGTGTGTCAGTAGCCTCCTCTTGTCTCTCTGTCCTTGACTTGTATTGTGCATGTTTCTTCTCTCTTTTCTCTTATTACTGTTCAGACTTTGGCTGCCAGTCAACTATCTCGGCCGTGGCTCTTAGACAACTGCTCTGTCTGCTCTCCCTCCATGTTTCTTCAGGTCCTCCTCCCCTTCCTCTTGCTTGTGTGCCATTCACATCTCTCGGTCACTACTTCCATTGTTGCCTGATTGCCAAATGGTTTCTCTGTCTGCCACCAGCAGGTCTTGCTTCATCCCTTGGAGTCTTGTGGAGGGAGTTAAAAGCCACCAAGAGCTCAGGCATGTCCATTGCCTCTACAGCAATGAAAAGTAAGCTGATATTTAGCTATCTTCGGTCCAGTCTGTTGTCAGACATGCTCTACTTTGATCCAATGGGAGAAAAACAGCAGGAGAGGACATTTGTCCACTTTGATTCCAGATTTGATTTATTTATTTAGCGTATGGTAAATACATGGACTTATGGTAAATCAGATGTTAATGTTCCATTACCATGCATTTGAAAGCCAGAAATTCCACATTGATGTCTGGCTGCAAACTATCGCCAACGGCCAATTCTTCAGTGTAGTCTGGATGCCAATCGTTGCTAGTATTTTAGTTCACACTTTCATGCTATCCAGGGTGCACCATGAGGAGGTGAACGAGCATCGCACCCCAGAAGTTTTTGAATTAAAAGCAGATTGCAATTCTATTCAACTTTCCAGCATAAGTGCAGACACAATGCAACCCAATTGCAACATTTGTTCCCTTATTTTGAGGCAGTGGCACAATAATTAATTTATATTTTATACCTCCCTCTGTCAAGAAACTCAGGGTGGTATGCATGGTTCCTCTCCTTTTGTCCTCACAACAACCCTGTGAGGTAGGTAAGGCTGAGAAATAGTAGTAGTTATGACATGAAATGAATAATAATAATGGCAACAAAATAAATGCAGTGAAAATTTCCGCCAAAGCAGTAGATGAATGTAGATGTATGCTCTCGCCTGCTATTGCTCCTACTCAGCAACATACTGTCCTTGCATCTGGAGGTGCAATGCAGCCATCATTGTTCATAACTGCTGGTAGATGATACTCCACCATGAATGTTTAGAAACCATATTGTGCCTGACAACAAAGACACAAGGTCAGTGCCTGGAAAGTATGACTCCAGAGGGAAGTCCCAGAATGGAAGCCAGATTTACCTGACAGATCTGGGTTTCCAAGTCCAGGTGAGATCCCAGATCTACCCACCTGGAACACATATAGGACATATGTTGTTATAGGACCTAAGTCTATAGGACATAGAACCAGAGGACAATCTTGGAATGGGAGCCCAGGTATACCTAAAAGGTAGATTTGGGCTTCAAGTCCAGGCAAGGAGCCCAGGTTTACTGATCTCGTTGATCCAGGCTGTTGTATTAAGGTAGTGCTCAGGGCCTCCCTAAATACAAACTCTGAATCTTTCCCTAGGGTATTACCTTACTAACACCTTATTGTTTCTGTGCTGTGCCATAATATCACATTGGCACCTTGAAAAATCAATCTCATTGGTCTATTTTAAGTTAAGGAAATTACTTTTTATTACATAAGACATTTGTAATGTTTTGGACATAATGTTTGATAGAATTGAGATTTTTCACTTTAAAAAAAAATTGCATTCTGCTGCAAATTACACATCCAAAGATACATAGCAATGATATATAGTATTCAAACAACAATTTTAGAGATTTTAGTCAGCAGTGTTGTCACCATCCAAGGGTGGAACTTGGGGTGGATCTTCTCCCTGCACCCTACTAGCTATGCTATTGCCTTGAGGAGGCTTCCATGATTCTCCCCCATCAACTGTAGGATGTAGGCATGTGCCTCATGTCTGGATGTAGACATGTGCCCCATGGATGTAGGCATGTGCCCCATGGTGGCATCACTGCTGTATAATTAGATAGAATTGGGCCGTTGAATGGGTAGGTCAAGAGTATCCATGTATCCAACATGGAAGAGCTAGAGTGTTCCATTTTTATGCTGGTGTGTGTGGACATTAGTCAGAAACCCCTCACAACACCAACAAAGAAAATCTCACAGCCAATCAGCCTCTAAAATGATTCATTCCATTTCCCACTCACTACTTGCTAGTATGGGTATAAATGAAGGCTCAATGCAGTCAGCCAGCTGGATGATTCATGTGGAGCAATGGCCATTTGTGTGTGCAAATGCTGGGGCTGACAGTGCAAATGAGTACAATAAATGGTACACTATTGAGTGACATTTCATTGCGCAGCAGGGATTGCTGCTGGGAAGCAAAGAGACAAGAATCTACTATTTAGATGAAAGGCAGACCAATGTCAGTTTGGTCCAAGGCAGGAGATCAGAGGCATGCTAGCAATTGTTCATCCTTTAATCCACAGTTCATGTTTTAGTCCTGTATTCACCCTGTCTTGTGGTGTGGTAATCAAGGCAGAAAGCAAGTCGAGATCAGTACAGAGCTGGTGTCATGTAATCATTAAGGGTACAATCCTAACCCAGGATGGCACAATTCATCAGTCTTCCCATTCCTGTGATGATGTAGGCAGGCAAGCACATGTCTGTGCACCGCCCTAACCCTCCCCCAGGAGGGAGAGAAGTATCTTACAGAAATATCTTACAGAAGTATCTTACAGCACTTGGTGAAACCCCCAGGATAGTACAAGACTTAAGCTGGAATTTAAACCAGCCTAACTGGAGATTAGAATTGAAGCCTATGCAGTGGTGTAGGTAGGGGAGGTTCAGGGGTGCAGATGCACCAGGCTACAACCTTTAGGGAGGCTACAAGCTAAGCTTGACACTAGTGGCTAAAATTGTGAAAAACTGGCTACCTATGAATGATAATACCATATATCATTGGAAAGGTAATTTAAAGCAGAAAGCAATGAAACAAACTGCACTGGAATATCTATATTCTATCAAACGTTATGGCCAATTAACCAGAAAATGAAAATAAAAAAGCCAATGAAAGAAAAAGTGGATTTTCTTAACTCAATTTTCCCATGATACTGATTGCTCTGAGAGCCAAGGAGATGTAATTCAAATACTGTATGGAACTAATAAGGTGTTAATAGAATCAGTTCTCACCTCCACATATATAATAATAATAATAATAATAATAATAATAATAATAATAATAATAATAATAATAATAATACAGTTGACCCATGCACTTCTAAGTGGTGCCCCTCTTATATTTAGCAGGAAAAGAATAATCATTCCTATTTGGCCCAGCACAGTTTCCCTAACCACTAATTTTCAGATTTTACTTAATTAATTTGATTTTGATGTTGCAATTTAATACCTACAGATATTCTATAACAGATTCCTGGTTTTCCAAAATGTTCTGGTTTTCCAAAATAAGAAGTGTTGATTATATTGTAATTATAAATTATAGTTGTGTACTGGGTGGTTGACATTTAAGAAAACATAAGAACATAAGAAAAGCCTCCACTTTTTCTGAACATAAGAAAAGCCTCCACTGGATCAGACCAAAGTCCCATTTAGTCCAGCTTGCTGTATCACACAGGGTGCATAACATTGTTTTCAACAGTGCTCCAGTCCGTAACCAAATGAATAAGCAGGGAGACACCTGTAATAATACTTTTTAATTAGGCCGTTTCTGCCCAGCAACTGTGATTTCTCAATTTGGGCCAGTTGTGTGTCAGTTGAAATCCTAACCTGGGCCGGCAACTCATCGGTCTTCCCATTCCACTGGTGACATAGGGAGGCAAGCAGATGGTCTAACCCTCCTCCAGGAGTTGCGCAGAAGTATCTTATGGCACATCTATGACACTCCTAGCCCAGCTTGGGACTTGTGCTGGGGTTTATATCCACCTAACTGGGGGTTATAATTGCAGTCTTAAACTCACAGTCAAGTGTGTCACCCGGTGCTGTCCACTTTCCATGTACCTCCCTGGAAACATAGCTGTGTGAAACCCAGTTGTCTTGCTGCAGGAGAGGCAGCATCGAATTCTTCAACAAAGCAGGTAGATTGGACTTTGGTTTTCTAGCAGCTACTCATTTAATCCCAAGTGGAAACCATCGTAAAATGATGCACTCTGAGGTCCGTTTAGTAAACAGCCTCTAATTTGAGCCACTTCAAGTCTCCATTAGGTTGATGTGGAAGACGAACAAATCTTGAGTCACATTGCCCTTTTGGCTTGTAACGTTTCATTATGGCTAACCAATCATGCTCCTATCCCATTCATGAAGGATTAGCATCACTTAGCTTACACCCGTCAGATGCAAGCAGGTCACTCGGCAGCAAGTGGCAAGATTTAATTATGCAATTGTTGCATCTGTCTATTTGTTCAGTGCCCTCTCAGTCATCTGCTACATTTTGCTTCCTTGCATCTTCAGCTGACAGGCTATAATGCTTGGTAATAGAATTCTTAACACCGTCTATCCCATAAAACAGGCAGTGGATGATAACTAATTTACATTGACCAGAACTACTGAATCTTATTATGAGTCCACCAGTTGCATGGCCCTTCTTGAGCCCTGTGGAAGGGCCATGCAATTGGTAGGTCATGTGGAAAGAAGATTTCAAAAAGCTTGTGCCTCAATGTATTGGAGGGGCCACTCAACTGCGATCTCACCATCCATTTTTTTAATGATGCTTGAATCATTGTGATGGTCAATTCTACATAAAGGTAAAGGCAATGCTTTTGAACAGTGATTTTGAAGATTTACTAATAAATAGAGAGCTATCGACTCTGCCTTTCCATTGGACTATTTCAGTGGCATGGAGAGGGGGGATTTGCTGCTTGGGTAACAGCCTATCCTACATATCAATCTAACCCAGGCCTTTGTGCTTTGCATGTAGCATATGCAGCGTTGAGCACGATACCATAGTCTTTCAAGACTGACAAATGCCTGCTGCTCTTGGAGACAGACATTTACCTCCTCACCTCTCATCTGACACTGCTGACAAAACGTTATTGGGTCAAGAGAGGTACGAGTGGATTTTATAAACCTGCTCAGATGTCATCAACTTCAGCATCTTTAGGTGTGTTAGGACTGAAACATGGTCGAGTAGGCAGGGGTCAACTAGGTGGAGCACAGTTAGGCCCCTATTGTGCAATCTTATTCATGTCTACTTAGAAGTAAGTTCAATTTAGTTTAGTGGAGTTTAGTTTCTCCCAGGAAAGCGCTCTTCGGATTGCAGCCCAAATCCATCAGAGGCTCCAAACACATACTGCTTAATATTCTGCCATCCATTTCCTAAACTGCCTCAACCTTTGTAGAGATTTAAATGGTAAAATCCTCAAAGGCAAGGACCTCTATCTTTTTTTTTTTTTTTTTGCTTCTCTTATGCTGCAAAGTGCCATGTACATTGACTGCTTCATAAAAAATTAAACCTAACGAATTCTCAGGTCTGCATACCTAGGAGATCACTTGCTATGTATTTATTTGTTTCTACAATTCATGCAACTCGCATCCTTATGAACCATGCAGTCTGGATTTCTGGAAACCAGGCCCCAAATGCATTGCACCCCAGCAAACAATTTGCTTTTATTACTGATGGGTCTGTTACATTTTTTTACTAGCACCCTCAGATTCAAGACACGTGAGATGATGACTCCTGTTCGGGGAATATGAATGTGCTCTGCAGGGTAGAAGGGGCAGGAAGACGTCTAAATGGCAGCAATGGTTCAGTATCACAGCCACATATGCTTGTATTTAGCCTGAGGGCAAATACTTTGTTACTTGCCAGCTATAAACATCTTGAGGCCCCACTGTGTCTTGTTGCTGGAATATATGCATCACTTTTTCAGAAAATGAATTACGGAGAAGGCAATGGGAACGGTTCTCATTCAGCTGACTGATATAATTTGTACAAAACTATATGAAAACAGAGCGTGTCTTGTCTCCTGGGATGGAAACGCTGCAAATGTACCTGTTAAAAATTCATGTGCACTCATGTCCGGGTTCCTCTCAAGAAAAGAAAGTTAATAATATGGATTTAACAACAAATAAATCCAAGCCATGTTGCAGGGCCTTAGTAACACACCTTTGAGTAACAACTGCATCTCTGGCCATCACATTGGAGGCAAATAAATGCCTGGAGCTTATTTCTCTCTTGTATGAAGTTTAAATGCAACCTGATTGGTTTTTAACAATTTGCTTACCACAGTAGGAGAAAGTGTCAGCATTTCCCCCTTCCATTCAAAGTCCTCATTCACTATTAATATCTAAAATTTTCAAGCAAGGCTGACAAAGTTCTAGGAAGGGGAATATCTGCAGCAATATGTTTTCTGTTTATGCAATGAGGGGCTAGTGATGCCACTAAATTTAGGATGTGCATATGATATTATAATTTATTCTGAATGGTCTGTTATGGGAGGAGGTCCATCATGGTGGTGATGCAATGAGAACAGGCAGCCTATACACTACCCTGCCAAGTGCTGTTGCATATATGCCGTAAGGCATGTTGTGGGAGCCAGGAGGGGAGAGGCACCAGCAGGAAGCCTCAGAGCTCTCAGTGCAGCTCTCCTTGGTTTTGCATCAGCTAAATGGCTGGTACCACTCTGGATATACCCATCAGGGCTGCCAGAGCTCTCCATCTAAATGATGCTCCCTTATCTAAGTAAGCCTCCGGCTGCTTTTCTGGCCCTGCAGGATACAGCGTTGGCTGCATCAGCACCAATGTACTACTGTGGGGCATCAGCCATGAATAGTATTGGACCCTCAATTAGGGCTACTAATCTGATACAACTTAGACCAGTGGTTCTCAAAGTGGGAGTCAGGGTCCATCTTGGGGATCCCAACTTCATTTCAGGAAATCACAAAAAGCAGGGCATTACCATCTGACACTGTGTGACACCATCTTGAAAAAGCGTACTCAGGCTGCAATCCATACTTTCTTTGAAGTAAGGGAGCAATCCTAACCTAGGTCAGCACAACTCATTGGCCTTGCCATTCCCATGATGATGTAGAGCAGCTCAAAGGCAGCTCAGCAGGGGTGTGCTAAGCACGTGTGAGGCATGACCTAAAATGGCGCAATTATGCCATATCCATACCCATTTCCAGGACAGAAACACCCCTCCCAGCCCCTAAGTTAACCTCAGTAGCAGGCATAAATCTGAATAGAGCCACTGGGGCACATGTTAAGACAGAGTAAAAATGGAAGAGAAAGAAAGTCCTAGGTCAGCCTAAGTCCTAGGTCAGCCTAAGCCCCACTCCTGCCTCTCAACCTCAGGATGCGGCACAACTTTAACAGCCCACTCAGTATATGGCACAACTCCAACAGCCCACTCCAGCTGTGAATCCCTTTGTACCCACCCTCCACTCTAGGTACTGCTCAACTGCAGTCTCATGTTGCAGCTGTTATTGGTTGCCAGGAACTCCTGGGCTTTCTTTTTTGGCGGGCACCACAGTTGTTCCTTGTTTAGGGTGATTTAAGACAGGTCTCCTTGAGAGCAAGCCCTCCCCAGGTGCCACTTATTTGCATTAAGCGAGACTGGAGGCCTCCTTCCCCTGTGGATTTGGCCTAAGTATCAGCTCTGGATATGACCTATATAGGCCAGCTTAGCTGGGACACTTTCTCTAGCCTAAGTCAGGATTACAGTCTAAGTCTCATGGAACACAACCAGGGTGACCAGACCAAAAATTGAAAATTCCTGACCTGGTCACTTTAAAGTCCAGATTTTCATGTGAAAATCTAGACTTTTTATTAAAAACAATGTAGGACAAAATGTAGGATGTTTTACATTTTGTCCTATATTTTTAGAAAAAAATTGGGGTCTGGGGAGTCCTTTTGGGGGGTGTGGGAGGGTGACTGGGAGGCACTGGGAGGCACTGGGGGCTGTTTCCGTTCAGCAGCGGTTAGACGCAGCTAACCGCTGCTGAGATATTCAAAAAAATTAACTGCGCATGCGCACGCAGCTAATCAGTGGCCGGGAGAGCTCCTAGAGAGTCTCTGTGTAGGCAGAGACCTCAATTGAACTCTTCCTCACTTTCACTTGGCACGTGCCGGAAGAGTTCAATTGAGGTCTCCGCCTACGCAGAGACGCTCTAGGAGCTCTCCCGGCTAGTAATTAGCTGCGTATGCATGCACAGTTAATTTTTTTGAATATCTCAGCAGCGGTTAGCTGTGTCTAACCACTGCTGAGTGGAAACAGCCCCCAGTGCCCCCCAGTGTCCCCAGAATGCTGGACCAAGGTGCCATTGGCCCGGACAGTCCCAACCAATGGCAAAATTCCTACTTGGTCCGGGCATTTCCGGGCATCTGGACGCCCTGAACACAATGGAACTTAATTCCGAGTAGACCTGGAGGAGCTGTGATATCACACGGTGATGGCAGTTCTTGTTTGGTTGAGAAACGTTGACTTAGACCAAAGATGAACTGGCTTCTGTACCATTTTGCTTTTGCTTTTTCTCAAGCAGTCTTGTTCTGTCCTGGTACCACATTTCCCACCCCATGATTTTTCAGAGGTTATACAGTGCAATTCTAAGCATATCAACTCAGAAGTAAGTACCGTTGTCTTCAATTGAATTTACTCCCAGGAAAAAGTGGTTAGGATTGCATCTGTAGTCTTGTAACCACCTGTCCATTACAATCTCAGAAATTTCTGCATTCAGGTTGTGTCTGATGTAACAACTAGTCTCCAAGTAATTTTTTTACTTAAAGTAGAACTGAATGCTTGCTGAGTTTTCTAATTCTGAAATCTGTTCCCAATTATCATAATCTTAGAGTGAGAAGCATTTTGGGTAAGCACGTCTCGAGAGTTGCCATAATTCTTTTCCACAAAACCAGGACAAGCTTGCCAGTATGTGAACACAATCCCTGAAAACCAGGATAGTCCCAGTTTTCCAGGACATGTAGCAACCCTACATCCTTCCAAAGCTGTCCACATATGCACTGGCAAATTCTAGAACTAACCTTTTTTGTTCTTGGCCTTTTGACATCCCCGTTTCCTAAATCTGTTAAGTATTCATTTGATATATTTTCCCAAAGGCATAGCTATCAAAGCAAAGTAGCCATCAGAAATCCTTTCAGAAATCAAATATAGATGGTGACATTTAACTTAAGCAATTAATCATTATTAATTGCTTTGGTATTCACATGAACAATAATAATTAGCTCATCTGAATGGAAGGCATCCTTTCACTCAAACAGCAGACTGCTGCGGAGGATACCCAATCAGAATTGATGGCAAAGCAAACTGAATCTTCCTGTCCTAGTGATACATTCATAGTAATACATAATAGTTTTTAAGCTAAACTCAACAGTGAAATGTAATCAGAAACACTTTCAAATGTCTGTAAATTTTATTTAGGTTAAAAAAACTTGAATATTGATAGGAAACATGCTTGGCATTGGCAAAGTTTACATTTCTGACTTGGAATTCTAGGAGAAAAATCCAACATTATTTATACTGTATTTTAAAAAATGTTTATTTTCCATTCTTCTTCTATAGGACCTGGGGCAATTTACTGCAAAAGATGCAAACAAGAACTGCAATAAATTCATGATAAAAACAAAATTCATAGGCCTTTGTGGGCCACAATCTTTGTGGGCTACAATCTTTATTTTTCTGTTTTCTGAGATTTAGGGAGCCCTATGGAAGCTTCCATGGGATTCCCTGTCCTCCTGGGAGGCTGCTGTTCCCACTACATATAACAAATCCCTGTCGCCACTAACAGTGCCACAATTCTGGGGATTGTGTTGCTGCTTTCCCCTCTCCCTGCATTTAAAGCGGGAAAAAGAGATCCTCAGGCATGGGCATTGCAATGCCCCAGTTTGAGAACCTCTGCCAAAGAGTTTGTCAATTCTTTTTTCATACTGGATAAGTAACAGAGTAGGAATTCCAGGAGATGTACTCAGGAGCAGAATCTCAGATTATTATTAAAACAAGCACAAACAAAACCACTACAAAAAGAAGCTGTTCAACATTTTTAAAAGCATTGCAACAGATATAATAAAAGTCTCATTTTTAACCTTAAGAAAGGACATTCAAGGCCTTTAAAAATTGATTATGGAGTGACACTAAAAAATGTCCAAATGGGCTTGGAACTTTAAAAAGGAAGTAAAGGAAATGTAATTCTGGAAAATCAGAGGACAGGAAAGGAAAATTAGTTTTAAGAGTCACCATTCAACTCTTCCTTCTGAAATAATTTTCCCCTTGTCACAGTTTGCTTTCTCCATACTTTGAGATGTTTAAGAAGTAAATAGAGATGGGTATATTATCTATGATGTACTTGAATTTCCAGAAATGGTTGTTTAATGTTCTTTATTGCTGTTGAAGCTCTTCCACTATAAGCAGTTATGAATGGAATTAAAATGACAGTTCCACACAGTGCAACATAATGTTGTATTAGACAGCAATGTCGTTCTCCATAGCCAAGATCTTTTTATAATGTTGACTTGGAAGTCTGCCAGCAAAGTTTCTTTCTAATTATCACAAAAAGGTTGACACTTACAGTTTTTGTGGCTTTTTTGCTTCCTTGTGCATATAGCCTCATCAATAAGGCCGACCTAAGCCATTGCTTCAGGCAGCGGAATGGCAGGTAGCCCCTCTTCCATCCATCCATGTGCTTGCCTTCTTAGATTCTCCTTCCTGTGGTCTCTGGGTTGGAAAAGCAAAAGAAGGGGAAAAAACAAATGGAGGAAAGAACAGCTGCGGGTTAGATTGTTGGAAAAGTAGAGGCTGGCATGTGAGGTCCCAGGCTGCTCAGATCTGTGCCACTGTGATCAGTGGTGCAGATTCGAGTAGACCCATTGAGACAGCTGTTGCATTACCTGGGATAAGGGGAAATATTTCCCCTTGCTTTGGGGTAGTGTGGCAGCAGTCCCAAATTTGCATTGGATACAGTGCAGACATGCTGGTCAGAATGTTCCAGTGCAAATTAGGAATGCATCGGCCATGTTATAACTGTGTTTTAGGAAGACTAGCTTGCAACTCATAGGGTTGCAATTCTAGTTAGAGTTATTCTAAATAACTCTTTTCCTGAGAGTAAACCCCACTGAATGCAATGGGTATTGCTTCTGAATAGATATGCTTAGATTAGGCTGCAAATTTTGAGAGTTTCACCCCCTTAGTCATCAATGGCCCCCCAAAATAGCAGTCAGTTCCAGCCATTCCATTTGCTAGGCAAGAAGAGCAAACATCTGGCAGTGCTATAATTGCACTATGGACGTTTGCACTCTTCTTCCAATGCATCCATTACTGGCCATTATGGGAGACAGAATACAATGCTAGGTGGGCCTTTGATGTGACACACTATGGCAGTTCATTTGTTCACATCAGTGTTACATGCAATTGCTCCGGTAAAGTGCTAAACACCAGCCTGCCACTGGTCATACGGTAGCTGCTCTGGAGATAAACAGAGTTAAATCTCTAGGGCTGTTAATCTGACACTTTTCATGAAAACTAAATTCACACCATAAAGAAGCAAAACAGAAAAATACCCAGCCTTCTTTAATGAAATGATGTCGAGTTGTACGGAGCTGTAATAAACTAATAAAACCAAGGAAGTGACTCTATTTTCAGTGCTGTTGAAAAGAGGTTGTCAGAGTGGTGCACTAAACAAAACTAATTTATTCTGGTAGTGTTTGCAGATGGACAAAGGCATTCTGAAAGGAGCCCCATTTAAATTTAGCGATAAGCTTGCCTAGGCTTTTGTGTTATTGGAAAACAATGGTGCTGGTGCACTTTTTGCAGATAACAGTAAAGTTATGAAATATATACATATTTCTGAGGCACCAGTATCAGAATAATAAGTCCTCTGTGTGTACACATTCTAATTGCCTTTTGGTATGAGTTGCATCCTTAATAGCCCAGTACAATCACTATTACATAGGGCTTCAGCTTGCTCGATCAATAAAATTAGAAGAGACAGACACCGCTTTAAGACACTTGGTACAATTTACCTTGACATAATAGGGCCTTTTTCTGGGAGTATGGATAGGAGTATGAGAGTCGTACAAGTCATTCCCATTTCGGTTTCAATAGATGGTCCTGCTGCTTTTCATAGTACTGATTATAGAGTTTTTAACTCTCTGGGAACATGTCAGTCTTCTTTACACTGCTGTCCTGGTTTTCATTTTATTTAAGTGTTTCCAGATTGTTCTGTTTCCTCTGTTTTTCATCTTACTCTAATCCAGATAATTATAAGTTTCCTCCACTTTTTGTTGTAGGCATTTGCCTTTCAGGATCTATGAACTCCCCTGGCATCCACATCTATTTGCAGGTACCATGGTGTACCAATTAATAATGTTCTTTTGGTTTGGAAAAATTGGACATACCAGCAGCAGTCATGGAGTAGCAATTTTTGTCTGACTGAACTTCTCCAAAAGTATTAATGACACACAGTACTACATGCTGATGAAATAAATGACATGTCTTGCATGGATGTCAACTATGATTTAAATGCCTTGGCAGCAATCAACAAATGTTTCCTAATATGTTTGCATTACTGTCCCTGCCCTTCCTGTGCTTGTCATCTGGCAGGCCAAGATTCAAGACCCAGGTGCTACAAGATGGAGTGAGCTCCCCTCCCTAGCCCAGCTCCTGCCAACCTAGCAGTCTGAAAGCATCCAAATGCAATTAGATAAATAGGTACCACCTTGGTGGGAAGGTAAACAGAGTCATTCTGGCCACGTGATCATGGAGGAGTCTTCAGACAGTGCTGGCTCTCAGCTTTGAATCAGGGATGAGTGTCACCCTAACAGCTGTGAGTGATGCCTGTATAGGCAGCAGGGCAACCTGCAGCCAATCATGGCTGGCAGGGCAACTTACCAATGACGTTTACCTTGGCAAACCTGGACGTTTACCTCAGGCAAACCTGGTGATGATATACTAGCCACTCACCTACCAATGCTACCTTTCAACAATTTGCAGAGCTGTGAGATCAGTAAAAGCTTCTAACCGGGAAGTAATGTGCCCTCTCAACCTATTTTTTAGAGTTCTTCATTTTAGGGCTATTGGCATCTATTGGCATCCATGGTTCCTCGTTTTCCACAATGAACTAGGACTACTGTCTGAACTACAGATAAGCCCACTTCTTATTGGCTGGTACTTGCTATATAATGTTCACAGCAAAAAACATAATGCATTCCTTCTTCTGATACCTTTCTTACACAGTGCTGGGCAAAGTTTATTCCAGACAGTTAGCTGAGCCCAAGAGGACACATACTTCTCTATTCTGATCAAGCTGCCAGTTTCCTTGTGAAGATTCAGCTACCTGCTCCCTAACGTACTTTGCCTGACTTGGGTAATCTAATATGTAGAGCAAAACAGTATAGACTTCACCCTTAAAAATGCAATGGATTTTATTTACCCCCTAGCGAAAAGCATACCAGTGTTGTGGGAGTAAAATTCCTCCATGTGCCATCCCCCCACAGCACAATATCCCCCCATATGTAACATCCCCCATGCGCAACTTCCCCCTGCACAATTTCCCCCATGCGCATCAGTCCCCAATGCGCAACATTCCCCATGCGCATCATTCACCCATGCACATCCCCCCATGTGCAATATCCCCCCATGCGCAACATCCCCCATGCGCAACTTCCCCCATGCACATCAACCCCCCCTTGCACATCAACCTCACATGTACAACTTCCCCCATGTGCATCACTCCCCATGCGCATCAACCCCATGTGCAGCTTCCCCCATGCACATCAACCCCCATGCTCAGCTTCCCCATGTGCAACATCTCCCATGAGCAACATCCCCCATGCGTATCATCTCCACATGCGCATCAACTCCCCCAGCGCATCAACCCCCCATGTGCAGCATCAACCCCATGCGCATCAACCCCCCATGCGCAACATCCCCCATGCACAACTTTCCCCCATGTGCATCAGTCCCCCGTGCGCAACTTCCTCCCATGCGTATCAACCCCACATGGGCAAATTCCCCCCTGCACATCAGTCCCCCATGCTTATCAGTCCCCCATGCGTAACTCCCCGATGCGCATCAGTCCCCATGCGCAATATCCCCACTTGCAACATCCCCCTTGCGCATCATCTCCACATGTGCATCAACCCCTCTGCACATTATCCCCCCTGCACATTATCCCCCATGCGCATCAACCCCCATGCACAACATCCCCCCACGCACAACATCCCCCCATGCGCAACATCCCCCATGCGCATTAACCCCCATGCGTATCTTTCCATGTGCAGCATCCTCCCCAGCACAACCTCTTCCTCCGAACTGCACCAGGCACCGAGTACCAAATTGGCTGGATGTTGTTCAGTCTCCCATGTTAAGTATAGGACAAAAACACGTTGCCCCCTTTTCAGCCCATGAAGGGTTAATTTCTCCAGATGGTTCTTGGTGGGTGTTCAGGTGACAGAAGGAACTCCCAGAATTCCATGCTTCAGGCCCAGCAGTTGGGGCAGAATGTTGATGAGTCAGCAATTCTCAATGCAAAGTATAGGGAGGAAAATGCGTTGCGCCCCTTTTCACCCCCTTCCGGTTGGAATTTCCAAAAACCAGTTCTTAGTGCACCCCTCCATCATGGAAGGAACACCCACCCCAAATTTCACGTTTTGGCAGGGTGGTGATGAGTGAGTGAGTGAGTGAGTGAGTGTGTCAGTCAGTCAGTGACTTTTCTCTTTTATATACAGTGGCGCCTCACGTAACAAAAATTTAATTCGTTCCAGAGGCAAGTTCTTTATGTGAGACATTATTTACGTGAAATGGATTTTCCCATAGGAAATAATGGAAACTCGGACGATTGGTTCCACAACCCCCAAAATATTCATATAAAAATATTACCTGGATGTAAAAATGATGACAGAACACTGGGATTGAATTCAAAACATGCATTCAATGTGCATGATCTTATGAAGTCCACTTAGGCTGCAGTCCTCAAGACACTTTCCTGGGAGTAAGCCCCATTTAACACAATGGAGCTTACTTCTGGGTAGACATGGTTAGGAGGCTGCAATCCAAGACACCTTCAAAGTGTCTCCCCACTTTCTCCTTCTCTATCCTGAGCCTCTCTCCCCTGCTCCCTTCTGGCCAGCCCTGAGCTGCTTCCCTCTTCTCCACTGCTCTTCTCTCCCTCTGCCCAGCAGACATCTGGCCACAGGAGGAACAGCGTGGAAGTGTTGCTTTCACTATGGGCAGGTGCGCTAGGCAGCCCTGACGCTTTTTAAACAGGCTGCCGGCCAGTGCGTCTGCCCCAACTGCCAACAAATGTGTTCTTTATGTGAAGCACTTTCTTTACGTGTAGCAGAATCCTAGAGAAATTTTTGTTTGTTACGTGAAACATACTTTACGTGAGGCATTCTTTATGTGAGGCGCCACTGTGTATAAATTATCAAGGAGAAGAAACAGCACCACAATGAGAATGAAAACAATGCAAAATCTTTGTTACCCAAGGGTCCCCATAGGCAAAACCAAAGCAATGCAGCATCCAAAATGGGTGATTGTTTTCAATTAAAGGAAAATAGACCTCGTTTTTTCTTGACATGATAAGACACTTAAGTACTGACCAAATAATCAAGTAGGAACTCCTTTTTCTGAACACAGTTTTAAAAAGTAGATAAATCATTAATCAAAAATGTTTGAAGGATAAAATCATATTTACAGATGCAAATTATCCTCATTTTATTTATCAGTGATTTGAACACAATCCTAACCATGCCTACTCAAAAGTAAGCCCCATTGTGTTCAATGCATCTTACTCCTAGGAAAATGTCTTTAAGATTGCCGCCTTTGTATCAGCATATCTGATGTATAAATATACAGGGGAGCCTAGGATTATGAGCATGATTTTTTCCAGAAGCATGCTTGTAATCCAAAATGCTTATATATCAAAGCAAATTTTCACATAAGAAATAATGAAAATTCAGACAATTTGTTCCACAACCCAAAATACTCATATTAAAAATGATTACAATACAGAAATACAAAATAATAAAGAAAATATAAAATATATATTTAAAAAAAAAATTAACCTGCATGGGCTCTCAGGGCTGCAATTTTCCCCTTCTTACACAGGAGCAAGCCCCACTGATTATAATATTGCTGATTTTAGAGTAGACATATAAAGCTAGTCTCTCAGGCTCCTTTCCATTTCCCCCCTTACGTAGGAGTGAGCCCCACTGACTGTAATAGGCTTACTTCAGAGAAGACATGCATAGGCTGGCTTCTCAGGAGAGGCTGAGTAGATGCTGGTAGAGTGCCAAAACTGGCCTTAAAACCCGTCAAGTCTAATTTTTTTGCTTGCAATGCAAGACAAAATTTACTTGAATTAAATTTTGCTTGTCTTGCAAAATGCTCTCAATCCAAAACACTCTTAACCCAAGGTTTTACTGTATACAGTTTGCCTATATATAAAGCAAAAGCATATGAAGAAAAGAAAAGAAGGGGTGTCCAAACATTTTGGCAGGAGAGCCACATCATCTCTGATATTGTGTCAGGGGCTGGGAAAGTTATTAACATTTCAAATTTGAATAAATTTGAATGAATTTTGTAAACTGAGGCATGCCACTGGCCACATTTGGCCCCTGGGCCAGGTTTATACACCCCAAAGTAAAGGTAAAGGTGTCCTCAGTTTGCCCTGTTAGTTGTGACCAATTTTAAGGGTGTTGCTCATTTCTGTTACAAAACTGAAGAGCCAACATTGTCCAAAAGATGCCTCCATGGTCAAGTGGGTGGCATGAGTAAATGTCAAAGGTGCACAAAATGCTTTTACCTTCTCAACAAAAGTGGTACCTGCATTTACACGTTTTCAAATTGCTAGGTTGGCAGGAACTGGGACAAGTGACAGGAACTCACTCTGTCATATGGTACTCTCAAACAATCAACCTTTAGGTTGACAAGCACAGCATCTTTAACCACTAATACTGTACATTAAATTCATTTTCAAAAGTCTGGCTCTGAGGTCTTCATATGTTCTTGAGGACCCTGCCAAATTTTGTTGTTTTGCATTTCATTTCCACCCCCTCTCCCAAGATGATTTTTTAAAACGTTCATTGTATAAGCTTCATGAAAACTTCAAAGGACACATACTACAATTTCCATTTCATTTATATCTTACTCCTCCTACTTCATGATCTGCCAGATTGTAAGATTAGGATTTTGCTGTAAGCAAGGCAATCCTTTTAAAATGTACCCTGAACCCTCCTTATTTGTGGGCACAGATTTTGGTATCCACAGTGAGGTCATAGAACCAAAGGCTACTGATTCAGATGGAAACACTGTATACTAAGGGTCCACTGTAGTGGGTTTCAGCAAGTATTAACTGGTTCGTGATATATTGTTGTTCTTTACTTCTGAATGGTTTGCACACTTTTACATACACAGGTGTTCCTTGTTATCCATTAGGGTTCCGTTCCAGAAACTTCAGTGGATAAAAAAATATGTGTATAAAGAAAGCAAAGGAAAAATAGATTTAAACACCTACTTCCAGGTTTTTTGCTCCTTTATTGTGCCTAATTGAATAAAGTAGTTCTTCAATATCTGCAGTGGTTTGATTCTGGGAATGAAAAAGTGGAATGATTGCTTGCATAGCCATCAATCTACAACAGTAGAAAAGCAGTTTTTTTAAACCTGTCATCTGCAGTGGCCTTTCATGTTCAGTCAAATCCGTGTATTTAAAAATCCATGTATCTACAGTATTTTCTGTCTACAGTATGTATAGCAAGGTTGGACTTGTAGGAGGACATCTGCGACATTTTCCCAAGATGTTTGATCATCATATTTAATGAAACAGGAGGCTTTTCAAGATACTCCTTCACAGTGCTTTTCCACAACTCCTTGAAATCCAAGACTGATCCACATGATCCATGAAGGATTGCTTCATATTAAATCATTGTCAGAGCTGGAAAAGGTAGGTTATGATTTTTAAACCAGAACACCTTGAAGTAACTTCTTTTCCTTCTATAAATACTCAAAACATTGAACTTCAGTCTGTTAAATGAACAATCCAAGCTGTGCTTAGTCATGCTATTCCCCAACCTTACCCGACATGGTCCCCAAGCAAACTTTCTGTTAATGAAATTTTAACTTTGCCTTTCCCTTTGGATTAGGTTACGTAAGGACAAAGTACAGTGTTATAAAGAACATACACACAATGCCCTTGAATAATTAAAAATCAGTTTTGCATAGTCTTAAGGTACCAGCCATGATGGGTATGTGCAACCTCCTGGTTTTAGAAGGACAGTAGGCAACCTCAGAATACCAGGTGCAAGGAGAGGAAATAGGATGCAAATATTGTCTTGTGTGCTCGCTGAGGCATTTGGTGGACCACTGTGGGATGGACTAGAATACTAGATGGACCCTTGGCCCATTCCAGTGGGGCTTTTCTTATGTTCTTATGAAGACGAATCCTGGAAAAAGAGGATGTTGAACCTGAAGCACTTGAAAGGAAAGGAAAACCAGTTTATTTTAGCACTATGCCTCAGGCCACTACACCTCAGCAACATGGAGCATAATCAATGGTGGGCTTCAGGGGGTTCTCACAGGTTTTATAGAACCCTTTGCTTGGTTCTGAGAACCATGGGACATAGAACCTTTTAATTTAGGTTATTAGGACATAGAACCTGTTGTTAATTTATTTGAATCCCACCACTGAGCATATTCCTATGCCTGTCTCCTCAGAAGTAAGTTCCATTATAGTGAATGAGTCTTACTCCCAGGAAAGTGTGGCTAGGATTGCAGCCATGAAGTCAGAAGGTGCCTTTTCTCTCCCACCTCCTTTTATGTCCCCAGCTTCAGTTAGATGCTGAATGTGCATTGCCTCTAACCCTAGGTGACCACATTATAACAACAAGAGGACAAGCCCTACAAAATGTAGGACATCCCAAAAATGTAGGACACGACAGAATAAAAGCTAAAAACACTCACCTAAGGGCGCAATCCAGAGTAACTACGGGGAGTCCT
The DNA here is from genome assembly GCA_030015325.1 of Cryptoblepharus egeriae. Lineage (NCBI taxonomy): Eukaryota > Metazoa > Chordata > Lepidosauria > Squamata > Scincidae > Cryptoblepharus > Cryptoblepharus egeriae. The sequence continues at coordinate 20,610,278 of JAREYC010000004.1, read as the reverse complement.
TGCTCCGGTGTAAGAACAACTTACTCTGGATTCCAATATGAATTTCCCATAGGTTTTCACTAGGTGGTGCAGTAATTATGGGTGCACGTAACATCTCTTATGTGCTCCCATAGCTACTCTGGATTGTAGGGTATATTGCTTTTAAGTGGTTAACGTAAACAGTCTCTTTCTTGAGTTGTTCAGGGTGTTTTTTTAAATTTTATTTTATTGATATTGAAACCAGCCGGCCAGTCACAGGTGACTGTTGCTGCCTCACAACAACCCTGTGAGGTAGGTAATTCTTCTATGAGCAGCTTGTATAACTCTTCTGTTCCAGGTGAAATCCTTTGGGGCACGGTGGATAAACTATATGTAATAGTTTTAAATTTAATAGTGTAAATGTAAGTTTTAATGTAAGTTAAAATGTAAGTTTAAGTTTAAATGTAATTGTTTTAAATTTAATAATAAGTCATAGTTTTTAATAAGTGTAAATGCCGTATTTAAGGTAAAGGTGTGCTCTGCTAGTTGTGACCTACTAAGGCTGTAATCCTAAGCAAACTTTCCTGGGAGTAAATATTATTGAACTCAATGGGACTTACTTCTGAGTAGACATGCTTAGGATTGCACTCTATATTATTGTAAACACTATACAGTATCATTATTAAATTCAAAACTATTCCATATAATTTATTAATTACAGTACAAGGAGGCTCCATGCTGACTGCTCAGAAGGAAAAGGAGGACAATGAAGATCTTTTTGTTCCAGGACACAAGGCAAAAAAAGAGGACCTGTCCTAAGAAAAGAGGAGATATGGGCTACACACTCTTTCCTGGGAGTAAGCCCCATTGGATATAATGGGACTGACTTCTGAGTAGACAGTCACAAGCTTGCAAACATGGTCACTGGGAGTGCAGCCAAGGCTGAGGGCGGGTACTCTGTCCAGGGCAGGATAGGCAGCCCTTGGAGGTGGAGACTGAGTTAATGAATGAGGAGGAGTTTGTTAATGAGAAGGCCAAGTAGGGCAGGCTGAGCGCCTCGTGGAAGGGTCTGCAGCCCAGGTAGGGGGAAGGGGAGACGGGGGAGTACCAGGGACGGCTGGCACTGGAGGGTGAGAGACCCCCTGGACAGAGGGAAGGCAGGGGGCACCCCCAGAGATGCACCCTCTTGCGCCCCCTTAGGCGCCAACTGGGCTGCTTTTACGCGTGCGTAAAAAGTGGGGAGCCCCCAGAGTAAGCCTTGAGGAGAGGCTGGAGGACTGCTCAGCTTCTGCCCCTTCGGCTGCAAGAGGGAGGCTACAAAGTCCTGCAACTGTTGCAAGTTTCTTTCCAAGCAGGGTCCCTGCAGAGGGGAAGGAGAGCTTCAGCTGCTGAGTCTGGCTTCAATCCTAAAGACACTTTTCTGGGAGTAAGAACCATTGAAGACAATTGGGCTTACTTTTGAGTAGACATGGTTAGGATTGTGCTCTCAGTGGCATAGCCAGAGGGGCAAAAGGCACTAAGTTTTGCAGGGAGCCTCAGAGCCTCTACTCTCCCCTTCAGAGCCCTCCATTTGCTTCCCCCAGCCTGGCATGGGTTTGAGGGGGAGGAACCCCTTGCAGACTGTACTGAGGGTTCCTAAAAGACTTATAGTGCAGTCCTAACCAACTTTCCTACACTGATGTAAGGACAGGGTGAACATATTCCCTCTTTTCCCAGGACATGTCCTCTTTTTTTAGCATCATGTCCTGGGGGGGACTTCTTTTTCCTCCTTTTCCTTGCAAACAGGCTGCATGTAGACATCTCATAATTATTATTTATTTGATTTTATTTATACTCTGCCTTTCTACTTATAAAGGATATTCACAGTGGCTTATTTCTATCTAATAAATTAATTTTAAGTTTAATAATACAACATTTAAATTAACCACATGAAAGCAATTTATGTGTTTTTTTAGCTTTCATTTATCATGTCCTACATTTGGGGGACCTTGTCCTTATTTTTGGTTATGACATATGGGCCTCCTGCAGGGTAAGTCAATACAACTCAGAGGGAAGGAATCAAACATTGCCTTACCTTGAAAAGGCCTCCCTGACTGTCCCAAACTGGCATAGCTATGCCAGTGCTGGAAAGTTGGTTAGGATTGCATTGTAAGTGCTTTGTCCCCTCCCACGTATGCCACTGAGCTGTGCTTTCCAAGAAACAAAATTTTACTGGTGTAGTATTTAAGCTGACATCAATATGATCCCCAGTATGTTCCCTTACAATTTGAAGTTCTCCGTTAAAAAGTCCCATCATCAGCATGTTTTATAATGTGATCTGTTTTTAAAAGTCAGATTACTTAGTAGAAATGCTTTCAGGAATATTTTGGAAGGCAGTAGTTAGAAGTTGCATTCAGCATGTGACTGTGGTTGGAACATTGGTTCCCAACCTGTGGATACAGATGGTTTGTGAGACCCTGAAAAGTGGTCTGCAGGTTCTCAAGAAAACATTACTTTTGATCTCTTCCAGCATTTTGCAGAGCATGTCATCTCCCATGGATCATGAAAGAGGGAGAAGAATGGATTGTCCACAGCCACTGAAATGTCAGCTGTGGCTATGTGTGGTCCATTCTCTATAATAGCCCACAGAGCGGTAGGGGGATGGACCAGCAAAGAGGACAGAGACCAAATCACCAGCTGGCCAGAACATATAGATAACCAGTTTATCAAATGAAGGACTGTGGATGGCGCAAGCAGTTAAGATGCTGTGCCTGTTAACCAGCAGGCCAGGGTTTGAGACTCTGGTCGGCCCCACAAGACAGGGTGAGCTCCTGTCCTTAGCTCAGCTCTGCGACCCCAGCTGGATCCAATTGTATTGGCTCTGCCTTTCCATTGGACTAATTCAGTGGCGTGTAGAGGAGTGATTTGCTGCTTGGGTAACAGCCTATCCTCCATAACAATCTAACCCAGGCTTCCGTGCTTCGCATGCAGCGTATGCAGCGCTGAGCACGATACCATAGTCTTTCAAGACTGACGGAGGCCTGCTTTTTTATCAAATGAATACTAAATGTACATAGTTCTAAGTTACTACAGTGATGCCTTGTTTATGAGCATAATTCGTTCTGGAAGCATGCTTGTAATCCAGAACACTTGTAATCCAAAGCAGATGTTCCCACTGGAAATAATGGAAACTCAGACAATTGATTCCACAGTCCAAAAATATTTATTTAAAAAATTTACTACATATAAAAATGATTACAAAACACTATAAATAAAGAAAATGCTGTTCAGTTCTGAACTGTACTGTACCTTAGAAAATCTTCATGGCTGGTGTGTGGAAGAAAAGAGAGAGGAGGGATTTTGTAGGATGACTTTCACTTACTATCAGTGAGTTATGATGACAGTGAGTTAGGATGACTTTCACTTACTATCATATGGGTTATGACCCCATTGAGCTTTCTGTTGGCTCAATGGAATCTTTTGTGTTTTTGTGCAGCTTTAACATCCCATACTGCTGATGGGGTGCAGCATTGGAACACTGATAAGGCACACCTTCCACACTGCCACACACAGATCCCACACACACCTTGTTCAGGCTGCTTCCTCCCCCCCCCCCCCCACTTCCCTCCCTTGGTGAGTTCCCTGGCCATTTCAAGCCTGTTTCAAACTTCCTCAGAAGTGCTCATCTTCCAAGACAGTGCTCTAAAACAAAGTCAAAATTTATGAGAAAATTTTCCTTGTAATCCAATACGCTTGTAATCCAAGTCACTTGTAAACCAAAGTAGCACTGTACTTTGTAAACTATCACCTGTACTTGCTCAGTGATATAAACAGCTTAATTTCAATGAATATTGTTCCCCATTGTAATACACAAAATACTAATGATGACTATGCTTATCTTTGCTATGCATAGAGCAGTCTCTCCCCCCTCTCCTGCTAGTGTAATGTTTTGGCAGTGCAATATTCAGGATCTGCTAGCATTATGACCATTTTTCAGCTGTCACCACCAGTGGAATGCACATTCTGTTAGTGGTGAGGCCCAGTAAGATTGAGCCATCAGTAATATGATTGCATTATATAAATGATACTATATCTTCTTGGTTTATACCACACCATAGGTGGAGAACTGGACTATGACACTTGTTTTGCTTTTCTGTGATCTGGGGAAAATGTGCTCTGTAAATGAAGCTACCACTGTAGCGCTAGGAGCATTTTTGAGCATCCCATATTTGTCCAAGGTGACAACAACAAGGTGAGATCAGAAGGGGCTCAAAAGAGTACATTCACAGTGGATACAACTTTATGGGTTTTTTCCTTCCTTGATGTTCATTGTTCTTAGTGATTTATGTGTTGAAAGGATCCTTCATGTACAGCTGCTCCCTTGTTGAAGCTTAGGACTTAAAAGGACATAACCAGCAGCTTAAATTTTGCCCAGATCTAAACTGGCACTCAATGGAACAGCAAAGATGTAACATGAGTGGAATACTGCGCCCAAGTAAAAAGCTTGAAGCTTCATTTTATACTAACTGTAGCCTCGTTGGTTCTCAAACTGTAGGTTCAGGACTCACCAGTGGGTTATGACCCCATTTTTGGTGCTTTGCAAAATTGAAAGTGCAGATTGGGGTATGTTCAAAAAGGGTTAAACAAGATGCCACTTGTTGTAGCGGGGGGGGGGGGGGGGCACTGCTACCAATTATAGCCACACAATTTGGCATTTATAAATTCAGCCCACAGAGCTTTTTGTCTGACCCTCTATTCTCCCAGCATTACCATCAGCTGCTCTTAGCTGCTTTTCAGGCATAAACAACCACAGCCCAGATCTGCCCAAGTTGGAAATGCGCACTATGTGGTGTTGCTATTTACTTTAGGATTTGGGAGCTTATTTTTCTAGCAGAATCTGAAGTTTGAAAGGCTTTCTTTTCTTCCCTGGGTTTTTCTACTGTTTATATATAGGTGCACTCAAAAATCTTTATGAAGTAATCTTTATGAAGATTACTAAAATTTTAATGCAGATTCATATATTCAACTTCTTGTTTTCACCAGAGTTCCTACTTATTGAGTAAATCAGGAGCTCTAACTTATGCTTATGCTTGCAGAGGTCTGTGAGCAACTGTTGCTGAGCAGTTGTTCTAACTGTCTGACACTTCCAACTGTCACTGATCACCTGGCTCAACTGTCTATGTATGATCTATTGCCCCTTTCGGGCTAAATCAAGTCGGTTTTGCACTTTCCAACATTTATGTGTATGCATAAAAGCTTTGGAATTGTCTAGAGGAGATTGAATTTAACAAGCTGTAGACATTAAATTTAGCATCGTGGGTGGCTTAGAGTAGACAACAACTTTTTGTCCTGGAAGGTCATGATGTTGGCATAAACAGCACTGTCACCAAATGCAAGATCTGGTAGTTGAATTATGGTTGAATTTGACTCAGTCAAAGATGGATGGTAGCAAAATGAGCAAATCTGCTTACCGTTATTAATGACTTTGTAAGTAAGTACTCGTATGTCAACAATGGGTTATGTGTTGGGACCAAATGCTTCCTTTCTAACTAGCTCTTCTTCACTTTCAGGCATAAACTGAAAAGCTGCAGCCTTGACTTATTGATTGAATTCTGCCCTTGCAGATAACATTGGGAATACAGGTGCTCTGACTAGATAACTACCATTGGTATCTATATATACAAGGGCTAGATCTATAGCACCAATATGTCAATATCAATCTTTTGTTTTAAGAACTGATCCAGTGCCACATTTTCTTCTATAAGAGTCTTTTGGGTATGATATCCTAGAAAAATGTTGAAACTGAAAATCCTTATACAGTACCTAATGTTCTTCATGAATAATCCATGGGAGTCATTCTGAAAAATCTGTGAAAACTTTCTAAATTTTCTAGATCATTCATTAGGCCTATATCATTTTTTTTTTACTGGTGTTCCCTGTTCAGCTCACAACATTAACACAATGGCTCTTATTTAAGAACCATATACATCATCCAAAACCAAATAATAGAAGCCAGCTGCACTATGCTTGTTGGACAGGCTCAAATTAAAATATATGATACACAGTTGTGAATGCAGACAATTAACAATGATAAATTATTATCATTTATCATTGGGCCTAAATTTATAGTAGATAGTGAAAATGATAGCTATTTCCTCATTCTCCAGTGGTTTGTCCTGAGGCATTTATTTTTTATAACACCTTGTCCAAACCGCATGGCACACGAGTCACTTGCTGCTCTTTGGCATGTACTGTGCAGAAACATGTTGGCTGAACTCCTTTTTTGCATCACAATTAATATAAAAGAAAATAAGAAATTTCGAGGATTTATAATTATTTGGGATAAACTGAGAGCCCACTGGAATAAAACCTAGGTTTAATCTTCATGGTGAATAAATATATTAAGAATTTAAATGCTCTTTAAAATTGCAGTTCTCAAATATCTGAAGATTATCTTATGTAGTTCCTGTGCTAAATAAGTTTGGCCATCCCTGGTTTATATGGTACTTTATTGGTTTATATGGTACTTTATTGGAGGGAGATGTCCACATAGCAGTAATCTTGTATAGACAAAGCAGTGATTTATAATGCTTCTAAATTCTATAATTTAACATCAGGATTTTTCTTTTAAGTCTTTTAACTCATACTAATTATTAATATTTAGCATGTGTGTGCGTGTGATGTCCTCTGCCTGGGTGGCTGCCTCCTCAGTCAGAATGCTAGTGAACATCTCTTAGGACCCATCATAAAGACTACAGAGACAGATCTCAGCAACAGATCACAGAAAACAGACAATGGGTGCGATCCTGAAGTGCACTTGGGCTAATCTATCTATCACTGGGCTGGCCCAATTCCAAGATGAGTTACACCAGAAAGGCCTGGGCTGGTGTAAGTCAAATAGGCTGGCCCAAGACAGATTGACTTGGGCCGGCTTAGTTGTGCCAGCCTAGGCAGTTGAGGACATGTTCAGCAAGGCCTAGAACAGTGCCATTAGGCTGTATCCAAAGTCTGTTTCCAGGGCAGAAAAGCCCCCTCATAGCCCCCCTTCAGAGTTAGAACACTTAAGGAGAAGGAATAAATCTGAGTAGACCCATAGTGGTTCATGATAAGCCAGAGTAAAATTGGAAGTGAAGGCAAAAAATTCGGAGTCCCTGTCTTATGTAGGATACAGCACAACCACATCAGCCCAGTGAGCGTACTACTTTTGTGCTGCTGCCTCTTCAGCAGCATTTGGGCCAGTCAGAGGTCTTCTACTCCTGTGGATTTGGCCTAACTTGTCAGCTCAGGATATGGCCTACTTAGGCCAGCTTAACCTTTTTGTAACCTAAAGTCAGGCTTGCATTGTACCTTTACCTTTTTATTATTTAATGGGTTTATCCTTACCCAGTTAACCTCACCATGAGAAAGGGGAGCATAGAAACAGCAATACAAGGTGGCTTTAGCTGACCTTCATAAGATTGCCATTAGGATTCCTGGACTCTGGCTGATAGGGCTCTGATGTTGACTGGTCTCTTTACATGAATGGCTCTGGTAAGGGCTGAATGCTCTTTGTAGCCAGGGAATCCTCCTTACCCCAAGTGAACTTCTGGGGCAAATGGTTGAGGCTGGCTGTCCTGTAGCATTAGCATCTTGGAAACCATGAAAGACATAGCTGAAGTTCTGCCATGCAGTTTTTTTCCCTTCACCTGAAAAAGTCCCAAAACGTGCCTCACTTTTTTCATTGTCTCTCATTATCTAAAAGTTGCTGTTTTTTCACTGATTAGGTGGACATGTTTTTGGTAGCTGAGTGAAGTGATCCCTGTAATATGTGCATTTGCATTTTCCTGTCAGGTATTTTAGGACTGTTTTTTTAAAAAAAACACTATATAAATGTCAGTTATTGTTACTAACGCCTTTCCTTCATTAGGAGGTTTAACAGGCATAATGTTCCCTATAGTGTCACCATTGTCACAATCACTTCAACTGTTATAATTGGAGATGGCAACAGTGACATTCAGATGTTTAATTACATTTTGTAAAGGTGACCAGAAGTAACTGATAAAATTAGAGGCTAATGCTATAGACAAAGAGTCGTATTCCTGATCATAGTTAGAAACAAAAATAGGGGATTCATGTAGATTATATATACCAAAACTTTGGGCATCTCTGTGCTAAAAGGGGAATGAATTAAAAACCTTTTTCATTATTCTTTGTTGCATGATCTGATTCTTTTGAAACTACTTGAAAAGATTACTCCATAGTGAGGTTATATGTTTTGTTAGATAAATAGCTCTACCTTATGTTTCAGATAACTCCTTAATGAAACTGACTGGCTGCTCTGCATGACACTGACACTGGGTCCTCTGGCATCACTAAGGCAAAATGTTGCTTTGATATTTAGTTCTGTAAGATTAATCATATACTGTAATTGTTCATTTCCATATTCATTTTCACTCCCAGGATTACTCACAGATAAGAGAGGACTTTGTGACCTTGTGGGAAGGGATCATCTCGGCTCACTTGGTGGTTATCATGGCAGCTACCATTTCACCAGTGCTAGTGTCCCAATTGCTCTCTTTGAACCTTGTCTATGTGGTGAGAGGTATAATATAGGCATGTTTCAAAAGACGAGGTAAATATTTACCTTTGAAGGCATGATTTTACCTGAGCAAACCCCTCCCAACCATACCTCCACTTTTTTCCATTTGCATTTTTAGATTTTATCAAAAAATACACTGAAACTTCTGGAGTTTTGCCTTCCTGGTCTAATGAAAATCTGTTGCATAGTCATAAAATTATGAGGTGTTAAATTTTAGTTTTCATAATTTCTATATTATGTGTTGACAGCATCAGATGTAGTGACAACCCAAATATTTAACAACCCAATCCTGTTCCCCGCCATTTTATAGCATTCAGCACCGATTGTTGGGGCATGTGCTGCATGTTATGTTAGGGATTAATCAGACTCCTGGGCCAGAGGTAAGTAAAAATATTTTTTACTTACCTCCTGGTAGGCTGCCTAAAATGGGTCTTCTCAGACATACACCAGCTATTTTGCTGATGTAAGTCTCTGGAATCCATGTAGTCCATGGAGTCATGAAGGGTTAGACATGACCTACTCACTAAACAACAAGTCTCAGGAAAGGAAGGCGTGCATCTGGACTGGAAAAGGGGGATGAGATCCTGTGACTGCCTCAGAGATACTACCTCTCTCACCTTTGATCCACGTCCCTTGGTTCAGCCTGTTACCTCTGTCACATTACTTGCACCACCTTACCTGCACCAGCGGTAAGTTCTGGGTAAATTGTCCGGGTAGTTCTGGCGTGCACATAGAGTCTCTGGCCATTTCTACTGGGAAATGTTTGGCACAAAATGGATGATTTTATTGGTTAATATAAAAGCAGAACATGACCGGGTTCTCCTGATATATGAGGTGGCAAGGCAAAAGCTCCCCCTTATTCAGTGAAGTGATGCTTTGCTACTTTTCCACTGTTCTAGGTCAGCCTTCTCCTCCTGTATTTTATCTTTCGCTCTTGGCTCCTATAATCCAGAAAGTGGAAGGAGGTCAGTAAAGACACTTACTGTAGGCAAATTCAGATAGGCGCTCTCATTTGCTGCCTGAGGCCGTATGGGCTGATCTATATAAAAGGTTGCAGAAAGAGTGTGTCTCCTAAATGCCACTTTAAGGCTGCAATCCTAAAGATATTCCTGGGAGTAGGACCCATTAAACACAATGGGGCTTACTTTTGAGTAGACATGGTTAGGATTATGCTCATAGACAGATAACTATGGAGTTGCCACAGTGTTTGTAAGATGAAGCAATCATTCAGTTATGCACAAGGGCAAAGACTTGGCTTGAGCTTGTAAATTATTGTGTAGTTGCTGCAGAACTTGGGCTACTGTGATTTGTCAGGCTACCAGTTAAGCTTCTGCAAATGGTTCTATAGACTGACATCTCTACAAGTCCCCAATTTTATAAGTGTTTTAAAAAACCTAAAGAGAGGCACATTTTATGATTAAAAGTGATTTCTTGCAATGCCACTTTTCAGTCTGCAGCCTGCTTTTCACACCTTTCCTGTATGGTGCTATATATACAAACCTTTTCATTTTTGTTGGTCTTATTTTCATGTTGGTGAGGAAATGCTTTGCCATTGAGGTATTAACTACTATCACGCAGAATAAATATCCTTAGCCAAAAAGCAATATCTGGCATATGCTACTTTTTGTATAAATCTGTGTTTAGTGAAATGAGGGCAACACATTTTCTAAAGAGTAAGATGGGATAATACATTTTATATATTTTTTCCTAAACTATGACATTTTCGGACATGGCAATCTTAGCATTGTTATAACCCTGCATGTTAAGGACAAAAATTGTATTTTTTAATGTACTTCTATACAGAGTCTGTGTTAATAGCATTAAAATGTGCTTACCAAGTTAAAATGTCTGCAGTGCAAGCATACAGAGACTATGCAATTATTATATTGTGTTGCAATAAGAGATTGCTATAAGAAACAAACCTAGGGAGAGTACTCCTTACAAAAGTACTTATTTTAATGACTTTGGGTTTGATGTCTGAGCTATTCTGCCGGCATGAACCTGATTTGGTAGAACCATGTTTTTGGTTCAGCAGAATTTTGAGAAACAATTATAATGTATCTTTTCTGTAACTCAGATTTCATAATCCTATCTGAAAATAAAATGAAAATTACCTAACCAGTTCAGGGTTATAGCTGTTTTGATTTTTAACTGTGTCTATGGAGCAAACGGGATTTGGGACTTAAACTATCACTTTAAGATAGTTCCAAAACATATTAAAACAACTAATACCCTATTAAACAATAGGATGGATGCAAACACAAAATTTAAGGCAACTAAAATTGTTGATATTAAAAAATAAGACTAATATTGGAATTGGCATCTCTAAATTGTATAAAACATAAGAGTCCCAACTGCTTACCAGGGAGTAAGGAACCTCATGTAAGTCCTTGTGGGGTGCAGGTAGAGGATGAGGGAGAGAAGCCACAATAGCACCGCAGAGTCCATCAAGAACCCTAACCCAGCTGAAGTGTCCATGAGGGCCCTAGTAGCTTGCAGCCTCCTCTGTAAGCTTTTCTGCAGCTGCACAAAGTTACAATTGCCAAACAGAGCTCAGTTCAGTTGAAGTGTTGGTCAGTCCTACCCCTCCAGTCCCACCTGATCCCAATGTTATCCTACTGAAAATGGACCTGTTTATGCTTCTTAATCTCCCATGCTGGCCTCTCCAACCTGTACTCCCAGGCCAGCTCAAGGGACTCGCTCCAGCTGAAGCGAAAGGTTGGCTCTAATTGACATAAGAATTGAACTGGAGCGTCAGACATACTCAGGGTCAAACTTTTGAGTGTCTCGAAACATAATTGAGGGTCTTGTAACTTTTGAGGGTCTCGAAACAGACCCAAACATTTGAGAGTCTCGAAACATAACTTTTCAATTAAATGCATAGAATTTGAAGAATGCTTTCCCCAAATCTGGAATACAGAATTTAGATGACTTTTATTTCTCATTTTGATTTAGACTGATTTCACTTTTTGTTGTTGGTATGTGGTCAAATACATTAAACAGCTTGTACAAGTGGTCTACTCACATTATTGGCATAACGTGAGAAGAAAAAACAGTGGCGCCTCACGTATAGTATGTTTCATGTAACAAACAAAAATTTCTCTAGGATTCTGCTTCATGTAACAAACTGCTTCATGTAAAGAACACATTCGTTTGCAGTTGGGGCAGATACGCTGGCCGGCAGCCTGTTTAAAAAGCGTCAGGGCTGCCTAGCACACCTGCCCATAGTGAAAGCAACACTTCCACGCTGTTCCTCTTGTGGCTGGGTGTCTGCTGGGCAGAGGGAGAGAAGAGCAGTGGAGAAGAGGGAAGCAGCTCAGGGCTAGCCAGAAGGGAGCAGGGGAGAGAGAGGCTCAGGATGGAGAGAAGGAGAAAGTGGGGAGACACTTCAAAGGTGTCTTGGATTGCAGCCTCCTAACCATGTCTACCCAGAAGTAAGCCCCATTGTGTTAAATGGGTCTTACTCCCAGGAAAGTGTCTTTAGGATTGCAGCCTAAGTAGACTTCATAAGATCATGCACACTCAATACATATTTTGAATTCAATCCCAGTGTTCTGTCATCATTTTTACATCCAGTTAATATTTTTATATGAATATTTTGGGGGTTGTGGAACCAATCATCTGAGTTTCCATTATTTCCTATGGGAAAATCTGCTTCACGTAAAGAACGTTTCATGTAACAAACATGCCTCCAGAACGAATTAAATTTGTTACGTGAGGCATCACTGTACATGCAATTGCATAATGGAATAAAGTGTAATGCAAAGCCAGACATCTGTGCTCAATATGTCCTCATGTGTTACATTTCAGCCCAGGACCCCTTTTCAAACTTAAAAATCTATCCATGACCCTCTATAAGACTTATCAGGATGTAACATCTCTGTGGTGTCAGCACTGCCCCATATCTACTCAGAAGTAAGTCCCATTGTGTTTAATGATGCCAAGAAGGTGGGAGTAATGATACTTACTCCCACTCTAGCAACCCCTCTATCCCGTGGTACACTAAGGACCACTGTGTTACACTGTTTATTCAAGCAGCACGAGCTGTTGAATGCACACACCAGTAGCCAAAGGCAAATTGCCCAAATTGAAACTGCTCATGGTAGATGTTAGTGTCCCTGTTACAAAAACAGTAAATTGAATTACACAAACATTTTGCAGAGTTCATCTGCTGTAAAGAATATATTCACAGTGTAGCAACACCAATCCCTTAGGGAAAACTGTAGTGGTTATTTTAGGCTGGTAAGTAATAGTTCCTCCATCAGGATGCATCTACAAGCATTTAACTAGTTTTTATAAATTAATTAGAGGTGCTTGTTTCTGGTGTATAAGATAGTATTACAGCTTAAGTCTTACTGAAGTAATTGACTGAAATCTGAGTAAAATAAACAGCATATTGAAACACCTCTATATTGTTTCTCCAGATTAGGTTTGCCTTGATTTGTGTCCGGTCTTCTGGCAAGTTGTTACTAGTTCTTAGAAACGTGGCAACTTTCAGAAAATGCTGCTCATTTTCAGAAAGAGAATAATATTTTTATACTTTCTGCAATACCTATATTAGCCCTGGGCACATGGCCCACTTTAATGTGCGGGTTGTGTTCTCAAGTAGTGTATAACTCAAAATTATCCTGAAAATCTCTAAACATCTGAAAAAATACATACCATCTCTTTTAAAAGAATGAAATCATGATGAGGAACAGCAAATTCATTCTCCAACCATAGGTTCTCTCTCGGGCAGTGTTTTTCAATCTCTTTGGTATCATGGCACACTGATGGTGCGAAGATTGTCAAGGCATACCATCAGTTGTTTTACCAGTGAGCAGCACACCTTGCAGCTTGTAGGGGACTCAAATTCCCCACCTGCCCTAAGACCCTCCTCAAAATCTTGTGATATATCTATGGACCATCTGTGTGCCAAGACACAATGGTTAAAATCACTGTTCTAGGGCATGTATTTAGTAAGTGGAAGGCTGGCAGAATTCTCTGCACTGTTTAAATGTCGTCTTTCTGTTTGTTTGGCATTATCAAGCACATGTACAGGTCCTGGCACTGTATGCATGGATTTGGGGCCATTTTAACCAACCATAGGTTCAACCCCATGATGGAAGCTGGATTTATGGATCTGTTTATTCATAGGTTTCTGTATCCACAGGGTGCCAACTGGGCCCAGAAAGGGAGTGGAGTCAGGATCTGGCACTTAGGCCAGATCATAACCCCCTCCTGTGCAGCCCAGCCTAGTGTTGGGCTGCTCAGATCTGCATCATCTCTTTAGCAGGCCTCTGTCAGTCTTGAAAGACTATGGTATCGTGCTCTGCACTGCATACGCTGCATGCGAATCACGAAAGCCTGGGTTGGATTATTATGGAGGAAAGGCTGTTACCCAACCAGCAGATTCCCCCCTCTCCACGCCACTGAATTAGTCCAATGGAAAGGCAGAGCCAATACGATTGGATTCAGCTGGTGTCGCAGAGCTGGGCTAAGGACAGGAGCTCACCCTGTCTTGTGGGGCCAACCCAGGTCTCGAACAGGCACAGCGTCTTAACCGCTTGCGCTAGGTTTCACATATTTGAGTAACCCCATTCAGTCTGGTGCCACATTACCCAGAGGAAAAGAACTGCTTGCTCTGGTGCTGTTGCCAGTCCTGACCCTGCACTGGATACAGCAGAGGCCACCTTGCCTGCCTGTTTCAGCACATGATAGGATTGGGGTGTAAAATATCCAGGGTGGTCATTCGGCACTATATTGTTTGAATATAAGTGCAGCTTTTTAAAATGAAGTCCATTTCATGCTATCAGATTAGCATCTCTCATCTTTGCCTTGACTAGAAGTATGAGTCAGAGCAACCTACAGTTCTGGGAAGGCTTCAGTGATCCGACAGAACATTAGAGCTTATCAAAAGTAGTCAATTAATTGCAGAGTTAGACAACTTGAATTTAATCAGAAATGAACTGTGGCTGCAACAGAGAGGTATTTTACTTTTAATGATCTGCTCTGGATAAATCCTAATGCATTGTTTGGTAACTCTGCCAGTGTTAATAAACTAGGGGTCCATTCTAGCAAGATGAATACAGTGGTGCCTCACATAACAAACTTAATTTGTTCCAGAAGCACGTTTTTTATATGAAGCGGATTTTCCCATAGGAAATAATGGAAACTCAGACGATTGGTTCCACAACCCCAAAAATATTCATTTAAAAAATTAACGGTATGTAAAAATGATGACTGTTATCAAATTCAAAACACTAATACAATACACTAATATAATACAGACCACAGTTACTGTAATAAAACACTGTAATATTCTGTACAGTAAAACAGAAAAGAAAAACTTTTATGGCTAAGGATGACTAATTTTTACTAAGAGTCACCAGGTGTCTTTTTGAGCATCTTTAACAAGGAATATCTCTGTGTGTGAGAGAGATCTTATCTATGCAAACTAGATAGGCAGTTTGCAACAGCAGAGGGGGAAGATCCTCAGAATCTACTCAGAATCAAGCCCCACTGAATCCACTGGGGCTTACAGGAAAGAGTGGATGCAAAATTGGGACTTAGGCTGCAATCCTAAAGACACTTTCCTGGGAGTAAGCCCCATTGAACACAATGAACACTTTAGGAGACTGCAATCCTAAAGACACTTTCCTGGGAGTAGGACCCATTTAACACAATGGGGCTTCTGAGTAGACATGCTTAGGAGGCTGCTATCAGAGACACTTTCCTGGGAGTAAGCCCCATTGAACACAATGGGGCTTCTGAGTAGACATGCTTAGGAGGCTGCAATCCTAAAGACACTTACCTGGGCTACTGCTGCTGCTTTGAGACCAATGGGGGCACTTGCGGGCAGCTGTGCTGGCTGGGAGCCCTTTTCAACAGCCTGCGCATGGAAGCAAACACTTCTTCTCCCTGCACACCTGAAAGTGAAAGCGACCTGGCCCTAAGTGTCCCCACCGGTCTCAAAGCAGCAGCAGCAGCCCAAGTAAGTGTCTTTAGGATTGCAGCCTCTAGTTGCCTGGATTCGTTATTAGAATTACGTTCTTTATAAGAGGCATAATCCCATAGACATTTCTATTCATTATTTAAAGCATGTTATATGGGGGATTCGTTATGCGAGGTACTACTGTATAACTTTTAGTAAACAGGTTAACACTTTGACCCACATACTGTTATCTCATGGTTACTACCCTCCAGTGATGTTTTCTTTGGGGAAGGATAGCCACATCTGCCTAAAGTTGCCCTTTCATCTATATATTTAAAACTGAAAAGACTCTCACTCACTCATCAACGCCCAGCCAAAACTGCTGGGCCTAGAAGCATGAAATTTGGGGAGAGTGTTCCTTCCATGATGGAGGTACCCAATAAGAACCAATTTTTGGACATTCCAACCAGAAGGGGTTGAAATGGGGTGCAATGCATTTTCCTCCCTAAACTTTCCATTGAAGAATCCCTAGATGAGGGACGCTTTGCCCCAACCCCTGGACCTAGGAGCATGAAATTTAGGGAATGTATTCCTTTTATGACATGAGCCGATTTCTACAAATTTAACTCCTAAAGGTCTGAAAAGGGGTGCAACACATTTTCGGCCTATACATAACATTGAAGACTGTCTGATCAAAATCCAGCTGATGCACTGGGAAGGAGGGTGCACAGAGCATGATCGTGTTCATGGGAAGGTGATGTGCATGGGGTGTTGATGCGCAGGGGAGGGGATTGCCCATGGGAGTTGATGTGCATGGGGGATGATACACAGTGGGAGGTGTTGATGCGCATGGGGGGTTGGTGCGCTGCGCATGGGAGGGTATTGGACATGGGTGGATGATTGGGGGAGAGTTGACACTCACGGGGTGTTGATGCACATGGGGAGTTGATGTGCAGTGGGGGGATGGCGAATGGGAGGAATTTTACTCCTGCAATGCAGGTACATTTTTGCCAGTTCCATAATAAAGCAGTCTTTTCCAGCTGTGTTTATCATCTGTTATTCTACAATTCTAGGAAAGATATCACCGTCAGTGACAAATCAGAAAGTGTTCTTTCTTATGTGTCATTAACAGATGAGTGAATCACCGGCCACTCCATGACACCAACTAACTGTATTTGATTCTCTCCTGGTGTTTTCATATTTATTACAGCATGTTGTGTGTAGGTCATCCTCTGGCACTATGAAAGGGTGCCAGCTTGATGTTTTGTTACCCTCCTCTGCTCTAAAAATGGACCAGTGGAAGAAATGCTCATGGGCACTTTGCCCTCCTGACTTTAGCTTATATGTTGCATTAATAGAGGGGGAAAAAGAAATACTGGAAATGTGCTTTGAGGGCTTTTTACCAGTAACAAACCAATGTTTATGGTATTAAGCGCTAAAAGGCAGACATAGAAGGACTTCTGTTTAATCAATAATGTATGCTCCAGTTACTCCTATCCTCTGGACATCATTAAACATGTATTTAGTTTCATAACTGATGATTTTGGCTGACTGAATATTATAACTACATATCCCCAAGCCTTTGCATCTCCCATCAGGCAGATCCAGATTGAACTAGGCAGTCAGTTATGTTTAGTGTTAATATGAGAAGTAAACTTAAAAATAAATGAGAATTGGAGTTAATTATAAGTGGTAAATATTTGGGACTTAAAAAATGACCTCATGCCTTTGAACATAGTCGGACAATAGCTGATTGCTTGTTTGTTTGTTTGTTTGTTTATGATTTGTCTCACACTCTTTAATTTTCCTAGGAGCTTACCAGATTTATTTTTATTTTTTTTCTAAAAGTATAAGGAACATTTTCTTCATTGAGATTTGCCTAATTGTTAGGTATATCAGATTTACAGCCCAATCTTAATGCCAGGCAGTGCTGGGGGCCTGCATGCTGTTCCGGCACCACTCTTTACAAACATGTCATATGTTGTGGCAGTGGAGACACCACCAGCAGTGTGGTGCCTCAAACCCCCATGTACGCTTGGAGCTTACTTCCTCACCATCAATGGTGGGGGCTCCTGCAGCAGCACTGATGAAGTGGTGTAGTTTCCCCACTGGTGCTGCTTTCACATTGAGAAGTGCAAACACACCTTATGGTGCATTTCAGACAACCACTGCTGGGATGTCATCACAGGATCAGGCTTCCCAATGTATTCATTGAT
This sequence comes from Cryptoblepharus egeriae, assembly GCA_030015325.1. Classification (NCBI taxonomy): domain Eukaryota; kingdom Metazoa; phylum Chordata; class Lepidosauria; order Squamata; family Scincidae; genus Cryptoblepharus; species Cryptoblepharus egeriae. The sequence continues at coordinate 20,592,634 of JAREYC010000004.1, read as the reverse complement.
AATATTCAATAGTAGTAAAAGATCATAGCTGTTGTTTGTGGAGGTGCAACATAAGATTCAGCAGTAAAAATAATCACCCCACTTTTTAGCATCACAACTGCCCTTTTGCCTCCTCTTTCCTCAGTGGCTCTCCTCAACTCCAGTTACAAATGACAATTGAAATGTGAATGGAATGTTGACAGTTTTCTCCCCAACCTTCTCTGCCCCAGGGAAACATGGGAATAGAACCCTCAGCCTGTTTGTTTAACATGAAATCTGCAGACATCCCTTGCACAGGTTAAGACTTTTATGTAGATAATTTTTTTTGTATTTTTCCAGTGCTTTTTTCCTAGAATTTAAGGTCATGCAGATGTTATTTGTAATCACAGGCATGTCTACTAGGGGGTCCCTGAGATGCTGGTATTCACCACCGAGGTGCCAGTACTCACTTATCCCTCAAAAAAACCCCTGAATTAACCATATATATATATATATATATATATATATATATATATATATATATATATATATATATATATATATATATATATATATATAAATTGAAAGTCACTCAATGACTGACTCAATGATTCAGTGACTGACTCATCAACGCCCAGGCAAAAATGCCTGGGGCGTTGGGGGGATGTTATGCATACTAGGTGTTGCGCATGGGGGTTGATGTGGCCCAGGAGGGATGTGGTGCATGGTGGTTTATGCACATGGAGGGGTGATGCGCATGGAGGGATGTAGTGCATGGTGGTTGATGCCCATGGGGGTGTGGTGCATGGAGAGATGTGGGGCATGGTGGTTGATGTGCACGGTGGGGTTAGTGTGCATGGGGAGATGGTGCATATGGAGGGATGATGCGCTTAGGGAATGATGTGCTTGGTGTATGGCACACAGGGTGGATGGCACATGGGGGGTACTTTACTCCTGCAATGTGGCTACATTTTGCTAGTTAATACATAAATATGCCTGTATCAATCTGGAATATACAGTTTCAGACACAGTCTTGACTGGTTTTGACTTTGGAATCCAGACCTGAATTTGTATTGTTGATTGTTTGCTCAGTTCCAAGTTGGGAGGGTTTGTAATACAAAAGATTATGGTATATTTAGGCTGCAGTCTGATGCACACCTAAGTGGAGTATGTTTCATGGAAGCCAGTGGGACTTTCAAATAACTATGCATAGAATCATACTGCAATATTTCTGATGGTGGCTTTTAATAGGCAAAAGGAAAGAATTCAGATTGTTTTTAATTTATTGTTTTAAAAGATAATTTATTAATGGAATTATACAATTAGTTCTGTTTTTTTAACCTTGTGCCTTATAAAAATCTGGGGAAAAGATACATATATTTAGTATTAATATTTTCTAAGTGTGTATATTATTAATTTTAATGTTATTCTAATGGAAGATTACAAAATTCTGTAACTGGTTATCTGAATAGGTTAGGCAGCCTAAACAATTCTGCATAACATCACTTCTTTTCTATAATTTATTGTGTTTCCAAGATTCACTTATCTATGTAAGGAGTTGTGTCCTAAAAAACAGCAACATCTGGCTGACAAGAGCTACATGGAGGAAAATGCAGCATATTCAGCTGCTGAATCTTCTATTGGATCATCCTCCCCTTGGTCTTTATTGTCCATTCTGTTTTCCACCTTCCACAGTTCCTCCTCTTCATGCTTTGTGGCAGCTAGCTTTAATGTAGTGGTATTTTTAATGTATTTGTTTGTTCAGGATTGAGAGTTTTTAATGGAATGGCATCTATATTTGTGTTTCCAGTTTCTCTCCTGTGGTTTTGCCCCACTTTGGCACTCCTGCTGTTACAAAGCAACCACTTAAGCCTTCCTAAATCTTTAACAACCCACAGTTTCCTTGGTTGTACAATAGTATTCCACTGTGCATACCCAAAGTCTCTGAATTTGAAGCAATCAACACAGCAATTAAGAAAGCAAATGTTTTACCCTTGCTATTGTTTCTCTTAAGCAGCATTAAACTCTCATTGTTTACATGCTATTAAGGGTGTAATCCTAAAAAATTTAGGCTGGCCTAACTCACCTCGCCTACCTTTTCATGATGATGGGGGGACATCAGCGTGTGCTTGTGCATTGGCCTAACCCCCTCTTCCAGGAGTGGGCAAGAATATCTTACCGCATTGTTGTGACACATCTAGAGCAGCACAGGGACTAAGTCTAAGCATGCTGGGACTTAGGCCAGCCTAACTGGAAGTTAGAATTGCAGCCAAAGAAAGCAAAAAGATTGCATTGGTTATCCTTGTTCTCTGTCCATTTATAATACAAAAGCACTCAGCAGTACCAGAATGAAATAGAAGCCATATTCTTAATCAGGTTCTTGAGTTTTGCGCATCATGCTCCTCAAGAGAATTTCAAACTACTCATGCCCTATAAATTTGTGTGCTTTATTTTAATTATTTCCCATTTTTAAGAACCTCAAAAAATATTAAATTTCAATCATAATTTTAAAAAAAAGTTAATAAAGTTTGAATATGCCAAAACAGAGGAAGAAATCAGAAGACCAAAAACTATACATACGCAATAAAAATATTGTTATATAAATGGCTTTTGTTGGACCATTAGTAGTTAGGACCAAATTCACAACAAAGTTTCAAAAATTATCTAGTCAGTATAAAACAAAATTTTAACAAAGCAGATATCTGTATTAATTCTGGGGGTATCCCATGCGTCCCTGGAGTCCCTTCATGTGTTCCCTAAGGATGAAGTTCCCACAAGTTAAGAATTCCTTTTCTAAATCTTGTGTGGTTTTGAAACTGCATCTATTAAAACAAATCTAGAAGTGAGGATGGGGGAAAGGTCTTGTGCATAGACATGGAGAGGCTTACCATATATACTCACATATATGCCAAGTTTTTAAACTCTTTTTTGGAGCTTAAAATGCTCCCTTGGCTTATATGGGGGTCAAGCCGCCAGCTTGTCCAGCAGGAGTTCCCAGGAGGAACAAGTCTCTTTATATTCCTCCTCCTCCTCCCTCTTCCCAGGGGTTTCTCCATCCTGCCCCCTCCTTTCCTATGAATCCTAATCTTGTATGTGTCCAAATAAGTAGGTATACTTTCCAGTCAGGGTGAGAAGAATTTTCTGCCCTGAAGTCTTGGAGGAGGCTGTTAAGTAAGGGTCTGTTAAACATCTTATTTTGGTTAAAAATCTTATTCCTTGCAAGTTTTGAGGAAGTATTTTCTTGTTTGTTTGAAAAAGGGAGGGTCTATGCAAATGAGGTCCCCTCCCTCCTCCCATAGACGCCCCCCTAAGAATTCCTGAGGAGAGAGAGAGGACCTTTGAGTGCCTGCATTCCTCTCTCCATTCACTGCCTTTGCGTGCTTTTGCATGCCTACTCAGAAGCAAGTCCCATCCTAGCCAATGGAGCTTCCTCCCAGGTAGATGTGGATAGGATGGCAGCATCAGAGCCCAATCCTTTGCATGCCTGCTCAGAAGCAATTCCATCCTAGTCAATGCAGCTTACTCCCAGGTAGGTGTAGGATGGCAGCCTCAGAGCCCAATCCTCTGCATGCCTGCTCAGAAGCAAGTACTGAGTGACCATATGTCCTCTTTTCCCAGGACAGGTCCTCTTTTTTAGCCTTGTATCTTGGTGGGGAAAAATACATTGCCCTTCTTTTCTTTGTTTGCTGGCAGCATTGAGCCTTCATGGTCAATGGACTGACTCCCAGGGAAGTACTGACTGACCATATGCCCTCTTTTCCCTGGACATGTCCTCTTTTAACTCTTGTGTCCTGGGAAAATATCTTTACATTTACCGGTAACCTACTGATGCCTCAGTAAATGTTATTTTATTGGTATCTATGTTTATGGTATTTTGAAATGTACCAGTAGCTGCTGCATTTCCCACCCTCGGCTTATACGTGGGTCAATAAGTTTTCCCGTTTTTGTGTGTGTGTGTGTGTGTGGTAAAATTAGGTGCCTCGGCTTATATGCGGGTGTGGTGAGGTCGGAGGCGGGGATGACAGCATGATGGCCCAGGAGGTGAGACCCAGACCTCTGTGGGACCGAGTGCTGGAGTCGACCAAGAATGACCAGGTCCACTGGTCTGATTCTTACTGGGACCTCCTGCGCCTTTATTGCGCGGGAAGGGCCGGGGTATACCCCAGATGTCCAATCTCTGCCCGAGCCAATCCAGGAGTCTCCCACACAACAGGACCACTCCAAAGCATGCTAGAAGAGCGGAAAGGGAGGGGGAGCGGGAGATGTATATAAGGAGGTAGCAAGGGGGAGTAGGCGGCAGTTGGAGGAGGACAAGGAGGAAAAGGAGGTCGATCCAGTGCTGGTCGCTGTCCAGTTGCTGCGCTCCACCTGTAAAAAGAGAGAGAAGAAACTGTTATAAAGAGTCATATCAAAAGGACTCTGGACTATACTCACCTGTTGGGTTCCCGTTGAGCCAGTTGATGTTACTTACCTAAAGAAGGTTCTAAAGGAAAGAGGTACCTGAGGAGAAAGTATAAGAGAGAGAGGTCAGTGGAGGCATCGAGTACAAAGGGGGGTGAAGTAACCTACCTGATCTGAAGTGTGTTGGAGGCCCAGAGACTTTGTAGGTGCCGTGGATGTGCTGTGTTGGGAAGACTACCCCACATTTTTTATTGTAACCAAGCCCGTGCTACCTGTGTTCCTGTCTTCCTAAATTCAGAACCTTATAAAGCACTGTTGATTATACTTACCGGAGTGGACATTCTTTTCTTCTTAAGACCAGAGGGCTGGAGAACCATGGTGGACAAAAGGTGTAGTGAATCTGAAACAGAGGTGTCCCTGGCGGGAGATAGCAAGGGGCAGGACAGCGGGTCGCCTTATATTTGAGTCTATATGGTTGTCTGACAAAAAAATATTTTGCAAATCAACTTTAGTAACCCTGTATTCTTTAAAGGTCATGGTTTTGCTTTGACTTCTCGGTATGGATCAGATTATACAGTAGTGCAGGGCTGAAAAACAGCCTGGTCCTAAGCCTAATCCTTTCTCCATAAGCCTCACCGGGGTGATGCTTTCTCTTCAGGTAGAGCAATCACTTTGCACCAATTCTTTGCCTCAGCAGTGACCCTAATAGGTTCAGGCCATAAATCTCTTTATTTTTAATAGAGCTGTCCAGTCACTTTCTATGGTGTTAACCACTAGTGCATGGAAGGAAACGAGGCAGTTCGTGAATAAAACTTTTTGCATGTTTATTTTTCAGCATACAGTATACGTTCTTTGGATAAAGATAAGGAAAAATGTCTTCACTGAAGGGTAAAGTTCAGACTGTGTTGGGCCTTATAGAGCCTGTCCAGCTTGGCTGTACAATGACCCACGAGCACTTGACAATGAGCTACAGTTGCTGCTACTACCCACCTCCTTCAGGTCAAGAAGCATTATCAGTTCAGCCCATTGAGATGAAGAACTTGTTCTGGCTTAAACAGAATCCTTACAGCCACAAAGAGAATCTCCTTTTGTGTCAAGAGACGGATGCTGTGAAAGAAGAGCTGTTGCATTACAAGGCTGCAGGCGGTGGCACCATAGTAGAAAATACAACTACAGGGATCAAACAAGATGTGAAAACCCTAAAGCGACTTTCAGAAGAAACTGGGGTCCATATTATTGCGGGAGCTGGTTTTTATGTGGATGCCACTCATTCTGCCGAGACACGAGCTATGTCTGTGGAGCAGGTGGGTATCAAAATGTATTGACTGCTGAATACTCTCAAGAATTAGTCCTTGTTGAAATGGTAATTGTTTGAAAGAAATGTACAGTGGGCCCTCCAAGGGAGTTTGGTTCTTGACTTCCCACTTCCCAGTGGATAAGAAATCCTATTGATACTGAAGTCCATTCCCAAAGCTTGTGTATTTACTTATGTGAAGCCTCTGAAGGCCTTTTGCTGGATCACTCCAGTCTGCCTACCCACTGTATTGGCCTCAGAAATGTCTCCATAAGTGTCAGGAAGGTATTAATGGTTTTCAAAAGCAAACCAGAAGTTGCCTTTCCAAAACTGGAAGTAGTTTCTGGAAGCTTCTTCACTGTTCTGAGGCCTGCAGTGTGGGTCACCAGCCTGGTGCAAGCCAAGACAAGTATCCAGAGACATCTATGTGGACCCTCTGTTTCAGCGGGTGGTTATGGCTGCAATCCTAATCTCCTTAGGCTGGCCTAAGCCCCAGCATAAATTCTGTGCTGACCTGGGAGTGTCACAAAAGTGCAGTAAGACACTTCTGCACCATGCCTAGGGACGTTATGCCAACAATAAGCATACACCAACCTTCCCACACCACCTCAGAAAGATAGGCAAGGTGAGTTAGGCTGGCCTATATTTCTTAGGATTGTGCCTTAAATCTGTGCTTTTGAGATCTGCAGATGAAGAGTGAAGCCCGTACATAAGAAAAATGTTTAAATTAGGCTGGGCAGAAAGTTTGGTGATATTTACGCGGCCAGAAAACATACTGTAGGAACATACCTTTGTTTTTGTATATTAGCCTATAGTAATCATAGCCAATGGTAAAATTTGTTTTAAGTAGTTTTACTCAAAGTTTAAATAGGTATCCACATATTTTTTGCATTTGGCTGTTTCTAGAGATGAAGATGCAATTTCAGAGAAAACTGTAGATTTCATAGTTCATTTTTAAAGCCAATTATTTCCAGATACATCCCAAGATAAAACATTAACACATTACTTATACTCTGGGAGTATCTCTATCATAACAAAAAATATAACAGCCAATCACTCATTATTTGCCTCTTTTTATATGGAATATAAACACTTTTCAGCATAAAAAGAAATTCTCAGAGTAGTTGATATAGCAAAAGAAATGTTTCAAAGGTTTTCTTACAAGTCAGACATGTATTACTCACTGAGAAAGATGCTTTGCTGGGATGAATAGTGACAATTGCTCTCCCCTTGTTAAATGTGAATGCCAGTTAGAGGGCATTTTAATAAATATATTCTTCTTTATAAGAATTACTGTTTCTTCTTTATCCTTAAAGCTTGACATACTAATGGATGGTCCATTTATCTGTAGCTGTAGTGAAGTCGAACCCAGTACCATTGAACAGTACCATTGGAAACTAGATTATTAATTGTACTAGTGGGTGGGGATGGGATCATTTTTTTTCCTGTGCTTCCCAAATGTTATTTTCATTCTGATACTATTCAGCATAAAAAAGCTGTTATCAAAAGGATATTTATTGTCTCTAGCTGACAGAGGTTATTGTTAATGAAGTTCTCCATGGAGCAGACGGAACCAACATCAAGTGTGGTGTAATAGGAGAAATTGGCTGCTCTTGGCCTCTGACTGAGAGTGAAAACAAAGTCCTTCAAGCAACAGCTCATGCCCAGTCTCAGCTGGGCTGCCCTGTCATCATCCATCCTGGCAGGAGTAGTGACTCACCTTTCCAGATCATTCGAATCATGCAGGAAGCCGGAGCAGATATCTCAAAAACCGTTATGTCTCACATGGACAGGTAAGCAGGCTACTCCGATGTCGGAGTTTTGGAAAACTTTCTGTGGGAGGTTCTAACAAACTCATCACAGTTTGTGCTCAACCAGGTTAAATTCATTGTTTTGGTATTCCATTGAATAAACCCTTAGCTTTGAATTGCAGTGCTTAATTAAACAGTGGTAAGTCTATTGATCCATATGTCTTGTGCAATCAAATTTCCAACAAAATTTCCACCAACAAATTTCCACCAACAATCCTTAGTTCATTCCAGCAGCCATATTTATACAAGACTGTTTTCTTGATTTCAGGACTAAAGTACAAACATACCAATCAGAATGGTTTGTGCACCACATTGCTCATTAAAATACAAACAGCTGTTTATGCTTCTCGGTTCCTGCCTGGGCACCTAAATAAATGATCACGTTTTCATGTCTGCTTCGCATTTATCAAGCTCCATTTTTGTCAAGGAACTGCTCAGCGCCATAACTCAGTTGGAACACTTCACTGAGACACAACTACCATCGATATTTTTCAAACTTATTAGATCATGTATGCTACCCATTCTTCCCCACAACCTTAATGGATATGCGTGAGGGTCTTTCACTGTTTTGTGGTGCTGCCTCCCTTGTCTCCAATTCCTCCCATCCCAACAAGTTCTTAAACATATACTGTGACACTCCATGACTCCTATACCTTGTATCTTTGTGATATGTCCTTTCCAAAAACAGAATCGTGATTCCATTTTCTTCTCCAGTGGTCCAGAGAAGCCACAACCAAAAGTGTTCAAAATTCACAAACCTTGACTGTGTGCACTTTTATTGTCATTAAGACATTAGCAATGCTTTTTTATTGGACATGTACCATAGTTGTATATTGTCACATCTACTGCATGCAAATGCATTTGTTTATTTCATGCCTGTCTTAATACTTAACTTCTTAGGCTTTGTAATTAATATAATCTGCTGTGGCAAAAATAACAATACATTTTATGAAACACTGGATGAGTGGGCAATTTTGTATTGGGATGCTGAAATTCAGTTCTTGAGTCAAACTGAGCAGTCTAATCCTATGTGTGGTTATTTGGAAGTGAGGCCATTTGAATTCAGTGAAGCATGCTATGGTAAACATGCAGAGGGCTATGGCAAATGCCACAAAGTGTGCATTCAGACCAGCCCACAGATGCACAGGCATCTGTGCACACAGACTGGCCCTCCTCACTCCAGCAATGTCTTTTCTAGTGGCTTCTGCTTTTTTTGCAGATTTTTTTTTTTGCAGGGGCTTCTGTTCTTTTGCAGATTTTTACACAGCCCTTTTGGAACAGGGAGCCATATCTTCTTTAAACCACTTTGTGTTTTTGCTGAAAAGTGGTATATAAATACTATTGCTATTGTTGCCTAGAACACTTGTTTCTGTGTATATTCTTGGAACTGGTAGATATTACTGGTCAGCTGGCCCAGCTCACATATACAAAGCCCACATGTCCAGCTACCTAACCACCTTCTCTGTCCCCAGTGGATTGATCAACACAACTATGGCCAAATTTCCTAGGAACATTAAATATACAGAGATTTTTAAAATCCATTATAGAAGTAAAATGTCAAAGTAAATAGCTTGAAATAACTCATGAACGATAATGCCAAACTATGCTGTAGGAAAATGCTGGATTATAGTCTTCCAAACCAGTTTCTTCAAACTTTACGGTTAAATCAAAAACAGTATATTTTAAAGAAGCTGCTTTAGATGGATCCTCTGTTGCTACAAGTTCAAGGTGCTGATCCCTCTGATCTAAGGTTGCCATAATTCTCTTCTACAAAATCGGGACTGGACTCTGTCACATTTGCCAGTATGTGAACACAATCCCCAAAAATTAGGATTGTCCCTGTATTTGGGACATGTGGCAACCCCTAGTCTGATCCCACAGCACACCCATAGAGAGCAGATAATGTTTTATATTGGTTGAGAAACATGATCAGTTTGGCTGGGTTTTATATGACCTTGTGTGGTTAAGAGTACTTGGCAAATGGCCAAATGTTGATTACCGACACTGACTGTTTGACGCTGGAGGCCATTTATGGTCATATGACTGCCATCAATTGAATTGTTGAAGGTTCAGTATAGTCTTAGTGGAGCTGATTTTTCACATATCTATATATATTAATACTCTCGTTCAGTGAAAGTTGGCCTCTGTATGAAGGTATGGTGTGTATGTATACACATATATATGCTTGCTCTTTAAAAACCCCATATTTATAATATGCACAACTTAAATAGGCTTTGTGCACAAGTCTACAAATGCTTCCTGCAAACTTACCCTTTCACATCTGATCTTTGGTGAAACATTGGAATCCTAAAACAACAACAAAACAATTTCCTTCCAAATTGCAAAAGCTTCTCTGTCTGGTTGACTAGAAATAATTCTTGGTTCCTATAGATGACCAGTCTAGTGATTGACAAGTCTGAGTTAAGTAAATTCCTTTTTTTAGAAACCTGGATGAGCTGTGATGTTAAATTGTGTGACATGATCATTTTTTTATATTATTGAAGCATAGGTATCCATTTGCATGATACTTGATTCCTATAGACTGTGTTAAGTAGTACTTAAAAATGAAATCTGTTAATACATTAAAAGTGAAAACCACACCCAATTTTGCAAAGTATTTTAGAAGCACATTTATTATAAGTCTCTCATCCTGTGTAAACTGTGAAGATTATATAAAAATAAGGATTTTATTAATTACAGTTGGCAATAATGAGACTCCTGCTGATGACAGTTGTGTTTGAACAAGGGTTTTCTTTCGCTCTTCCCATCTGTTCCTCCTACTTGATCCTGCTGTTAAGTCATAATATTGAGTTTATGACATCAGTCATTCCCGTGGTAACAGACTATGATGCAATTTAATGAACTCTAATGCCGTTGTGGCATTAACCAGGAGATAGTCCTAAGTAGTGTGGGTGACAATTATTTCCGATGAGAACCACACATTATTGTTCCACAGATTATTCTTTCCCTGTCCTTAACAGCGTTTTAAAGACAACCGCTATGAACTTCTTTCTGAGCTGAACCCACCCAGTCATGACTCACATAAGCAAGTGTGATGACATCACGGTTGCAATCCTAACCTATTTAGGCCAACATAATTCACCTGGCATAACACCTGAGGTGGTTGGGGAGGCTGATGCATGCTCTGTTCCACTCCTGGGGGTGGTTAGGCCAGTGCATAGACATATGCCAGCCTCTCCACACCACCACAGGGAGTTATGCCAGCTGAGTTATGCCTGCCTAAATAGGTTAGGATTGTGCACTTCATATCCTAAGGCAAGATTTCATCACATGATGACACTAACAAGTTAAATCAAAGCCAAATCTTTCCTGCCCTTGATGTGAATGATTTTTTTTTGTTACATTTAGATGGGTTTTCAGAACACTTATCAAACTGTTGAAGGAAGTTAAAGTGAAGTGTATCCCATATGTCTTGCATCAGACTTAATCAGATACCAATATTTTTAAAAGCAGGCCTCCATCAGTTTTGAAAAGACTATGGTATCGTGCTCTGCGCTGCATACGCTGCATGCGAAGCATGAAAGCCTGGGTTAGCTTGTTATGGAGGATAGGCTGTTACCCAAGCAGCAAACCCCCCCCCCCTCCATGCCACTGAATTAGTCTAATGGAAAGGCAGAGCAAATACTATTGGATCCAGCTGGCATCACAGAGCTGGGCTAAGGATAGGAGCTCACCCTGTCTTGTGGGGCTGACCCGGGTCTTGAACCCTGGCCTGCTGGTTAACAGGCACAGTGTCTTAACCACTTGCGCCACCCACAGCCCACAATATTTGTATTAATGTGAAATATACTAAGTTGTTAGTGTATTTGTGATTGTTAAAAAGCTGCCTGGTGGCAAACCGTTTATGTAGCATGAGATGTCTCATGCCATAGGCACATAGGCAATGGTGGGTGTGAGTGCACACACCCAACCATGCACTCCCCCAAGTTCTCCAACCCTGCATCCTTCTGAGCCATCGGTGAAGTGCTTCCCCAGCTGGCTCAGAAGGGCACATGCACAGCTCAGCTGCTGAACTATGCACGCACTCTTCACAGCCAGCTGGAGAAACCCTCTGGAGGGCTGTAAAGATCACATGCATTGCTGCTGCTAAGCTGCCCATGTGCTGTTCACAGCTGGCCAGAGAGTGTTTTCCTGGCAAGCTGCAAAGTGCACATGCGCGGCTCAGCTGCTGAGCTCCACATGTGCCCTTTGCAGCCTGCTGGAAGGTTTCTCTAGCTGGCTGTGAAGTTTTTGCACATGATGACATCATGATGTCATGAATGTCCAGCACTGTCTGTATGCCCCTTAAGCTGCCCTCAATTTATTAGTAATGAAAGTTTGTTCAGAATGTTAATTAAAAGAAAGGGGTTGATCCATGAAAATTTGAGTTTTAAATAGATCTAATCTACCAAAGGAACATGTTACTGCCAAACAGCAAAATTATGCACCATTATTCAAATGGATTTTCCTTGGTAGAGAAATTTTTCTCTTGATTTCTTGGCCAAGATGCACTGGAAAAAGTCCAACACTTTATTACAGGCAAAAAAGGAAGCAAAATACATGGTTGAATCTGCCCTCAATGACTAGCACAGCAGCCTCAAAAAATTAGTAGTAGTAGTAGTAGTAGTAGTAGTAGTAGTAGTAGTAGTAGTAGTAGTTAGAGGACCTGAAGTATTGACACTGACAAGTAAATGTTTGTTCACAAAATCTGGATGATAGTTAATAGTCACAGCTTCTCTTCATATCTACCACCTGTGTACAGTTTATTTTTTTGCACCTCTGTACTAATTATTCTTATTCTGATGCCAAGAATGCAAATATTCTAAATATACTTTAAAACTGGGTGGGAGTAGAGAGAGGGGGGATCCAATTATTCAAAATATGGATTAAAAGTTTCTTGCCCATTGACTTTACCCCAAGTTTCTGGAGAGCAGAACCAAGAATTTATGCTACAATGGTCAGACATTCTGTAGATTTACAGAAAATATCATCTCAAAACATGGTTGGGACAGAATCTCTTGGTAGTCTCAGCCCATTTCTGATTAGTTAATCCATCACAAAGGATATTTATAAAATTAGACATCAAACAAAGGTGGAAATGCTTCACTCACTGATGAGGCAATTCCGCGTTAAGCATGTTAACTTTGTATTTTGTGATCTGCACAGAACTATATTTGATGAGAAGAAGCTACTGGAATTTGCTCAGCTTGGATGCTACTTAGAGTATGACCTCTTTGGAACAGAATTCATTCTCTACCAGATGAATCCTGACATTGACATGCCAAGTGACAATGAAAGAATTTTAAGGTACACAATGCGATGTTATTACATACCGTATATAGAAAATTGTGCTGAAGCAAATAGTGTTGCTGGAATAAAAGTTTTTAAAGTGCCTAGACTGAACCCACTTTTCATTTTAATCATCATGATTAATCATCACTCATGCTGGGTTCATGTGGATGGTATGGACATTTGCTTGATTCTTTAATCACAAAAGTTCAGTGCAGATGTATTCTCCATCTCTTACCATGGTTAAGATAGAGGAAATGTGGCGACCCTCTCTTTTCATCTGTGAATTCCCCTCTCTTTTCCCTAACAGGCTGAACTATGGGGCAAGTCAGACATTATAGTGGCATAGCCCCTCTGCTAAAAATATATTAGCACTAAAGTTATTGATATATAGTAACCAATAACTGACTGCTTACGCAAGCATCCTATTTAATTCTGTGTACATGTGGGTACTTCCCAAGCAAGGTAGTTCAGTGATGATTTTCTAACTCAGGGCAATTAGATCTTACTTAATTCTAATTAAATATCTTTTTTTAACCAGATGCAAATGAAGGGTTACACTTTCCCTTGTCCACCTGTCACTTTTTAAACCAGTGTGCTATCACACTGCTATAAACCTGTCACTTTTTAAACCAGCCCACTAGTGTGCTGCAAATGGTTTGCAGGTGTGCCACAGAAATTTGAAATCAATGGAAAAGGTTGAAAATTACTGCTCTAACAACTGACAAAATCATTTTTAGAACCACTTACTGCTTGGCTAATTTGAAGTCCATTTGAGAACCACTGAAGTCCTCTTTGGACTGATATTGGAACTTATGCTGAGAGAAGGGCTATTATCAATAATACTTCTACTTTATTGATTGGGACAATAGCCATGTCCAATGCTCAATGTTTCTCTTTCCCAGCCGCAACAATTTTCCTTAATTCCTTCCTCAACATGGCATTGAACAAAAATGCCAGTAGTTTTCTATAGGGATACAAGATTACTTTTCCTCCTGAATTGCAAGTGCATTTATGCTGGAAATGCCATTACACCCCTTCTTATGATTTCAGCTTTTTGTTGCTGAATGTACCACGGTTGGTAAGCTGCTGTTAATTCTTAGTCAGCTCATGTTTGACTTGTATTCATCAGAGTCATACAAATAAAATTGACCCCTGTATCTATTATATAAGCATTTTGAGAAAGGCAGCATTTTTCAGACTTGTTTATGCTCATCTCCATTAGTGCGGAGTAAAAGATTTGTAAATATCTGAGTATGCACATACAATTTTTAATTTGATTCTCAATGCAGCATAAGATTCTACAAACATCTATATATTAAAATACAAATTCACATTAGGGTTCTATTATGATTTTGTTGAGATAAATTATGTGGGAATTTATTGGACCTTGTTTATTTATCCATTTACTTATATGCAATACATTGCATATGAGTTTCATTCCTTTTCTAAGGAAACTGAATGTGATCTACACCACTACCCCCATATATTTCATTCATTTTTAATTCTTGTTAATACCCTTGACGGTAAGGTGATCATATGGAACTTGGCAGCCTTGATGCACATGGTTCTTAGTGCCAGTTTTGCTGTCCACTGAACCACAGCACTCCAGATTTTCTGAACCATGCAATAGGATTTGCTGGCCATATAGCAATCTATATAGCCAAACTATATTCCTCATCTCATACTCAGAGGTTAAAGGAGCAAAATTTCTCATGTGAGTAGGGGGTAGATACATCATCAGCAATATATTCCCTCAATCAGTGTGTTTGCTTTGCATGATATTTATGGGTAGGCTCTTAGATTAACCAACCATCCATGTGTCAGTCTCATGCAAAAAGATTCATTATTGTATTTTGATCATTTTGTATCTCCTGATCATCTTTCTATACAACTGTCAGCTCCCAATTGTGTACAGCTCCTCTCAGGGGTGTCACTAGGGTTCGCATCACCCAGTGCGGAGGCCAGCATATCATCCCCATCCCCATGCAGTGGGCAGGGCAACAACCTGAATGGTGGGTGTGGTTATGTGCCATTGCCACACCTCCACTGGTTTTTTTAGCTACACATTTTAATAGAACAAAGCTATTTCACAGTGGTTTGTTTCACTACAAACAAATTTTGCTGCAAATTATGCATCCAACAATATAACACAATGGGATTATTTCTACAAACTATGATTTTAGCCATTTTTGTCACTAGGGATGACACCCCCTTGCGAGGATTACACCTTTCTAGCAATCTAGTGATGTCCCTGATCAGGACCATTTCTGAAGTCTTGCGCTCCCCTGGACTGACTTTCCACATTACTGCATGCTTGCTTACTTGCTAGAAAACGCAACTGTGCAGTTCACTTTCATTTTCAGTGAATTTCACTGCAGACATCAGGGACCTCCTTCTGGGGTGATTTGTGAGGGTTGTGTTCACTGGATCAGGACAATTCTGATGTCCTTGGATTCCTCTCAGCCTGCCCTTTCCAATGAACTATGGCATATTTGAGTAAAGCCACGATATAAGTCACTTTCACTTTCCCTAGAGCTCAATGCATTTTTCAGTTTTTTGGCCCTAATGTTTGATAGGAAGATGCTGTTCCAAAAAGGATTTTGCATTGGATTCTGCTCTCCACTAGGAATCCAACAGCATATGACACGAGATGGTTTTCTACACAACACAAAGTTGCATTTTGCAAAGTGTGCCTCACTCCCCCCCCCCCACAGCATGTCACCTGGTGCGGGCTGCACCCCCTAGTCACCCCGTGGCTTCTCTTGTGCTCAAGATTTTCCCAGCCAAGATGACATTTAACCTCCCCACTGATACTCTATTACTTGCAGACACATCTGTCACTGAGAACCTTTCTCCCTTGAGCATGTAAAATGCTCTTGCATATAATATTGCATCACAACAGCCCAGCCAATAGCGATCAGGCAGATAATATGAGTGATATTGGACTGGATATATTGCATAATTGGGTTGCTTTGTTTTTTAAAATCTTTTTTAATGGATAATAATCTGTATCTCTTTTAAACACATACGAGTTAGACATCTCATTAATTCTACAGTTTAAATCTATAGCCGAGAATTATATTCTACATTACCACCTAATTAATTTGAATTATACATTGACAGATGCTCCTTGTATGTATATTTCAGAGTTCGGCTGCTGATTGACGAAGGCTATGAAGACAAAGTTGTAATTGCCCATGATGTACACACAAAGAATAGACTGAAGAAATATGGGGGTCATGGATATTCTCATATTCTGGAAAACATAGTCCCCAAAATGCTAGTTCGAGGTATATCCCAAAACAAAATTGATAAATTGTTAATAGCTAATCCCAAACAGTGGCTTACATTTAAGTAAGAAAATGTTAATACTGTCATGTGAAGCTTTTTGAAATCAGACTTGCTTTTGCAAAAGTGGTAATTTGACAGAAAACTGGAATATTAATCAGATTCCTGCAAATCCAGCAAGTGGCTCTCTTTTAGAACAGGTAATAGCTTATATTCTTTCCATGTCCAAATATTCTGATCAAAGGGTTAAAACAGTTCATTCATAAAAGAGGTGATTATAACTGTGGCAGTCTGCTTTGGCAATCAGGGTACAGAGGTAGTTCTGCTGTATACTATGTCTGGAATCACCATAGATATTCAAAAAGATTTAGGGCACAATCCAAGTTATGATGTGGGAAGGTTGGCATATGCCTGTGCACTGACCTAACCCCCTCAGGAGTGAGGCAGAAGTGTCTTACAGCACTTTGTGACACTCCCAGGTCAGCACAAGACTTATGCCAGGGCTTATGCCGGGCTAACCGGAGGTTAGGATTGTAGCTGAATTCATACAGTACTCCTAAGGACTCTCCTGACAGTCTTTATAATAGTATCAGGCTGTGCAAGGCCAGGGTCTGTATAGCAGTTTACTGCCTCAGTATCAAACTTGGGTTCCAGCGCTATTGTTGTAAGCCATACATCTAAGACTTGGGAATCTCATCAACTTCATGCAATGAGCATTTCCATTTTTTAAAAAACATTCAACTGCTGCTCATTATGATATGTCAAGTACTTTTCTAGAACTGAAAGTGGGAAGGCTTGAAGCTTGCAGGATCTGTTTATTCCCTTCCTAAAATTGCAGTCTTATTAGCTGGAGAGATGTACAAAATAGTTTCAACTATCCACTGCAGTTCATGAACCATATATTATAATTACCTAAATCTATAATTATCTATCTCAATTGCTGCCTGCATAGTTTAATTGTTTTGGGGGTAGGGGGCAGCGGAAAGAGCCTTTTTTTTAAAAAAAAAATCATGAATGCTTAAAGGTCTACATTCACTTCTGAGCATGAACAGGGGCTCAACATGCTGGAATTGCAAGTAAATGTTGAGGCATCCTTTTAGTAACCTTCATCTCTAGGTATCTAAAAATGTAGGTATCTAAAAACTTTCATCTGTAGGTATCTTTAAAAAAATATAAAAATATTCATCTTGAATATGCTTGGGTTGGTATTACCTGAGGAACTCAGACTTATACATAAATTAATTTACATGAGGACTTCCAAGTAAGTGTGCAGGTGATTACAACCTTGCAGCCAACCTGCATATGATGACCAATTCATAACTTGGCCCTGTATTTTGGGGAGGCTTTTAAAAAATATATAGTGTGGTGAAAAGGACCAAAGCAAAGTGAAAACACAGCAAAGGTATAGAGGGGCATTTATACCTATGTGTGTTGATTTATCGGAAAAAGTCTTCATTTGGAAGCCAACATGGAAGGATTATTTTTCCAATAACAGTGCCACACAATTGATACCATGTTAACAGTAAAGTCAAAACCCGTTGTGATTTTGCCTGGTTCTGACATTTCATTCACACTACATCCCAAACAATAACAGGACCATGTTCCATGTGCATTTAATGTTCTATCTGACCTGATGACCCAGGCAGCACTGCTGGGTGTACAGGATCACCACTCAAGCCAGGCCCCACACAAACTTGCTGCTGCCTCCTGGAGGTATACTGACAGCCAGAAAGCCTGCATCCTCAGAATGCTTTAGGGGGGTCAGCAGGCACAGAGGGGGCAGTGGTGGCAGTACCCTAGAATATCCCTGGAGATTTGCCCTTGGGTGCCATAGTGGCCAGGTATGCCATGATTTCCCTCTCATGGCTTCCATTTAAAGCTGTTTTCTTCAAAAATGGTTTCATAGTCATTGTATTTCTGTTTCTCTGACTATCCAGCTATTGTGTTTTTTTAATTAAGCATTAAACGCTGCATAAACTGAAGATAAGTCAAAACCTGAAACTATTATCGAGGAACAGTGAACAAAACATTTTTATGATAAAAACAATGGTGCTAGATTCATCATGTTTTATAAATGTTTATATCACAAATTATTTTGAAGAGACTATAACAAAAGTAGGAAAAGAAAGGTAATGCTAATTAGTGAGCTATATTATTGCTAGTCCCATGATTTGCAAAACAATGTCAAGATAAGATTTTTTTAAAAGGAGGGGGAAAGACTTTATTCTTTTCTATGGTCCTAATCAGAGAGAGCCTCATTTATTATCTAAAGAAAATGTAATATTTTAAAAAATATTGTAAAATATTTAAAATGACATTCTGATATGAAGAGTTTGAAATAAATTTGTCTGTTTTCAGATATTTTGTGATAATAAAGTCTCTAGAACTATTTCATATTGACTAACCCTACAATCCAGAGTAACTACGGGAGCACGTAAGAGACATGTGCACCCGTAGTTACTGCACCACCTAGTGGAAACCAATGGGAAATTCATATTGCAATCCAGAGCTAATTGTTCTTATACCAGAGCAATGACTCCCCATCCTCTGGATTGTGCCCTACATTTGTCTAGATAGAAGCCACAAATAAGTCAGCTCCTTTGTGCATATATTGAACATTATGAACTTTTTTCAGGTGGCATCACAAATTACAACAGAAGTTCCTCTGAGTTTCAAAAGTAGTTTGCTGAGAAACAAGAGTTCCTACTAGGTTAAATATCCCTTTTGTATGGGCCAATAGGCTCTGCATCTCTGGGATTTGACTCTTGTGTTAAAATATGCTATTTGATATTTTAACACATCTCTGAAGTTTGGCTCTGTAGCCAATGTAGTATCCTATAAAATACAATTGCGATGCAAATTATTTGAGGCTGCAACCCTTAATCTTTATGTATTTTTCTGGGACTTACCCAGATTGAACACAATGGAACTTACTTTTGAACAGACATCCATATGATCACACTGCCATCTTACATCAGAAAGATCGTACGTGCTTTCACTGAACCAAGGTAATAAAATATTCATTTCTCATTGATCAACTGTTACCGTTACAATCAGTAATTATACAACACTGATTGATCAAATGAAAATCTTCCATCTTTTGAGCTATATTGATGTGCTTTGGTATCACATGTCATCCTCATACCAGATGACTGGTGGAACAACATTCATTGAACAACATTGAAAGGCAGAATGCCTTTCAAAAAAAGAGAAAATGCTGTATTGAGATGAATTTGCTTTAAAACTGTGGATTTAAAAAAAAAATTTAATTGCTGATGTACAATATTCAAAATGAAAACCTGGATTATGAAAGGACTAGTTTAAATGCTTAAAGCATAAGCTTATTGTATTTTTCAAGAAACAGTTGATTTATTTGTGGCAGATTCTACTGAACAAGCTAAATACATGACTTGCTATGCTTTATCCTCCTATACTTTATGTAAAACATAAATAAGACTGGGAGAAAGTCTCACTAAACTCAATGGGGCTGTAAATAGATATGCAGATATTTACACTATAGGATTCCACAAGCTCATTTTGCCTTAAAGGTAAAGGCATGTTGTCCTGCTAGTTTGACTACAGGATGTGGTTCTCGTCCTTTTCTAAGCCTTTAGAGCCAGCATTGTTCAAAGATATATCCATTGTCAAGTTGCACAGAACGCTGATTTTACCTTCCCACCGAAGGTATTTATCTACTTGCATTTCCATGCTTTCAACTGCTAGGTTGGCAGGAACTGGGCAAAGGATGGGAGCTCACCCTGTCTTGTAGGACCTGGGTCTTGAACCCAGCCTGCTGATTAACAGGCACAGTGTCTCCACCACTTTTGCCACTACAGCCCCATTCATTTTACTTTAGATATCCCCTAAATCAGTGTGGATTCTAACAGTGTAATTCTTTGCATGCCATAGTAGTAAGCCATATTAAATATATTAGAAGTGGTTCTTAGGTGTAATTGAATACAAGACTACAGCTTAAGACTAGTTTTTTTTTTGGGGGGGGGGTGGTATTTCCCATGTAAATGTACTTAGGAAATGGAAGGAATGAGCATATTGTAACTAATAATCTACAAGACTTGCCCTGTATAGTTAAAGATATACTAAAATTTAATATTGTACATTATAATTATCTTTAATTATTTCAAAACATCATAGTTATAGAAATATTAATTATGCCAATGAATATTTTTATGAGCTCCCATAAGCCTGATTTGACATAAGGAAAACTTAAACAAGCACGATCTTTCACTTTTGCAAATGGGTTCTTTGCATAATTTTTTTACCTTTCATAATTTGCATATGAGCACAATCCTAACCATGTCTCCTCAAAAGTAATCCCCATTGTGTTCAATGGGTCTTACTCCCAGGAAAGTGTCTTTAGGATTGCAGCCTGTATCTCACAATTCCACAGTTTAACTCCACAGTCTGGCACACTGTGAAGACTCCATTCACAGGAAGGAAAAAATTGAACTTGCACCAGAGTAGTGGTGAGACTGATTTGCATGCACCCAGTTTAGCACTCTAATATTCTCATAACCTAGGTAATAGTTCCAGAAAAAGCATTTTAATTTACAATTTCTTAACATCTATGTTAAACAAAATAAAAACCAGCCAGATTTACTAATACAAGAGTGCTGAAAGCACTAATTCTATCTTGTCTTACAATCTTATGCATGTCTACTCAGAAGTAAATCCCACAGATTTCAATGGAGCTTACTATGCATATTGGATTGTAGCCTAAATAAGACATCAAGAAGACTCGTGTTAAATTATCTAGATATATAAATATCTTTAAAAGAAAAAAATAGCTGGTAGTAAATGATGTGATGAATGAAGTTTTGGACTTAAAACTGGCAACCCTGATTATTCAAGCACTCACTTATGGATTTTATAAGTCAAAGGTAAATAGATTTTAAGTTTGCAGGGTCTGCACTGGTTTTGACAATAGTCCACAGGTCTAGCAACTTGAGCCAGGGGCAAAATAGTGATTTTTAATCGTAGGCACTTAAGAGTTAAGAACACAGTGCCCTGAAGCACGTGCTATAAGTACATGAATTTGTTTTCAGTAGTGGAATTGGGTTGTATCCTAACTTAGGCTTCGGTTAACGTAAGGGGACTTCTGCATACAAACATGATTATGCACAAGAACTATACTATACTGAAATCCAGATGGCGTTCCAACTTTGTATGTTCTCAATACACTGCACAATGTGTCACACACAAAACTTATTGTCCTGTGTTTGTGCACTTTCTTCCACTGCATGTTAGCTTGTGGAACAGTGCAAAATACCCTTATTTCTGCATGCACTCTGTAGACTACAACCTGCTGAGTTTACAGTTCTTTAACACAAAAATTCACTCCTGTTTTTTACCCCCACAGCTTTTTTTTTAAAGTTTTCAACTTAATTTAGAAATTGGAAAGAAAACCTTTTCCATGTTGTTGTTAAACAGTCGGGGGTCAGAAAACATGTGGCTCTACTGCAAATCCAGCAAAACCTTTACCTACAGAACGTTGCCTAAATTCTGCCCAATCCTGCTATAGGTAGCTTTGGGCATGAAATCTTTAATTTCACAGTTGTGTTAACACTGGCCTAATTTACCAAATTATTACAGGCAAAATGATTGAAAAGACACTCATCACATGCAAATGTAATCTTAAACATAGTTACATATCTGAGAGTGGGTATAACATTGTGTTGCTGACTTTACAGTGGTGCCACTTATCAAAACACCCCATGGCAAACATATGCTGGCAACCCAATTTCAGCATTGCTTCTTTGCCGTACTTTAGCTTACCTAGAGCTCTCTCCATGTATGCATAAATGCACATATATGAAAGGAGCTGCTTTACTAAACAATATATATGAGAATTCTACAACCATATGGGTGAGGTTGACTGAACAAATGTTTGCTGTGCATTCCTCTCCCTGCTGGGTGCTAACTAAGCAAGAAAACCCATGTAGCTCAACTCTTGCTATTTGGTTGTACAGTACTTACATACTGCAGCTGTTTTGGGGAACACCTATAGGAAGAGGCTCTCAAACAGCTTTAGAACACAATCCTAACCATGTCTACTCAAAAGTAATCCCCATTGTGTCTTTAGGATTGCAGCCTTAGCTTGGAAGGAGGCATAGGAAATAGAGCACAAATGGGATTTTCCTCAATCACCTATTGCTCCCATTATGTGCTGGGATGAGAAAGTACACAAGGGGAAAGCAGATTGCAAATAGTAACAATTTGAGGAAGCAGCTTCCCTACCACCACTAAGAAACTAGGTTCCATTGACCCCCATTCAAACAGATTGCTCGAAAACACATCCACATTTTTATTTGCTATTTATATACTAATGTTTCTCATTCATTCTGGTGTACTTTCATAGTAAGATAACTACATGCATATGATACTGGAGGAAGGAGGCAGCCTTGCTTAAAGAGGAATGTCATACTCTGGCTGCAAAGTGGGGTAAAAAATTTAAAATTTCTAGTAAATTAGATCATGTACTATATATTTAAAGAACATTACAAAATATGACTGGTATATCTAGCATCTCTGATGTATATTGCTCCATATTATTTTCACAGAACAGTTTAGGTTCTTCTCTCTCTTGCCTATATTTTATGATAAACATACCAAATCAGAGCATTGCTTCTGCTGATCTGTGACAGTCTTTACTTATGCAGGCCAACCATTCATTCAACAGAAGCAACACTTCTGCATGCATGAAAGGAATTCTCCCCCAGAGTTGAAATGAATGGGAAAACCCTTGGAGCTGTTTTGTATACACTCCAGAGAAACTCTATGGGAGTTGGACCTACAGCAAAAGAAAATCAAGAACTAGACACAGTGGTATTGGAGTCTTATTATAACCCTGACATGTACAGTAAAAGCAGAACTAAGGCTTCAAGCATTTTCTATGTAAAAAGGGAATGCAAGTATGAAGCAAATGATTCCTTCAGAGGGAATACGCAGAAATCAGTTACATCTTCCTTTTATTGTAAAATCATTCCTCACCACATACTATGAGTTGGCTCCACACGCATCATAGTTAGCAGGTAAGTCACAAGTACCAAAGCTGATGGATGGATAAAAGCAGCAAGATCATAGCACACCAAAAGTATCATATATGCTGTGTATCATATATTCAGGGCATTAAAGTTTTTTTCTCTATAAAAATTGTGATCTATATAGGACTTCATTCACATGGACACTAATAACAAGGAGTATTTTGCTTTGGCGATAGTGGATCACACATCTGTTTAACTTGCTCTATAATTTTTTTAACACACTCTTTCTCAGGATTGTACAGATGTGAGTCAGGTAGGATTTTGCCCCCATTATTGAGGTGTCTGTCCCACGGCCAGTATCCTCTGGGATTCTTGATTCATTGACTTTTGCCACGTGAATCCATCATTTAGACTCAGAAGAATATGATTTAGTCTGTAATTCATTATCAGTCAGCATAAATTATAAATCCAGAAAATGTGCTGTATTTGTTGTTGTTTCCACCATGCGCTTTTCCACCATCTAACTTTATATAGACTTCATCTCCTGGCTCCAAATGTAGAACTACACTGTTGCTGGCGTAATCGTAGTTTTGATCTGCATCCTGAGCAATTGCGCTTGCTCGAACCTAAGTAAAACAAAAGACACCAAGAACACTTGATTAACAACTTTAATATTTTCTAGCAGCATTGGGGGAATGAAACAGCAATGTTCAGTGTGTCCCAACTGCCTCTGATAACTAAACCCCTGGTGAACACTTTATTCCTTACCACTGTAGCCATCGTATCACAGAAGAGCAGTAGACTAAGCCGAAGGGGACAAACGTTTGGGTATTTTCTCTCTGACACTATCAGGGGGTGGGAAAAAGGATTAATTTCCATTTCAAATTTGAATACATTTACCTAAATTTGCATAAACAAATACATTTCAGGTAGAACTTATATGAAAGTATTTTACTGAGCTTACAATATACATGAGAACTATAATGCAGGCATGTAGACATGAAAATGACAAACTGACGCATACCTCTCACATAATAAAAACATACTGACCAAGCCAGAAATGCATGGAGAAATGGTTATTCAGAGGCAAAGGGGAAGGAAGGGGTTAAAATAATGCTCAGGAAAAAAACAGATGGAGACATGAACTAATGCACTTGGGACAATTACGGAGGTTGTGACAGTGGTCTCCAACAGGCCAGAGGTTTATTAGAGTCTGGGAGCTCCTTGATGGCTGCAAATGTCCCCCAGGTCAGAGTTTGTCCACTCCTGGACTAAGCCATAGTGAACATTTAAACTCAGTCACTAATACAGGTTTCTGACATTTCATTTTCTGATGATCCACCCTTTCAAAACCTTTCCCTTATACCCAGAAGTCATTCATTCAATGCATATTCTGCTCTTTCAACCTCGCTCTGCTGTTCTAAAGGCCAAAATTGCCCTCCTCCATGTTGTATTATCTATTTTGATTTGATTTATATCCCACCTTTCTTCCCTAATCAAAGGGAACCCAAGGTGGCTAACAACAATTAAAAACAACTATAAAACACCATTAAAAGTAGATAATAACAAATACAGATATAAAACACAATTAAAATACAGTTAAAATACAGATTATACAAAAACATTAAAGCCTCCCTCCTAAAAATTTAAAATAAAACCAGCTCCTGGTCTAAATCTAATTCAATTCCTGAAGGAGTTAATGCAAATCCACTGAAAACATCGAAGAATAGGTACCAAGCAAGCCTTGTTAGGGAGAGAATTCCACAACGAGATTTCAGGATGAGCAGGGATTAAAAACCAGAATTGCCCATCCATATCCAAAAGACGTTAGTTACTATTCCACACTGGCATGGTAAGTCAGGCAACATAAAACTGCACGAATATTATAGAAATATAGTCTAAGGTGGCTCCAGATTTGAACAAGAATATTTCTTGAACTGTTGGATTCCCATGACAAACTGATTTGGACATCAAGAGGAAATTCCAAAGTAGCTTAATGTCTGGAAGGGCAAAAGGGGGGGGGGAGATGACAAAATATTCCACCAGATACTGCATGAACTAAATTGAACAGCAGTTTGGAACCTGTTTTGATACTAATCAGAATCTGGATTCACACCAGTATATCAATCTAGCACGTCATTTGAGTTCTACTGGTTTAAGCACAGCACTGGACCTATTACAAGATAATAGATCTGAGACAATTTAAAAGAAAATGTGGATACAAGATACAAGATAACTGGGTGATGCCTTTGACTTTTTAATCTATGAATTTTATACCCTTCTAAAGATAGAATTTAAATGAGTCTATAAAGCTTCATTAAAAGGGTGATCTTCACAAAACCCATCTCTATTAACCTCAGTTCATGTATGTGGTTTAAAAGCCATCTATTAAATTAAAATAATGCTACGAACAAGTGTATCATATCTGAATTTCTGATTTATGATTATTATATATAATCTTGAGTTCCTAATCATCCACAATGCTTTAGAAGCCATTAAGCACAAAAATTTGTTTGTCTTTTAAAATATGCCTTTTATTGAACTGAATATAATTAATACATTGATGGATGCTGGAAATTAATTCAGAACTGCACATTGTCCAGTTTAATAAAATGCCATCTATTAAACCATTATATAAAATTTGGTTTCCTTGGTAAAATATTTAAACTTTATTTGTACAGGATTTATGTTAGGACAACACATCATCTGTTTTGTTGCCTGTTCCTATTCCAACAGTTATAGAGTTGTCGAAGATTTAGTGGTTCTGAAAACCTGAACTGAGAAATAATGCATGATTTGGAATACAATATGCTGGGATGTTTTGTCTTTTTGGAATTGAAGAAATGCACAATAAGTCAAAAAAAATTTCCACGAATGCCTTTCAAAAGTATAAATGATGGGTTTTCAAATTAAATTTTCATGTGATATGATCCCACATTAATACAAAAATGTTAACAATGGATAAGGTTTTTCACCATACTGGATCTCATGGGATTTTATGAAGCTTAAAAATCACAGAAGCAGGAAGAGAAAAACCTCTTCTGCATTATATAGCAAGGTTCAGAAGGGCTTAAAAGATTTGTAATTGCTTAACAAATGTTCTAATTTAAGCTGACACACTGTATCATAATATCCTAGGCAGTCTTGCCTTAGATTCATCGTATCAAAAATATTGCATGGTTTATTGAAATGATTTGTCTTGACCACTTAAAGCAATAAGTTATCAGAGGACACTGTATTTCCTAAGGATTACCAACATGCTGGGAGGAGCTAGTGACTTCAGACCATTAAACCCAGTAATAGCCATTCTTAGAAATTATCTTGTTCTCATATTACAAACCGTACAGAGAAACAAGATATACTTGGGTTCGTTTGAATCCATCCCAGAATGAACTGAACTGACGCCAGTATTTTATTAAATCTGATTGCTGAAATTATTTCTCCGTTCCCATTTGTGCTGTAGATTGAATTCATGCCGAATTTTATGCTAACAAATTTTATTTTTCTGGCCCACAGTGGCATGAACTCTGTGGGTGCTAGTGGCTTTCGCATTAAATGTGCTTCATATATCATTAGGAACACTATAAAAGATCGTGGACACACTCCAGAGCAATGGATGTTGTCTGCACTAAAAGAATGATTTATCGATTGGGCTCCTAAAAATACTTTGCAGATTGCAGTCATTCTGTGTACAGCAGTGGTGTCTTCCGAATGCATTAACCTCGATCCCATACTAGTAGGCTACCTTTATGGTCTGTGCCTCTTTTGTTGTTGGTAGAAGACAGTGTAATTTCTTTCTAAAGCCTATGAGAATAGAAGGATTCGAAGTGTATTGCTGTCCATGTGTTAAAGGTATCTCCAAATTAAACAATGAATGTGGCACACATTACATAAGTTTCATGATTACTCTCTTCATCTAATTATACAGGTATACAGGGACATTAAAACTGCAAACAAATCAACTATGTTATAGACTCAGCACTTCTATATTTAAGCAGTCGAACAATTAAGGAAGACAATGTGTTACATGGGAGTCTTTGAGATATTCAATATACTGTGCATTGCTTTGAATGATTCTACCACCACCAGCCCTATCCAGAAGTCATAGACACTCCCAGCATTCAAATATTTTCCTTCATTTGAACACAATGGGGCTT
Organism: Cryptoblepharus egeriae; assembly: GCA_030015325.1. Classification (NCBI taxonomy): domain Eukaryota; kingdom Metazoa; phylum Chordata; class Lepidosauria; order Squamata; family Scincidae; genus Cryptoblepharus; species Cryptoblepharus egeriae. The sequence goes on along the minus strand of JAREYC010000004.1, from coordinate 20,565,432 downwards.
ACATTTGAGTAGACATGTTTAGGATTGTGATCACTATCAGAAATCTGTATATAACTTTTGCTCTTTTGACAGTGTAACGCCCACCACAATATGTTTCATACAAATTAAGCTATCATCCTTTTAAGTTCAAATTACATGGAAAATATCAGTATGTTACAGCTACTCACCAATATAAAAAATAGGATTAAGGATTTCTGTGCATAAATAGAAACTGAGTTCAGTAGTGTATGATCAATATTTGTCTTCTGCTTGTATAGTGACGGGTATTTAGCAATTTATGAATGTTTGGGATTATGTATGTACTTTATCTTCAGGCCTATTTCAATATTTATTATCATCAAAATATGCCACGCACAGTGATGTGTTCTATTTTTTATTTCCATCAAACATGTAAAGGAGAACTAATGCTTTTTAATAACTAAAATTAAAGTTGTCGAGTATGTTTTTTGGGGGGGGAGAGGGGAGAATCAGGAAAACGTGTGAGATGTGCTGTATTTAATGTTTCACAATGTGGTCTCATTTTTAGAGGCTGTATTTATGCTAGGCATTTGCTAATTTGATTAATTACTACTGATGTCCCATTAATTTCATTTTTACAGTACTTGTGAGAAACCATAAACAAAAGGTTAAGTGGCATATCAGATTAATTTACCAGCCTTTGACGCTCCCATCTGTGATCCTGCGTTCAACACAAAGCTGATGTGACTGAAAGGGCTCTCATCTGGTTACGGTACACTGGTATTCCCCAGTACCCAGTGTTCAGCAATTTCAGCTTCATTATTCTGCCTTTCGGGGAAAAAATCCCTTCAATTGCAAATATTTTATACCAACACGGAATCCATATTTCAGCTTTGTGCAGTCTTGATCGGAAAACAGAAAACCACCCTTACTGCCCTACTTTAAACATTACAATGTAAGTTCATAAATTAAAAAGCCGCTATTAAAAAGTGATTCCGATATTCACGGCTGTTCCTAGAAACATCAGCAAGCATTCTGTGGTTTTATTTTTGTTTTATGCACAGCACCTAGCACATATTTGCACAAAATAAATATTTGCTAATTAATGTAACTATGTAATTCTTTATGGTAATGATTTGACCAACGAACTTTTTAAATCAAATTTTCCGATCTTACAGCATGTGACACTTTTGATCAAATGACTTGTTGATTTCCATTTATATGGAATTAAATGTTTATATGGAACTTTTTTTGAATTCTATTTTTGTCCAGCAGGAATTTTGAAGCAAGAAAGCCCTTCTAGGCTAAATTCAGACTAATTTTTCTTACCATATGTAATTATCAATCTCGCTTACTCAGACAATAATTTGTGCAAACACTTATATAGATTTGCTAACTATATCTAAAGAGGGCCTGATTTATGGAGGCTGGATCTCTGGGGGCTACTTTGGAGCCAGAGCCAGCAGGCAGTTGTAACACCATTTAGACTAATTAAAATGGATGGCTTCTTATGTCTTGCACTCTATAGACTCTAGTGGTCTTTTAATGATTGACCTACTAAATAATGGGGTTGGGGGGAAAGAAGAGCAAGTTTGCATCCCTTTGTTTTTCTCTACTCACAGTTTGGAAAGATACAAAGCAAGTACAATTAAAAAAATAGCATGGTAAGTGTATGGAAACATGGCTAATTACCCCAACCCTGTAGACAAAACATCAGCCCCATAAGTAGGATGGCATCCTTTTAAACCAGGGCATTTTGCAAAAGATTAATCCTATGTATGTCTACTCAGATACCTGGCTGTCTTCTGGAAGGCTTACTCCCAGGAAAGTGTATATAGGATTGGAGTTTAAGGCTAAAATTCTATGCACTCCCCCCAAGGAGCAAGTCTCAGTGGGGCTTACTTAAATATGCATAGCATATATACTTAGATATGCATACTTAAAAAGGCATAGCAGGACATTACCAGAACATGTTCTCTGTCCTGACCTGAGCATAGTTTAGACTCACAATATCCCATCCTCTCAAAGCCTCACTGCTTGTTCCTAGGACAATCCTTGCCTGCTATTCCCCTGCCACATTCATTGCATCACACGCATTAAGTGTAAGGTTATCAATAGTGTTAAAGTTGCTTTCAGTCATATTACCGTGCAGGGTGTTATTACCAAACTGTACCTTATGGGGGGAAAGTCTGGGAAAAACCCTGGTTGCTTCCCATCCCTGGCCATTTTCTCTCTTGTGTGATTACTTAAGAGTAGGGTGTCCAAACAAACAGATATGCCTTTAGATATTTTATAGAAAAAGGGAATTTTGGCAGAGGCAGCTTTTTAAGCCCTTCCATGCTGAGCTGCACCCACCAAAACTTCTGACTTCTACAATGGTTAGAAAATGGTTAATGGGAGAGGCTTTTGTCCCTTTTTAGGATCACAGACATCTGATCCTCCTATGTCTCTGTGTAGTGGGATCTCTGCCCTGTTGTAAGAGTGCAAGGGGTGCTGTGGCTGGAGACTTCAGTCTTTTCAATGGACTAGTCCTCAATAAGGAGCGAAGCCTCTGAACCTGTCTGTAGGATGACCAGATACAAAGGGATTCAAAGCAGTGATGGGATGCAAATAAATTAGCAACAGGTTCTATGTCCTAATAACCTAAATTAACAACAGGTTCTATGTCCCATTAGTAACCAGGCGCTCATTAGCAAAGGGTTATAGAACCTGTGAGAACCCCTGAAGCCCACCACTGGTTCAAGGTATAGTATGGACTGGCTTTCCCCCTGGACATCTGGTCAGAATGAGTTCTTCAGCTTCCTTAGGCCTGCTCCATCCCTCAACAGAGTTTATGAAAAGCAAGAGTTCAAGGTGACCAGATGTCATAATAAAAGAGGACAAGGCCCCCTCAATGGAGGACACCCATAAAAAATGTTGGGCATAACAAAATGTAAGCAAAATACACTCATGTATATTACTTTCATGTGGTTAAACACTCTATGACTTATTAATTTTTAGAATATTACATATAATTTATTATTTATAATTCATTAATCCACACATAATGTTCTACACTTACTCTTCCTATTCATGCTTATTGGGATTAAGCCCGACTGACTCTAATGACTTCTGAGTTGACACATATAGGACTGGGCCTTGAGGATGCACAGGACTTTAGGCTTCTCAGTGGACTAGTCCTCAAAGAGGAACCATTAGCACTTACTGATCCTATTCACACATACTGGGAAGTAAGTTTCATTGACTCTAATGGGATTTACTTCTGAGTCAACATATAGGATTGGGCTCTGAAGCTGCTCAGAGCTTTAGCCTTCTCAATGGACTAGTCCTCAAGGAGCTATCCACGCTTACTTATCCTATCCACACATACTGGAGAGTAAACCCATTAACTCTAATGGGACTTCTGACACATATTGGCTTGTGCTCTGAAGCTACATCTACTCAGATGTAAGCCCCATGATAGTCAGTGTGGCTTACTCCCGGGAAAGTATGCTGAGTATTGCAGCTCAAGTTGGTTGGAGGAGTAACTGTGGCTGCGATCAGTTACCTAGGAGTAAGCCCCATTGACTATTGTGGGATTTACTTCTGAGTGGACATGAATAGGCTTGGGCAATCATTGGGAATATCTGGGAGTAAAGCTACAATCCTAAAGGCACTTTCCTGGGAGTGAGACTCATTGAACACAATGGGGCTTACTTTTGAATATACATGGTTAGGATTGTGCTCTAAGTCCCATTGAACTCAGTAGGGCTTACTTCAGAGTAGACGTGCAAAGGCTTGAACTGCAAGGCAATCCTTCTCTTGACAACAACATGTTCCTCTGGGTTCTTCCACTGGATTTTCCAGATCCTTGACCCTCATCCTCCCTCCTCATCCTCCCTCCACTTATATTTTCCTACCTCCTGGGATACCCTCAACTCCCTTCTCTTTCCAGACCTAGCCCTTGAACAGTGGAGTAAAGTAGGGATTGAGAGCATGTGCTTCACCTGTTGGATATCTTTTTGCACAACTATGGGGGAAGGCATCAGAGATATGGGGAGAGAGGAGATGGCTGTCCACCTGTTGGATACCTCCCTGGCAATCAACCATGGGGCAGGGTGACCAGAAGCTTTAACCAAAGGAAAAGCCCCCCCCCATCACCAAATGTAGGACATCCAAGAAAAATGTAGGATGATAAAATAAAAGCTAAAAACACTCATATATATTGTTTCATATGCTTAATTTAACTACCATATTACTTTTTAAATTTAAAACTACCACACATAATTTACTAATTACATGTTCCCTGCTCAACAGGAAAAGGAAGACACTGAAGTTGTTGTTTTTTCCAGGACACAAGACTTAAATCCAGGACACGGCCTGGAAAAGTTGGACATATGATCACCCTGACCAGGGGAAGTGGGGGAGATCCCAGAGGTGTAGGGGGAGAGGAATTAGCAGTCTACCTGTTGGATATCTACCTAATGTGCAGCTATGGAGAGAAAGCACCAGAGGTGTAGGGGGAGAGGAATTGGCTGTCTACCTGTTGCATATCTACCTAATGTGCAACTATGGAGAGAAAGCACCAGAGGTGTAGGGGAGAGGAACTCTCCATCTACCTGTTGGATATCTACCTGGTGTGCAGCCACGGAGGGAAGCCACCAGAGGTGTAGGGGGGAGAGGAACTGGCTGTCTACCTGTTACATATCTACCTAATGTGCAGGGGGTTGGACCAGATGACCCACTGGGTCCCTTCCAACTCTATGATTCTATGGAGGGAAAGTACCAAAGGTCTAGGGGGAGTGAAACTGGTTATCTGTTGGATATCTACCTGGTGTGCAGCTATGGAGGACAGACCCCAGAGATATAGGGGAGGGGAATTGGCTGTCTACCTGTTGGATATCTACCTGATGTGCGGCTATGGAGGGAAAGCACCAGAGGTCTAGGGGGAGTGAAACTGGCTATCTGTTGGATATCTACCTGGTGTGCAGATATGGAGGAGAGACCCCAGAGTTGTAGGGGAGAGGAATTGGCTGTCTACCTGTTGGATAGCTACCTGATGTGTGGCTATGGAAGGAGAGCACCAGAGGTCTAGGGGGAGTGAAACTGGCTATCTGTTGGATATCTACCAGGTGTGCAGCTATGGAGGAGATGCCCCAGAGTTGTAGGGGAGGGGAATTGGCTGTCTACCTGTTGGATATCTACCTGATGTACGAGGAAAGCACCAGAGGTGTAGGGGGAGTGAAACTGGCTATCTGTTTGATATCTACCTGGTGAGCAGCTATGGAGGAGAGACCCCAGAGATGTAGGGGAGGGGAATTGGCTGTCTACCTGTTGGATGTCTACCTAAAGTGCGGCTATGGAGGAAAGCACCAGAGGTGTAGGAGAGGAGCTGGCCGTCTACCTGTTGGGTGTCTACCTGTTTCGGGGGGAAGCCATGGGGGAGCGTGCATTTTGCTTTGCCTGCCTGCCAGTGCCCTTCCCAGTGCTTCCCAGTCCCTCCCAGCGGGCCTTCCCACCTGGTTGTTCTTGCAGAGGTCGGCCCACATGCTGGTGCCGTCTCCCCCGCGCATGAGGACGTGGTAGGTGAAGAAGTAGATGCCGGGGATGGAGCAGGTGAACTTGCCGGTGGTGGGGTCGTAGTGGTTGCCCAGGTTGGTGACCACGTCGTCGAACTTGAGCACTTCGTAGCCCTCGTGCTGGCGCTTCAGGCCGGCGTAGAAGGCGATTTTGGGGACGGTGCTGTAGGTGGCTGCGCTGATGGCTCCTGCGGCGTTGAGCCCGGGGGTCCCGGGGGGTCCGGGCAGCCCTTGCCGTCCGGGCTCTCCCTTCTCCCCGGGGGGTCCGATGGGGCCGGGGGGGCCGGGCTCTCCGGGGGGTCCCCGAGGGCCAGCCTTCCCCGGGCGCCCGGACTCACCCTTGGGGCCCTGGATGAAGGTGGGCAGGGACTGCATGAGCCCCGGGGTGGCGGCGGTGCTGGGCGCCTTGGTGCCCCCGTAGGGGTCGCAGACCATCCTGCAGGTGCCCAGCATCTCGTAGTGGGCGGAGGTCCCCGCCGAGCTCACCAGCACCGGGATCAGGATGACCAGCACCAGCACCATCACCACCCCCAGCGCTCCGGCCGCGATCAGCCGGCGCCTGCTGCCCACCAGCCGGCTCAGGGCTGGCCGATCCTCCTGCCTGCTTTTGGAGAGAATCTTGGAAGCGGGGCGGAGACCTCTCGCGGTGGAAACTACCCCGGGGTAAGAGCCCCGCGCACTCCCGGCCCGCCTGGGTGGCAGACGCGCCTCCGGACCCCAGCTCTGGGCTGGCTCTGCCACCTGTGGATGCCACCCCGGAGGACACCACTTTTATGCTGCCGCCGCTGCTGCTGATCGACTTTTTTTTTTGGGTGGTTGTTGTTATTGTTGTTGTTGTTCCTTCTGTGCCAGGTCGAATCAAGTGCCGGAGGTTGTGGGGCTGCTGCCCCCTCCCCACTTGCATCCGCAGCCCTCCCAGGGGTTGCAAGGAGATTCCAGGGAGCAGAGATGGAGAGATGTCTTCCCAGGGTTGGTCGGTGCTGCTACTACTGCTACTACTACTACTGCTGCTACTACTACCCAGAACGGATGGATGATCAAAGCCAAGCCAGCCCTAGATCGCCCCACACTCTCAACCGAGGAAAAAAAGAAAGAGCAGGAGTCCTTTATAAGCAACACCCAAAGGTGCTAAGGAGAGAAAAAAATGGGTGATGTTCAGCCTCGGAGTGTCGTCCCAGCATCTGCTGCCTGCTGCATCCCACTCCAAGAGTTTGGCATCAAGTGTGGGGAGATGCGGTCCTTCCCCTCTTTCTGCCTCTCCTCCCAAAGCGTCTCCCTCCCCCACCCAGAGATGACAGCTTTCTTGCTGGGAAGGGATCAAGGGGTAGGAATGGGGTGGGAAGGCTGGGTGGGGGAGAGAGAGATCCACCAGGCACCCTTTGGATCACCTTCAGAGCACTCATCCAGGAGGTAAAGGTCACCCCCCCCACTTGTGGTTTGATGGCTCCCCCAGCCTGTCATGTGAAATATCACTTTTTAATAAGCTGAGGGGGGGGGGGGAATTCATTGAACTACACTTTCCTGGGAGTAAGACCCATTGGCTATAATGGGATTTACTTCTGAGTAGTACTGGGCTCTCAGGCTGCAATCCTATCCACACTTTCCTGGGAGTAAGACCCATTGGCTATAATGAGACTTACTTCTGAGTAGTACTGGACTCTCAAGCTGCAAGCCTATCCATACTTTCCTGAAAGTAAGACCCATTGACTATAATGGGATTTACTTCTGAGTAGACGTGCAAAGGACTGGGCTTTCAGGCTGCAAACCTATTCACACTTTCCTGGGAGTAAGCCCTATTGCTAAAATGGGACTGACTTTTGAGTAGACATGCATTACTCTTTTGAGTAGACATGGAGCCTAGGGGCTCAATCCTATTCACACTTTCCGGAGAGAAAACCCCATTGATCATAATGGAATTTACTTTTGAGTAGATACACATGGAATTGGTCTATAGTAGTAACATTCAACTATCTTTTTCCTGCTGTTTTGCCACACGCTCAGGCTGCAATCGTATCCACACTTTCCTGAGAGTAAGCTCCATTGACTATAATGGGACTTACTTCTGAGTAGACATGAATAAAATTGAGCTGTCAGGCTGTCCTGTCCCATATTTTCTTGGGAATAAGGATGCAATCCTAAAGACACTTTCCTGGGAGTAAGACCCATTGAACACAATGGGGCTTACTTTTGAGTAGACATGGTTAGGATTGTGCCCTATGTTGCATTGAATGGACTCTAATAGGTCTTACTGCTGAGTAGACACGCATAAGATGGGGCACTCGGGATGCAATCGTATCCTCAGTTTCCTGGGAGTAAGCTCCATTGAGTATAATGGGACTTACTTCTGAGTAGACTGGATAGGATCGGGCTCTTGGGCTCCAGTCCCATTGACACTTTCCTGCGAGTAAGCCCTTTGACTCTAATGGAATTTACTTCTGAGTAGACGCGCATAGACGAGCTCTTTGTAGCTGTTGTTTGGCCACTACTCAGACTGCTGCAATTGTATCCGTACTTTCCTGGGAGTAAGCTCCGTTGACTATAATGGGACTTACTTCTGAGTAGACAGGGACAGGATGAGGCTGCAATCTTATCCACTTTCTTGGGAGTAAGTTCCATTTACTCTAATGGGATTTACTTCTGAGTAGACAAGCACTGGATCATTGTCCCCTGATCAGTGATTCTTTGAATCCCTTCAGTGGCACATGAGAGTGAGCATCACTTCCACCCACAGATCTTCCTTTCCTGGCAGAAGGTGCAAGTTGGAGAAGTTTCCTTGTAGGAAAACTCTTCCTTCATTTTTGCTCCTCCACCTGAAGTTGACTCCCTGCAAGACTTGACTGCTACGTCCCCCCTCTAGCTACGCCACTACATGGTGCTACCTTTCCAAGCACAAAACAGGACCAGGAGGGAATTGATTCTTCCATCATCACCATCATCCTCTCCATTCCGGAGCAAGTGGACGTCAATCAAACCTGGGTGACATTTGCCTGTCAATACTGGGAGTGATGGTTGAAAAGAAAGGGGGGGGGGAGTCTGATGACAGACAGTGGTCTAGTGGGGTGGGGTGGGGTGGGGGGCTGAGGCAGAACTTGCCCTCCCTCTCCAGTGAGTGTGGATCAGAAGGTGGATCTGGGCTAGGGGTGTGAATAGCACCATCAAGTGCTCCTTTCCAGACCCCAAGACACCCCCCCCCCATTTATTCCTGCACACAATAAGGTCCAAAGGGGCAGGCAGTGGGGAACAAAGACCCATTGATCCTTCCTTTTAAGCAGAAATGTCAGCCTTCCCCAGTGAATCCCAGGCAGAGAGCTTGGCCAGAGACCCCTCAGCTCCTTATCTCCCCCACATGGTGCTGATAACAGGAGTCCCAGCTTCTTGAGTCCCAACAACCCACCCTCTGCTTGATTTTTGTCAGAGTTCAACCTTTAATAGAGCCCTTATCTTGCATTCAGCAGCCTGATCTTGGCTCCCATGACATCCCTTGAAAGACTTGGGGGGATCTTGTTTATGCTACACTAGCTTTTCCCAGAGAAAAGGATTCTCAGATACTTCTTGGAGGGGGAAATTGAAAACCCAGCCAAAAGTCAAAGCTGCATTTAGTGGCATAGCTAGAGAGGGGCAAAACACTATAGCCAGGGGGGTCATATGCACTCTTTTTTCAGGACATGTCCTCTTTTTTGTGTCTTGGAAAAAATCTTCATTGTCCTCCTTTTCCTTGTGAGCAGGCAGCATGTAGAATTATTGTAATTAATATATCAGATGTAATAAATTATATGTAACTGTTTAAATACAGGAATCCTTTGGGTGATTGCAATTAGACTATTGCTGCTGGCAATTTTGGCCTTTAGAACAGCAGAGAGAGGTTGAAAGAGTGGTACATGCATTGAATTAATGAGTCCTGGGTATAATTGAAAGGTGTTGAAAGAGTGGATTGTCAGAAAATGAACCAAGTGGGGGATACCTGTAATAACAGGTTTTTAACCACTTGAAAACAATATATATGAGTGTTTTTAGATTTTGTTTTGTTGTGTCCTACATTTTGCTTGGGTGTCCTCCATTTTATGAGGGCTATTGTCTCTTTTTTGCAGATCTGACAAAGGTGCCATCCAGTGGTGGGCTCTAGCAGGTTCGCACCTACTCTATAGAACTGGTTCTTAACAAGAGATAGTACATATAAAGTTTAAAAATAGCCATTTAAAAGTGGCTGCCAGATGGGCAGAGAACCGGTTCTTAATTTCTTTGAAGCCCATCACTGGTGCCATCCTAACCAACTTTCGAGCAGTGGTATAAGGGCAAGGCAACTCTGAGGCAAGGTACCAAATATTGTTTTACCTTGAGGAGGCCTCTGTGATTGCCTCAGTTCCTTCAAGAAGGAACACACACACACAGTGCACATTACATGCCATGACATCTTACATTTCAGTAACTTTGGAATTTGTCATGCAATCCTATGCATGTTTCCTCAGAGGTGTCCCACAGTCACCAATGGGATTTAAGTAAATTTGTTTAAGCTTGTAGCTTCAGGCTGTAATCCTAAGCTTCAGTTAGGCTGGCATAAGCACTGGTGTAAGTCCTGCGCTGAACTGGGGGTGTCACAAAAGTGCTGTAAGATACTTCAGCCCCATTCTGGCGGGGGTTAGGCCAATGTTCAGGCATACCCCAACCTCCCAACACCACCATGGGAAGATATGCTGGGTGAGATGCATCCCATACGGTGCAATTCTAACCTAGGCCATGGTGAGATAGAGAGGCAAGCACATGTCCGTGCACTGGACTAACCCCCTGCCACCCCAGGAGTGGCACAAAAGTGTCATATGGCACTTTTGTGACAACCCCAGGTCAGCACAGAATTCATGCTGGGGCTTAGGCTGGCCTAACTGGAGACTGAGATTGCAGCCTCAGTCAATTATTAGTTTTTACTACACTTTTGTGATTTCTCTATGTCAGTGGTTCTCTATCTTCCTAATGCCGTGACCCCTTTATAAGTTCCTCATGTTGTGGGGACCCCCAACCATAAAATTATTTTCATTGCTACTGCTGCAGTGCTATGCACATTTTCCTGGGAGTAAAACTCACTTAACTCAGTGGGAATGACTTCTGAGTACATATGCATAGATTTGGGCTCTAAGGCAGCAATCCTAGCACTTTCCTGGGAGTTAGCCCCACTCACTATCATGGGCCTGACTTCTGAGGAGACCTCCATAGGATTGGAAGGAGTAGGCTGCCGTCTGTGGTGAGTGTGTCAGGCGCCTCCCCGTCCCCAAGGCTCCACATCGGTCTCACACCAGCTCAGAAGCTCCTTCTGAGCCACTTCTCAGTGACTTCTTCAAGCTGCAGCAGCTCCAGCGTTTCTGCCAGATCTTCCCACCTGGCCCCCTGCACCAGGGGTCTTTAGGCGACCCCTAGGAAATCTCCAGGTGACCCCCCAAAGGGGTCCTGACCCCCACTTTGAGAAACGCTGCTCTATGTCCATGGTATGAAGAATGAGTTTTGCACACACAAACTAAGGTTGCGAAATAAATCTGGGTGTGTACAAACATCAATGGAAGAATTGCCATGGAAGAATTGACACTTTGTAAAGTCATACAATAAAAACTTCAGTTGGTCTTTATTTTATATACATAAAATATGCAGTTTATATATGGTTTTAGTGGCTGTGGGTGGTGCAAGTGGTTAAGACACTGTGCCTGTTAACCAGCAGGCCAGGGTTCAAGACCGGGGTCAGGGTGAGCCCCTGTCCTTAGCCCAGCTCTGGGATGCCAGCTGGATCCAATCGTATTGGCTCTGCCTTTCCATTGGACTAATTCAGTGGCGTGGAGAGGGGGGATTTGCTGCTTGGGTAACAGCCTATCCTCCATAACAATCTAACCCAGGCTTTCATGCTTCGCATGCAGCGTATGCAGCGCAGAGCACGATACCATAGACTCTCAAGACTGATGGAGGCCTGCTATATTGTCTATATTTTATATAAAAATTATATACACATTATATACCATAGTTTTTCAAGACTGATGGAGGCCTGCTTATATACACATTATGCACATAAATATGATATACACATTATACAAAATATACAAAAATATACACATAATATATAAAATGTGTGAGCATGAAAAAATAAATACACACGAACTAGGGTCAAGTGTATACTTTTTGTTACAAAATGGTCAACAACTCATCAATTGAAAAGCTGCCCCAGGAATCAGGATAGAGAAGATGGACTCGTGGCACCACAACCACCAGCTCATGACCCTATCTTGACCTTGGATAGGGATATCTATACACCTGACCAGGCAAGAATACTTCTAGATTGCAGCAGCAGCAGCAGTTTTAATGTACATTTGTATGCATCCTTTGATGTCTACCCAGTACTGCCACTGTTCTGCTATCATGATAAATTACAGTTGAGATTTTCAAAATGTCTGCAGGTTGTGTTCACATTTGCTTCTAGCTCCTGGTAACAGCCAATTAGCAGAAATAGTTGGTCGCCCAGGTCAATAGTGGCAAGAGGAAGGGGATATGTCCTCTGTTTCAGATGTTTGGAACAGAGGACCAATGTCAATGCCCAGAAGGTGAGGCTGAGAATGGATTTGAATTAAATATGGGATAGGAGTTGAAATACGATGAGAGTAGATATAGGCATTCCCCACTTATTGGATAGGTTAGGGAATGGAGCACCATCCAAAAGTGAAAACTGTTGAAAAGTGGAACCCAGTCTTTTTCAGTTTGCAAATGCAAAATAGGCACCAAAAAGACATAAAAATATCACTTGCAAAAGCCTAAATAATGCATATTTATTAACACATACCCAAAATACACAAGAAATCACAGTAAAATGAACAAAGGCATGAGTGAGCAATGAATATCTTATGTACTGTATTTGAATGATGGTTATTTACTGAAGAAAGTCATAAGGAAATGCCAAGACCAGTTGGATTGTCTTTCACATGAAAATCAAGGAAGACAATTTTAGCTTTTTGACCAGAGGTTGAAAGAATGAAGCATGTGTTGAATGTTATGAGTGCTATATATAATTGAAAGGTGTTGAAAGTGCAGAACCATCAGAAAGTGGGGGATGCCTGTAACTGGATGTAGGAAGCAGCAAATGGGGACAGGTGCACAAATAATGCTGGTCAAGGACTCATGATGGGGTTGGGAAAAAACTGAGATAAAGGTTGAGAGCTGCAGGGCAGACATCAACCTGGTCTCAGGAGACTGACTGTTGTGTTCTTGTGGGATTCCAGGATGGATAGAAAAATTATCTCTAAACATGGGTTCAAACCTGCCACTATGCATGTCACGAGCTGTTTTTCTGTCCTGTATATTGTCCCAGAGGAAAGGCATCCAACTGTCTTCTCTGGCAAAGGCTTCCCTGGCATGAGTTTTTGTTGCCTAGAAAATTTTGGAAGCAGGAGAAGAAGATACAAAAGTCGTGTGTCACCCTCTGTTGTTGCTTCCACATCATGTAGGAAATCAAAACTGTTCTACTAGTAGTCAAAGAATATCTGAACAGGTGGCATCTACTAAGGAATGCCTTCACCATACCAGCAGAACAAGCTGTCCCAGTGCTTTGCCCCAAGTGTTGATGATGAGTATCCATGATACATACCCACAAAATGATTCTGGTACAGCGAATCCATACCAATCCTCTTATTTTATCTATGATTTTATCTATTATATATCTTATTTTATCGTACACTGTCTTCTCCACTATGGGTGTCCATAAGCCTTATTTGTTGTCCTTTAATAAAATGCTTTATGTATTAAGAAATAATTTACACAAGTCAATTCAGGACTTTTTTGTGCGGTTCCCTTTTTAAACACCCTTTCCTTTACAACTTTCCAACACTAAGCATCAACTCTGGTCCAACCTTGTTATAAACATGGATTTGACTCAGTGTGAATGGCACTGCAAATCACACTTTTAAAAACTGCTTTTCTAATACTTATAGAGAGGTAGTCATGCAAGCAGTTCAATTTTTCAGTCCCAGAATCAAACCCCTGAAGATACTGATGGACATTCTTGGGCATATTTGGGGAGTGCTGATTGTAAAAATGGCATCAGTTTTTCCCTATCATGTCTAATTTCAAAGATATGGAATAACCTCATTAATGGTTCAAGCATTTTCACTAACAAGCTATGCCACAGCTCTGAAACTAATTGCAAGAGAGCAAAACTGATGCCATTTTTGGAATCAGCACCCCAAATTCAAATAAAACTACCATAAATTTTAAAAGTTTTTTCTGACCCTCGATTCTGCAGGTCGGTTTAACGGAAATGGTGTCTGCCTTTTTAACATCATTCCACAGACTCCAATGGAAGTAGAAATCTTTGGAAAGCTTGGTCCTGCTTGATTTATTAGTCTGTCCTTTACCTAAGGAGCAAGACGTGCGCAGATATATGGCAAACACTGGTGGAAATTCTTCCTACTTCACTGTTGTCTCTAAAAGAAATGGGATTTTTTTTAATTAGGCAAAAGCAGTAAGTTGCTGAACATGGATAACATACTTAAAAGATGCAGTTCACTCTGGAAAAGGAATAGCTGAGAGTCTGCCTTGATTGTCAGAGCCAAGGATATATTTTCATCCCTGTTTGGTGAAGTTTGCTCCTCCCATGTACCTACACCAGATGTTTTACACGAGTAATAAATCACAATCATTACTTCAGAGCAAGTAGCTTGCAGTCTTGCATACAGTCTTACTTGCATATCTACTTAGGTCAGATATAAGGCTGGAAATAGAAACTGATGATCTTATGTTTGAAATTTGCTTTTTCTGGCTAAAATTGCCAGTCTTTAACAACTGGATGAAACGTCCACTTACACAGAAATAATGAAAAGTTTGATAGTACCAGGTAGTTCTGTCATCTTTTGGTTTAAATGAAGATCTCTGTTATATCCTACAATGTGGGTCAATGGCACCCTGTTGGGCACATTGTCAGTTGATTCCACAATCAGTTGGATTGTGCCAGGAATACAAGGTTCTTCCACCCATGACCGGATCCTCTGGCTAAGCAACTCAGTGCACTGTGGAGACTGCCTCGCCTTACCCCATCTAATTGCAGCATTGACTATCAACCCATTTTTTTATACTGTCTTCTGGATGGTAGCCAGTCTCAGAGCTTGGCCGAGGCCTGACAAGCACGCATCTGCTAAAACACATCTTTGAACATCATAAAATGAAGGTGGAAATTTAGCCAGCAAACAAGGCTTTTGTACCACTACGTACCTTCATAAGACTTCTGGAATTGTCAACACAAGTCAGATCAACAGAGGCAGAACTTCTTTTCTTCTCCACTCACTGATCCCAAAATGAATATGCCTCCTGACAACTAATTTTTTCCCCACAACTAAACAATATTTCCATAATGGCCAGCCCAGTTCCAGTGCAAATTCCCATATGCTGATCCAGTCTCTGTAATGAGTCAGCTCAAACCCATGAAATCACTGGTGCAAGTCTGCACTCTGCTGGTTCAGTGGCCAGATAGGATTGAGCCATAAGCATATATGTCTGAGGATGATAAAGGACCAGGGTGGTTCCTACCACTGCAAGTCAAATCTGTGTGTCACCATTTTTGTAAGGACAGACTTGACTCAAATTCCAATTTACTCTGCTATTGAATACAGGTATACAAATACAGGTAGTGAGAATTTCTGTGAAGTTTTGGTGAGTTCGACATGTCATAAAATTTGGTTGCTTCAACTTCAGCTTTTCCTGTAAAATGTGCAACAGTTATGGAAAAATATTCCGAGCTTGAAACATGTACAGTTTTGCAGTACTTTCTGATGTAGCTTAAAGAAAACTGTTCCCAAATTAGCAGCTTTAGCCAGGACTGATCTTCATGTCAGTTAGCCACATTTGGTTTGTTTTCCATTTTTTGACAGTAAAAAAGATGAGTTGAGGTGACTGTTATTCAGCTTTGAAAAAAGATGTTCTGAAATTCAACACACAAGACCTGTGTGTTGCAGCTTTGATTGATGAATTACTGAGGATATACTGTTCTTTATTATTTCTCATATCCAACCAGGTTTAAACAATCAGGGGTCAAAGAGTATGTGGTTAATGGGTCACATGTAAGAACGTAAAGTGATTGTACATACCATTTATTTTTAATCAAGCGTCAGCCTATCAGCTGACTGCAAATCCAAAAAGGTATGTAGCTATGTAGATTTTAATTAAATAAGGCTCCTAGTATTTTCCCCACTGTACTGCTGTAATATTAGTGACTTTAAGAGCACAATCCTACTTGTGGGGTGGGGTGACCCATTGTTCAATGAGTCTTACTTCCAGGAAAGTATGTTTCGGACTGCAGCATTAGTTTAAGAAAATACCACACATATGAGTAAAAAAACTTGTAAAATTATTTTCAAACCCTGTTTGGTTTATAATATGTACTTCTAAGTACTCATAAAACTATGGAGCTATTTTCTTTGGGTTGAGATGACATGGTTGAGATGTCATTGGTTGAGATGACATTCACTCCAGTGAAGAACAAAATATGATCCTTGCATTCTTTCTCTGAGGAAGCTAATCTGAGTGCCGGTGTGTTGCTACCAGGGAAAAGAACACCAATATTTTCTTTTTTGTTGCTAACAGCCCAATCCTAATTAAATTCCCATGCAGCAATGCAGTGGCAACAGTGCAACCCGCAAAGGAATTTGGCTGTTGGTGGTAAGGGCACAATTGTTCCATATCAGTATTGCTGTCGCAAGTATTGATTGGTCCATGATGACAGATCAGGCTTGGGAAGGTAGATAGGGTACAACACATGTCAGCATCGTTAACCCCCATCTCCCCTGGATCTGCCTGCCCTGCCATCTCTTCCCCACATTCTGTTCCACTGTCGGACTTATTCAACAGGTGTCCCCTGGACAGGGTGACCCAGATTTCTTCAAGTTTTTAGCCTCCTGTCCAGGTGTCCTACATTTTGGCTTCATTTTTTATTTTTGCAATGGTGCGCACTACCCAGTGATGGGATTCAAAGAAATTAACAACAGGTTCTGTGCCCAGCTGGCAGCCACTTTTAAATGGCTATTTTTAAACTTTATATGTCCTATCTCTCGTTAACAACCACTTCTATAGAGTGGGTGCGAACCTGCTGGAGCCCACCACTGGCACTACCCCATCATGTCATACATTGTTGGATTTTGTATTGAAGAGCAGAATCCAGTGCAAAAATCAGTTTTGAGCTATCTCTTTCCTATCAAAACGTATGGCCAAAAAACGGGAAAAATATATAAACAAAAAAAATTGGCAATTTTTTTAAGCAGGTAGGAATTTTGGCTTGGGGGTGGGAATTTTGGCCTTGGGGTTCAGGAATTTTGGGTTTGGCATCTGGTCACCCTGCCCCTGGAGTGTTGGTACTTCCAGCCTTCTTACTGTCATAATGTGCTTGATGCTGCTTTTGTGACAGGGTGTGCTGGTGGGATGTGCATTTTGTCAGCACTAATGGGGGATAGGATTGAGCCATAGGAAGTAAACAGTAAATCCTGAGGTCACTGTAGACCAGTGGTATTCTGGCATCTCAGCCCGGGACCCCCTTTCAAATTTAAAAATCTGTCTGGGACCCCCTGTTAAACATACTGTGATATTCCTCGTTACTCTATGTCTACTTGGAAGTAAGTCCTGTTGTATTCAATGAGACTTACTCCCAGGAAAGCCCAGTAGTAGATTCCAAGATAGTGCATCTCACCCTCTCGCAACCCCCCTGACATGAAGTTATGACCCCCCAAGGCAGTCCTGACCCCCACTTTGAAGACCACTGTTGTAAACAAATGCTTCTTAGCAGGTTCTGAAAAGGGTCCTTCTGCCTGTCTTGGTTTTCATATGATGCTCTGGTCTCCCATCCTTTGTGACTCAGTCCCTAGTGCTTCAGTGCACTTTCCCCTCCCAACCTGCAGTGTTAAATATGGTGGGTCTTCATATTCATCAGGATTTTGATGGATGAGCAATAAGAATAGATAGCTGGGAGTGGAGAACTCAAAATTAAAATCCGAAGAGTAGTGAATTGGCAGGACATTTTTTTTCCTTGTCAGCCTCTCCGTTCACTATTCTCTTTGTTCCCTGCTTACTAATTCTTAAGTCACTAATGGCATAATTTACTTTGCAAATTGCAATCATTTTAATTATTGATGTGTAGAACAAAAAATGATAATAAAGCAGCAAGTGTTTCAAGCTTGGGAATCCTCTTTCAAGATAGGGTGGCTAATTCAGGCTCAGTAGCCACTTAGGCCTATATCCTAAAGGGAAATTAAGCCCCATGCTCCGGAGCAGTTAAGAGTACTTTCCATAAGATAACACTAGAGGGTGACGTAACTGCGTGGACCCATAACTGCCATGGATTTTGCCCTTAGCCTGCTTCTGGAAGTGGCTAAACATCTGATTCTGGTATGTGTCAAGGATAGCTCAAGCACTGGCAAAGTTTTGTGGGAGCAATTGCACATTCTCCTAATTATCTGCACCCGTGCAATTCTGCACAATGCAGGCAAATACAATGTTGTGCAATTCAGGAGCATCATTAGCTGGGTGTAGGGTGTGTGGACCAGATCAGGTTACACAGTTAGGAGTGGTAATGTGGTGTAAAACTGGCTCAGGAGCACTGTAGTAAATGCCTGATTCACAGCAAACTGGCCAGTCCACAGGCGCCATGGCAAATGGCTCCCCCAACAGCCATGATTTGTGTGGCTATGATGCACTGTGATGTGTGGCTGGTATACTAAGCCATCCCATTTTCTTGAGAAACTGGGCCAGAGTAAGTCCAGAAGGGATCCATGGGATGACACCAAGCCTAGTGATGCCACTAATACCAGTTACACGTGTAGGCCCAGGCAGTTGGATGTATTTCGTGAATAGGGACAGTTGCTCTTTCACTGCTAAATATAAATCACCACTTTAAAACTTTGCCCATGTTGCCAACACTTGCCAGTGTGTTGAAGCTAACCTGTAGATATATGAATCACATGTTTTCACACACCTTTATGGTGCCTTCACGTACTTAGGTGTCATTAAAATTCTAAAATGTTATAAATATTTTTCAAGGTATGTGAGACAAGGTCCTGAAAAAATCAAGTTCCACCTTCCAGTCAAGGTAATCACTGTGGTAGTTCTACATTTGCGGATCCTTATCCTCTTTTGTGGTTTTGATCTGGTCAGCCTAACCATGACGACTTCCCTGATCTCTCTTCATTTAACGGTTATCACTTTCAATGAAGTCAACTTGGTTTGTGTTTGTGCCCAAACTTCTTGCGCTTTCTTTTCAAATGAGTATGTTTGCAGACCTACATGTGAGAATTGTAGGAGGTAGAACAGAGAGCAGAAACTCAGAAGCTGATCGTTCTGAATGGGACAGATGGCAACTCCAGTCAAAAATAGATTTTGAAGAAGTAGAACACATGGTAAAATGCATTAATTTTAATAATTGGTTTTTTATGCTTTGATTAAAAAAATGGCAAGGACCTCTACCCAAGATAATTAGCATGCCACTTTGGAGGTGGACTTTTTTTAGTTCTTTTTTTTTTGTTTCTTGAAAACTCTCACTGCTTATAGAATGCAGCCCACATATGTAGGGGATGCTATGCCACTCTAAGACGTACGTCAGTATAATAAAAAAATTGCATTGAATATCTACGAGAAAAAACCATTGAGGAGGTGCAGTGGTGCATCACCATGACCAATGGTGCATCACCATCACCAGGTGCATCACCTGGGGTACTGTCCTAGATGTCCTGCAGGTCTTGGATGCCTTGCATCCCCGAGATGTCTATCATGGATGTAACTCATTGGCTTCCTACATAGGGTGATGCAAACCCTAGTGATGCCACTGTGCCCCAGACTGTGTCTGTGTCAAGAAATTGCCAGACTTCAGTATACATCTGTATGGCACATTTAAAGTAATTTGCAGCTCAACCTTCAACCTGTATTGTTCAACATCATATTCTTTAGCTGCAAATTTCTTTTTAAAATGCACATCACAATGTTTCATAACTGTGCAGTATGACATTGCACAATGGCAAGTAGTCTGTGAAGCCCTCTTCAGACTCAAACATTGCTAACCTACTAGAAAAGAACAACACAGGTGGAACACATAGTCAAGTGGACATCTTTAGTAAACCCCAAAAGCATAATAATACCATGTTACTGGACTGAAACACCTTCCTAAATCACCAATGACAGAGGGAAATGAATATTAACTACTTGCACAACCTGTGGGTGTGATTTTTTACCATTACCCAAGTTGGATGCTCCAGGAGGTTGAGAGGGGCTGAGATGTTTTAGAAGTGGAAACAGAATACAAAAGAGGACTTCAGGGAAAGCAACATTTATTCAGTTCTGATCCTGACCGTGGCTGCAAATCAAAGCTCATTTGTAAGAATGATTTGTAAGAATGAACATATCAACAGAAAAACTCAGCTGTTTATTTTCACAACTTCAGATATAGCCAGTGTGTTGGAGTGATTACAGTTGTTAGGCAAAGACCAGGGATACGCAGGCTCAAATCCTAACTCAGCTGTGAAGTTCACTAGGTGAGCTTGGATGAGTTACAGTTTTAACCTCACTTTACTCACAGGTTTTGGCATCCATCAGTCTTGAAAGACTATGGTATTGTGCTCGACGCTGCATGCGAAGCACGAAGGCCTGGGTAGATTGATATGGAGGATAGGCTGTTACCCAAGCAGCAAATCACCCTCTCCATGCCACTGTAATAGTCCATTGGAACAGCAGAGCTGATAAGATTGGTTCCAGCTGCATCACAGAGCTGGGCTAAGGACAGGAGCTCACCCTGTCTTGTGGGGACCCAGGTCTCGAACCCTGGCCTGCTGGTTAACAGGCACAGTGTCTTAACCACTTGTGCCACCCACAGCCTTTTGTGATGATAAATTGGGGGCAGACTTCACCCCTCCCCACTCCTTGGAAGGTGAGATACAGTGCAATTCTAAGCCTGTCTTCTAAGAAGTCCTATTGTATTCAATAGGGCTTACTCCCAAGAAAGTGTGTTTTGGATTGTAGCCATAGACATTTAATGAGTAAACTGTAATGATCCTACAAACAAGTTCTTAATTTACTATCCATACTTTTATTCCACGAAAAGTCGGTAACCGATTCCTACACAATCCATACCATTTTTCCATATGGATGAGTTCAGAGAGCAATTGTGAAAGGGCTTCCCATCAAACACTGTCCTGCATAGGACCCTTAGAGAGAGTGATAGATTGATTCATCCTGTTCAGTTTTGTCTCCTGCAGAAATTGCATTCTCAATGGGTTCATACAAATAACCAAGGCAACAACAGAATGATTTCATTATAATTAGCCCCGTTCTTTGATACTTTATGGCAGATCATTAATAGCAGCTCTTTTTGAGTGCAACTCCCAGGTTTCTCTTGCTTGTATGTGCCATACTTTAAGAAGGAGAATCCCCTTTTAGTTACACAGTCTCCAAGTGGCAAGCAATAACAACTAGTGAGATACAAATTTTAATAGTGGCATAAAAAAGAACTATTTTTTTATTTTATAGGCCACTTTCATGGGTCCTGTGACCTCCAAAAGGGTTTCTACTCTAGACTTTAACATCAACAACATCCTTATCAACCACTTCTGATAATAAAGACCAAACTCAATTTACTTGCATAGTATCTTCCCAAATGACAATGGCACCGAAAGTATTCACATTAGATACGGAGATAAAATTTAACACTACAGACTTCCTTTGGTTTGGAAGTGGACACCAACAGGATTGCACTGTAAATTTGGCTTTAAAAGGTTGGTTCAAGAAAATATAGGATTTGTGGCCAAGTTTTTCTGTCTCCAGCAAGCCCTCCCTGCTGTCACAAGGATGATGTACTTTAGGGAAGGGGCAATTATATCGGAAGGTTTGCTTCTTCACTTTTGAGTTATCTAAATTTCTTTGAAAAAGCCCAGAAAAAGTTAATAAAAACTGGAGGCTTATAATGGAAGTTGGCCCTCCCATTAATCCAAATAGCAAATCATAATTGTAGTTTATTATTGATTGATAGCTGACTTGGGTGCCCTTCGGGGAGATAGGCAGAGTACAAATCTAATAATGCAGGCCTCCATCAGTCTTGAAAGACGATGGTATTGTGCTCGGCACTGCATACGCTGCATGCAAAGCACGAAAGCCTGGGTTAGATTGTTATGGAGGATAGGCTGTTACCCAAGCAGCAAATCCCCCCTCTCCACGCCACTGAATTAGTCCAATGGAAAGGCAGAGCCAATACGATTGGATCCAGCTGGCGTCGCAGAGCAGGGCTAAGGACAGGAGCTCACCCTGTCTTGTGGGGCCGAACCAGGTCTCGAACCCTGGCCTGCTGGTTAACAGGCATAGTGTCTTAACCGCTTGCGATAAATGCTATCCTTAGATGAGAAGAATATCTGGCCAGAAGACAGAGCTGGATATAGTTCTTCCTTTGCTCAAGACATACAAAGGTCCAAAATTTAGCTGCTTTGAATGCCCTTCATGGAAAGTGGAATATAAATTTATAAATAAAAAATAAATTCTGCAATTATATCCATGCGTTTATGCAGAATTTGGGTTGCTTTAATGTTGAATTTTTCATTGGTTTAGTATCATGTATGCATCACACAGCAGCGTTATGGCTATGGTTAAAAAGGAACTGCCATACATTAACTGACACACAGGCCATTCTACACACAGCTACTCGGGTGTACAGCCCACTGTGTTCAATGAGATTTCATTATAGGACTGCAACCTTAAGTGGTCAGTAAAGAAGGTGATGCCAGTTGTTCATGGATTGGCATCATCAACTCAGTACATGCCGAGTCATGTAACTTCCGGTCCCTTGACCATCAGCAGAGGTTGCAGCCTTTATCCATGTTTCAGTGTCTAGAAAGTTGCTGTTTCTTCAGAAGTGCTGTGATTGCAAGGGTCAGCGTCCTAATGAAGACGCATGACTCCTATTATCCTGTTAGTTTTAATGGAAAAGAGAGACACCTATTAGGAGAAGAAGGAGCACTAGCCTAATATGCACAGTTAACATTAACCTTAATTATGGAACTGTACTTAAAGGCATTTTTCTACCAAGTTTACAACCACTTCCCCACCCAAAGGCCGTCTCCACTGAACCTACTTTTGAGTAAACCTGCACCTGAGTTGGGTTACATTCTAGTCTTGAAAGTAACCTTCCAGCTCCTCAGATTTGTGTTGGTGTTCTTGCTTCATGGAAAGCATTTTAAAAAACACTTGAGATCCCTATTCTTGGATGATGAAATTTTCATTGTTATTATCATTATTGGGAAGGAAATAAAAGGTAGCTGGTTTGATACCCATAGTTTGATACCCATAGTAGGTGTTTTGTCACCCTCCTTCTATTTGATACCCATAGTAGGTGTTTTGTCACCCTCCTTCTATTTGATACCCATAGTAGGTGTTTTGTCACCCTCCTTCTATATGACAATTTTTTAAAACACCCCTCACCCTTCTCACAGATGGGGAGATAGGAGTGGGCTGCTATTTTATCTGTATTGTACTGAGTGATGGGCTATCCACATCTTTTGTCTGTTGGTCCTTCCTTCATTGCAATAAATTTGACCGGGATGGTCATGTTGCAATGACTCATATACACTCAGCAAGTGTGGCTTGGTGGGAAAGGAGGGGGAAATAATTTTTTTTAAAGCTGAGTTGCCAACTGACCAGAGAAACCCTAGCCTCTCCTGCTCCTATGCCTTTGTAGATGGATCCACCAATATATTCTTTGCACAAAAAAGCTTGTAATTCACAACAAGGGCTTGAGTTGTTCAGGTTTGGGACCTTTCTTCCAGCTGTTGTCAAAGCAGAGGAGCAAGGGCTGGGTGTAAAGTTGGCAAACTTCTCAAGGTAGGCATGGTGAGATAACTCCTGGCTTCTTAGGTTTTAAGTCTCCAAGCCCAGTTGTGTCCACTCAAAAGTATTATAGTCAGTGGAGTTTATATTGTGTAAGGGGGCAAAGGAAAGGAGGCTGAAAGATCAAGTCTGAAAAAGGATGGCTGTGCCTGGTCTATTGCAATGAGATTTGCGCAAAAATTAAGTCCAGGAATGCAACACAACTGTTTTTATCTTTACTTTAACATGTCCTAAATTTGTTCTACATTTTTTTAAACTGCATAGGAATTTTAGCTTGGATGACAGGAATTTTGGGGGACTTGGGGGAAATTTTAGGTTCAACATCTGGTCACCCTGACTGGGGCACACTGGCCTCTCTATTGTGACAATACTGGAATTAGTTCACATCACCAGTTAGGAAACTAAGGTGGCGCTCCATATGCATAAGGTGTCTTCTGCGTATGAAAGGACTGTATTATGTCTGGTGGCAGATGTGGTCAAATAATAAAGATTCAATTCAAAAGATTTGTTCAAGCTTCAGGAATGCAGGTCATAATTGATGTGCTCTCATGTGCAAGTGATTCATCAAGACAGCTTTTTAACCTGCTCAGTTCTCTGAACCGGCTGAATTTTGAACCTTTTGAATTCTCTAGTTTTGCACACCTGTTTGTGTTGTGGCAATTAAACAATAATTTCATTCCACTTTCCAAACCAACCCAGAATCTTTAATAATGTGATTGCTTTGGCCCATAATTCATTAGCATGGCTACAGTGGCCCAAGCACTGTCCCAGCCCAGCTACTCTAATGGTACAAACTGCAATCCTAATGATGTTGATTTTTTAAAAATGTATGTATGTATGTATGTATGTATGTATGTATGTATGTATGTATGTATGTATGTATAGGGCTGTGGGTGGCGCAAGCTGTGCCTGTTAACCAGCAGGCCAGGGTTTGAGACCTGGGTCGGCCCCACAAGACAGGGTGAGCTCCTGTCCTTAGCCCAGCTCTGCAATGCCAGCTGGATCCAATCGTATCGGCTCTGCCTTTCCATTGGACTAATTCAGTGGGGTGGAGAGGGGGAATTTGCTGCTTGGGTAACAGCCTATCCTCCATAACAATCCAACCCAGGCTGTCGTGCTTCGCATGCAGCGTATGCAGCACCAAGCACGATACCATAGTCTTTCAAGACTGACGGAGGCCTGCTTGTATGTATGTATGTATGTATGTATGTATGTATGTATGTATGTATGTATGTATGTATACTGTATTTACTCAAATATAATGCTCACCTTTTTCAGCTGAATTTAGTCTCCAAAATCAGGGTGAGCATTACATTCAATGTTTAATTAGATGTGAGTAAATACAGTATTTTGATTACAAATATAGGGTGCTCATTAGATTTGATGGTGCATTAGATTAAATAAGTATATTTGGGGGATTTTCCACTTACCTATAACCCAAATATATATATTATATAATCCAAATATATATATTTGGGCTATATAACCTATAACCCAAATACTGGTTCAAGGGGACCAGTAGCCTGAAGAGCTCTCTGCAGGATCCTCTGATCCACCAAACATCTAGGAAAAAGTTAAATAAAAACTTACCTACTTCTAGTTTCACAACAGGTGCACCTCTGGATGCTCCTTCAGTTTGAGAATTGCTGGATTAGCTAATGTACACTAATGGTGAATTACCTTAAAGAATACTAAGAAATTGTGAACTTTTCTTTTCCATCTTTGATCTATCTGCATTGCTGAAATTACTTCCAATTACCGGCACTCACTCTTGTGTGGAATTTTTTGCCGTTCTGTTTTCCTGACAAATATAAGATAATGTTTCTCTATGGGGAACAAAAGGCATTTAGCCAGTGTAGATGAGATTTTGTTTCAAAATTATAATGCAAAGATGAAACGTCTGAGAAGGATTGCCTTTCCCCTGAAGCATCACGGTGTTAATCCTCTCATGGTTAGCTGTATTTGGAATACAGTTAAAAGACTGGACCATGATTTATGAGCCAATTTGGGGCCCTCTGTCTGAATCGTAGATGTGCGTAAAGTCATAGAACTGAACCCCTTATTAGAAAATAGATTCAGATGTCTTGCTTTCAGGTCTACAGGAAGGAGATCCTGTCATGTCCTTAGGCAACTTATTAGTGATAGTAATTGTATATTGCTGCTGCTAATAATTCCTAGTAATTATATATATATTTCATTTTTTGAGGGTCACAGGCCATTTTAACAGCTTTGGAAAACTTCTCTTGCTTAAGAAACTGTCAGCATCTCAAAATTTTGGTGCATTTGACAAAACACACACAGGGTGTATACTCGCCAATTTAGACCAGTGCAACTCACCTCTCTCCCTATTCCTGTGGTGGTGTGGGGAGGCTGACACATGTCTGTGCACTGGCTTAACCACCCCCCCCTCCCGGAGTGGTGCAGAAGTGCCTTATGGCACATTTGAGACACCCCCAGGCCAGCACGGTGCCAGCCTAACTGGAGTTTGCCAGCCTAACTGGAGTTTGCCAGTTAGTGCGAGCCTAACTGGAGTTTGCCAGCCTAACTGGAGCTTGTGCCAGGACTTGTGCCAGCCTAACTGGAGTTTGGTATTGCACTCTCTCTTACACACACACCAAAATGGTGTCCCCATGTTGGTAAAATTATAATACATACATTAGCTACCTTTTAATGGTACCCCCTTAGGTCTTCATCATGCCTAATGTTGACAGTTGCCCTAAGTGAAATTATGGGGAAACTTCTCACAGTAGTTTATCTACATCAGCTACAACCTGCTCCTGAAGAATATTACTGGTCCATCAAGCTCAGTTTTCCCTATACTAATTGACATCTGCTGTCTAAGAGGTGTGTTTTCCAGCCCTACCTAGATATTCCAAGGATTGAATCTGGGACCTTCTGCATTCAAAGCAGACATGACCACTAGCCTTCTTCTTTCAGTAGGTCTGCAAATGTCAAGGAAAAATGCATAGCAGGTCAGATTCGATTCATGGACTATTCCTGTCCTGGATCCCATTAATTGGCTACCCACTATTAACTGGATTAAATAAATTATTTCACCAGCCAGACTGTAATTCTCTAAACAAGACAACTGCTGCATATTCATCTTCTTATGTGTTTTTAAAAGGACATTCCTTTCTCTCCTTTGCATTCAGAACATAAGAGGTGGGCTTCAGTTATACCCTGTATCAGGGGCCTCCAAAGTTTTTGGCAGAAGGGCCACATCATCTCTCGGACACAGTGTTGGGGGCCGGAAAACTAATTTACATTTCAAATTTGAATACATTTACATAAATTTACAAATAAGAATTTTTTTGGAGTGGATTACATAGCTTGTCCAAAGGCCAGATGGAGGGGACTTGCCAGGGACCACGTTGAGGCTAACCAAGGGCCGCATTTGGCCCCCGGGCCAGGATTTAGAGACCCCTGCTCTATATGGTTGCAAGTTGCAGCTCCTAGTCTTTACCATCCCTCTGTTATAGGCTTTGCTTCCTGTTCAGTAAAGGTTGAGCCAACATGCTCTTGCTAATATGTCTGTTCTGGTTGACAATTAACCTTTACAGAATCTCCTCTCTGCAGCCTGTCCACTGATTTAGTGCTGCTTCCTTGTCAGGAGATTCTATACATCGTATATTCAGCCACACTCCTGTTGCAAACAAAACTTTGCCCTGGTAAGTGATGCAGAAAAAAGTCTCAGGGATCACAAATGAAATTCCCTGCTTTAGATCTGCTATGCCAACCTTCTCAGACATGTGGGTTTTGCTCGTATTTAGCCCCAGCAAATGGGGGGATCATAATTAGTCCAGCCTTAAAACTAGCCCTTTCTGCCATAACTACCACCCTCTTTGTTATATCTTCTGAAACTTTTATCTGATGGTTGCAAAGGTGAGGACCATTGCTGTGATCTTCATTAGGTCCCAGAGAAGCGAGTGAGAAAACTAGAGACTACGGTATTTACAAGCCCAAGCTAGATCCAAATCACTGTTACGTAGTGGCTTCTCTGCTGGAGTCCTTCAAAGCACAAAACATGGGTTGTGAGTTCTTGCACGCTATAGTGGCGCTTTTCAAAGGACTCTGGTAGGGAAGTTCTACCTCACCTTCCTTCTCACCCACTGCATATCCTTGATGCAAACACAGGTATTTGAATTGGGATCTCTCTTTTTTCTGCTGTAATAACTTAACATTCATTTTATAAACTTGCTCATTCAGTTTTTATATTAACACACTTAAATCAAATACACTAACAATTTTTCTAAAAACCTGAAATCTTGAATAAGATAGGGAATATTTACATAATCTAAATATGCATGTTCTTGCATATATTTCTTTTTCCAAAAATCCAATTTTTCACCCTAGGCTTTCCAAAACATATTTATAGCTTTAAGTCTGTTCACAGAGTCTTCAGCATCCACACATAAGAGACAAGCAAAGCTTGGGCCTTTAAAAAAATACGGTAATTAATAATGTTTTCCACAAAGATCAAATTATATATTTTCTTTTCAGATAACAATTTTGAATGAACCCTTTTGAAGGTGAACATTGGGTTCTACTTCATGTTGTCTTTCTTGAGTCAATTTATTTATTTTTGTGATCTGTTATTAAAAAACATGTAATAAAAATGTGAAATAAAAATATTTTTCCCAAACCTGCCAGTGTACTGTAATCCAGACTACAATCCTAAAGACACTTTCCTGGAAATAAGACCCATCGAACACAATGGGTTACTTTTGAGTAGACATGGTTAGGATTTTGCTCTTTGGCATGTATAACCCTTTCTGTTTAATTGTAGGTGCTTGATGGTTAGGCTGGCATAAATCCTGGCACAAGTCCTGTGCTGGCCTGAGTATATCACACTCAGTCCTAAGGCACTTCTGCCCCACTCCTGGGGATGTGGGTGGGAGTTAGGCCAGAGCACAGTGTACTGGCCTCTCCACCCCACCAAGGTTGCCAGACCTCTGGAATTTCCAGGAGGCCTCCAGAAAACAAGCCCCTCCTCCAGGGCATCGGAAAAAGGCAGCCTGCCGCCGGGAAAACGGTTTTCTGGCAGCCGTCATTTAAATTTGGCACGCTGCAGCTGCATGCGCTTCTGTTTGGCTGCATCTAGGGCATGCGCTGTCCTTGGTCCTGATCATCGGGACCATCAGGTGGGAGAAAGAATGTGCGGGAGAAGGAAGCTCCTCCCCCCAACTGCCTTGCTGCGGTTCAGAACATTCTCAGCCAATAAACTGGCAACGGCCTCCGGAGCGCTCTCCTCATGGGGCCGCAGCCGCCTGACCCGTGAGTACACTGCTTGCCTCTGTGCTGCTCCTCGATCGCCTGCCTACTGCAGCCTCAGCCTCCCAGCTGCCCCATTGACCTCCAGGTGAAGTGGAGGAATTGGAAAGTGTGTGAGCCCCATGCTTGTTGTGTTGTGTCCGCCAAGAAGTAAACTCCATTATACAATGGGACTTCCTCCCAGGAAAGTGTGCCAGTATAATGGAGTCTGTGACTCTCTCACAGCCACTCTGAGCTCCAGCCCCATGCTAGTTGTGTCTACCCAGAAGTAAACTCTATTATACTCAATAGGGCTTCCCCCTAAGGAAATCTCCCCCATCCCACCAGGCCACCCCCTCCAGCCACCCCTGGTTCTGCCTGTCCCATACTACCCCCAAGTATTGAAATTAAGTACAGGAGAGCAACATGAGTGTTTTTAGCTTATTTTAACATGCCCTACATTTTATCCTACATTTTTGGGGTGTCCTACAAATTTTTTAATTGCAAGAATTTTTGCAGTAATTTTGGCTGTAGGGGAGGGTGGTTAGGAATTTTGGCCTTTGGGCAGGAATTTTGGCCTTGCCATTCAGGGATTTTGTGTCTGGCATCTGGTCACCCTGATGAAAACAAGTATGTGCAACCTCCTAATTTTAGAAGTAGGCTACCTTAGGATGAAGAGAGGGCACCAAGATACATGGGCCTTCTTGTCCTATCCTATCTTCAAGGTCTCCTGAGGAATCTGGTGCACCACTGTGAGATACAGAAAGCTGGACTAGATGGCCCTTTGGCCTGATCCAGGGGCTCTTCTTAGCAATGCAATTTCAACCAAATTAATTTTTTCTAGGTCTCCAGATGTGTGGAGTTCAACAGTGCTCTCCTGTTTCCAACTCTAAAGTTACATTTATGCAATTCTGTACAAAAGTAAGCACCAATGAATCCAAAGGGGCTTACTCCTAGGTAAGTGTACACAAGCCAGAAGATTTTGGAAAAGCTTTTTGCCCATGTCCCTTCCTTTCCTGACTTGTTTATATTCATCATTCCCTCCTAAGTCAGCTGGCAGAGTCCAATGGGGAAAATCTTGTGTGAGTCCCTACCAGGTGTAGGATCACACTTTTACAGCACAATCCTGCACATATTTCAAGCCCAATCCTATGCATGACCACTTGGAAATAAGTCCCATTGTGTTCAGTGGGGTTAACTCTCAAGAAGGCATGGGCATATTGCAGCCTAACTCAGCAGCAATCCCAAGTGTTTTGAGTGATCTCCTTGTAAGAGCCTAATCCTAAGCATGTCTACTTAGAAGTAAGTCCCAATGTGTTCAGTTGGCTTTACTCTCAGGAAAGCTTGAATAGGATGTCAGCCTTCCTCAACAGCAAGACCCTAAGGGGGGTAAGTGATCTCCTGAAGAACCCAAGCCTATGCCTTGTCTACTCAGAAGTAAGTCCCATTATAGTCAGTGGGATTAGTCCTAGGAAAGTGTGGTTATGCTTGCACCCTCAAACCCCATCTTTATCTATCTACAAGTCCCCTTAAGGTCAACAGGGCTTACTCTTAGGAAAGTGTAGTTAGATTTGCAGCCTCAGAGCACAATCTTATCCATGTCTACCAATAAGTAACTCCCATTATAGTCAGTGGGGGTTAGAACTAGGAAAGTGTAGATAGGCTTGCAGAGCCCAATCCTATCCATATCTACTTAGAAGTAAGTCCCATTAGAGTCCTCCTAGGAAAGTGTGGTTAGGCTTGCACCCTCAAAGCCCATCCATGTCTACCTAGAAGTAAGAACCCTTACCTAAAGTGGGGCTAGGCTTGCAACCTGAGTGTGCAAATGGCTCCTTGCCAGGTGTGGAAGCCAGTGTCAGGGTCTACAACCCCGCAACCCCAAGTCAGTGCTGCAGGGCTGAATCTGAAGAGGGAGAGAGGGGCTTCCCCAGCCAGCCTCGACCAGAGACCCAGACTCCTACCTGGCCCAACATGGTCTCACAGGCAAAGTACACTCAATTTTTTAAACTGAGAACCTTTTATTAATGTAGTTGTAGTTTTATTAATGTAGTTGTAGTTTATCATGGTGTTCCAAGATGTGGTGAATCTTAATGTTCTTTAATTAATGGTGATGAACTTTATGCAGTAAAGTCCCTGATTTCTTTCTTGTTTCTTTCTGGTAGTCTTTCACCAACTTCATGCCCGTGTGGCCTCTACCGCCTGAGGTCCAAGGAGGATGTGCCTGAGGATGTTGCAAAGCGGGGTGTTTACGTGCACATGATGTTGTTGCTGTCTTCATGCACTGGCCAAAAAAAAATGTTCTCTTTGTTGCCAGGTTTTTCTATTTTCTCAGTTGGATGTTCAACTTGTGTATGTTCATTTAGTGCATACCAATCCCTGGTTGAGAGATAGCACCAGGTTTGCCGGTTGCTTCAAGATCCTTCTTGCCCTGATGTATCTTCTCCGAATAAGCCGTATGGCTCCTGCCACCATCATCTGCACTCCAAAATACTTCAAATGGAGGTAAAAGTGGTCTCTCTTTCAATCCCCAAGGAAAATTTAAGGTGAAAGTCCTCTCAAGCATGTTCCAAACCGTCGGTAGCCAACTGAATTGGCGCCATCACCTGTGTACGTGTGAATACATGTGGATTCCTGTCTGTACCACTTTGGGCTTGAATTGGTCAGTTCCATATGCATGAATCTCAGCCTTTAAAAAGTGCTTGGAGCATTTTTGTAGCTGGTTGGCACATGGGCAGAGGTTTGCCAAGCATCAGATCGCTCTTGAAAGGGCCATGAGCTTGTTGGCAGCATCAGATAGGATATCGAATCACTATCAAATTCACTCCATGTTGTAGCTTTGTAGGGCTCCCACGGTCACAAAACACACTGTGTGCCAAGATGCCAACTGCCAACTGACTTCAGGGTATCCAGATGAACGGAAATGTCCAGCCTGAACTGAAAATGAGGCCTAGAATAGGAAAATAGGAATTTGGGGCCTCTCAGCCATTTTCTAGGATTTCCAGCCTGTTTTTGTCCATTTCAGGCCTTTGAGGCCTGCTGAGGCTGCTGGGTGAAGTAGTAGGAGAGAAGAAGGGAAGAGAATTGTAGTCTTTCCCCTCCTCCCCATGCTAATGCCCCTTTCCAAGTTATCAGTGGAAGAACGACATCTCCCAGCATGCATAGCGCCAAATCACCATTTAGCCATCCACTTCCTAGAAAAGCCCGAGTAGGCCTCTATTGTGCCTCTAAGCAGCCCTTCCCAAATGGCTCTGCCTGGCATTAGCTCCAGTCCCTGCTGATAAAAGGGCCTGGGGAGGAAACTCTGCTCCAGGAGAGCAGAGCACAGCAGGGGAAGAGGGAAGCCTGGAAGATCACCCCCATCTCCGAGCCCTTGGGATCACCCCCCATCTCCCAGCCCTTAGGATCACCCCATCTCCAAGTTCTCAGGATCACCCCAACTCCCAGCCCTCAGGATCACCCCATCTCCCAGTCCTCAGGATCACCCCAACTCCCAGCCCTCAGGATCACCCCCCATCTCCCAGCCCTTAGGATCACCCCATCTCCCAGCCCTCGGGATCACCCCCATCTCCCAGCCCTTGGGATTACCCCATCTCCCAGCCCTCGGGATCACCCCATCTCCCAGCCCTTAGGATCACCCCATCTCCCACCCTTTAAGATTACCCTCTCTCCCACCCCCATAGATCACTCTGGTGTTCTACATTTTGGGGGTCCTTGTCTTCTTATTTAGGTTATGACATGGTCACCCAGACTAGGAGGGGGGTGAGTAGAGAATTCCATCAGTTTTCAATTTAAAAAGAAGTAATATAGTGTTGAAATTAAGTACAGGAAAGCAATACAAGTGTTTTTAGCTTATTTTAACATATCCTACTGTAGTGGAAATCGGTTAATTGATTGATCAATAACCAATGATCAGTAATCAATAAAGCACTAACCAGAGCCTAACCAAAGCAATCTTCTAGCTAACTTCTAGAAAGCCAAAGGATTAGGGGTATGATATGTAGAAAGACAGTCAGCGAGAAGTCTGAAGCACATGGGAAAGTATTAGCTAGAATACAGAATGAAACATAATGTGAATAATTCTTGAAACCTGAACAGAACCATAGAAATTGATACAGAATATAGAATACAGTATGATACATAATACAATAAGGTTGCAACAAATAGATGGAACAAGTTGATTGTTACACAGTTATGATGCCACTGTAGTATGAGAGTTGTAAACAAATCAGAATGAAGCTATGTAATTGTATGTAGTTGTATGCAATTGGAGGATTAATTAAGCACTGTGATTGGTGAAGGAAACTTGATGTACATTGTTTTGAACGTACGAGAATGGAGAATTATATCTGAATATCTATGATGTCAAATAAGGTATAAAACCCGAAGTACTCCCTGAAATCGGGATTGTTCCAGACTTTTAAGAGAATCCAAGAAATTTTCTGGCAGCCAGTAGCTACAATAAA
Source organism: Cryptoblepharus egeriae (assembly GCA_030015325.1). Taxonomy (NCBI): domain Eukaryota; kingdom Metazoa; phylum Chordata; class Lepidosauria; order Squamata; family Scincidae; genus Cryptoblepharus; species Cryptoblepharus egeriae. The sequence continues at coordinate 20,532,347 of JAREYC010000004.1, read as the reverse complement.
TTTGCTATTTCTCTGATCAAAGATTCCTGGTATTGGACTGAGTTATTCTTGGGAAAGTTTGGGAGTGCAGGTATTCCTGAGGATGATCCTGAAGGGGTGTTTTCTGCAACACTACATTTGTCCTACTTTTTGGGGGGTGTCCTACAATTTTTTAAGCAGGTAGGAATTTTGGCTTGGGGGGTAGGAATTTTGGAGAGCTTGGCAGGGAATTTTTGGTTCAGCATCTGGTCACTCTGCATACCACCGAAGGGAACAGGGAGACGGGTGACTTGTTCCAGCCTAAATTGGTTAGGATTGCATTCTAAATATTTTTCCACAGCTTTGCTAACATTATTTTAGCTAAAATTACAAATCAAATGTCTGTTTATTGTACTAATGCAATTTCTTAGTTCTTTAAAAAGTATTTCTTAAGATACACACTGTTATATAATGGGTTTGATGCAAGATAACAGGAGACAAACGTGGTCTCAGACTCAGATGAACATGTTTATTGCAGGACAGAGTGGAGAAATACATAAGCAATATTTACTTTTATATCCCTTGCTTCTTCCCAGTTAGCCTACAATTGGTTGTTTCAAACCAGTGTCTCAAAGTCCAGACTGGTTGGGATTTTCACTGGAAAAATTGGTTTGGCAAGTTTACGATCCTGCTGTGATGGGAGGGCTGTATAACTGAATCGATAGGCTGGCATGTTTTCAATCTTCATACATAACACAAACCATAAAGGACCTTCAGTGGTATCTTTTCTTAACTGTAACATGTTTAGTTATTTTTAAATATGATTTTCCATTTCCACTAAACATGCATAAAATCCAGTTTTGTAAAATCTCCCAGCAGGTCTCCATCAGTCTTGAAAGACTATGGTATCATGCTCTGCGCTGCATATGCTGCATGCGAAGCACAAAAGCCGGGGTTGGATTGTTATGGAGGATAGGCTGTTACCCAAGCAGCAAACCCCCGCCTCTCCACGCCACTGAATTAGTCCAATGGAAAGGCAGAGCCAATACGATTGGATCCAGCTGGTTTTGCAGAGCTGGGCTATGGACTCACCCTGTCTTGTGGGGCTGACCCGGGTCTCGAACCCTGGCCTGCTGGTTAACAGGCACAGCGTCTTAACCGCTTGTGCCACCCACAGCCCTAAAATCTCCCAGAAGTTGGACTATATAAACATGTTGTCCAATTGCATATCTTGTCCAACTCTTTTATATAGGCTTTGAAGATAATTAACACATCAATGACTAAATAATGGTACATGCTCAATAAATGAAATAAATGAAAAATCATTCTACATTAAAGATAAGGGAAAAAAGGTTCTGGAACAGAACTTGTTCATCAGTCAAAGACTTAACTATAGTTAGCCTTTGACTTATGAATGAGTTTCGTTTCAGAACCTTGTTTGTGAGTTGAAATGTTCATAAGTCCATTAATGTCTATGCATGTTTCATGAAAAAAAATAGTGTAATAGGGATGCTTTTAGGTATGAAAGTTTGCATATTGAATGCTCATAAGTAGAGGACCTAAGGTGAAATCCAGAGTAACTACAGGGAGTCCTTGCTCCAGAGTACGAACAATTTACTCTGGATTGCAATATGAATTTCCCATAGGTTTTCACTAGGTGGTTCAGTAACTACGGGTGCACGTAATGTCTCTTAGTGCCCCAAGTGCAGTTAAAAATGAATTCAGAAAGGTGTTGAGATCATCTGTAGAGGGAGAAAGAAAATGAAGTTAGTGAAAAGGGGGAAAATTGATCCTATTTGTTGCTGTTGTTGGCACAGTTAGTGGCATTAACTTGTAGGGCCAAAAATTTGTAGAGTGGGCTTTTAGTATCAATGTGGTATCCAAAAATGGATCTAAATTCTGTGAGTCTAATGGATTCAACAGAATACTAAATTCCATCAGGCAATGCAACAACAACTAGTTTGCCTCTCCAAATTGTTCAGAGGCTTTTTGATGAATGAAAGGACTGTGTGTGACTTCCCTGTGTCTCAAATGCCTTCTGGACACAACCAGAAGGCATTACTGGTTGCATCTGGGAGATATTTGAGGTTCTCCAGGTGCAGGCCTTGGCATTCATGTTGTGTAGAATATGAAGGTGCCTAACCCATGGATAAGGAGAGCCCAATATATAGAGGGGAAATGGATTGTGCATTGAGAATACGGTTTGATCCATGACTTCAGTCTGAATATTAAAATTTGACTTGAACAAAAACCTATTTCAAACTATTAATTTCATCAATGATGTTCCACTCTTTCCTAACCTCTTGATAATACTGGGCTTTTCAGATAAAGACAAGCCAGAAAAGCATGCTTAAATATTGATGAAATCATGTTTGATTCGAACATACTGAGAAAAAAAACATGATTAGGAAGAAAATTTTAGAGATCACAATCAAATGATGACAGATTCAAACTGGGAAACATAACCTTAAATGCGGATGTGTGTGTGTGTCTCACATCTTGCTAAATGTGGGGGGTGAGTGTGTCTCACATCTAGCTTATACATAATATAGTTGATGTGCTTTTGTCCCAGATATGAATATGGCAATATGAATCTGGCTATTGCTACTGATATAATAAGTATCTAACATAATGCTGATGTTGGGCCTGATATCATACTACAGGTGTCCCTCCTTATCCACTAGGGTTCTGTTCTGGAACCTTCCATGGACAACAAAAATCAGTGTGTTAAGAAAAATCAGTGTGTTAAGAAATCAGTGTGTTATCATCTTCAGCAGAATCCAAAGACAAATTCTATGATGATCTGGCTGCCACTATCAAGAAAATCCCTGAGAAAGAACCATTGTTTATCCTTGGTGATTTTATTGCAAGAGTTGGATCTGACCATAGTTCTTGGCCCGCTTGTCTAGGTCGTTTTGGCATCGGGAGGGTGAATGAAAACGGCCAATGCCTGCTAGAGTTTTGCTGCTATCATGATTTTTGCATTAGCAACACATTCTTTAACACAAAGCCTCAACACAGAGTGTCTTGGCAACACCCTAGATCAAAGCATTGGCATCAGCTTGACTTGATCCTCACCAGGTGCTCCAGCCTTCCCAACATTAAGATCACACGTAGCTATCAGAGTGCTGATTGCGATACTGACCACTCCTTGGTGTGCAGCAGAGTAAAACTGCAAGCAAAGAGGCTGCATCACTCAAAGAAGGAAGGAAGACCACGAATTAACATCAGCAAGACCCGCAGTCTGGAAAAAGTGTTGGAATTTGACCATGCACTCGAGGAAATTCTCCCGGGCCCGGCTGAAGCAAACGCTTCTGAACGGTGGGAACATTTCAAGAATGCTGTTTATACTACCGCCTTGTCCGTTTTTGGTAAGCAGGTTAGAAAGACAGCAGATTGGTTTGAAGCCCACTCGGAGGAGCCGACACCAGCCCTTGAGGAAAAGAGGAGAGCTCTAACTGCATATAAAGCCTGTTCTAGTGAGCGCAACCTTCAATCCCTGCGAGCCGCCCATAGCAAAGTCCAACAGATTGCCAGGAGATGTGCTAACAATTATTGGCTGCAGCTTTGCTCTCAGATCCAGGTAGCAGCTGACACAGGCAACATCAAGGGGATGTACGATGGCATCAAGCAGGCCTTAGGTCCAACAGTGAGGAAATCTGCCCCGCTTAAGTCTGCTATAGGTGAGGTCATCCAGGACCGAGCACAACAGATGGCACGCTGGGTGCAGCACTACTCTGAGCTATACTCCAGAGAAAATGTAGTAACTGAAGAAGCATTAAACAACATTGAGTGCCTGCCTGTCTTGGAGGAGCTTGACAGTGAACCAACTTTAGAAGAACTAAACGAAGCCCTGGATTCCCTTGCTTTTGGAAAGGCACCTGGGAAAGATAACATCCCTGCTGAAGTTCTGAGGTGCTGTAGAGGGACCATTTCCACTGAACTGTACGAGATATTCTGCCTTTGTTGGAGGGAAGGTGGAGTACCACAGGACATGAAGGATGCTAATATTGTCACACTGTACAAGAACAAAGGCGACAGGGGTGACTGCAACAACTACCGTGGCATCTCTCTTCTTAGTGTTGTAGGGAAGCTGCTTGCCCGAGTCATACTGAAGAGGCTTCAGGTGCTTGCAGAGAGAATCTATCCTGAATCACAGTGTGGATTTCGAGCCAACAGGTCCACCACTGATATGGTATTTTCCCTTCGACAGTTGCAAGAGAAATGTAGGGAACAAAGACAGCCACTCTTTGCAGCCTTCATAGACCTTACAAAGGCTTTTGATTTGGTTAGTAGGGATGGCCTTTTTAAAATCCTTCCCAAGATTGGATGCCCACCTAGGCTCCTCAACATCATCAGGTCCTTTCACGAGGACATGAAGGGCACTGTAGTTTTTGATGGCTTAGCATCAGACTCCTTTCACATCCGAAGTGGAGTGAAGCAGGGCTGCGTCCTCGCACCAACTTTATTAGGGCTCTTTTTTGCAGTCATGCTGAAGCATGCTTTTGGAAACGCAACAGAGGGAATCTATCTCCGGACCAGATCAGACGGAAAACTCTACAATCCTTCCAGACTAAGAGCAAAGTCCAAAGTCCAGCTGAAATGCTTGCGTGAGTTCCTCTTCGCCGATGTCGCTGCTGTTACTGCTCACTCTGCCGAAGACCTTCAATGACTTATGGACCGTTTTAGCAAAGCCTGCCAAGACTTTGGACTAAGAATCAGCTTGAAGAAAACACAAGTCATGGGTCAGGGTGTGGATCCACCTCCCTGTATCACAATCTCTGAACATGAACTGGAGGTTGTCCATGACTTTGTGTACTTTGGCTCAACTATCTCTGACACTCTCTCCTTAGACTCTGAGCTGAATAAACGCATTGGTAAAGCAGCTACTACATTCTCCAGGCTTACAAAGAGAGTATGGCTTAATAAGAAGCTGACGGAACATACAAAGATCCAGGTCTATAGAGCTTGCGTCCTGAGCACACTCTTGTACTGCAGTGAGTTTTGGACCCTTTATGCATGGCAGGAGAGGAAGCTGAACACCTTCCATATGCGCTGTCTCCGACGTATTCTTGGAATCACCTGGCATGACAAAGTCTCAAATGACACAGTATTGGAACGTGCTGGAATCTCTAGCATGTTCACACTTCTGAAACAGCGGTGTCTACACTGGCTTGGGCATGTCGTGAGAATGGCTGATGGTCGGATTCCAAAAGATCTCTTATATGGAGAATTAGTGCAGGGAAAGCGCCCAAGAAGGAGACCACAGCTGCGATACAAGGACATCTGCAAGAGGGATCTAAAGGCCTTGGGAATGGACATCAACAGCTGGGAAACCTTGACCTCTGACCGTTCAGCGTGGAGGCAAAAGACCCAGCATGGCCTTCTCCAACTGGAAGAGACACTTGTTCGGCAGGAGACAGACCCGAAAGCAGCGAAACCTGGAGCCTGGGCAGGGGACGGAATTTATTTGTCCTCAGTGTGGAAGGGATTGCCACTCTCAAATTGGCCTCTTTAGTCACACTAGATGTTGTTCCAGATGTCTTTTCAGGACCTCCAGTCAGAGCACGATACCATAGTCTTTCAAGACTGAAGGATGCCAATAAAAAGAAAAGAGTGGAAAAATTGGTTTAAAGACCCATTTCCAGGTTTTTTGCTCCTCTCTTGTGCCTAATGGAACAAGGCAGTTGGCTAAATATCTGCAGGGTTTTGATTCAGGGACTGAAAAATGGAATGATTGCTTGCATGACTACCTATCTACAATAGTAGAAAAGCAGTTTTTTAAACTGTCATTTGCAGTGGTCATTCATGTTGAGTCAAATCTGTGTAAGAAAAAATCTGTGTATAACAAGGTTGGACCTGTACTCATTAAGTTCTAAAACAGTACTTTTAAATGCTATTAATAGAAGTTAAAAGGCATTTTATTTAGCAATCCCTTAGTGCACATTAGATTTAGGAGACTGAACAGTTCAGGGACACCCTTATTGTGTTAGACACCCAAAAGTTGATTTTCTACCTTTTTCCTCCTCCTTACCAGATTCGATCAATGGATTCTATCTACTTTAGTGAGGGAGAATCCATAATCTATTCCACTGCCAAACTGACCTAACCATTGGGAATTTTTTATTCCTGATATCAAACTGGAATATCCCTTCTGGGTACAAGAGGAGTTTGTACCCATTGGTTCTAGTTCTACTTTTAGAAGCAATGGAGAACAATTTGTATTTTCTTCCATATGACAACCCTTCAGGTATCTGAAGAGAGCTATTGTATCCCTTCTCATCTTCCTCCATTCCAGGCTTAACATACCAAGTTCCTTCAACCTTTATTAAAGCCTTTTTGTTTAGGGTGCTACTTGGAACAACAGTGTAGCTGTATGGGTGGGTTTTCACCTAAAGCGAAATCTGATTTCCGTTCATCAGGTGCTGATTCTTTACTACTATTCCTGACTTTCTAGCAATGTGTTCTCTCTAGGCTCATTTTCCAGACAAAATTTGAAAAAGTTTACAGAACAGAATGTTGGACTTTTTACAACATGGTTTTTAATCCTTTAACACAATCATGGCCTTCCCTAAATTGCTAAATTGTTGCATTTTAACTTGTTTTGAATCCATGCAGAGCTGATATGCATAAATATCTTGTACTAGGATTGTTGTTCAACATCAAGATTAGTCCGTTTAAATATTTAATATATATAATATGTATTTTTTTAAAGTTGATATAATTAAGCAAGCAGATGATGTGGCTCGATGTTCCTCAGCTTTGCGCCACTGTCATCTGACAGCATATCAAACGACTCTTGAATGGTGCACCTGCCATCCTCTTGAAAGGCTTGGTTGATTAATTGTCACACAAGTACAAGTGTTGATGCATGACACTGTCAGCTATGCAGAGCTTAATTTGAGTAAGGGCTCAGCCCCAGAAACTTTTTAATACTAATGCTCAACCCTAGAAAATATGTGCAAAGTGTCTTTCCCACATGCTTTGTCAACCTCAGCACCTATAAAGTTCGATGGTCAACTTGAAACAGGACATCATAGAAGGAATACAGGAAGAATGTAGGTGTATAGCAGCAAAATCTGTTCCTATGGAATCATGTTTTTGGTTTTAAAGATATTTAAATCTAGTTGGGGAGTGGTCATAATATACTCTTTGCAAGTGGAAGACTCTGAATACAATCTGCAACATCCTCTGTTTTTATTTTTTTTTAACTTAGCAAAGCTGGGAAAGGTCTCTAATCAAAAGACATGAAGAGGCCATCAAATTATACATTAATTTACATCTTATTTATAATTTGCTCCCCACTTTTCTAAGCCAATGGCCAGGGCAGTGTTCAACAACAAGAAATTTAAAAAGGAACCCATAAAGGAATACATTGCGTCCACCACTGGTGAGGAATGGGCGGGTTATTCCCTATGAAAAGCACTGAGTTGTCATCATGTACTATCAGTGGCATATAGTAGAATTTACCAATGTCAGACCAGTGAAGTCAATAGGATACAAGAAAACAGATTGGGAACATGCATGTGCCCCACAGTTCTATAAGTTATAAATAAGCCCCACAGTTCTGGCCATAATTGAAACAGCAACCATGTGATTGTCACATGTGAAACACAAACCATACGGAAGTTGATACATGGGGAGAGAATTCTGGCATAGTCCTGTGGCCATGTGGAACCCATCAAATTTGCAAGAGTGCCAAAGCAATGGTGTTGCAAGGGGAGCAACAACACATCAAAGATAGTGGCTCAGTAAACGGACTCAGTAAACACCAATTGCCTTGGTGGTTACAGGGCAACCCGTTGTCTGGCTATTGCTTTAACAGAGCTCTGATTTTTAAGGGTTTAATTGTATTTTTAGTTCTTCCTCCAGCAATTGGTGTTGCATGGCTGACTCTGTCTTAATTGGAGCAGATGTAAGAGCAAAGCCAAAGAAATCCCCACTGAACTTTTCAAGGGGTGTGCTTGTCAAGTCTTAGGAATACGTTTGTGCTTCCAGAAGCAATAGAAAGAATAGAAAAAAAATATGTGTTTATAGATAAATTTCATCTCAGCTCTTTTGCTTTCTCTCCCAGCAAGTGTCACATCCAGGGCAAGTAAAGGGTGAATATTGCATTTGTCGTTCTAATGAGGAACAGTATAATATGGGTATCTTTGGATAATTAAGTTTGTACACTGACCAAACAAGGGTCCTGATTTTGAATTAAAGATTTGATTTTTGTATCCAGCCTCAGAATGGATTACTATTGAGTTGTGGATTCACCTGTTACATAACAAACAGCTGCAGATCCATAAATGAACTAAATGAAATGAAATGCAAAATTAAAGATGGCCAACCAGGCAAATAGCTGGAGATGCTCTGGAAAGATGAGGAAGTGGGTTCTTCCTTTACTATCTCGTTTTGCTCTGTGCACATTGTGAAAAATACAAGTGTATAAAACTGGATTATACTACCAGGGAACTGGTTCTGTCTAATACTGTCTAACTAGCAACAGTTTTGCAGTATTTTAGGCAGTGGTCTTTCTCAGCTCTGTTATCTGTGGTACTTGCAGTTTGAGATGCAGGGAACCTGTTGCATGCAAAACATGTGCTTTAACCAACTTCCAGCCACTTGGTGTCCACTTATAGTCCACTTATGAGTCCTAGGCTGCAATCCTAAGCTCCAATTAGTCTGCCCTAAGTGCCGGCATAAATTCTGTGCTGACCTAGGGATATCACAAAAGTGCTGTAAGACACTTGTGCACCACTCCTGGGGTGTCCTTGCCTCCCTGCATCATTACAGGAATGGGAAGATCAATAAGTTAGGCCAGCCTAGGTTAGGACTGCACCCTTAGTTCACTTATAAAAGCCTAATTATGTATTATTATTCATTATTATTTATATTCCTGACAACTGAGGCTTAGCCTATCCTGTTTACTAATACGAGGACATCCAAAATGCAATAGGACAATATTGGGTATTCCCAGTGACCCTGCCTACCAGTCTTCTGGATGCTGTTCTCTTGGTTATAGTGAAAGCTCATGAAAATGTGCAAGATTTGGGTGCTGCCATCTTGGATCTTGCACAAACTTTTTTGTGAGGTTTAAGATGGTGGCACCTTATAATATGTTTGTCTCTATATGTCTTCTACTGTACTATTTACTACAAAACTATATGTTCAACTAGCTATTTAATGGAGTAGTACTATATTTTTTTTGTGCTACGATGAAAGCAAGGGACATGATTTCAGATGCTAAAATAGGCTGCTTGATCACCTCCCAACTATGGTTTCTGAGTTTAGATGTGGCGCAGGCTTTACGTAGATAAAAAATCCCTCCTTTGGCAAAATTCACTCACTAATTGAGCACAACCCTTCAAACCAACACATTTTACAGAGGAGATTAAATGCTATTTAGGCTCCTCTCTTTTTTGCTACATTAAAAGACAATTAAGCATTGGCAGAAACTATTTCTTCAAATGAGAAAAGTTTCTTCCAAAAATTGCATTTGGCAGCTGGCTCTCTCCTCAGAGATAATGTTTTTCTGCTTTTCACCTAAATTTAGAAAAAAGAGGAGAAAAAAATCTCAAGGAAAGAATTATGACACACCAGCAAAAAAGAAGCTGATTAAAATTTATCACGTCTTATACAGAAAGCTCTCAGGTTTAATTGACTCACACTGAAAATAAGATACTATAGTACTACTAACATGGAAACTAGACTTTCCATCAGTCCTCATTGGGGGACTGGGAGCACCGAAAAGTAGTCCCAATGTCCATGCTAAGTAATCTGTGCATCCACACAATGGAAACAGATAAATATGAATCAATACAAGTAATTTCAGTCCCCATGGGTGGCTTTCTCGACAGTTGTGGCACCCATGTGGAAATGGTATTTGGGTGTTCCCCTAGATAATTTACAAAGAGCATAATCCTAACCATTTCTATTCAAAAATAAGCCCCATTGAGTTCAATGGGTCTTACTCCCAGGAAGGTGTGTTTAGAACTGCAGCCAAAGTCATCAACAGATAGAATTTTACTTATGAACATGGCTGTCATTCTGTGGCATCAAACATGTTAAATATGCATCTCATGATCTATTCCCAGTATCCCCATTTTGAAAGATCTAGGGAGCAATTCTGGGCAAGTCCTTTCTCCAAAATCAGAACTATTCTTTGAAATGAATTTCCAGTCCCCATAGGTAGAACTAAGGAAGAGGGAGTGAAAGACCAACTCGGTATAATGCAGTTTTCATATGTTGTCCCCTCCCATAACATAGGGGGGCAGTTCTCATAGACCACACATAATTGAGAATTCTCATGAAAAGACAACATCTTAACAGCCAGAAAAATTAGGGAGAGGAGAAAACAACATATGATACAAAAATTGCTTTATTAAGAAATTTTAGAGTATTATATAAGAGTGATACATGGACTGGTGTGGCAATGAAGTGTAGTCTGCTGCATGGATAAGTCAAAGATATTTCAAACAAGTTTAGAGAGGAGATAGAGTGGCTTATGGTTGAGTAAATGACTACATCACGTAAGTGGTGATAACTAATAATTAATTAATACATCAAGGCAGTTTGCCATGTGAATACCTGTGGATATAAAAAAGGTTTCCAAGCTCTTACTTTATAAAAATGATTAAGAGCCCAATCCTACCCATGTTTACTCAGAAGTAAGATACATTATAGTAAATGGGGCTGACTCCCAGGATAAGATTGCGGCTTTCTTCATTAGTTCCATTAAAAATACATGCAAAATCAAAAGAGAGTGGCATAGTGGTTCCCATTCTTTCTTGGGACATTACCCTCTTTAAAAGCATAATGACCCAACCAGGGACCAGAGTGCCATTAATACAGTATTTCTAGGTTTCATTGCTGCCATCACCGAACATCAATATGTTATGTGGCAGCAGGAGTGAAATAGAGAAGTATCATACAAATGCCAATATGGGGCCTTGGTCAGATTGCTAACCTTATGGATGTAGCATCCTAACCAAAGACACACACCTCTGCCTGGATGTTGTGACCCCTAGGTTGGGAACCACTGGTTTAACTTGGCACGTGGCTGTTCTTTTACTTGTTCTTTGCGGCAAGAGGCTTACGGCTGATCTTCTTGGACTTGTCATTGTTCTTCTTTGGAGGTTCTGGATTTGCCTGCATGTGTCTGCCGTAGAGACTGCAAAGAAAACACAAATAATTTTTTTCCACCATTTTTGAAACGTGAGCTTTCCAAATGCACAATGCAGCAATTCTTCTAAGAAGGCTGAGAGTGTCAAGTTATTAGAATGATCACTTCTCTGTGCTTTGAGCTCCTGTTATGTCCAAAACAAGGCATCTCAGTTTTACACAGCAGATAAAAATGCAGGCTCCTTAAATTCTAAACCAGTGGAGACGTTGACAAAAATTGGGTTGAGCTGGTGAGATAGAGTGTCAGTGTAAAGGAAAGTGAGCCTGCTGCCTTATTGGAATACTCTGGGGGTTGGTGGAGTGACATAGAGCAATGGTGTCAGAATCTTCTCTGGCTGTTCACGCATGATGGATTGTCGCCAGAGAGCAACCAACATATCAATGCCACATTAATACAGACCCCTGATTAAATGTTGACAAAGTATCCTACAATTAAGATTGCTGGCACTCACAGGAAAGCTAAATAGACTATAAGGTGAGAGGATTTACATCAAACACCCGAGAGCAATTAATGGATAATTTATGAGTAATTCCTACTTAAGCTACAATTAGAAGAAGCTGCTTAAAGAACTGGAACCTCAAATTCTCCTTTCTTTTAAGTGGATGAAGAAACAAAAAGCAACTTAATGCATTCACTTAGAGCACAATCCTCACCATGTCTACTCAAAAGTAAGCCCCACTGTATTCAGTGGGTCTTATTCCCAGAAAATTGTCTTTAGAATTGCAGCCTTATACAGTCTGGTTGCAGATTTCGATTACTAAAGGGTCCCAGGACAACAAACAATATTATCCCCAAATCCAGAGTAACTACAGGACCACATAAGAGACTTTATGTGCACCTGTAGTTACTACACCATCTAGTGAAAATCTATGGGAAATTCATATTGGAATCCAGAGTAAGTTGTTCTTACACCAGAGCAAGGACTCTCCATAGTTACTCTGGATTTTGCCCTTAGTCTAGTTGTGCAAAGCTCTCTTTGCATTTCAGTTTGAACCCCCAAACCCCCAACTTCACAGCACCTCTCCATGACTCAAAGCTTCACAACAGAGAGTGGCAACGGATCCCCAAATGAACACAGCCCAGTGAATATTTCCCAGTGAATACTGCCATAAAGAATCTGGCGCCTTTCCAGCGAATATGCTGGAAATGGAAAGATTCATAGATCTAATGTGGATACAGAGATGAAAATAACTCATTAGTGATTTACAGTGATGAGACAGTAAGACAGTGAAGGATAATAAAACAAATTAGGACTAGTAGGCTATCACTTACCACCACGTGTGGACACAGTTTGAAGAGTTGCGCTGTCTGACTAGAATATCAACTTCTTGGGCCAAAAGAATGAACATTGAACCAGGTTTGACAAAGGTAGAACCAGGTTCGACAAAGGTAGAACCAGGTTCTAATTTGCTCTGGCTTATACATACAGTATATGAAAGAATCAAAATGCAGTGAGGTTGAACATTTTTTAATAGTCAGACTAGGCTAATCCTAACATGTCTTCCTTGCTACATGTTTACCTGTTCGTGCATTAGCAGTAGACTACTAAAGAAGGGAAGGGGAAAGGCCAAGTTAAAATATTAGTTTGCAAATTTACTCTCTGCAGAAGAGCCAATTGGTTCAGGGATGTTAATTTTTAAATGGGATACTCCAGGCAAATCCCCACAGCAAAATAATAAAGCCAGGGCATAAAACCAGGATTTCACATCATTCAGACACCTGTAATTATCCGGTGTGGCAACTAAAAAGAGGTTGGCGTTATAATCGTAACTGATAAATGGCACAGTCTTTCTAAACAACGGTGGAGCTGGAGCCACAGTGCTGTTTCCTCATTAAGGAAAAGGGCAAATAGTTTTCTAGGGGATTTAATGTCAGTCTGAAAATGCATTAAAAACACCAGTAATCAGATTTTCTGGGTTATTCTTCTCTTTGCTTTGTTTGTATCTTCTTATAAATGCACACTTTTGAGTCTCTCCAGGAAAAGAAAAGCACCTGTAAGTATGCAGATCTTTACAAGGTACAGGGCCAAATCTGAACCCGCTGCATTCTCTACCCTGCCCCACTGGCGGTAACAAATGAGGGCACTGTGGCTACTATAGCAAAACTAACAATAACGGAGAAAGATGCTCATTAAACTTCATCATTCTGTCCACTTTAATGATGCCTTTACTTAATAAAAATTCCCTGAGCAATTGCAAAGATATTAGGCAAGGTCTTTGGTTATGTATCAGGGGCCAGAGCTGTCACTAGCAAGTATGCAGTTCAGGAAGGGCTGTCCCCAGAGGACTGAGCAAATACAGCCTCCTTTGTAATAAATGCAGAGGGAATCAATAACTGCAGCTTGCTACATTACTTAAGCATTTAAGAAAATAGGTGATCTGTCTAAATTAAAGTACAAAGTGCTAAATGCTGCAATTTAGGGCATAAATCAAGAGTCTTGAACCTCACATGCTGAAACTATAAATCCTGTTATTAAGGTTTATAACTTTAACAAGGCCAGAATATGGGCCAGAAAATGTGAAAATATTCTTAAAGCATTTTTTTCCCTAGCTAATAGTGCAATCCTAAGCGTGTCTACTCAAAAGTCTCATTGTGTTCAATAGTACTTACTTCCAGGAAAGTGTGGTTAGGATTGCAGCCTAAGTAAAGACACTTTCCTGGAAGTAAGATCCATTAAACACAGTGGGGCTGACTTTTGAGTAGACATGGTTACGATTGTGCTCTAAGTCCTTTAGCTAACCAATGCTATGCAATTATGGCTGCAATCCTAAACATACTTTTCTGGGCCCCACTGAATAGAATAGGATGTAGTTCTGAGTTAGGGTTAGGATTGCACTGAAAATCAATTACAGTTTTTGAATTTTTTTAGGGGGGAGGAAGACGGAGTTGTCAGAGAACAAGCACAATATTTGTACCTACGGATTAGGTTCACACAGGAAACGAAATATCCTACATGTACTAGTGCTGGATAAAATAATATGACTGGCTAATGAAACCAGTTTGTTAGGGCACTAATATGCAGCAGTGCAATCTTCTAAATGAGGAATAAGACAGTGTAACCATTAGTATTTATGTAACCAGATTTCAATATTAAATCTATGGGGAAATGCTTTGTTTTCTCACTGCTTGTCCAAGCTGCAAATTCAGTCCTCTAAGAAAGGTATTTAGACCAGTATTTCCTCAACATTTATCCCCACTGCACCACTCTGCATGGTCCACCTCTTGGAGGTACCACCAGAAGTTAACTGGTGATCCTCTCTATATATAAAACTGAAAAGTCACTAACTGAGTGATTGATTCACTGACTGATCAACGTCCAGCCAAAACCGCTAGACCTAGAAGTGTAAAATTTGGGGAGGGTGTTCCTTATTTGATGGAGGCACCCATTAAGAACCAATTTTTGGGAAATTCAAACTGGCAGGAGGTAAAATAGGGTGGAAGGAAATTCCATCCCTACAATTTTCATTGAAGAATCGCTGACTGATCAATGCCCTGCCCCAACCCCTGGACTTAGAAGCATGGATTTTTTTTGGGTGGGTGTTCCTTATGTAACATAAGCACCCACCAAGAACCAATCTTTATAAATTTAACCCCTAAAGGGTATAAAGGGTTGGAATGTGTTTTTGTCCTATAATTAACATTGAATTCTGATAAAACTCAGCCCCAAACACTGCAGAGCACAAGGGGGATGGGGCGAGGTATTTCAGTGGGGTGTTGCATCTGCGGGTGTTTCATGGGTGGGGTGTTAAATGGGGGATTTGTATGGGGTTGTGTGCGTTGCATGGGGTGGTGATGCTTGGGGGTATTGCAGAGGGAGAATACATTTCACTAGTGTCATAAGATCATGTCATATTTATATGTTATACTAAGAATTCCCCCTCTCCCAAAAGGAACATTTTGATTAAAAACACAAGATGCTATCACTGTGGGCTCAATCCTAACCAATTCAGGCTGTCCTAACTCACCTGTCTTTGCATTACTGTGTTGGTATGGTGAGGCTGGTGCATGTCTGCATGCAGGCCTGATCCCTCAAGGAGTGTTGCAGAAGTGCCTCAAGACACTTTTGTCACATCCTAGGCTAGCACAGGACTTGTGGTGGGATTTATGCCAACCAAAGCAGGGGTTAGGATTGCAGACTTTAAACCTATCTGCATTTACCTGTAAGGCCCACTGACTGAGACACAGTTCTGTAAAAATATCCAGAGTTGTAATCCTGACTCGCAAATCATTTGTCTAAGTTCAGACACAAGCAATGCCTATGGGACCAAAAGGAAATATGGGGGACCCTGTATACATCATTTCATTTCTCTATGGATTAGGTCTCATTCGGTATGTGGCCTCTGTCAAGTGCAGAAGAACCTTTGACGGCAAGGAGAGCAGAACTCCCATCCCCTCCCATCCATGGATACGTTCCTTCATACACTTGGTTAAACATACTATAACTGTGGGGGTCTCTGTGGAAGAATCCCCTGGATGGAGGGCAAATGGTACAAGTTATCTTACAAGTTACAAGGATGACTAAATATATTACCAAACAAAACTGTTTGAGCTCCCTTAGTAAGGAAGCTACTTGTCTGAAGCTCCTTAGGATGCATTCAGCGTTTTCTGACAGCTGACTATACATGTCAATATATCTATTCTTTTCTAGCAATATTTTCAAGTTCCATAAATCTGATGCAAAAAAAGGTCAAATGATACACTGCATGTTTAATACACACTCGTTTATTTTAAAGCTGAAAGAGCAACTAATCGGTCTCCTTCAGGTTGGGGTCACAAAGTAGGGTAGGAGAACTTAACTTCCACCTCCCATCAGTATCTTGCATGGTATTTATGTGCCATAGATAAACTCTCAGGATGCAATCCTAACCAATTTAGGCCAGCATCACTCACCGAGCATAACTTCCTATGATGGTGTAGGAAGGCTGTCACATGCTTTGCCCCATTTCTGCGGGGGCAAGACTCAGGCATATGCTGGTCTCCCCGCACCACTACAAGCTGTTATGCCAGGTGAGTTATGCCATCCAAAGCCATCCTCCCCGCACCACTACATGAAGTTATGCCAGGTGAGTTATGCCATCCTAAATGGTTAGGACTGCATCCTCAATGAACCAATTTCATAGCACAAAATAGTTGGGCCCCACAATCTGGAACACAATGGGGGAGGGAATAAGGTTTAAAAAACCCCTCCTTGCATGCTGGGATCTTGATCTCCTTGGATGGATGGAATATGTGCCTGCAATTTAGTTTATAAGAAACAGTCACATTAGCATTAAGCATATGCTTAATTTAGAGTCAATACTATCTAATGCTGCTGTGTTGATGCAACCAAGCCAATGAGGAGTGCAACCTTGTATAAATAAGAGGTATGGATAGGATTGTGGCTCTTTAATCCAAGTGTTTGGTGAGATTGTGGCTCTGTTTTAATCTTAGTATTTGGTAGGTCATGGAAATAATTTAAATCCTGGAGGCTATAAAAATTTATTTATAACTTAATTTTGAGCTATATTCCCGGTTCCCATACAAGGCAGCCCAAGTAATTAATAATAAATCATTTATTCTATTCCGTTTAGCTTTTTATCCCACTAAGAAATGGCATTGCAACAAATTGGCAAAAGCACCAGAATACATAAATGCTTTAAAATTATTTCCATAACCCCTTCAACTACATACACAAGAAATAGTGAAATTATTCCCACATGAATATCCACAGCTTAGAATGTGTTTGTTAGTTACACAGATCAAGGAATTGCTTAAGAGTGGGTGGCTCATCTCATTAAAGAAGCGGCTTATCAAAGCCAAATATATACAAGAAATCTGTTGCAAAAGATCCTCATCTTACCTTAGCAATATTCACGCAGACTCTACATACACTCATTTAACATTACCTAAACACCTCCTCTCAAGATAAAAAGCGGCTTCTGGAAAGGTTAATGGATTAAAGATGTGGCAGAAGAAGGTGTCTCACCCTTTCCCCACGCATTATTTTCAAATAGCATTATGTTTCAAATAGCTCACATTTCCCATTTATTAAAGTGATATAGATCCAGTCCTGTTATAGTACTGATATATAGTAAAACCTTGGATTGAGAGTAACTTGGATTGAGAGTGTTTTACAAGACAAGCAAATATTTTTAATAATTTTTAAAATACATTTTGATATATAAGTGATGTCTTGATAAACATGCAGAAAAAATAGTCCCGGCTGGGATATGGCCAGTTTCGGTGCTCCACCAGCACCTGCTCAGCCTCTCCTGAGAGACCTGCCTATGCATGTCTACTACGAAGTAAAACTGTTACAGTTACTGGAGTTCACTCCTATGTCGGGGCGAATGGAAAGGAGCCTGAGAGACCTACCCTACAATCCAGAGTAACTACGGGAGCACGTAAGAGACATTACGTGCACCCATAGTTACTGCACCACCTAGTGAAAACCTATGGAAAATTAATATTGCTATCCAGAGTAAATTGTTCTTACGCCAGAGCAAGGACTCACTGTAGTTACTCTGGATTGCACCCCTAGCCTTGCATGTCTACTCTTAAGAAAACTCATTATAATCAGTTGGGCTCATTACTGTGTAAGGGGGCAGACTGCAGCCTAAGATACCTGAGAGCCTAAGGGCACAATCCAGAGTAACTACGGGGAGTCCTTGCTCTTGTGTAAGAACAATTTGCTCTAGAATGCAATATGGATTTCCCATGGGTTTTCACTAGGTGGTGCAGTAACTATGGGTGCACATAATGTCTCTTACATGCTCCCATAGTTACTCTGGATTGTAGGGTCAGTGCAGGTTAATTTGTTTTATTTTTCTTTATATTTTGTATTTTCTTTATCATTTTGTATTATATGACAATATTGTAATCATTTTTATATGAATATTTTTGTGTTGTGGAATGAATTGTCTTGTTTCTATTATTTCTTATGGGAAAATTCACTTTGAGACACAACCATTTTGGTTTACAAGCAAGTTTCCTGAACAAATTATGCTCATAAACCAAGGCACCACTTAGATATGGAACAGTGCTGCTAGTACTGTTTTCCCAATCCCATAATCTGCTTAAATGATGTCAAAGAGTCTACTGGGGGGGGGGGGATCCTCAAAACAAGATCAAAAAATAAAAAGTGATGTGTAATTAATTAGATTCTTTTCTAGTCCCTTAGTAATTCTTATCTCCCAAACAAACCATTACACATACATAAAAGATACACTCACACACAAACTTTTAAATTTGGGAACCTTGTTGAGATCTTCCTTGTGGGAAAGAGTTTGCCAAACAGCAGGATTTCCCAATATTGATCTGCAAATATGGCACATCAGAGGTGTGTACATGTAGATTATTCAAACCTGTGTCAAAACAGCATGGGATGCATCTCTCAGTTCAATCATCAGTACTTTCAAAACAAAGCAACAGACCATTAATTATGGAATAATACAGATATTACAGAAGACCTTAGTGATTTTTCATAGCCATCACCATGGAGGCAAGGCTGATTGAGAGTCACCTCAGGTGTGACCCTCACTCTGCGCCAGCCAATAATCTTTAAGGCAGAACTATGGTGCATATGTCACTGTAATGAACGCAGATCATACGTGAAGACCTGCTGATACTTCCCAATTATTTTTCATGTAACTTTTTCATTTGCTATATTTTCAGTGGTCCTTGGGGAACAACCACTAAACTAATCGGCTCTTAGTTCCTTTAGATCACAGTGTTAGAATGTAACTGAGGAATAAGAAAATAAAGTCGGTGGCTAACAGAGACAGTGATGGGGCCTAACCGAATGAGATGCAGTGCTAGCAGTATAGGCTACATGGCATCCTATGGGGTACTTCTGACTTCTGGAAGTCTCCTAAGGGCAAGAGGACATTAGTCCCCTTCCCTTGTGTAAGACCTCAAGGAGACAAATGTCAACTTGGATCTGCATCAATGATATCACTGATGCAAATATGAATTGATTCATGCAGCAGATTCGGGGTTGAGAGACTGGATATGGCTCAAGTTGGCACCATGATCCTGTCCCCTCCCAGGGCCGATCCATCCATCTCCACCCTTATTGCTTCCCTGTTTGATCCTCCCCCTGCCCCATTTAACCATCTCCCCACCACCTCATTGCCCTGAACTTATCTGTTCTGGTGTGTCTACCAACACGCTGGTACAAGCAGGAAACCACCAGCGTGCTTTTACAGTGCTTTTGTGATACTGTGTGCGGATTTCATTGACACAGTGTTTGATATTTATCTTTTTATATTGTCTTGTACTTCCACAGGCTTCATCTTAAAACTTATTGAAAGAATAATGAACTGGCACATATGAAAGGTAGTTGGAAATGGTGCATTGATGACTGTAGAAGGGCAAGTCAAGTATAGTGCAGAATCCTGCAGAAGCAGGCAGGCTGGCGTGCCTGTGCTGAATCAAGTGAAAGTTTGAAACTTTCATAGAGCAATCCAGAGTAACCCCCAAATCCAGAGTAACTACAGGAGCACGTAAGAGACTTTACATGCACCTGTAGTTACTGCACCACCTAGTGAAAATCTAAGGGAAATTCATGTTGGATTCCAGAGTAAGTTGTTCTTACACCACAGCAAGGACTCCCCGTAGTTACTCTGGATTTTGCCCTAAGTGCCTCTTACGTCTTCCCGTAGTTACTCTGGATTATAGGGTATGACAAATGCAACGTCTGTACATAGGTTAGGGCTTATTTTTTTGTAATGAAGGTGGTTAAAGATGGGAAAGATATCACAAGATATTTCAAGGAGAGAAACAGCTTCTTATATAGTTCATGAGGTGGATGAAGTAGGTGGCATTATGTTTTTCACTGAACCTAAGGGGTTCAGTGCCTAATGGTTTGAGTATCTTCTAGTCCAACAAGCTACTCAATGGGAAAAATATACAAAAGCCTGTGCTGCTTTGCAAACTATTTAAGAGTACAAATGTCCACAAAAAAAAGTCTTCTGGTAAACGTACAAGGAAGAGCAAATGTAAAACACAAATAGAACAGATTTTGTTTTTAATAGCCATTACTATAGACAACTATCTCTACAATCCAGAGTAACTATGGGAGCACATAAGTGACATTATGTGCACCCGTAGTTACTGCACCAGCTAGTAAAAACCTATGGGAAATTCATATTGCAATCCAGAGTAAATTGTTCTTACACTGGAGCAAGGACTCCCCATAGTTATTCTGGATTGCGCCCTATATCTGTTAGAAAATGAAATTATGACATTAACACCTCCCCCAGTGTTTGCCTTTGCTAAAAAAATGGGAATATTCAATTTTTCTGTCTTCTGGGTACAACAGTAACATGTCACACCAGCTACATTTTAAGCAATTAAAAAATGCTACAATATTAGATCTCAATTTCAAGTTTTCCAAGTATAAACATTAACTGTTATAGTTCTCTAAAATATTGTTCCCCTATTAAATCCTATATTTATATTAATATTTAATCCTATATTAACATATACTTGCAAACTCCAGGGCTTTGCAGGATAATTATCACCTACAGTATCCCTTTTTTAATAGCATCGAGGCTTGAGGCAATTAGTAGAGGGTGTTTGTTTCTGGTGCAATAGGTTTATACCCCAAAGAACACTTAAAGAACACAATGGGTTTACTTCTGAGTAAGGTAAATAATACTATTTTCAAACACCTCTAGCAATTAGTTTTCTGATTTTTTTCCATCACCCTTTAGTGACCCACCCAAAAAAAGATCGTGACCCATTTTAAGAACACAATCCTATTCAAAGTAAACCCAAATGAACTAATTGGGATTTAATTTTGAGTAAACACACTTGGGAATGCAGCAAGGTTTCAGGTCTGATGGAACAGTTCCTAGTTTAAGTTCATATAAACATGGATGGGTCAAGGTGTATGCAAGATTTTTGAAAACTGTATTAATTCACAATGCGTAAACTCTTTCTTACCCTACAAAGAGACATTACGTGCACCCATAGTTACTGCACCACCCAGTGAAAATGTATGGGAAATTCATATTGCAATCTAGAGTAAATTGTTCGTACTCCAAAGCAAGGACTCCCCATAGTTACTCTGGATTGTGCCCTTATTCACATTGTACTAACAATCATTCACACTGTTCTGAAAATGATTACTATTCAAGCCCCTTGGGTGAATGCTTAAGAACCACTTGCTATGATTTACTATTAACCATGGTTTACTATTAACCCTGAGTGCTTTTGTGCATACAAATTTTCATACCTGATCCTGTAATTCAGTGCTATTGATAACTTGAAGATGCCACATATATTCAAGGAAAAATTAATGTGGCCTTGTGATTTTTAAAAAATGTACAAGAAAACTATCAGGATAGCAAATATTTCTCATATTTTTTGCCAATATATTAACCAATCCTTTAAAAAAGACCTTGATACATCCATTTGTTGATAGATGATCATAGACAGTGAGACCCAAGCATAAAATCTTAATGCTGTAGACATTTTCATCTACAGCCAAATCTCGAGGGAAAGGCTCAGTCAAACAGACCATCCTGCAAAGTTTGTGACAATGTTGTCAAGTTCTGAACTGGTTCTAGTTTTTTCTTAGTTTATCTACCTGTCGATGCCCAAATATTTACTACTACCACAGTTTACAACATCACTTCATGCTTTATCTCAACTTGGATTAAATGTGAATGAGTGCAGACTGCATTTCTAAGAAACATGCAATTTATTTTTCATCCCAAAAGAGTTGAGCACCAAAACCTCCAATACTCTGGTATCAAATCATTTTATGCTGAACATGTCCAAGGCTACTAAACCACCACCTAAAGTTTACAAGCTTTGTTTAAAAAAAAGCAATATGTGTCTGTAGTCTTAAATCAAGCTTATTTAGAAGTGAGTTCCAATAAAATCCATGACATTAATTTCCAGAAATTAAACTTTAGGATTGGAGTACTAAAGAGCAGAGATAAAATGTGTTCACAAACATTTCAATTTACAAAAGAGTTGCATCTCGTGCAGGGATTAGATTCTAAATTGGGCAAGTAAAACCAACATTGCCTATAGTAACGTTGGACACTAGCAGTCACTCTATCAAACACCACCAATTTTTTCTCCAGAGAGGAACAGATCACCATTTCTTAACTGATCACCAGAAAGGTGGTGATCATTTAGGATTTATGATACTGTATTAAAACAATGTTATCTTTAAACACAAGAATTACACAGCTGCTCATACAACAAGAGGCACGTGGGAACTTACATCAGAATACAGCAGACTTCCCATCTCTCATTTCAGGGCACAGACTCATTGAATGGAAAGGTGGGTGGAATTGCTCACATTGCTGGTACTTACACTACTATATTCTTTGCCAAGTACATATACCGGTAGTTGAATGTGCGTACATGATGTGATTCCAATCATACGCAACCAAATCCCAAACTGGCAGGAAACCTCAAAGCAGTAAGGTCGCAATCCTATGCTGGATTAAATACTGCTGAACTCAACAAGGTTCATGTGAAAAAGGATCATTCTGGCTTACATCCAAAAAGTACTGTTTTACAACTTGCACTAAAGCATTGTGTGAGCAAAAATGAATTCCAAAGATAGTGTTCTTTTTGTACAAACTGTTGCAGAAGCACAATTTAGAGCCTGTCATACCACAGAGTGAAGATGAAGGCATTTGCAAGCCAGAGGTGGTGGCTTATTTACTATCCTGTGTAAAGTTGCATTTTGCATCTTCTAAGTTAGCCACACTCACTGAAATGAAAGCACTTAGGTCTCTCGTGGGGCACAAGGTACAATTGCTACTCTTGAGACACTGTGAAAGTTTAACTATGGGCACAATCCAGAGTAACTACATGAGCACATGAGAGACATTACATGCACCCGTAGTTACTGCACCACCTAATGAAAACCTATGATGAAAAAAATTCATATTGCAGTCTAGAGTAACTTGTTCTTACTCCGGAGCAAGGATTCACCCTATGGCTGCAATCCTAAAGCCACTTTCCTGGGAGTAAGAACCATTGAACACAATGGGGCTTACGTTTGAGTAGACATACCCTACAATCCAGAGTAACTACGGGAGCACGCAAGAGATTTTACGTGCATCCGTAGTTACTGTACCACCTAGTGAAAACCTATGGGAAATTCATATTGCAATTCAGAGTAAATTGTTCTTACACCGGAGCAAGGACTCCCTGCAATTATTCTGGATCGCACCCATTATTAGGATTGTGCTCTATGTCAATTTCTACTCTTCCCAGAAAGTGAATATGCAGCAAACCCAGAGTCCAAATCATGGCTGGCATTTTCACTTGGTTTATAAACCTAAGAACTCAAGAATAGGTATTGTTGCGAGAATTGCTCTCTTACAATGTTATACTTTTTATTAATTAATAGTATAAATGTGTTGGCAAAGTCTCTCATTTCCCTTCCCCCTCTCTCATTTCTAAAAGCAACCTTTGGGGCTTACAAACAACTCCTCCTGTAATCCCTTTTTCTTTGTTAACTACTCCGCATCCTGCCATTTATATGCTAATGTGGAAGTCAGTCTGAAGAATGGTCTTCTCCTATCTTCCATTGCCAAGGCTATACCAATCACATAGCCCCTTCCCCATTCTTTCCCTTTCCAAATCTTGACCACACCTACGCATGCCTATTCTGTTTTGTTCCTGATTGGGTGATGTTCCTCAGGTGGTGGTCTTCCAGCCTTCCCCTTCCTGTAAGGTAAACAGCCCCTCCCCAGGCTTGCCCTTTTCCTAGGTGACTACACCTAGATGGGCTTGTCCTTCCTGGACCTAAGGTATAAAAAACCCTGTATCCTATTGTTCTCCCCCTTTTCTCTTCCTCCTGGATGCTGGCATGGCCTGAAGAAGGTAGATATTGCTCCCTCCATTTTCTTTCCTAGCTCCCTCTCTTCCCCTTCCTTTGCCTCTCCTTCTCCCTCCTTGGTACACACTACACAAGAAACAGGTACACTTCACTCTCATGCTATTGAATGAATGTAATGTTGGTTCATGCTTTATGATAATAAAGTCTGTGTCTTTGTAATAGGTTTTCCTTAGTGTTTCACTTTCTAACAGGGGTATCCCCTCTGCATGATGCTGTTTTGAGTCCTGCCTAGGTCCTGTATAGTAACCAAAGAGAAGCACAAGCTAATTCCCCTACTTTTACTGCTCTCTTGGTAAAAAAGCAGGCCTCCGTCAGTCTTGAAAGACTATGGTATCGTGCTTGGCGCTGCATACGCTGCATGCAAAGCACGAAAGCCTGGGTTGGATTGTTATGGAGGATAGGCTGTTACCCAAGCAGCAAATCCCCCCTCTCCACACCACTGAATTAGTCCAATGGAAAGGCAGAGCTGATACGATTGGCTCCAGCTGGCATCGCAGAGCTGGGCTAAGGACAGGAGCTCACCCTGTCTTGTGGGGCCGACCTGGGTCTCAATCCCTGGCCTGCTGGTTAAAAGGCACAGCATCTTAGCCACTTGCGCCACCCACAGCCCTAAAGCAGGCCTCCGTCAGTCTTGAGAGACTATGTTGGCTGTAATGGAATTAGTTAATAACTTCCTTTGGGGACATTAATTAGGATAATAGCATTGATACCAGTGGCTCTTTTGCTGGTACAGAACGGACACTGAAGAAACACCCAGCTCAGAACTGGAATTTTTTTTTTTTTTGCATATTCTACATATCCTCTCTCTCTCTCTCCAAACAGGAATGTTGCAACATATATTTTAGTGACAAAATGCTCACAAACCCATGACAGAATTTAAGTGGTTTTAAATGTCAAAATTGCAAAGGAAAAACTGAACTTCTCTTGCCCTCAGTCACCTTAACTCAGTATGGAGGCATCTGGTTGCAAGAGAATCTACCACTGGACATGGGATGGAGGCAGGTGAGGTGAGGAAGGTGGGCTATACAAACTAGTGCCAAGATCTTCAGTCACTGGCATCTCACATTGATTCATGTTTCTGTTGTTCATCCTCGGCCAGAGTACTGCTGACAAAAGCAGGATGTGGAACTGTGGTAATGATGGTTGGAGTACTCTTAAGGAACATGTGCTCCAATCAGCGCATCATCAGCCAATGCAGTGTGTTTCAGTTCTCAACAAAAGCATTGTGAGAACCATGGAAATAAACTTTCAAAGCAAATAACATCTAAGAATGTCCTGTGGGCCCTCCCTATCCACAGGATATACATTCATTGATTTAAGCATCTATAGGTGATACCTCAGAATAGAAGTTGTCACTGCGAACCAGGAGTGACTTTCGGTCATGTTCTGGAAGACTTTTGAGGAGAATGGTGTGAACTCTGGGGAAATTTTTATGATACCAGTACCTAGTTCTCAAATTTCAGTTTCCACAGGGGTTATGAAACCGAGGCCCACTATATTAATGGCTAATGCTCCTTTACTTCCTAAACTGAATGGTTCAATATCTTTGTCAGAAGTTGTTACATACCCCCAAAGACATACCCCCAAATCCAGAGTAACTATGGGAGCACGTAAGAGAAGTTATGTACACCCGTAGTTACTGCACTACCCAGTGAAAACCTATGGGAAATTCATATTGCAATCCAGAGTAAGTTGTTCTTACACTGGAGCAAGGACTCCCCGTAATTGCTCTGGATTTTGCCCATACTCTTTTAAATAAAACTGATATATGCACAAACATGCTTTTTAGATATCAACCCTCCTATCCCAACTAAACACTAGCATAAAAAGCTGAGGTTGATCATGTGCCCTAAAGTATCCCATGGGGCTGTAATCTTATGCCATCATCTTAGGTTTAGGGAGTTATATATCCCAAAATACCCCACTCTCTGAGTTAAAGGAGATACACTTGGACAAAGTCACATAAAATATGGTGACTCACTGAAAGGATAATAAGATATCTCACTGAATAGGAAGAGGAGGATATTAGATACCCTTAAGAATGATGGATATGCTTCAACCAAAGCAAAAATTTCAGCTAGATGCATGGATATCTGAAATGGATCTGAAACATGTTTACAGCCTTCAGATGAAGATCTAATACTATACAATG
Organism: Cryptoblepharus egeriae; assembly: GCA_030015325.1. Lineage (NCBI taxonomy): Eukaryota > Metazoa > Chordata > Lepidosauria > Squamata > Scincidae > Cryptoblepharus > Cryptoblepharus egeriae. Next base: position 20,506,211 of record JAREYC010000004.1, on the reverse strand, counting down.
GCAAAGGCATTTATTAAACTGCTTAAGTCAAGGAAGGCAAAATGTATTTTAACCTGCTTCTTTTACAAAAACAAAATTGCAATGTGAACAGGAAATGTTCACATTTCAAGATGGTGTTGCTGCAGTGGTTCTGGAGTTGGACTTAGCCCTAGTAGATCCAGGTTCAAATCCCTGCTCAGACCTGAAGCTTCTTGGGTGACTTTGGAGCTAGACACTCATGCAACTTCATAGGGTTGTTGGATGTACTACTACATATACCACTCTGAGCGCTTTGGAAGAAGGGAAGTATAAACGTGTGAAAAATTATCTCAAGTGGTAGTTAAAATAACATAGTTAAGAGCCTACACTGGGGATAACGTAAAGCATATTAACTGCTCTGAAGATACCCAATCTTTACAATGTAGTAACAAAAGGATGGATTGATGTTAAATCCATACTAAATCACAAATATGCATATCAAGCCCCTTTCCTGTGCTCTCCTGCATCTGACATCCTGGACTCACCTGGGCACAAGCAGTTGGGGGAGAGATGGGGAAGACCATTTTTCAATTATGTTGGCTTAAGCTGTATACTGTAGGTCTGGAAAGGCAACCTGAAATATTCATTCATAATTTAGTCCATCAGATTAACTGCATAAAGAAACATTCACAGAAACCAGGGAATACAGGGAGTTAGCAATGTCTATGATTGGTGACAGAAAATGTTACTGCTCTTTTAGCAGCTCACATAAACCCCTTTCTTTACCCTGGTGTGTACCTGATCATATAGCAAACATAAATAAAAAAATAAAGAATTTGCACCTATGGGTTGTCCCTGAGCTTTTCAACAACACTGATCTGATGAATTGCAATGGAGAAAGAACTGAAGAGGGCATTTATATCACCTGGGAAATCAAGAGGAGGGAGGCAAAAGACTGCATGGTTTAGGGCCCTACGAAGAATCACATTTAACTTAAATTTACACACCCATCTTTTCATAAAACTGTGCTTCAAAGGAAATTATGTTCTTCTGTGCTCTTTATCAAGAAAACCCACAAAGCAGTTCCCTCACTTCGTGCACACGCACACAAAACATCACCAGCATCAATCATGTAATGTTACTAATAGTATAAATGCATTTCCCCCCAACTTTATAAAATACTATCTTGGGACATAATACACCAAAAAATTCTCATAAAGGCTTGAAATGTGTATATTTAATTTATTTTAAAACAGGAGAAAGAGACACACAAACACAAGCCATGATATGAGACTGATATTATGTACAAGACACATTTTTTGTCTGATTTATAGATGCTTAGAAGCAAGATATTGATATTTGTACATAATTGAAAAGTCACTGACTGACTTATCCATGCCCAGCCAAAACCACTGGACCTAGAAGCATGAATTTTGGCGAGGGTCTTCCTTCCATGATGGAAGCACCCACTAAGACCCGGTTTTTGGAAATTCCAACCAAAAGTGGGTGAAAAAAGGTGCAACACATTTTCCTCCCTATACTTGAGGAATCCCTGACTTATGGACCTTCTAGGTCCAATCCCTGGACCTAGAAACAAGAAATTTGGGGAGGGTATTCATTAGGTGATGTGAGCACCTAAGGAATCTAATAACAATTTCTAGAAATTTAACCCCTAAGGGGGTAAAAAGGGGTGCAATGCATTTTCATCCAATACTTAACACTGAAGACTGATAAAACCCAGCCCCAAACCCTGCACCATCTGATGGGGTGCCACGGTTGAGGAAGGGTGCATGTGCTGCATGGGGGGATGTTGCACAGAGGTGATGTTGCACAGGGGAGTGTTGTATGGGGGATGCTGCATGGGAGGGATGCTGCATTGGAAAATACTGAATGGGGGTAGGTTAAAGGTGTTTCCAGGCACACAAATATTCTTGAAATTTTACTCCTGCAACGTGGATACATTTAGCTAGTATGTATATAAACTGACAGCTGGTATAGTGCAAGGGCACTTGGAGCATAATACATGAGCTAATTTCTTATGCATGCACATACAGGCACACAAACAGGTTTTTTAAAATATTGAACAAAAGTCTGATACATCTTCATCAGTTTGCGCAACTGTCCAGTTTTTCAAATTGGCACTAAAATTCAAACATTTGCTGCATCAACATCCCAATTCTAATTTGGGGGGGGGGGGGTGGGGGCTGGTCAACTAGTCCTGCTAGTTGAATGAAAACTTTTAATAGGCAACTTATTTATTTATTTTTAGTGCGTATACCAGATTTCCAGGTCAGAAAAGAGACATAAGGTGGCTTACAAAATTATTTTCAAAGATTTCTGATGAAACATAGGAGTAAAGTTGCAATATTGGGCATTTTCACTTTCCCATAGAGCTCAATGCATATTTTTGATTTTTAGCTTTTTTGGCCATAATCTTTGATAGGAAGGAGATATTTCAATACTGATTTTTGCATTGGATTCTGCTCTTTAATACATATCCAACGACATATAACATGATGGATTACTGCACTCCATCACAAAGTTCCAAAATGAAGGCGAAAGGGAGGACAATGAAGCCCTTTTGGAGGACACCCAGAGAGAAGGCTACAAAAGAGGACAAATTTGGAAAAATCCAGTCATATGGTCACCCTGTGTATGTCAGGATGTTGACTGATAGTTGTGTCCTGTGACTGGGTATGTGCTGCAAAAGTGAAGACAGACACAGTGGAGAAGATTATTCACTGTATTTACAAGTTGAGAGTAGTCTAACACAATCCAGGTCATACACATGAATTAAGTCCTTCAGTCTAATTCTCCTCAGAGCTAACCAGTATGTTGAATTCCAACTGAGTTCCAACTGCCATTTCCAACGGACAAACAGTTCCTCAACTGTCACACTCAACTGGCAGATATTCAAATCTTGAACATTTTAACCGTCTCAGCTTACCTGTGTACAACTTTAGATTGAAAATTCTAACATAGTATTAGGATTCAAGTCCAAAATTGGCTCAGGCCAATAGCCCAGAACCAACAAACCTGAATGGTCCACTTGCATCCCAATTCTGTAAAGTTTGTTCAGAAATAAGCCCCACTTCAATTGGCCTTACCCTTAAGGACTTGCAGTGTTCGTGTCAACACGAGCATGTTGGTTTATTTTATGCAACAGATTGGGAAACAAGAATGGTATGATGGCATTGCCTTCAACTGTTTCCACAAAAAGACACAATCTTAAAAATGTTTCTTACCCTACAATCCAGAGTAACTACGGGAGCACTTAAGAGACATTTATGTCAACGTAGTTACGGCACCACTTAGTGAAAACCTATGGGAAATTCATATTGCAATCCAGAGTAAATTGTTCTTACTCCAGAGCAAGAACTCCCTATAGTTACTCTGGATTGCGCCTTAAGTTTCTTCTGTTGACACACAGAATGGAAGCTCTCCTAATGTGTGGCTGCTTCCCTATCAGGGCACAATGATCGTATGCCCCATAAACGCAACAACATTTGTATGTACATAAATGCAAGATAAAAATGCATCCAACTGATTCATGGCAGCAGCAACTGAAAGTTTACATGATCCCGAGGGGAGCAGGGTGGGGTGGAAAAGCCTATAGATGCTCATTCTTCATGTTGGCATTTGATGCTTCCTATGCACACATAAATTCTCTGTGTCACCGTTGCTGAAATCTTGCTGCTATTTTTATTTCCAAAATGACAGAATATTCAAAGCTGACAAATGTGGTAGAACAGACAAAATTATTAAAAGCTTCAATTTACAGCAAATAGTGACAGTTTGCTTTTGCTCCTCATAAACCAAAAAGCTTGGAGATGTAAATACATAGACAAGGTAGCGGCAGACTTTGGTACTTCTTGAAACAGTTTTATGAAGTACTGCAAATATTTTTAGTCATTCCTGGCAATATAAAATATTATGAACCTTAATTCAAGGCTTTTACATTTATAAGAGTGAACAGTTATATCAACTACGTCAAAAGGCAATCAAGTATATGAAGAAAAAATTATTTAACAGTGGCTCTGCCATAGTAAAATGGATCTCATTTCACATGCTTAGCAGCAATGCATACATAATAGTACCATAACTACTGTATAAAAATTTATTGCCAATTAACTAGAAAATGAAAACACCAACTGCCTATGAAAGAAAAAGTGGATGATCTTAACTCAAACCTGACCCATGAGAATAACTGGGGAAGAGGCAACAGAGCCAATGGGTGATGAGCTGCTGGGGAGGAGGGCACAGATTCCCCTCCAATTTAAAAAAAAAAAAAAGTCCAGGTATAAGGTAACCTGTTGTCACATCACTTCTTAAGCAACTTTTTGAGTTTTGCAACATAATCATTAGCTATGCCATTGGGAAAAGCTATTCGGCTGGAACACACACAAAACAGGCTGTGGGTGGCACAAGCGGTTAAGACGCTGTGCCTGTTAACCAGCAGGCCAGGGTTCGAGACCTGGGTCAGCCCCACAAGACAGGGTAAGCTCCTGTCCTTAGCCCAGCTCTGCAACGCCAGCTGGATCCAATCGTATCAGCTCTGCCTTTCCATTGGACTAATTCAGTGATGTGGAGAGGTGGGATTCGCTGCTTGGGTAACAGCCTAACCTCCATAACAATCCAACCCAGGCTTTTGTGCTTTGCATGCAGCATATGCAGCGCCAAGCACGATACCTTAGTCTCTCAAGACTGACGGAGGCCTGCTTTTTTGGCATGTCTTTATAAATCAGTTTTATCTTTACTGCTATGAACAGTTTTTTATATTATCCAATGCAGAAAATATATGGAAGGATTTTCAATACATGATCATAGCATTTCTTAAACGTTGGCTTAATATCTAACTTGGTGGGTCATGACTCAATTTCTGGTGGATCCTGCAGAGCTTTCAATGAAAACTCAGGTGATGGAGAGATCAGATAATTCATTGCCTCAAGCCCTGAGGCTATTCAAAACCATATACCTTGGTTTACGAGCATGATCCATTCTAGAAATATGCTTGCAAATCCAAGCAAATTTTCCCATAAGAAATAATGGAAACTCAGATGATTTGTTCTGCAACTGTACGATGCCGGGCTGCTTCATCATGCACGTGATGAGGCAGCCCTGCATCTCTAGCCCAGGGATGCCTCACTGTGCACGTGATAATGCAACCAGACATCTACCTGAGCAGCAACCCAGGGCTGTAATGCTTGTATTACAAGGCATTATTCGTAAACTGAGCAAAAATTTATTAGAAATCTTTACTCATCTTGCAAAACACTTGCAATCCAGGTAACTCACAATCTTTGTGTAAATATCGGGTGTTGAATTTTGAGCAACTTTTTCCCAGGTCCATCACTGATGGGGAGTGGGGGATGTAAAGGCTGGGGTCATGTAATAAGTCCCCTTAAGACTATTTACAGTATTAGGACTACTTCAGTATATTAAATGGACCAAGTTTCTTTGCAAATAATAAAATAATGAAACATAATGGTGTCCCTGCAAGTCACCCTGCTAGTCGTCACCAAATCTAGAGAGAAATGTTCATCTTCGTAATAAGGCCAAAGAATTTATTCACAGCCTATGGGTGCAATCCTAAGGACACTTTCCTGGGAGTAATACCCATTGAACCTAATGGGCTGACTTTTGAATAGACATGGTTAGGATTGTGCTCTAAGATAAATAAAACCAAGTCATTTATAACTGATAAAAGTGTGAAAGAAAAAAAACATAAGAGGAGACACAGGACCAGATCTAAACTGACAGGTGGAAAACATTCTCACAGTAGAAAGTGAACTTTCCCATGGGGAGCAGACGGCATAGTTCTTCACCCTGAGCACTATTTCTCTAATCTATAAAAACTAAACTACATTTCCTAACAAACAAGGTAATAAATTGGATGGTATTTTAAACTTGTCAAGAAAATAATTCAGCAAGACCTTTGTGGATTGACCGTATTTCAAGTTTATTTGCAGCTCTGAAGCAAAGGACAAGGTGTTGGCATAATAAAGCAGGAGCGCAAACGCTAGTGAGCAATTGCGCAAAATACAGGGCAATTAATATACAGTCTCACCTGATGCCAGACAGTGCTCAGATCTCACAAACGCAGTGAGTATTCTGAATGGAAACTGGATGCTGCCAGGTAGGGATGGTGCCAAGAGTTGGACCAGTCCAGTGCTGGCAACTGGCCAGGCCAACCTCACAGTGCAGATTCCCATTCATTGACAGGGAAGGTGGGAAAAGCTGAGTTCCACTGCTAGAAAACTGGGGAAGGGACTCATTAGATTATGTTAGGCCAGCATTTCTAAACCATGGGTCAGGGCCAGATTTCTGGAGAGTCCTACAGTGTTCCCAGTGATGAAAATATAATTGACTGAGCCCTACCTCCCACTCCCCACCTGCTCACAATCTTTATGGCACTTTTGCAACACAGCAAAGCCAGCATGGAACATGTGCTGGCCTAACCGGGGATTAGGATTGTGCTGTGTCTTTTTTTTCTGGTGTGTTTTTTCCAAGTCAGTCAATGATAGGTAGTGAGAGGACTTGAAGGCTGGGTGACTTAACTCAGCCTTTCAAGCCTTGATGCTATTCATTAAGGCTATTAGTTAAATTGTACTTATAAATACATACTTTTCCTTTGTGCTTTGCATGCAGCGTTGATCACGATACCATAGTCTTTCAAGACTGATGGATGCCAAGTTAGATCAATGTCTTATAATGCTTGGTGAGTCCTGACAGAATGTCATTTTAAGAATTGGGTCCTGGTGTTAAAAAATTTGAGACCCATGTTATAAGGAAAGTCCTAACCCATGAGATTCCAATAAGCTTCTGGAGTTAGCAGTTTACATCCAAGCTCCATTCTTAACTTGCTAGACTTTGCCTCGACCCAACTTCCTTCCCCATCCCTGGGAGCTTCTGAATTACTATAATTTCTTTGGCAGTAACAAAAAAGTGAAATGCAATTACTCTTTAATTTCTTCAACAGATGCATCTTTTCTGCAAAAAAAAAAAAAAATTATCTACTGAAGGCTTGGCTCCCATTCAGTGTAAAGATATGTAAATGCTATACAGCTCCAACTCTGAACTGGCTTGCCTTCCAGCCCTTGGAGACTTTTCTGTCAGTATAACAAGCTGAAAAACAAAATATGAATGACAACTGTGCATACTTAGCTGATTGAGAACACAGAAACAAAAATAACCATATTAATCTCTTTCCTCCTAGAGACTGTATGACTTTCCAGGCAGAAATATCAATCCTAACCAAGTGCTCAGCATCAGCGACCGATAATGTTCCAAATATACTGTAAGTTGGAGAATGTTGTTCCAAATAACAGCTTTTGTCTCTTTCCTTCTTCAACTATCTTAGTCAGGATCCTAAGTTGTAGCTCATCAACATTTTGCGTCAAGATTGGAGGATGCTCACTAAACCAAAATCATCTCAAACACAATTGATTTCTTACAACTAGTTGTAATTACAGAATAGACAACAAAGTTAGGGTTAGTAAAAGAATAAATTTACTTATGCTGGGGTACAGTAAATTTTATATTCAATACCTATGGTGGGGTACAGCAAATTTTATTTACTCTCTGAGAGTTAAAGGCTTTGGATTCTTTGTAACCTACTACATGGGCCTCCCACACACCCCATAGTTTGTGGCAGTGGTTCTTGAGCATTTCAGCCAATGACCCCCTTCTGAGAAAGACAATCTGACCCATAGTTTAGAAATGCTGGCCTAACAGAATCTAATGAGTCCCTTCCCCAGTTTTCTAGCAGTGGAACTCAGCTTTGGAAGCTGGAACTCAGCTTTGGTAGCAGTGGAACTCCTACCTCCCAGGATTGTTGTGAGGACCTTTTAAAATCATCCTGGTAATTTTATTTTGCCTGGAAAAGACAGGGTATTAAATAAAACAAACAATATGCTCTCTCTTTTCATAATCCATTGGGCTCAGTTTGAAATGCATACATTACAATTCTGATCACCTTAGCAGAAGCAAGCTGCATGAGGCGGCCCTGAAGACATAAATTGGGGGCACATTTTATTTCTGCATTTTCCATGCATTCTTTATGCAGCAGAATGACCGTTTCCTCACATTTTGCTCATATGCAAGATTACATATGGATATAGGGTGGAGGAGCATCCCAGAATTTCTTTTGGCTCTACATCCTAGGACTAGAATTTGCACCATTAAATATTGCCCATATAATAAACATTCTTTTAAGATCATTTTGCTGTATATATTTACCTTTTTTATTAAAAAGGAAACACGCACACATCGGAACGTAATGTGTTCCTTAGAACACAAAGGAAAACACAAACCGGAGCTGGCAAGTGTTTTATGAGACACTGAAAATGCCACTGGAAAATTTTCCATGGATCAGCTGAAAATGTACATGGTTTCCATTACAATGATAAAGTGGTCAAGGTAATATATGGGATCAAGAAATGTGAACAGAGCAGTCCATCTAGGCAGCAGCCAGTTATGAATATTTTTAATAAATATGCAAAATGATACCTTGCCACATAAACTACTCAGTCGATGGTAAACCTGCAGTGCATTTTTGCCTGTTAACAAGCCCATTCCCATAATTATAATCTCTATGAATATATATAAACTTTGGCTTTTCAGTTTCTGCATTTTACATTAATTCCTCCAAGGAGTCATTTAGATCAGTGGAATATCCCATCTATGAATAGCTACTAATTTGTATGTTTTACAGATATATTTGTAATACCTTCTCGTATTTTTTTAAAAATTCAGTTTCATTCTATAACAAGAAAAATGCATAGCCAATTGATATCTAAATTCCTCTTATTCCCAAAACAGAATAGAATGGAAATTGTTACGACTGTTCAAGCTGGTGAACAAATCAGAATTTGGGACTCTGCAAAAATGTGTATCAGCAGCTGTTTGTATGCATTACCTTAAGGGTTAACAACAGGCTATTAAACATTCCATCACTAGGTATTGTCCAGATGGGTACAAACAAATACAGTTCAGGTGTATATGGCCCCGTTTTGGTATAATATTACAAAATGTGGTCATTTAACACATGCAGTTAGAACTGGGGCTAATAGTACATTATCTTTCCTTTATTTCTGGTTATTGGATAAACTGACAACCTCTCTCTCTCTCTCTCTCTCTCTCTCTCTCTTAAAAAGAAACATGTCGCCTCCCTTTAGAAAACTAACATATCAGGAAAGAAGGCTAAACTAGAATCCAAACTTTCCTCTCCAGAATTTTTGTTGGTGTAGCAATTCTACCAGTGTTCCATAATGAAATGGAAGGCTTGGTGCAGAATGGATAATATGAACAATAGACAATAACTGGCAAAATAACCAGTTATTATTTAACCAAAGGATGACAACTGGACAAAATGAAAGAAGTTGATAAAACATTCTGGATCATGGACCTGTTCAAAAATGAAGACTAGCCTTTTTATGTAAGGCCACTTACCAGTCATCCTGATTGGGTCACAGGCTGTGCTGCCTCTCCAGGACCCATTAACCAGCTAACAAATGTGGGATCCCTTGTCTAAGTTGCTGCTGTTCCATTAAGCAATGATCCCACATAGGATCAGTCAAGAGTTAGACAGCTGGGATATATTGATTAGAAATGGGGAGAAATTCTGTGGAAGCTAACTGGGCAAGAGGCCCTCTTTCAATTGGGCCTTCCTCTTTTATTTAGCAGGGGGAGAGTAACTGGCCCTCTTCACCCCAGCAACATCTGTTCTAGTGGCTTCTGCTGGTTTTCTTTTGCATTTTAGATTGTGAGCCCTTTGGGGACAGGGACCCATTAGCTAATAACTGTTTTCATTTCCTTTGTAAACCCCTTTGAGAACTTTCTAGTTGAAAAGCAGTATATAAATAGAAGAATATGGAGACCCCACTGTGCTTCTGTGGCTGTGTGGTTACTTGTGATGCTATGGAATAGGAGCTTTCAGTATTCTCTTGTATTTCCTTTTACCGCAACATCTTCTAAAAGTGAGGTTCAAACCTGCATCTTCCATTGTTTTGCCCTTCTCCCCTAAGCGATTAGTAAGGTCATAGTATTGCAAAAGAGATGCATGCTCATTCTTGTCCATGTGGCTCCCTTCCCTCCAAGCAATGCATATAGACCCTTCTCCTGCAAAATCTTTTGCTTAGATGTTCTATATGCTAGCCTTCTAAACTCCGAAAGGCTCTAGTTTATTGATTTGCAAAGTCCAGAAGAGATTTTCAACCTTTGTGCTCCAAACTCTTGCAGCACATGATGCGCAACAGCACAGAGGTTGAATATTGCTGATTTAGACAGTCACACTGTGCACACAAATTATTCTCCCATCACTAAATCATGCCTCTACTCCTGAGGATCTCCATGAATGCATCACAGCCCTTACTAGTGCACTGGAACCATTGCACTGTGTTACACAAAACTTGCTGTACAAACATGTTGTGTCACTATGATTATTTTCAAGAATTTATAAATAAAGCGTCTGATGGCAACCGTAAATGCAATATATGACTAACATATAATCCTAAACGATCCTTTGCAGACCACTTTGTTTCCCTATTAAGACACTACTTGTATCTGTGATTTATCTGATAATACATTTTTGATGACTAGGTAAGTCCCATAAAATTGCTCTGGTGTCGACTCCATTGATTAATAAGCCCGAGGAATTGAAACTGTCAAGAACTCATGTGTTCAGGGTAAAATTACTGTCAAATGTATTAGATCTTCCATAAAACACAGAATCAAAAAGAAGGTTCATTTGGTATATATTATTTTGCATCCATTTGCTCAATCCATTTTATATGCAAACTCATCACCGTTAAGACCTACACACTTTTTTATCTTCTTTAAAGCCAACGTTGAACTAAATCCCAATGTGGGACTGTAAGGAAATGCACTAATGAAAATGACATTCAGAAGTTAGTTAGAAATCAAGCTGAGGGTTTGAGAAGAAGGGGTTATTTTTAGACCACGCAGTTAGTTGCTGAAAACTAAACCACGTCAAGTTTCTTTCCTGAAGAGGATTTGCAGCATGTGTTTGAAATCCAAAGGGTTACATGGGGAGGTCTGCTTACTCAATACGGCATCTGACAGTTCCCTGCTGAAAGCAGCCTCCCACATGAGTGCCCAACCAAGCTGCTCCTGAAATTATACTCCTTGCATAGGCATCCACTGTAGCAGGTGTAAGAAAAATGGGGGGAACCCTAGCATATGTACAAAATCACTTACAAGCAGCTAATAGAGTTCTTTGGATTGTGGCTTCTGACTTGTATTAATGTCACATTAATGCTTAATGCACTCCAGAAGTCATCTGGACAAATCACAGCTGCGACCGTGATTCAATATCTGCACCTCTAAAACAGAGCACAGGCATGCTTTTGGCATTTCACATCATAAGCAACAGCATTACAGAATTTGGCACACTTGGAATCCCTGCTTGAATAGAACACTTTTTCAGCCTTTGCGCACATGGAGACTAGGCTGAAATGTTGGAATGCTATCTAGCAAACTCTCTCATGGGAAGGGGTCTGAACCAAACTTCAAAAACGGGGCTGCAAATTACGGGAGTCTGTGGCGCAAGTGGTTAAGTCACTGTGCCTGTTAACCAGCAGGCCAGGGTTCGAGACCCAGGTCAGCCCCACAAGACAGGGTGAGCTCCTGTCCTTAGCCCAGCTCTGCGACGCCAGCTGGATCCAATCATATTGGCTCTGCCTTTCCATTGGACTAATTCAGTGGCATGGAGAGGGGGGATTTGCTGCTTGGGTAACAGCCTATCCTCCATAACAATCCAACCCAGGCTGTCGTGCTTCGCATGCAGCGTATGCAGCACAGAGCATGATACCATAGTCTTTCAAGACTGAAGAAGGCCTGCTTTATATACAACCAGCATATTTTCCATAATGTAGACATGTTTTACTTAATTCTTCCCTCCACCTTTTAAGAACAGCCAGATAATAAACTTTATATAAAATAATTAAATGCATGATAAATTGGTGAGACCCTCTCTGGTATGCCCCCAAAACATTAATCTAGCACAAATGAATCTAGCCACATGACCTGGGAATAATTAAGGAGAATTCATTTTAATTGTTGGTGGAAAAAGCTAGATTCCGAAGATCCAATTAGGCATTATCATGGACTTGAGGCTTCCCTTTAAGATAGCAAAACACATACAACTGTTGAACTTTGTACTGTATCACAAACTGCTTCTGGAAGTCAGTTCAGATTCAAAGAGTAGTTAGATGTACAACACAGTGGGCTGGTGGTTACGCATCACCCAGCCAACAATTCATTGTGGATGTATGTTTTGGATCAAATCCTATCCAACTCCAGCACTGATGCAGGCATGCCAACTGGGCATGCATTACATCCTGTGGTGATGATGGTGGTGGAGGTAGAGTTATGAAGATTTGTTCCCTTACTTCAGGGCTGAATCAGCACTGGAATGTTAGATAGAATTGGGTCCTAAGTCATGAAATAGCAGGAAGCTGAAATAGACTCACTGAAGCTATGAGCAAAGAAGGAAAACATATAGGTAAAAAATTGAAGGTGTAGGTCCGTCCTTCCTCCCGCAGGACACAGCAGCTTGAAAGAGGAATGAAGTCAAGGTATGGATACAATATAGCCCCAGTCCATAATTAGTCCCCTCTGCCATGGCTTTTACAAGTTAAAAAATACATTTTAAGTTCCAATTATGATGCTCTATACAATTTTGCCTGGAGAGTTATTACGCCACTATGGTGTGTAGTGACATCCTGTCAAAAAAGCCATGTGCCAGCCCAGTTTGAAAATGAAAATTATGTGGAAATTTATCTCTGGTCACTAATATTTCCAGCACTCTTTATTTTTCCTTAGGTAAACTGGGATAAGAGATAAAAATAAAAGGGCCAAACTGAACAGCAAGTTGTCCAAATTACAGTGAAATTATTTCCACTTATGCTTTTTGCTTGATAAAAAGTTGATACAATCTCCCCATCAAGTACAAGCAACTCAATACCTGATAGCTCTCAACTGCAGAGTAAAAAACTGCCCTAGAAACACAAAAGCCTCAACCAATATCAGCTTGAAATAAGAAACTGGAGCTCAATAAAAAGCCAGCATGTAATAAAACAAGATATTACTGTGTAGAGAATAGAAATCGCAGACCATTCTGTTTTATTATAAAAATGCCGCTTTTTAATTTATGTCTCAAATAAAAACAGCAATGTACATAGTAACTCATCTTACCTAGTTGTAAATAATCCATCCAGAATGAGCAGCCCAAGCATTTTTGGAGTTATAAAGGGGTTAAGACTCTTCCAAGATTTACTGCTGGCCTTATAAACAGCAGAGGAATAAGTCCAGTCTCTAAAGGTTAATTTTTTTGCCATTAGCTCTTCTGCCTTAGTTTGCTTTGTGTAATCATGCAGTACAACTACAACCTCATTCTGTTCAGGTCCCAGGAACGTCCCTTGCTGATGGCACCATACACACACTAATGCTGGGGTCAGTCCTGACAACAGGTACATAGAAGATAAACATTGTGTTACCTGGGAAGGATTTAATTGAGGAACTTAATGGTGGGTTCAGATAATCAAGCCATTCATGGGGATGTAGACCTCAAGGAAGAGTCTCTGTTACCAATAACAGTCAAGATTTATGGCAAATTAATCTGTGATAAGGGTTTTCAACAACATCACCCTACAACCAGTTGCCATTATCACAATTTTATGCACAAATGGCTGAAGAATCACCATATGCTATTGCTGGGGTGTGAAACGTAAGGCCTGGTGGCCAAATGTAGCCACTGGAAGCAATTTTATTGGGCATAATGAATATTAATATATAGTATAAATAAATATAGTTAGGCTTTCCCAGCTTGATAACTCTTAGGCTTATAATATAGTTAGGCTTTCCCAGCTTGATAGCTCTTGTATCTTGAAAATACAAATTAGATTTGCACATTTTCTCTCTTGTCATTTTGCACCTAATGACTCTGTGTGAGAACTTAATGCTCATTTCTGGCAATCAACTACTTAATGATGTCACTTCCTGCTTAATGTCACTTCCTACTTAATGATGTCACCTGCTTAATGATGTCACCCCTCAGCAGTCTCCATGAATGCTAACTTTGGCCCACTGTATGAAATCAGTTTAACACCCTGTGCTGCATAACTAAGCCTGAGTGTATGAAACTCAGGCTAGAATCCTATCATCAGTTACCTGAAGTAAGCCCTATTTTCTACAGTGGGACTAACTTCTGAGTAGACATGTCTAGGATTGGGCCCTCAAATATATATTTTGCCTTACTGCCATTTCCTCTGTATTTATGAGTATGAAATGAAAAGATTCAGTCCCATTATATTCAACAGGGCTTACTCCCAGGAGAAAGTGGATTGTAGCTTTATAGTGTCCTTCTCTCCAGTCAGGGACCTGTCTGTGTGAACTTTGTAAACAATGCTATGCCCCCTGATGGCATTACATAAGCAAGAACTTGGGTCGCCCAAAGCCATAAGCAAACAGTTACTGACAATGACACTGTGTGAGGGTTAACAGGGACAGTTGTCCCCTTGCTAGACTAGACACGCAAGGACAGATATGATGTACAGAACAAAGGAACGTATTGCATCTCCCCAAGTCATCAGGTCTCAGTAATCATTTGAGTTGATCACATACATAGACACATACACATCTTCGTCCTAAGCATACTATTCCTCGGGAGAGGATAGTTCATCTGAATTGAACCAAGTTCAGATGTGATGCAATTATGTCAGCCCCAGCTTTTGAGGCACCTGACTGGCATTAAATGTGAAAAGTCCACCTCCATTCAGTGATCTTCAGCCTGCACCATGCCAATGTGCTTCATGTTCTTGCCAATGAGAGGTAAAGGCAAAATTGCTAGCTAACAATTCAAGGCAGCCCAGAGCGGACTGAAGATCTCAAAAAAGAGGCTTGGGTGGTGTGTGATGTCGCCCCTCCTGACGGTGCTAGTAATCATAACCAATTACAATTGTTAGTCGTAAAAAAAAACCTGATGGTGTGCCTTGACAATTTTATTATCTTGTCAGTGTATAAGCAAAAAAAGGTTGAAAATACCTGCTCTACAAGACATGTTGACTGATTGGAAGTCAATTGCCCAAGAGCAATCAGGACTATTCACCATAATAATTTGGCTGAAATCAAAAGGTAGCATAAGGAACCTATAACTTGAAAATAAATGTATATTTAATGTAAATGTATAAATGTAAATGTATAAACCAAAAATATATATATTTTTGGTTTAGCAGGTACTTCAAACAAAGGCAGCTGAATATTTCTCTGAGCAGCTTAGGAAATACTGTACCTGAAACGAGATTGGATCACCAGGTAGCAGCTTCAATCAGTATCTCAAATGAGAGCACCAAAATAAGTTGCCTTTTTTTTGGATGGGGGATGAAAGAAAGGAGTGTACGATGAGCAATTTGTACATGGAAAAATGATTAGGAGAATGTGATTAATGCTAGAAATGTACTTGGAAAACTGCCTCCTGCCTTCTTGAATGCGGAGATCAACCCCTGTTGCCACTTTGGCTCATTAGGGTTTTACCACATCATCAGGTCACTAATTATCTTCCACTAATTCTGAGTAACATTTCAAGATTGCAATTCTTCATGGGAGTTTAATTTGCTGTTTTGTTTTAAACATTCATGACTGTCTGTACTTGCTGAGTATATCATAGTAGATAAATCATACTATCCATCATGTCTTTATCACTATCCTGAATGTACAAGATCTTCAGTGAATACACTTCTCAGACAAAGGTCACTTTGAAAGTTGACTAAGGCATCACTAAAAAAAAAGTCATTATTGGTTTTGAAGGGAAGATGCTATTATTATATTAGAAGCTCCAGTGTTTTCCTTAAAGGGAAACATGTTTTAACATATGTAACATTCATACAATGTAAAGTTAACAGGGAGGTTAATTCCATATCCAAAGTAATTTGCCCCCCCGATCACTAGCCAATGTCACCTTATTTGACAAAGATTTCTTTGGTGACTTGTCAGGATGGAAAGACGGAAAGTACTATTTACTAAGACTTTTCTGATCAAATTCCATTATTAAATCAGCATTTATCTGTTTATTTTTCTCTGTTAAATTCTGGTGTGAGTTATAAACAGAACACCAAAAAAATGTGCTGGGAGGGACATGGCTTGCAAGACATCTTCAATCCAATTTCCCATCAAGACAGATTTGGACACCTGAGGATCTATCACACTCCAAGTACAATTACATCCTTCTCCATGATAAAACATTAGTCCTATTTCCTTTAAGGTGGTCAGGCATTTCTTTTTCATTGTATTTCCTAACATATGGCAGTGGTAATTTGATATTTCTCATCTAATCCATTGATGGGTAATTCATTCAGCACTGAAGACCTTGTCGAAAATGCATCCAGAGGCAGAAGGTAGATGCTTATACCAATAATTTATGCATTTCTAATTCCTTTTACATAAACTCATCCTAACCACTGTACTTCCTAACACTGTACTTCCTAACTTCCTAAAAGTAGTACACCTTTTGTACTACTGTACTTGATCATTTGCAGCATGTGTGGCAACTAACTAAAACTTAGCACAACTGGAAATTCTGTTTTATATCTACCATTCATTAAAGATATGCGCACCAAATTTCTCCATATAAAATTCATTTGTCTAAGCAACTGCCCCTCTCAGCTTTTCACCCCATTGTCTTTCATTTGAAATTAGGGGATGTAAAGGAAAGAAAGCTCAAAAAACAAAGTAAATTCTACTACTTGTTCTATATCCTTTCTCCAAGCGCTTCGGGAAGAAGTTGTGGAGAAGATATATAGAACCATATTGATGAGCAGACAGACATCATTGTTCTGATCTCATATTATTTCCAACTACATTAGCTCAACTTCAAGGAAAAAAGGTAACATCAGTTGTAAATAATGGACCAAGGAACCACATACATTACAAAGCTACAGAAGAAATGGATAGTAGAGAAGAAATGGACAGAATAAAATCTGAAATACAGAAAGAAATCAGGCTTCAAATTTTTTTATAACTCAGAAAGACTAATCATTTAACATAGAAAGGACCAACATGTAAACACTTCTGAAAAACCCTGTTTCCATACCCATTGTGATCATGAATTCCTTCTTCATGGTGGCAACTTTCTCCTTGAGAGAGCAATTATCATCTTTGGACTATACAAATAGCACAATTCTAACCATGTCTACTCAAAAAAATAAGTCCCATTATGTTCAGTGGGTCTTACTCCCAGGAAATGTCTTTAGGATTGCAGCCAAAATCTCAACCCCGATCAAGATGTTGGTATCCAGGAGAACCTGGAAGATGGGTGAAACGACCTTGGCTCACACAAGATTTTGTGAGAATTATGTAAAAGTATGTGTGATCCACCAGTACTCAGGACAGTCAGGAAGAAAGAGACCATTGGGTAAGTTCAGAGGACCCGTTAGCAGAGGCACCTGGTACAGTTTAGAAACCATTGGATTAGAGTGTATTTTTTGGGAAGTAACCAAGTGTATAACAACATTTAAAATGTTAAGGCTGCAAGTAGTCCTCAGTACAGCTGCCCAATAAGTAACTGAAAGAAATGATCAAAGTAAGACTACTTCACTTTCATGTGCAACATCCCAACCCTAATATGTTGCTATGCAAAACACCTTGGTACCTAATGCTGGCTGAGCATCATGCATAACCAAGCAGGGCCACGAGAAAATATCAGGAAAAAATGTAAAGGAATTATAGGAAACTGAAATTCATGATTCCAAGAGAAATGTTCTGCACCAATAGTTGCTATGTATTTAACAATGTCCATGCTACCGTTTATTGATATCAAGGTAGTGTACAAATTATAATAAAGCTCAAAACAGCAGTAAAATTACTTAGAGCACAATCCTATCCAGGTCTACTCAAAAGTAAGCCCCATTGTTTTCAGTGGGTCTTACTCCCAGCAAAGTGTCTTTAGGACTGCAGCCTTAGTGAAGACCTGTAAGATTCAAGGGCAGCTGTATTAGAAAACAACTTTAACATACAATAGGGGAGCATTAGAAACTTAAGAAAAACAAGAATTTCTTGGCCTGGTGCTCTAATCAGGTAAATGAGAGTATTCTGCATATGAGGCATCAGAGTCTGGTACTTTCTCATAAGCTGAGACTTATGAGAGCTTTTGAGATGCCTTCTACATGAGCAGCAACAAAAACTCATGCCAAAGTCTCTACCCTTAGGCAACTCAGGGAGCAATCCTAACCAATTTAGGCCAGCACATCTCACCTGTCTGCCTTTTCCTATGGTAGCATGGGGAGGGTTGTGCATCTCTGTGCATTGGTTTAACTCCCAGGAGTGGCACAGATGTGCCTTATGGCACTTTTGTAACACCCCCAGGCCAGTACAGGACTCGTGCCAGCCTGACACTCTTGGGTGTCCAATCCTATGCAAGTCTACTCAGAAGTCCCACAATGGTCAATGGGGCGTATCAAAGGTAAGTAAGGATAGGATTGCAGTCTCAACCGTTCACCCCAGAGTATAAGCCAAGGCAGAGGCAGAACATATTAAACCGATGACATGTACTAAGAGAATTTTATTAATTAACCACCTTCTTACCCAACGTGATACCCAAGGCAGGATTTGTGGGTTCACATGTTGTCATCCTTCCCAACTCTGATCAGATCTAAACCTGCTTAATTACAATACTATAAGTACCATGTGGTCCTGAGTCACTCCCTGACCTTAACATAGCCATTGATGCAATTGCGGGGGGGGGGGGGGGGGGGAACCCTTGGTTCCTGTAAACTGCATCACAAACCTTGGCTCATGTAAACTCCATCCCTACTTATAGTAAATTGGCCCTACTACAATTATAAGATTTTGTTCCAAAAGGAAACAAATCATACTACAGCATACACTCACTCACACAGAAGCACCCACAATACTCACTATTTGTATGTTTCTGAACGAATATATTCAAACACATGAGATATGCCCAGCTGAAACTGATCTGCAATAGGGGTGACCCAGGGATTATTCTCTGCTTTGAAGACTTGCTTCTGACCAGTCAAATCCAAGTTACCTGAAAGGAATTAAAAATGGTTTAGACTTCTGGTGTAATGTAAGAGTAGATGCCTCTTGATTTCAGCAAAGTTAGCATTTTAATGACTTAAGTGCAAGACAAAAGTGTCCAAGGTGCAGTGTGATTCAAAAAGCAAGTCTCACTGAATTAAAATAAACTAATTTCTTAGCAAGTATAGATTGGGAAAGCAGCTCTGCAGACCATTCCTATATATGCTTATATTCCTGTAGACAATGCCAAGGAAGTGTGTATATGGTTGCAGCCTTAGGGTAGAGTTGCTATATGTCCCCAAAACAGGGACAATCCCAATTTTGGGGGACTGTGTTCACATACTGGCAAATTGGACAGAGGGTCCTGTCCTGATTTTGTGGAAGAGAATTATAGCAACTCTACCTTAGGCTAAAATCCTAAACACTCTTCCTTCCAAGTAAACATGCATAGTAGCGCACTGTTAGTGTACTAACAAAATTCTTCAGCCAAACTTCAGTCAAATTTTCCTATCCCCTCTCCCAAACATAAACTGATGCATAAAACTGACTTTGAAGGTCTTTGGAGGGGTGAAGAAGCTGCAAATGGTTTCCCAATACACTTTCTGGGGCCAAAATGTTTTTAAACTTCCAGAAGGCCTTACATCTTTGCAGGGCTGAAACCACTTTTTCTACTAACATTTTTTCCCTCCACTAGTGTAAATCTCAGCACGACTGTGATGAGTCTGACCTGCTGAGTTGTGCCATTCAATGTAAGTGGGGAGTGAGTGACTGGGCCACCACTGGTGCACTACAAGATACCACCAGAGCAGTGTCCCTTCCCTAATGTTGGCTCAACACTTTCTCCTTAGTATTGCTTCTGCTCCTGGTGGGATCCACAAAGACTGATGTGACATGGGAAAACCTGGCCAGTCTCTGGCCGTCCTATCGCCAGGACATTGCCTTTCTTGCCATACTGGTGCCTATATATATCTACTTGCATTTGAATGATTTTGAACTGCTAGATTGGCAGGAGCGACGGGACAAGTGACGGGACCTCATGCCATTAAGCAGCACCGGAGTCTCAAATCACTGACCTGCCATCCTTAAAATTTATAACAGCAAATGAAATAAAGAATACTAGGTGGGCAAGTCATCCACAGCAACGGAGCAGCACAAGGGGACCAAACTTCCTAGATGGGTGTCATTCACAAACCTGTAGCAATATGGCTCTCTCAATCTGGCCACATTTTTCTCCACAGCATTCAATTCTTAATACAGTTTGCTACAAAAAAGGGGTGGGTAAAATTAGAACAAAGCTAGATCCCAGGGCTAACACTGGGGAGAAAAGATGAATGTAGATAATTTCATACAGGCCTATCAACAAGTTTGCCAGGGTTGCAGTAGGAGTCCTCTTATCAACGACCTAGAGGTCTCTCTCCTCTTCGGTAATAACATGCAGGACAAATTTTCCTTCTTCTGTCAGTCAGGAAGCAATTGCGCAAAGTGCCTTACACTTGAGTGCGCCTAGTTTGGAGGCTCACATGCCCTTCCTTTATTAGGGGCCTCTGCAGCGCTCCTGTTCTAACAAGGATCAGGCAACAGGATTAAGCACTGTGACAAAGAAGACCTAATAAGCTCAAGGCGGCCCGGGTGTCTAAATCTGCGCTGGCTGGCTCAAACAAGAGAGTCACACTGTTCAGCATGCTGTTTTAAGGCAGAGGACATAAAGAGGGAGGGGAAGGGAACCAATGCTGTGATTATCAGTAACCCCCTGACCAACACTGCTATGATGACCGTATTTCGTTCAGAGGCTTATCCCACAATTGTAAATTGGAGCTTCCATTTTATTACTTGCAAAATAGGGGAAACAATAGAGCAGCATCTCAGGCCACCAACATAGTAAGCACTTGCTTATGCATGTAATTCTCCAAGCAGCACCACTAATAGCGAGGGGGAGAAGATCCGTCTGCTGCAAGTCACAGAAATGGCGACATTCCTCCAGGCGTATCTCTGCTCCCCCTTTGCTCACACCGCATTAAAAGATCCCAAATCTTACCCAGAGAGAGTGCAGAGGTGTTGAACGCTCCAATCTTGAACTGCTTGAGCAGTTTACTGCCCGCCCTAAATCACATTCAGAAGGAAGTCTTGGCTTGCTCACCTCTCAAGCATAATATTTCCAATGTGAATACCGCATACCATAAAATTGTTTTAAAAGGGATTGTCAGTATGTTTGGAGGTTTAAAACCTAAGTCAGGCATTCAGGGAAAAGCAAAGGCCTTTCCATGTGGCAGAATGAGGCAGCACCATGACAGGATGACACAATGGCGGTTAATTATATGTATTTTCCATTTGTGTTTTCTGCCTCAAGCTGTTTTTGAAGATGCATAAAAAGCCACAGCTTGTGGCACATAAATGGGGTGCAAAGTGCAGTTTTGTGGGGAGCTGCACTGCTGCATGCTTGCAGCCCTTCCCGCTCTCCTCCAGAGCCATTCCAGGCCAAGGGAGTAAAAAAAGAGGTAAATGCCTGGCTCTGAAGGGAAGGGGCCTTGAAGAAGATCCATAATGTGATCTGGGCACATATGAGAGATGAACGTTAACAGGGAAATTGGAAGATGGCAACTGCTCTAGCATAAAATACTTTCTTGAGCAAACATATTCATTGTTAGACCTCAAATATAATAGGCTTCACCAATCCAAGCATCATCTTCAAAAAGAGCAATGCATTATTGCAGAAAGAATGTCATCTAGAGACAGAAAGCGCTCCTTCAAACATTAACTCATTAACACTGTTAATAAATATACAATGTTAATAAACAATGTTATTACAATGTTAATAAACATAACAATTCAAAGCGTAATAGCATATCAAATGAGACCTTTTAGCATCTCCCAAGAGCAGAATGACCATGCTATGAGAACGATCTATAAGCAAAATCAAACTTCAGTCTTGCTTCAAGAGACATTTCTACTGTTTGAGACTTATCCTGAAATAATTTTTCAAAGGTTAAGTTTGGAAGGGATCCATTAGGTCAACTAGTCCAACCCACTGCCTGTAGCAAGAAGTCCTCTTAGATGATCTCTATTAGGTGCATCCAAACCACTGCTTGAAAATCTCCAGTAAAGGAGACCACCATTTCCCTTGGTAATCTGTTTCTCTGCCAACGTAAACTATTTTTACAAAACAAAATTGTTTTTAGGATATTTTAACATTTTTATTCCCTTTCCCTTAGCTATACTGTATATGCACAATCAAAGGAGAGCTCGCCTGGGTCATGTTCTCTCTCCCTGACCTGAACCCATGTTCTTTTGCCTTTTCTTTTCAATAGCTCTTATTCCTTCCTCTTTTGCCATCCTTAAAAAGAGCCCTTCACATTATCATCCTTTTCTCACAGATGGGTATAAAGGCTGAAGTTTAAGTGTCCTTTTCTATTCCAGTTCAGAGGACACACTCTCTTTCCAATACTGCAAGGAAAGTTAATTTTATTTTCTTATTTAGATATAAATACCTCGGATTCAATTTTATTAAAGGCTAAGCAAGGGATAAACCCACTGAACAGAATGTCGAGTTAGGATATATGTAAAAACATGCCTGCCGCGATCTTCTCCAGCTTTGCTTTACACTTTAGGGCTTACATTTTTATTACTTCAGCACCACGTGCCTTGCTTCCCAAAGAGAAGGATGATGTGGCCTAGGGACACCACTCATCAGGGACGTTTTCTTCAAGGCAAGCTCAACTAAAATGAAAAGGAGATGTACAAGAGCATGATAATGTTCTTGTGCAACTCTCA
This sequence comes from Cryptoblepharus egeriae, assembly GCA_030015325.1. Taxonomy (NCBI): domain Eukaryota; kingdom Metazoa; phylum Chordata; class Lepidosauria; order Squamata; family Scincidae; genus Cryptoblepharus; species Cryptoblepharus egeriae. The sequence goes on along the minus strand of JAREYC010000004.1, from coordinate 20,483,432 downwards.
TTTACATCAATGGGGATTTAAACAGGAGAACTTACCACTGAGACAGGGGGTAGGATATGTGTACACAGACATAAATGTGACAACACAATTAAAAGCACGAGTATTTCTAGAGCAAGACCAGCTCTAGACAGACAAGCAAGACAGCAAGATAGACGTCACCTTTTTATGGTTCGGCATAGGAGAGTATGCACTCTGTCGAAATGTGGTGGGGGAGGTCATGAATAGAGAAAAGGATGAGGGTTTTATTGCTAGAGCCATTCTATTTAAAACACAGGTGTCAAACTCATTTAATTGAGGATCAAATGGCACTTGTTGCACCTATTGATAACTGGAAGTGATGTCATTAAATAGGATGCAAATGGAGAAAATATGCATATCTTGATCCTTATGACAAGATATTGGAGAATTCAGCAACCATGCAGGCCATGAAAAGAGCTACTGCAGGCCGTATCTACCCCATGGGACTGTCATTTTAAAACCCTGATTTTAAATGTGTCAGACTGCCTTTGGTCCTATTGAAGGGCTCATCAAGGTACTTTATAACATTTCATAAAGCAAAATTAAACCCACACTTAAATAAAAAGTTTATTGCCCCATCTTCAAAATAGGTTGTACTTCAGCTTTAAAGGGCATTCCCCTCTCCCACTCTAGGCTAATCTGATCTGATGGGCCTCCAGATGACCACTGCTATGCATGGGAAGGTTCTGGCTCTGTGCATTGTTGCAAAGTGCTTTATGGCACTTTTGCAACAGTGCATATTGTTGGGACGTATGTGACTAAGGCTACACCCCCCAAATTACTTTCCTGGGAGTAAGACCCACTGAACACAATGGGGCTTACTTTTGAGTAGAGATGGTTAGGATTGTGCTCTTTATACCTTAATAGAACTGATTACTGTAGGTCAGCTTAAAAAGAACTTGCAGTGGAAGGTCAGCAAAGAGAAGAAGAGGGAATCTCCTTCCACAGTGCACTCTACAACTGTTGGTGGAATGTGGCAAAGACCTCTCAAAGATCTCATTTAGTAGATAGGTTTGTATATGAGTAGGTTAAAGAGGTACTTAAAAATAAAGGAAGCTGCATTCTGAGTTACTCTTTTTCAACACATTATTTTAAAATACTAGCCATTCCAATTGTTTCATTTTTTAAGACACTACACTCCTTAAAAAAAAAAGCAGGCCTCCATCAGTCTTGAAAGACTATGGTATCGTGCTTGGTGCTGCATACGCTGCATGTGAAGCACGAAAGCCTGGGTTGGATTGTTATGGAGGATAGGCCGTTACCCAAGCAGCAAATCCCCCCTCTCCACGCCACTGAATTAGTCCAATGGAAAGGCAGAGCCAATACAATTTGATCCAGCTGGTGTCGCAGAGCTGGGCGAAGGACCTCACCCTATCTTGTGGGGCCGACCCAGGTCTCGAACCCTGGCCTGCTGGCTAACAGGCACAGCGTCTTAACTGCTTGCGCCACCCACAGCCCTAATACAGCCCACCCACACACTCCTATCAAGAGTTGTAATTAAGGATCATTAGTTCTTTTCCAACTGCATAACAATAGGTTAAAATAAATAACCTATTAAATAACCAATAGGTTAAAATAAATAACCCTTAAATGTTCCACTCAAAATTCTGGGGAAATGTCCTGAAGTACCATAACCACGTGACCAATTTAAGCATACATGAACAGGAAGACACCATATGCCAATAAAGGTATACTGTATAGTACAACAGGAAGACACTCCTTACTTCTCTACTATTATCCTGCTCTCCCACACCCCTACTCTTTCAGTGTTCTGCTGTCGTCCCATTTTTCTCTAAGGTCATGTTATAAAATATGTAACAAAAAGGTGTTAAATCAAGTCTCCAATGCATCATTTGTACCTCTTCACATCTGCAAAAATGGATTAAGCACAACCTCTTTTCATTACTTGGTCAACAATGATGGCCTTCCCAATGACTCTGAACCAGTGTTATGCTACTAACAAGCCTTTCCTGAGAGTTCCTGCACAGAATGGAAATAATAACCAGGCAGACCAGACAATGAACCTTAGAACATGCATCGCTGACCTTGCAAATTACAACTGCTGTTCCAGCTCAACTTTCTTCTTATCAAGTTTTCCTTGAAAAATGCTGTGCCAGTTGTTAAGTCGTCAAAGTACACAACAAATTTAGCAGCTGGCATCTATATAACTGGTTGCAACTTGGTTGCTGTGTTGAATCATGATTATTCTCACTATAGTTCATAAACAACTCCACGGGGGAGGAACCCTACTGAATTTGTTAACTGTCTGTAAGTGATCATCACCAACTCATTAAATATATTTTATGGAACACATAGAAGAGGCACCCACAGAATGCACCCATCTAATCCCAGCCACTTTACACATACATTACTCTAACGCTCTGTGTGTGTCTCTGTGTTATTCTTTCTCAGACAACCTGATGAGGACCACGTCACACTTTTCATGCTTACCTGCAACAGAATATGAAATGAGAGTATGGGCACAATCCAGAGTAACTATGGGGAGTCCTTGCTCTGGTGTAAGAACAATTTACTCTGGATTACAATATGAATTTCCCATAGTTTTTCACTAGGTGGTGCAGTAACTATGGGTACACGCAATGCCTCTTACATGCTCCCATAGTTACTCTGGATTGTAGGGTAAGGCTGTAATCCTAAAGACACTTTCCTGGGAGTAAGATCCATTGAACACAATGGGGTGTACTTTTGAGTAGACATGGTTAGGATTGTGCTCTATCTAAAAATGCAATTTTATAAGCCACACAACAATTTTTTTTTGCTTCAGAGGCAGAAAACTACAGCATTGTATTTTCTTTTGGTATTACCACCCCCCCCCCCGTCCCTTTACTTTAACTAAGCCAAGGTATGCATCACATTTACCCAGGGACTTCCCTTTCTCATGTCTATTTCTAGCTTGCAAGTCTCATTGGACAGGGATCTGCTCTTATATTATAAAGCACCTTGGAAAATTATTATGAACACTAACAGAGCGCAAAACCCTCTTTGGTTTGCCAAATATAGACAATCATAACAGGTATAAAAAGCTGTATAACACAAAATATACATTTGAGTATTGTAAAACATCATGCATTACTACCAAAACTGCTTTTGCCAAGTCTAACTTGGCACCATCCCCCAAACTTGGAATTTGTTACAGAAGTCAGTGCCATTTGGCTGGTTTGCAACAGAAGCAAGAGAAGCAAGAACTCACAGCATGATCTGCTGGATATTTACTTATAAGTTTAATAGGGTTTACTGTTAGGTAAATTCATTCAATGGGATTTACTTCTAGATAAATACTCATAGGGTTGTGGTCTTAATTAGAAATAAAAAGCACACACACTGACATCAGATGGCCAACATTATGTTGTCAAAATGAAAATAAGTGTTTTATATTTTTGCCTCAAACAAATCTACAGATCTTACCTAGTTCCGGAGGCAAGACAGTTAGACGATTCCCCTGGATGTGAAGTTCCTTTAGCTGAGTGAGTTCACCAATTTCCTTAGGGAGTGATATCAGGTCATTATCCCGAAGGCTAAGCTTTAAAAAGAAAGAGTGGGAGAGGTAGAGAGACAGATAGAGTTGTCACAACAATTCCCAGATGGGCGGCAGCAGACCTTTGGGTCAAAATATGTCATAAATAGATATCACACAAAGCAGACTAATACAGACCTCTTTCTTTCTGCTACCTCAAACACACCATCCCTCCAATTTACTTACAAGGGTCTGCTGATTAAGAACAAGCCATACCTGGTGTAGAGGCTTTTCCCTTCAACTCCCTTCACCTCCCCCCCAACCCCGACTTCTCGCAAATTGACTCTTACAAGGGGCAGAAAAGTGAATTGATTTTTTTCCCAAGAATTTAGATAAATTACTTACTATCTGCAACTTGGTGAGCTTCCCAATATCTGGTGGCAGGATTTCAAAATCGTTGTCACTTAGATAGAGTGCACGCAAGGTGGCTGCAAATTAAACAGCAATATATAAACAGGGGTGGCATGCAACCCAACCGTTTGAGGCCCGATCAATAAAAAAGTGTCAGCTTTGATTAATAACCCTGACTTGGTGAAAAGCCTCTGACATACTCAAGGCTCACAATAATAACAAGCAGGTCAAACATAGATTTACTGGCTTATTGTACTGTTGGCCTGCCCAGGAAAACATCCATATCCAAAAGGACTGACACAATTAACAAGTCCTGGAACATTAGGCTCAGGTAGGCTGCAGCACCTGGTTTTGACACTAAGCTGGCAGGGCAGAAGAAGTTCCTCGATATCATTTTAAATTCCTAGACATTATCCACATTTGCATTCAAACATCTCACCCACTCCAAAGAGCTTTGAATAACTATGTCCCTACATATCCATTGTGCTCTGGCACTACAGTAACAATGCAAATTTTTAATAGACCTAGTGCACCTAATAGACAGCCTGCAGCTTTTTGCTTGTGGAGGTACAATATAACAATACCAGTAAGAACCAGCCCCTTTCCAGTATCTCAACTGTGTATGGAGATTTGCACAGCCTTTGTGTCTCCTCAGAAGCCTCACAGATGTGACTGGAAGCCATTTCTGGTTCACGTTGGTGGCACTACCAGATGTGGCTTCTGGTTGTATCCAGTTCTTTGGCACTGGCTTAGCACCTGAGGATGCTCAGATCTGAGGGTGCCGAGCCTGCAGATAAGGAGGACTCACTGTATATTGTACAAAACTTCTCTGTACTTAAGGAAGAAATAGTAAAGCTTGAAACGGTCAAGGAAAAGAGAAGAGAGGAACTAGTCATTTCAATTCTTATTTTTTAATTCATGGCTCCTAATCGGCTTTGTAAGGCTCAGAACATACTTCAATCATACTTGACATACAAAAGAAAACCCTTTGGGGTGAAAGATATTATGGAAGAAAATTTCCCCCAAATTGAAGGAATACCCAAAGTGAGATTAACCACGTTGCTTTCTAGTTATTTTCTTCTATGTTACAGCCACTTCTGGGTATCACTTAACAGAGATTGCCACACAGAACTGCTTTCAGAAAGCAAATTGTACTTAATAATAGTTTCATTAGTATGAAAATTATTCTTCAAAATGTATGGCATTTCTATGGATTTCCAAGCAAAGCAAGATGAGACCTTCTTAGCTTCAGCAAAACTGCTGTGACATCTGCCTGTGAGATCATGCCTTGGATTGAGGAGGTATTCAGATCAAGAGCTGCTAACTCAACACCACCATCAAATATTAATTCTTTACTATCCTGTGAGGAGTAATCAGAGGCATTTACTGATGGTTTAGCCAAGTATGACACTAACCCTGCAATCCTATCCGTGTCTACACAGAAGTAAGTCCCATCTTTCCAATGGTTTTTACTCTCAGGAAATTGTACATAGAATTGCAGCCTAAATAAGATATGATAAAATATTATGGTAGACATAAGTAGACTTTGGTGAGAGCGTTGCTTACCTAAGAGCGCAATCCTAACCATGTCTACTCAAAAGTAAGCTTCATTGTGTTCAATGGGTCCCACTCCCAGGAAAGTGTCTTTAGGATTGCAGCCTAAGTCTATTTGCTTCTACCAATATGAACTAATTGTCGATAAGAAGGTCAGCCTGGATTGCTGATCTATGTAGAAATATTCAAGACAGCTCATGGCAATCTAGAGTTCAGTCCTGCAAATAAATTTTACCTATGGAAAGCAAAGCTGCATTTCAGGATGATTAAAATAAAAAAATAGCTTCTTACTCAGATAGAAGAAGTTTCCAGGCAGAGAATTTTCATTTAAATTATTGTAAGTCAAGTCAAGAACTTCTAGAGCTGGTAAGGAGCCAAAACCTCGGGGCAAGGAGTTGAGCCTGTTCATCCTAATGATTAAAAACAAAAATGTAAAAAGGTATTTGTTTAGTGCCCAACAGCTAACAAAGATATTTTACTATTCCATGGATACTAGGTATAACATCTGTATTTTAATATACAGGTATATGCTGCAGAGTAACATTCCAGGAAACTACCAACTGCATATATGATAGTTGTATATACGCAACTGCATATATGATGGTAGTCTGCATATATGATAGTAGTCCTGCTGAACAAAATGTGAGTCAGGTAACTAATGCTTTGTAGGTGTTCCTTCATCTGCTTTTTCACTGGCACTTTTAATACCTTCCCTGGTCCTGTAAAAGGCTGCCACAGTGCGTTCTGGAATGTGACCTGAGAACCATTATTGTCTGTCTGGACAGTGCCACCCATGGAAGTTACCAGCACAACGTGATCACTGTACTGCCGCAGCAGTTATTAGCACCAAGAATAATTATCAGTTCAAAACAACTGAATTCACAAAATGGGTTACATAGTAAAAGGAACATAAAAGATTCTCTTTCCCAGTTGGTTCACAATCAAAGAAGAAACATAAGAAGTATCACTAGAAGAGATTCTACAAGGCAGGACAATTGTTTTCTTGCTGCTAAAGATAAGAATCATTATTTTAGAAGATGCTTCTATACCTACTTAGAAGAGTTAATACAGATATACATAAATGTATTAGTCTCTGGAGATCCTAGTAGTAGGGGAATCAGAGTACTCTCCTTCCTCATTTCCCATTTGTTCTTGCGCTTCGCTGATTTTTGGCTTGGCATAGTGCCAAACTGCGCATGCACCAGTGCTCAGATACATTACTTGTTGCCATTCCTGAATTGGAAAGAAATTTCAGGGGTGGGGCAAAATTAAAGGGAAAAAGGATTTGTTACAATATATAATTAAAGGACTTGTAACAATATATACTTTTGTTTATATTGTTACACTATATAGTTTTTGTTAATTTCTCTGTTTAAGGAAACTGTAGTGCATTGGTACTGTTAAAAGGTAGATAATGCACTTCAACTTTCTTCCTGGCACTAAAAGGCTTTGTCACTAAAAAGAAAAACAGGCTGAATATTTATTATCCTGAACACATTGTACAGTAGATGCCCGAAGAGTAGGAAAGAGAAGAAAAGCAAAGGAATTTTTCAAGGACTGCATCCTAACAAGACAATAATTACGGTAAGTGACCAAAAGCATTACTCACCCGAGATTCAAATGTTTCAGTTTCTGGAGGCTACTGATCTGAGTAGGCAGCTCCTCAATCTGATTATTGAAAAAATTGAGTACTTCTAAATTTCTTAGGTCTGCAACATTTGCAGGCACAGCTGTAAAGAAGAAGCAGTGTTGAGATAACTGGAAAATCTTGCTCAGGCTCACTGCATCATGTTTTATACTATACACCTGCTTAATGGTTCTAGACACATTCAAGAATATGCTTGGATGACTTCCTTCAAACTGGTTCCTTGTGTAATATAAAGGGTATGTGCAGACCTCCCCTCACTCTTTTGGTACACTGTCCTATGCTCAAATAGTCATGCCTAAACCCATGGTTCTATTATCCATTACAGCACTATATGGGCTGTGGTGGTGCAAGTGGTTAAGACACTGTGCCTCTTAACCAGTTCAAGACTCTGGTCCTCCAAGACAGGGCAAGCTCCCATCCTTAGCCCAGCTCCTGCCAACCTAGCAGTTTGAAAGCATGAAAATGCAAGTAGATAAATAGGTACCAGTTAGGTGGGAAGGTAACAGTGTTCCACGTGCATGCGAGCCACATGTCGGACAACGTTGGCTCTATGCTTTTAGAAATGGGGATGAGCACCACACTCTACAGTCAGTCATAACTAGCAGTACAATCTGTTGGGGACAACTTTACCTTTTTCTAGCAATTCAGACATCACCCAAGTTCTCTGGTGGATGCTGAGTGGGCTGGTAATGACACTTGCTCTTCATTTTGTGTTGGGCCTTGAATAGGGGGTCTTGCTGCAGGCCATACTGAGGCTCACTGAGGCCATAACTGGCCCCTGGGTCAGAGTTTAGACACCCTGCTGTGGGGAAATGTCTCCCAAATGAGTGCTCCCTCATGAACTACCAGAGAAGGAAGAGAACAGACCATCCATAGCTGTGGTCGATGATTCAGTGACATAATCTCCATTCTCTCTGGTGTTCTGTTGGAGAGTGCTGGAGATACTGGAAGTACCAGTTGCAGCTATGGATAGTATGTTCTTCACCCTAATGGTGTGTGAAGTATCTCCTGAGCAAGCACTCCCCTATGAACAACCAGTGAGAGCAGGGAACCAACTACTTCCACCCACAGCCAACACTTTAGTGTTGACCATGGGTGGTCCGTTCTGCAACCTCTCTGGTGGTCTGTGGAGGAATGCTCCTGAAGTGGCCAAAGCAATCTTTTTCCCCCTGACATTTCATGAAACATCTCAGGGTTTTGTAGACCAAAGGTTGGAAACCTAGGATGGAACAATCTGCTCTTCTGACTCTGTCTCCCATTGGCAACGCAACACAACACAACACATCACAACATTCTGTAGATATTCTGTAGCTGCTGTTGGAAACCACACAAGAACTAGATCTTGCTTTAAATAAATAAATAAATAAATAAATAAATAAATGGTTTATCACTATCAAATTCAGAATTTCATTCTATTACTTATGTTGGGTAGACGATGACCATAACTATTGTGATGGATTTTATCTAAACAACTACCAGATTTCATCTAAACCTCTACTATTCATGGGATATTGTGGAAAAACTGATTGAATACTACAAACCTTGAATGTTAGGGTAACACAGTATTCCCACAACAGACCTGCACCTTCAAAAGACAAATACTGTACAGAGTCCTGTTGTATGCACACAACAGGAAGAAAAATTGGCATAAATATTAAATATTGTATATGTTTTTTTTTGAAGGACTCTGTATATGGTTTCCCTCAGCAAGTAAGGATTGCATCTTTGTTACAATATAACCGGAGCATTTAGGTGATCTTAAAAATTGATTTCTTTAGCATGTGTAAGAACAAAACAAATATCCTTCCTAAATGATGGCCTGTTTGGACTGCTGTTCGTTTAAAGTTGTGTAATGTCCGAATAAATATTCATTGAAAAATTCAACTAAATCACAACAACTTATGCTCAACTTTAAATAATGAACTGTTTAGCCAGACTAGTTTTTGATTCGCAGCCCAAGAGGAAAGTGCTATGATCAATACACACAAAAAAGGTTACATCAGATTAGTGCCCGATCAATGGGAACTATTATATAGAAATATGAAAAAACTCAGCTGCATGACATGAATACTACTATTCAGATAAAGAATAAGAAAAGGTATGAATTTTATTTCCTCTTTTGGTTGCTGATGCAAAATCTAAGCAAGCAGATAATACTTGGGAAGTGGGGGGGGGGGAGGAAAAGACATTTGTTCAAGCTTTCTACTATACTTGTTACCTCAATACACAAGCCTTGATCCATAAACCAGTAAAATTGAACTCCCAAAATATAAAGCCACTTAAAATACAAAACTGATTTGCATCCGAATACTGCAATTTAACTAGATTATGGATCAGCCTGCCTAACCTGAATCTAAATCACAGATCAAGCAATTACATATCTGCAAATTAACAATACGTATTTGTTGGGGGGAAAGATCAGGTACCAGAAGGGTAAGTCCTCCCACTCTTTTTAAAGAAATTCAAAAGCTATTTAGTAGGTACTATATTGATCTTTCATTTGCTGGGTTTTTCTCATTACGTTTTTTCAATAAAGAGCCTTTGATGATGGCCACAATCCAAGTTTCCTTGTATGCAACTTCCTCACACGTGTGGTACATGGTAGCTCCTTATGTTCCTAAGGGCACCACTCTGGATGTTCCCAACTGTGGGTGTGGCTATTATTTAAAAAAGAGATCAGAAAAAAAATTCACTGTGATTAGCATTTTGGATCAAAAAATTTGGAAATTATTAATTCACAGAACAACTCCTTGTAGCAAGCCGTAGAGAAGTAGCTCTACAGGTGTCACAATACCAATGCAGTCCATCCAACAGACCATTATTTATTGAATTTTATTCAATAAATTATTTTATTGATCAGATAGTACATTATTTACTGAATTTGCATACCACTTTTCCACTAAATAGTGGAAGCCGACTTGCATTATTAACAACTCAATCCTAACTGAATTCCCATGTGGTAATGCAGTGGTATAACAATGCAGCTTCCATTGCACCCAGCATATAAATTTTGGATGCTGGTATCCTTGTGGTAAGGGGACATTTGTCCCCTTGCTTCTGGGTTGACACAGCATTCACAACGGGTTGACTCAGACCTGTACCAGAGTTGAGAACACTGAACTGCAGGGGTGGTAGAGGCAAAGGGCTGATTAAGTTAATCTTTACTTAGGTGGGATAGGTCTCAATGATAGTTAAACAGGCTCCTTGCAGGGCAGTCAGCAGCCACTTGAAAGGGAACTTGGTTCACTGCCTGCCTTGTTACTATCATAACTAATTGCCTTTGTACCATGGTAACTAACCACCTTTCTATAACATGATAATCATTAATCACAGAGGTGCGAATTGAAGCGTGCAATTTATTTAATTTTACATATTTAATTTTAATATGCAAAAATTAAATTGGCAAATTTGATAATATTTTTTTATCTTGTAAGAATTCACATGTGATCTGTTTGTTGAAATTTCAGTTCATTCAGTTCTGAATTATATGAAAATGCAGCCAGACAATCGCCTTCTATAACACTTGCATCAAATCATCTTTTGTTTGTTAAACTGAAAATTGTTCCAGAGAATAAAATCAATAGTCATCTAAGACAGGCTGCATGATGAAAGGATTTTGCAAATACATAATCTTCTCAAGAAAAGGAGGAAAAAAAAACCCCTACCCAACACATTACTACGTAAACTGAGAAAGGCTTTAATACGAATTTCATTTTTGACACTCCAGGTTAATCTTCAGATGTTGCCTAGTCGTCACTCAAAAAGTTCAGCATATTTCCATTCAAAAACATTGAATTACAAGTGTAAATGAATTAAGATAACTTGTGTTCATTTATTACAACACCTGGATAATTAAAAGAAATTTTAAGTAGTGATGGATAGGCTAAAGGGAAAGGGACAGCTATGGCACAAAGAGAGCCAAGACATTTAGATGCAAACAGATAGTGACAGGGCAATATATATTAAAGTGGTCTTCTTTTACAGTGGTCTTTTGTTCCTTGCATCCCCAGGTGCTGTTATCATGGATCATGCAATGGTGGTGCCCAGGAGATAGTGGAAACAAGAGGTCACCTAGGACATTCAAGAACAGAAGGCCACCAGGGACAACCTGTGGTGCCCGTTTATTCACTGTGGCATCCTCATGTGCCACGGTGCAGTTTAGGAACCACTATATTAAAGAGTATACGAATGGAATGAAATAGTTAAACTGAACTGTTAAAGCATTAAGCTAAGCGTTTAAAAGGTGGTGATGATAAACCAAAAGCTAATTAATGTTAAAGGGGAACCTGCATAATTACTCTTCCCAAAACTGTAAAAGGGGGGAGCTATAGATAAATGTGAGAGAAAATGGCTTTTTCACAACTTTCAGTGTTCCCAATATTAGAAGTTAGGAAAGCAGTGTTCATTGTTTTATTTAAAACTAGCAAAAACATACCCACGTTGCCAGAGTAAAATTCCCCCACAGTGCAACAACCCCATGTGCACTGCCCCCCATGTGCAACAACCCCCATGCGCAACGTCCCCCTATGCACATCAAAATCCCATGCAATCAACACCCCATCAGCAACATCCCCCATGCACATCAACCCCCATGCACATCAACATCCTATGTGTAATATCCTCCATGCGCATTGTCCCCATGCGCATTGTCCCCCATGTGCTTCAACCCTCATGTGCAACAACCCCCATGTGCAACATTCCCCCATTCACATCAAAATCCCATGCAATCAACACTCCATAAGCAACATCCCCCATGTACATCAACCCCCATGCACATCAACATCCTATGTGTAACATCCCCCATGCGCATTGTCCCCCATGTGCTTCAACCCTCATGTGCAACAACCCCCATGTGCAACGTTCCCCCATTCACATCAAAATCCCATGCAATCAACACTCCATAAGCAACATCCCCCATGTACATCAACCCCATGCACATCAACATCCCATGTGTAACATCCCCCATGCGCATTGTCCCCCATGTGCTTCAACATTCATGTGCTTCATCCCCCATGTGCAACATCAACACATGCACATCATCCCTCGTGCACAACAAGCCCACACAAGCATCATCCCCCATGCATAACATTCCCCATGTGCATCAGTCTTGCAAGGGTATCATCCCCCATGCACACCAACCCCCATGCGCAACATCCTCCCATGAACATAAACCCCATGTGCAACATCCTCCATATGCACAAACCCCCATGCACAACATCCCCCTGTGAGCATGTACACATCATCCCCCCCCCGAGCATCAACTACCCATGCACAACACCCCCTCCCATGTGCAATACCCCTCTCACAATGGTGGGAACCCTTATCTCGTAGGTTCAAGATTTGGGGCTGAGTATTGATCCGTCTTCAGTGTTAAGTATAGGCCAAAAATATGCCTCACCCCTTTCAGCCCCTTAGGGCTGAAACATCAGTTCTTGGTAGGTGTTGATGTCACATCTGCTCAAGAATTGTTCACTGGGCACCTGTATAACTGGGTGACACTGGGTGACAATTCCTCACTGTGTCTGCTTTAAGTAGCAACTTTTTTATTGAGCTCCTTCCTCCAAGGTGCTCAGAGTGGTGTATACCATTTCTTCCCTTCTTTTGTCCTCACTACAACCCAGGTGTGTAGGAGCGGCTGAGAGATAGAAACTGGCCTAAGGTCAGTAGGAAGCACGGATCTGAATCTAGATTTTCCAGGTGTAAGAACAACTCCAGAACCACGACACCATCCAGGCTCTCTTAGAAATAAGCACCCAATGCTCATTTTCACTTACAAAAATTTATGGAAAATATTAAACAAAAATTGGTGGACAATCTTCCTAAGGCTGAAATCCTTAGCACAAATCCTTGAACACAATGGGGCTTACTTCTGAGTAGAAATGTTTAGGATTGTGCCCTTAGTCCTTGAGAGACACCACAAGCATTTGTACAGCATTACGGCTGCAATCCTAACCACACTTTCCTGGGAGTAAGTACTGTTGAACACAATGGGAATTTCTTTCTTATGCTTAGGATTGCACTGTATGCCATTTAGGTTTTTTAAAGTTTAGGTTTATATTATTTCTTTGCATCCCAAAGTTTAATGAATCACTTTTCCTGTCACTTGTAAACTAAAGATATTTAGGACAAGATTAATAAAAAGCTGATGGAACATATAAAGATCCAGGTCTATAGAGCATGTATCCTGAGCACACTCTTGTACTACAGTGAGTATTCGCCCCTTCATGCACGGCAGGAGAGAAAGCTGAACACATTTCATATGCGCTGTCTCCGACGTATTCTTAGCATCACATGGCATGACAAAGTTTCAAATGGTGCAGTCTTGGAACGTGCTGGTATCCCTAGCATGTACACGTTTCTGAAACAGCGACGTCTGCGCTGGCTTGGACATGTCGTGAGAATGGCCAAAGGTCGAATTCTAAAAGACCTTCTTTATGGAGAATTAGTGCAGGGAAAGCGCCCTAGAGGGAGACCACAGCTGCGATACAAGGACATCTGCAAGAGGGATCTAAAGGCCATGGGAATGGACATCAACAACTGGGAAACCCTGACCTCTGATCGTTCAGCGTGGAGGCAAAAGACGCAGCATGGCCTTCTTCAATTCGAAGAGACACTCATTCAGCAGGCTGAGACAAAGAGGCAGTCCCGGAAACAGCAATATCTAGGGGCTGGGCAGGGGACTGACTGTATCTGCCCTCAGTGTGGAAGGGATTGTCGCTCTCAAATTGGCCTGTTCAGTCATAAAAGACACTGTTTTAGGACCTCCACCTCTGAGCACGATGCCATAGTCTTTCGAGACTGAAGGATGCCAATGGAATGGAATTACAGTAATGAATAATCTATTATCAGTCATAGGACATTAAAACTCTTGCTGCTGACCTATAATAAACGTGGATTTATTAATTATTTTTCTTTGTGATTAAATATACAGCTTATATACAGAAAAATATACAGAAAAATTAAATTAATTTTCTTTGTGATTAAATATACAGCTATGTTTAGCCACCCTGCCTCTTAAGTGCAAAAGTAGAATGTATTTAATACATATTTATAACTGTCTTAGGCTGCAATCCTAAAGACACTTTCCTGGGAGTAAGACCCATTGAACACAATAGGGCTTACTTTAGAGTAGGCATGTTTAGGACTGTGCTCTTCATTTGAAATATTGGAAACCATCCAACAGACATCACTCCAATGCACTGAAATGGTACAGCTATAGATTTCTCCCACCATAAGCCTCAGTGAAACTATTGGCAGCTGCATGAGGACTCGGTTCTGCAAGATCAATTGGTATTCACGAAGACAAGAGTAGGACATGCAAAATATTTATAAAAGCACAATCCTAAGCAGGTCTACCCACTGTGTTCAATGGGTCTTACTCCCAGGAAAGTGTCTTTAGGATTGTAGCCTAAGTTGTAAAGTAGCTGATATAATCCTAACCATGTGTACTCAAAAATAAGGCCCAAGGTGGCGCTGTGGGTGGTGCAAGTGGCTAAGACACTGTGCTTGTTAACCAGCAGGCCAGGGTTCAAGACCCGGTTCAGGCCCACAAGACAAGGTGAGCTCCTGTCCTTAGCCCAGCTCTGCGACGCCAGCTGGATCCAATTGTATTGACTCTTCCTTTCCATTGGACTAATTCAGTGGCGTGGAGAGGGGGGATTTGCTGCTTGGGTAACAGCCTATCCTCCATAACAATCCAACCCAGGCTTTCGTGCTTCGCATGCAGCCTATGCAGCGCCGAGCACAATACCATAGTCTTTCAAGACTGACGGAGACCTGCTTTTTTTGTCTTCAATTAGTCTTACTCCCAGGAAAGTGTCTTTAGGATTGCAGGCATTGCCACAAAGATGATTTTTCTCAAATCTCCAAAAATTAAACATGTACACTTGCCAACTGACCATATCTGTCAGGAAGGCAGGAACTGAAGATGTTTTCTAGGGCTCTCCAATTCTTCCATTATGTTGTTATTCACATATAGATCTTAAACATATCAGCAGATCTTGAACATATCAAAAATACGTTACAAACATATTTCTCATTTGGATCTTTCTAAGTTCTGATTTAGCCCTTTCACTGTAGAATTTACATTATAACAAATTTACATTGTAAATTCACTGCAGAATTTACTGCATTGTGGAGCAGTGAACATGTTCTTAACATGCAGACATTATTTGATGATAACTTTCATTTAAGAACCTGCACAGTTAAATGAAATTATCACAAACTTTCATACCAAAAAAAAACTGTCACAATTTCCCCCTCCAGCATAAGACAATATTAATTCTTCTGCCAACAAAAGTGTTATCATATGTGCCAGTTTATCTCCATGCTACACCAAAGCAAATTACTAAGAGAAGCATACCACCATTCTTGCCTATACTTCTTTCAAATTATGAATTCAAAAAATTGTGTTAAAGAAACACTCGCACCCAATAAATAAATTAAATAAAATCTTGTTCACATGAAGTTGATAATTGGTGTATGGAATAGATCCCCCATAGATATTGGGACATCCTGGTAAATGGAAAGAGGCAGGAAGACACACAAAACTAAGGTAGTATGACATGGGCCATGGGTCTCCAAACTTTTAACTTCAGGGCAGGGGCATCACTAAGATTTGTATCATCCGGTGCGGGAGGCCAGTGGTCACCCACATGCAGTGGATGGGGCAACACCTGGTGGGCGTAGTTAGGTGCCATCGCCCTGCCTCCACTGGTTTTTTTTATCCACACATTATTATCTTTGAATAAAGATATTTCAAAGTTGTTTGCTTCACTGCATTCTGCTGCAAATTACGCATCCAACAGTATATAACATGATGGGATTATTCCTAAAAACCATGATTTTTAGCCATTTTGGTCACTAGTGGAGTCACCCCACTTAAGAGTGCCCCCTTTCTAACAACCTTTTGCAGTGGTTCTCAAACCTTTTAGATTGAAACACACTTTTTAGAGAGATAATCTGCCCAGGATTCACTAAAAGTGATGTCATGGCTACAAGTGACATTATCAGACAAATTAAAACAAATAATTGTAAATACATTAAAGTTAATCAAATAAATAACCTCAAACTCTCCCCCCCCCAAAAAAAAATTCAGTAAGATTTTCAGTCCTATGCAACACCCAGATCAATTTCAATTCCTATATTTAAACTAGTTCAGTATGATTTGGGATTAAATCAGTTTTAAACCCAGCAAGTTTTGTTTATTCTTGCTAGACCATGGTGATTATAAGTCATCATAAGACAGGGGAGAAGCCCCCCTCCCCATGAAGGACACCCAAGAAAAGTGTGGAACATAACGGAATAAAAGCCCCAAACCCTTGTGTATTTTTGCTTTTTAGTTTGTGAGCCATTTTGGAACTGGGACCCATTAGCTATTAATTAACTATTATTTTTTTCATTTTCATTGTGAACTGCTTTATGAACTTTTTAGTTGAAAAGTGGTATATAAATATGATAGATGGACAGACAGCATAACCATTATATGAAGACAGATTCTAGGAAAAGCACTTGAAAACTCACAGGCAAACTGAAAGGGGTGCAATGGGAAGTCCCTGGTGGACTCCTGTTCTCAAATCTGGGTGACCTCTTGTTTCCACCATCCTCTGGGTGCCACCGTTGCACGATCCAAGATGGCAACTTCAAGCATGAGCTACCTACAATCTCTTCCACAGTTGCATAAAAATGTCTGCACATAAGGGCCAACAGGAGAAACCATACAGATGCAAGTACAGCTTCCATGACTCTTCTATACTATTGTCCCTTCACACTACAAAGAAAGTCTCTAGATGTCTGCAAAACAGACCAACAGGGCTTTAGCGTTTGTTTGCAGATGATCAGTTCAGAGACTGAAAAATAAAAATCCTGGATCAGTTATGATTATAAGAGAGGAGGGCAGGAAAGCTGGCAACAAGTGGAAGATTTTTTTTTCCCAACCCCTTTAACAAACACGTAGAGCCAATCCAAAGTTTCCTTCTGGTTCATGAAAAGCTTTCTGGAGAAGACATCTCAATAGTGACCTCCACTGGACAAGTCAGACAATCTCTCTCTAAAAACCTATAGTATTGAGAGAGGAGAAGACGAGAGAAACGAATATAACTGACCTTCTGAAAATGTTATATGGCTCAACAGTAGCAATTTTTCATACGAATTAGGTCTAAAATGTAACCTAATCAAAGATTTGCAAGGTTGAAATTAATATGCTGCGTTGTTTAAGCGACACGCAACCACTTTAAGTCCCTAACAAGGCACAGGCACAGAATTCCAGTAATAAAGTTACAGATGTATTTATCACGAAACGGTGTGGTAGAAAGGTGAAAGCAAAGGCACAGGCCTCATTAGAACAAAATACCTTCAAACATGACAATCTCCTCCTAATCCACTTCCAAGAAGTGATACATTGTTGTGGAGTAACTAGCAAGCTGCTAAGAACAAATATCGGAAGACTTTTCTGAAGAAGACTCAGGTAAGGGATGAAAAACCTTTGGAAAAGTAGGAATTAATAGAAAAAGAGGCTGACCCGACAATCCAGAGTAACTACATGACCACGTAAGAGACATTATGTGCACCTGTAGTTACTGCAACACCTAGTGAAAACCTATGGGAAATTCATATTGCAGTCCAGAGTAAATTGTTCTTACACCGGAGCAAGGACTCCCCGTAGTTACTCTGGATTGCGCCCTGCGACACAGCAAGGACTCCATGGATGAAAGAAAACATCCTACTAATAGAAAACTCCATCCTGCATCTTGTGTAGTGAGGAATCATATAGGAAATGCTATATTTCTTGTCCTGCTCAGGAACTGACAGAGCTCCCGATTGTTGAAATTTGGCTGGTCAGGGCTTGGTTTTGCCGTTCACCTGACCTTGGTTGGGTGCCATGGCACATTTGACTATAGTGGGTAAATGCAGACATATGGCCGACATTCACTTTCCATATGGCTCAATGCATTTGTCTGCTTGGAGGAAAGGAGTTCCTCTTTGAGTGTACATGGTGTACATGATTTGTGGTTGATTGGATTGGGATCATTCCAGTGCCGCTGCATTCCCCTCAACCTGCCCTTTGAAATGGACTGACTTATACTTCCCTACTCACAAGTAAGCACTCGGTTTCATTTTCCATAGCTTATCAGTTTCATGACCCACCAACAATCAGGTCACGAGCCACAGTTTGGGAAACACTACTATAATCCTTTTTTCTGTTTTCTAAGAGTTTTTCATAAAATTAAAATATCAGCCACAGAACATTCTCCTGATTCTTTCCCTGCCCTTTCACAGTGGGACATTTTACCATCTTGATGCTGAAATTTCACCAACAATCTATCTCTGTGTGTTCACAGGTTAAATGGGTTTCAACACAATTCAGGCACAGGTGATTTTCTTCCTTTTTCTGTCAAGATAATAACTGGTCAAATGGAAACAAACTACTGTATTTGTACAAAGCTGTTCTGATTGCCGTATTTTATTTTCTTCTAGACAGCCATGCAATTCAATGTGCAGCAGCTCTTAAAATCCCTGAAGAAAAACTTTATTGTTCAGCAGTTCAAGAAGTATTTCTACCAACTAAAGGCAAAATCCATAGCAGTTACGGGTCCACGCAGTTACATCACCCTCTAGTGTTAAAGTCATCTTAACTGCTCCAGAGCAAGGGGCTTAATTTCATTTTAAGATATAGGCCTAAGACTAAAGCTCTCATTTGGAGAATTGGGGTTATGAGTTTTAGAGTGAAATTCTAAATTTCATGTAGGTGATGTAGGGAGGTAAGCGCATGTCTGTGCACTGGCCTAACCCTCCCCTCATGAGTGGTGCAGAAATGTCTTACGGCACTTTTGTGACACTCCCTGGGTGACATTGGACTGATCCTGGGGCTGAGGCTGGCCTAATTTTAGGTTAGGATTGCAGCCTTAGGCATTAAAAAATCACCACACACATTTTAAAGTCAAGCACACAGGAAGAGCATCAGTCCTCAGTTGATCACTAAGAAAGACGCCAGACTAAATGTGCCAGAGTTATTGATCAGAACGTGAAAAGCACACAAAGAATAATGTTATATAAAATACTAATACTACTGCAAAAGGTGAAAGCAGGACAACAGGACTTTCTGTTGTGACACAGGTTTTCTGGCTTTGGCAGAGAGACTGGTAGAGATGTGATCACGAAGTGTGGAAGACACTGGACATCTGCTTACCGCTCATGCATATTTATCTCCTTAAAAATGGACATATTTACTCTAAACAGGAGAACAGCAAAGCAGGCGCCCTCAATTAAATGCCAGAAAACTAGTAAAAGATGCTAATATGACCTTAGTTGGGCACATCAAGTGTCAATGACACTGTTTTCCCCAAGTCATTCTGAGGACAATCTACTCAGACAATTAAATGTACCTTTTAAAGGGATTAGGTCAAGACTGTCCAATGTGACAAATAATAAAACTGAAATTCAGAGTTCCTGAAGGGAGGGATGCAAAGTTATTTTTATTTATTATTTATTCAATTTCCAGCCAACTTCCTAGCATTATCATCAAAGAGATTCACAAAAGTGTAGAAGTTTCCAGAGTAAAATTTAAAATTAAAACACAAATGCTTAACATACAAACAAATCATCATCATAAAATGTCACTTTGCTCTAAAATGTCACTTTGGGTGATTTTGCTGTGTCTGATTTTGCTTTTGAAGTCTGTTACTGAGGTTTTGACGTAAAAACGGGAAAATTCTCAAGCCAAATCAATGTTAGTCAGTTTGTTTTGGCCCAGTGTAAATTGCATCTCCAACAACCCATATTTAATAGGAAAAAACGAATGCAAACATGAATAAATTTGAAAGAAAAAAGAGCCACAGAATGAAAACAGTTACTTGAGGTTTTGTCCTAATTTTTGTCCTAAATCCTTCAACCGTTGTTTCTGATGTAACTGTTAAAAACCTTTTTTATAATAGTATAATTATATATAGCAGTATATAACAGTATAATACATACTGTTAAATATTAGTATATAACAGTATAATTGTATATCAGTATAACAATTTTGTATAACAACAGCTTTATGGTATATTTCTGTGTAAGTGAATGGAAACTAGGTAACTTGTTTTAAAAGTTGTTCAGTATTTGATAATTCAGGAGACTCCACACAAAATGCAACAATCCATAAGAGAAGCTTATAATCAGAGAAATCAGCAAAGATCTTAATTCATATAGAGGGAAAAAATAAAATATTTAGAAGCATACTTACTTGTGAGTTTGTTGTGGCTGAGGACCAACTGTGTGATGTTAGACAGGGTGACTGAAAATGAACAGAAAGACAACACATGAACAAACAGGGCAAAATTCCATTAAGCAGAAAAAAGCTAAATAAAGGTACATTTTAAAAAAAATTCTTCTGAATTGGGTAGGGGTGAATCAAGATGAAATCCAAATGATGAGAATATATCCCAACAAAGCTGTTACTCTATTCCTACAATCCAGAGTAACTATGGGAAGACATAAGAGGCACTTACTCTGGATTGCTCTATGTATTTCCAATAGGTTTCCCATAGGTGGCACCGTAACTACTTCGGTGTAAAAGGTCCCGTAGTTACTCTGGAATGTAGCCTATGAGGAATTTCGAAGTTGCACTCATAAAGATTTTTTCCCTGAGTAGGAGGAATGTACTTGCATGAACTCAATTTTCTTCACCCAATTTGCACCAACCCGTAGTAGAATTAGGCCTATATCCTAAAGTGAAATTAAGCCCTTTGCTCCAGAGCAGTTAAGATAATACTTGAGGATGATGTAACTGCGTGCACCCGTAACTGCTATGGATTTTGCCCTTAGTACTAAGATCATAAACTTGCACCAATCCATACTATCTAAAAATCATGATGCACTCCATGGAAACATATTTTTTTTCAGATATATTTTATTTTATATATTTTAGCACAAGTGCATGATATACTTCATAGTACCTGGCCCACTTTGTAAGACAAATTTTTCCCATCCCTACAGGATGGTGCATATAGAGACTTGCCACAATTCTGTAGTGCAACTCTTTAACAAAACCCTTTAACATGACACTAACTGATATGCTTCATCTCAGCGGGAGGGGTGAAAATAGACAGAACCACCGATAGCGACGTGACCACAATACTGACTGTCTGTATTCCCTTATCTAGAATTGTCCACCTCTTAAACCTTATGCTAGTTGGCTGAAGGCAGGACTACCAGAACTAACTGGGTAGAGTCTACGTTGCTTCAGAACATGTACTTCCAGATATTACCCTTTGTCGTGGATGTTTGTTTGGAAGCAACAAGAATTTGTCAAAATTCCAAAGATATTATTCCTTATAACAAAGATATTATTTGACCTGTTACCTGGACACTGGGCAGGAACCATAGCTTAGGTTGAAGAATGTGTAAACTAGCTAGTTAAGAAAGATGAAGAACGTAAACATGACACATACTGAAAGAATCTAGGAATGCAACTCAAAATAATTTTCTAGGCTTTGATAGACTGTGTATCATATCTGATGGTGGTCATCATATACCAACTTGTGTTTTTCCTGTCTTCTGACTTTCCCTACTAGTCTCATGAGGCATGTTGGGGTGTTACCTGCTTGCTGCAAGGCATTCTTAGGTGCTACCTGCTTGCTGTTAGAGGTTATGGCTGCACACTAACCACACTTTCCTGTGAGTAAGTACTATTGACCACAATGAGACTTGTGTCTGAGTAGACATGCTTAGGATTGCACTGTTCATGTGTGTGTGATATGTGTCCATAAAAGCAACAAAAAAAAGAAACTATTCAGTGTTGGGTTCCAGAAGGCCCTACATTGCAGAGCAGAACCACCAATACTCTTGCTAGTAGAATATAGGTACTAAATGCAAGGACAACATGGGTCCTAAAATCAGAGAACTCCTTTGCTAATTTCAGAGATCACAGTCAAGGTTCAAAGAAACACACAACTACGTCCATGGACTCAACAGGGATTTACACTCATACACAGCAGCCTTCTGTACAGAATCAAACTAAACGATATGTATAAAACTAAAAAATCACTGACTGACTCATCAATGGCCAGCCAAAACTGCTGGGCCTAGAAGTGTGAAATTTGGGGAGGGTGTTCCTTCCATGATGGAGGCACCCACTAAGAACTGGTTTCTGGACATTCTAACAGGAAGGGGGTGAAAAAGGGTGTAACGTGTTTTCCTCCCTATACTTTCCACTGAAGAATCCCAGACTGAGGGGCTCTCTGCTCCTCCCTATACTTCACATTTCGCTAGTTATTAAAAAAGTTTGCAACATGCCAAGAATTGTGCGTGTCGGTGTACACACACATGCAAGTCTGCCTGTCTTTTGTTCAAAGGAAAAGGATCTGGAAACAGATTGAAAGTAGCTCTTTGGATCATAATCTATTATCAGCTACAT
The DNA here is from genome assembly GCA_030015325.1 of Cryptoblepharus egeriae. Classification (NCBI taxonomy): domain Eukaryota; kingdom Metazoa; phylum Chordata; class Lepidosauria; order Squamata; family Scincidae; genus Cryptoblepharus; species Cryptoblepharus egeriae. The sequence continues at coordinate 20,460,929 of JAREYC010000004.1, read as the reverse complement.
AGGTTGGGGGCTAGACTTCCAAGTTCTAACTAACAGATGGGATTTTAGCCTGGGAGGCAAGATGGTCTATACCCATCTCACAGAACTGGTGCTGTTTTCCCCCAGTAACCAGTATTAGCAGTGTGTAAAATATTTGACAAATGAATGAATTATGGTACTTTGGACTGTGAATTATATGAAAACGGAATTAAATTGCACTCCTGGCAACTCAACACAATTCCAAAGACAGGAATGATTCTCACATTGTCACAATTGATATCCTGGGGGAGACTTCCTTTCTTTGGAACTGACAATTAACTTCATGATTAATTGCTCTAACTAAACATAGAATCATGACAGGCAGCTTTGAGAGTTAAGGAAAAATGTCACTGAAACTCTCTGACAGCAAAAGCCTTAAAGGCAGAGACGGCGCTAAACTGTGTCACCAGATCCACAAGATGGCATCCTCGCTTCGTTTTTAACGCACCGCCTGGCTTTTCAAAAGGAAAAACCATTTCAAAAGATTTGTATGCTGCCACTGCAAGGTTCATCGAAAGCAATTACAAAAAAATTGAAAAGTAGCGCTTTTTGGTGAGCCAACTTGTCATAATATAAAGATGGCAATGTTTTCAATCTTTCTAGATAAGTTACTTCAAATTTACTCATTGGTCACATGGACACAGTGCCACTGAAGTTCAACCAACCAAAAGTAGATGAATGTTTTTTTCCACCTATTTTTTACACTCATACTTTAAGTACAGGAGTCTCCCTATATTCTCAGGTGATACATTCCTGAAGTTACTGTGGATATCCCAAATGGCAGATAGCAAACCCCACTCAAAGCCCTCGCCCTGCTCTAGATTCACTTCATTTCATTTGCAAATGCTTTACAAAAGGCTCTTTCTCTTCTGTCTACTTTGGAAAAAGGAAGCAGGCAGAACATAGATTCATACGTAGTTGCCAGTAGAGGAGAAAACAGTGAGAATATTAACAGAGAAAATTAATGGAGTTTAGAATTTTTGCAGTCATCTTCCTCTACTGTCCACTTCCCGGCTGCTTTCTCGCTAATGCCTCCTCTGGTGGCCCTTTAGCAGCTGCAAATCTAGATTCTCACGGTCTGCTTCTTTTTCCGAAAGAAAAAGCTGCCTTTTGCAGAGTTTGCAGGTAATGAGATATGTGTCATGAACACAACTGTGGGGTGTTGAGAAATAAGTGAAACTTCAGTTATAGGATCCAAAGATATGGGGGCTACTATACTTAAATGCCTTATACCAACCACTGCTATTGCAGACCGTTTTCCAGTATTTATTACTATTTACACTATAATCCAGAATAGCTACGGGAGCACATAGGAGACATTTATGTCAACGTAGTTACTGCACCACCTAGAGAAAACCTCTGGGAAATTCATATTGCAATCCAGAGCAAATTGTTCTTACACCGGAGCAAGGACTCTCTGTAGTTACTCTGGATTGCACCCATAGGCTGCAGTCCTAAAGACACTTTCCAGGAAGTAAGAACAATTGAAACCCATGGGACTTATCATGAGTAGACATGGTTAGAATTGTACTCATACTTACAAATGAACCTATAGAAAACTGAGTTGTAATCACAATGAAATAGGAAATAGAAAAATGAGGACTAATCCATATATTATTCCTTTTCAGCCTTACTAAGGCACTTTTTTTACATATATATATATATACACCACGCTTCCTAAATAAAAATAATAGTTTGCTTTAGTGAACTAAAACCTTTCCAGTTTCTTCCCAAACAATTTTGCAGGAGATGATTATTCTCTTCACGTTCCTGGACTGTCCTTGGTTCGTTTTAGAAATTTCACATTCCACTCCACAATAAATGGAAGAATAAATAATTCTTCTCCACTACTTTTTTTAGTACACTCCAAAACACTACCAGGGAGAGTGTTTTGTGGGACATGCAAATGTGTGTTATCTCTGGGAGTTATGGTACAAATTCAGAATGAGTTCAGAAAAGGCACCTGAAGTCAGAAGAGGATGAAGCAAGTGTAGATAAGAAAATAAAGATTAACACCTTGTAAATTAAAGGTGTTGAAATTAAAACAAATCCAATCAAGAATAGGCAAGAAATGAGACTTTGAGCACAATCCTAACCATGTCTATTCAAAAGTAAGTCCCCTTGTGTTCCATGTGTTTTATTCCCAGGAAAGTGTCTTTAGGATTGCAGCCTTACAGTGCAATCCTGTTAATGTCTACTCAGAATTCCACTGAATTAAATGGGACTCACTCCCAGGAAAGTGCTCTTAGCAGTACAGCCTTAGGCTGCAATCCTAAGCTCCACTTAAACCGGCCTAAGCCCAGTATAAGTCCTGTGATGACCTGGGGGTGTCAAAAAAGTGCTGTAAGACACTTTTGCCCTACTCCTGAAGGGTTAGGCCAATGCACAGGCATTCGCCCCGACCTCTCCACACCATTGTGGAAAGATAGGTCAGGTGAGTTAGGCTAGCCTAAATTTCTTAGGATTGCACCTTTACTTTGAAATGGGAAGTGATGTTTGCTTTTACTTTTTCAAAAGTACTTTAAATGTTTTTAATCTGAATTCATACTTTAGTTTCAGCAGCTTTAAAGCTCTCCGTGGGAACCATCCACATGCAGTATGCATTTCAAATCCTGGTTATTTAAAGTCCTCTGCTGGCATATAGAAGTTAGGACAGGCAGGATTCATTTAACTACTCATTTTCTTCCAGCCAACAAGAGTTAACTCTTCTTCTCCCATGTGGCCTAGACATTAGTGAATACTACTACCTAATTAACCAAATGCCACAATGGGAACTGCAAAGCAGCATCTGCTTAATAAGCTGCCGTGCTATAAACCAATAAATAACTTAAATATCTTTGACATTATTAAGCAATATGATAATTTCTGATTGGATAATTTAATGTTGCAGACAAACGGAGCTCTTGAGACAGGTGTTGCTACTTAACTAATGTCACCTCTTGAAAAAGAAAGCCTGTTAACAGCAGATCTGAATTAATTATGAGCTAATTAGCATTGGCTTAAAGTCTGACTGTCTCTGAAGATTCGGATGATAGGTCGCTAATCCACAAAAGACAGGCTGCGCGGCTCCAGATCTCTTTACAGCCAGCAAAACCATTACTAATTTATGCTCCATTCATGGAACATATTATAAAACAAGATTAAGGGAAGGTCTCAGGCTGATGTGATCTTTTCCAGTCCCTTCTTCCTTGGTGCCCAAAGGTGGAGTTTTTCCAGAATTCATCCAGGCAGAGTCCTACCCTTGGAAGGACCTCTAGAAAACACACAAACGCATCCAATAACAGTATGCATCTCACCTCTCTTTGCCAGTTTAGGATGATACGTTGGACAGAATGCGAAGGTTTGAATTGGGATCTTCCCGCACTTTTTATTTTAAAGGAAATGGAAGGCACTTGAATCTCATCAATGCTATGGTGGTAACCCTCCACATGCTATTTTAATTAGGAAAAATATTCCATTGGCTTTTTAATGAAAGCTTTAAAAATGAAAATAGGGTAAGGGATGGGGCACAGAATCCAGACTGGAATTGTGGCAGAGTCCCACCACAGTTTAGAATTATTTCACATGCCCCTCACATTTTTTTAAGGAAATACGGGGTCAACACATGCACTTCACATAACAAGAAGTTTGACACCATGTTCAAATAGATGAACAAATAGCAAGTTTTCATTACCATGAAATAAAAAGGCTGAACAATATATAGGTTGAATATGAAAAAATATACAGGTTTTCAATACCATGTAACTCACTGACAAATTAGCACAATTTATTTTAATTAATCAAAATGAAATCTTAGTGGGGTCTTATGTCCAATAACAGGTACAGGTGAAATAGTTACTATGCATATAAAAGAGAGAGTTCAACTGGAGATCTTCACAGCTTTGGCCTTATTGCATCTAATTTTGGTGTTAGTTATTTAGAAAGTAATGTTCGTGCTGGGCACTTCATATCACAAAGAGAACAGGAACAAGCATCATGTGGGTTTCAAGAAAATGTTGACTCATAATACTATTTATTTCTAGAACTATTTTCCTACAGGATCTGCATCTTCAATAGACAACGCCCCACACAAGCAACTTTACAGCTGGAAAAAGGACAAAACCATCATGGGCGTGGATGAGAAGCAAAGGACTTACACAATCCAGGTATGTCCAGCATATTAGAGATGCCTCGATCGCACATGTCCACTTCCAAGATGTTCTTCTCCCGGCTCTCCTCCACGATTTTCTTCAAGGACTTCGACATGATTGTAGCTGAAACAACACACACAATCTCATGACAAAAAGAGAATGGATGGAAACCTCAAAGAGAAAATATAAAGTCAACTGGAAACAGACACCCTTCGTTGGATCAATCAAATCCAATGATGAATTCAATACCCAACTCAAGAAAAATATTAATCACACAAGTGGCCAGACATGAGATCCTCAAGTGAAGCATGTGGTAGACCACGCTGAGGTACATGAAGCTGGACTAGATGGGCCTTTGGCCAAACACAGCAGGACTATTATGCTCAGTGTAACATCACACAAGATCATGGCACTGAAGCAAAAAAAAAACAAACAAACTGACAAGGTGACTTTTCATGGAGTTACTACTGTGATCTTCCAAGTGTCATATTAATTTCCATGCTTCTCAAAATCTCCCCAAATTTCATGCTTCTAGGTCTGGTGGTTTTGGCTGGGCGTTGATGAGTGAGTGACTTTTCAGTTTTATATACATAGATAGAAGATATGTTGTCCTAAGGACTGTGATGATCTTAGTGATTAGAAATCAATGCTTAGAGAGGCTGTTACCTTAAGGTTGGCCGTTTGAGACTCAAGTGTGGCATGATGGAGTGAGTTCCCAGCTTGTCCCAGATCCTACCATTTTGAAAGCATGCAAATAGGTACCCACTTTGGTGGGACGGTATTGGCCCAGTGACAGTCCTCTGTGACACATGGCCAGTAGCATCAAAATATTGATTGGACAACTCCAATCCAGAATAGCAGAGCCCACTACTGCACAGGACAAATGCTGAAGAAGTTGCCTTTCTGATGTCATGACATCAGCCACAGTGTTGACACATGCAAGCAAAGCCTACAAAATTCAAGAGAGACACCTTAAGCCTGTTAGATGCTTCCTCTTTCTCAGAGGCAGACTATATAATAGCTTGATCAACTCTGTTTAGTAAAAAGTAATAGAAGTAATGACTGCCTAACAACCATGGAAGGAGGAGAAGAAGGTGTCACTTTAGAGAAAGTGTATCCAAACCCTGGGGCCAGATGCAGTCCTAGGTGAGCTTCAATGCCCCCCAAGCAAGACCCCTCTGTCTGAACTTTGGGCAAGTTTTGTAATCCATGCCAATAAACTCATATATGTAAATTTATTCAAATTTGAAGTGTAAATTAGTTTTCTGGCCCCCAACATATTGTTAGAGAGATGGTGTGGCCCTCCTGCCAAAATGTTTGGTCACCCCTGCTTTAGAGCAACCTGTAACACTGTGGTTCCTAAACTATTGGATCAGGACCTACTCATCGGTTGCAACTGGATTTTTATTCAGAAATCAGATGCTGTAGCTGCTAATTACCTGGCAAAGAGTTCAGTAAGGCGGCTGCTAATTGTCCTGTGAGCTGCAGTTTGCAAACTGGTGCAACTATAGGCAGAAGACAAAGCTTAAGAATTTTTCAGGTTATTATTAATTATAAATAAATATATATTTCATTTTGATCTTTTTTTAAAAGTATGGGAATGTTAAGTAAGCCCTGATGCAGTGCCATTTAAAAAAACTGGGTCTTGGTTTTCCAAAGTTTAGGAATCACTGTTCTGGCACAGCCACAGGGACATCGGGGAAGGGGGGCTGGTGCTCTGTGTTTTATTTTATTTATTTATTTACTAGCAAAATGTACCCACATTGCAGGAGTACAATACCCTCCGTATGCCATACCCCCATTGTGCAAGACCCTCCCATGTGTATCAACACCCATGCACATCAAACCCATGTGCAACACCTTCCCATGCGCAACACCCTCAACACTGGTTGTTGGTGGATGTTGATGTCACAGAAGGAACATCCCCCCCCCAAAAAAAAATTTCACATTCCGAGGCCCACGGTTTTGACTGGGTGTTGATGAGTGAGCGAGTCAGTCATTCAGGGACTTTTCATTTAGATTAGGATTAGATGATAGATTGATAGATGATAGATAGATGACAGAATGATAGATATGATTTCCTGCCTTGCTTCCTAACAGGGCACACAAGGCAGTTTATACCCAGTAATGCTAGGTGGGTCCTGCTATAAAACCATTTTAGAAAGTGGGTCCTGATGGTCCAAAGTTTGGGAACCACCACTCCGGCCCAGCTGTGCAGACTTAGAGGAAGGGGGTTGGGGTGGTCTGTGCTTTATTCCCAGTAAAGCTAGGTGGGTCCTGCTATGGGGCCATTGCAGAAAGTGGGTGCTGGTGCTCCAAAGTGTGGGAGGCAGTGAGAGGGGCTGGTGCTGTGTGCTTGATCTCTGCCTGGGAGCTGGATGCAGGCAGAAATCAACAGGTGAAGCCTTTCCCAGTGCAGGGAGCCCTTCTGGAGAGGGCAGCCAAGCCCTTGGGGGGAGAGAGGGAAGTCGAAAGAGCACCCAAGGGTGCTGGGGAAGGGGTGTCACCTCCTGGGCAACGCAGCCACTCACCCTCCACAGCAGCCGGGCTGGAGTCGCAGCCTGCAGTGCGGGCACAGCCCTTCCTACTCGCGAGGAGGCGCTTCCACTCGCTCCTCTCCAATTAAGGCGATGCGCTCCAAGGCGCAGCAGCTCCACCCGCAGCTGGGAATGCGCAGCCAGAGGCCACCCAATCCGGGGAGGACCCTCCACCCTCGCCCGCCTGCCATTGGGCTGCAGGGCTGGAAGGGGAGGGTCGGAGGCAGGATGGGAGACTATGTAGCAGGCAGGAAGGAAAGGAGGGCAGCAGAGAAGGGCTACTTTGTTTCTTGACTTGCTGGGTCTGGGGAACTCCTTGCCACTGGATCAGGGGACCAGAACTCCTTTTTAACCTTGGATCCTGCGGGGAAAAAATCTTCATTGTCTTCCAGATGGACCAGATGTCCCCTTTTTCCAGGACATGTCCTCTTTTTACCCTTTTGTCCTGGGGAAAAAAATCTTCATTGTCCTCTTTTTCCTTGTGATGGTGACCAGATGTCCTCTTTTTACCCTTTTTTCCTGGAGGAAAAAATCTTCATTGTCCTCTTTTTCCTTGTGATGGTGACCAGATGTCCTCCTTTTCCAGGAGGTGTCCTCTTTATCTGCCTTGTGTCCTGGAAAATAACCTTTTTTCATTCTCAATTTCCTTGTGAGCAAATGGAATGTACCTTTTGTGCAATTGATAAATTATATGTCATAGTTTTAAATTTAATAATGTAGTGTTTCAATTAACTACATGAAATCAATATATATGAGTGGTTTGAGCTTTTGTCATGTCCTACATTTTTCTTGGGCTTTATGGGGGGTGTGCCTTGTCCTCTTTTTCCTTTGGAGCAGGCAGCATTTAGCCTTCTTGTAATTCATAAATCACATGCCATAAATTAGATGTAGTAGTTTTAAATTTAACAGTAAGTAATATAAAGTTTCAATTAACCACATGAAAGAAATATATATGAAAGTTTTAAAACTTTTATTTAGTTATGTCCTGCATCCTTCTTGGATGTCCTACATTTGGGGGGGGGGGACTTGTTCTCTTGTGGTTATGACACATGGTCACCATGGATTGCAACTTGCAGGAGGAGGGCTGTTGTGCAATTCTGTCTCCACACAGGATGCCTGTCCAAACTGTAGACAGGCATCAATCATTGGTTTGGGCTGCAATCCTAACCACATTTTCTTGGGAGTAAGTACTATTGAACACAATGGTGCTTACGTCTGGGTTGACATACTTAGGATTGCACTGTTAGTCTGGAAGAGGCTACATTTTTTCTCTACTCAGCATGTGATTGGCCTGTGGAACTCCTTGCCACTGCATCAGGATATCCGTATGTCCTCTTTTTCCAAGACATGTCCTCTTTTTTAGCATTTTGTCTTAGAAAAAAATCTCCTTTTCCTTGTAAGTAGGCAGGAAGTAGCTTTCTTGCCATTAGTAAATTAGATTGCAATAGTTTTAAATTTAATAATAATATACAGAGTTTCATTTAACCTCATGAAAGCAATATATAAGAATGTTTTAACTTTTAAAAATGTCCTATATTTTCCTTGGGTGTGCTATGTACATTTCAGAGGGCTTAATCATAGAATCATAGAGTTGGAAGGGACCTAGTAGGTCATCTAGTCCAACCCCCTGCCTGCAGCAGGAATTCCCCGTAGAGCATCTCCAACAGGTGCTCATTGAGCCTCTGCTTGAAGATCCCCAGTGAGGGAGAGTCCACCACCTCCCTTGGCAATCTGTTCCACTGCCAAACCGCCCTCACCGTCAGGAATTTTTTCCGGATTTCCAGCCGGAATCTCCTTTCTTGCCGTTTGTACCCATTGGTTCTAGTTCTGCTTTCAGAAGCAGCTATGAAAAAATTGGCCCCTTCCTCCATATGACAGCCCTTCAGGTATCTGAAGAGGGCAATCATGTCTCCCCTCAGCCTCCTCCAGGCTGAACATCCCAAGTTCCCCCAACCTTTCCTCGTAGGGCTTCCCTTCCATCCCACTGATCATTCTTGTCGCTCTCCTCTGGACTTGCTCCAGTTTGGCTGCATCTTTCTTAAAGTGAGGTGCCCAGAACTGAACACAGTACTCAAGATGAGGTCTCACCAATGCAGAATAAAGAGGAACTAGAACTTCTCGTGACTTGGAAGCTACAGTCCTCTTAATGCAACCTAAAATGGCATTTGCCTTCTTTGCAGACACATCACACTGCTGACTCATGTTCAGCTTGTGATCCACAGCGACTCCAAGATCCCGCTCACATGTTGTGCTGCCAAGCCAAGTATCCCCCATTTTATACCTATGTTTTTGGTTTTTATTGCCTAAGTGCAGAACCTTGCACTTCTCCCTGTTGAAATTCATTCTGTTTGTTACAGCCCAGGATTCCAGTTTATCCAGATCCTCCTGGAGGTTTCTCCTATCTTCTGATGTGTTTGCTACTCCTCCCAGTTTGGTGTCATCTGCAAATTTGATCAGGCTCCCCCGTATCCCTTCCTCCAAGTCATTGATGAAAATGTTAAAGAGAACCGGTCCCAAGACAGAGCCTTGGGGTACCCCACTAGAAACTGACCTCCAGGTTGACACAGAACCATTTACTAAAACCCTTTGAGTGCGGCCATCGAGCCAGTTGCAGATCCACCTAACAATTGCCCTGTCTAGCCCATATTTTTCCAACTTCCTAATTAAAATGTCATGTGGGACTTTGTCAAATGCTTTGCTGAAGTCAAGATAAATGACATCTACAGCATTGCCACTGTCCAGTAAGCTCGTAACCCGATCAAAAAAGGAGATCAGATTTGTCTGGCAAGATTTATTCTTGGTAAATCCATGCTGGGTTGTTTTGATCACCGAGTACTTGTCTAGATGTGCACAAATTGTGTGTTTTATGATTTGCTCTAATATCTTGCCCGGGATTGAAGTCAAACTGACTGGTCTATAATTTCCCGGGTCTTCTTTTTTCCCCTTCTTAAAGATTGGGACTACATTTGCCCTCTTCCAGTCCAGTGGCACTTCTCCACTCCTCAAGGATTTCTCAAAGATGATCGACAGAGGCTCTGCAAGGACATCTGCCAGTTCCTTAAGAACTCGAGGATGCAGCTCATCCGGTCCAAATGACTTGAATTCATTTAGGCCAGTTAAGTGGTTTCAAACTAGTTCTCTGTCAATCTTAATCTGCTCTTCTGCACCATCCATGTTTTCATTACCTCTTTGGGGATGTAAACACATCCCCGAATCAGTCAATGATCCCGCACCCCCATTAGCACAGCCCTCCTTCTGTGAACAGACGGATGCATAGTAGGAGTTGAGCAGCTCCGCCTTCTGCTGGTTTCCAGACACCTGTTGTCCATCCTTGTCCAAGAGCAGCCCCAGCCCCTCGTCTCTCCTCCTGTTTTCCAGTTATGACACATGGTCACCCTGCACTGGGTGTGGTGAAGGCATCTGCTCAAGATGGCTTTTGGACTTGTTATTATTATCTAAATAGACATATTTATTATCTAAATAGACATAACCCAGTACATTAAGGGCTCCATGAAAACAGCAGCACCAATCTCCATGATAGGAAAAGACCAAGGAAATTTTGAATATGGAACAACGGGGTTTTTTTAACCATGCCTCATTTTTTACTGTAGTTTTATTCTCTTTTCAACTTTTTTTGTTTGGAAAGAGTTGAAAATGTTGATTTGGAATGTGTTAAAAGTATCTTACCAGTGAAAGTGTTCTCTCTTCCCCCTTCCTGTTTTACTTTACTATCCCTTCCTAAGATTACAAATAAATCTGGGAACACAATCCAGAGCAGACACAAGTCCCTTGTGCTAACCTGAGAATGTCACAAATGTGCCATACACTAGGTGGGAATCAGGATATGTTCCAGCCCTTGGAGGCTGCATCCAGCCTCTGTGCCACCAGGAAGTGGTAAGATTGTCTAGCTGAAGGTATCTGACATGAGAGGATGGGATGGTAGAGCATTTAGGGGTAGGGGAAACAGGGCAGCCTGGGGTGGGGTGGAACCAGCCTCTGGCACTGAAAGTGGATCCTAAGCAGCCTCCTGAAGAGCCTGGTCTTACATAAGGCTGCTTGGATCAACACCAGCAATTTTTCTGGGGTAGATCTGAAACATCCCACTCAGTGATGGGATTCAAAGAAATTAACAACCGGTTCTATGCCCATCTGGCAGCCACTTTTAAATGGCTATTTTTAAACTTTATATGTCCTATCTCTCGTTAACAACCGGTTCTAGAGTAGGTGCAAACCTGCTGGAGCCCACCACTGATCCCACTGCAGTGACCAGGGCACTCTTATTATGCATCCCCTTGTTCTGTGTTGCCCTCCATTCACTTTCAAACCTCCTCTGGATATAGTGCAGCCCAGTCAGCAAAGGTAGGACTAGGTAGTGAAGGTAGGACTTAGAGCACAATCCAGAGTGTGGGGAGTCCTTGCTCCAGTGTAAGAAAGAACAATTTACTGTGGATTGCAAATGCAGTATGAATTTCCCATAGGTTTTCACTAGGTGGTGCTGTAACTACATCAATGTTACACACGCCCATCTGTTACACACTCCCGTAGTTACTCTGGTTAGTTCCCTCCCTCCACAGGTTTTTGACTATCTTACACAATCCTCATTTGTACTGGAACACGCAGACTTGCTCAGCCTGTGCTGAGTCAATGGGTCTACTTGAATCTGTGTCATCTCCCACTTCCACCTGCCTGCTCCTGAGAACACCCTCTGCCTGTATCCCCCTGCCCCGAAATGCCAAAGCAACTTACATCTCTCCATTCCCACAGTTGTGCAGGGAGGCTGATGCGTGGACATGCACCAGCCTAAAAGCCCATGTAAGTGGTGCAGGAGTACCTTGCAATACTCCCAGGCTGACGCAATGGACTTGCACCAACCTGGAGGGGGAATTGGGTTGCACTGTCAATTTTATTCTTTCCTTTCCATTTTCCACCACCTCTCTCTTATTCTTTCTCCCTTCCTTGATTATACTTTTTTATCACTTGGTTTTTATTCCCTTTCTCTCCTCCATTCCAACATTCTCCCTAAATTCACTACCATTGTTGTCTTTTATTCCTCCTCCTTTCTCTTCACATTTTGATGAACATTTGATGGCCACATTTTGATGGCCACAATGAGCTCACTACTTTCAGCATTTTCCCCTTTCATTTTTAGGCCCAATATGCCACCAAATAAATATGTTTTATTCTTTTTTCCCCCTTATCACAGAGCTCTCCACTTTCCCATCTCTCATTATCAGGGTCAAACAGGGTACATCGTTCTCTTTTATGATTTTCCTCTTTTTTACAGTATCAGATCTGGTTGTAGAAGAATTCAACAACAATTAATAGAAAATTCCATTATTTTTGGCTCCAAATCTGTCCCCAACTTTTTTTAAGACCATGTTATATTTGAGTATCTACAGTAGGTGTGACTTCCAAGATGAGCACATTGCTCCCCCCACCCCCAAAAAATTTATAAACAAGGAAGCACAAATATGCACAACACAAAACACTTGATGGTTTAAAAACAATTTTATTTATGTCATGAAGGCAATCACATTCACGGAAGTCTTTTAGTAAAGTGCTGAGTAAAAGGATTTTCCATAGGAGGATTAGTCTTATGTGTTCCAAGTGAGCAGAAATCCTGATGGCATAGTTACATACTCAGAATGGAATTTTATGAACACTTCATGGGAACTAGCTCTATAAAAGTTCGTGTTCTGAAAAGAAGGATTAATTTTTATTAGACATGATATTTCATATGTTAAAACAAATAACTCTGAAGAAGAATGCAAATTATATTAATTAAACCCAGCCCTGTGATTCTTGGTATTCACTGGAGCAGAGTGGCCACTACTATATCTAGCATGCACTAGGAAGCAGCTGGGAGTCTCCATAGGGAAGAGGGACTTTTATCTCATTCCCTGGAGGAAAACCCCAGCCATGAAATGGGTTTCCTCATCTGTGTTGCTGGGACACATGTAGATACAGAAAGTCTGCTAAAGACTAATAGCACCGGAGGAGGGACTAACTCAGATTTTTCTCCTGGATTGGAACGAATGTGCAGTTGCAAATCTCATATGGGTTAAACCTCATGGATATTGTTTCCCATGGAATCTAGGAATACCTAACTGCTGTAAATCTGACGGGAGCTTAGATTGCACCCCTTTTGCGACAACTGCATAATTCCACCCATCCCCATGCACCCAAATAAGTGCAGATTTGCACCTAGAAATGTTTCTTTGTGCCAATTGCTATCACTGAATCACAGCCCCCAAACTGTAGGGATCTCTGGGCTAGACTTTTCTTCAAGCTAGAGCAGTTATTTTCCTTTCAGTATCAATATGTCTTCTGCAGATACTGCAATGTCACCATCAAAAATTTCAAGAGTAATGGAGTGGTACTTTTCCAGTGGTGCTTGTTCAGCAGGGCATGCCTAACTCTTGGCAGTTAAAACTAATGGGATGTGGAAGCAGTTCACTTTGGACGGAACATTCCAAGCTTAGAAGAGCATGCAAGGTCTGTTAAACTTGGACATGGCCCTTAGAGAGTCCATTGATTCAACAGTAAAGAAGAAAGCTTGCCATAGATTGGGTCTGAAACCCATCACAGCACACAGATCATATACTTGTATGAATAGTATTTTATATGGGCATGCCAAAAGGCAGCAACATAATCCTAGCAGCAACTTGACTGGCAATCAGCAATCGGACTGGCCTAATTATAAGTGTATTTTTTGAGAGGTTAGTTTTATGCAGAGAATATGATTGATTTTCTCAACTCTGCATGTTGAGGCAGGAAAGGGTGAGCTAAATCAGTAGTACACAAAGGGTATTTGAAGCACTCATCAAAAACGTTTGAAAAGGAGCACTTTAAGAGATGCCCCACTAGATGTCACTGTAAGCACTCTGCTGGAAAGCATATATATAGATAACAACTAGCAACTGAATTCCCAACTAGAACATGTCTACCAGGATGGACAGAAAGTTGAAGGATGTCCCCCCATCTGAAATGGAAGGGTGGAGAAATACAATTAAAGACAATTGCGTAACTCTTTTTATATGCTTTGGTTTGCCAATTCAGACTTGAGATTCATTTGGAAAAACAAATAAATAAGTCAAGCAGGAGAGATGAGCCTAAAGAACAGGCATGTCCAAACCCTGGTCTAGGGGCCAGAAGCATCCCTTAGTGAGTTTCAATGCAGTTCCCGGAAAGACTCTTCTATCCAATGCTTGGAAAAGCCATGTGATCCACTCTAATACATTCTTATTACATATAAGATGTATGTAAATTTATTACATATAAGATGTATATAAATGTATGTAAATTTATTCAAATTTTAAATGTAAATTAGTTTTCTGGCCCCCAACACAGTGTCTGAGAGATGATCTGCCCCCCCCCCTACCAAAACATTTGGACACCCCTAAGTGATACTTCTCTCTAAGGAATCCATAGCACTTTTGTGCACATTAAAAAGTTTTCTTTCCTTTAGTACATGTTCCGGTGCAAAGAAGGGAGGTGGGTTCAAATATTGCAGCTTTTCCAGTTCAATAAACTGATTTAAATATAACACAGCCCAACCCAAAAAAATTTGTTTGGTGCCTAGAATGTTAGAACTGATTTTGGGTGTATTGGGCCTGCTAATTTCAAATATGTAAACAGTTTTTCTCTGTCAGCTATACTTTTTGAGATACAGCGCTACGGAATGTCTATGTGTCTGTCAATCATAGGCCTAATGATTGCATAGACATGATGTTTATATCTCAAAAACTAGAGCTGATAGGCAAAAATTACTATTATTTTTGAAATCAGCTCACCAAATATACATAGAATCAGCTCAAAAAACCTTGGCACCAAAACACGTGTTGGGCAGTGAATCAATTTTGTTTCTTTTAAATTAATATTTGCACTAACATAATCCTACATAATCATTAAATTAAAAACCTACCGGACGACAGAACAGTCCAAGGGATGGAGAGGTGCTGTTTGGTCCATTATAGACTTTCAGGTAATTGGTGCTACAATCACCTGGATCATCAATGTTGATGAAAGCAAATTTAATGGTCACAACCCGTCCTTTGGGAGCTTTAACTGTCCACTCACAGTCTGTATGATTCTTGTAAGATGCTGGATACTCTGGGCTGGCCAGTGAACCAGCCTCACCATATAAGGTTCCACCACATTCTAGAAATAGAGAAGGTTAGTTAATGCTGGCTTTTTAGGCTGCAATCCTAAAGACACTTTCCTTGGAATAAGACCCACTGAACAATGGGACATACTTTTGAGTAGACATGGTTAGGATTGTACTCTTAGTTAGACAATGCATTTTGCGATGGTACAATTGCACAATTCATGACAGAAATAAAACTACCAGTAACAGAAGAACTTCTTGTAAGTTCCTCTGGTGGAGCAAGTGGTTTAGACACTGTGCCTCTTAACCAGCAGGCCAGGGTTCAAGACCCGAGTCCCCACAAGATGAGGATTTCCTGTTACAGGTAGGGGGTTTGACTAGATGATCCACTGGGTCCCTTCCAACTCGATAATTCTGTTATTCTAGCAACCACATTGTATTATTTCTCAAATGTTTCTCATGTGTTCTTTCTCAAATCTCTGCCATTTGGGCTTAAGCTGCAGCGGAACAGGCATAGGACCACTCCATCGTGCACAATTTGGGTCTCAAACCACTGACCTATCAACTTTTGGGTTGACAAGCGCAGCGTCTACATTGAGTCACCACAGCGCTTATTATTCCTGTATTAGCACCCCTTTTATTCCAAAACTTTTATGCCTATATATTTTATCTTCGTGTTCATTTATATAAATTTTAAACAGTTCTTAGGATCTTTTAATTCCATGTGACACGATACAATGGTGAAAAACAATAATTACAGTAAATAAAAAGATTGAAACAATTGTTAGTACCAGTTGGTGATGAAGTCCAGGTAATCTCATATCCTTCATTCTGAAATAGGACATCACTTTTGAAACGTAGGTATAAAACATGGTTTTTAGGGAAGATTGGGTTGGGTATCAAACTTCCACAATATTTGCCAAGTAGGGGTGCATTTGCATCACTACCATTTCTGACCTTTAAAAAAAAACAGACAGAAGCTTTAAGAACAGGGAGATTTACTGCCTTATCCTTGACAAAGTTTTGCCTCAGATAATTTGAGTGAAGCTGCCATACTATACAAGCAAATTTAATCATTATTATTTCTCTTATCACTGCTACTGATTGTTTAGCTGGATTTGGCATTAATTACTTTTCAGGGGCCTAGGATGAATAAAGTGTGATGAACCAAGCTGGGTGGTTTTTTTTTAAATTTGATTAACAGTGATTTTTACAATATTCAGATGCTTTAAATATAATTCAAGCATTTTGGGGAGGCTTGGTTCAACTTTTTTCCAATTTTTATAATGTTTTTATTAATTTCAGATACAGGTAAAGGATAAATGTATCACACGTAGGGGGGGAATACATAAGGATACACACATTAGGACCACTGTTGTACATCCCTTATTGCCTACTATTTGTTCAAAACAAATAGGGCTGTGGGTGGTGCAAGTGGTTAAGTCACTGTGCCTGTTAACCAGTACACCAGGGTTTGAGACCTGGGACGGCCCCATAAGACAGGGTGAGCTACTGTCTTTAGCCCAGCTCTGCAACGCAGCTGGATCCAATCGTATGGGCTCTGCCTTTCCATTGGACTAATTCAGTGGCGTGGAGAGGGGGGATTTGCTGCTTGGGTAACAGCCTATCCTCCATAACAATCTAACCCAGGCTTTCGTGCTTCGCATGCAGCATATGCAGCGCTGAGCACGATACCATAGTCTTTCAAGACTGACGGAGGCCTGCTTTTTTTTTTGTTCAAATCATCTTCACATAAATCAATCAAACTATACATTTCAATTTAAAATCATATTATCTATATATTTTTACTCTTCTCCTAATCCATACCTAACTCATTAATGAATGCTATCAGTCCTCAAAATTCTATATCTTGTTCAAAAACAAAAACAAAAAAGAACAAGACGTCTTTCTTAATCTTCTTTGTGCTACATTCCATCCACATACTTCATCATTGACAGGGATTCATCATTACTTCATCATCACTCTTAACTCATCTTGCTTTTAATTCAGCCCATCAGTGAGTTGACTACTACTACTGCTACTACTACTACTACTACTACTACTACTACTACTACTACTACTACTACTACTACTTATATACCCCTTTTCAACACATATAGTTTACAAAGCAGTTTACATAATAAAATGACATGGTTTTCATACTTCCAAGAAATCAGCGTCACATCCATAGCCCTCTAGCTTAAAAGAACTGAAAAAGAGAGAGATGGTGTGGTTTTGCAGGGTTCGTAGAATAAC
Organism: Cryptoblepharus egeriae; assembly: GCA_030015325.1. Taxonomy (NCBI): domain Eukaryota; kingdom Metazoa; phylum Chordata; class Lepidosauria; order Squamata; family Scincidae; genus Cryptoblepharus; species Cryptoblepharus egeriae. The sequence goes on along the minus strand of JAREYC010000004.1, from coordinate 20,443,881 downwards.
AGTACAGTCCATATTACGAGGGTAAGGATCAGGCCAGCCTGGGCTTTTCAGATAGCCAAATGTCTGATTGTATTCTCTGCTGCAGCCTATTGGCAGAGGGAAAAAAAGATTTCTAAGTCTTTGCATCCACATAACTAATCAAAATTTAATGCTTATAAGAAACCATGTCAGACATACCTGAAGCTTGATAGGAGAAGCTGAGCCCATTGTTAGTCATATAGGCTTCTGATTTAAAAATTACAGTGGCAGTTTGTCTGTAAGAGTAAAACTCAGGAATTGCGAAGTTGTCAGAGCCACAGAACCGGTGCACACGATCTACATGTTCTTGATTGTCCTGAAATGTGATAAGCACAGATCAATGGATAACAAGGATGTGGTGCTAGTTTGCCTCCTCATGGTGCACCCCGGATAGCACAAAAGTGTGAACTAAACAACTCGCAACAATTGGCAGCCAGACTACATTGAAGAATTGGCAGTTGGTGACACTTGGCAGAGACATCAATGGGGAAATCCTGACTCTCAAAATACATGGCAAAGGAACATTAACATCTCATTTACCATAAGTCCATGTATTTGCTGCATGCTAAATAAATAAATGGATAACAATGCCCTATTAAATTACTACTATATAAGGAATCCAGGAAGTTTTCCTAAAACGTTCCGTATTATGACAAGAAACACCATAAGATAATCCTGAAACAAGGCCAAACTAGTGGCACTTCCAGCAAGGCTCTCTCCCAAACCAACCCAACTCCCAAACCAACCCATCATGTTTTTTTCCTTTAGTTCTAGGCATTTTACTTCCTATTCCTGCCACACAATGACTCCACTTAAAGGGAAGAAAGGAAACAAAAATTTGTCAGTCCCAATAAATCCTTTAAAAAAAAGAAGCAAGAAAAATAATAGAAAAGTAAACAATAGAAAAAAGAAACAATTGTTGGGATTTAAAGTGGTCCATCTTGAGAGCAAGGCAAGATTTTTATTTGTTACTAGCGAAAGGCGTACCCGCGTTGCGGGAGTAAAATTCCCCCGTATGCCATTCCCCCATAATCATCAACCCCCCATGGATAACTTTCCCCCAGGCGTAACAACCCCCCATGTGCAACTTCCCCATACACATCAACCCCCCATGCACAACTTCCCCCATGCGCATCAACCACCCATGCGCATCAAACCCCATGCACAACTTTTCCCATGCGCAACTTTCCCCATGTGCAACTTCCCCCATGCGCAACTTCCCCCCGTGCGCAACTTCCCTCCGTGTGCAACTTTCCTCCATGTGCATCATCCCCATGCGCAACTTTCCTCCCATGCGCAACTTCCCCCATGCGCAACTTCCTCCGGTGCATCATCCCCCCATGCACAACTTTCCTCCGTGTGCATCATCCCCCCATGCGCATCATCCTCCCATGCACATCATCCCCCCATGCGCAACTTCCCCCATGCGCAACTTCCCCCATGCACAACTTTCCTCTCATGTGCAATTTTCCCCATGCGCAACTTCCCATATGCGCAACTTTCCTCCCGTGCGCAACTTTCCCCCCATGCGCAATTTTTCCCCCATGCGCAATTTCCCCCATGCGCAACTTCCCCCCATGCGCAACTTCCCCCATGCGCAACTTCCCCCCATGCGCAACTCCCCCCATGCGCAACTTTCCTCCCGTGCGCAACTTTCCCCCCATGCGCAATTTCCCCCATGCGCAATTTCCCCCATGCGCAACTTCCCCCCATGCGCAACTTCCCCCATGTGCAACTTCCCCCCTGCGCAACTTTCCTGCATGCGCAACTTCCCCCATGCACAATTTCCCCTCATGCGCAATTTCCCCTCATGCGCAGCATCCTCGCCAGCGCAACCTCTTCCTCCGAACAACATCCCCCAGTGCACCAGGATCTGAGCACCAAATTGGCTGGATGTTGTTCAGTCTCCCATGTTAAGTATAGGACAAAAACATGTTGCCCCCTTTTCAGCCCCTGAAGGGTTAATTTCTCCAGATGGTTCTTGGTGGGAGTTCAGGTGACAGAAGGAACTCCCAGAATTCCATGCTTCAGGCCCAGCAGTTGGGGAGGAATGTTGATGAGTCAGCAATTCTCAATGCAAAGTATAGGGAGGAAAACGCATTGCGCCCCTTTTCACCTCCTTCCCGTTGGAATTTCCGAGAACCGGTTCTTAGTGCACCCCTCCCTCACGGAAGGAACACCCACCCCAAATTTCACGCTTCTAGGCCCACCGGTTTTGGCAGGGCAGTGATGAGTGAGTGAGTGAGTCAGTCAGTCAGTGAGTCAGTCAGTCAGTGACTTTTCTCTTTTATATATATAGATTACTAGTCCATGTTTATTCTAGCTTTCTTCTTCTAGCTTTCTTTCTTTCTTATGGGTTGTATGCATAGGAATATCAATATCCAGAATATCCATGCCTTGAGAAGATTGTTCCCAGAAAGGACCCAACTGGCTGTGTGTCAGAAGTCAAAAGGTATACCCAGGCCAAATTGGCCTACATTACAAGAAGGAAGTCCCAAGAGTAGTGATCAAACTCCCCCATCCTTCAGTCAGTGAAATCCTAAGAAAGAAAGCTCTAACTATTGTTAGAATTGTAGGTTTATATTGCTTTTTAGTTCCCCTGCTCTCTATTTCCAGGGATTGGTGGAGGAGGGAGGTTCTCAAACTGTCTGTTGCTCATTCTAAATGCAGGAAGAAGCATACAGATGGTTGAGAAGATGAAGATCCAAGAGAATCTAACATTCATCTATCTTTTAACCTTGGAGAGGTCAGAGGGCTGTCCAATCTTCCCGTGGACCAGGCTCTGCCCTCAAGCCCTCAGGTTCTCTCTGCTCTCACTTCGAACTGGTTGTTTCAACTGAAATTTTCCATTTCTCAACTCCAATGTTTGGCTCTGGGTGGTATCCAGATATATGATCTTGACCTTGATAAGGCACCTCCTTATCTAAAGTTCAGATGGAGAACAAATTTTTGTCCTTCTGACGCTGGTCATTGGTTTATAGATAACATCAGATTTATGAGAGCGGTTGTGTTATGTTTGTTACATCTAAGGGGCTCTGCTCCTGCTAGTTGATTATGGGTGCAGAAAAGGTGACTTTCTTTTTTTCCTTTTCTATCTTCTGTTTTTGTTCTCTCTTAGAGCTTCAGATTCCTCTCACTACTTGCTCCATCACTGACCTGTCATTCTCCCACGTGTTTTTAACTAACTTGCCTAATTGCTACCAAAGGCTGAATAATAAGCCTGAGTGCATATTAAATGAATAAGAACTTTTGGGAATAGTGACTCATATATGACAACTACAATCCTTGATTGGCATCCATCAGTCTTGAAAGACTAAGGTATCGTGCTCAATGCTGCATGCAAAGCACGAAGGCCTGGGTAGGTTGATATGGAGGATGGGCTGTTACCCAAGCAGCAAATCCCCCCTCTCCACACCACTGAAATAACCCAATGGAACGGCAGAGCCAATATGATTGGTTCCAGCTGCTGCGTCGCAGAGCGAGGCTAAGCTCACTCTGTCTTGTGGGGACCCAGGTCTCAAACCCTGGCCTACTGGTTAACAGGCACAATGTCTTAACCACTTGCGCCCCCCACAGCTCTTGGACCACAATTCTGATGCATCATTGACAGACAATGAAGGCTGACAGTTCTGGACAAGAATTGGGATTCAAGCAGGAAAATCTCACACTGAAATTGCCATGCCTGCAAACATCCTTAGGTTTTAAATATCCTCAAGAAAGAAAAGTATTATGACTTACTAGTGAGTCCTGGAACTCTAGATAATTCTGAGAGCAGTCTTGGCTGGGCTGGAGGTGGAATTTCTGGATGGCAAGCCTGACCTGCTGTGCAGGAGGGGCTTCAATGACCCATGTACAAACTGTGAATGGAGGATATGCATTTGGAAAGAAGGGCGATGTTGCCGTCTGAGAGGCAGAAGTTGCGTTATATATCCCACCACACAATTCTGTAAGAGATAACAACTTAAGTCAGCTTATTTCAATTAGTTGTGATCCTAAATTAATATTCATTTGAAAATACATTCCGTTCAAATCAACAAAACTTTCAGTTAAATCAGCCTTTCTCAAATTTCAGAGTGTGTGTCAGGGAGAATTCGAGAACTGGTGAGTGTTTGTGGGGGAAATCGCTACAATCATATTGATGCCACGTAAGAAAGAGTATTTTTTAAATATAAAAATTGCTTGCTTGGGGGTCACTATGGCTCTCTAGAGAATGTGGGGAGACAGCAACCCCCTCTCTAATGTCCCATCTTTTTGAGAACCATTTAGTTAAAATGCTTAGGGTCAAGGAGTTATGTGTGCATTGTGCAAGTAGAAAATAAATAAATAAATAAATAAATAAGTAAGTAAGTAAATAAGTAAGTAAGTAAGTAAGTAATGTGTCTAAGGATGTGTCCAAGGGTGTGATCCTAACCTAGGCCAGCACAACTCATTGGTCTTCCCATTCCTGTGATGATGCAGGGATGTCAGATGGTGGGGTTTAGGCTGACCTAACTGGAGATTAGGATTGCAGCCCAAGTTATTTTTTTTTTTTTTTGTAAAATATCAGCAGCACTTAATGAAACACTTGTATGTTTGAAGCACCTGATAATTTCATGGTATGCTACAGAAGCAGATCCACAGCCCTAACTCAATGGAGCTTCATCCTCTAACTGCCACAAGTTGTACCCCTGACCTTCTCAAGCCATTTTCAAGCTTCAAGTCTCCCTAGTACCTCTTCCACTCAGATTCTCACCCATCTCCCTTTATCAGAGGTCTACTTTGGGCAAGTGGACTCTAAAATAAATTCCATTTTGTTACCTAGATTCTCAAACAACAATGCTTAGCCGTGTGTGTGTGTGTGTGTGTGTGTGTGTGTGTGTGTGTGTGTGTGTATTACACAGGTCTACAAATTTGAGGGTAAAAAAACTTTTTTTATTTATTTATGGTGAAGAAAAATTAAGTGTTTTTAATGAAAATTTTGGGATCCTAATTCCAAAAAAGCATCAGTCTTGTCTTATCATGTCTAGTCTGAGATACAGCATTGCCTCACTGTGAATGATTTGGGCAGCTTCCTCGTGAGGAAGTCATGGTTTTGGCTTCCTCTCAAGGAGGCTGCTTTAACCATTTGTTAACAGAGCTCTGGTGTATGCTAGATATGGGAGGGAAAACTGATAACATATTTGTCATAGGTACTCCAAATATACCCAGGATTAAATCTATTTTTTAAGATTTCAAAATGTGTATTGACCTGTTTTATTAAGAATATTTACAGATCACTTTCCCACAAAAAGTAATTCATGAAGCTGTTTACATAGCAAAATGAACCAATAAATGGTTTCCTGTTCCCCAAGACTCACAATCTAAAAAGAGATGGAGAGGTCAGCAACAGCCACTGGAAAAAAGTTGCTGTGCTGAGATGTAAGGGGCAGATGCCATGATATTTATTTCATGTATCTGCAGGGAAGAAACAGAACATTATACTATACTTACTGTCCACAATGGTGAAAGTGACATTGAAACCTGCACTTTCTATATGTGCATCAGTGACAAATTTGACAGTCAAGGTGTTGCTGGACGAAAGGAATGGCGCTGGAATACTGGAGCCACAAAACGAGCCAACGAGAGCAGCATTTTCACTACTGCCATCATACAACTGAAAAACAGAAAAATCTGACCTTGTTATGGTCTCAAGTCTTATGTTTGACTTGCACAACAGGAAAGTAGGTGAACAGCTGCTAGGTAAGGTCAAGGGTTTTAAAGTGAGTAATGTCTGTAGTTCAAAAGTTCAAAACCAGCAACATTTCTTGAGTGCAGCTATCAAAAAGAAAGACATTTTTAACCAAGCACTTGGTATATATTTCCTATCCCATGAAACTTTCCCACTCAATTCAGCTTTTTATTGTTTTTGTTAGTGAACCTTTAGGACATGTCCTGCAATTCTGACCCCTTTGCTCTTGAGATAAGGTGGCCTTTGAATGAAAAGAGAAAAATCATGGAAATTATTTTGTATTCTATGATCAAAACAAATACATGCCACATTTCGTCATTCACACACACACTGATCTTACATTGACGTAGTCGTAACTGCAGTTATAAATTGATGTCTCTAGTTGAAAAGTGTTAAAGGTGAGATTGATCAGTTGGTTTACGGGGGCAGTTATGATCCACACACATTCAAGATTGCTGTCATATATGCCATCCTTATTGGCATCAGGAGATGCAAAGGTGTAGTTTGAGCTTGTCAGAAAACCACCACAGCCTTGATGAGGACCTGTTGAAAACCAGAGATACAGTCATATGTTGCAGAGCGTTATTACTAGTATTTTATCTAACATTAATTGAATTAATTCATTTTTGTGGGTGTAAAATTTCAAGAAAGTTTGTGGGCCCCAGGAAGGAGCTGGGCACCAGTGGGCATTGGGCGGAAACAGGTAGTGGGCACCTGGCAGTGAGCATCAGTAAATACCGGGTATCACTGGACACTGACAGGAACTGGGGACTGAAGGGATACTGAAATTTTGTTCTTAGTTGGTCCTCACGTCATGGATGGAATATATTCCCCAAATTTCATGCTTCTAGGTCCAGGGTTTTGGTTGAGGCATTGATTAGTCAGGGATTTTTCAATGTTAAGAAAAGGGACAAAACACATTGCAAACCTTTATACCCCCCTTCCAGTTTGAATTTCTAAAAACTGGTTCCTAGTGGGTGCCTACAACATGGAAGGAAGACCAACCCCACATTTCGTGCTTCTTGTTCAGTGGTTCTTTCTTTCTTTCTTTCTTTCTTTCTTTCTTTCTTTCTTTCTTTCTTTCTTTCTTTCTTTCTTTCTTTCTTTCTTTCTTTCTTTCTTTCTTTCTTTCTAACAGCAGGGGGAGTTGTCTCTTTGCATTTAAACACTTCCTAGTCATCAACTAGGAACTATTTTTGTGGGATTTCCAAGCAAGACTCTCAGATTTCTGTGCATAAACCAAAAAAAATTTGTTGATCTGAGATAAAATGTGCAAAGCATTATATATCAGATGCTCACATTGATCAGATTAAAATCAGTACATTTCTTGTTGTGCATTGTATACAGCATATTCTGTAATGGAGGCTGGGGAGTTGATCAATAGAAGTAAAGACTCCACCGTATTAACTTCAGTGACTGGCATTTCCCTCTAAAAAGTACATTTTTAGAAGTACATTTTTTATTCTAAAAAGTACATTTTTTCATATTCAGTGGGTGCCTCTCAAAGGACTTCTCCATGTGTGTTTGGGGATTTTTTGCTTATAAACAACAGTCTCTGTGTTGTGCCGCAAACCAGTGGCATTGCTAGAGAGTGTGGGCTACACACAGGGTATTGGCCCCATTACTGGCCAAAATTTTGAGAAACTTGGTATTTTTGAATAATATCATAATAATATCATTTGATGTATGATTTCATGCAGAACACAATGAAAGAAACTGTGTTGAAATATCTCTTATTCTATTAAAAATTAAAGCCAAAAATTGCATGATTTGGGGAGTTGGTGCGTCCCACCACTGCATATCAGTCATGGGAATCATGTAAGCCATCATGTAGCATGGGAAAGGCAGGGTATAAATCTGTTAAATAAGTAAACAAACAAACAAACAAACAAATAAAAGTGTGCAATATACTCTGCATATGTTCGAGGCACTTTGATAGATATTGTCTTGTGTGTGGAAATAATTTAGCTGAGTTCTTTTTTGCATCACAATTAATATAAAAAGTAAATTAAAAATGTTCAAGCTTTATAACTATTTACCACGTAAATAGGTCACAAGATTAAAATGTAAATTTAACTTTCATGGGGAGTTATTTAAAAAGTGAAATGCTTCCTAAATACAGCAGTTCTCAAACATCAGAAGTAATCTGAAGTTTATTGTACATTAAGCAAGCAAGTTGGCAAAAAATGGCAAAAAAGTCCAAAAGCATAAGGGACACCTGGCAAAACCTACATAGATAGTAACAATGTGTCTCTCAGAAATTTGTTGAACAACTGATTGATAGTACTACAGACACATAGTACTACAGAATTACATCTCTGTTGGTTAACTTTGGATGTCTTGACCTCGATACTTTGGTACATTTTTCAAACTAGAATTCAAATTTTATGAAAAGCCATTTGGTAGAAAATTAGCCTTCAGGCCTCCGCGTTGCATCACAGCAAGCATATGTTTGGGGCAGTGGTGGGCCCAGGCCAGTTTGGGCAGGTTCGCCCGAACCTGTTCTTCTTTTTGGCCCGCCGCTAGCAATCCGGTTGCTAGCGGCGGGCCAAAAACCCGGGCGGACGGGTTTGCCCAGGCAAGCCCACCACTGCGCCTGCATCAACATTGACGCAGGTGGAGGACGCGACTGCGCCTGTGCCTACCTTGGTGCAGGCGCAGTACGCCAGGGTTGGGGCTCACCCCACCCACCCGCAGTCAAAGAGGAGCGCAGAGCAGCACAGCCTCCCAGCCCCGACTCCGCCCCTGACCCTCCCCAGCCCCGCTCCTGGCCCTCCCTGGCCCCGCCCCTGACGCTGGCCCGGCCCACCAACTTCCAACGAACCGGTTGTTGGGCCAGGCCGGGCCCACTTCTGGCTTGGGGCATGACCGCTCTGAAATATATGCAATAGACCAGAGTGAGCCAAACAACACACCCTTCTGTGTCATATTTGGAAAAAATTTCAAGGTGTCCACTGCAGGTGTGGAGATTTTCAGCAGGAAAGAAGTCAGTAGCACCCTGCTGGTGCTCAGGGCCAGGTGACACAATGATGCCCTCCACATCATCATGTCATCCAGGGCCATCTTAACAGCATTATGGGCCCCTGGGCAAACCAGTGCTAGGGCCCCTAGTAAGGGCCCCTTTTGACAACCACTCAAATAAAATGTAAATGGTTGACAATATTAAACATATATTTAGTTTATATAGTATATAGTAGTATATATTAGTAAATATATATTTAGCATTAGCATTGGACCTCTATGCTCGTGGGGCCCCTGGGCCATCAGGCCCATGCATTAAGATGGCCCTGTGGTCATCCCCTGCACATTCCCATTTGGAGCTTTATGGGAACAAGAGAGGGTATGAAGTCTGATTTTCCAGCACACTTCAGGTAAGAGCTGTCAGCCCCCTCCAGCAGAGACAGTGGGAAACCATTACTCTGTCACTGGGGCAATTAATCCCTTGGGCTGGTTTTGTTAGGCTACTGAACTTATTGGGCCCCTGTGCTGCTACAGAACACTAAAAGCAAATAAATACAGTAATTAGATCATGATGTGCATAGAGTCATGTATAGTTTGCCCTTGAGTTTCAAACACAGCATTGCATACTATTATTGCATAGAATACTGTAGTTCTGAGAATTTTGGTTCTTTCCTGTTCATTATAAATCATTAGATAATTTCTACTTTGGAGCTAGTAGTAAATCATAAAGACATATCTCCAGCAGATAATGGCTTTTACATGGGACAATGTAGAATTAACCTTGGTGATAAACCACATAAACCAAGGGATTAGGCCAACTCTAATGACCGTCTTCCTTCCAAGTCACAGCTTTCAGCAGCTCAACTTATGTCTGATAACATTTTTTTTACAAGGATGGCATTTTAATAGCATATAATCAAAGATAAAGTTGCTTACAAAATGTGGAAAAATTGAATTCCATTTCCATGTTAGGTGGTTCTCAGTGCAACGAGCATAATGGCTTAATTATACTGCATTCCTAATGCTAAGAAGTTAGTTTCATTAAAACAGAGATTTTCGGCCCACTCAAATTTTGGTAATTAACTCCTTTGGCTCCCATCTCTTTTCAAGATTCTCTCCATAAAATTCACCAAAGATAAATTAGAATACCTTAAGGGTGACTTCTATGAGCAAATCCCAAGTAAACAGCAATGAAAACAGATTGCTTTATTTATGAAATAAGTAATGTTTTGATTATTCCAAATGATTTACCTTCCTTGCAAGAGCTACATGGGGTCACCAGCAACTTTAAGTGGAACATGATAATCACGTTATCCAATCTTCCTTCACTAATAGAGCCATGGAATAATGTACTTGTACATCAGTGAGGGACTGTGTTTCAGATTTGCCATTTGGATGTTAGCCTAGTAATACAGATAAAGCCTCTTGGGATTCTTCTTCTCAAACTAATACCTTTAAATACCAATTTTAAAGACACTTTTGGGGTTTGATATTACTACTTCCCTGCTAAAGCCCAGTTACTTATTCTTGCTTACAGAGGAGAACTTCAAAATTTCTTAAATGGCTTCTTCCATCAAGTTTGTTTGCAATATTTAACAGGTTTTTTACATTTACAGTGGTGCCTCACATAAAGAACTTAATTTGTTCCGGAGGCATGCTCTTTAAGTGAAACACTCTTTAAATGAAGTGGATTTTCGCATAGGAAATAATGGAAACTCAGACGATTGGTTCCACAACCCCCAAAATATTCATATAAAAATATTAACTGGATGTAAAAATGATGACAAAACACTGGAATTGAATTCAAAACATGCATTCAGTGTGCATGATCCTATGAAGTCTACTTAGGCTGCAATCCTAAAGACACTTTCCTAGGATTAAGCCTCATTTAACACAATGGGGCTTACTTCTGGGTAGACATGGTTAGGAGGCTGCAGTCAAAGACACTTTCCTGACAGGCTCACCTGGGCTGCAGCGCTGGCCAGCATCCCTTTTAAAGAACCTCCATGCAGAGCATCAGGGCTGCAAAGAACGCATACCCACGGCGCACTTGCTTGTTAAGTGAAGCGGAACGTGTTGTGTGAAGCAAGATTTCTTGGACATTTTTGCTTGTTATGTGAAACGCTTGTTAAGTGAGGCGCTTGTTAAGTGAGGTACCACTGTATTACTATGTTTTTCTTCACATGCGTGTACTTCTACCCCTAAGAAACTGTGAAATTGGGCCCAATCATATGGGTACCTTCTGCTGATGGAATTATTGTTTCATCAGCAGAAGACCCTCTCTGTTGGCACTGGCTTGTCTTGGATTTATGCCAGTCATGTAGCTGTTATAGATCCAAGAAGACCTATAGGCCATTAGAGGGCCTATGCAGAGATAAGGGAAAAGTACTTTCTCCATTCTATCACAGACCTCTTGATCGCCCCATCACCATAGTAATCAATGCATGCCTGTATGCTACAGCCTGGAAGGGGATAGGATTGGGATAGGATAGGACAATATGCTTTTTCAGCATATTTGTATCCCACAGTTGAAAGACCCGCTAAATCCTGAGGATGAGAATTGCCCAAATGGAGCAATCCTAACCAATTTAGGCCAGCCTGGCATTTCTTCCAGTAGTAGTGTGGGGCTCTTGGCGTATGCCTGTGCACTGGCCTAACTAGTCCCGAGCAATGGGGCAGAACTGTTTTACAGCACTTTCGTGACACCCTCAGGTCAGCACAGGAGTTATGCCAGCGCTCAGGCTGGCCTAAGTGGAGATTAGGATTTCAGCCTCTGTACTCAAGGTAACAAGATTGTAATAATATGCAGGAAATAGTTGTTGGAGTACATCTAACTCATTAAATAAGTTAGTATTAGGGCCATGTTTAAAGTTCCTAACTAAAATGGAGTTTATCAGAATGTCTGCAGCTTTGCAAAGAACACAGTGCCCAAATATACTCAATCTTCTATTCCTTTCAGTCCACAATAAATGAAAAACAAATACTGGTAGTGGGGGGAAGGGGGAGAGAATTTAATGACTCAGCTGAAGAAAACGCTTCTGCTACACCACAAAGCCTTTTTATGTTCACAAAAAATCCAGAGTGCAAACCCATAGGAATTCCTTCTTCCCAAAATGTTGAATAAATACAAGATGATTGTGGAGAACATATCAAAGCAGGTTTTTTTTTTTAAAGTAGGGGATTTATTATCAACCATCTTACATGCAAATCTACAAAAAGGATTTGAGTACAAAAAGGCTGTGGGTGGTGCAAGCAGTTAAGACGCTGTGCCTGTTAACCAGCAGGCCAGGGTTTGACACCCGGGTCGGCCCCACAAGACAGGGTGAGCTCCTGTCCTTAGCCCAGCTCTGCGACGCCAGCTGGATCCAATTGTATTGGCTCTGCCTTTCCATTGGACTAATTCAATGACGTGGAGAGAGGGGATTTGCTGCTTGGGTAACAGCCTATCCTCCATAACAATCCAACCCAGGCTTTCGTGCTTCGCATGCAGCATATGCAACACCGAGCACGATACCATAGTCTTTCAAGACTATGGTATCCTGCTTTTTTTTTTTTTTACAAAAGGATGGATAAAATCTGTGTTCTTCAAGTCACTGCAGCTATTTCAGTTTGGTTTCTTTCATTTCATTGTGCATGAAATTATGCAGGAAATGATATATAACATAATGGTATAATTAAAAAATACCAAGCTTTAAAAAAAAATTTGGCCAGTTGTCGTGTCACCCACCGTAGCTGCTGTTAGCTGCTGTGGCCGGTACTCCTATATCTCTTAGCAACATCATTAAATTGAGTCCAGTAATAATTACTTGGTATGTGGAACTCCCTGCCATGGGATGTTGGCATCTAGCCTCTGTGCCTTTAAGAAGGGATTGGACAAATTCCTAGAGGAGAGGATGGTTTGTAACCATCACAGGTTACAAACTATGAGGGGTGTGTGTAGATGTGGACAACCTCAAAATGCCAGGTACAGGGAAGGACACCTGGATGCAGGTGTCATATGTGCTCCTTGAGGCATCTGGTGGGCTGCTGCATGATAACAGGAAGATTGACTAGATCCATCCAGTGGAGGCTCTTCTTATATTTTTATGTTCTTGAAATATTTCTTCCTTTAGTGCTGATTTGTTTAACATCACTGAGTTCAGTAATACTTCTTAGCAACATCAAACTGAGTTCAGTAATACTACTTTAATACTTCTTCCTTTAGTGCTGACCTGTTACAGGATCATTTATTTACCCCGGCAAGATTGACAGCTATTGCAAGCAAAAGGAGCAGTGCATTTGAGAATCATCAGCTCTCATTTCCTACCTATTAAAGAATTTATTATATCATGCTTTTGTGCAGTGCTTGGCATCCTGCAACTGATTGCTCATATTACAGAAAATATTAGTGTTTAAGGGTTTTATGCCCCAATCTTACAGGAAACCTTGCACTGCCAAAACTAGCGTTCTAGCAGATCAAGATCCTTTATGGCTGTTGCAAAAGCTGACAAGCCATTCAGCTTGGCCGGTTTGCTGCCACAAACCCACCAATGGCTCCCAGCATTGGTAAGTCAGAGGAAAGGAGGTGGAGTGGGCAGAAAAGGGTGAAGAGGTATAAGGAATGAAGCATAGATTTATGCAGGGAAGAGGGTGAATTGAATCAGAAGGGAAAAGACACATGCTGACTTGATTTCAAGGTGTTGGAAGATATTTGTTTGGATATCATGTTTACCAATTGTTTCTCTGTAGGCTGCTCTCCATCCACGTCCTGCTCCAAAGCCATCTGTCTTAAACACCAGGAGTAAGCTGTTTGTAGAACTCTTGATAGTAGGGGGAAGTACTCTACCGCAGAACTTGCCAAGAAGTGGAGCAACAGTGTTTGGACCGTCATACACAGCAACATAGTCACTGGAGCAAGATGAAGAAGCTTCGAGGTCGAAGTCATTGAATCTGTAAAGTATGGTTCATGGATAAATGGGAGCATTTTAGTTTTATTCTGCGCTGTGGTATAAAGAAAGTAACAAGGAGCATAAGTTATGAGAACAGCAATTATGAGAGCACTTGTTAGGCAAAACAAAACAGCACAGTCAAAAGGTTAAGAAGGCTCCCCTGGCAAGGGTCTATTTCAACTGTAGACCCAATGGCAGCATTAGTAAAAGGAGTATCATAAAGGAAAAAAATGTCCAAAAAAGAATAATACAACTACATGCCATTTATTTTTCCATCCTTGGATGCTAGAAGCTGCTACCTAGAAGTAGTGATTCATTTGTCACAACAAAGTTGGACAGGAGGACAGATGAATTGGGGGCAAGTTGACTGACACTGGACTTTGTGTTAGTGGTGTCCATCAGGTTGGACTGCAGACATAATACCCCTTTTGCTTTCCCTCTCCCTCTTATAGAGTGATGGTAGAAACAATAATAAAAAAAATTATACCAGCACCATTTTGACATGTTTTTGTGCCTCTTTCCAAACATTGTAAATTAATGCCTTTGATAAAAGCATTTCTTTTATGCCATATTTTGGCCTAAGCCTCACTTTTCTGTGAGTACAAGATATGCTATGGGCAGTACTTGTGTACAGTCACGATCCACACATGTATCTTTGTCACAGTACATGAATATTGACTATTGAAACACATATTGGCAAGCTCATATGGTAATAATTGCCACTACAATACACTGCAAAAAACATTTTTTCCAGTGTAGTGTCACTGGAAAAACAAAAATATGTACTAACTTACTGGTGCAAAAAGTTGTTTAAAAAGTTGTATAAAAGACCGATGAGTTGTGCTGGCCTGGGTTAGGATTACACCCAAAAACTATTTTGCAATTCAACAAAATTGCATTACATACTTGAGTTCCACAATCTTGTTGTTTCCAACTCTGAGGTTGTAGGAACAGTTCATATTGTGATGATAGTCAGTAAATGAGAAGGTAGGACTGCTTATTGTGCCTGAAGGATTAAGGAAATCTCCACCACATGCTGCAATGAGAGCAATGAGATCAGATTGTCAGTACTCTCCAAGAAATATCTTTACCAGAACACACAGAATTATCAGTACTTAGTATATTTTGTCCACAGTGAATCTGAGATTTGTGAACACAAGTCTGTACTGTTGGTATTAACTGTTCATCCATTCAATAACAAAAATGTTGGTATGAATTCTAGGTGAATATTAGTAAGAAAATAGAGACCTTTCGCCTTCTGAATCCATGAAGACAGAAAAGATTATTACACCATTTCTTTAGCTGGTTATCAGTCACTGTAATCACTGCTTCCATTAGCTCATCACTTCCCTGCAGTATTGAAAAGTGCAGTGCCTTACATTTAAGTTCCCCTACATTCAATGCACTCAGAGATTCCCAAATCTTGGGAAGGGGGATGGCTGAGTAGCTCTGTAATTTCTGGAATACTGCTTCAGAGTGAGCATTAATACCTTGTCCAAGATCAACTCAGCAGTTTGAAGCTGCAGAACCCACACTACATCCAAACTCCCTTTTGATTTCCCATAATTGAAGTTGAGTCTGAAAGGTGCCCCAGACTTTGTTCTCTGATTCACAGTTCCTTTACACACTCATCTGAAACCACCCTTGTGCTCTGTTTTGTACAGTCTCATCTTGGCAACGGACTACTTTTGGCTCTGTTCACAATTGACCCAAAATCTTGCAGAACTAGTCATCCCGTTAACCACCAAAATTGCAAAGAACATTCTCTAAATGGTGATGAATGCCTAGGCTGTTATTCTTCCTTTGCAGCTAAGTTAGGGGGTTCTATCAAGAACTGTGCTTTGGAATGTTGACAAATAGGAAATAAAACCCCTGAAGATTGTTTTAAAAAGTTGCAGTCATGCTAGACAAGTTGAGAAAAATTCCCCCTTTTTGTCTTTTGCAAAAGATAAAGCTAGTAGAAAACAGAATGTTAATTGCTAGAATCTGCTTTGGGTGGGCGAACGAGCTTATAAAAAGCCCTACTCATTCTCCACAAATGTCAGGAGTCAAAGGTCAGACAGCATCAGCCAAATGAGTGAGTTATGAAAGTCTCTTTCATGAGTAAATGAATATTGTCATCCTTCACTGCAGTTCTGTCTAGCCAGTGGCTACTGGAGTGACTTTTAAACAAAGATATTTGATTTCATGCTTTTTAGACCATGGCTGTTCGTCAAAGGGATGGATGGAAGGAAGGATTGAAACATTGGCATTTTTTACCTAATACTTATTTTTAAAAAGGATACCCATTAATGCTTAAGGACAAAATCCAGAGCAGTTACGGGTCCACACAGTTACGTCAGCCTCTAGTGTTAGATTATGGAAAGTCACCTTAACTGCTCCAGAGCAAAGGGCTTAAATTGACTTTAGGATATGGGCCTAAGAGATACCCATTACACACCATTCTTGTAAAGCCAGATGAGACAACAAATACCATATTTACTCGAAACCAACACTAATCTTTTCCAGCGAAATTTAGTCTCCGTGATTGGGGTGCGCATTAGATTTGATGGCACATTAGATTTGAGTAAATATGATATTTTGATTATACATATAGGTCAGTATTTAGCTTAACTGTTTACTCTACTGTAATAAAAATGGAGCATAAATCAATTGTTGTATAATGACAGTGGGTTTATGTTACGATTTTTATGTGCAATTACATAAAAATCATAACATAAACCCATTGTCATTATCGCCATATAAAATATTGTTTAATGCAGTAAAATTATAATTTTGTACCTGCCTTGCAGCTGTGCATTACAATCGCCAGAAAATATTTTTTATCTCAAACCTTTTAAAATCAGGGCGTACATTAGATTTGATGGTACATTAGAGTATTTGCTAATATCAAGGACTGTAACTCACCACATTGACTGAGAAACTACCCTCAAAAACAAGGGTGAGACTTTGTCAGGCCCCTTTCAATCTTGTCAGCCTGGAATTTTCATTAGTTACCCTCAATGGATCCACTGCATATAAACATGTCTGTCTGCAAGAACTTTGTGGGTGCAACTCCTTTCCGCGTGAATTACTACAGAAAAGACACCTTGGCCTTGTGCTATGAATATCAGCTTCTTGTCCTGCGTCTTGCCTGTTTCTTGTTTCAGGGTAGTTTTTCATTACTATTTCTTTTAAAATAGATTACAGCCTCTACAATCCAGAGTAACAACGGGAAGATGTAAGAGGCAGTTACTCTGGATTGCTCTATGCATTTCCCATTGGTTTTCTATAGGTGGCACCAAAGCTATGGTGTAAAAGGTCCCATAGTTACTCTGGATTGTAGCCACTGTCAAATATAAGGCCCTTTGACTGTATACAGTTGGTGGAAGCTCTTTACCCAGTCCCAGGATTCTCTGAGCTGTTCTTGGCTGTGGAGCTGTGCCAAGATGTCACTGCAGAAATGCAGCTGTGTGATAATTGGTTTATCGCATATTTTGATCAAGATTTGCACATTTTCTCTTTTGTCATTTGCACTTAATGTGTTCCAAAGTGAGAAAAAAATATTTCTGGTCATTATCTCCTTAATGACATAGCTTTCTCCTTCATGACATCACTTCTAGCCCTTAGTAGGCATCATGAATATACTACTTGGCCCGCTATAATGGGTTTGACCCCTTGATGAACATATTTTAGCTTCTATCCCAGTTCTTGTGGGGTTAATCTCCCTGAAATTTGATTCTGACTTCTAGACATACAGTTGCCCCTCCCATTTTAAGTACTGTAATTATCTAATAGATAATAACTGAGGTTTTCCCTCACCTAATGCCTTATATCTGTGCTTTTCAAACTATTTATTTGGCAGACTAGCAATTTTTCCCTCAATATACCAGACATTGGCCATTTTTTTCTACCAATGTGCCCAGCACCAATATCATCACTGTACCGTATCATTACTATTGTTCCTTACATTCCTGGAAATTCACCATGGCCTAACAGATCATGACTCACAGAGCAGGACCAGTCCATGGACCACTACTTAGAACTGCACTGTCTTTCATACCCAACATACATATTGGGTAAAGAAGATGTTGTGACAATTGTTCTTAGTGTATACATTTTCTTTCTAACATGCTATAGCAATAGATATCTGCAATATAAATGAATTTGTATTGGGAATTTGTACATTTGGGGATCAAGCATGCATAACAACGTGCAGCAATGTGCAGCTACTATGGAACCACCTAATTATTAGCTGGAACTGCCCTCCAGTGCCGTGGCTCTGACATTTTTTGACCAAATCTACCAAAAAATGGTAGATTTGGGTTGACCCACAAGAATAAAGGCTCATTATTTACTCTTAGAATCATGGAATTGGAGGAGACCTAGTAGGTCATCTAGTCCAACCCCCTGCCTGCAGCAGGAAATCCTCCTAGAGCATCTCTGGCAGGTGATCGACGAGCCTCTGCTTGAAGTTCCCCAGTGAGGGAGAGTCCACCACCTCCCTTGGCAATCTATTCCACTGCCAAACCGCCCTCACTGTCAAGAATTTTTTCCTGATATCCAGCTGGAAGCATTTCATTTCCTCTTGTCTGACACATCTATAGAAATACATGTTCTTCCCCACCACAAAAACATCAATGTGCTACTCACAGACAACTCCATATGTGGCCACAAATCCAGTGCCTGCAATCTCAGAGTCTGTGTAAAAGTTCAGCAGCGTGGTTCCAATGATACTGATCGGTGCAGGGACTGCATTTCCACAAAATGTTCGCACAGGCCATGAATCAACCCGGTTTCCTTTGATGATCATCACTCCATCATACATACAATTTCCAAAGTAAGTATAAGCTGCATAGCAGGAAATTCAGAAATGTTCATCAAGATTTTGTAGTATTGTTAATCTACCCATACTCCAAGCACTTTTCACATTTTAATCAGACCCCTTTTTCTGCACCAAGGTACTGGGGTTGGACACTCTCATGTTGTAGAGGTTTTCACATTCAAAATAACCACACAGTCAGATATTCCTACTAACAGTTTCAGTTATGAGCAACAGGATCTGAAACATGAGTTCCCAATGCAAAAAAGTGATCTGAAATTAGGATTGCTATTCTCAAACTACTCTTTTAACAGGAAACATATAACTCAAGGGAAACCCAATTTAAATATACCTACCAGATGCATATGGACACATGTACATAGGCATGATGTAGACATATATGTAGATATGCATGTATGTAGACGTAGACATGTACTGACCCAAAGTAACAGCAGCCTTTTATAGA